>CM034157.1:97835238-99239743 GCA_019776745.2 Taxus chinensis
TAGTCAAAAAATTCAAGTGAATTATTTTTAAGGATAATAAAACTTAAAAAATTACATTAAAAACATGAATAAAATTTTTGATGATTTTTATTTATATTTTTAAAAATTGGGTATACAAACTATTCTAAACAACTTACTAAATCATGTTTTCTCTTAAATTATGATCTGGGTTAGGATAAAATTTTAACATCATTTTTCTAATATAAAAACGAAAAAAACCATTAAAAACTTCAAAGATCTAAATTGTTATTTAAAAGTTATGATTGATTTTCTAGGTAGTATTTATAAATAAAAATGAGTTTAAAAACTAAATAAATTGATTTTTTCATCTTTTCTTTTACAAAGAAAATTAAAAAAAATTCAAATAATAAAATATGTAAAAATCTCTCAAATAGTAAGAAAAATAATCTCACGAATTAAAATTTATTTATGTTTTTTTACAAATAAACATATAAAAAATACTATATAATTGATTTAAATTGATTTAAAAGAGCTTACAACAAGATTGTATAATGGAGAAAATCTTGCAAAATGTTAGATTGCAAGAAAAATAACAAGAATAATTAATTACTATAAAAATACTAAAAAATAGTTACAAGGGTATGAGTTCTTACAAAAAATTGTCAAATAAACTAATAGATATTTATGCTTCTCCACCCAAAATATAAACACTTAGATACTATTGTCATGCATTTTTACTAGCCCAGAAATTAAAAATTTGAAACATGACAACTAAGCCAAATGTGAAGACTTGCCTCAAATGCTTCTTGAATCCCTCTCCCTATAAATTTGTTTTATGTGTCATGATCATATTGACCTTGTAGGTACTCCCAATAAACTTAATAATAATGTTCAAATTTTCAAAGTGATTTGATAAGCTAAACTCTTCCATTCAACAAAATGCAACAGAAGACTACTTCTCTGGCATGCTCGGAAAGGCCAATTTTGGCCATTTCAGCGCAGGTGTGCACCCTCTAGGAGGGTTCCAAAAGATCATAATCATTCGAAGGTGGTATTGGAGATACAATAATGTGTTGGAAGTGGTTTAGGAAAATTTAGGGAAGATTTTATGGTTTAGGGATAGACCATACAAAAATAGGTTTTTTTAGGTGTAAGGAATGAGCAGTAAAATTATATACCTAAACTTGTATGAATGATTCCAGTAGATCCATAAGGAGTTATAATGAAAAAAAGTAGGATATATAAATATTATATAATCCTCTTCATTGTGTAAGAATCATATTTTTAACAAGACCCAAGATTTTCTCAAGGAAACTCAACTTTTACAGGTGCACCTCACTGTCAGATCAAAAATGTGGATTTTTTAGAGTTGCAAGAAGAATTAGGTTATGAAACCTATGCCATATATCTTTTAAGGTTAATTGGACTCAAAATCATATAAAATTTCACCTAAAATACCTTTACAGTCTCTGATAACAAAGTTTTCAAGTCTCCACTAGTGCAAAGTGTGTTGATCCCATACTTCGTCATTTTTTTTATCGCCACACATCATGATTTCACTCCTAGAGATCATTTTTGTCTCGTTGTCCAAAATAAATCCCCTAGTTATGTTGGAAAATTTACATCCCCATTCTAGCTCCAAATTTCAATATTGTAGGTTGTGCACACTTTGGTTGTTCCATTGGCACAATTTCTTTGGTTGCAGTTCCTCGCACCCATTCGCACACTCTTCCCTTCTTGTGTGCCTTCCATTTTCCTTCTATTTCCTCTATCTCCTTCCATTTCCCATTGCACAAAATTCTTACACATTTTCCTTCTTCCCAACCCTTCATGTGTACCTTTGACTTGCTTTTATAAATAACTAAGTCTTTTGTGCATTCCTCTGCGCCCATTCCACTTTTGTTACCACATAGTCCTCAATTGAATGCTTGCGCCCTAATTTCATACTTTTCTCCTACAATTTTTCATCCATTTCTATCACGTGCATTATCTCTACACACATGTCCTTTTCTTTTCTCTTGTGCACCTCTTTCTTTTGCACTCGCCTTACGCATTCTTCTGTGTTAGTTACTGTGTCACGTGGCAACCTGTCAAACTTGAGTGTGCTACATGAAACCTATCAAAGCACACAAACAGGATGCCAAATCCTTCGTAACAAGACATTTCATGACATGTGGTAAAAATGAAAAAATAGATGAATAGTTGGTCAATCCTTCAGCAAATTAGCGGGTGCCACATGTCATTGTGTGTCCAAATCGACCTGCAGACTTCATAACATCATAAATTTTTCTGATAAATCCCATACTAATAATGTGTGGTTAGTCATGTTGGAAATTTGCTGATGTGGGCTACAGTCTAAATCATTCAAATTCAAATGTTGGTGGGATTTGGTAGGTGATAAGCTGGGAAATCATTTTCATCCATTAATGTAAAATCTGATCGACTCAACCACCAAATTTTATTCAAATCTTACATCCTTCCTTCTTCCATAATCCAAACAGACATGGGGAGGCACATTTTCTAACATTGTAGGTGGATTTGTAGGCATTCAATGACTGTTGTTGGTGGTTGAAGTTTAAATTTGAGTTTTCCCTCTTCTTTTTCTTCTTTTTTTCTCCTTCTTCTATAAAATGTAAGACTTTTCTCATTGTAAGGGTTGGTTGTTTAACCCTTTAGATTTGCTAAGGAATTTATATTCTTTGCATTTTAAGTTCAAGGCCTTTCAGATCTGATCTTTGCATGTGGATATCAGCCTTAGATGCCATTGTAATCGATTGTGCATTTCTGGAAGTAATAGAAGCTTGGTATTGTGGCTACTCTCTTCCTTAACTTGTTTTTATTCTTCTTTCTTGCCTTTCTCTTGCGTTGTGTTCTTGTTGTGCTATCTCATGTCCTTTGAAGGTTCCTTTTCTGATTGTGCCCCATGAAAATGATGTGTGCCTACATTCTGAGATGTGATACATGTGTCTATCCTCTCCATGTGCATTCTCCTTTGTTTTCTCTTAAGCCAACTATGTTCATTCCCCCCTTTTCTGGTGATATCACCTCCCTTAGATTAGTTTTCCCTTTTCGCATATCCTTCTAACTCCTAGTCCCTTGGCATGATTAATATAGGATTTGATTTTTGCATTAGGAGTAGCAGTAGCATTAGAAATGGGTAGAGGAATTGGCCTTCTCTGGAGGTTTGTCTCAAGCGCGCAAGGTCCCATAACTTGGAGATAGTCCCATTGTTTCCTCAATGACCCAGTTCAACCTAATCTAGGATGGGTGCAAGTTTGAGCTCCAACATTTTCTGGCACGCCCGATGGGACCAACATTGAAAGCTTAAATTTCATCATTACTAAGTTCTGGTGTGTGACTTAGTGATTTCCAGCCTTTGGAGGCTTGTTTTAACACATCTGGTGACTCCCAACACTCAGATCTATTTTTTTTAGCACTTCGTGTGCCTTTTTCATGAGAAGGATACATACAAGAAAAAGTGTAATAGCTGAAGAGTCTTTTGAGTACCTCCAACTATCTCTAAGAAGAAGAGGCCCCAGAATGACCATGTGTGCATCTCCATCTCCAGCACGTCGTGCACTTTCCACTCCTCCTCTTAGACATACCTACACACCCT
Organism: Taxus chinensis; assembly: GCA_019776745.2. Lineage (NCBI taxonomy): Eukaryota > Viridiplantae > Streptophyta > Pinopsida > Cupressales > Taxaceae > Taxus > Taxus chinensis. Next base: position 97,838,816 of record CM034157.1, read on the forward strand.
ATCATGGACAGCTCCACCACCCTAGAGAAACTTTGATTTTTCAACTTCACTGGTGGAAGTCCTCTCCTTTTGAATGTGCAACATGATATGCCAACAACCATGCTCAAGAGTGTTCCATACTTCACTAGTGAAAATCAAGTCACCCCTATTGAATACATCTAGGATGTAGAAAATGTGTGCTTTGTTTATCTGATCACGCATGATGATGTAGTAGTTAGGCTGTTAACGTCTTCACTTAAAGGTAAAGCACTCCAGTGGTACAGAAGCTTGAGACCTGCATCTATTACTATCTGGGATGAGCTTGGAACAACTCTTTGCAACTATTTTGAAGATAAGTCAGATCACCTATCATTGGTGGAGCAACTGACAACAATAAAGAGAGCACCCAATGAGAAAATGATTGATTTTAATATCAAATTTTAGAAGACTTGGGACAAAATTCCTCAAGTGGTAAGGCCTACAACCCAACATGATTTCTTGTATTATCTAAGGGATTTGAATAGTGACATTTCAGTCATGATTCAATCTATGGGGGGTAGAACCTTACCAGTTACTTATAACATTGCAATAAGGGCAGAAAATAGTCTTATTCAGGTAGGAAAGTTAGCCCCTAGACCACCTATGCCCTTATTCCTAGAAATGTCTCAAGCGCCCCAACCTTCTATTGCCCCCTTTCCTGAGTAGAGCTCTCAACCCACTATATCCACATCCAATTCTCTTGTGCAACAGAAAGAAGATGAAGAAATGAATGTCCCTATTAGAAACTTGTCCAATAAAGTCATATCTTTAGAAAAGTAATAGCCGCAAGCCTTCAGAAATAGTTATAATAAAGGATATAACCAAATCCATCAACCCTTCAGAAATCAATATGTAAATCAGAGATATGGGTAGAACCAAAAAAATGACAGATGGCATGCTAATGCACATCTCCTTCCATTGCAAGTGGTTCCTCCTATGCAACCTCTTCCAACGCCCAACTACAAGCCAAACACTAGTTCTAATACAGAACAATATGGCTCAAGAGTCAGAATGGTGCTTTCCTTGCAATATGCCTCATAGTCATTACCACTGCACCAATGCCTTGTGTGCAGGCTTATATGATCCAAAATGCTTCAAACTATGAGCCTTCCACTAGTACACGAGATGAATAGAATCAAGAAGTGCCATAAGTTCCTCCTAAGTCCAACCTTATGTTCTTTAATGCCAAAGAATTCTGTGTAATCAATCAAGCTGCAGATAGTTCAAATGAACCACGTGCCTAGGTTGCTGATAACACAAGATACAAGAAGAGAATTATTGAGTCTGGCACGTAACCTTTAACTCCTATCACACAAGGTCAATCCTTAAAAGTAAGGAGATGCAGCTAAGGAATCTAATAGTCATGGCACAAGTTCCCATATGAGGTTCGGTGTAATGCTTCTACAGAAGTCCATGTGCCCCTCCTTTGGTAGGTCAAGCCTCTGCGCAAGCTAAGGCCCCTGCCTCTGCACTTGAACAATCAAGGAAAATGTTGTTGTGCCTCAAATGCATAAGATCCATGGGCCTTCCATTTAACATTGTGGACTAGATGAAGAAGAAAAATGTGAATTTCACAATCTGGGATGCCTTGGACATTCCATCTCAACGTGACCTGTTGCATGAAGCTCTAGGCACAACTCTCGCACATTGAATCCAGTTATCCAAAAGCCTCATGATGTTGTCAATATCTGTCAAGCAGAGGAGAATCAAGTAAGTAAGGTTTTCAAAACCCCACCCTTCTATATATCCTTGATCATAGGTAAACACCTTGTGCATAATTGTATAAGTGAATCAGGTGCTAGTACTTCTGTTATGCCAAAGAAGATTGTTGATGTACTAGGCCTTAATTATACCCCTATGTCCAAAGGAGTCTTACAACTTGATGGCTCAACTGTCACCACTCTAGGAGTCATCAAGGATCTTGAGTTAACCCTCCATGCATGTCCAAGCCTCACTATAACTCAAGATGTGTCAATCATTGACCTACCTCCTTTGTTTTCCTTGTGTCTATCAAGAGATTTTACTGCTAAAGTGGGTGGTTACTTGTCTTTTGATTGGTCTCATATGTTACTAAGAACAAGGTATGGTACCCAATTTACCATACAAGCTGAGCCAATATTTTCCTATCATGTTGAGTCATATGACCCATCCCCTCTCCAAGATAATTGCCTAATCCAAGAAGGCCAAGTACAAGTTTCAGTTTCAGAAGAGTAGCCTATTCCTCCTCCCACGCCCGATCTGTTACTAGATGAATGGGCTAAGAGACATCACAAATTTGATCCATATGCTGAAGAGCTTAAAGCCTTTGAAACTAGCCTTGGTACTTACTGCATCCTTGAAGAAGAAGTTGTACAAACAAAATGAAGAGAATTATGGTCTATGGAAGTTGTACTTTGATGGCTCCCAAAGCAAGAATAACATGGGTGCAGGTGTTGTTTTCATTTCTTCCAAGCATGAGATGTTCTTCTTCACACACAAGTTGCAATTTACATTCTCCAAAAACATAGAAAAATATGAAGCGTTGGTGCATGGTCTTCTTATTGCTGAGAAAAGAAAGATTAAGGCGCTGCAGATTTTTGGAGATATAGAATTGGTTATCCACCAGGTCATAAACAAGTGTGCAACAAATAATAATCTTCTCAAATATTATAAACATAGATTTTGGGACCTCCTTGAGGGATTTGATGCTATGAATTTATAGGTGGTGCCAAGAAAGATGAACAAAGAAGTATATCAAATGGCCACACTTGGTTCACAATTCTCACCTGCTGAGGATTTTATCAATGGAAATGTGCATCATGTTAAAATGGTGATCAGGCCATCTATTCTAGACAATAACATCAGTTGGCAAGTGTTTGAAAGTGATGCATAAATTTTCTAGTTCATTCAGAATGAATTTGAGTTCTCTTCAAGCATGCAAGTTGACTTGCATGACAGATATGGTGACCAAGTGATACAACTAAAACAAAAAAGTTTCCTAAAGGTCTAGTCAACTTAGAGAAAATGTTCAACCCCGATGATGTGTTTAAAGGTGAAGAAAATTATAACCACGTAGTATAAGAAGATTGTACCACCTTTCATTATTACGCGTGACAAGGAGTTGCTACTCAGCAAAGATTGCATGCATGATGAAAAGAAAGCCTTCATCTCTCTATGCCATAAATATAGTGACATCTTCTCATGGGAGTATGAAGACTTGAAAGGATTTGATCCAAGTGTTTCTCAACACTCTATTGACCTTGATCCTAGTATCAAGCCCATAAAAAATAGAGGCCCATCAATCTAAGGATAGAGCCCCTCATGAGGAAATAATTGTCTAAACTCATTGAGGGGAAGATAATATTCCCAATCAATTACTCTTCTTGGGTCATGAATCTTATTCCAGTGAAAAAGAAGAACAATGAAATCAGACTCAATGTTGATTTCAAAGATTTAAATAAGGCATATTTGAAGGATCATTATCATTTTCCTTCAATGGAGTAGATTCTATAGACTATGGTTAGCATGTAAAGATTCTTCATGCTAGATGGGTATTCTGGCTTCAACCAGATCATAGTTAGGTAAGAGGATCAATTCAAAAAATCATTTACAACCAAATCGCGAACATATGCATATCAGAAGATGTCATTTGGTCTATCAAATGTAAGTGCAACATTTTAAAGGGCCATGGACATTGCCTTCAAAGGATATATCAATGAGTTCATCCTAGTCTACTTGGATGACATAATTATCTTCTCAAAGCAAGGCACAAATCATATGTCACATCTGGAAAATTTCTTTAAGAGATACAGATAATTTGGGGTGTCTCTCAACCCCAAGTAGTGCAATTTTTTTGTGGCACAAGGCAAGATTTTGGGCCATGTGGTCTCAAGGGATGGCATTGCTATTGATCCAGAGCATGGTTCATCCATCCTTTCTCTCTCCCTACTAGCGCACAAGAAGGCCTTGTAGTCCTTCCTAAGAAAAATCAATTTTGTTAGGATATTTATTCATAAATTTGCATGACTAGTTAGGTCCATCACCCTCATGATCAAGAAATATACAGTCTTCAAGTGGATAACAAAAGGAAAATAGATCTTTAAAAAAATCAAGAAAGAAATTACTTGTGCACCAACACTCATCAATCCGGATTACTCCAAGGATTTCATCCTTTATGCTTATGGAGCTGATGTGAGTGTTGTTGTTGTCTTGACATAAGAAAATGAACAAGGACTAGAGTAGCCAGTGGATTTCTTCAGTCAAACATTGAAGGATTATGAGTTGAAATATATTCACATAAAAACAAGTCTACATTGTCATGTGCATTCTCAAGAAATTCAAAATTATTCTCACCACAAATCATGTTAAGGTGTTAGTTTCACACTATGGTGTAAGAGACTTTATCATGGGAGCAAAAATAAGTGAGAAAAGAGCAAGATGGGTGACCAAAATCATGGAGTTTGATATGACTATCAAATCCAAAAATATGGTTAGAGGTAGTGTGCTCTGTAAGTAGCTTGCTAAGGATGTGCAGAATGAACCTAAGACTTCATTGTTTCTGGATGAAGTACCTCCCCATGTGGAACCTGAGCATAATGGAGATCCTTGCACACACAACTAGATGAAGGGCATGGTAACATTCCTTTCTGCTGGTGCATACCCTCCTGGTCTAAACAAAGCAAAGAAATGACACCTAAGGTTGCAGTTTATTCCATATGCATTGATTGATGGTGTTCTCTTCAAAAGAAATCTTGATGGCGTGCTACTGAGATGTATTGATAGCAGGCAGGTTGACAAAGTGTTAGCATAATTTCACGATGGATTCTCTGGTGGACACTTCTCTGCAAAAACAACAACAATGAAAATCATAAAGGCAGGATATTTTTGGCCTACCCTATTTGTGGATGCGCAAAAGTGGGTCATGAAATGCAAGGAATGTGGTTTCTTTTGCAGGAAAGAAAAAATTAGCAATACTTCCCCTTCAACCAATCCAAGTGGATCAGACTTTTGTGCAATGGGCATAGACACTATTTGAGTAAATTCCATTTATTTACTCACCCTTAATTAATTAATTATCAAATGGGCTCCATGTGGACCCATTTGATAATTAGAATTTGGCATTATCTCACATATCTCAAATTTATTCAATTCATGGGTAATAATATACCCATCCGACACTCCACTCTTAATTTCAAAAATGGAATCTATTATCTCACCTACCCATTCAAATCATGCTCCCCACTCCACCTAATAAGTCAAACCATGGGCCCCACGTGATCACATCATGTCTCTTAACCAAGGGTTAATTTACCAAACCCCGGTTACTCGTTAACCCCAATCTAACCTCACCTCCAAGTTATAAATATGGGTCTTCCCCCCCTCTTTCAAAAGGAAGAGGACCTAGAAGAAAGTAAGGAAATCTATGAAAAGAATTGTTTTTTTTAGGAGAGGAGAGGAAAGTGCTTGATTAAGTTCTGCAAGTTTGAGGTCAAGGAAAACCTTTTCCATTATTAGAAGTTAGAGGTGAGGAGTGTTGGAGAAATATTTTCCATTGTTGTCATCTTGCCATCTTGATGCCCATTTCATCTCCATATCAGAGCACAAGCTAAGTCCCCTTGTCATTTTAGTTACTTATCATTTTGTATTTCATTATTTCTGCATGATATCTACTATTCATCATTTATTGCTATCTTTCTAGACACGGGGGTTGACATCCTCCAAGGGAGTTAACATCCTCTTGGAACCGGGATTGTCTGGGCAACCCCCGCATATTTTTATCTAATCACATATGTTTCAGTTTTGCAGATCTATCTTCTTTTATCACATATCTATCTTCTCTGCGCCCGTAGATCCATATCTGCATCTGAGGTCCTAAGCCCTCCATCATTCGAAGTTGCTGGTGGCTTCCAGTATCGGCTTTCACCCATGTGAGAATGAGGTTTCCTGTACAACATTTTGGCATGCCCGGTGGGACCAGACCTAGATCTGGTCATTGTTTTTTACTTTTTGTTGTGTAAGTTTTACTATCTTGTCTAACTTGCTTTTTCAATGGTCTTAGTATTTGTATGATTTTGTTTTTATGACTCACTTGTTTAGGTCACCTTGGAGCGTTGTCTTTTATTTTCAGTATGGTACATGAAGTCAATTTAGTTTATATCTCCGAGGTAAGTTTTCAAGTTTTTTTTATTATTGATCCAGTTATTTATAATTGGTATAAGTTTTTAATATTATTTATTTTTATTTTTAAAAAAATGGGAAAAAAAAATTAATTAATAATTAAATTTACTTATTATAAATAAAAATATTCTTATTTATTACTTATTTATTTTAAATAAAAAATTAAACTTTAATCATTTAACCCAAAAAAATACCCATTTCCATTATCCTTTACTCCCTAACACTTGGTCCACCTTACCTATCCCAATCTCAACAACCCACAATCCATTTATCTACCTATCCCCACCAGCTAGCTCTTCTCAACTCCACCTATCCACTCGACCCACCTCTCCCACATAAGCCTAACTCACCCACCTCACTTCCACAATCACCCATATCTTCCTCTCCCCAACTTATTCTCCCAACTCGACTCCTAATTCTCCACTCCATCTACCTCCTCACTCCTATTCCCAATCTGACCTAACTCAACCGATTTATTCCATCCCTTCAACTCACACCTCCTCCACTGACTCTACCACTCCTTCCCCCACTCCCACTCCACCAACCTAACTGACCTCACATCCAATCTCCACCTCCCATTTTCCCATTCTCCCACCAGATCCTTCCCTCACCTCACATGTCTTCATCCTTTCTCACAGCCTATGGTTTCTCACCTCCCACTCTCCCATCTTCCTATCCATGTAGACTTACAACATTCCCTGCACTGCATCCAACTATTTCCTCCTCCTTTTCAACTTCACCCAAGCTCCGTCATCAGGACTCCACAGTCTCTTTATCCCAATTGGTTTCCTAGTCTTTTGAACACATTTACACCACCTATTATAGCCAATCATCTATTACTCAAATCCTAATCAGTTTCTGTGATTCTCATTACTCATCATACATGTGAAGAGCTAAGTCTTGTGTTCCATTAATGACAAGCGAGTCCCCAATAAACCATAATCTACCACCATAATGTGAATATCCATGCAGACTTAGAAAGATTTCCTATGCAATGAAGGTTCCAACTGTCTACATTCAACTCAGTTTCAAATTCACACAAGCTTTCATGATAGTGACTATAAAAGTTCCTTCACAAACTGACATCACCATAGATAACAGGTGGCTGAACACATTGGGGTCCATACTGACTGCACCAACCATCAACTGTAAAGTTCCCTGTAGCTGCTGTCTAATTACTCAACCATTCATTTCTCCAAGTTTCCATGCACAAGGATATCAATGTCAAGATTTCTTGTAGTCTTGATAACTAAGTCATCCTTCAAGGAATTGACATAATCTTCTTCATAAAATCTTCCTTTATATTCTTTCACTATGATTGCACAACTCAATTGTATGAAGAAATGTCCACTTGGTGATCGTTAATAGAAGAATTGGGAGTTGTTAAATGCTTCTTTATACAATACCATCCCTATGATGACCAAACATGCATTACCATTAGTCATGGAACCATGATTGATTCTGATAACATTTAATTGTACATTCACCATGTGATTGACATCCTCCACCATCTTAATTTTCATATAAAGTTGACTTTGACATGATTTGTTTGATCTCCACCTATTTGCATGCACCTCCTTATATCTCCCTACATAAGTCCCATATCTCCCACATAGGACAAGTAAAATAACACATTTAATCTCCCATCTCCTAGTTACCACCCAAAATTTTTAGTTTATTTCCAAAGTCTTCATTATTTGCTTAAATTTATTGTGTTAGTTAAGATAATGTCCTTTTATTTTCACTCATCATTTTAGTTAATCTTAATTTTTCACATAAAGAAATTAATCTAATTTGTGGCTTAATTAATCTTTTCTATATTTATAGTTCGATTAATTTTTTAATATATTTTCATTTTTTACATTTATATTAGTATAATTATTTTGATCATATTTTAATTTAATGGTTCAATTATTCGTATTATTTCATTTCCTTTACTTAGTTCTATTAGTTTATTTTTCCATAAGTGACTACCCAAATTGACCATTTAGCGAATCTTCCAAATTCCAATTTTTATTAATAATTAGATTAATTATCTTTATTATTTCTTTTATAACATTTTTTACACAAAATATTACGACCATTATATTTTTTCTTAATCACATCAACTAATTACATTTATTTTCTTTTGCAGGTAAATCCACAATGTTGCGACCAAAAAATACGTTGTCAAAGATCAATATTGAAACATAAACACAAACACAAAACACTTTCACCGACCCATCCACAATTATAAACGGTGCAATTTTAGGGTACCAGACGTTCCTGGCCACTGATTGGCACTTTCAAAATACGTCACTATCACGTGCAATCAAATAACAAGGAAAAGTGTTCTCCAGGTTTTACTCATTTTTCTCTATTTTCTCTTTTCTGCATTGTAATTTCCCTTTTTTGAGTGATTGTCTGCATCGAATGTCACATGTTATTTTGGTTTTAAAAGAACCTTTCTTTTCTGCATCCTCTCACATAGTTTAAATAGGGGTTTAACCTTCTGCATTTCACTTATCACACTACCTGAGACTTCACGAACAAAATCAACACATCAAAACATTCCTTTCACCTGGTTCACTGATTGGGATTTGAACACCCAACAGGAAACTGTCTCAGACATTTCCCTAGCCAAAACTACCTGAAACCAGCCTTAGACTTCCATTCTTTAGGCACCTTCATTATCCATTTTACTTTTCTTTTCACATCTCATAATTAATCATGATGATAAAAAATATGTTGCTTGATTTGTTTGTCAACAAAATTACATAAACAAATGTTTCTCTATTTCACACCTATTGTCACTCTCTCTCAAATCAAAACAAAACAACAATGTCCTCCACCCAATAAAAATTACTTCTCCTAATGATCTCTTCCAACAAGATTCTAAACTCGAAACCACGCCTTCAGCTACCCAACCCCCTGTCTCCATGGCCTCGCTTCATGAGAACCATGTCATCCAAGATTGTCCCTATCTTAAAACTAATCCTCATATCCCTCACCAAGCCAATCTTCCTAAACCAACTGCACCACTATCCCCCACTCCTCTAGAGACACTCGGACCTCCTCCTAACCCCATATATGATTTCTTATTTCAAAAATCCCCACAATCTCTCAATCCTCCCAATCTCCTCAATTAGTTGATCACATTCCACCCACATCCCATTTTATTAATTCTATTTCATCCACTACTAATATGCCTGTCCAACCATCTCAACCTCTTCACACTTACATTCCTACCCATCGTATGCTCCAACTGTCTCAACCTCTTAACACACATATCCCCACTTATCATTTACCACAACAACCTACCCAACTTCAATGAACACATCATGTCCCTATTATTCAAAGTCAGCCTATGCAACAATCTCAACCCATGACACATGTTAATCCTTACCAAACAGTTCCCCACACACCTGCACACCCACAAGTTTATCAACCACCTTATCAAACGATTCACCCAACACTTACATATCCACAAACTACACTTATCCACAAATTATCATTGCTCATCAAACTACTTTTCAAACCACACAACCAATCCAATTTCAACTTGACAACACATCGAGTGATTCAACTCACGCCTTAATGAATCGGTTGGCTAGTTTAGAAACTGTTACCTTGGCACCCAAAGATACATTATCCTATGAACAAATGTGTAATGAACCGATTCATCCATCGGTTCAAACCCTACCCTCCTCATTGGAAACTTCCTGAGTTTACTAATTTCAACAACAAGGAAGATCCCCAACAACATCTCCTTGCATTTAAACATGCATGTTGTCTTATTGCGCATGATCATGATCTACTTCTTCACACTTTCCCCATGTCTTTGTCTGGTCCCACATTGGACTAGTACAACAGTATCCTGCAACATTCCATATTCTATTTCACCCAACTTGCACAAGTTGTTCTTAGAACACTTTTCAATCAATATTGCACGCAAAACTACTATCGCTGACCTATACACCATCCGACAGTTTGAAGACGAGCCCATTGCCGACTTTGTCACATGATGGCATGGTGTTATAAACCAACTGTCCTTCGCTCTTCCACAAACCTGAACTCATCGAACTCTTCTCACATTCATGTGCAAAACATATATCATCTACTTTACAAATCCAATCATTCCAAACCTTTGACGAAGCTTTCACAATGGCTCACAAACTTGAAACCCGTGCCATTGAGCAAGGTCATCTTAAACTCAGATCAACCAAACCTAAAATTGAATCTACTAAACCATTCACACATAACAAAAAATTTAAGGGTGTGGCCAACACTGTGGTCATTAAACCCTCATCCGCATCTATATCAAGCACATGGCCTCAACAATGAGCCCCTCAACCAACAGTCAACTATACCCCCTTGGGAGAATCATATAGCTCTGTATTTGATAAGTTGATGGCCGTAAACTCCATCCAACTTCCTCCCATATGACCCATGGACAATTCGCAAGCCAAGCCTATTTGGTATCATGAAGCCCACTATTGTAAATATCATCGAGTCAAAGGTCATGACATTGAGAAATGTCGTTCCTTCAAAGATCATGTCCAACAACTCATAAATCAAGGGGATATCCAAATCGATAGCTCCACTACTCAAACTTTACCTAATCAACCACCAACAAATCAAGCCACACCCTTTACATCTCAACTATCAAATGCTTATATGATTGACACTGTCAATCAAGATCTCATCTCATTGAAAAATCCACATGTTCCTACCTTAGACATTATTCCCACTCCTTATTTGGAACATGTTGCACCCACAACTATCACACCTATGTCAAATTTTACTACTAGTCCTGAACATACACCTTCTCCTATCCTTATCACATCCGCATCAAATTTGACTATACCATCCACTTCATCCACTTCAATCACCCCAATCTACCACATTAGATTCATCCTTAGCACCTATTTCAGCCCCATTGATATCCACACATATCCCTACATCTCTCACATCTATTCCTTCACCCACATCTGCATCAAACACACCTATTACTACACCTACATTACTCACAACCATCCCAACTAAACTCATTTCTACCACATGTACCTTTACAACCCCACCTCCGACATCAACCCCATTAGCAAACATATCATTCTTACCCCTCAAAACATTTATGAAACAACCAGTCCCACCTACTTCTACACCTGAAAATACTCCTGCATTTGTTGCATTACCCATAATGTCTACTCCATCGGTTATCACATCACCCACATCTCCAAATATCCCAAATATGCCTACATCCCTATCTATCCCAACTACCCCTATATCTATCATATCAACAAATCCACCTATCTCTACCTTGACATCTTTACCTATATCCTTGCCCATGGCCACATCACCCGGTCTACCCCAATACTCTTTACCTAATTCATCTATCACAATGAACAAATCTTCTCGATCTGCAACCCTATCAAAGATACCCTTTGAAACATCTATTGAACCAAACACCTCCACCTAAATCAAATAAATATGGTTTACATTCTCCCTCTACAAAATCAACTCTTTCCATGCCAAAACCTAAACAATCCACATCTCACATAGATCTCATTAATCACATCATACAAACACCTATTTCTCCATTAACATCCTCATCTTGTTTTAGGACATTTTCTCCATTAATAACCACACCACCACTGTCAGATCCTCCAGTTGAGATTATTATCATCCCTGCTAGGAGTAAATCTTCTCGATTAAAGTCTAAGGCTCATGGAAAACATCCCCGACAGTCCCCTGCGAATCCTTGGAAACATTCAGGTTTTCCCTCTTTTCAACAATCCAATGCCACAACATCTATTTTAGGATCAGTCCTTCCATCTACGACATCTCGCAATGATCAATCCACATCCAAACAATACAATCCTTCAACAAAATTTGATTTGTATTCCAAAACACATAATTTACCCATCCAATCTACATCCACTTTTTCTCCTAACTCCAAATTGAGATATCCTATCAAAACCCACAAGAGTTACCTTCCCCATGACACTTCAATGGGGTCCTACGCAGATATCCTTTTGACATTTAACTCGAATATCTGCCATCACACTTCCTCCCATTAAAGCCTTTAATCCCTATGGTCCAAAGCCATCATGGTTCAATCCTAATTGTAGTTGCACTTATCATCGTACCCCGGGCCATGACATCGAACATTGTAAGGCATTTCAGACAATCATCCACAACCTTATTGAGAAAGATGATTTCCTCATTCAGGGGAAATATCCTTCTCCATCTACATTTAATCCAATTCATATCCCATCTGTCGGGTTTCCCATGATTCCTTCATCCACATCATCCCTTAACATCCCTCCTGCACATGACATTCCTCCTAAGGAAGGTCCTCCATTGTTCATCAATACCGCTTATCTTTCCAAGCACACTTGTGGTCTCCAACCGTTTATCCCATCCAAATCTAAAACAATCTCATCTAAACTCTTTCGACATCCTTTAACTCCTTCACATTTAATTCATTGGGGGAGCAACCTTCCCTCGCCCTTGAGCATATCATCCGTACAACTCCCTTGACACTAGGGGACTTCACTCCTTGACATTGTTTTGTTTACCTCCTTCACATTCATCCAATCTAAACTAATTCTGTCCAAATCCTCATCTCATTCTAAGTCCACCATTGTGGCCATTTTTGTCCTTCTGTGAGGGACCATTTTGTTATTTTCTTACCGAAGTCCACCATTGTGGCCATATTTGTGTCTCTTTTGGGGCACCATCTATTTCATCAAGTCCACATTTGTGGCCATTTTTGTCCTGCCATATTTGTGTCTCTCTTGGGGCATCATTTATTTTCATCCAAATCCACCGTCGTGGTCATATTTTTGCTTCCTTAAGGACATAGTTTTATTTCTCACTTGTCTATCACATCTAATCCTTTGCAAACTATCATCTCATCCTGTTGCAACTTAATGTCTTCCCTCTCTTGGTGGTAAACCAGAGACATAACCTCTTAATGCATTGCACTTGCGACCAGTCTACTGTTAGCATATCTACCAATGAGCACTTAGTTATATCCTTAGATCATTCCTCCATCATTAGCCCCTTCCATTTATCATTGTAATGATATGAATTATGTGGTCTACCTTCACTACTTTGATATGACCCCATAACCATTACATCCATCACCCTCTCATTCTCCTATTGCAGTCATGCAAAGGGTCCAGGGGTGTCTCTTGTACATTCATTATCCCCTCCTAAGTGGTCTACTTAGCTATTCCCAGCTCTCCCCCATGTGAAGCTAAAATTCATGTATGCAAAAGGAAAAATCAAAGTTATCAAAAATAGACTGATCCCTCGAAGGACAGTTGTTCATGCAAAAAATAAGAGAAAGAGAAAAAGAAAAGCATACAAAACAAAATCAAAAGAAATAGACCGATCCCTTGAAGGATGGCTATCATATATATTATTCTTGCCATCCATATTATGTATAAAGTAGACCATACCCTCGAAGGATGGCTACTCTGTTATTATGGCATTTGGAAGGTTTCCCACATTGATCAACCTTCCTTTTATCAACATTCTTAGAAAGCTTCCCGCATAGATCAATTTTCTTCTATTATTGTTCTTCCCCTTTCCCAGAGCTGGGGCATAGTTCTAGGAACAACCATCTATGGAGATCCCTCTTCCCATGTACAAGTTACATCTCCAATCCCTTTGTCATGTCAACATTAGGATTATGAGCATCTTTCATCCATATTTCCCTCATGGTCTTTTGGTATAACTAACTATCGTTGGTTATGTGTTAACACCTGCTATTGGCTGCAAGTGCAATGCCTTGAGTGGTAACCTTTCTTGTTTATCTCCAATCCAATTCGAAGCATGGTTTCCCTATATGCCCTTGCTACAACTATGTTTCATTCATCTCATCAAGGTCATATTTTATCAAAATCACATCAAATTTCACACTATGAATTCTATATCTATCCATAATATCCATGAATGCGCTCGCAAATACACTTTTCAGTTTGCAAATTCTACTTGATCGTTGTTGTAGTTTGCGAATCCTACTTGAGGATCCTTCTCAAGGAAAGTTCATTATCCTGCAGCTTCTTATCCCCCAACATGTTCAACAATGTCTTTGATCCATTTCTCTTCACTCCCCATTTCCACTCATCACCATTTGTCTCCACATCATCCTTCTCACCTTTCTGTCCCCTTTCACCATGCCAGATATCTTACTTGCCTTTCCTCTTGAGTTTCCCTTTCACTCTTCCACTTTCAGTTTGAAAATATTACTTAACCATCCATACAGCCAAGAGAATCTTAGTTAAGGTATATCTTCTTCCTTGGATCCTCCCATTGTAGAAGCTTCTCCACCATTTCCTCTTTTAGCGGATGACAATCACCACCACAAACATCTTTCTGCTCCTCCTTTTTCACTTGACACTCTTACATCATCACTCCCACCACATGGGCATCCCAATTAAGGATTTCCCTTACACTCTCCATCTACACTGCATATGTTCCTCCATCCACTCATGTCACACTCCTTTGTTTCCTTGTTATCACCTTGATATCACCTCCTTTCATCTCTTGTTCCATTTTGGTATACACCACTCAGTCTTTTCATCATTCTTCTTCTTCTTTGGCTTGGCGATCCTACTTAACCATCCCCATCGCATGGAAATCTTACTTAAGAGTCCCTCTTAAGAATGGTTTTCCATCTGACCCTTCCACATCCCATCATATCTTCCTCATCTTCTGTCTCCCGCCTCTCATCATACTCATCTACTCCAACCAACCATTCCACACCTGTACCCAATACAATGTTGTCTTTCTCCTTCCATATCGTCACTGCCGGTTTGGTGATCTTACTTAACTCCTCCTACGGCATGGTGATCTTACTTAAGAGTCCCTCTTAAGGATGATTTGTCATCCTGCACTCACCCACCACTCCACATTCTCACCATCTACATTTTCTCGTCATTCCCCATCATCACATCCTCTCACCTCCTCTTCCATTCTCGCAAACACCACTTCCTACTTGCCCCCTGTTCATCTCCATCATCCCTTGCTTGGTAATCTTACTTAACCATTGCTTCCCCATTCATTTCATGTCTTGTTTCTTCATCTTTCTCTCATTCATTCTCATCCACTGCATCCTCTCCTTGCCTTCATCTTCACACACATCGTTATCCCTCCTTTCTTTACTCTTTCCACTCCATCTTCTAGAATTCTCCCACATATCTACCTCCATGTTTACTCTTCATTTTTATTAATCACACCCTAACATTATTTCATCATCATCTTCCATTTCCGTGCTAATAATTATCGGTGGAATTCTCCTAAAAATCACTCATCCCCATTCTGCACATCCTGGATCCTTCTCTTTGACCTCCTCCATTCTATCTTCATTCCTTCCTTCCTCTATGCCCTCTGATCATTATCGGGGGACTTCTCCTAACATCCCTTCATTGGCATTCCCCCTTCCATTCCTCATTTACTTTCCCCCTCTTCTCACCTTTTGTCCCATCCTTCCCTACTGATCATTATCGGTGGATTTCTCCTAACATCCATTCACTGGCATTGCCTCTCCTATCCCTTCCTCTCTTTTTCTTCACCACCTCTCCATCTTTCATTCTTCCTTGCCAATTTCTTCACTGTCTTCATCATACACCCTCTCTCTATTTTCTTGTCATCAACTTATCCTCATCTCATGCATCTCCACATCTTTTCCAATCTGTGTCATTCCTCCCCTCCAGCTTCTCTTTACGTTCCTTATGCTTCTCACTCTTTATCGAATATCTCCATTCTTGGTTCCCTTCCTTCTGCATAATTTTCTCCATTGTCCTCTCCTCCTTTCTGATCCTTGTCTTATTTCACTTCCTCTATATCGTCTTCTTCCCCATTTTACCTCGCACTTCCTTCTTACTTCCCCATCGATAACCTGACTCTTCAACGTTGTCCCATATTTTTTTATCATCCCACCATCCACATGCATTTCCATGTGGTCAGTTCCATATTCTTTGCCTTGGATTTCCTCACTATGATCTGGTTCCTTCAATTTTCTTTTCTCTATCATCTCTTTCATTTTCCATTACCTCTCTCCCTTCATCTGCTTCACCCTCCTTCACACCTTTCATTTTAAATAACTCTCTCCCTTTTTCATAATTTCACCCTCTGCTCTGTCATTTTCTTGTCTTCTCCTTGTTTTTCCTTCATCATTTCCCCCTTCCTCTATAATCCTTCTTTGTTATCTTCTTCCTCCCCTTTCATTCCTTCTTTTCTCCTCCTCCATCTTCGTCCCTCTATTCCATACCCCTTGTCACCTTCACCTTGACCTTTCTTACTCTTCTCATAATCAACCACTCTTCCTTTCCATTCCCTTTTCTCTTTCTCATTACATCCTTCAACACATCCCTCACACCTAGCATTCACAATCAATTCTGATGTTTCTCCATTTATGTACCACCGTCGATCCATTTCATTACCGTTCTCGTTCTTCTCTCTACAACATTGACCTCTTCTCTTTTTGAGAACCCTGTCACATCTTTTATCTTCATCAGTCCTCTCGTAGGGGCATCATCATATCCATTTCTAAGAATCTCTTCCCATCTTCCTTTGACATTTTTGTCTTGGAGGATACCAGAACGACCATCACCTATCTGATCTTGTTCTCTTCCATGAATGTTTTCTCTACTTTTTCTCAAAAGTAGCTTGACTTCTCATCCTATTACCAAAGAAGTGGGATTGCTTTTTTCTTTTTCACCCCCATTTTCATCACTTCAAAATGCAAACCTTTCTTATGAAACATGTATTCAACATCATATTTAACACCCTCTTGGGGCATTTTATTTATCTTCATATCCACATTCATGGCCATACTTATTCCCCCTGGGATATCATTATTTCAACATCCATCTCCCATTATGATTTTCATTCCTATGTTGGGAACCTTTTCATCCTTGTACTTTCGATGCATATAACTCACTTTTTTCTATATCATGCCCTATGTTGGGGCATCATTATTTTCATCCTCGTCCCTTTTTTAGATGCATGATTTTTTTCACTCGATTCCTTGCATACGAAGGATTTTGCATACTCTTCACATTCAGTTGCACATATTTTGATGTTTTCCTATGACCCATTGGTCATCACGGTTTACATCCATACTGCAGTGGTCTCCACCCACTCACTGGTCTGTAGAACATTGTCACCCATCTCCGTTGAGACCACAATTGTCCTCTACCGATGTGATATTGGAGTCACCGCCATATTTTTCATTGTTATTGTGATCCTTTTTCACCTGGGGCATCTTGCCTTTGGTCATGTTTTTATTCATCCCCATCCCTTTTATGGACACATATTTCATCCAACCCTTTTTGTTTTTGTCTTGTGGCTTGCTATCACAAACCACTCAACAAAAAGGGGAAAATGTAGACACCATTTTTTGGTGTAACTCCTCTCCTTCATCCCACAGATTCTCCTTCATGCAACTTTCCCTCTCGCTTTTCTTTTTCTTAAATTTGAGTAAATTCCATTTATTTACTCACCCTTAATTAATTAATTATCAAATGGGCTCCATGTGGACCCATTTGATAATTAGAATTTGGCATTATCTCAAATTTATTCAATTCATGGGCAATAATATACCCATCTGACACTCCACTCTTAAATTCAAAAATGGAATCTATTATCTCACCTACCATGTCAAATCATGTTCCCCACAAATCCATCTATTAATAACCTCAAAGTCAAATCATGAGCCCCACGTGATCACATCATGTCTCTTAACCCGGGTTAATTTATCAAACCCCGGTTACCCGTTAACCCCAATCTAACCTCACCTCCAAGTTATAAATATGGGTCTTCCCCCCTCTTTGAAAAAAAGGAAGAAAAGTATGAAAATCTTTGGGAAAATGTTGAAATTTTTAGGAGAGGAGAAGAAAGTGTTTATTAAGTTCTTGCAAGTTTGAGGTCCCCAAACCTTTTCCATTGTTAGAAGTTAGAGGTGAGGAGTGTGGGAGAAATATTTGCCATTGTTGTCATCTTGCCATCTGATGCCCATTTCATCTCCATATCAGAGCACAAGCTAAGTCCCCTCGTCATTTCAGTTACTTGTCATTTTGTATTTCATTATTTCTGCATGATATCTATTGTTCATCATTTATTGCTATCTTTCTAGACATGGGGGTTGACATCCTCCAAGGGAGTTAACATCCTCTTGGAACCGAGCATTATCTGGGCAACCCCCACATATTGTTATCTAATCACATTTGTTTCAGTTTTGTAGATCTATCTTCTTTT
The DNA here is from genome assembly GCA_019776745.2 of Taxus chinensis. Lineage (NCBI taxonomy): Eukaryota > Viridiplantae > Streptophyta > Pinopsida > Cupressales > Taxaceae > Taxus > Taxus chinensis. The sequence goes on from CM034157.1 coordinate 97,857,242, forward strand.
ATCACATATCTATCTTCTTTGTGCCCGTAGATCCATATCTGCATCTGAGGTCCTAAGCCCTCCATCATTCAATTGAGTCAGTCATCCTTAAATTTCTCGAAGGCATTGTAACAAGATTTGGTATTCATCAGACCATTATCTTTAATGATGCAAAATCCTTCCTTGGTACAAAAATTTCTAATTGGGCTCTTAGTCTTGCATCTATTTGAAGACTTATTCTAACTATTACCCTCAAGGTAATGGTTTGGCAGATTCAACTAACAAAAACTTGATTAGAATCATGAAGAGGACAATGAATATCAACCAAAATTAGTGGCACACAAAGGTCTCGAGCGTGCTTTGGGTAGACAGAAACATGGTGAAGAAGGCAATAGGTACTTCACCTTACAAGCTTGATTATAGAAAGGAGGCTAGAATTCCTTTATCTCTTCATTTGCCTTCATTAGAGCTTGCTCAACAGCTGGAATATGAGGGCACAAATCAGAGAGAAATCATAATGGTAGAGTTGGTTGAACTTGAAGAATTGAGGAGCTCTACAATGACCAAGCTAGAACATTATCAACAATTAACAAATAAGTGTTTTGACAAAAAGGCTAGGCCTCAAGCTTTTAGAGTTGGTGACATAGTCTTAAAATGGGATGCTGACAGAGCCAAACCAGGGTGCCATTCAAAGTTTGATGTACTTTGGAGTGACATATACAATATCAATTCTTGTAAGGAGGCTAAATATTTTGAGTTGACTCACCTTGATGGAGGCACGCTATCAATTCAAGTCAATGGAATTTATCTCAAACCCTTTTATTAAATCTGCTACTGCATCATTGTGAATATTATAATAGTTTTAATTCCTTCAAGTGTATTGCGCGCACACTATTTTAATTATACATAGTTCTTTCCTCTCGCACACTTCTTGCATGTGGTTTTTTATTTCTCCTAGGGTACCAGTTCAGTGTAAAATCTCCTAGTATTTTTCATCATTTTTCAAATATTCAAACAAAGTAAGACAATGCTTCAAGTGACTTCAGGGGTAGTTTTTCAAGTGGTAGATCAAAATTTCATATTTCCAAGATGACTCCATGCCCAATGGATAGTCCAAGCTACTGATCTCCTTCATTTAATAGGAAGATGGTAGTGAAAGTCTCCAAACTATTATCCAAAATAAATCCCCTAGTTATTTTGGAAAACTTACATCCCCATTATGGATCTGAAGTTCTACATTGCAGGTTGCACGCACTTTGGTTATTCCCTTGGCACAATTTCTTTGCTTACAGTTCCTCGCACCCATTCACACACTCTTCCCTTCTTGTGTGCCTTCCATTTTCCTTATCTTTCCTCTATCTCCTTTTATTTCCCCTTGCACGCAATTCTTGCACATTTTCCTTCTTCTGATCAATTTTTGCACCATTCATGCACCTTTGACTTTCTTTCTAAAATAGCTAAGTCATTTGCACATTCCTCCGTGCCCCTTCCACTTTTATTGCCACACAGTCCTCAATTGAAAGCTCACGCCCTACTTATATACTTGTCTCCTACAAGTGTGCATCCATTTCTACCGCACACATTCTCTCTATGTGCCTATCCTTTGATTTCCCCTTTTGTGCCTCTTTCTTCCATGTGCACCTCATGCCTTCTTCTGCACCAGTTACTGTGCCATGTGACAACATGTTAGACTTGGGTGTGCTACACACAACCTATAAAAGCATGCCAACATGGCATTGAATCCTCACAACAAACCACTACACAACATGTGTCAAAAATGATACAACAGATGAAAATTTCATCAATCCTTCAGCCAATTAGCGCATGCTATGTGTCATTGTGTGTCCAAATCAGCTTGCAAACTTCAGAACATCATAAATTTTACTACAGAGCTCAAATTAATGTGTGGTTGGTCTTGTTATAAATATTCTAACATGGGCTACATTCTAGATCATTTAAATTAAAATATTGGTGGGATTTGATAGGTGAGAAGCAAGGAAACATGTTTTTAGCCATTAATGCAAAATCTGATTGACTCAACCACCAGATTTTAATCAAATCTTGCCTCCTTCCTTCTTCTACAAGCCAAACAAACATGGGGAGGGGGATTTGTCAGCATTACAGGTGGATTTTTAGGCATTCAATGCCTTTTTTGGTGTTTTAAGTTCAAATTTGATTTTTCCCTCTTATTTCTCTTCTTCTTCTCTCCTTCTTCTCATTTGTTGTTTTTGAATCCTTTGGTTTTGTTAAGGACTTTAGTTATTTATATTTTAAGTTGTAGGCCTTCCGATCTAGTCTTTACATGTGGATATCGGTCTTATACACCATTGTAATTGACTGTACATTTCTGGAAGTAATACAAGCTTGGTTTTATGGCTACTCTCTTCCTTAACTTATTTGTATTGTTTCTCCTTGCCTTTCCCTTGCATTGTGTATTTGTTATGCTATCTCACACCCCTTGTAGGTCCTTTTCTGATTGTGCCCCATGAAAAAGAGTGTGTGTCTACGTTCTGAGTTGTGATACATGTGTTTATCCTCTCTGTGTGCATTCTCCTTCATTTTATCTTAAGCCAACTATGTTCATTCCCCCTCTTTTTGATGATATCCCCTCCCTTAGATTAGTTTTTCATTTATGCATATCCTTTTAATTGTAGTTCTTTGGCATGATTAGTTTAGGATTTTATTTATGCATTAGGAGTATCTGTAAAAGTAGAAATAAGTAGATGAACTAGCCTTTTCCGGAGGAATGTCTCAAGCATGCAAGGTCCCAAAACTTGGAGACAAGTCCCATTGTTGCCTCAATGACCGAGTTCAACCTTATATGGGATGGGTGCAAGTTTGAGTTCCAACATATCCCTCTTTCCCCTTTCCCAATGGTTCATAGGGGAAAAAAATTAGTTCACTCATGCAAACCCTCTCTCTGGTCCTCTATGTGACCCTCTCTAGCTTTGTAGGGGGCTTAACTTGTTAAACCCTTCTCATGCTCACTACATCAGATCGCAACACTTGGCAGCATCTTATTACAAACGCTCATTTGTGTACCTATTTTCCCTTTTCACCAATGGGACATAGGGGATAAAAATGAGTGCCACCATGTAATCCTCCTCTGATGGTTTCTCACATGACCCATTTTCAACCCACGGATGTTTTCTTGGCTTTCTCCGTCATCCTCACATTACATCTGATGAAGACACTTGTCAAGATCTTTCTCCAAGCACCCATTTTTCCCTCTTTTCTCTTTGCACCAATGGGATAGAGGGGATAGAAATGAGCTTCCATAAGCATTTAATTAAACCCTAGGTATTAAGCACACTTAGTTGTCATTTAACCATGGTCAAACTACGGTTACCAGGGAATCACAAAATGAACTAACTTGTTTCTAACCTAATTTCTTTGCATAGGTCCACCTATCCACCATTTATGATGCTAAAAACCTACAAAAAACATTAGAATACAATAGGCATACTTCCCAAGATCTCTTAGAACAATCATGACTTCAAAAACAAATAATTCTTCATAACTCTTCATCTAAAAATCTGATTGCATTGAGATTTTTACATAATCATCTACTCCAAGGAACCTTTGTGATGAAAATTTATGTGTACTATATAATCCTCTAGTTTTCTACTACTTCAAATATAAAACCCTACCTTCCATAGTTTCCTTTTTTATTTCCATGAATTCTAGCAAAAGAAACACAACAAAAATTGGAGCATGGGATCCTGGTGTAGAGTTAAATCCAATGAGAATGATTTTGTTGCAAACCGAAACTAGAAAGTGAACTTACTAAAAATAGAACATTTTTTGTACAATTACTTACTAAAAATATTAAGTCTTTAAAATTAACAAGCTCCCATCACTCATAATATCCAGGAACAATGAAGAACAACAAACTAGGAAATACAAACAATTTTCCCAAAAAAATGTTTCTGAAAAAGTAACCTATTAAAAATAGAAACTTGTTAAAATGGTAAAGAATCATCAATGGAAGTGAAGTTAAAAATAGAAACATACTAAAATGGTAAAGAATCATCAATGGAAGTGAAGTAAGTGTTCTAAGAGCTTTAGAAGACAAATTTTGAGCAAAAAAACAAAATTCCTAAAATAGTAGCTCTTGACCCCACCTATCAAAAATTGAAAGTTTCGGTTTTCAGTGTAGAAAGTTGTTGGCTCCATTTTCACTCATCTCGCTGATTTTTTCCATCATCACGTGATTTTAAATTTGTCACATAGATCAAACAATAAAAATTACCCTCCATGAGGATCCTAAAGCATCGTTATGAGAAAATTTGTGTCAAGGAACATGACAAAGCATATCAAGGCGCAACAGGTGAAAGTCAAGGACATTGTGCAGTTGGAAATTTTTTTGAAAAGATTCAAAAGACCCATTGGAATCCAATATTCATCAAATGATGTCATCATGGTCATAAGTGAAATGGTAAACTCATCAGGCAATTTTGGAAGCATCATGGTTTGAATCCATTTTCCTCCCTCCGAGAAATAATTTAAAGTGAGCTAGTTAAGTCATGAAAGTATTTAGGCCATCATATGTGAAGAATCAAAGGATCCTCAATTCTCATCGGAAGCATCTAAGAACCAAGGTATGCAAACATCCTAAGTCTGATTTCATTCAAGTATTCTGGAGTAGTGAAGGCTAAATAGGTGATCTTCAAGTGTGGCATCATGAATTCAAGAACAAAGAATCATCCCAATTTCATTCAATGTCATAGTGTTATTAAACACTCACTAAAACACCTAGTAGTGTGTTCAATCCTCAAAGGATGAAACATTGAAATTTAATCTCACTTTAGTGTCATCAAGATGCATTAAACATGAATATTTGAAAAGAAAGGTAAGGAAACCTGGTACATAGTGGTTCCATATTCCACGAGGATTCATAACAAGGTAAAGCTCATCGTAGATCCGATAGAGCCTCTTGAGTCAAGCAAGAGGGATCCATCATAGCCTCCTTCTCTTCAAGAGCATAAAATTGTATCTTTCTCGATGGCGGAAACCTTCCCATGAGTAACATGAAAACATGAGGTGTATAAATATATTTTGGAGCTAGGAAAGGCAAGAAGGTAATGATATTCATTCATAGCATTGTGCATACAAGAATGGGCAACCATCTTTGTTTCATCTATTGACATCCAAATGGTAGTGTTCTTAAACACTCACCTAAAGTTATCAAGAAGGAGAGACATTTCCAACATCTCATTCCATTCCAATCGGTGGCCACTTCTCAAGAATCTCATTTGGGAAGCAATCCTCTATCTACAAATTGAGGGTTTATTTTGGTGAATGAAGGATAAACATCAAGAGGTTTGAGCACCATGGAGTTATCTCTCGTGACCATTGAAGTTATTTTTGAAATCCTAAGGAGCAAGAAAGTGATCCTCACTCTCACTGTGAGATCAAAAAGGAACCATCATGAATAATGTCTATAGTCATCTCAAGTTGGCATCAGAATGGCACACAACAATAATCCTAAACACTCATTCAATAGTTTTGAGTATCTGTGCATCGAATAGAATGGAGGTAAGTGTTGGAGAAAGGCGGAAAGAGCAAGAGAGCAGAGAGCGAGAGCTAAGGGAGAGCGAGACGGAGAGCGAGAGAAGAAGAGAGGAGAGACTGCAGCAGTGGAGAGAGCGCGAGAGAGAGCGAGAGCAGAGAGAGAGAGAGAGAGAGAGAGAGAGAGGAGAGAAAGAGGAGAGCGAGAGCGGAGAGAGAGAGAGAGAAGAGAGAGAGAGAGAGAGAGAGAGAGAGAGAGAGAGAGAGAGAGAGAGAGAGAGAGAGCGGAAAGAGAGAGAGAGAGAGAGAGAGAGAGAGAGAGAGAGAGAGAGAGAGAGTCCGAGAGAGAGTGAGAGAGAGAGAGAGAGAGAGAGAGAGAGCGAGAGAGTAGAGACGGAAGAGAGTCGAGAGAGAGCGATAGAGAGGAGAGCTAGAGAGCGGAGAGAGAGCGAGATGCGAGAGAGAGAGAGAGAGAGATCAGAGAGACGATGATAGAGTAGAGCGTCGTCTCTCTCTAGCTCTCGCGAGATAGCGAGCGAGCGAGAGAGAGAAGAGAGCAGAGAGAGAGAGAGAGAGATAGTTCATCACCCTATGTGACCCGCCTACACCCCGCACAAATAAATTCATAAAACCTATCATTCTAAGAATAACCCAAGTCACTACCCTCACTCCTGTAAAATCACATTTTTACCCCCCCCCCCCCCCCCCCCCCGTAAACTCTACTTACCTACCTTAACCTCCCTAAAACCTCCTAAACCACCCCTAACCCATCTAAACCCATTTTTACCCTCATTACCCAACTCCCCAACATCCTAACCTCCTCACCTCGCATCCCTACCCATGAAATCCTAACTTGGAGGTGGTTAAAACCACTTCCAAGTGGCTTTCCCCAAATTTACAAAAGATCACCAATGATCCTAACAAATCACCGTGATTATAAATAGAATCTTAGAGCTCCTATTTTAGGGATCCAGAACCATTGTAGCAAATAGTTTGCTGCTCCAGGAAGTTAAATGACCATGCTACGTGTATCCAGACATCATCAAGCCTCTATCACATCATCAAAATCTCCACAAGCTCTTGTAAGCAAGTCACAACACTATCAGTTCATTTTCACATCCAAGGTAAGCATATTTTCATCATTTTTGATTCTTACATTTACACATCAGATACAAAGTTAAATCAATCATTATAGTATTTGTTTCTCGTCATTTTAACACTTTATCAAAGTATTCAACTTTTTACAGCAATCACCAAGTGATTTCTACAATCTCCAACAATCATGTCAATCGCCCACGATTATCACTGAATCATCATGTGATCATCTACTCAAAATAATCATTTTTATCAATTATTCCATCTTTTATCAGTTGGTTTTGGGTTAATCAATTATTTGCAAGCATGTTTGTCCTGCAGATGATAGTTCCAGGTTCTTCAAACCCCATTACTAGCATTTACGACCTTCTAATCATCTAACAATTGTTTGTGTGGGATCATTTTGACATCCTCCAACAACTCACCTTATGCACCATCACATTCACACCAAACATTGAAGATATTGAAGATCAGGTTAAAATCATCCAAGAAGAGTGAGAACAAACTGAAGAGTATTGGTACAACTACTTCGAGGACTTTGAGCTTGCCACCGCCCTAGCCTGGGCCACTTACGAAGTTGAACAAGGTATTACTATCCCTCTTGAATTCTACCTTTGTTATCATATATCTTATCTATCATTATCAAAATAACTTAATTGTATCAAATGAGTTGACACCCTTCAAGGAAGTCCCTTTGGATTCCTAGGATCGACCTTTTCGAGAAACTCATTATCATATTTATCTAATATCTTTTTGTCTAGTTGTCTTTCTTACAGGTCTCTTCACTTGGTGAAAGGAGGATAATATTCACATTATCCATGATTCGATCATCCTGACATTGTGATTGTCGGCGCAGGTATCGGTAAACCCTGCTTATTTGAGTTTTTGGTATTTTATGCATTTAATAGACATAACTGAAAAACACCTAAACATTCCTGGGCACGCCAGATGGGACCTTTCCCTTTCTTTTCTTTAATTTTTATTTGTTTTGGTTCTCTACTCTGTAATCACCAATTAATTTAAATCACCAGTGATTTTTGCAATCACCACGATTTCCAATGATTATCTTTGTGAATATTTTTTATTACTCAGTCAGTTTTCCTTTTATCAGTTTTCTTCTCTGTTTCTTACTTTTCATATAACCTTATAAGTTTTCTTGCTCTAGGTTTTGTTTCTAGATTCAAAAAATAAACTTAAAATCAAAAAAATTAAAAAGGAAAAGTGATCACAGGTATGCTCCTTTCTTCTATCATTTTCTATTTCAGCATTGCATTTGTGTGTTTGTCCTCATTGAATTAAAACATTTCCTTTGGATCTTAAAATGAACACTCATATTTGCCTGATCACATAGCTTAATTAGGAGGATTTAAGGAATTACATTCACAAAACTCCCTTCACACACAACCAAACCACATCAAACATAACTTGCATCTAAACACTCCTTCCTAGGTGGACCTACTTGGATTTCATCACCAAGAGGATAAGCCGACTCGGTGTTCTAAATGAGTATAAATAAGTTGGTGGGCAATATATCAGCTAAGCACCTGACACCCTTATCATTGCGGGACCATGAAGTGAGGGGGTAGGCCCCAATACCATGCCTCATAACGATACCAACACAGATTTGGGCCTCATGTACCTTTGGGTATATTGAGGACTCCATCCTTTAACATTACCTGAAACCATCCTTAGATTTCCATTTCCTAGTACATTTTCAACCATTTTTCACATTTCACATATTTTCTAATTTAATCAAGATAATCAAAAAAAATTCCTTGTGTGACTTTTCTTCATTGTTTTAATCAAACATCTAGGTTTTTCTATTTCTTTATTCATTATTTTTTTTAATTCATGGTTCTAACCAGACAATAGTCCCATCTATAAAATTTCAACAACATGAATGAGCCATTTTTAACAATCCCTAGATAATTTCTAGTCTGACCTTCATGAGATTCTAGGTGTAATAAACCAATTTCGATCACCTTTAACAACCAATCAATAACCTCCTCATTCTCCTAGTAGTCAATTCAGCCACATCAGAAATATTTGATCCACCCAACCCATGTTATTTTAATAGTGGTGATCCAGTCTTTGAAGAAATTATGGACTCTAACCCGATAGCCCTTAGTTCCTATCTCGCTTCCTGATCCATATCCCTCCAATAACCAACACCAAAAAATATCGACCCATCTCTATTGTCACCTTCGACACTTCGAAGCTTGTTGAACCCAATCAAAAGCCGGTCATCTAACAACTTCATCCCTATTCCACTGTTGGTGGGTCAAGAACATCAATTCCCACATCATCAGCCCCTGTCATTACTTTTGATCTCAATGTTTTCTAACACAACCAACCAATATCCATCCTCGTCATTGGATCCTTCATCAAGCTCATCATCTTTACAAAACAACACCAATACATATCCTTCCCCATCTAATATATAGCTTCTAGTGTCTCTCATATGCCTCCTATGAGCCCGACAGCCATCCCACTTAGTGTGTCTCAACCCATACCTTCACAACAACCCACGTCTTTTATTACGAACGTGGTCATGTCCATCCCAACATCAATACCCCTCATCAAAACATTTTTTATTGATATCACTCATCCTTCTTCACAATAGGCATCTACTACCCCTTTCTCACAAATTCATTCTCATTATATACCCTCAACCATCCCAACCACTCATCAACACCTCTATCCGTGTCATTTATATCAACAAAGGAAAATTTTCAATACATCCCACATCCATCTCAACCTTTCATCCACACTTCCACCCCATCCTAGTATATACCACAGCATTCGCAACCCTTTATCAACACTTCAATCCCTATCCAATATCAATATATTCAACCCTCGTAACCTCTTGTTTTTCATCCTACATCTAACATTCCCATGAGTGTTCCCCTCCAACATAACATCCCTTTACCATATTAGTCATATCAACAACCAAATCCACATACATATAATCATCCTGGCCCATCATCATTCAATCCCCAACAAGAATCACCACAAAATGATCCTTTACAAGCATTGATGAATAGGATCTCTAGTCTTGAAGTTGCCTCCATGGGTCCTAAAAACACCCTATCATATGAACAAATCTGTAATGAACCTATTCATCCCTTTGTACCCTAAAAATCCTATCCTCCACACTGGGAACTCTCAAAGTTCCTTAAATTATATATAAAGAGGACCCTCAACAACACATAAGTTTTCATCACACATGTTATCTTATCACATGATCAAGACCTCATGTTAATAACATTCCCATGTCCTTATCAGGACATATATTAGATTGGTATAACAGTATCCCATAATACTCACTTTTCTCCTTCACACATCTTGCACAGGTGTTCTTAGAACACTTCTCGATTAACATCACCTATAAAGTTACTATCACAGATCTTTACGTCATCAAACAATTCAAAGAAGAATCCATTGTAGAATTCGTCGCCCATTGGAGGGGTATTATCAATCAATTATCTTTCTTCCTCCCACAAACTGAATTAATCAAGCTTTTCGCTTGATCCTATGAAAAACACATATCATCAACATTACAAATTCAATCTTCCCAAACATTTGTCAAAGTCTTTACTATGGCTTACAAACTAAAACTTACACCCTCGAGGATGGTAAAGTCAAGCTCATATCAAAGAAACATAAACCTGAGTCCTCGTTCAAACCTTCTTCCAGTCATGATAAATCCAAAACTTCAGCAAATGCAGTCTTCGTAAAATCCACTTCCAAATGTCGTTTTGATTCCAAACACACCCACCCTAAATGCAACTATACACTTATTGGATAATCTTATAGCATGGTTTTTGACAAGATCCTAGCGTGTGTATGATCACACTCCCTCCTATCCTCCCCATCGACACGCATCCGTATCAAAACCCTCTTGGTATCAAGAAAATGACTATTGTAAATACCATCAGTTTGAGGTCATGACATCAAAAGGTTGTCATTCATTTAGAAATATCCTCCAAGATCTTATTGACAAAGGTGAACTTACAACTGGATAATCCAAATGCACCTCCAAATCAAAACTTAGATGTGTTTAAACAACCCTTTCCTAATCACATGCCCCATCAACTAGTCAACCCCAATCAAATGTCATCAATTCTCATCACACTATCAATACCATTAAATATATTTCATCTACATCCTTAACATCTAATGTTTCTGTCATAGAAACTTCAACCAAATCATCCACTCCTTCTAACACCTAGTGTTTCTACCAAAAAACCTACTGAATCCACAACTCCTCTAGTCGACCTCTAAAAAGACCATGATCCCCCTACATCCACCACATCTACTTTAAGCTCACATGTGATCTCTTCAAAAGTTCATAAAACAAACCCATTACATGAAATTACTCAAATTTCTTTCGATAAGATCACGTCACCTCAACATACATTTACAAAATCTTAAAAATTCCACTACGCAACTCCAATCACCCATCATAAAAAATTAAAAATCATATCACAAAATCAGTCAAACCAACCTCAACAAAACCTAAAATACCTTTGCCCTCCGTCTTAGGGCCTCACCTTTCATCTAAATTCACAATCACTGTCACAAAATCAAATATCATTCCCCAACTAGAACCTAATGTATCACACAAAAAACAATCCTCTTCAGCTCCATCTCTCATTATCATAAACTATCAAAAAATCCCCTTCAACCTCGATGGCCTCAACATGGTACTATACAAGAACCCTTAAAAGGCTCACCTAGTAATCCATCATAACACTAACTCTTCTCAATCCTTCTATCTCTCAGGGGTGGAAATCCTCCTGGTACAACTTTGAAGCATTTTATGATTATCATTTAACACTAGGACATTCCACTGAGGACAGAAAACCCTCCACACTTCCATTTGAAGACTTGTTAACAAAGGGATTCTCCCCGCTGATCTAGAAAAAAAAAATCAAGTCAAAACCACCCATCAAAAAACCAAAACACCCAAACCATCATTTGACACTGCGTATACTTCTAATAAAGGTGAGGCCTCTTCCCAAAAGACCCCACTCCATCATATTGAAGTTTTTCGTATAAACACTAGAGCTCGTGCACAAGATTCTAAGGCTTTAGATAAAAAAAAATTAATATCTCCATCCCTCTCGCTCCTAAGCCATCTACTACCTTTCAAATTCTATAACTAAGGTATCTATCTTTTCCACTCCACAAACCCAATCCACCACTTCTGTGTAAAATACCATCATTAAGCAACTCCATCAAGTGCTTTTAAAAATGTTCCTTTATGAGATTTTCCAAACCTCGCCACAACATCTAAAAATGATGATCGAGGCTCTCCAATCTATATCAGTACTCTCTGACGATCCCCAACCATTCAAAAATCTGGTCAGTACTCTCAAAATGTCCGCCACTATCACTTTTGATGATTCAGAGATCCCATCTTTACAACCCGAATATCATGATCTCCCATTCTTCGTCATGGCCCAAATCGATGATACTCTCGTTAAGAGAGTTATGATCAACAATGGTGCTAGCATCAATATTATATCATTGCACACTTTTAACCAGCTTCAATTACCTAATACTATCATCTCTCAGTTGCCTACAATATTGTAAGCCTTTAATGACACCATTGCTCCCACATTAGGAATGGTTATTCTTACCTATTAAAGTAGGTGTCAAATGTCTTCAGGAACTCTTCTATCTTGTAGAATGGGAGTTTCAATATAATATGTTGTTAGGATGACCTTGGATATGTGTTATGCATCATGCATCCCATCCAGCTTACATCAATGTTTAAAATATGAACATGAACATAAGACCTTCATTTTTCTTGTCAACCTAAATCCCTTTAAAGCATGCCATATGACTTATCGACCAAACGACGTTCTCATACCAAAAAAAAAAACTTGGGATCCTCTGATCAAGCCTCTTATAGTTCCTCCTTCTCCACATCAAAGTTACTAGATGACAATTCCTTCAAAGATGTCATGAAATTCCTTTCACTGGGGGAGTATCAACTCCTTACTCTTAATGCCTTCCCTACACCAAACACATACAGAATTCCTGACAAACAACCAATGCACGAACCCAACATGGGATATATCATCTCCTTTGGCCCTCCTCATCTTAAAACTAATATTTTCTATGGAGGGATCGATCATCCTTCCCCACATCACAATAATCAACATCATGTCAAACCTTTCATATCATATTTCTCCTTTTTATACAACCAATCCTTTGCACAGATGTACCTCTATCGTTGCACCTAGAAAGGTTTTGGTTTAGGGAATTATGAACAAGGAATACATGATTTAGTCTTTGATCAGTCTCCGTAAGCCTCATGAAAAATATGGGTTAGGTTTTGACAAACCTTCCTCAAATACCTTCGCAAACACCACATCTAGGACAGTAATAGAACCAGAATCACCCCCTTCATCAAACCATGATAATGACACCGAATGCATCGTCTCTATCCCATTTGAATTTTTTTAGTCAACATAAGTCAGATTGTAAGAAAGGTGTTTACAGTGTTGTCAAATCCTCTAGATGGTATCAAATATTGGAAAAGTGTATATATTTTAAAAATTTCAAGTATGCTAGTGAATCCAGGAGAATTAAATGTCGCGGAGAAAGATTGCAGAGATAAGTGTATGATCTAAGGTTGAAAAACATGGTGTTGTTATGAAGTAAGATGAGTTTACATTCAAGCCATAAATGGAATCAAGCTTGTTGATTAGTTAGGAGTTTTCTTAGACAGGAAAATGAATACCATGAAGGTTCCAAGGTGATATGAATAAGGCATGAAGTGTGTATCAATTTCTAGAAATGGTCTGCGGGAGAGTATACATTTTTAAAAGTAAAGTGTTTCAAGATGGTACCATGTCCTATTTGGCATGAAGGCAAAGCATTGTCTATCAACATTGAAGCAAGGTATGTTTGTGTCATTGAATTTATCCATAGGTTATGTTTTCTACCCTGTACTCTTGATTAAAGGACAATTTTAGAATGTGTAATGAGTTAATTTGAATTATCAAGAAGATAAATTATATGGCTCATCTGGCAGTCAAGCATGGTAATCTAAAGTTGTATAGTTACCTATTTTTGAGAAACTATGTGTGAATCTATAAAGATGTGGACTCAGCAAGGATGATAGGTGATGGCTTAATAGGTCATAGTTAGATCAAAATGAGGATGTTAATATTAGGGGGAGCTTTGTCATCTCTTAGCAATATTGTCATAAGGGTATATTGCCTTATATGATGCATCAAAGGTCTATATTCTCTGAGAATAGTATATGGTCAAAACTGGATTTGTAGGTTGAATACTTGCATGTTATGACAATCAATCTGAGTATGATGACTCTGTTCTTGAAGGAATAAGAATCAATAACAGAGAATTACAAGTGAAGATATATGAAAGTATCAATAAAGTTAAGACGATAAGGGGTTTTTTGAGAATCATCATAAAGCTAAGAAATCATTGTAAAAATGGTACAGTTAAGTATGAAGTTTGAAACCATTGAGGACATGATAGGATCTTTTTCATGCTCTAAGGTCAAAACAAAGATACAAGTTGTGTGAATATCATCAGAAGAAGGTAATGGATTCCTTGAAAGTAAAAAACATTCAAAGAGGTATGTTTCAAGATGATACAAATCTTCAGATGGTGTTCCTGCTATATAAGAAGGTATGTTTTCTTTTTTTCACAAGTCATGATACACTTTTTGAGTTGTCATTAAAAAGAGATGTGCACCAAGAATCATAGCAGTATGTTTGAGCAAGCTTATGGTCCTAAAAGTTGGTATGCTAGAGGCTTATCAAATGCTCAAACAAGTATGATCTCATGAAATAAGGTTGTGACCACTGATAAATTATCTCAGAACTATGTTATTTGTTTTGACCTATCTCCTTTGTGTTAGATCAAGGTATGTAATCTCTTATTTTTATTGTCAGTAGGATAATGATGAAATAATGACAAGGGGAGCTACAAAATAATGTTTCATAAGATTTTTTTGATCCTAGTGCTTAGAGAAGTTTGACAAGTTTTGACTGAAGAGGTGGTTTAGGGATAATGGCTCTAAGAGTTGCAAATATGGCATTAGAAGTAGAGTTTCTAGATTTGGCATGTTAGAGACATAGAAGAAGGTGAATAACAGGTATGAAGACAAATTGTGGAGAGTATACACTCATGGGGAGTCATATGGATGATCTTTTCAGGTTCATGGATCATTTATTGTTGCTGATGAAGACAAGAAAAGAGAAAATACAGTCCAAGGGGGATTATTTTGAGAAATTAAGTTGAGTTTGTGAATTGTTTCCATTATCTCATGTCTTCTTTTTTCATGTTTCATTTTTTTGCATCATAGTAGCCTTTGTCATAGATGTTAAAGGGGGAGAGTTGCATCAGAAACATCTAAAAGAGGTCATGTAGGTGTGTTTTGTCTTGAGGTTGCCATCAATGAAAAAGGGGGAGATTGTTGGCCATTATGTCTATGTTTTTGTCATTGATGTCAAACCCCTATTCATGGAAAAGGATGTTCATGCCATCTTGAGTCCATGAGTTTCATAATGTCATGCAATTAGTAAAAGTTGACAGATTTGTAGTGTCAAGTTGCATGGTGAGTCAGTATGTGTCCTCTGGTGCATGGTCATGTAGGTATGGTCTATTGTGTTTGAACTCTAAATATGTTGAAAGGATTGTTTTCATGAGGTCATTCATGGTTATAGAGGTGTGTTCTCATGTCTTAATGAGTCTGTATTAGGTCATTATGGTCATTTTATGAAGATTCGTGATGGGAAGTGGTCATTCTAGGCTTTTCCTAGACTTAGAACATGGTGCATGGTATGGAGGCATGATATTTGGAGCAAGGAATTATTGAAAAATAATGTGGAATGTGTTGTATAATTTTATATGAGGTGTATGAGGATTTTTAGGTCATTACTCAGAGGTTTGTTGAGGTTTCCAGGTCCTTTGAAGCAAGAAGTTGAGAACAGCCAAGTGGGATAAACATAGGTAAGTCACGTTATGGAAATGGAGATTTTTAAAATCATTTGAAAAATATATGATACTTGGGTCATGAAATTAGAGGATGTTATTCATGATGTTCTTCATGCCAAGTTTCAAGTTATTATAATGAGATTTTCTCAAGATATGAGGTTTTTACCAAAACCGGGTTTCCAAAGGTGTGTTTTTGAGGTAAAAGTTGACCTTCTGATGCTCGTTGTGGAATGTGTGCTTTGCATGGGGACCTTTATCTCTTTTCAAATATATTTTTAGGTCAAGTTATTAATATTTTCCAAAAATAATGAGGTGGTTTGATAGAAATCATCATTTTTATGAACGATCGTTAAGAAGGTAAACAAGGTTTGAAACCCTCCCAAAACCCTAGGTTGAAAGTGACTTACAGAAAAAATGGTTGTACATGTTCCTATTTTGATTACTTTTCTATTATGATGATTTCATGATGAATATTACTCTTCCATATTTCCAATTATGTATTTTAGAGGTTCTAGTTATTTGTGGACCCCACCTAAAAAATGTAAGTTTCTTGAAATTTCTAGTTTGTGAAAAAGTTTCCCATTAAACCTATTGACTAATTTACCATTTATTGAAGTGTGGGAGATTTACTAAATTTCCATAATGATTTCATATCATTTTTATGCCTCTAAATTACAAAGTGTGCCCTATTTATGACTATTTTTAGGTAGTTTTGGGGCAGTAGTTTTGAGCAGTTCTGTGGTAAAAGTGGTTTTTACAAGGAGGCTGCATGTGGAGTTAAGATATTCCACTTAAAAAAATTTCATGATCATGGTTCCAATATATATTTCCAATGATAGTATGACACTTGAGTTTTTTTCTAAGAATCTATGAGGAATTTTTATGACCTGTTCTTTGATCCTGGTCAATTTTTTCAGGGTGCTTGAAGTTGAGCATGGTCTCAAAGGGCTTCATAAATTTTGTTGATTGAATTCATAGTGATAGTTTCATGCTTCACATGATGTATTACTGAGTACTCTTAGAAAACATTTATAAGGGTAGTTCCATGCTTTTATGAAATTTTTTTTATCTCATTCATCTTTTGGTCATGGATTCTTGTTTTGGGGTTTCAATGCTTGTTGTGTCCCAAACAGTGGTCTTGAAGGCTTTAGGAATTTGTGACAACGTACATGGACCCATTTTTTATATTTTTATGATGTTATTATGATTTGGAAATTATTTTTACACTGTGAAGTCTGACCCAGGGGATTTGGTGAAAAGAAATAGGTATAAAAGCAAATTATATGGCTCATTTATTGCTAGTTGTTGGAGTGGTGAAAAAGTCTGACCCAAGGGGTAAATTTTAGATCTTTAAAAGAGGTGATGAATACAACCATCATGAAATATTGATGAGATTATGTAATGTTTTTGATAAAGAAGGGTTTTTAAGAAAATGTGACAGTATAGATAGGGAAGTGGTTAATAAGGAATCAGCTTGAGGAGAGTTATATTTGAGCGAATTGAAGAAGGTGTGCTTCAACATGAAATGAAGTTTTAAGATGGAGGTCATTTATCATTAGGTTGATTCACCGTTTCATAGTTGGATTGTAAGAAATAGTTATAGTGATCAACCATGATGTTTGATGGTTGATTTTTATCTCTTCTTGGATGTAAATGCAAGAATTGTGAGCCTCCCAGTGGACAAGTGGTGCATCACTATACTAGTGCAGGTAGTGCTCTTTGTATCCATTCAGTGCCCCTATGGAAAAATATGAAAGTTGGTGAGATCTTACCTGAAGCATGGTTCACTAAAGAGCATTTTCTCCTTGAAAAATATAAAAAGACTTTATAGGTTTGAAATACCCTTTAGGGTTGAATTTCCCACTTATATATGGTGATTCATGTCTGTTATTTATTTGTTTCATGTCTTTAAATGATTTAAAACAGTTGCTTCATATGGTTCACATGGAGAGTGAAAATGATTCCAAATGAACTGATTAAATGGTGAATGAATGGTTAAAAAATGAAGATTTGAAAATTTTAGGACTCAATTGAATCCACATATCTCATCCATGAGTCTTCCAAAAATTGATATCATAGGCTCACAGTCCTTGTGAAGAAATTCAAAAACTTGGAGGTAATCCTTTGAAGCATCAAAGGGTGGGAAAAAAATTCAAGTTAAGAGCCCCAATAGCTCAGTCGTGATATGGAGCTAAAGCTTTGTAGAGCTCTATTGATGGGGTTTGGAGACTTGGCTCAAAACATTATGGAGTCAGAGCATGTTCAGGCCATTAAGGGTTTGGAACAAAGAAAGAGTTAAACCGCAGTGATCGTATGTGCAATATAGAGGAAGATCTACCATGACAGGTATGAATAAAATGAGCCCAAGATAGAATAGGATCTTAGATTGGTAGGTAGCGTATGAATATGAATGATAGGCTCATTGAATATAACTTCTAAATGACTGTACCATCAAACATCAAAAAGTTGTAATGAATCCACAATCAAGTTTCAAGTGGAAAGAACAAGGACCCTCAGTGATGAACGAGTTGGAGTAACTCTATTGATTGTCAAGAGAAAATAATTAGTAAGGATTTCATCAAGGTGATAACCCTATGTTGACAGAGGATAATGTTCAATGTATTCAGAAGGAGCATGTTGTACTAAATACAAGTTCAGATAGTTTAGAGGAACAGAAGCAAAAGAGCATGATCATGAACAAGATTTTTGTGTGAGATAGGTCCTTAACAGTTAAGAATGTGAAAGTAATTTTAAATAGGTGAATGCCATAACATGTAGTGATGGTCATAAGTCAAAGTGCATGTGATTAGAACCTTGTGTCTTATAGGATAACTAGAAGTTCAAGACTTTGTTAATGGTGTCTAACAAGTAAAAATGATCAAATTGAGTCAATGTTATTGTATCTGGCATTGTGAATTCCTAGGTCAATAAGTAGGTACCTTACAAGACGATCTTCGAATCTCCAAAATAGCTAAGAAGAGGCTCATTGGACCTTCTAGCCATGTAAGAATGTTATCTCTTAAGTTGGTCAATACATATGTTGTTAGTGGAGATTCTCAACCCAATGGAAATCATTGTATCTAGAAATGTGGTGAACTGAATAAAAAGCCTTGATTAAAAGTTGGGAGGAATTTTCACTAAACCCATCTAATGGATTTGTGACTTTCAAATTTAGGGGCCTACATTATTTCTGCACTGATGTAGGCATACGGGATTTTCCATGATCAACATTGCATAAGAGCGTAATACAAGGTAGGTGTTGAGTTGGAGCCTCAGAAAACCTAAGATGTGCCAACTACAATCTCATTCTTGTACATTGAAATCCAACTCCTAATTCTTGAGTTCTCCTATCCATATATAATGAGAGGTTCACTATGATTATGCATGTGACCTTTGGTTATTTAGAAGTACTCCCATTTTTTAGGATTCAAGACGGGATTGTTAGGAAATAAAGGATAAAATATGTGGAACAATCCCTCATAGAATCGTAATAGTAGAAACTAATATGTAGAAAATATTACAGATCTCAAATAAAAGTGCAGAATAAAATAACACAACATAAGAGACAATATTTAACGTGGTTCACCCAATTTGGGCTACATCCACCAAGAATCACTTGCTCAGATTTTATTACAAGCCTTTACGCTCTCTCAAGACAATACCCAAATCCGTTTGGAGCTATGCTCAACAAACTCTACAGAATTCAAACCCGAATTCAAAACACATCTGTAATACATTTGCTTGTCCATCTATCATATGCATAAGACCATATAAATAGACAACTGCTTAAGCAGTTTTACAAAACCGTGGGTATCAAAACCATAGGCCAAAATGTCCCATAAACTTATGGGTCAAAACTGACCCATATGAGAAAAGCCGTTTAATACCTATGGGCTAACCGAAGAGTGCGGTTTTACAAAACAAAAATCTCCCACTTTTATACTAGTTTTACCGAGCAAAAAACCCTTCATACTTTCTATGAAGGCCCAAAACACAGCCACATAACGGATTTGACCCTCTAACTTCAAATTACCCAATGTTTTCTTGATGAAATAACCTTAAACCACCCAGCTAGGTGAAAATTTGCTATCGGGGGCTTATGCCCCCTCCTCTTGGTTGGATATTTTGTCAAACCAAAATATGAGGTTCAACCACAGTATATGAGATTAAATCCCTCCTCAAAGACAGGTGAGGCTGCCTGCTTATTGCTAATCTAAAACACAGTAAAAACGATATATACAGTATTCACACTAATCTAACCATTGGGGGTGGGATGGAATCCCGAAATCCACATTCACACGATTCAAGGATATTTCTTTCGTAAATGAACTGGGTTAGAAATTGTTACAATGAAAGAAGCACAGTAGAAAGGAAATGGGAGAAACGTATTTTCTTTCGAGTAAACACAGAGCACGAAATAATCATACGAGTTTTAGATCACAAATATAATGTCTGAAATAATCAGAAACACTAAGATGCTATGCAAAGAATAGCTTAAGATCATGAACATAAGAACACTGTCTTAAGTAAGATATATTCCACAACACAAAGTCTGTAAAATAATATCAACTCCTATTCTTCAAAATGATTGAACGAAAACACAAAGTTTTTCTTCTTTCCAATAGCCCCCAAATATTCAAAAAAATCTCGACCATTTGGAATGCATAAGCATCCCTTATTTATAACAAAAGAAGTAGAGATAAAATAGGGCAGATCCTAAAAAATAGCGTTTTAACAAGAGTTCTGTTTTGCTTGATTCTCACGCAGGAGATCAAGTCAAAATATGATTCAAAAATGTGACGAAACAGAAATGAAAAAGACATGTCGATTTCAAGATTGAAATGACATGAAACGTTGAGACTTAATCTGAATCATCATCCTTTGCTCCTTCCTCTTTTTCTTCCTCCAGCTGAGACTGTTTGCTCTGAAATTCCTGGAACTTCCGAATTATGCCTTGCATTTCGTTTTCATCAGGCGCAGTGGAATGATCATTCCAAATTTCACAAGTTTCATGAGTATCGCTGGTATTGCCGGGAAGCTTTTTCAATCCTTTGCTGAGCTTTCTTAAGGCCTCCAAAGAATGTTCAACCCTTACCAACCGATCCATGATCTCAAGGTCAAATCCGCTTATTGGTTCATGCTGAACAGACTCTTGGATTTGCTTGAAGAGATCATCTGCTGATAGGATACCTGAGTTCCCAACTGACACCTTTGGACAAATCTTCAGCAATTCTTCTTCCAGATCACTTTTCCCATCAATCAATTTATCCCTTGATTCTCTCAACTTACTGCAGGCTTCATTGAGAATCTTTATTCTGAACCTGATGGCCTTGGTCAGCTGGAAATGCTTATCTGTATGTGGGAGAATACCTTCTTCCACCAAGAGATGTGCTGGTATTTGCTTTAACACCTGGAGAGCTTCAAAAGTCAAATCAAGATGTCCAATTTCCTGAGAGAATTCTTCATCCATCTTCTCTCCATCCTTCTGAATGTCTCCCAAGGACTGATGAACTTGCACCACGTCTTGAATTACTTCCTTCCCCTGTTGGAGCAACCTTTGGATCCATTCATCAACCACCCTTCCTTTTTTAGCAATCTTCTCAATCGTAGGTACTGATGAGAAATCGAATCCGACAGAAACAGAAGAAGGTGGTATGGATTCAAGGGGTTTTGAGAGTTTAATCAAAACCTCTGTCAACTGCTCCACTTTTTCCTTAAGCTCATCTCTGCTGTCCTTTGTTTCTTTCAACTTTTGGCACAACACGTTTATGGAATCCCGTGCATCTTGTTGCGCCCCTTCTGCTGTCACTTTCCCTAGAGCCACCCTGGTTACCTGATAATCAGAGGCTGTTATATCCTCTCTAGTTTTGTCAGCCGAGGGAGTGGCAATCTCTGCGAACTTATCTCCTGAAGCATCCACCAAAACCCTTGAAACTGTTTTGGGTTTCTTGGCTGATTTCGCAGTAGGAGCCTTGAGTGAGCTGAAATCAAAGGCTGGTAGGGGCACAATCACCTTCCTCTTCCTCGGAGTTTGCTCGAGTAGCCATTGCGGCGTATCAGAGGGAGTTGCCATGGTTGCAGAAGCTGGTATCATACCCTCAAGGGGAGAAGATTCTACTAGTGGAGGAGGAATAGTTACCAACGTGGTAGTAGATCCAATAAAAAGAGGCACAGGAGGGGGCGTGTTGGTGATCACTTGGGTACCAGCAGAGAGGGGTGAAAGTCCAGAGAAAATACTGGCCATTACTGAAGAAGTTGATGGAGAATAAGGAGGTAGGAGTGGTTGTGTGGAAAGAGGCACAGATCCAGACTCCAAAGCCTTGGATGCAAGAGATAAGGTCTCTTCAGTTGAGCAATCAGCAAATGGTGAAGACAGAAGCTGGCTTCCTCCTTCTTCCAAATTAATTTCTCCTATTTCTGGTGGTGTTGGTGATTCTGGCACATTCACCGTTTCTACTGGAGAAACAATTGAAGAGATTTCTCTTTCTTTCCTCTTTTTGACAATCTTGACCTTTATAGGCTCCCTAGAAGATTTTCTGTCCTTTTCCTTTTTGGAGGGCCCCGCCTCTGAAGCAGCCAACTTTGAAAACTTATCATCTTTAAAATTCATTCCCCAAGAGGAGAGCCATGCTTTGGTGCGAGCAAGGATTAGAGCCGACCTATCTGTAATAGAGGCTTTTTCGCTGGCTGACCAATCAATAGGTGGGAAAACATATTGATCCTCCTTTAGTCCATCATAGGAAAGATCCAAAACACTTTCATTGTCACCCGTACCTTCTGGTAAATCAGCAAGCTCCAGTGTTTGAATCTCAGCAATAGTCAATCTGCTATTATCCTTTCTGCGAACAGCAACCTCATTACGCAGATCCACCCAAATATCCTCTATGTTTGGCCTATGCAGATGCTGGGTTCCATATGCTCTGAGCACTCCTCGGATATCAAAACCGTCTCGAGGCTTCATATGCTTTTTCAATTTGTCCTGAAGTTCGTGGACAACATTTTTGGCTTTCACTACTGTTGAGCAAGTATATCTCCCAATAGAAATTGGGAAGGATACAGCAGCCTTATGTTTGCTTTGTTGGAATTTATGGAAATCCAACAGCTGCCTAACCAACTCCATCAATATCAGTCTATCCCCTGGATATCGGGGCAGGCGAAAAGGATCTCCCGAGTACATGACCACCCGAAGATATGTAAACTTCTTGAATTGTAAGAAGATACATCCCCATTTAGAAACTTCAGCCCAAGCCTCATCTGAGACTCTTGTCTTCCTCAGCTCAGGGTTTATCCTGCAGATATTTTCATAGAAGAAGGCATCATTCACCCTCCTGAAATGGTCTTTGGACCCCTTCTTTGTCAATTGAGGGAAGTATTGATACACCTGGTTCGCCGTTCTGCTTCCCTTGGTATCCAGCCCGGGATAGTTCCTCATCCCGGCTGCTGCGTATGTGACATATGAAGACATATAAAATTTCCCAGTTGACAAGACCGTTGTCATTTGGGAATCAATCTCATTGCTGATGAGAGTACCCCAGTCGATCCCTTGCTGATTCTTCTTGATGGTGATCATAAATTGATACATCCATCCTTGAAATACATTCGATTCGGGCAAACCAAAAACCCGACTCAGCAGGGTGATGATGTCATTGATTTCTTGGATGAAATCACTCCTGGGGATAATCCTTGGAAATCTGGAGACAGCTGGTTTGGGCTTGATCAGGAACTTCTTGTTCACATGTTTGATGCAGTCTTCCTGATCGTTGTCCCAGGCTTTCTGAGCTGACTTGATGTCCAACTCTCCATACTCGTCAAAATTAGGCAGTTTTAGGAGATCATCAAAATAACCTCCATCCAATTTGATCACTACTTCACCTGATTGACTTCTCACAGAACGAGACGCCGAGTCATAACTGGATGCACAAGCCAAGATGAATTCTGGACACTGAGCAGACATGGGAAGACCCGCTGCGAGAGGCAAGCCACTATCGGCTATAGTTTTCATCCATGGAGTTTGGGAGGAACTCCTCACCCTACTCCAGAAATCTTCAATGTCTATATTTCCGAGTTCGGTGTCTCGGATGTCGTAGTTGCAATCAATATACGATGGAGATTCCAGCTTTTTAAACTTGTATTTCATTCTGCCTGACTTCTCGGTCTTTTCCTGAGATGGACCAGGGTCCGACATGAAGGACGTCGAAGGAAGAAAGTTTCGAAGCTCAGAAGATGCTGCTCACTGTGAGAATTCTGACCTGCTGGATATGCCGGAAGAACGGAAGAGTCCGACACTGGCGAAGATGATGTAGGAAAATCCTAAAAACCCGATGCGCTGAAAATGTCGGAACTTCTGAAAAACCCGATACGTTTGATAATGTCGGAACTTTGGGAAAGCCCGACACTGCCGATGATGTCGGAAACGGAAGAAAGCCCGACACTTGTGTTGATGCCGGGAACTCTGGAAAGTCCGACACGCCAAGCCTTCAATATACTTCGGGTCTTCGACACTGCATAACAGCCTTCAAAACCCGAGAAGAGAAAAACAGGGTTTTTCGTTGAATTTCAAACATGCAATCTCCTTTTAACCATTCATGTACCAGGCACATAATAAAATTTTGAGGAAATAGCACCAAATGGTAATTTAGAAGAGATAAACCCTAAAACCTAAACCCCTTTTTTCAAAACAACTCCAGAAAGAAGAAGAATAAAAATCTTTCAAAACCCAGCAAGAAAATGGGAAGAATTCACGCGCAATCAATCCATAAAAACTAGGAACAAAGAGTGGAGAGAGAAATACCTTCAACCAGAGAAAGGGAAGATCGAAAAATGGCGATTCAATCGGGCACAGGCGAGCTTTCGGGTTTCGAGGTTGGAAGAGCATGTACGAAAAATCCACGAGTTAAAAATACGTCCGGTAAAAATGACGTGGAAATCCGCGTATTTATAAGAAAATTGTAATTAATACACTTCAGCTCGGCACGTGCCAACTCACCGACAACTCGGCATGAATGCCATGTCAGCATGTTTGAGAGGTCCGAAAACCCGACACAAGGAGGCTTAGTGCAATTCGGGTTTCGGGTTTCGGGAAACACAAGACATAAAGCATGAGATGTTTAGATGCTTCACAGCTCCGAAAACCCGATACAAAGGACCTAATCGGACTTCGGGTATCGGGGAACAGGTGACACAAAACATGTTTTGAATAAGACATGTTCTGATGCGCCGGAGGTCTGAAAACCCGATTTACTCAATATGAAGCGGGTTTCGGGTTTCGGAAAACAGGCGACACAAAGCATGTTAAAACTCATGTCGAACTGTCGGACAAACCCGAAAACCTGAATTTCTCAAAAAGAGGCCAAAATGCAAAATCAACTCCAAAAATTTCGTAGGGGTTATCTAATCGTTTTGTCGTGAACTCAAAACGGAGATAACAGCCATGTCTGAATCTACATAACCACGTAAAGTGGTGTCTGATCCACTGTAGCACAAAACTGTCCCCATGGTCCCTCTCAAATACCGAAGGATCCACTTTACTGCTTGCCAATGCTCTTTACCTGGATCACTCATAAATCTACTCATAGCTCCCACTGCATGGGCAATATCAGGCCTAGTGCACACCATAGCATACATCAAACTGCCAACTGCTGATGAGTAAGGTACCTTGGACATCTGGTTTCTTTCCTGCTCTGTCTTGGGACACTGCTCCTTTGATAACTTGAAATGGCCTGCCAAAGGAGTCCCAACCGGTTTAGCATCCTGCATGTTAAACCTATCCAATACCTTCTTAATGTACTCTTCCTGAGATAAAGTCAACTTCCGTTCCTTCCTATCCCGAGTTATCCTCATACCAAGGATTTGTCTGGCTGCCCCCAAATCCTTCATATCAAAGGATTCACTTAGCTGTTTCTTGAGTACTTTTATTTCCTGCATGTTTTTACTTGCAACCAACATGTCATCAACATACAAACACAGGATAATATAACTTCCATCCTCAAATTTCTTTGTATACATGCAATGGTCAGAATGACATCTAATATAACCTTGCTCCATCATGAAGCTATCAAACTTCTTATACCATTGACGTGGAGCTTGTTTCAGGCCATACAAGCTCTTCTTCAGTTTGCACACCATCTCCTCTTTACCTTTGACTTCATATCCTTCTGGCTGCTGCATATATAGCTCCTCCTCCAAATCACCATGGAGAAATGTAGTCTTTACATCTAACTGTTCTAAGTGCAAGTCTTCTGCTGCCACTATTCCAAGAACAGTTCTGATAGAAGTCATTTTTACTACAGGAGAAAAAATCTCATCAAAATCTATACCTTTTTTCTGTGCAAACCCCTTGACCACCAACCGGGCCTTATATCTTTTCTTTCCTCCTTCTTCATCTTTAACTCTGTACACCCACTTGTTCTGCAATGCTCTTTTGCCTTCCGGTAGCTTCACCAAATCCCAAGTCTGGTTCTCCATGAGAGACTTATGCTCCTCATCCATGGCTTGCTCCCACTTCTTACTGGCATCTACCTGCATTGCTTCATCAAAGCTCTCTGGCTCTCCACTATCAGTGAGTAATAAATAATAAAGAGAAGGAGAAAAACGTTCAGGTTCTTTTCTTACCCTAGAAGACCTCCTCACTATAGGAGTTTGGGGTTCCTGTTGAGTAGGTTCCTGAATTGATTCATGGGTCACTTTCCCATCTGGAAGATCCTCTACCACTGCATATTCTTTCTTGGATTCTTCCCTGTTTTCCTGCAACTGTTGCTTATACATGACTTTCTCATTAAAGACCACATCCCTAGACCGAATGATTTTCTTGTCCTTAATACTCCAACATTTAAATCCAAAGTCATCACCACCATAACCAATGAAAGTACATTTTTCTGATTTAGCCTCTAGCTTGGTCCTATCATCCTTGTCAATATATGAACAAACACCTCACATCCAAAGACTCTAAGAAATGAATAATCAAATTTCTTACCATACCAAGCCTCCTCAGGTATGCCTCCATCCAAGGCACTTGAGGGTCCTCTGTTTATCAAGTACACAGCTATGCTCACTACTTCTGCCCAAAAAGAAAGAGGCAGTCTTGCATGTAACCTCATGCTCCTAGCACGTTCCATTATTGTTCTGTTCATCCTTTCTAACACCCCATTCTGCTACGGAGTTCCTGGAACCATCTTTTGCCTGCGGATTCCATTCTTAGAACAATAATCATCAAATTCATTGCTGCAATACTCCCCTCCATTATCTGACCTGAGATATTTTAGCTTAAGACATGTTTCATTCTCTATCAAGGCTTTCCATTTAACAAAAGTGTCAAATACATCAGATTTGTTTCTAATACAATAAACCCAAACTTTCCTTGTTGCATCATCAATAAAAGTAACATAATAACTTGAACCCCCAAGAGATGATACCTGAGCCGGCCCCCACACATCAGAATGTACCAGCTCTAACTTACTCTCTTTCTTTGTAGGTCCAACCTTGAGAAACCTTACTCACTTCTGTTTCCCATATATGCAGTTCTCACAGAAATCCAAACCTGTTTCTGTATATCCAGGAAAATTCTTCTTTATGATGTCCATGCCCTTATGGCTCATATGACCGAGCCTATAGTGCCATAATGTTGTATCTGCATCTGAAGCCACAAGATTACAATCATTAGTACTATCAGTGGTTAAATACAAGGTTCCAACCTTCTTACCTCTTGCCACCACAAGAGCACCCTTGGTAACCTTCCAAGAGTTAGCTGTAAATATCACAGTACAACCATCACTTCCCAACTGCCCTGCCGATATCAAATTTCTCCTTAATGTAGGCACATGTCTGACATCCTTCAATAGCCATGTATTCCCATTCTGCATCTTAACCTGAACAGAACCTTTTCCAACTATACTGCAAGGCTCATCATCACCAAGAAAAACATGCCCAAAATCCCCTTGAACATAATCAACAAAATAATGCCTATGTGGAGTAGCATGGAAAGAAGCCCTGAATCTAAAACCCAAGATTCAGTAATATTATGCAAAGAAAGAATCAAAGCATCCTGACATACATTACCCATTGCCACATTTGCCTCCTTGTTTTCTTCCTGTTGTTTCTTCTTATCCCGAAGCTCCCAACAATCCTTCTTTGCATGCCCAAGACTTTCCACAGTTCCAACATACAATCTTGCTCTTGGATTTTGACCTTGCCCGATCTTTTGATTTTCCACGGTTTCCTCTATTCTTCTGTCTCCCTCTAGTTTCCACTGTCAAAGCATTCCCTGAAGTAGAAGATTCCCCAGAGCTTTTTCTTTGCATTTCCTCGCTTAGAATCACCCCTACAACATCCTCAAACTTCAACTTTGAGTTAGCTGGAACCGAGTTGCTTACCGCCATTACCAGGCTATTCCAACTCTCAGGTAAAGAGCACAAAATTAATAAAGCCCTAACTTCTTCATCAAATTCTATTGTAACCGAAGCTAGCATATTCACAACCGTATTGAAATCATTTAAATGATCTGCTACTGAACTATTCTCAGACATCTTCATATTAAACAACTTTTTCATTAAAAATATCTTGTTAGAGGCAGAGGGTTTTTCATACAACTTCCCTAATGCATCCATTAGATCTTTTGTAGTCTTTTCCTTTGAAACATTAAATAATACCGAAGATGCAAGACACAGCCGGATCGTTCCAAGTGCCTTCCGATCCAACAAATCCCATTCTGCATCTGTCATACTCGAGGGTTTGTTCACCTTCTCAGACAAGGGAGTATAAAGATCCTTCTGATAAAGGTAATCTTCCATCTGCATCTTCCAAAGACTAAAATTCTGCCCGTTGAATTTATCAACCCTAGATCTTCCATCATCTGCCATAGCTCCCACTCAAGCTAAAAACTTTCCCTGTGATTCAACACTTCAGCAAACCAAACCAGGCTCTGATACCAATTGTTAGGAAATGAGGGATAAAATATGCGGAATAATCCCTCACAGAATCGCAACAGTAGAAACTAATATGCAGAAAATACTACAAATCTCAAATATAAGTGCAGAATAAAATAACACAACACAGAGACAATATTTAACGTGGTTCACCTAATTTGGGCTACGTCCACCAAGAATCACTTGCTCAGATTTTATTACAAGCCACCGCTCTCTCAATACAATACCCAGATCCGTTTGGAGCTATGCTCAACAAACTCTACAGAATTCACACCCGAATTCAAAACACATCTATAATACATTTGCTTGTCCATCTATC
Source organism: Taxus chinensis (assembly GCA_019776745.2). Classification (NCBI taxonomy): domain Eukaryota; kingdom Viridiplantae; phylum Streptophyta; class Pinopsida; order Cupressales; family Taxaceae; genus Taxus; species Taxus chinensis. The sequence continues at coordinate 97,886,048 of CM034157.1, forward strand.
ATATGCATAAGACCATATAAATAGACAACTGCTTGAGTAGTTTTACAAAACCGTGGGTATCAAAACCATGGGCCAAAACCCGTCCCATAAACCTATGGGTCAAAAAACTGGCCCATATGAGAAAAGCATGTTTCCCAATATGTCGGTGCATTTTTCGAGGCCAATTTTATGGGCCCAAAAATCAATTCGGGGGTTGTACCCCCAAACCCCTTCATGAAAACCCCCTCGGGGTCTTCAACACCCACATGAACCCCCAGTGCTCCACCGGCGAGCGGGACAAAGTGTAAAAATACTCATTAGTGTAACACATTGAAGGTGTACCACACTCTAACATGAAAATAGGCTCCACAAACATACACAGATGCCTCACTCCATTATGTGTGAAACGCCTTCCACCACCTACAAGGCTAGACTAGCAATCAATTCAATTCTTGATCTTCTTGGGGACTTTCAACAGGGTGAAACCTTTCTACCATCCTTCAAAAAGTTATCCACTTCATAATGGGATCCTAAATCTATCAAAAATGCTTCACACCTCAAAAAATATTCTTGAGAATTGCTTACACCTCCATGTGTAGGCCAGGAACTAAATACATATAGCTTGAAAATGTCATGTTTGAAGAAATGATGCTCACGTTGATGAGCAAAAGGTAAGAACAAAATCATCTAGCAAATATAAGTCCACACTTCTGACTAAAACTCATTTCATGGATGAAAGGAAAAGATCCAAACTTTGTCACATCTACCTAATCAAAAAATCCCTATAAGGATAGTCACCAGCTTCAATCCTCTCAAATCCATGCAGGTTTAAACCTATCTCAGTGGTCGTATCCAAATCACTCATGCTTATGAATCGAGTTTGATCTAGAATTCATATCACAAAAATCCATCAAGGGGCAAGCCATTTCTGACCAACTCGCAGAATCTCCCCTTCCTAACAATCAATTACCGCATGAACAAACAAATCCATAAACACCATTGATCAAAGATATACTCCTATCAGGATGACATTTTTCCTTGATGGATCTAAATGTCCATAAGGTGTCGATAATCATCAAACACCTCCTGGGGGAATCCTATTCCACTATCCTTTAAACTTAACTTTGAATGCACTAATAACATGGTCGAATATGAAATATCTCATTCATGAATCTCCAAACATGAGTCATGCTTGGTGTTCAAATCCTTAACATCTAAAAGACTCTCAACTTATTATCAATCAAATCAAAGGAATTTATCAATGCAAAAATGAAATTCTTACAAAAATATGAAGCCATTGTTGAATTCCTCTTGAAGACAGTTGATCAATACAAAATCCAAATAAGCCCACGATCATACTAATCAATTTGTGGATACCATGGCTTCTCTAACCTCACTTATCCCACTATCAACTAATGATTCCAAATTGTACATTGTTTTGCATATACTTGATCAACCATCTCACACTAACAAACTCCCCTCTATCAATCTCATCGAAGACAATCAAACAGATCACTTGTACACTCAAATCTATGACTATCTTTCAACAGGCATAAAAAACACCATATGATTATCTAGAAATGACTAAACAATCCTTTCTTCAAAGTGATACACCAAAGTATGGTTTATCATGTGCCAAATTCGATAATTAAAACACGGATTTGACGACCTCTTCTTTTGATGCCTCAAATCCATGAATAGAAAGCTATCCAAGAATTCCATGATGGACATATATGGTCTCCCATATAGGATGGACATTTCAAAGTTTAGAGCATTGTTAAACAAATCCTATCAGATGCAGTTCCTATTAGCCTAAACTCAATCAATATTATTGACATACCTCAATAATGTGTTAAATGTCAACAACATTCTAATCTTACTCACATGCCTAGTCAAGCCCTTCTACACTAGCTCAAGATAATATGCCCTTTCTCACAATGGTACTTGACCTCATTGACCTCATCAACCCTCATCATCACAATGATCCTTAATTATCATCACCTCTACTAAATATTTCACTAAATGGTGGAAGGTTATCCCCTTATCTCCACTAAAGCAGATAAAATCATTGACTTTCATCCATCATATATCATCTTCACTTTGAAATCCCTCCAAATCACATTAATAATGGAAAATATTTCTGGTTGTTCAAGGAATTGGAAAAATTATGTGACACTTTAACATCAAATGCAAAAATATCCCTTCTTTTGTCAATAATATTATTTAACAAGCTCAAAAATCCAAATAGCATCAAACAGAAACCATTCAACAAAATCTTCAAAAATCGTTGACCAACACCTCATAAAATTGGCATCTTCAAATCCCGTTTTCTCTATGGGCCTATAAGAACTAGCATGAACTCCTACATGTGCTACCCCATTAATCTTTAGTCTATGGAGGTCTGCAAGGTGGTCCCCCTTTAAATTCAACATTCCATCTGAAATATAACATGTCCCTAAATATTTTATCTCTGACAAAGAGGAATATCATCAAGAACATCTATCACAACTTGAATTATTTAGATGAACAGCCAACTAAAATGGGCCTCAAACATCATCATGTCTATCAAGAATGCATCAAACATAGCATATAAAAAACATGTCAAATCACAACATGACTTCAACATTGGTGATCTTGTCCTCAAAGAAAATCAAAATGTCACAACTATGGAAAGGATAAACGTGGAAATTTTACCCCTAAATAAATGGTCCATATGTCATCACTCACAAATATGGGTCAGGATCGTATCATTTAGCATCCCTTGATGGTACACCTAAAAAGGAACCTCTTAAATGCCTTGCACTTGGATAAAGACCTTTCTACTGTTAACATATTATAGTTTTGACATTAGTCAAATCAAATATCTCATTCTGCCACCAACCTATCATTCACTACTAGGTAATGATTTGGAAATATGTGGTCTACATTCAGTATCCTATATTCACAACCTTAAAGGTAAGCACACAGGGCTCTGTTCATCATACATTTTCCTCCATGGAAAAGTTCCTTTTTAGTAGGAACCTTGCTGGATTATTAATCTTCATCTACATTTTATCTACCAACTAAAAACATGTTAGGTTACACATGTGTAGTTTTACACACATTCCTTCCTGAACTTACCTTGAATGGTCTACTAGGCAAGCACCTTCAAGTGATAAATAAAAATTCAAAATATCATGGATCCAATATGGAATCAAAACTATAGATTGATCCCTGAAGGATTCTTATCAATAATATTATCAAATGCAATAATCGCTCCCTCACTTAGCCAAGTTTCTAATAAAATATTATGATCTCAATCGAAGGATAATGCTATAAGCTAAGCTTCTTATCAATTGTCAATTAAAATAAAAAATGTAGACCACTCTAATGAAGGATGGCTACCCATATCACCATAAAAAGGCATTCCTGCATCGATCATGCCTTCAAATTCAAAAAATCAAAAGCTTCCTAGGAAAGCTTCCAATCATCAATGAGCGAACTTTTCAAAGCAAAACTTCCCAACATTGATCATTTACATAAAGAAAATATAGTCTGGTTTATGAGCCTACTAAGCACCATCTAAATGGAGAACATTTTCTCTCATAAAACATACATATCAACCCTTATCATTTTATAAGAAGGTACATAAATTCATTTGCATCACCATCCATGATCTTACATGTGACTAATTATTTTAGTTATATGTTAACATTTTTCATTAAGGCCTTAAGTGCATGGTCATACATATTTTTACCATCAAATACATATGAATGTAAATCTAGTCTAAACAGTAAACATAACTATGTTTATCCTTAACCATGATCACAATACATTTTGAAATGCATATCAAGATCACTACATCATCATATCAGTATCAAAATCAACATATCAAATCAAATTCGGTCTATATCTACAATCACATTGATCCCAAACTTTTTCTATCAACATATAACGCTCATATACTGAAACATCAAAATTAATCAACATGAATGAGATCAAAATATATATTTTATGAGATGGAAGCTAATAAAGTTAAATATGTATATAGATTCACCATATATAAGTATTACAATAAAAGTAGATTAGGTCATTTATCAGGAATGAAAATATTCTGTGTCAAACATATCAACAAATGTGTTCAAAAGTAGTCATAATTACATCCATATCATGTCAATTAAATTTCACTTTCAACTATGATACTCACCTAGAACTGCTCCATTTTTATCAAGTTTCCAGAAAATATTTATTCAAACACTTTAGGTCCAATTATCAGTTTTGGACAACTTGTCAATCAAATGAAAAGTTATTTAGGATAAACTTATCAAGATCCACCTCGATAACTTGCATATCATAATTTGTTAATTCATATGTCTATTAGGAATGAAATATTTTAGTTCCCTTATCATTTGATTTCCTAGCTTTCAAAATCTCACCTTTATGGTAACAAAATTTATCAAAATATATATCTACCAAAAATTTCTGATACATCGTGGATACCATACCCAGTTGGTATATTTCCAGCGTTTATCCCATTAGTCATTCATCTATAGTTTATATGTGAACCCCTTGGTTCCCCTATCATTTGACTCCATGGTAGTGTAAGCCCACCTTTGGTGGCAATTTGTTTTCCATCATAGTCTTGGGGCAGCTTAAATCGAAACTGCAAACATCAATCTATCTCATTCAAACTCTCTCTCAAACATGGTGATTATCTTGCACTTCATGACAATCACCCCCATTTTGAGGAGGGAGCTCCTTTTTAGAGCAATAAATCAAATCAACTCACTCCTTTTTGTCCAGTTGTTTGTCCATCACAAACCACTTGACAAAAGGGGGTAAATGTAGACACCGGGTTTTCATCACCCTATGTGACCCGCCTACATCCCGCGTAAATAAATTCATAAAACCTATCATTCTAAGCATAATCTAAGTCACTACCTTCACTCCTGTAAAACCACATTTTTACCCCCCGTAAACCTAGTTTACCAACAAACGTTTAACCTCCATGGTTCCTAACCACTTGTAACCCATCCTAACCCTTTTTATCCTAACCATCTAACTCTTTTAACCTCACCTAACTGCTTCGCAAACCATTCCCCCTCATCCCAATACTCAAAATCTCATTTGGAAGTGGTTGAAACTACTTCCAAACAGGTTTCTCCACAATTCCTGGATCATCGGTGATCCTAACAAATCACCAATGATTATTAATAAAATCTTAGAGCTCATGTTCCAGGTATCCAGAACCATTGTAGTGAAGTTGTGTTGCTTCATGAAGCTAGACAACTCTACTACGTGTATCTAAACATCATCAAATCCTTTGTCACACCATCAGAATGCTCTATGAGATTTTTTAAGCCTCCACAACATTATTAGTCCATTTTCATGACCAAGGTAAGCATATCTTCATCTCTTTGTGTTTTTCGTTTTACAAACACATTAGATAAAAAGTTAATTCAATCCTTACAGTCCTTGTTTTCTGTCATTTTAGCATTTTATTAAAGTATTAACTTCTTACAATGAACGCTAGTAATTACTACAATCGTCGGCGATCCTATCAATTGCCCATGATTCCTGTGAATTGTCGGCGATCTCTATCAAAACAAATCACTTTTATCAATTATTCCATTCTTCCATCTTTTATCAATATGTTTTGCGTTAATCAACTATTTGTAAGCATGTATGTCTTGTAGCTAACAGTTCCAGGTCACTCGCACCCTATCACTAGCATTTACGACCTTCCAATCGTCCAGGAACCATTCGTGTGGGACCAGTTTGACATCTATTATGAGCTCATCTTATGCGCTATCACATTCATACCAAACGTTGAAGATATCGAAGATCAAGTCAAAATCATCCAAGAAGAGAGAAAAGAAACTAAAGAGTATTGGTACAACTACTTCAAGGACTTCGAGCTTTTCACTGCCCTATCTTGGGCCACTTACGAAGATAAACAGGGCCTCACTATCCCTCTTGAATTCTAGATTTGTCACTATTCCTTTATCTTATCACAATTATCAACATAACTTAATTGTATTAATGAGTTGACACCCTTCAAGGAAGTCACTTTGGATTTCTAGGATCGGCCTTTGTCAAGCAACTCATTATCATATTTGTTTATGTTAGGAATGAATAGTGTTCACATTTTTATTAGTTGTTCAATTATATTATCAATGATAATATAATTATATATGTGATGTAATTGTATAATTACTCACAATAAATAAGTAATTGGTTAGTAAGTTCGTTGATATATTGTTATAAAAAATGTATAACAATATATCAATATAGGTATGTTATTGTTTGTATACTTCCTATTTTATAGGAAGTTGTTCAACTACATTCTTGGCTATATAATAGCCCTCTATTGTTGTAATACACACACAAGAGTATAATATTGGATATCATTATTGCTGCATAGAATCTCTGGTTCCCATCCTTTGGTATCAAAGCAGATCACCTCAGTTGTGATGTTGAATTTCATCTAGTAGATTTGGATTGTTGTTAGTTGTACATTGAAGATTTGAGGGTCTTGTGAGGCATCCACAACAGTCTGTAACCGATTTCTGACTTTCTTCCTATCTGAAGTTGCCGACAGTCTGTTTTCACATGAGAGAAATTCATGTGGTCACATGGATTAATGCGAGGGTTTGTTCACGTAGTAAAATTGTTTTGTAATTTTTCTCTTCTCCATGCATCATCTCCTAGTCATGCTCATGTGGATAGTTGTTGGTTGTTGCAACATTTGAGATCCATAAAGGAAGCATTATACACTGATCGTAGCAAATTAAACACATCTTGTAGAAAATCCAATTATTGACAATTTCCATCGTCGTTTATGATGTGAGTCCTTTTGTAGATCCAATACTTTATTTGATAGCTAGTAAGTAAATAGTCAAACCTCTGAATTCGATCTTCATCAAAGCTTTCAAATTCTCAACTTCTACCTGCCACCACGACTCCATTCCATTGGCACCAGTTGTGAAACATGCATTGACTTCAATCACTCAATGATGAAAAAATGGGATTCGAGGGAGGTTCAGATCTATTGCATTTAACAATCATGACCTGGACGACAACCACTTGGATCAGGTCGTTGCATTCTGAGTTGAGAATCCACATCCACGTAGACAGAAATTTGATATCATGCAGCTACAACTGAACTGAATTTCTTTTTTTTTGGTGAAGATACGATTGGATCACATGAGCTTTTAACCCTCTTACGAACCATTTTCAACTTGTCTACATTGTAATCAAGTGTTTTTCAACATTTCACAGCTCGTTGCCATAGACTTCACCTGTGTGTAGTCTTCAATAGCGACAGGACAAGTTTGCCGGTCATTGTTACCATGATCACATTATCGGATCTCTCGCCCATCCACCCAGGGCAAACGGTGCATCCACATTTTTTTGGGTTAGTTGATGGTCAATGTGAGTTTTAAATTGTTTGGTCGAATGGTTAGTCAACGTGTTTTTTAATAAAAAAGAGTCATTTAGATTAGTAAGTTAATGTTAGGTTTTATTAAAGTATATAGTCATGTAAAATTATGAGTCAATATGATCGTCGTTTATTTTAAAGACATTTCTTGTATGCCATTCAAAAGTCAAATATTTGATTTCATACACTTTTAGTCTATAGTTGTTTAAGAGTCGATCTTATTATTTCAAGTTAGTATTGGTATCTCAAATGTATGTCACCTAATAGTGTGGTTACGTAAAAGAGTTATATTGGCATTGTAAAAGTTGAAAATAGGTGATCTTAGGATTATTTGTATTGTCGTTTTTAGTCTAAAGTATCAATGTATTGTCAAGAGTTGATTTTTGTCAAAAGTTCATTGTGAGTCAAAGTTTAAAGTCTAAAAAAAAAAAAAAATTAAAAAATTGCCTCACGGATGCATTTTCGGTATTACCTAACGTCCGAAAAATAAGTTGTTTCACTTTGCAGGAGTGATACATCACATATTTATCCAGCTGAGTTAGCAGCACTTTTACTGGAGGATGGAGGCATTGGAGGTTGGAGGTCATTCAGCAACCTCTTATCAGTTGCCAACGACGGGGCCGCGTACTGATCTAGTGACATGTGTGCAGTGTGGTTTCTATTTTCAGTGCATTTCAGTGTTCCTGTTTGCAATGTGATAGTTTGTTGAATAAACCGTTTCCAAAAAAATTGGTGAAGACTCGTGTTTTCAAAATACTCACTTTTGGGGAGCAGGAGAAGATTTCGAGGTAGACTCAAGGGATGGTTATCCAACTAGTGTGAAGCTTATGGATCTTGGAGATCCAGAATTCAGGTGCCTAGGGAGGAAGGGAAAGTCCCACAGAAACCCAAAGAGGAAGGGAGCATTTCTGCATAATTCGTCTCGACTCTACGCCTTTACGAGGGTAAAGAGATAATCTATGGAGTCTGTACCTAGTATATGTAGTGCTTTCAGGAGGTGGATCAACTTCTTCGAATATGGTTCTTCGTCATGTTCACATTAAGGGGGTGAATATTAGATATTAATAATGTTCAAATTAAGGGGGTGAATGTTAGGAATGAATAGTTTTCACATTATTATTAGTGTGTGCAATTATATTATCAATTATAATATAATTATATATGTGATGTAATTGTAGAATTACTCACAATAAATGAGTAATTGGTTAGTAAGTTCGTTGATATATTGTTATAACAAATCATATAATTGAATATATCAATATAGGTATGTTATTGTTTGTATACTTCCTATTTTATAAAAAGTTGTTCAACTACATTCTTGGCTATATAATAGCCCTCTATTGTTGTAATACACACACATCAATATAATATTGAATATCATTATTGCTGCATAGAATCTCTGGCTCCCATCAATTTAATATCTTTTGTTTCGTTGTCTTTGCTTGCAGTTCTTCTCACTTGGCGAAAGGAGTTGTTCACATTTCTTGCATGATTCAATCATTCCAACATTACAACTGTTGACGCAAGTATCGGTAAACCCTGCTCATTTGAGTTTACAGTATTTTCTGCATTTAATAGCACTAACTGAAAAATCACCCTAAATAATGAGCACAAGTGAAAGGTCGTGTGGGGGGTAGATGGGAGGACCATTTGTAATGTTATAAATTAGAATGGATTATCCATTCCAAAGGGTTGGCAATTGTTGATTGAATGTATGTTGTTGAGATTACCACTTTTACATCAAGCAATAAAGTTGTAATTCCTCTATTTATTTTTCAATGTTCCTTTATTCTCTCTATTTCAAATTTTGTGAGCACTATGATCTTGTACAACTAAGAAGGAATTGTGTATCATTGATTGATAGATTTGTATAACTTTTTGTCTCTGATTTATCAGTCTTGCTAATGGCTTACATTATTGTGTTCTTCTAATTAAATGTGGACCTACTCCGGTTATTGTATGTGAATTTGGCCAGTGTCTACTCACAATAATAACCCTCTATCTCCTTATTTCCCCAACTCCCCTTTACCTCTCTTCGCTGGAAATTCTTCCCTTGTACTTTGTACACGTATTTTCCACATGCTCAATGGAGAGTTCATCTTTGATCCCCTCCCTATTATCCACCCCACATATTTTAGATAGTTTAGGTAATTTACACTCAATAATGGGAGCCTCCCCATACACAAGGAGGAGGGGTTTAGCCATGTACCATTGGTGAAAACTCAATAATTTACAACACGAAAAATTATTTCACCAATAGAAACATGATTTATTAGTATAAATCTGGTACCATGAAAGAAATAATTCAAAGATCAACTACTAAAATATTGAATTACAAGTAAATAAAATGCAATGAAATTAATGGAATCATAAAACACGCCATAAAAGAATTGATATGATTTGTCAAATGGGGAAACTAGTACACTGGAAGAAAACCCCACATGTTATTGGAATATGGCTCAAAGAATTTACAAGATAGCACAATGTGCATAGAAATTCTTCTAAGAAAGAATAAAATGGAGAGAGAATAAAACTTGAGGAAAGACTAAAATAAGCCTTAACAAACTCTCTAAAAGAAGATATTGAACAAATTAAGAAGTGTTAAAGAAGAGAGGTGTACACTCTTGAAATACAATGAAGAAAGAATAAGGAGTTATAAAGTAACTCTAATAATTGTTTTAGCCAACCTTTCAAATGTGTGCTTAGTGTCACTATTTCTCATGAAGTGAAGAGAAGAGGGTCCAAAGTGGCAGGTGAGTAAAATATTGGAAATATAACTCTAATATTCCTTATAATGAGGAATATCTATAATAAGACAAAATAGGTGAAGGCTACATGTCACTTCACATTATCTGAATTATGTGAATTAATAATTCATATGATATTAATAATACACAAAAATGGGATATTTAATATACCCAAATAAATATTAAACTCCAACTTCTTAAAATAACTTTAATGTTACCCTATTGAGAGATAAATGGTTCATAAAATATCCATCTAAATTTGTTATGATGAAAGCATCCAAAAGAATGGCACGTATATTTTCCATTGATTTGCATCTAACAGTTATCTTTCTTCTCATATTAAGAATGAAACCTAGTTGTGACATAAAAGACTTTATCATCTAAATTTCACGATTTTTGTTGATATATGTCACGTCTTGATATTGTAGTTGGTTTTCTTAAAATTAAAACATATCATGAAATGTGTGAAGGTTTCTTACCTGGTAAGAAACAGATTCAACCTTTCACAAATAACGCAATACACTCTCCTCTCATCCTTTAGAGATGGTTCCCATACTAATGTTAGGGGACCTCTTGAGGTATCTTTACTAAGTGGTGCTCTATTTTATTCCATGACCTTTCATTGATGACCACTTACTAGGATGAATTGGCTATATTAAATTAATAAAAATTTGACGTTATCTTGCTACATTTAAAGAATTTAAAGCCCTAGTCGAAAGATTCTTATAACCTAAGAATAAGAGATTAATAACTAATAATGGAGGTGAATATGTTAGTAAATAATTTGATGCATTTTGAAACCTCCTAAAAAATTCAATTTGAGATTTAACCACTCCTTAATATCCACAACAAAATGGTATCATGCAGAAATTAAAAATATGACTATATTAGAAATTCCCCAAGACGATGATTCAGTTCTTCTCAAGACCTAAAAGTTTCTATGTGCAGAAGTAATGAATATAACTATCTATATCTTAAAAATAATTCCTATAAAATCCCTACATCAAACCACACGTTTATATATGTGGTGAATTAAGAAACCGAATTGTTTCTACATATGAGAATATTTAGTAGCCCCGCTTATATTTTTATTTCTAAAGTTAAAAGGAAAAGGCTTGATCATACCTCTTATCCATGCAGTTTTGTTAGCTACAGAGGATGAACAAATTTATTAAGAGTGTATGATCCATCTAAACATGATATCATTGAAAATAATAATGTTCAAGTCCTTTAAAATTTATTCCCGTATCATCCTCTATTCCCTCTTCTATGTGACTTCTTGATGAGGAATCAAATATTTTACATGACGATGACCCTATTCCGAACTCTTCCATTCTTTAGGTTGAGTGGGAGAATTTACAAAATGTGATTCCATTTTAAAATCCTAAATGGAATCAATCTCTAATTCAGGATTCTTGTTCTGATATGCTTAGAAAAATTACTAGAAACCAGCACCCTTACCATGCCTTAATGACCTAATATGAATGTGAACCTCAATCTTTTGAAGAGGCAATCCAAGACGAAATATGGATAAGAAGCCATGAAAAATTCATGTACAACAAGCTTATTAAAAATTAGACTTAGGGAACTTGTCCTACCTCCATCAAAATGAAGTAGTATTGGATCTTGATGGCTATATAAGATAAAATATGATTATACGTGTGGAATTGATAAATTTAAGCCTAGGTTAGTGGCTCATGTGGGTTTAATAAAAAAATCAAGAATTTACTATGTCAGAAACAGTTTTCCCGTTGTCAGCAAAAATGAGCATTGTTAAGACTTCTTCTAGCTCTATTTTCTCGATATGGATTGGGAAATCCACCAAATGGATATGGATTTCCCAAAAACATGTTCTTGAATGGTGATCCACTAGAAGAAGTCTATATGACTCAACTTAAAGGCTTAAAGAACCTAGAAAAGAACTATATATTTGTAAACTAAAAAAATATTTGTATGGTTTAAAATGTTAGAACATAATATTAAGTGTTCTTGTAAACCTTAGTTCATAATTAAATAATTCAGAATATTTATATTCTTAATTATTTAATATAACCTATGAATTTATGGTTAATTTGTTTTTAATTAAATCAATTTATTTAATCACAGTGCTTCACGAGAAGACACACACGATCATATGTTTTATATATGACCCGCGGGGTCAAATGATTTCAAGTTATTGTAAATATAATTCATGTGGTGAATTATTATAGAGAGATGTGAGGAGTTGGAGGGTGTGACAAGGATGTGTAAATGTTTCTCGTAATAATGGAATTTCTCTTTTGACCGTGGTTTTTTATCCCTCTAGGGTTTTTCCACGTTTTATCTATGTTCACTGTGTAAATTCTTTTCTATGCTTTAATGTTTATTGTTGTGGTTAATTTAATTTCATAAAATTGTTTTATTTGCTTGGACCTCACGTGGTACCAAAGCATGGTTTGAGGTTAATTAAATTAAATTAATCTAATGTTTCCTAAGATTTGCAACCGTTGGTGGTTGTTTACAACCTATAAACTATAAACCCCCCTCTCATTTGGCACATACACATAAACTCTCTCAATTTATTTACCCTCTGCGTGAACAAATCTTGGGTGGCAAAAAAACTGTTCCTGGGCCCTCTGCAAACAGAGGTAAGGGTAAAATATTTATGAAATATTTGATTTAATGTGTATAGTTGTTCAAATGTGCAGGAAAAAGTATAAAAGTGGGGTAAAAGGAAGTAAAAAATAAGTTATAGGGTCTCCCACAGAGAGAGAACCTTCCTTGATAATATCAATTTAAAATTCCCCTACTGGCCTAGTTGGATACCCATGGAATGAAGCCATAAATAATATATTTAAATCCATTGTCTCTTGCATAACTATGTCCTACTTATCCCCCCTTCATTTCTCCTTTGCATAATTTATAATTATAGGTTTATTAATAAATATTATCTTTATCAGGGTTCATTTTAAGACACCCCTATAAAATTGAAGGTGGAAAATACTTGGCGAATATCCCCGTAACCAGTTTCAGCGAAAGGTGAATTTGACAGTATTCAAAAACAAAATTTTCACCTGGTTTTTCATGGCTCCATCAGTGACGTGCGACAACAAGACGTCAATAACCACTCCTGACACGTGTCAATGGAACGTCAATGGTCTAGACTGACGCATGCGTCACTGGTGCGACACTGGTTCGTAATGACGCACGACGCCGGCTCCCAATGACGCACGACACTGGCTCGTAATGACGCGCGACATTGTCTCCTACTATCGCGCGTCACTGGCTGGTAATGACGCGCGACACTGCCTCCTACTGTCTCCTACTGTCACACGTCACTGGCCCCTAATGACGCATGTCATTTGCTCCTACTGACACACGTCACTGGCTCCTATTGACGCGCGTCAGCTAGGACTGTTGTCGCGCGTCAGCTAAGACCTTTGACGCATGACACTGGCTTCTATTGACGCGCGACACTGTACCCTAATGACGCGCGTCTCTGTCTTCTATTGACGCGCGTCACTGGAACCTGTTGACGCGCGTCAAAGGTCTTAGCTGACGCGTGACAATAGGAGGAAGTGACGCGCGTCAGTAGGGGACAGTGTCGCGCGTCACTAGGAGCCAGTGTCGTGCGTCAAAGGTCTTAGCTGATGCGCGACAACAGTCCTAGCTGACGCGCGTCAATGGTAGCCAGTGATGTGCGTCAGTAGGAGCAAATGACGCGCGTCAATAGGGGCCAGTGATGCCCTATTTAGCTTATAACTACCCTTCTGCCGCTCATTTTCTCATTTTCATTTTCCCGTTCTTGAATTTTTACAGGTCTAAATCGTTGTCAAAGACACAATTACAGCTATAATGTCGACTTCACATGCTTCCCAATTGCAAGTTCAGCAAGAAAATCAAGAGAATCCAACTCAATCGATTTCCAAGATCAACTACAGGAATCCCTTATGCCCTCACATCCATACGGCTTTAAAGATGTCTTCAGAATATCAAGATTTGATGGAAGAGTGTGAATTTATAGGGCTCGTTAATATGCCCCATTTCGAAACAGATCCGGATATTTTGAATTACCTTCTGTCATCCTACAATTCAGAGGACGGTATTTTTTATGTGACTCTGAACAATGGCCAAATGTTCCAATTCACTATTGAAGCAAATGACATCCATCAGTTTACGGGCCTTCCTTTCAGAAATTTACCAATTGTTACAACCAAGGCAACACTCCTGGAAGAAGACAAGAAATTTCTCAAATCAACGTACGGTTTCCATGTTGATTGTAAGTATAATTCGTTTTAATTCATATTTTTTATTCTGTTTTTTATTCTGATACAATTTGCTGTTATAAATTTATAGTAATTTTCACTGTTTCGCATTTGCAGCCCATGTCAATAAATCCAGGCGTGGTGTAGATACACAATCAATTGCACACCACTTTCTTGTTGCACTTATTTCATTTTTTCAAGCCAGAATTGTTTTGCAGGGTCGCCAAACAGATATACCAAATTGGGCCATTGCATACATTTGTGCCACTATCTCAAAATGAAAATTCGATTGGTGCACATATCTATCCAAAAAAATAAGAACTGACATAACAAATTCAAAACTCTCAGATAAACCTTTCATTTATTCAAAAAACTATCTCCTCGGCTTCTACTATGAGGCAATTTTAAATTTAAAAGATAAACAAATTCCTACTTTCTCTGATGAGGCTTTGAAGAAATTCTCAATTCCATTTGAAGAACAACATGTATAAACTATTTAGTTTGTAATTGTATTTCAATTTTTGACATTACAGTGCACAGTTATTAAAACTTAAATTTTAATGTTTTGCAGAGAAGATATCTTGAAGCCCTTCCCCAAAAAAAGAAGTTATCGAGAGGAAGAGGCCAACAACACGCGGAGGCTTCGGGGGACTCCCAATCTGAAATGGAAGCTCACTCCTCTCCAAACCCTCAACAGTTTGAACTCGTTAAACGCCAGAGAAGTAATACATTCTCATATATTATTTACAAATTCCAAAGTTGCATATTTATTTTTCAATTTAAATTTTAACCAAATGAATTGACAACATTTAATATTGATGAATTGCAGGGACTTTGGAACCTTCTTCCCCAACTCACTCCATACAGTCGCATGCATTCATATCTTCTGAATAGCCACTGAGTACAACTCCTACAAGGCCACCCGTAGCACCGAGAAAAACAACCCCTCGACAACAAGGTACAACTTTTCTATAGTACGTTTAATTTCGTAGTTTTGACTTTATGAATTGTTTTAATATTTTTCATTTTTTTCTTGTACTTTTCAGCACATGTCAATCATGATCAAACCACGGCACCGACACCCACTCAACCATTAATTTTTAAAATGCCAACCAGAGGAACAGTGAAAAAGAACATTGGTAAACGCATGCCTTTTGCTCCGGCCCCTAGTGGGACACTAAACCTTGCCTCCTCGTTTCGAATTCCAACTCTATCACTTGGTGGCTTGCCCAGTGCAACGGGCATATTTGTTTTGAACAATATAAATTTAGATGAAGATTATTTGGGCATTGATAGCAATGACCCAACTAGTTTTTTCGATACCCGCGAGATGATTCAAGGCCAGCAGGTATACTTCAAATTTCAATTTTAATATGCTTTACAATTTTGGATTACATTCTGATTTAAATTTATTCATCTAAATCTTGATTAATTTTTTCAAAAACAGGATCAGCCCACCCAAAGACAGAAACAAGGAGCAGTTGATCTTGGTGAAAGCCCCCATTCTTCTCCAGCAAGATCATCTGCATCAGATTCAGATAGTGAACAGTTGCCACGTTTTCCTTTAGAGAACTTAATTGGTTATGATTGTCAATCCCATGTTAGTGAGTTTATTATTCCTCATATCCAACAGCTTATAGAATGGGAGAGAAGGGATAAAGTTTTTATCAATGATATTATTAGTCCTTATGAAAATTATTGGCAACGGGATAGTTTATACGCTGCAGTCCAGAATCAACCTGCGAAGATGGATTCCTTACTTACCCAAGTAAGATGTGGGACTGTCACGTTTAACAACAACTATAAAGACGACATTTTAGATAAGGCACTAAAAAAATTGGAAAATATTAGTGCCGAGGCCCAGGCATATTTTAACAAATGGTCCAAGGACAAGGATTTGGTATCAATCGCAAATGCCGAAAGAGATAGAGCGGTTGTAAGTACTATTACATTCAAACAATCATTCTTGTTAATTTGAAATTTTGAATTTACATTAATATTTTGAATTGACATTACTCTTTTTGTGCAGTTGAAATATGAAAATTTGAAGAGTCAGGCGAAGGTTTTGCAAGTTCACTTGGAAATAGCAAAGAACAGCTTATCCGCAGCAAAAAATTTGAAGCAAAATATTGTTTTGGTTAACAAACAAAACAATACACTAAAGCGGATAATTAAAGAGCATGGTCTCGACCCTGACATATTATTCAAAGCCAAAGCAACAGCTGATCCAAATTTGTTGTCGCATGGAGATGCAACAAATCAAGAAGAAAGAATTTTAAAAAATCTGGACAGTGCTGCAGAAGATCTTATAAGTTCAGGGGTTATTTCTGGTGTTGGGGAAAGAGGTACAGCCACAATGGAAGAATCCGTTGGGGAAGAGAGCAGAGTAGAATTGTATAAAGAAAAAGAGGGTTTTGAAAATTAAAAACTTTTATTATTGAGGAAACTTTAAATATTGAATTTGAAAACTTCTACTATTGAGTATGTACTATGGTATTTGAATTTAATTATATGGATTTATATAAAGTCTTTAATTTTAATTGCATTAGATGATGATTATCATGAATTATATGTATGTTTCTTGTTTACTTGCATTGTCATGAATTGTATGTGGACGTAGATGATGAATGATGATAATTGATAATTAATGATAGATGATGATGAAAGACGATGATCAATTTAATGTGTATAATGTAAAATGTAGTGCCTAAATATCTTGTGGGACTTTAATTATCTTGAAAATTATGTTTTTGGGAAAAAATAGCAACTAAGATTTGAAACAGATCTTTAGGATTTCTCCTTAATAGACTTATGGTGTAGTAAAATTCTATTTTAAAGAGATTCACCTCTATATAAGTGCATAATCTCTCATTAGAGAGGTTGTTTGACATCCAAAATAGTCAAGACCATTTGTCAGAAAATAACGTTTTGCTGGAAACAATCATTGATGTGGAGGCTAGATTAGCCAATTATGAAATAGTTAAATTCCAGGCCATAAGAATTGGAGCTTGGGAAATAATCAAGACCATGGTTTAAAAGATATGGTTTTGTTATCATGGATATTGTTTTGTGTAGAGTAGATTGACAAGTTGCTGTAAATAGTCAAGGTTATGGAGGCTAGATTAACCAAAGTTGGAATAACCATGTGATTAAAAGATAGGTCAAGCTCGATATAAAACTTTGAAGTTTAATGTAAAACATATAAGGTTTTTATCATGAAGATTAGTCTGTATAGATCAAGTTCATAGGTTGAAGAATCCTATCATTTTTTTATATTTGATAAGGGTGAAGAATAATTGTGGATTAGAACTGGGAGGCTATAAGTTGGAATAATTTTGAGTGTGTAAGAAAATATTGAAGGTTGTAAACTAGATCATAGTAAACTATGTGTGTAAGTATTTATGTAGAGCCTTGAAGAAGGCACAGTACATTTGCAGGATAGTTTGAAGTTAATAGAATTATCAATGTTCTAGTCAGTTTTATTACTAGAAAGGATTTTTATTAGATAAAGACTCTGTCAAGTTCCCTTGCACATTTCATTCTTCCATTTAGATCTAATTTTTTTCTTTGGTTTAGTTTATTACATTCATGATTTCTAAAAATCCCAATATGTAGTATCAAATTAATGCTTTCTCGGTGAACAAATTCAGCATTTTGATTTAAATAGTTGTGATTAGTGTAGATTTGGGTGGTAGACTATAGGATATGGAAGATAGCATTAGAATTGAGTTTGAATAACTTCATGTTAGAGGATGATCATTATAAGTCTAAAAATAGATCTATTTCTTCATGGATAAATCTGAAGAAGTGATGGATCTATGACAAAGCAGGGAATTTTAGGAAGAGTGCACATATAAAAAATAAATTAAATAGAATTCTAAGAAATCAAGAAAGAATCATCACTGGTAAGAAATTAAACATAAATGCAAATATGATAGGGTTTAGCTTACCTCTTGCGTATTAGATTGATGTGAAATCATCAAGGGTAACATGCTAGATCTTTGTTTTACCTGACATTGTAGATAGAGGGGTGAGTTGCCTGACATTGTCAGTCCTGAGAAGTGCCAGCAACATCTTTAAATATATAGACCAACAATATCTTTAAATAAATGATAACAAGAGCTGAAAAAATGTAAAGTAACAAACAATAAGATTATGTTGAAGAAGATACCTATTTAAAATTGAAATCATCCCCGGTAATGTGCTAGATCTTTGTCTTAAAAAAATTCAACACAAAAAATGGATTAGTAGATAGATGGGTGAGTTGCCTGACATTGTCAGTCCCGAGAAGTAATAGCTTCCTCGGACGGATGTCAACCCACGTTTTCAAAAAATAAAATATTGTATTTAACTAAATGTAAATACATAGACATCTTTAATGATAACCAGAGCTGAAAAAAATGAATAGTAAAAAACAATAAGATTAAGGGGAAAAAGATACCTCCTTAAAGTTGAAATCATCACTACCACTGGTAATGAGCTATTTCTGTGTTTCAAAAAAACCCAACATGAGAAATGGATTAGTAGATAGATGGGTGAATTCCCTGACATTTTTAGTATATAGACCTGTAACATCTTTAATGAAAACCAGAGCTGAAAAAATGAATAGTAATAAACAATAAGATTAAGGGGAAAAAGATACCTGCTTAAAGTTGAAATCATCACTGCCACTGGTAATGAGCTAGATCTGTGTTTTAAAAAAACCCAACACGAGAAATGGATTAGTAGATAGATGGGTGAATTGCCTGACATTTTTAGTATATAGACCTGTAACATCTTTAGGAAAACCCATGGTTAACCAAAACATGAAATGTGTATAGGAGTGTCTTTTAGTGCTTCATGCCAAATTTAATCAGATTTTGAAATGAGTATTTAAACTTATTCAAGTTTTTATAAAACTGGATCGCTTAGAAATGCAAACTAAACAACCTGTCTTCTTAGCATCCAAGAAAAAATACAGTGCCTTCTTCAGATAAATCATAGAAGTTAATTTTGTATAGGATTCACATCTTGAGATATTGTAAAATGTTTTGGGGAAAATGGATCAGTATCAAAATATGTTGTATAGGATTCACATCTTGAGATTCTCTCTTCAGGACTGCTTCTTGGAGTGGTTGAATTAAAATATGTCTCTTTTTTTTTCAAATTTTAAGGTGGTGCATATGATCATAGCTCAATAAGGTTGTTTACATATCATATTAGTTACAAGAATGAACTTGAAATCTTTGATCCTTTAGTAGATTCATCTCATCCTATGTAAGGATATTCAGGCACAAGTATGAGGTTTGAAAGATACAATAAGGGTAAAGTGATCAAAATTGTTGTGTGTAACAGAAAGTTGTTTTTACTTTCTTCTAATTATCATTGTTGAGCTGATGAAATACTTGGTTGACCCTTGCAATGAGTATCAAAGTATAAAATTCCTGCTACCACCTTGATTTGTTTTCCTTTGCTGAAGATACAATGTTCAAGTGTATGTTTGAAGACAATTTTCTCGAAGCTCCCCCATTTCTATGCCTTGAATTGATTAATCATGATCTTCTTGAAGTACAATTGATAAAATGAAGTGTCTCAAATATTGAAAAAAAATTTACAGCTCAACATAAAGTTCTCTGTGCAAGGTTGGATCATCTTAAAAAGGTAACATTGTGTAAATTTTGTCAAGAGTGCCTTACTGGTACCTCATCTCAAATTCAGTCTTAGCATATATCATGAAGTTTCTTTTTGAACTTATCAAACAAGACCCTATCATCATCAAGTACACACCAAACACTGTTTGTTTCTTTGGTCTGGGGATAAATTTGAAGGCTTCATCTCAATTGGCTGCATTACAAACATGAAGGGAATTTCCTCTAGTGCAAAAGAGGTGAAAAATTCGAATTACATTAAATTTTGGATAAGAAATCAATTGTTTGGTAGTCTCAGGCTTTCTCTGTGCATAAAGAGATCCATCTAGTCACTCATCACTCCTGACGTGCGTCAATGGAATGTCAATGGTCTTGACCGACGTGCGACACTGGCCGCTATTGACGTGTGTCACTGGCACCTTGTAATGCCCCGTTGGGCATTGGAGTCTTTTTCTACCCGCCACCATGGCCAGCCTGGCAAATCTTTTGGCACGTGGGTGCTTTGGGTCACCTCCCAACCACCCTACCTGTCGTCGGCATGGCTGTCTTGTCTGTCGTTGCGTGAGGAAAGGGGTGGAGTCCTGTTTTTCCTTGCCGTGATCTCTTTTGATCCTCTTTCAATGCGTTTAGGTGGAATTCGGGTGCATTCTCCTTGGGCTGCGTGTGGAGTGGGTGAGAGACCAGAAAAAAAACCTGCTCTATCCAGGCACCTTCCCTGCTGGCCGCGTGAGTTTGTATGGCCATTTTAGAGGAAGCTTCAAGCTAGCAAAGCAGACTTGTTGCCTTCATTTCCTTCCTCGACTGTTGCAAGGGTGGGCGTGGGTTCTCATAAAATCATGCTGTTCAGGAAAAAATCCGGGGGGCGCAGAACAAAACTTCTCCTGGGAGTGCCGTGAGGAGGCATTTGGCCGTATGCAGCAGCTACAGAGCAGAGAAGTAAACTTATCTCAGAAAATAAGTGGCCTCCAGAGAGAGTGAAGTGCGACAGCTGCAGGGCGATCCCAAGGCACCGCTGGTGTTGATCCTGGTGTTCTGGTTGCACGCGACTAGTCGTGATCAGTTGTAGTAAATCTTGCAGCTGTAGTAGAATGAACGAGGTAAAGTTTTTGTTGCGCTGTCCTTCCTTTTCATTTTGGAAAGTCGCTTCTGTCCAGGTGGCGGATCCAACATGGAAGAAGCTCGATCAAATCTTGAGGCAAGTTTTGCTGGTGAGGCTGAGATCGTGTTCACCACTGTTCCTTGCTGTTCTGGCCATGAGTTTGATATGGCGGTTACAGATGAAGCTACAAGATAGGGAGGTAGGCGTGTTACCTCCACGTCCTTTGGGTGTTGTCTAGTGTGTTCTTGTTCAG
Organism: Taxus chinensis; assembly: GCA_019776745.2. Classification (NCBI taxonomy): domain Eukaryota; kingdom Viridiplantae; phylum Streptophyta; class Pinopsida; order Cupressales; family Taxaceae; genus Taxus; species Taxus chinensis. The sequence continues at coordinate 97,907,417 of CM034157.1, forward strand.
GATCCACAGCAACTGCCCGCATCATTATTTAGCTAGGCTGCAGGCATGTGCAGTAGTAGAAGTTTTGTTTGAGCACTCCAACCAACGGGTTGTCCAACTTCATTGTTGTCTGTTCAGTACAGAATGCATCCTTAAACTCGAGTTCTCCTTCAAGGTATTTGTTTTTCTGTATCGACTGGGTGGCAGTGAGTTTGTTTTGCAGCTAAGGCCACACCCTTTGCTTGTTCGTTGGGCATTCCAACTCCTCCTCCGAGTTGTCTGTCTAAATGTCAGCCGAGCCGTCTCTGAGTCATGGGTCGGCCTGTGGACTAGTTTCTTCCCACCGCCCTTTGTGTCTGAATCTTCTTAATGTTATATGCAAAAATTTCAATGATATTTTGCACTGGAGGTGCTCTCCCTATGAGAATACCCCTATCAGAAAATGAGACAGTGATCTCCTTAAGCACGTGCCAGAGAGGATGCAAACTCAGGTGAAATTTGCACTGTTCGCAGTTGTGGGGTTTTGGGTCCTGGAGGAAACTGTTGGCCTCAAATGGCTAGTATGGTCCCTGTTCCTGATGACAAGAGGGTGAAGAATAGTGTGGGAGCCGAGCAATGGAGCAGATCGGTTATGGAGCAGGACACTAATCGTCTCACTCTCGCCTACTTCGCCATTTCAGGCCTCGACATCCTCAATGCACATCTGTTGCTATGTTATTTTCTGTTAAGTGTCGAATGCACCCTCAAATTCGAGATTCTCCTACCAGATAGTTTTTATCAAAATCGATTAAGTGACAGTGTGGCTGTTACCAGGAGACCTGATGAAATTTATTTACAAAGATTCTCTTTAGAGATCTTCTTGCTGTTTGATGTAACTCATGGAAGAGAACCTCATAGAGGCGGGCCTGTTTCATATTAGAATATTCATGAAACACAATTTACTCTGCTATTATATGAGCTTCTTCAGCGTGTCACCAAGCTGGCAGCATAAAGTTTTCTGTTGGAATAATCACACCTTTCAAGCTACAACTGAAATGTTTGCACCGAGATTTTGATGTTGTCCCCAAATCTGATGAAGGAAAAGGTTGTGTATCATCACGGTAGATGCCTACCCGAGCCAGGAGCGTGGTGTAATCAATATGTCTTGTGTCTGAGCTTCAAATCATGGGGTTGGTTTGTAGCTGTTTCTCACTGCGTGATTGTGGCGCTAGCTCGAGCTCGCAAAGCACTTTGGGTTAAAGGCAAGCAACGACATTGAAACAATCATATGCATATGGAGATGGCGTTTTAAACCAGGCATGTTAAATCTACTCCTTGTAATAGTTCTCTACCTCCTTTCAGTATCTTGAAATGAATTTTCTTTCCTCTTGAATGGCGCCTAGACTAGATGTTTTCGTGGTTGTTTATATCACTGCCTGATTGTGTGGTTGTTCCTTTAAATCTTATTCCAATTTCGCTGATTTTGCTTGGAATGTTCCTTCCTCTCTTATAGCTTACTCTATTTCATATTTGTCTAAATGGGTTACTGCAATATTGAGTGATGTAGTCTAGTTCGTAGGGAAGGAAACAGTATTGAGTTTTGTTTGCTTATATGACTTTCTCTTAAAAAGAATTATGTGATGGTAATTATAATTGAAGGTTAAGCCTACATACCTCTTTTGGTTGAATAAATACGCATTTCCTATTTATGGGCTCTCTTGTTTTGCTAGAAGGTACATTAATAGTGACGTTGTGTTCTGAAACTTGTTTAAGCCTGTGGGCATTCCTTCCTTTATGTTTGATTAAAAAAATGGCATTTGGGGTTTGTTTTAGAACTGTATTTGGTTGACTGTTGTACCTAGTCTAGATGAGGGATAACCTGGCATCTATTTTGACCTCCACGTGTTGAGAGAATTACTATACCTATTTCTTGATGTAAACTCTTGTTTGATTAAAGCAAGGGGAAACATTGTAAGTTTAACTGAATGAAATCTCTACTTTTATTTTATTAAGGGTCGCAAGCAAGCTATCTCTAGCTGGACAGAAACAAAAGTTGTAGGTGAATCCATGGTACTTGTAACGCACCAAAATTACCAACACAAGAACAACACAGTGAAATACAGGACAACTTTTTTTTTTGACTTGCTTTGACTCAACACGACACAACATGTCGTCACAAGGTTACAACCAACACTTGGAATCATTTGTTACGGGGAAGACCACAAGGTCAGCACTGAAACATTCACACTTATCAAGGACAATTTATTTTTCTTTTGACAAGACAACATGAAAGTCCAATCCACATGGGGCACTCACGGCTAGGGCAAGCCACAGTAAGAAATGGTTAGGGTTTATTTATTTTGGTAAGACACCCTTTAGCTCATGACTTAAGTTTTCAGAAGGAATCAATATATGGTTTGCACAAATTCATCTCACCAACTGAGTTCATTTCTTATACACTGAAGAGTAGTTCACTTAAAGTCTTCTCCTACTTACTAAATCTTAATATCTTCCAGAAACTAACCATTGTTTTCCTTTAAGCTTGTTTAAGAGTTCACCCCAAAGGGATAGTGTTCGCTAGTTTAGCTAGGGGTATCAATTTATAAATGTTTACTTCACAAAGGATGTTTTCATTTTGATTACTCATGGAAGTATTTGGTTTCAAATAGATCACCTTTACATTTATTTGGTTGAATATAAAATTATTATTTTTGTTTAGCTTCTTTAAGGGTTAACCGACTCATTTTACTTTACTTATAAAATATTGTCGCTAACGTCATTTTTGCTTCGCGCCTACGATCATAATTAGTATGTTTTGTCTTCTCTTGGACCCCTTTAGTTGGATGGAGTAAGTTTTGGATTCCAATCACGTAATCCATAGGATTACATGAAGGAGATATCAACACTCTTGACCTTCTTGTTCCTAACCCATAAGGTCTTGACTTGATTTATGTGTGTTCTTAATTTGACTTTCTCCTTGCTGGATGGTTTAGATTTCTTTCTAGTATATGCCCCATTTCGACTTGATCCGGATATTTTGAACTTTCCTTCTCTCATGAGATTACATATTGGAGTTGTGAGTTGTGTTTTAATCCATTTCTGAATTTAGAACGATGGCCAAATGTTCCAATTCACTATTGAAGCAAATGACATGCATTGGTAGCCTTAACATGCCTCAGTTCTTGCGAACTGAAATTTAGTTAATATTTGTGCAACCATGGCAATTACTGTGGAAGTAGACAAGAAATTTCTCGAATCAACGTAGTTGTTTCCAGTGTTCATTGTAACTTATGAAGTTCCTTGTAATTCGTATTGTTTAATGTGTTGTAAATTGTGTATACAATTTGCTTGTTAAAGAATTTATAGACCTCTTGCACTTGTTTGTTTGCAGCCCATGTGAAATAAATCTTGGCTGGTGTAGATACACAATCAATTGCACACCACTTTCTTGCTGAACTTATTTCATTTTTTCACTGCCAGAATTGTTTTGAGGGTCGCCAAATATTGAGATATAACCAAATTGGACCATTGCATACATTTGTGCCACTATCTCAAAATGAAAATTCGATTGGTGCACATATCTATCCAAAAAAATAAGAATTGACATAACAAATTCAAAACTCTCAGATAAACCTTTCATTTATTCAACAAACTATCTCCTCGGCTTCTACTATGAGGCAATTTTAAATTTAAAAGATAAACAAATTCCTACTTGCTCTGATGAGGCTTTGAAGAAATTCTCAATTCCATTTGAAGGAACAACATGGTATAAACTATTTAGTTTGTAATTGTATTTCAATTTAAGTGACATTACAGTGCACAGTTATTAAAACTTAAATTTTAATGTTTTGCAGAGAAGATATCTTGAAGCCCTTCCCCGAAAAAAGAAGTTATCGAGAGGAAGAGGCCAACAACACGCGGAGGCTTCGGGGGACTCCCAATCTGAAATGGAAGCTCACTCCTCTCCAAACCCTCAACAGTTTGAACTCGTTAAACCTCCAGAGAAGTAATACATTCTCATATATTATTTACAAATTCCAAAGTTGCATATTTATTTTTCAATTTAAATTTTAACCAAATGAATTGACAACATTTAATATTGATGAATTGCAGGGACTTTGGAACCTTCTTCCCCAACTCACTCCATACAGTCGCATGCATTCATATCTTCTGAACAGCCACTGAGTAAAACTCCTACAAGGCCACCCGTAGCACCGAGAAAAACAACCCCTCGACAACAAGGTACAACTTTTCTATAGTACGTTTAATTTCGTAGTTTTGACTTTATGAATTGTTTTAATATTTTTCATTTTTTTCTTGTACTTTTCAGCACATGTCAGTCATGATCAAACCACGGCACCGACACCCACTCAACCATTAATTTTTAAAATGCCAACCAGAGGAACAGTGAAAAAGAACATTGGTAAACGCATGCCTTTTGCTCCGGCCCCTAGTGGGACACTAAACCTTGCCTCCTCGTTTCGAATTCCAACTCTATCACTTGGTGGCTTGCCCAGTGCAACGGGCATATTTGTTTTGAACAATATAAATTTAGATGAAGATTATTTGGGCATTGATAGCAATGACCCAACTGGTTTTTTCGATACCCGCGAGATGATTCAAGGCCAGCAGGTATACTTCAAATTTCAATTTTAATATGCTTTACAATTTTGAATTACATTCTGATTTAAATTTATTTATCTAAATCTTGATTAATTTTTTCAAAAATAAGATCAGCCCACCCAAAGGCAGAAACAAGGAGCAGTTGATCTTGGTGAAAGCCCCCATTCTTCTCCAGCAAGATCGTCTGCATCAGATTCAGATAGTGAACAGTTGCCACGTTTTCCTTTGGAGAACTTAATTGGTTATGATTGTCAATCCCATGTCAGTGAGTTTATTATTCCTCATATCCAACAGCTTATAGAATGGGAGAGAAGGGCTAAAGTTCTTATCAATGAGATTATTAGTCGTTATGAAAATTATTGGCAACGGGATAGTTTATACGCTGCAGTCCAGAATCAACCTGCGAAGATGGATTCCTTACTTACCCAAGTAAGATGTGGGACTGTCACGTTTAACAACAACTATAAAGACGACATTTTAGATAAGGCACTAAACAAATTGGAAAATATTAGTGCCGAGGCCCAGGCATATTTTAACAAATGGTCCAAGGACAAGGATTTGGTATCAATCGCAAATGCCGAAAGAGATAGAGCGGTTGTAAGTACTATTACATTCAAACAATCATTCTTGTTAATTTGAAATTTTGAATTTACATTAATATTTTGAATTGACATTACTCTTTTTGTGCAGTTGAAATATGAAAATTTGAAGAGTCAGGCAAAGGTTTTGCAAGTTCACTTGGAAACAGCAAAGAACAGCTTATCCACAGCAAAAAATTTGAAGCAAAATATTGTTTTGGTTAACAAACAAAACAATACACTAAAGTGGATAATTAAAGAGCATGGTCTCGACCCTGACATATTATTCAAAGCCAAAGCAGCAGCTGATCCAAATTTGCTGTCGCATGAAGATGCAACAAATCAAGAAGAAAGAATTTTAAAAAATCTGGACAGTGCTGCAGAAGATCTTATAAGTTCAGGGGTTATTTCTGGTGTTGGGGAAAGAGGTACAGCCACAGTGGAAGAAGCCGTTGGGGAAGAGAGCAGAGTAGAATTGTATAAAGAAAAAGAGGGTTTTGAAAATTAGAAACTTTTATTATTGAGGAAACTTTAAATATTGAATTTGAAAACTTCTACTATTGAGTATGTACTATGGTATTTGAATTTAATTATATGGATTTATATAAAGTCTTTAATTTTAATTGCATTAGATGGTGATTATCATGAATTATATGTATGTTTCTTGTTTACTTGCATTGTCATGAATTGTATGTGGACGTAGATGATGAATGATGATAATTGATAATTAATGATAGATGATGATGAAAGACGATGATCAATTTAATGTGTATAATGTAAAATGTAGTGCCTAAATATCTTGTGGGACTTTAATTATCTTGAAAATTATGTCTTTGGGAAAAAATAGCAACTAAGATTTGAAACAGATCTTTAGGATTTCTCCTTAATAGACTTATGGTGTAGGAAAATTCTATTTTAAAGAGATTCACCTCTATATAAGTGCATAATCTCTCATTAGAGAGGTTGTTTGACATCCAAAATAGTCAAGACCATTTGTCAGAAAATAACGTTTTGCTGGAAACAATCATTGATGTGGAGGCTAGATTAGCCAATTATGAAATAGTTAAATTCCAGGCCATAAGAATTAGAGCTTGGGAAATAATCAAGACCATGGTTTAAAAGATATGGTTTTGTTATCATGGATATTGTTTTGTGTAGAGTAGATTGACAAGTTGCTGTAAATAGTCAAGGTTATGGAGGCTAGATTAACCAAAGTTGGAATAACCATGTGATTAAAAGATAGGTCAAGCTCGATATAGAACTTTGAAGTTTAATGTAAAACATATAAGGTTTTTATCATGAAGATTAGTCTGTATAGATCAAGTTCATAGGTTGAAGAATCCTATCATTTTTTTATATTTGATAAGGGTGAAGAATAATTGTGGATTAGAACTGGGAGGCTATAAGTTGGAATAATTTTGAGTGTGTAAGAAAATATTGAAGGTTGTAAACTAGATCATAGTAAACTATGTGTGTAAGTATTTATGTAGAGCCTTGAAGAAGGCACACTACATTTGCAGGATAGTTTGAAGTTAATAGAATTATCAATGTTCTAGTCAGTTTTATTACTAGAAAGGATTTTTATTAGATAAAGACTCTGTCAAGTTCCCTTGCGCATTTCATTCTTCCATTTAGATCTAATTTTTTTCTTTGGTTTAGTTTATTACATTCATGATTTCTAAAAATCCCAATATGTAGTATCAAATTAATGCTTTCTCGGTGAACAAATTCAGCATTTTGATTTAAATAGTTGTGATTAGTGTAGATTTGGGTGGTAGACTATAGGATATGGAAGATAGCATTAGAATTGAGTTTGAATAACTTCGTGTTAGAGGATGATCATTATAAGTCTAAAAATAGATCTATTTCTTCATGGAGAAATCTGAAGAAGTGATGGATCTATGACAAAGCAGGGAATTTTAGGAAGAGTGTCAGGACTTATATTTATAATAGTATAATGTATTGTTTAATAGTTTATCCCGCAGTTAAAAAAATATATCAAAGGATTTTGCACATATAAAAAATAAATTAAATATAATTCTAAGAAATCAAGAAAGAATCATCACTGGTAAGAAATTAAACATAATTGCAAATATGATAGGGTTTAGCTTACCTCTTGCGTATTAGATTGCTGTGAAATCATCAAGGGTAACGTGCTAGATCTTTGTTTTACCTGACATTGTAGATAGAGGGGTGAGTTGCCTGACATTGTCAGTCTTGAGAAGTGCCAGCAACATCTTTAAATATATAGACCAACAATATCTTTAAATAAATGATAAAAAGAGCTGAAAAAATGTAAAGTAACAAACAATAAGATTATGTTGAAGAAGATACCTATTTAAAATTGAAATCATCCCGGTAATGTGCTAGATCTTTGTCTTAAAAAAATTCAACATAAAAAATGGATTAGTAGATAGATGGGTGAGTTACCTGACATTGTCAGTTCCGAAAAGTAACAACTTCCTCGGACGGATGTCAACCCACGTTTTCAAAAAATAAAATATTGTATTTAACTAAATGTAAATACATAGACATCTTTAATGATAACCAGAGCTGAAAAAAATGAATAGTAACAAACAATAAGATTAAGGGGAAAAAGATACCTCCTTAAAGTTGAAATCATCACTGCCACTGGTAATGAGCTATATCTGTGTTTCAAAAAAACCCAACACGAGAAATGGATTAGTAGATAGATGGGTGAATTGCCTGACATTTTTAGTATATAGACCTGTAACATCTTTAATGAAAACCAGAGCTAAAAAAATGAATAGTAATAAACAATAAGATTAAGGGGAAAAAGATACCTGCTTAAAGTTGAAATCATCACTGCCACTGGTAATGAGCTAGATCTGTGTTTTAAAAAAACCCAACACGAGAAATGGATTAGTAGATAGATGGGTGAATTGCCTGACATTTTTAGTATATAGACCTGTAACATCTTTAGGAAAACCCATGGTTAACCAAAACATGAAATGTGTATAGGAGTGTCTTTTAGTGCTTCATGCCAAATTTAATCAGATTTTGAAATGAGTATTTAAACTTATTCAAGTTTTTATAAAACTGGATCGCTTAGAAATGCAAACTAAACAACCTGTCTTCTTAGCATCCAAGAAAAAATACAGTGCCTTCTTCAGATAAATCATAGAAGTTAATTTTGTATAGGATTCACATCTTGAGATATTGTAAAATGTTTTGGGGAAAATGGATCAGTATCAAAATATGTTGTATAGGATTCACATCTTGAGATTCTCTCTTCAGGACTGCTTCTTGGAGTGGTTGAATTAAAATATGTCTCTTTTTTTTTCAAATTTTTAAGGTGGTGCATATGATCATAGCTCAATAAGGTTGTTTACATATCATATTAGTTACAAGAATGAACTTGAAATCTTTGATCCTTTAGTAGATTCATCTCATCCTATGTAAGGATATTCAGGCACAAGTATGAGGTTTGAAAGATACAATAAGGGTAAAGTGATCAAAATTGTTGTGTGTAACGGAAAGTTGTTTTTACTTTCTTCTAATTATCATTGTTGAGCTGATGAAATACTTGGTTGACCCTTGCAATGAGTATCAAAGTATAAAATTCCTGCTACCACCTTGTTTTGTTTTCCTTTGCTGAAGATACAATGTTCAAGTGTATGTTTGAAGACAATTTTCTTGAAGCTCCCCCATTTCTATGCCTTGAATTGATTAATCATGATCTTCTTGAAGTACAATTGATAAAATGAAGTGTCTCAAATATTAAAAATTTTTTTACAGCTCAACATAAAGTTCTCTGTGTAAGGTTGGATCATCTTAAAAAGGTAACATTGTGTAAATTTTGTCAAGAGTGCCTTACTGGTACCTCATCACAAACTCAGTCTTAGCATATATCATGAAGTTTCTTTTTGAACTTATCAAACAAGACCCTATATCATCATCAAGTACACACCAAACACTGTTTGTTTCTTTGGTCTGGGGATAAATTTGAAGGCTTCATCTCAATTGGCTGCATTGCAAACATGAAGGGAATTTCCTCTAGTGCAAAAGAGGTGAAAACTTCGAATTCCATTAAATTTTGGATAAGAAATCAATTATTTGGTAGTCTCAGGCTTTCTCTGTGCATAAAGAGATCCATCTAGTCACTCATCACTCCTGACGCGCGTCAATGGAACGTCAATTTTCTTTACCGACGCGTGACACTGGCCGCTATTGACGCGCATCACTGGCACCTATTGACGCACATCACTAGCACCTATTGACGCGCGTCACTGGCACCTATTAACGCGCGTCACTGGCTCCTACTGACGCGTGTCGCTGAATCCTATTGACATGCGTCACTAGCTCTTTTTGACGTGCGTCACTGGCTCCTACTGACGCGTGTCGCTGACTCCTATTGACGCGCGTCACTGGATTCTATTGACACGCGTCACTGGCTCCTATTGACGCGCGTCGCTGACTCCTATTATCGCACGTCACTGGATCTTATTGACGCGCGTCGCTTGCTCTTATTGACATGTGTCACTGGATCCAATTGACGCACGTCAGCTAGGACTATTGTCGCGCGTCAGCTAGGACCTTTGACGCGCGTCAAGTGAAGCCATTGACGCCCGATTTAGCCTATAAATAGCCTTCAACCGGTCATTTTCTCGTTTTCACCTTCCAGCTCTTGAATTTTTGCAGGTCTCAATTCTTCCCAACTGCAAGTTCAATGATAAAAATCAAGAGAATCCAATTCAATCGATGTCCCTTATGCCCTCACATCCATACTGTTTTAAAGATGTCTTCAGAATATAAAGATTTAATGGATGCGTGTGAATTTACAGGGCTCGTTAATATGCCCCATTTCGAAACAGATCCAGATATTTTGAATTACTTTCTGTCATCCTACAATTCAGAGGACGGATTTTTTATGTGACTCTGAACGATGGCCAAATTTTTCAATTCAGTATCGAAGCAAATGACATCCATCGGTTTACGGGCCTTCCGTTCAAAAATTTACCAATTGTTACAACCAAGGCAACACTCGTGGAAGAAAAGAATTTTCTCGAATCAACGTTCGGTTTCCATGTTGATTGTAAGTATAATTCATTTTAATTCATATTTGTTATTCTGTTTTTTATTCTGATACAATTTGCTGTTATAAATTTATAGTAATTTTCACTGTTTCGCATTTGCAGCCCATGTCAATAAATAAAGGCGTGGTGTCTAATATGTATCATTTCTGAGTACATGTAATTTTTTCAATGCTAGTGTCTAAGATGAGCTTTGTAACTTTGTTTGACCTGATGAGTGCAGTGGAAAAGTTTAAACAAAAAAAAGATCTTAAGAAAACTGATGGAACCAAGAAGGGGAAATTAATTGATGTTCCCAAACTTGATGATGCAAATCAAGCAGGGGGGAAGAATTCTGATCAATGTACTTTAATATTAACGGAGGGTGACTCAGCCAAGGCTCTTGCTGTAAGTGTTTGTGCCTTGAATAAGGGAAATGTGAATACTGAATTTGGTAGTATTGTGACATGTTTCGACATCACTTTCCAATTTAATTTTTTGTTATTTTAGTTATCTTTATCCTATCAGGTGGCAGGAATATCTTTTGTTGGTCAATATTATTATGGTGTGTTTCCTCTCAGAGGTAAGCTGCTCAATGTCAGGGAAGGTACCACTCACCAACAAATGGAGAATAAAGAGATAGTAAATATAAAAAAAATCCTTGGTCTACAGGAAGATAAAATATATGACAGCATTAAATCTTTAAGATATGGCCATCTGATGATAATGACAAACCAGGTACATGATCTTTGTATAGCGCTGTTTAGTTTCTGCTTAATTCTGACACATCCTTTCTAGTGAGATCCCTTTTTGACTTCGTCCTTTGTCTCTTAAAGGACCATGATGGTTCCCACATCAAAGGATTGCTGACCCAATTTCATACACCATACCTGGCCATCACTGCTTAAAATTCCTTCATTTTTTGTGGAATTTATCACTCCTATTGTCAGGGTAAATGTTCACCCTGTATATTTGGTTGAATGTATTGAGAATCTTTATATTTGTTTTTAAGCCTCCAGATGTTATGTATCTCCATGTCTAATTTTGGCACATGTTGATGTAGGTAACTCACAAAAATGGAAATGTGTTATCTTTTTACACAATTTCTAAGTATGAAGCTTGGAGAGAATCATTGAGTGGATCGATAACTAGCTGGACCATATAGTATTACAAAGTAATGCTAGTTTGTTTTCTCTTTATATGTTTTCAAGTTCTGGTTTTGTTCACTTGCTGATTAGGTATCACTTGTTGCTTGGACCATACAAGGTTTTGGCACAAGTACTTCTAAAGAGGGCAAGGAGTATTTCATAGATCTGGACAAGCACAAAAAAGATTTTGTGTGGGTTGATGAGAAAGATGCAGATGCTTCCTCATATCAATCAGCTTATAGAATTGACAGAAGGGCTAAGGTTCTTATCAATGAGATTATTAGTCGTTATGAAAATTATTGGCAACAGCTTGATAGTTTATACGCACAGCTGATCCAAACCCAACATGGAGATTTCTGGTTTTGGGGAAAGAGGTACAGCCACATTGGAAGAAGCCGTTGGGGAAGAGTGCAGAGGAGTAGAATTGGATAAAGAAAAAGAGGGTTTTGAAAACTAGAAACTTTTATTATTGAGGAAACTTTAAATATTGAATTTGAAAACTTCTACTATTGAGTATGTACTATGGTTTTTGAATTTAATTATATGGATTTATATACAATCTTTAATTTTAATTGCATTAGATGGTGATTATCATGAATTATATGTATGTTTCTTGTTTACTTGCATTGTCATGAATATATAGAACAACAATATCTTTAAATAAAAGATAACAAGAGCTGAAAAAATGTAAAGTAACAAACAATAAGATTATGTTGAAGAAGATACCTATTTAAAATTGAAGTCATCACCGGTAATGTGCTAGATCTTTGTCTTAAAAAAATTCAACACAAAAAATGGATTAGTAGATAGATGGGTGAGTTGCCTGACATTGTCAATCCCGAGAAGTTACCCACGTTTTCAAAAAATAAAAAGATTGTATTTACTAAATGTAAATACATACACCTGTAACATCTTTAATGATAACCAGAGCTGAAAAAAATGAATAGTAACAAACAATAAGATTAAGGGGAAAAAGATACCTCCTTAAAGTTGAAATCATCATTGCCACTGGTAATGAGCTAGATCTGTGTTTTAAAAAAACCCAACACGAGAAATGTATTAGTAGATAGATGGGTGAATTGCCTGACATTTTTAGTATATAGACCTGTAACATCTTTAATGATAAAGATAAAAGATAGATAAAGAAGATACCTATTTAAAGTTGAAACAATCCATTATCAATAGCTTCATCAAAGTCGATGTTGTCTTCTGTAGAATGTGACGAAGAGCCAATTACACTCTCAAGGTTGGGAATATTTGTACTTGTAGCTGTATTATTCACACCTCTTCTTTCACAAAGGGAATTCCAGTGTGCAATTGCTTTGTCGAACGGAAAGGTTTCGATGGAGTATCGAGAAACATAACACCTCATGCAACTTTCCAGATTTTTATCCAACCTGTTTCTTAGTTTTGATTTTATAAATGACAATGCACTAAAAACCCTTTCATCCTCCACAGACCCCAAAATCATTGTTTGGCATAACTCATATAATCTGAAATATTCACTAATATCTTCTTGTAAGATAGAACTTTGATAGATTCCTCACCACAGCCTTGTAATAGCACCACTTTCAGAAGGTTGATCTAAATTCTTATATTGGTTCCTCATTGTTGTTGCAAAATTTGTTGACTGAAACTTTAATAAATCGGCATTCAGTATACCTTTGATTTCCACACCCTTGAGCTCTGACGTCTTTGTAAATTGTTCCATTATTGTACCCATTGATTTATGGAAATGCTTACTGACAAAGTCTGCACGGCCACCTTCAGTATTCCAAAAATTAGGATTCATCACACCCATGGCTTCCAGAATTTTATCTTTACAGAAACGTTCCCTAATTTCTGATGACAAGGTTTCTGAAATTTTTTTAAGCTTTATTCTTGTTTCAACTATAACAGACTCAAACAAATTACGTGTCACAGGAACATCTTCTCGTTCTGATCCTGTAATATCTTGACGTTTTTACAAAATGTGCACAGGTATTTCCCTCCCATTAACAGTGATGCAGAGGTGATCGTGGATATTAAATCTCAAAAAGGTGTTAGGATTTTTAAGATCTAATAAATCTCTCCAATTTTCAAAAACAGGTGCATCAAAACTATCATTGGAACAGTACAATATATCAAGACTTTGACATACCATTTTCCTCATCCGTATAAAATCCACAATATAGATTAATCTGCCCTGTGCATGCTTCATCAGTGTATTGATCTCCTTTAACATTGGAAGAATACCAACCAATGTAAGCAATGTCTCCAAATCAGTTAAACGGAACAACAAGTCCCTTGCCCTATCAACTTCATGACGGTATTTGTGCATGAAACCAACCAATGAAGGATACTCCTCACGAACTCTGCATGCAGGTTCATACAAAGAGATCCATCTAGTCTCCACATCCTTCAGAAGTTTTTTTCCATCTGTAATTCCAATTGCAAATTTTTTGAACTCGAGAAAACGCTTTGGGCTGCTTGACATATAGGCATGAAGTTCTCTTATAAGGTCTTCTAATTTAGCAACATTTTCGTGGTTGCTTACCATTTTATACGCTAAATTCATTCTGTGAGCCATACAGTGAATTGGTAGCATATATGGGGCCACTGTTGTTTGTAATCTAACACAGAGCCCTGTTCGGTGACCCTGCATGACAGATGCACCATCTGCTCCAACGTATACCAACTTCGTAGCAATTTCATAATCAGTCATACCAGCAACATCTTTCAAATGAGAAACAACTATTTTATATAGGTTTTCGGCATTGCAGTTTTCAACCATTTTCATAACACCCAACAGATGAGGTGTCCTTATATGATTTTCTAAAGTATAGATGTGGATACATACCCATGCAGTGTTGTCGACTGCTGTCACTTCATCAATTAAAAGAGAGATAAAGTTTGCTTTTTTTACATTCTCTTTCAAATCTTCCTTCTCTATCATCGAGAGGCATTTTGCCATTTCCCATCCACTACTCTCAGACCAATGAGACTAAGGTACATTCAGCATTCCGTTAAATTCATACAAAACTTTGAAATCGAGGAAATCTGAAATCGCTCTTCCTTTTTTAAGTATTTGAAAAAGAGTAGAGAATTGTATGAATTTTGCATGTAGATTTGTTTCTTTCATCTTACCAATATGCGATGTGATCGTTCCTCCCTTTTCCAACAGATGTCTGTGTTTTTTCTGCTCTGCCTCATATTCCGCTGCGTATCTAACATGCATGCATTCTTTTTCAGTTTTCCACCTATGTGTTTTGATTTTCTGGCCATCTGCCCCTGTTACAGTTAAATATTGTTTTCCACAATGTTTTTCTATAGTGTCTAGATTCAGTTGCATTTTTTGTTGCTTTCCCCATTTCCACGTACATATTGTACATGTACATTCAGATGGGATTTCTTCAGAATTAGATGATTGTATAGGTTCAATAAACAGAAATTTATCTGCCCAATCAAACTTGTATGTCCTGCCAATGGTCCACATATTCTTGTTCGTTTTCAATGCTTTACTTTTCTTAGTAGAATTTTGAGCAATATCACAATCACCTAGTTTCCTCTTTCTTGGACTGGAGTTTGATTTTGATTTTTGTCTTCCATTTTGCTCAGTGTTTGTATTTGTGATATCTAGTTGCACTTCTGCTTGCACCCCAACAGGAACAATATCTTCAAGATCTGGCATATTATCGTAGGTTTCATTTGTTTGACTTTGATACTGTGCAGAAAGCATGTCCACCTCAATAATACCTTCCACACAGTCAGTATTCTGATTCTTTGTGGTGGCATCTATATGATTGGTATTTACAATATTTGTATCCGCAGAGTTTCCAAAATACTTGAAGAGTGATTTCTAAGATTTCTTACTTACTTTTAGGTTATTCGTATTCTTTGAGCTAGCACCTTCCATTATTCTTAAAAGAGTCCTGCGTCAGCAAAAGAACCAAGTAGCGACTCTGTCCAGTGTCTGAGGTCTTGTCGTGCATCCACGTTGTCTGAGGTCGCGCGTCCACTGTCTTAATATACTGTCACGCGTCAACACTGCCCAAGTCACGCGTCAACACTTCCTCTATCGTGCGTCAACACTTCCTCTGTCGCGCGTCACTTCTTTTCCCAAGTCACGCGTCAATACTCCCTTTGTCGCGCGTCAGAACAGCTTTTTCGCGCGTCAGTACAGCTCTTGTCGCGCGTCAACAATGCCCTTGTCGCGCGTCAACACTGCATTTTTCGCGCGTCAACAATCACAGGCTAACAATAATATGAATCTCTGGTGCTCAAGGGTATGCGAGTTCAAATTTCACAGTATTGGTAATTTGGTAAGCTACTTGAGGTATACTACCCAGCGAATCACCTAGGTTTTTATAGGAGATGTTTTCAAATGAAGGCGAAGCCGACCCCCCAAAAAAAATATACTATATATTTTAGGCAAACAGGACACCGACCTAGTCCGAATAATTCACCTTTTCAAATTTTCCTAAAATGAAATTTTTGCCATATTACGAATATTCGCCGCTAAAATTATCCCTGATCTTTATGTCTAATAAACCCTAACTTATATTTGCTAACCTAAACTATATCAAATGTTATAGTTTAAAAATAAGTTATAAACTATGCTAAAACATATCTTATAGACTACAGTCGAGACCATAGAACAATATTATAGTTTTTAAAAACTATGATGTGACTTATACTATAGTTTAAAAACTATGTTAATGGGTTATTTTTTGTTTTTAACCCCCCCTCTGTCGCAACCCCACTTGGCCCCCACGTGGAGCCCCCTGTTGCGCTGAACCCTTCCTCCCTCCACAGGCCCCCACGTTGCCTCCTTGTCTCCCCGCTATCGACAAACTTTGTGACACGTGGACCACAGTGTAAACGCAACCACCCTACTTTAATTTTTTTAGTTTACATGGAACTTTAGTCCCACATTAGGACCACCATTGCATTCTTAAGGCTTGATAAGCCTTCTCTCCACCACTTATCAATTTGTCTTAGGCCATGCAATTGCATTGTTTTATTGGCAAGGTTAATGAGTTGTTAAGCGGCTCAGCCATATTGGTGAACAAGTATGTTGGAACATGTGGCGAGTTGGAATGTATGGCAAGTTGGCGAGTTGGTTTAAATATGTGGTTATATGGCAAGTTCAAGTGGTTCAGCTGTGGTAAGGAAGTGAAAAAGGTAACTCATCGAGTTGGTACATCAGCTCAGCCAAGCTAATGGTGATTTAAAAAATACAATGGAGCTAGACTCCCAAATTTTTTGATTACACTATGATATATTTTTTATCATTTTATTAAATAAATTTTTTAATCTAATATTAAAAAATTCAAAGTTATTTTTTATTAGATGAGAAAAAAATTGATAATTAATGTGCTCTATTTTTTATGATTCAAATGAGAAGGTAATTGACAAACAAATAAGTCTTTTTTCTCGAAAACTAAAAAAATTGTTTACATTTCAACTAAATATGCCTAATTTATAGTCAAATTAATATATTTTTGTGTAAGTATTCATTTGACAGGTCAAATTTTGATGTGAACAAAGGAAAAATCATCGAAATATGACCGGTATATTTTCTTGAACAATGACAGGGGGACTTCCTAAACTACTTTACGAAGAACCTTGTTTGTTCTCATTTTTTGAATTGTTTACATAAAAATGGGGTCTAATCATTTTACGATTGACAAATCACAGATGTTGAATGGATCAAATTACAACATCTGGAAGATCATATTGAAGGCAGAATTCATGGATCGCAAGCTTTAAACGATCGTGAACAATACAGAGAAGGCTCTAACCGGCAAGCAAGCGACAGTGGACAATGTAGTTGCATATCAACAGAAGGTGCAAGAGGAAATGTCCATAATATTGTGAAGTGTGTAGGATGATTTCCTTCTTCACATTGGGAATCAGGAAAGTTCGAGTGAGGCTTGGACTCAACTAGAATCAATGCATGAAGGTACGCGTTTATCAAAAATTATAAAGTTGATTCTTGAGTTGATGACGACTCCCATGAAGGGAGATGAAAAAGTAGTTAATTTTTTAGCAAAAAATAAAGATATTAAATCTCAATTAGATGGATGTAACAGTAACTTGATTCATGATAAATTGTTGTATTTCATTATTCAAATGAACATCCATGAAAGGTTTAGGAATTTCATTTCAATTTTAAATTCTAAATACCAAACTGAGAAAGACATCCATGATATGTCTACTCTAAGTGCTCTCCTGATCCAGGAAGAGTATGTCATGTCATATTTTGATTCAAAATAGAATGCCACAGGCACTTCTCACACAATTTTCTAAGAACAACCCTTCTAGATTTAACAAGAATCAAAAATCAAACTTTAAACCCCCTAGTAAAGAAAAGAAATCAGGGAATTTAAGAGTCAGTTTTGATGGAAAATGTTATAATTGTGGGAAATTTGGACACAAGAAAGAAGATTGTAGAGTAATAAAAAATAAGCCAAATTTCAAGAAAAAATGGGAATAAACCAAATCAAAATCAAAACAAGAATGAAGAGAATAATCATAAATCTAATGTAGTTACTCTGTAAACTACATTAGTCACTACCAAAGCAAAAAAATAGATATTAGACAATGGTGCATCTAGGCACATGTCATATAAATCTAATATTCTAACTAATATCAAATGATCTATCTAAGTGGTCATTCCATTTTCGATATTCAAGGTAAATCAAAAGTAAATGTTTTTTATAAGTTTTTTTGTATGTTCTTGAATTGAAAATGAATTTGTTTTCTTGTTCACAACTAATGCAGAATAGTTATAGTGTATGTTCAAAAATAAATGAGTTAGATGTTATTAGTTTTTGAAGGCATACAATAGAATGGATTACGTGTTTAAAAGGTTTTTCTTCTACTCAAAAATAGAAGTGATGTTCAATTATGGCATGAAACACTAGGTCATTTTTAGGAGCATGTATGACATGTCTCAGCTTAACCTAGTTTCTAGTCTGCGACCTATCTCTCATGAAATGTGTGAAGGGTGCTTACATGGTAAGCAATCACCAAAACCTTTCCTCAGTCATCTTGAAGCAAACTCCACATAATCCATGTAATTTTTCCACAGTAATGTTAGAAGGACCTTTAAAAATTCCATCTCTAAATGGTTCAGTGTATGTTGTGATTATTCTTGCATGATTTGGTCATTCTTTCATATATGTTATCTATCAGTCTTATCACAAATTTAAAGGCTTAAAGTAGATAATGAAGATGTATTGTTGTTGATAAAACATTTCTAAATTCTAAATTAGTATGTGATTACTAAAAATAGTATTATATGCATATCAAATGACACTTGGGGATGCCTTTGTGTTTGTATTGGAGACGTCCAATATTGATTGCATCTAATATATTTTCAAGATTGAAATGTTGAAATTGTTGTTTCAAAAATTCAACATATTGGTAATATGACATGGTTAGTTTTTTAAGCATATTGTTATTTAAGTTGTTATACAACTTGTTTTTAACCTATCAATGTAAGATTTATAGATGGTTAAAAGTGAAATCAATAATGATTTATATTATGCTTATTATGATAATGCATGTTTATATGGATATTGTGATTCTAACCATGTTGGTGTTGTGTTAGATAGAAAATCTACAACTGGATATGTGTTCAAGTTTGGTACAGGTGTCATTACTTAGAGCAGTAAAAAAAGTAGTCCAATAGTCTCCATCTCTTCTACTGAGGTAGAGTATAGAAGTGTGATGGAAGTAGCGAAAGAAGCCATGTGGCTAAAGCGGTTGTTGGAAGAGATACACATGGAAGTTAAAGGAAGTACTCCTCTTCTATGTGATAGTCAGAGTTGCATTGCTCTTGCTAAGAATCTAGTTCAACATCAGAGAACGAAGCATATAGAGATTCATATGCATTTTATCTGAGAGAAGGTGCTCTACGGTGATATAGATCTCCAGTACTTCCTGACTGAAGATCAAGTTGCATATATGTTTACAAATCCATTGTGTGTTGTAAAGTTCTGCAAGTTTCATGCAATGCTTGGCCTTTCAGAGTTTCCATTGAGGGGGAGTGTGCATGGCAATGTCACCTCCTAATGGTTGGTCGTGTGTTCTCCTTCTCCTCTATACTTTTGCTCCATTGTAAAGCATTGTAAAAAGATATTTTTATGATCTTTGTAAACTTATAACTCTAAGTTTACGGTGTACAGTCCAGTGTGTTGCATCTATTGTAAAGGAGGTCCTTATGTTATAAAAGGCTCCTAGAGATGTTGGTAGAGATTTTCCATGAGAAACTGTGAGATGTAGTCTCACAAATCATGCTTAGCCTAAATCATAACTTCTGATTTATGGATTCCAAATCCTTTTGTACCAAAAGGTAAGATGAGCATGATGAAGGTGTATAAATCCTTCAAAAGTGATATGTTAGCCTAAACCTTAACTATGGTTTATGGATTTGTAAATCATGTTGTATAAACAGGTAATGTTGGCATATGTTCCCCACTTAATATTAAGGGGGAGTGTTAGAACATAATATTAAGTGTTCTTATAAACCTTAGTTTATAATTAAATAATTTAGAATATTTATATTCTTAATTATTTAATATAAACTATGAGTTTATGGTTAATTAGTTTTTAATTAAATCAATTTATTTAATTGGGGTGTTTCGTGAGAAGACACACCCGATCATATGTGGTGAATTATTATGGAGAGAAGTGAGGAGTTTGAGGGTGTGACTGGACTATGTAAATGTTTCTTGTAATAATGGAATTTCTCTTTTGACCGTGGTTTTTACCCCTCGGGGGGTTTTCCACATTATATTTGTGTTCACTATGTAAATATTTTTATATGCTTTAATGTTTACTGTTATGGTTAATTTAACTTCATAAAGTTGTTTTATTTGTTAGGACCTCACATAAAATAAGGTCCTCGAGCTTAGTATTCTAAAATCAATAGTTGTTTCAAATTTATTAGTTTCTCTATCTGTTCTTCTAATATTTATTTGTGAACTTTTAAAATAATCAGATTATCCTAATTTTTTTATATGTTTGTGATCTTCTTATTAGTAGTAGTCAAACTAGTTTAATTCTTAACATTATAGCCAAGCTAAAACAATATTTTGAAACGATTGGGCTTGCTTCATCATTTTTTAGGCATAATTATTTTCCAAGATCGAAACTCTGTATTTGTTTCTCAATCTTAATATGCTTTTAATTTACTTAAAATATTTAACATTATTATAAATATATTACCATTCCTATTGAAGTTGGTATAAAACTTGGGCTCAAACCCTCATGTGTCAAAGCAAACCTTGCCTTATATAAGCAATTTGTTGGCAGTTTAATCTATATGATTATTACTAGGCCTAATATTTCTTATACAATAAGTATTTATTCTCTATTTATGCATGATCTATATGACGATCACTAGAAATTGAATACAAAAATCTTTAAATATATTAAAGGTACAATCAATTACGGTTTACATTATTCATGTTCTAATGATGCTCAATCATGTGGTTATTGTGACTCTAATCATACTGGTGATGGGATAGATAGAAATCTACGTTTGGATATGTTTTTAAGTTTGGTACAGGAGTCATCACTTGGAGCACCAAGAAGCAAATAAGAGTGTTTATCTCTTTTATTGAAGCATAACATAGAAGTGTTATGGAAGTAGCTTAAAAAATTATATGGCTGAAAAGATTGTCAAAAGAACATTATATAGATGTTAAAGGAAGCACTCCACTATTATGTGATAGCTAGAGTTGCATATACCTAGCAAACAATCTAGTGTAGCATCGATTAATGAAAAAAGTTGAGATTCATATACATTTCATTCAAGAAAAAGTCTTCAATGGTGATATTGATCTTCAAAATTACCCTAGTCAAGACCAAGTTGCAAATATATTCACGAAGTCTCTTTGTGTTGTGAAGTTTTGCAAGTTTCGAACTATGACAATACCACCTCCTAATGGGTTTTTTTAATCTCTTATTTATACTTCTATATTGTACAAAAAGACTTTATAAAAATCAGACTATATGATTTTGTAAATATCACCCTATGTGAGTTTACTTGTAACTTAGTGAAGCATTGTGTTATAGAGATTCCTTATTTTATAAAAGTCTCTAAAAATGCATATAAGATTTCTTATATGCACTTACCCAAGAAGTCATGGGATATTTTTGTTAGATTATCCCTATAGACATACTAACCTAAAATCATCATATATGGTTTAAGGATTGTAATGTCTTGTATATAAAAAGGTGACTTTGGCATGTATCCCCACGAAATATAAGGGGGGAGTGTTCGAAAAAGTAATATTTGTGAGGACACATTTATGTGGCCCAGTAGATCAAATACTACTCCAAAACTAAGTGTATTTTATAAACTTATGATATACCATATATCATAAATTATATATAGTATTATAAAGTTATAATCAGTAAATTTAATTAAGCGAGTTAAAATATTGAATTGGTTCACTCGAAAGGTTGCAACCAATTCACCCACCCTTTAAATAGGGTGATCTCCTATTGGATATTGATAGGTTGGCATTATTGTTGTGCATATAAAAGTATTGTGAAGAAGTAAGAAATGAATATTTGTTAAATGGGTTGGCTTGTAATCATTAGGCATTTGTTCCTTAATCATTTTGAATAATATATCGGAAAATGCATTTTATAGTGGGGTTTTTTAACCTATAACAAGGTTTTCCCCACTCAAATCATGTGTAAGTCTTCTCTGCATCATTTACATTTTGCACCTACTTGTTTTCTATAGATTACGGAATTGTATATGTAATTTAAATCTTTCATGAGCGTATTATAATCCTAAATATTCAAGTTATTATCAAAATTCATCTTGATTTTTTTACATTTTGCTTCTCGATTTTTTACAGTTTGTATCTCATGTGTAATAGCTATTTATAAAAGTCATGTTGTCATTGTATAGTTCAATAGGGTATGCTACATTGGACTTTGTTCATTTGGAGAGTTCAAGGTCATCCTTTCAAAAGTCATTATGTGCACATCTTGCAATCATTGACATCTATTAAGCCAATTTTTTATTTAGCCAAGGTATGGGGTCTCAATTGAATACAATCCCAACCTTGTAGTTATAGAGTAAACCCACACTTTGTAATGCAAAACAACATTCTTTTTATTGATTCAAGCCTTGATAAGAATTACAACATTTGGCCACATAATCTCAAATAGACTATATAATCACACACAAAACTCATCATTAAAGGGTGATACAAACACAAGTGTAGACTTTGTTTCTATATGTCTTCACACACAGCTAAAACTTTCAAATGCACATATCTCTTGAACTAATGTTATTGTACAAAAATGAAGAGAGGTTTTCATCAAATATCAGCGAGACACTTTGTCAAACTATTCATATTCATTGTGTATGCTCCCATAGTGTCCTTGTTGCAATCATTGCACTTCATGTGGCCACATTTCATTCAAGCATTTTATAAAACAGTTCACATACCCTTATGTAGCAAACATTGAATTATTTGACAAACTAATGCAATGAATACAAGTTATATTAATGCAATTTTTGAGATGACACTAATACAATTCAGGTGAGTTGATCATAATACAATGGTTAATAGTAATGCACTAACTGTTTTGACCCTAATTTAATGATTGAGTTAACCCTACTATAATCTTAATTATAAAAATGTTGCAACATAGAGAAGGCATGTGAATTGTTTGACAAACTAATGCGATGATTGCAAGATATTCTAATGTAATAAGTGATTTGGCCCTAATGCAATGAGTGATCAATTGACCTTAATGCAATCTCAATTGCCAAATGTGACAACATAGAGAAGGCATGTCAACTATTTGAGAAACTAATGCAAAGATTGCAAGATATCATGATACAATTAGTAATTAGTGAGTTGATCCTAATGCAATCTCAATGAGTTTTAAAATGTATGCAATGATAACAAATATGAAAATGTGCCATAACAAATCTTGGACAAACTAATGTTGATCTAGAGGTCAATTCCATGGACTGAGTTTCCCAAAACCTCCTGGGAATGTAATAGTGCAGTAGTAGACTCCGAGAGCTTTTCTTCACCTATAAGAACACAAAAAACGGACTCCATTGGAGCAAGTTATCATCTGCAGGAAATGTCAGTGGAAGAAGCACAGTTGGAGGCAATACGCGAATCACGTTGCGACACATGGAAAAATGAAATCGAGCAAAGGTGAAAAAATGGTTTATGACTCCAATCTTCGATGCTCATTTACGGACAGGTGGACTCCGCTATTTGTTGGTCATACGCCCTCAACCAGGGTCAGCACACTCTTTTATCGAAGGGGTGCCTTTGCCCCCGATTTCATGATTTTACCACAAAGACAATTAAAATTTGACACGTGGTGGATCCTCAAGCCACCACATGGCATGCCACCATTGGTCCACATTGAACGAGTTATCAATTGAGCTCTGACTAAGTAGCTCGATCAAGCTAAGACCGAGTTACATTGAGAGTGGCGAGTTATCCACATTGGGCGAGTTGAGCCCACAACTCGATGAGCTCGTGAGGCAACCAAACAACAGCAAGCGAGCCATTCCAACAACTCAACGAGCTACACATTGGGCGAGTCAGACGAGCCAACCCAGCAAGCAAAATGGAGGCGATGTGGCCTTAGCCACAACCAACACCGAAGGAAACGGGATATATTAAGCCCTCAAATATCCCAAACATGACGAGTGTGGGATAAAATTCCCACACCAAACAAAATCCAAACAACTCGGAGACATGCATGGTGAGTTCATATGCGGCCAACTGTAAGATCCCCAAATGGGTCTCTCTTGTTCTCCAACAATTATAGATCAATTAAAAACACCAAAGGCTGATTTATGACTATTATGAAAAAAATCAGATTTTTCAACAGCAGGAAAATAATTTATATTTGAAACCCTAACTGCTGCAATCTTCAAGATAGCATAACTTTCTCTACACAACTCCGATCTAGGCAAATGACATATGCCCGAACTTGGAAAAATACAAGGAACAACATGATGTAAACCAAATTATAACAACAACTACCAAACATGCAGATCTGACCCTCCTACTATTTCGGCCCACACATTTAGGGCATCAAATGAGCCCCAAAAATTATTTTCTTTATCCTGGATGATTGTTTATATTTTTAGGAACTCATTGATATAAAAATCAGAATTTGCGGATGCCAAATCAACTCAGAAATCTGATCTGAAATCTGATTATAAAACTGGTAAAAAACCCTTTGAAAAATTATGAAACTAATTGGCTTATTTCTCAAAAATATGTAGATGGTTTAGCAATTAAAATCAGATCTAAATACCTCCAAAATACAAAGCCAAATCTGCCCCAACTGGGTCGATCCAATAGAAGATGAACTGCTGTAATTTTATTCCTCAAATGCCTTCAAATTACACTGCTGGAAATGACTGAAAATAACACTGAAAATCTGATTACCATCAATGGGAATTTCTGAGTGAAAAACCCTCTCAATCCCTTGGGGTTTTCGTCCACAAGAGGTATAAACTAAGGTTTTTCATCCTTAGAATATAATTTGCAAAAGCTCAAAGCTCAAATGCAAGAGAAATATCATATAAAAATCTGGAATATAGAAGAGGCAAGTCGACTTTCCTTGTAAAGGAAAAGAGCCAACAACCAACCTTCAAGACCACCAATCAGCTTGTATGATTCTTTCGATGCATTTTCCACCCTCCATTTCTCTTAGGGAGAATACAAAAGGTATTTAATAATTATTTTCTTCTCTCCCAAGGTTGGCCGCTTTTCCCTAGAGGGAATACACAATAGAAATGTTTTATCCTTTCTAAGTTCCCATTTTCCCCTTAAGGCAAGTTGCCATTTTCCCTAGAAAATACAAATTAAATAAGTGCTTTTCTTTTGATGTACTTTTCTAGGTTCTATTTTAATGTTAAGTTTATTAATTTATTATATGTGCTATTATATTGTAATTTTTTGCACAATATAATAAAATTAATAAAACTTAAGTCACCCTTATATTTTTCCTTTGGCCGTCGGGTTGACAAAATAGGCCAAAGGTCTTCGATTGGAAAAGGGTACATTACACCAACATGGGGCCAGCTCGGCAAACCCAACGAGGACACGGGTGATGCAGGTCGACGTGGCATGGTGGACACAATGAACGACAAACACGTGGACGATCGAAAGTCGATCATTGTGACGTGGAGGGGTTGGCGTGCGCTCAATGTGACACGACACGGGTCAATGCAAAAAAAACCCACCAAAGTGGGGGTGAGGGAGTTGAACCTATAACCTCCCCCTCCCAAATCAAGCGGGCCAACCAACGCGTCGAACGGGGCGCGTTGGTTGGAGATAGAGTGATAAGGGTGTTAACCTATAACTTAGGTCAAGTCAACCCTATATAAAGGGGGCCCTCACACCATACAAAACACACAAGCTTCTCAATTCAAAGCCAAGGCATAAGGAGATAGGAGAAGATTTGTGAAGGCCTTTTAAGGCAAATTTTTTGAGAGTATAAAACCTATTATTAATAGGCAAATATTGTAATATTTTGAGAGTTAATTTTTATTAACTCATCATTACTTTGTAAAGGCCCATTAAGCCACAGTTTTCTGGCATGAGTGCATGGATTACCATTTTGGGGCCATAGGGCATTGATCACGCTAGAGGAGACATAGAAGCTCTGATCTTCTACACCGGGCATTGGAGACCAGGTTATTGCTACTTGGCGGCCGTGGAAGGGATTGTTGTACTAAGTGTTCCAAGACCAGTTCAGAATCTTTTGAATCAACTGGCATACAAGGTTCACTATTGCACATTCATTGCTTGATTTGTACGTTTGTACTAGATTTGCAAATCGGAAGTATTAATGAATCAGTTCAACTATTGAACCTGGAGACGTAGGCACTATGGTCGAACTCAGTTATCAACTCGGTGTGGTGTTTTTATCTTGCATTGCATTTTTCACTTGAAGTTGATTTGTTTCGGAGTAATTTCGGTACAAGATTTAAACTGCCTATAGGGGTCTGAGGTCAAGAAAAAAATTGGCCTAGATTTTTGGATCAAGTTGGTATAAGAACTGGTGATTGTTTGGTACTAGCTCACTGTTACAGAGTCATGGACCTGTATTTTTTCTTCCAATGGCCTATAGTACTCACTCTTTTGGGCACGGTGATACGAATGGTGGTGACTAGACACCAAGAACAAACTCGTCAGATTGTGGAACTGCATACGCACTTGGCAAATGTTCATGAGCAATGCCTCCAAAATTGACAAATTGCTCAGCTAAAGAGGAGCATTGACTCTCTACTTGATAAGATAGCCGAGGCAAGTCGACATAGAAAACGGCGCATAAAGAGGTCACCATCACCGAACAAGCTAGTGTGTGTAGCCACTGCGGCAAAGGTGTAGTGCCCACACTTTTTATAGCTCAGTAGTTTGTTGTTTATTAGCTCATAGACATGTTTTGACAGTGATTGGTGATATCTTGGACATTATTTTTAGATGTTTGATTATATTAGACATGTGTGACACTCAGGCGTATAGCGCCAATTTAGCATAAGTTCTTATTGTCGCATTTTTCTTGTTATGACATGGAAACTAATGAATATGATGTGCTTGGAAATCTAATTATATTGATGGATAATTGTTGCATGGTGGGATTATATGTCACTTTATTCACCTTGTCTAACTTTTGGAATGTAATTGTGCACATTGTCGCAACATGATTTCAGTAGGAGGTTAGGATAGTTTAGCATGCATTGATATCTTACTATGTCATTTAATTTATATTGTATTGGACATGTGCAGTTAATGTGTGCAATGAGTGTGCAAGTGACAGGTTTACAGGAGAACATGGGATTCAGGCCAGTTACTCAAAACTTGCACAAGCAGCCCATGGGCTGAGTCCTAGTCATGTTCACTGTGTGAAGCCCTAGGATAGATGATTATTAATTTTGGGCACTTTGAGTGACCCCAATGTATGTAAAGTATTTTGCTTTGATTTATTAATTTTGTTTAGGGTTGTTAGTAGAGTTGTAAACTTGTTTTGGGAGTTAATAATTCCACTTTCTTTTAAATTGTTGATTTTTGTTAATTAGTCTCTTAATCACAAGGGTTTATGGTCACATGTGAGACCCTTGGGGTGGTCCCCACACCCTCTACCCTTGTGCCAAAATGCAAAACCCGAAATTAGGGTATTTTGGGCATTTTTGGGGACCCCTTTGTAGCTTGGGAGTCCTCTTATCACTAAAATGAGCCCTTGGACCCTACCTAATGGGTAGGGGGGCTTGTTTTCAAGGCTAAAGGGAGTTTTCCCTCCCTTTCTACCCTTGTTTTGTCACATCCATGTAAGGGATGTGGATTTGTGTGTGTTTATCAAAAGTGCCACTAGTTTTGTCTTGCTAACATTTAAGGAAATTTGGGAGAAGAGGGCAAAAAGATAATTTTACCCTTTCTCTCTTTTGTTTTGGCATCTTTGACCATGAGGAGGGAGAGGGGTGACACATGTCACCCCTTCATTTGTGAGGATGCTTGGTCTCTCCTCTTCATATTCTCATTCATGGAGAAGAAAAGGGACTTTTTTTTTGGATTTTCTTGCTTGGATGCTTGGGGGATTTTGGACCTTGGGATTTGCTTGGAGCTAAGAGTGGAAGACTTGAAGTTAGGAAGCTTTTTGGAGAGCTTTCCTTTAGGTAGGCTCTTAGATCTTGTAGTTGTGTTGCTTTATTTTAGTTGATAGATTGATTGTTGAAAATTGTTATTTTTTTGAATGAAGTTTTAGTGTTGTTTGTGTGTTTTTTTTACTCCCTCCATCATATGGCATGATGGAGTTTGGAGTGTGGGGGAAGAGAGAGGGAATTTTCCCTCTCAACCCTCAAGGCTTGATGGCCAAGCCTTGTAGGGTCTTATTATTTTTCCCCTCAATGGTTGAGGTGGGGAAGTGGATTCATTTGGCTTGAATCTCCTTCCCCATCCTTGGTAAGGAAACCCCTTTTGGGGTTTGAAAATCCTCCCAAGAAGGATTTCTTGGAGCAAAGGGGGAGGAATAAGGAGGGTCCTTGTTATGATTAAGGAGGTATAAGGAGGTTAAGAAGTTGTGTTCAATGTGCAAGTCCTATTGATGTTCACCTTTGATTTTAGGAGCATCCTTTCTCCTCTCTTCCCCATTTGTGGAGGTTGAACGTTGGGTTCTCCTCATGTTGTTGTTTTCATTTGAAGTCTTGTCTAAGTGTATGTGTCTTATCCTTGCATGTTTGTATCATTATGTAGTTTACCCTTCATTACTTGTGCACATTGTGGAAGTTAGCTATCCTCTCTCCCATGGGCTTGGGGGAGGCTAGCATGCATTCCAACCATGGGAAAGGCATGTGATGATGCCTAAAGGTTGGGTGGTTAAACAAGCCCTTTCTCATTGTGTTGGCATTTTCTTAGGAAGTTTTTGGAGTTGGAAAGCCTTTGGAAGACGGATGAAGACCCTTGTCTACTTGGAATTTCTTCTGTTTCCTTCATTCATTTTATGGATCTCTCTTTCATTGTATCTTAAAAAGTTGTATGGCTTGTGTGAGCCTTCATTGTCTTGTAAAACATTATCTTGCATTTGGAGTTTCATGCAAACCTTGTATTATATTTGTTGAAAAATCTACCCTTAATTATAGTAATGTTACCATACTTTAAGCCTTGCTTGGAATATTTGGAATATTATTGGAATATGAATGGGACTATGTTAGATTTTGTTTTGGAAACTTAGACCTTTGAAATGAAGGCCTGTTGAGATAGTGAAAGTTAAATCTTAATATGATAGTAGTTGAAGTACTCCTTTTTGAGGAAAAGAGAGTTATTCAAAAAATATATATTATTCGTGTTGTTTTTCATCTTGTTAAATCATGTAACAAGATTGAAAGGGATAAATAAAAATGAGAATAAAAGTATAAAGCATCATTTTGCAGCACATATCTCCCTATTGTTGTTTACAAATTTTGAAATAGTAATAAAGTGAATCTTTACCTTCCTTCATAATTGGTCTATTTGAATGAATGAAATAAGTAGATTATATGTTTCTACCATCTTTCACTAAGGGTTAGTTCAGGCTAAATATCTTCTTGTTTTAATTACTTTCTGCTACTTATATGGAAATTTCAAATATTAAAAATCTTAGTCATCTAATCTGCCAGGGCTTCTACTTTTTGCTTTTTGTAATGACTTTGGTCAAGTATTAATCATGTTACGAAACATTTATATACTCTAGCATTGAGGAAGTTTTGTAAAAGTATGTGGGTCCATCCTTCAAAGTATACCCTATCCAACTTCTATTACCTATTAATCAAATAAAATATATACTATGGCTCTACATGGATTTCATTATCACTAGTGTGTACATATTTCAACTAGACTCGATATAAAATACAAACCTATCCCTTCAGAAAAAATACTAAGAAAAAGATGACACAAATCATACCTTTTTGTCAAAGATCCATTTCAATGTTCAGAGACTACATGCCATGAGAGTTGGAGACTCACTAGGATGAAGTTTATGTTGAACCATGGTGACCTTATGGTTCACCGTGCACCTGCCTAAATAAAAAAAATTGAGATTGTAAATATTAAACCTACCCTTGTATCCATGTGTTGTAAGGCTGATACGAGTGGAACAGCCTCATCTTGATAAGACGTAATCACTTTGTGTAATGTATTTGGGAAAAAAGTTTTATGGATCTATTGAATAGAGTATGGAATAAAAAATTTTAGAAATAATAATGCAAAGATGAATTTGATTTATTGGAATTCAATGTGACTTAATGATCAAAAATATGTACTCAAATGAAAACTAATGAATACCAGTCAGGATGTATTTTTTACATAAATAAATCATGAGGGATAAACCTTAAGCATTCAATTTGTAGTCAATATGCTTTTTTTTTTATGGCACTACAAGATGTTACAGTTATATTAGGTCCAATAGCCTTCATTAGGTAAATCCAAATTTTTAATACAGACCAATCCCTCATTTTAATATACCTCTCATCCGTCCATGCATCTTATCGTACATCATAGTCACAAGCAAGTCATCCTTCTATAACTGCCTCGAATTATTATCTAACTTGCAGCTGAAAATTATAATGTACTAGGACACAAGTACAATGGTCAACCTTTACTGAATGTTCCACTAATAATGATTATGCATTCTTATCTAGAATGACCTTATCTTACTATAGATAATTGATCATCTAATTGCCAGACCTATAGTAATGAAGCCATCAATAGGACTTGAATCATTGCAAACATATAAATGTCCTATAATGAAGAAGTAAATAGATGTTATTATGGGAATCTTGAGTATGGTTATACCAACTTCTATTTATTAATCAAATAGCTATAATATATACATATAGGTCTACAATGCATTATCACTAATTGTTACATAGTCCAACTAGCTTAATAATGCGAACCTCTCCCATCAGTTTAGAAAATGTCAACTAAGAAAAAGATTTCACTCATTGTAATCTTTATCATTCAAATATAATTTCAAGTTCAGAGATTACATCCAAGGTTGGAGACTCAAGGTTTATGAAGTATCCTTGTTTGAAGCCCCTGGTAATCCCTTTAGTTCAATTCCTATCATCTATAATGGTATTCCCTTCATTCACGGTTGTATTATATTACAACCTCCTTAAAAGTAATGTGTTGTATGGCTTTTGTGGATAGCAGTCAAAATTGTACAACTTACTACTTTTGCTAATTTGGGTGAAACCTCTCTGTGTTAAATTGCATCTTTCGTGACCTAGTTAACTTCATAAAGAAATTTAACATGCAAAGAGGATATATGATTTATTGGACTTGATATGTGTTTAATGTGATGTCAAAGGAGACATTGATGTCAATGGGAAATGGCATATGTGATTTTTCAAAAAATAAATATGAAATTTATAAGCGATCAGCATTGCTGTTTAACATATGCCATTTTTTAAGATCCGCACTACATAGTGTTATGTTATAATTAAGTCCAATAGCCAAAATGTAAAAAAATTTATGAACTATTAAAACTCATTTTAATATATGGGGCTTATCCGACCTCCATCTTGGTACAATTAGTAAAGATTTTTTTTATGTGGTCAATCCTTCTTGAAGACTGCCTCGACCCTATTATCTCCCTTGGCAGCTGAAGATTCATGATAATGTACAGGAAAGGGCATTTTTGGTCAGTTCTACTAGAACTAAGGAATGATTATGCTTGGATTTCTAGGAAGGGAATATCTTACTACAGATAATTGATCATCTGAAGATTGCCATAACCTATAAGTAATGAAATCAAGTAGTTATGTCATTGAGAACACTATACATACTTATAATGAAGAGGAGTAATACAAATGTCTCCATCCATTCCTTCAAAGTATATTATCCAACTTCTGAAGGTGGAATCGTAATCAAATAAAAGAGTATACTGGTGTCTACATAGAACATTATCACTATGTTACAGTAGTCCAACTAGCTTAAAGTGTGGTGCTCTGACAGAAAAAACTTGGTGTTTGAAAAATATCAGTTGGATCATACCATTCGAAATCAGTATCTTCAGTATGTGTGTGTGTGTGTAGATATACATCCATAGGTTGGATATATCCTCATTGGATGAAGTTTTGTTGATAGTAGGTTGCCATAGCCCGCCTTTTATGTATATATATAGGCCGCCCATTGTAAGATATTACACCTCGGTTGGTAGTCCATGATGTCGTACACTTGATTGGCTGATTGTGCCATAAATATCATGGCCCGCCGCCATAACTTATCACTTTTGGTGAGCCGTGTGAATGGAAACTTCGTTCTATGTCACATCCAGTCTATGTAACTTGGGCTTTAACTTGCCCGCCCAAACAGAACTCTGAATGTGCCCCCCCTCAAAAAAAAAAAAAAAACTATGAAATGTGCATATGTATGTGTCTATATTTCTATATATCTAAATATCTATATTTATATGTTAAGCATATCTATATCTAAATATGCATATAAATTTATGGCACTACATCTATGTACGTACATATTATATTATAGTCCAGATAGCCTATCAAATGTAAATGGAAATTTTTAACTAAAAAATCTCATTTTAATATATTCTTATCCACCATGCATCTTGGTACAAATAGTAAAGCAAGTCATTCTTCTTTAACTACCTCGAATTATTATCTCCCTTGCAGCTGGAAATGATAATGTACAGGAAAAGTACATGGTCAGTTCTACTAGAACTAAAATGATTATGCTTCTTTCTACCATGATATCTTACTACAAATAATTGATCATCTAATTGTCAGACCTACTAGTAATGAAATCAAGTATTAATCATTGAAACATATAAACTTATAATGAAGAAGTAAACAAGATGCCCTATCCATCGTTCAAAGTATATTATCCAACTTCTATTTATTAATCAAATAAAATATATACTATGTCGCCTCAAGAACAGTCTCACTATGTTACATCGTCCACCTAGCCTCCTCCACTGTGAACGGCTCTCCCTTCAGATAAAACTGAAAAAGATATATTATACCATTCGAAATACAGTTTCAAGTTCAACCTAGATATACTGTGTATATATACATATATTTAAATCATACAACATTAGTCAATAGTACATAAAGCTAATAGTGTGTATATATATATATATATATATATATATATATATATATATATATATATATATATATATATATAACTATATAACTATATTATATATATATGCTCTAAAACTAAATAATAAGATAGTGAGGGTGTGCAAACAAAATAAATAAATAAATAACAATAAAATAACCAACTAAACAAATGCATAGACATAAGGATATGTGTAATAAAACAAAACAAAATGTATAGTAGTGATTATTTCCTTTATTGTTTTAAATCTACCATTTATACAATGCAAAATCAAATAAAACCCAAAAGCTCCCTTCCCTTACAAAGAACAAACAATCTATTGAGAAGAGAAATAGAGAGAAAAGAACAACAAGGAGATAGTTAGGACTAGTGAACAATTTTTTTAAATTATAGAAATTACTTCGTATAAAATTAGAAATCAAGAAAGAGTTTTAAGAGTTGTAATACTTTAAAAAAAAAAAAAAAAAATTTACCCTAAACTTCTAGTCGCGATGGATGTGTTTTTCGACGTCCCGAGAGGGGCATTACAAAAGGTTGTCATGATGTGGAGCGTTGTTGGAAAAGAAACCCTCGTCAAGAACCCCATTGGTTTCATAAGAAAACTACAACCAAGGGGAAAGCTCGTGAAGTTCCCAGTGCATGTCAACAAACGACACCCTTGCAACAGCAAAGGAAACCATCAAGACCTCCTCACTTGATTCAATGATAAGCGTGGACCTCGAGACGAAATGTACCTACGGTTGTTGAAGGGCACAATGTGTGGCTCGTCTTTGATTGGGATATTGAACTGAGCTACATTACAGTTGACTTGGTATGTCGATTGGGCATACCTACCATGCCTCTTCCACGTGCCAAAACCTATGGCACTCGAGACAAATATATCCAGGGGATTGTAGACAAATTTTGCACCCTATGATACATCATCGAAGGAAAGTTTTCAGACTCTATAAATCTCGACATCATCCCAGTGGAGATGGATGAGATAGTCTTGGGGAACTTATAGCTCACAGCTCACCAGGCATTCATTATGAATGCAAGAGAAGGCCTATAACTGTGATTGAACCACATATTGATCGTGGAGTTCAACATTGATTGTGTTACAAAACCCAGCAATGGATACATCAACGAGTCGTCAGACTCATACTCTCCAGGGCACCATTTAGTTTCAAATGCCGAATAGGATCAACAGAACCAACATTGAAGCAGCCAAATCCCCACCAAGTTCAGGTACCGATGTAGAATCTAGGCGGTAATAAAAATAGTCATCTACTTTGATTGTATCTTTGAGAATTTTATTGGGTTTAATAAAAATAAAACGTACCCATGCTCTTATTTTAATAATAAACTAAAAAGACCCATCTTGGGCATTGTTTGTACTTGTGATACTTGCAAATGTAAGACCCCGTAAAAGGGAAAAATTATGTACTAACACCATAATGTTGTAGAGTATCAAAAAAAATCTTGTAAGAAATTATATATGCACCATCAGTTAGAACTTTGTAGCAAGGATGATCATGTAGAGAAGCTAACACTAAACTGGAGCCACTAAGCAAGTGAGCCCTTTGAGATATGTTCAACATGCCTAGTGTTCCTTACAAAAATTGGTAAGAAATGCTCCATTATAAGTCCTCAGTAAGTACCTGATGAATCTATGATTCTTTGACACTTTGCATATCACCAAGTTAGATTGTTTGGAGGCCAGAGGCCACGAAGGAGATTCATATCATTATTGAGCTCATTGATAAGGCTATGAGTCTGATATTAGCTCTGCAGTAGAGGCTAAAGGGACGTGCACACAATAGAGTGGAAGATGATCATCAACATTGACACCATGGGACAGTCGAAATTATCTCTACATAGAGGCGGATAAGCCGTTGAAACAGGGTGGAGGTCAAGCAAAAGGTGCAAAATGTTAGGATGGAACACTCAACGTGGCACAATAGAAGGAAATAATCCCAAGTGTCATAGGTCCTAGGATCGAATGCCAGAAAATACATTTCTGATTGGTGGATTAGAAGTGTGAAGACCATTTAGTCAACTATAGAGATCTCTTCTCAGCAAAACAAGGTTTTGGATTCAAGAGCAGAGAAAAATGAAGCTTTTTGGGACACAAAAACCTCCTTAGTGGGGAGGTGTGATCTAGAGGTCATTTTAATAGATGGAGTTTCCTAAGAACCTCATGGAATATCACAGGGAAGTAGTAGACTCTGATAGTATTTGTCGTCACCTACACGAACGTGAAAAATGGACTCATGTTGGAGCAAGCAACCATCCGGAGAAGATGACCAGTGGAAAAAGAACAGTATGGGGGCAACTGGTAAATTATGCTGTGACACATGTAAAAATGAAATTGGGAGAAAGTAAAAAAATAGTTTTATGAATCGAGTCTTCGACACTCGTTTACAAATGGGCGGGCCCCACTATTTGTTAGTTAAGGGCCCTCAGCCAAGGTCAACACAAATCGTTTTATCGGAGGGGTACGTTTGCCGCCAATGATTGTCGATTTTTTCCACAAAAACGATTGGAGGATTCGCCACGTGGTGGGTTGTTAGGCCACCATGTGGCCTGCCACCACGTGGCCTACCACCACTTGTCAATGAGTCAACAACTGATCTTGGACCGAGCTACTGCGATCGAAATATTCTTGAGTGAGTTTCATTGAAGAGTTTCAGGTCGAGCTATCCACATTGGGTGAGTTGAGCCCACAACTCGGTGAGCTCAATGAGGCAATCAAGCAACAGCAAGTGAGCCATTCCAACAACTGCCACAAGCTACACATTGGTTTATACAACTCGGCAAGCAAAACAGCAGGAATGACCTGCATGGCCATAGTCAAAACTACCCCTATCGAACGTCACCGGATATTTTAATCCCTCACTTTATACCCAAACATGTGACGAATGTAGGACTAAAACTCCCATGACTTGGATGACTCAAGCACCATGACTCAGCAGCATGCATGGTGAGTTTAAACGTGGAATAACGCAGGAGACAACATGGCAGTGGTTAGCGAGGACACGAGTGACGTGGGTCGACAAGACATGGCTGTGCGCAACGAACGACGAACAGGTGGACTTGTGGATAGTTTGTCGATGGTTATAGTGGATATGGTCGACGTGGGCGCATCAATGTGACACGATGCAAGTCAATGGCAAAACAAATGTGTCCACCAAGAGTAAGGGGCAAGGGAGTTGAACCCTCGTAACCTCCTCCTCCCAAGCCCAGCATGCCTTAACCAACTCTCAAGCCGAACTCTGCGCGTATGGTTGGGGATTTGGAAGTGATTAAGATATTACCCTATAGGAGTTTGGGCCCACCCACACCCTATATAAAGGGGTCCCCTCACACCATACAAATTACACAAGCTTCTCCATTCCAAGTTTGAGGCATAAGGAGGAATTAAGAGAAGAATTGTGAAGGCCTATTAAGGCAATAATTTATAAGATTTTGAAGACCTATTATTGTTAATAGGCAATTACTATAATATTTTGGGAGTTAATTTATTATTAACCCACTAAAACTATGTAAAGGCCCATTAATTTTATTCATTTTTTTCTTGTGTAAGCACCCAGAGGACCATGTTACAGGAGCCATATCGGCAGTTAATCATGCACTAGAGAAGACACACTAAAGCTCTTGATCCTCTACGTTGGTCGTTAGAGACCAGGTTATGTGTTACTTGGTGGCTCGTGGTGGGGATTGATTGCTGACCATGATGAAACTGTAAATCCATATCTGACCAGGTTTCAAATCAAGGATCTATTTGGATACTAAACATTGAGCTTCCAAGTCTAGTTTGGGTCTATTGCATCGATTGGCATCACCCGGTTTGGTTGAGCATTCATTATAGTATCGTGAAGTTTATTTGCAACTCGTACGATTGCATTTTTATATGGATCAGTTTAAATATTCAACTTGGAGATTTAGGCACTTTGGCCAAACTTTGTTATCAATTCAGATGCGGTGTTTTTATCTTGCATTCCATTTTTCACTTAAAGTTGATTTGTTTCGAAGTAATTTTGATACAAGATTTAAACTACCTATAGGGGTTCGAGGTCGAGAAAAAAATTGGCATAGATTTTCAGATCAAATGCAATGATTATAGGATATGCAAAAGTGATGCAAAAAAACCTAACAACGCATTGACAAACTAAGACAACAATTACAAGATATAAAAAGTCCTCCTTAGCAAAGCTTTGAAAATATGATACAATAACTAGTACGAATATCTTAAATTGATTTGAAAAATGGCAATAGATATTAATTTTGAGGCTCTTATCTCAGATTTTACGCATATCACGTTGATTAATAATTTTATTACATTCTCTTTGTACTTCTCACTTTTTCTAGGAACCAAAAAAAGCTTTCTAGAAAAAAGAGCCCTAAGCTCTACCATATGGTCAAAGATATTACTATTTTTTATTGACTTCTCAAAGTTTTTTTTTAAAAAGTAACAATCAAATTTAATGAAGAGAATACAAGTTGAAATGGTCACACCACTAGATTTCATGCATTGCTCCCATTGTAAAAAGATAACACTATTTACAAAAAAAAACTTGAAATTGATGATCAAATGAACATCAAATTTAATGTAGAGAATAAAAATTGACACGATCACATCATTAGATCCCACCCCTTGTCATTGTAGAATGTCTATGGCACAATTATTGATGAGACTATTGGAGGGGTTACTGAAGACTAACTTTCCATTGTAGTACTCTTGTAGGCTTTTAAACCTATATAGAGTATTTTGAACCATGTTTGCATTATCCAACAAACATTCCCCTAATCAGAAGACAATTGTAATTTCCCATCACTCCTAATGAAGTGGAGCCCCAACATAAGTGAAGGGGTTCCCCTTTGAGGTCAAAGGGCATCACCCTTGTGGTATGGAGAAACACCCTGCAGAGTAATTTTTTATCCTTAATATTAGAATTGTTTGGCGCATGTCTCTTATCATCGCAACTAAACATCCAACACAATGCAACCTTTGCACACTTCACACAATGTACAACATTGTGCTAACTTGTGCCATCACAATTGGCTATCCTCACTCAACAATTGGCACACCCAAAGGCATTGTATGACATCAAGGACTTCTTTAGGTTGATATTCTCCCCAACCCTGACTCCATCATCCTAACATATTACTGTGCCCCAAGATATCGCTTAACTTAATTGTCATACCTCTAGTTGAGACTAAGCACTAAGAAAAAATACAGTGTCTCACAATCTCACTCACGTCGCATGCAACCTACACACCTTTGCAACGAATTGCAACATCAACAGAGAACCTAGGCACACATGCACACTTGAGCAATGACACAAGGCATAATGCACGACAGTCAAACTTTGTGCCTAACTTAGCAGCCACCTGGGTACCATGTGCCACATCATGCCATTTCAGTGCCATTTCAGGGGGCACTTCAACAGCTTACACCATGTCAAAATGTAAGTCAATATATTGTACACTCAAAAGTCTAATTGTGACACATACAAGTTAAACTATAATCCATTGTAGAATTTGAATTGTTTTGTCATTGCTTTCCTTCATAGATGCTTTCTTGTAGTGATATATTGTGATCCATTTGATAGCCACGAATTAGAACATGTAGATTTGAATGGTCATATCTAACAAACATCTTAAGATGTAGGAAAATCACACAAAAAGCTTTTCCTCTTTTCTAATCATGAAAATTCTTTTTCTTGGTGCTTCAAGCCATTCACACTGGGAAAATTAGTTTTGAAATTTTTCCCTGATCTGATCATGGAAATTTTCAATTTTAACCTGTGTATATTGTATGCATATGTACAATACCCTACCATATCTCATTGAATAGGAGTAGCATTATTCTACCAAGTTGTGTATTCAAATGTATGTTGGTTAACTTTTGTATGAAGTTATTACATTAAATGTTGCCTCATGATAACTTTGATACAGCTAATTCATCACATTGCACAAGATCACAATGGAACATTCTATGCAAGTTTCTTCTAATATTTCTTGTTTTGCTTGTAATGAATCCAGTTGTGATTGAAATCTTCCATATGATGTTATGAATGGTTAGCATTATGGTGGCATTCCATCTACACGGCAATGGCATGGAAAACTAGAAATGTAAACAGAAATTGATGAGTAAAATAAAGAAACTCGAGAAACTAAAAGACAACAAGATATCCCTCAAACTTGAGGGAAAAACTCCAAAGAAAAAGGGGGCTCTACAATTTTGTTCACTGTCGTTTACGGGTGGTAAGGTTACAATCAGTATAGAAAAAATGTAAATGGAATTTAATTACTCCAGATTTATAAATATAGAGAGAGAAACTGTTTTTGTTATTCCATTTCAAATATAAGGTTTAGAAATATGAATAAACATAATATATGAATAAATGTCAATTACAAACAAATATAGTAAGTTTAAAGAATTAACCACCTTCTACCTTGGAGGTTTTATGTAAACAACAAAGGGCTGGCAGTAAAATACTAGGTTGTACTATCTTGGAACATGACCTAATATTTTAGAGGAACCCGTGTGCTTTTTACCCAAACCCTAATAGAGGTATAAATTTTTAAAAAATCTCATTGTGATTTAATATTTTATTTTTAAAATAAATCCATTCAATATAAAATTTGCTATTACTAACCCTTATAATAAATAAAACGTTTTGGTCTCCCCTGTTCGGTATTTTTCTACCTCTTAAGAGTAAAAATGAGCCAAAAAGGATAGGTATATATAGGAACAAAAATTATAACAGCTTTTTTGAAAAACTCAGCACAGCAAATGCACTAGGTAATAATTACTCGTGATTAATCAAAGTTTTTCGAGACTAATACCACTGTAGTTATCATAGTTGGGTTGATGAGAAAGTGTGAACTGATAAAAACTCTTTCAATTCAGGATTTGCAACAAACCAATGCCAAATTGTTTTTGTACAAAGTGATGTTTAACGTAACTGTAATTTAATCTAGTATCCATGACCAACAGTATTTCGAAGACGGCCATAGAAGTTATGTGTGACCTATTGTTCATCAATTTGGCATTGAAGATAGTATTAATGATTTTGTTCTTATTAATCGTTGATCACTTGTGTATAAGCCCTGCTGTTCAATCAAATGTTGTGATTGAGGTGATTGTTGAAGATCAAGAACCCCATGAACATTAAACAAATATTGGAATACAAAAAATAAACTGTTTCCATCTCTTGGAAACAATGTTAAAAGTCCAAAATTGTTCTCTACCATTTTATCGTGTTGATGCCATAGTTAAAGGTAGTCATGGTACAATCAACTCATCTTATCGGGCTAATGATAAAAGTAACCTTCCTACATCTTGTGGTTCTGTTGTTTACAACTCATCTTGTGGGATTAATGATAAAAGTGGCCTTCCTACATCTTGTGGGATTCATGATGAAAGTGGCCTTCCTACATCTTGTCGGATTAATGATAAAAGTGGCCTTCCTACATCTTGTGGTTGTGTCATTTATAAGATATTCTCCGTGCTTGAATACAAGTAACTTATTAAAAAAATTGATGTTGGACAGTCTTCAAGGTTGGGTGTCATTTTAGTTAATTTGAGTAAATATAAGACATGTCTATGTCAAATCCATTCTTAATCAGGCACGGGTGCTATAATCTATAACCAACCTATTCACAGATGATCATAACACATTTCCTAATAGTACTTCTGCAGTGTTAATGTTGAATTTCATGATGAAGAACTACACCTACTAAAGGGCCCTCCTAAAGAAGATACACCGATTTCTATTGTTAATGATGTCCAGCTGTTTATGATCTTAACATTGTATTTTAAATAGAAAAACTTGTTTTATTTTACGCTTCGAGCATCTAATCTACAAACTTGGATTCCCCTGTTCAGGGATACTTATTTTTTGGGCAGAAAATTCCAAAACTCCACTTTTGGTGTCACTTGGGGAGTCAGTCGCACCATCATTTTGGTCCTAAGACTCTATAACCTTTTTAGTATCACTTGAGAACTCAGAGTCCTGCAGTCCTGAGAGTCACATCGGCCAACGATGTTGAACCCAGGCTTATCTACCACCCTGACCACAGCCCTTAAGACAGCCAAATCTGCTATTCAATGATTTTTTTGCTGGGAGTCAAAAGATTGCATGGATTTCACTAGATCTAATTTATACTTTGAAATGCAGGTGATATACATTTTAAACATTTCATACCCCTTTTAGGCTTATTAGCTTTTGTTGACTTTATAAACAAGTATATACTTCCCAATCACCCTGACTTAATAATATATGATAAAAAACTTGATGTAAAATGGATGTCCCAAGAAATAAGATGAGGCGGTGGACCTATGAACCTACCTGTTTCGAACATGTTTTACTAAGCAACCCAAGTCGCATACAAAAAGTGGATAAAAAATGTTATCAAAACTTACTTCAAAACTTTTGGAAATATTAGTTGAATATGTCTCATACAATATTTGATTTTTACACCTTTATATCTAAGAGGATTTTAATAAACATTAACTTTAAAAAAAGAATATAATATTTTTTCTCTTTTCTTTTTTCCTGAAAGCTATGACAGAAGCTCTGTGGTGCGAGGGTATGGTAGTCTGAGTAGTCTCCAATTCCACAGCCATCACTAGCAAGGATGGTACTTTCAACCAGCCTTCTTATTGACTGATTTTCCATTTTGTAAACAACCTACACTATGATATCCAGCCCAGAATAATTTGAGGAGCAAAATTGAATTTTTTTTAATAAATTGAGATAAATATATACACAAACTTGTACAATACAAAGGAAGCCCTCTTGCTGCCCCTGCAATCAATCCCTCTTGCAAAACTGGGCTGGTCCAAGCTCAAAAGTGGAGAAAATATAACCAGAAATGCAGGTAAAAGTTGCTTAAACAATTGTTTTTTAGTTAAATAGGATAATAGGAACAGAAGATGACATTTCAAGCGTTACTGCACTTGGCTAGGTAAATATCCTAAATTGCTCCTAGCAACATTTATCTACCTTACGATAAATAGAAAAACAATGTTAAAAATAGAAAACTGGAATTTTGAGTCCAATGGGATAAGGGGTTCACCTGTGAGAATGTGACCAACATTTAGATCCCCCCCACAGCAATAAGGTGACCAACCTCACCCAAGATTTACCAAGAAAGAAAGTAAAGGAAATTTTGATAAATAGCTGAGTACATCTTTCAAAAGATATAATATTTAAGCTAGTAAAATAATGAGTTGAATTTGTGAAATCATCTAATTCAGAACCATTACTCGAGATTGTACGGTGCAATGTTTGTATAATAATAATAGAACCAAACCAACTCCAGAGTCGTCAGTTGGGAAAAAATGTCATCTAAATTAGTTTGCTAGTAAGAAAAATATTTTCATTCCAATTTCCAACCACACCAATGAAAAAATCATTAGGAAATAAAAACGTACAATATGAAGAATGAGATATACAATATTCAGAGATTTTTTCAAACAGCAAAAGATAAGAAATCGGTAGATACTTGTGTTGCTCCACATCACTATGGATGCAAAGATTCCATAGCATAAAGCATTAAAATTTGATTTAATACTTGGAAAACCAAAAAGATGGACTGAAACAAAAAAAGTGCATAAGCTTCCGTGTTATGTATTAAATAAATACTTTCAACGGCAAGGAAATTCATTATATATGACTAATATATGCATATATACTTAAATTCAAATGATAACCGGATGCTATATACACTTATGTCATTTCCCAATTGTTTCCTTGACATAATTTTAGAGTGACAATGAGAAATATGAATGAAAATTGAGTGACAATATATTAGATGATGTAATGATATAGATGAAAGCTGTTGACCATTGAAGCTTTAACAGTGACCAAAACTTTAGTAACGAACCCCGTGTTGCCTTCATCAAGCAGTACCTGTTATAAGTCTCTCTTGTTGATCCAGCCTTTTAACTTTCAGTACACCAATAAGAACTTGGAGGCAAAAGATTGCACTTCCAAAGTATGCAGCTATAGCTGGCAGCTGTGGAAAACAATTCAGATGTTCAAATAGTTTTATATCAAACACGTTCACAGGTAAAAGTCTAAGCATACACAGCATGTCTTTCTAGGATTTTACCCGAACAGAGTTGATGTACAGAATGGTTGCAAGATTGACCAACGTTCCTGCCAAGACAGCCTGGTATGATAACACAGGCAAGACAGCACATTGTTAGAAACAGCGGATATCAAACATTTCAAAATCAATTTGAATTGCTGTATTAAAGACATTAACTATAAGTTCTATATTACAGCATGCTAAAACAAGGTACAAAAGATGCAGACATTTCCTATTGTCTTCTGAGAAGCAGCGACTCGCTTGAATGCTCGTTCCGACTCTAAAGTACGAACCCGGAGCTTCAAATCCCCTTGTTCCTGTAAAATAAAACATTACAAGGTCCAAAACTCAGTTCTACGGTTGAAATTTATTTCTTTGAACTCAATTCTACAGTTTAAATGACTGCACCTCCTTATAACAAGTAACTGAAATTACGAAGTCTATAACCAATTTGATGAAACTCTTAACAGGTAAACACAAAAGTTCACCTTTTAAGTTTTTAACTCTAACGTTTACAAATATGTATCACTTTTTCTTATGTAATATATTATATTTTTCGTTGAAAGAAACAATGCACACTGTTCGTAGGATCTTACCAGACGTTCAATAATCTCTGCAATTTTTTCAACTCTATCAGCTTGTCTAAAGAGATTAGAAAATGCACGTGATTGTCGCTCCCATCTTTTTCTGAAATCCTGTGGCCCACAATTGAAAAATCAAGCACCTTGTTTTAACTTTAAAGAATGCATATTTAACTGCTAACTGACATTACTACCTCAGTGTTTACAGTGCAATTGATCATAAATGATCAGCCATGACATACTAGCTTACCTTCACAAGTACTTCAATACCAGCCTCGCGAAATCGTAGCAATTCCATTGCATATCTGGAAAGATAACCATCATTTAATGATATAAAGCATTCCTTCGTACTGAGTAGATTCTTTGCCCTTGCATGTTTTTTACTGCTTCAGTGTTACCAATAGAGGAAGAAGTGATTGCACATTTTATGCCATACTTACGGCTTGGAAATTTCAGATATATCAAAACGAGGATCAAGGCCTTTTCCGATACCGTCCAATACTGAAATAGGGCAACGTTTACAAAACATTAAAAGACAAACTCCACTTAACATTTCATGTAATATTTCTGCAAAATATGCCTTTGTCAGGCCTTCAGGGATGACAACCAACCTGAGAATGCTCTAACAACAAATGTGAAAGTAGCTGGGAAACGGAAAGGTTGATCCACTGCTATGGATAATAGATCCTCCCCTGTGGATAAACAACAGCAATATCATAATGCAGCTATGAGATTGTTCATACATATAAATCCAAAGGCATCTTAATTTAATAGTTTAACTCTGTAACTTAATAAGTAGCTATGTTGGAATTTTGTTTTGATATCACTCAACTCATGACAATCAGAACCCAGACAATTTTATACAAGGGCTCTCTATTTGCTTTAGCAATTTTGTGCTGCAATAGCAGACTTGTT
Source organism: Taxus chinensis (assembly GCA_019776745.2). Lineage (NCBI taxonomy): Eukaryota > Viridiplantae > Streptophyta > Pinopsida > Cupressales > Taxaceae > Taxus > Taxus chinensis. The sequence continues at coordinate 97,951,965 of CM034157.1, forward strand.
ACAAAAAAACAGTTTTTTGCAAATTTTATTGTGGTTAAAATAAAAAATCAAAGTTGTAGGCCATATTGTATTTTCCCTGATTAAAAAAATTCTCATCCATGTGTATAAAGCAAAACTATAATTTCAATTCAATTGGTGGTAACTTATATTCTTTTAACAGTTGTGCATAACTTTACATTCTTTTTTGATCTGTTGTTTAGCATTATTTTCTGATTAAAGCATATGTAATCTAATCCATTTGTCTACACAAAACTTACCAGTTCCCTTATCTATTGTTATATTCTTTTGGCATGCCACAATCTATCACCTCGAGATAATAAGAAAAATGGAACCTATCTATATGCATCTGATTGTCTTAGTGAAATAGCAGCATAGAAAATCTGCTACTCATGTTTTTAATATACCAATTGCTGCAAGTCGGAGCTTTTTCTTTTTCACCCTTTCTTCCTTTGTCAATGGTTTTTTGAAACCAAGCTCTGATGTTGCCATTTCTTTCTCTTTATTCTGAGCTGCCAAGCGTTCTTCAAAACTATATTCAGTCATGGAAGTTGAAAAGTTAGATATGTGTAACCCTACATTACTAGCCAATAGAAAATTTTAACAATAAACTGATATGGTTTGACCCGCAATACCTGTTAAGGAAAAATTGTGCAGTTCGCCTGACAGCAGTCATGTCACTAGAAGGCACTAAAACACCCATCTGAACCATAGCTTGTAACACCTGCACATCATAGGCCAATTACAACCTGAGTTTGTCACTTTATTAAGCAGAACATGAAGATTTCAAAAAATTCAGTGACAATTTAAATGTGTGTACATGTGTATGTATATACATGTGTATGTGTACATATGTACATACATATGCATGTATGTATGTACTATATATGTAAGTATAGATAGATAGATAGATAGATAGTGGTTTAATTTTATTTTACCTCCAGATAAAAAAATTGATAATGGAGTAGGCAGTTTCATAGTGCACCAGAACATGCTAGACATTTATGTCATATACATTGGATGAGCAGATCATGGATTATAGGATCTGGTGTAGGCAATTATCACATGCCAGCATTATTCCAATGGAAATGTCATGGGGGTGAGTACAGGAAATGGATGTTAAGGACTGACTTCTAAGGAAAGCAAATGTTTTCAGAGCTGACCAATTTAAATGTAGTCCTCGTCCCTGCATTTTATGAAGGCTGAAGTGAACCCAGTAGTGTCAAAGACAAATACTACCTAAGTCTCAGATATGTGGGGATGGGGTTTCCAGGAGGGCATAAAATTTCCTATACTTTTGGAACAGCAGGGGGGCGGCCATTAAATAAAAAGTTAATATTTTAATATTTTGATTTTCTTCAATGAAATTTAGGGGTTTAAACTGTATTTAATGTTTTTTAGGGTAATTTCAAGGTTCGAATTCAATATTTTTGATAAAAATTACAGTTTTTTAAAAGTAAAAGAATCCGAAAAAATTAAAAAATTAAATAAAAATGGGGGCATTCCCTCCAAGTGCCCGAAACGTTCAGGATGTTGCCAAAATATAGGGGGCATGTCCATGCATAACACTGGGTCACTAAAAGATGGAATCTCATGCATATGGAATTTGGCAGAGAACACTACCCAATTCTATGGACAACAGTAAAAGTATGATTCTATTTTATTTCAGAATATTGTATCCTTTTACTAGTTGAACGGTACAGACCTGTGCTCATTGCCAAATGCACATTGACAGCGAGACACACACCTTTGACAGCTAGAAAAGACTTTGATAGACATAAAACTCTGGTATATTAAAGTTTAAGCAGTAGATAGAATGCACAGAATAACAGATATCAGTAATAGGGTGCTTTTGCAGTAGTTACTTTTGTTGAAATTTGAAACACGTTAATCATCAAAAACATAAACATGACGGAGGAAGATGTGGATAACCAAACACATCATCTTTTTCTGTTACAATCTCATTAGGTTGCAATATCAATGATAAAACAATGGAAAGAAAAGGGAATAACTTGAACTGAAGGTTAGTCACAATGTCTAGGTAGGTCCAAGAAACATCTTTCAAGAATGGCTATTGTCCCTTGTGGAGACTAACAAATTTTGATTTTTTTGGGAAATCTTCTCAGGTTTTATTATTATACTAATATTCCTGCATAATGATGGATTCCCCGCCATCCCCGTTCACTGATCTTTCTCTGTTACAATCTCATTAGGTTGCAATCTACGTTGCACAGAAACGGAAACGGAAACGAATACGAAACGCAGAAACGGAAATTTTCAAAAAACCTTGGATACGAAACGTTACCGGAAACATCCGTACAATATATTATTAAAATATATATATATGCATAATACTCATTTTATAATTGTAGACCATAAGAGATAATTGATAAAGCACTCAAAATATTTTGTATTCATTGAAATTTGAACTTCTAAAGAGTAATGACTCATCATTCAACCTGGTTACAATTTCAATGATTCACATATACATGATAATAATCTAGTTTCTAGAATATATCATCCAGATTTAGCAAGAGAGAAAATGAGAGTGTGATTTAGAATGGACCCAAGAGGTCATTAAATAGCTTTTAGGAAGTGTCTTTAGCACGTCAATGTAGGTAGATTAGGGTTAGGTTATTTTTTATTTTTTTAAAAGCTTTGATGCTTGAAACTTTAAAAAACCGGTGGAAACGTGCCAGACGTTTCCGGAAATGTCCCAGGCATTTCCGGAAACATCTGGAACGTTTCGAAGGCGTTTCGGATCAGTTTCGCGTTTCCGAAACATTTCTACTAAGAAACGGGACCCCCTGGGGCATTTCCGTGCTTCTGAGGTTGCAATATCAATGATAAAACAATGGAAAGAAAAAGAAATAACTTGAACTGAAGGTTAGTCACAATGTCTAGGTTGGTCCAAGAAACGTCTTTCAAGAATGCCTATGGTCCCTTGTGGAGACTAACAAATTTTGATTTTTTTTAGTAAATCTTCTCAGGTCTTAGACTAATATTCCTGCATAATGATAATTCCCTGCCATCCCTGTTCACTGCAAGAGAGTAGTCATGAGAGCTGATTAATTCCATCCCGTAATTTCCACAGATATGGTTAAACTTCAACTTGATTGTATCATTTAAAACACTCTGGGTTTTAAATTACATATATATGTCTTCACCGAGAAGAGATGAGTGGTTCAGGAGAGTTCAGAGCAAGCAATTAGGGGAACTAGAAGTAGGGCACATTGATCTCTGTCTTGATACATGGCCCCAACCAATTCAGACCTAGGTAAGAATTCTTAACCAGTTAAGGAAATAAATGTTGACTAGTTAGGTCATATCAACTTCAAATCTAATGGTGCAAAGTTGCAATGTCATACTTTGATTAATCCAGGAATCTTCCATATTCAAAAGAATATGGAAGATACTCGGAACATAGATCACTCAATGTGCTCACATCATTGTGGAAACCATAAATTATTGCAGTGCAATATATAGGTCTTGAATATTAGTAAGATGTATATTAGATATTTGGCATCTACTTCAGAAATTTGAAGCCCCAATTAGCAAGAAATAGCATATGGTCACCTTGATCCCAGAACTAAGGAAAGAAAAACAAAATAGAAGCTAGAATCTAAAATTTCATTAGCCCTCCAATATGTTCAAGTTAAACACAACCTTATTAGGATCCTTTTCATACACTCCATAAAAAACCTCCAATAGCCCTTCTCTTATGTTTGGATTAATGCTGCATATAAAAGGTGCACATCATATTAGCAACATTTCAAAGTCGATTCCTACATTCAATTGAACAAATCCAGCACTGTATAATTTATCTAGACATAAGTACATTTCAAAGCTGAATACATCACCTTCCCATCATGCCAAAATCATAAAAAATGAGTCGGCCACCATTTGCATCATCTACAGCTATATTTCCAGGATGCTACATGCAAAATATAATATTATTAGCACTCTTGAATCAAGGCATATATGAAGAGCAACATAAGCTAACAGTATCACTAGCATTAGAATCAATCTAAATAATGCTCGCATAAATTTGTAGCAATGTATTTCTTAGAAGTTAGAATAAATAATTTAGTTAAAACACTTGAAATTCAAAGTTATCATACATCACAAGATAATGCAACCTTATGAGAGTACCCCAACTAGGATTCAAGAAATCAAATCATTAATATTTGTCAAATTTCTTCCAACTTATTGGAATCCAAAAATGTAATAACAGGGAGACTTCAAGAATAGCATCCACAAAATGCCCTTTTTGGATAAGCATAACTATATAATAATATAAAAAAGTGTGTACAGAGGCAAACATCTGAAAGACTGGTAGGGTCTTTAGCAGGTCAGATGCTGAGAGAAGAAGTACAGAAATCAAGAAGAGCACTTACACTAAGGAAACCAAACCGGTATTAATAAACCTTAAAACTAACAAAACTGTCTGTCTTCCCAACCAGCTGTTATAAACACTGGTTCAGAAAAATAGACAAATACTTATCAGCACACATGCATATCTATAACAGGTCAGGGGTACTGTCCACTGTGATCTAGGAAAAGGCTGGTTTTAGGCATCATAGATCTGTCCCAGTTAGCACAGATAGAAAAAGCCCCAGATTCTTTTGAGCATCATCCTCTTCATCTTTCCTAGCCCTCTTCTACAGACCTTGATCCTTGCCCTGGGGCCTGAGCCATGTTAACCTTGGATGCTCCTTCAATGCCAATGGCAGATTCTATTTGGGACCAACCAGGTCATTTTGAGAAGTAGATTGAAATGAAGGACACAAAATCTCCAAACAGGCTTGGTCAAGGTGCCCTTCATAAGGAAACATGATACAGGCCCCCATTGAAGGGCATCCACAAAATGACTTGAGAATGCCTATTTGTTAACTAAATATTGTAATCTACTAAACCGACAATTACTTGTTCATATTTACTAACAGAGAAACAACAAAGAACTGATTTTTACACAACCAAGAAATGACATGAACATGGCTATGACACGATAAACTTAGCTTGAAGAAAAGTAATAGTTCACAAAACATAGAACCACAGTTTAGGTGTCTCTACTTAACCATCTCAGCCAACAGGACTAGGCTTTATAAAATTCAGATTTAGGTGGAGAATATCGCCAGCGGCACCATTTATGATAGGTAAGTTAAAGTTTACTTAGCCCACAATCATTTTACTACAGCACATTATTGTATATTAGTTATAAATAAAATTCTATGTGATATTATTCTTTGTACTATTAAGGTTGCAACTTTTCATTCTATCAAGATTCTGGGCTTCACTACTGTGTAATTTATCCCTGTCGGGTGTAGGTCGATTGGCAAGGTTCAATTTACCCCCAAGCTTGATTATGAGGTTGAAGCCCAAGAATACAAAATTTGAACAACATATTAGGTAAAAGGAAAGAGATCCCCTTTCAGGATTCCACAAGGGAGGCCTCATATGTGGTCCAGCTTGGCAGTGACCTAAAAATACCTCCTTTGTCTTTAACTTTTTATTTGAAGATGTTTATAATTGACTTATATTTATCTTTCTACATGGTCATCAGCACCATATGTCTTCTTTCTATTATTTTCAATTTAGTGAGCCGTAGCCAGTCAGTAATATAAGCGTTTAAGTTCTTATGACTTGTACAAGTAAAAAATAGCATGTATTAATGCAGAACTCAAACTTTTAATCTAGCTTTAGGCTTGAAGGATTGCCCCACTTTTCCTAAACATAATCAGGGGAATTGTTAATAAAATAGTGTTAAATGGAATTGATATATGGATTGTGTTTGCTCTTAACTCAAAATCAAATCATCAATTTAAGTTTATGATGAATTCAATTTCATTCTAACAAAATATAAATATACAGTCTTGTCAATACCTGAGTTCAGATTTTCAGTTGAGAGACAAATTTCAACAAAGATTCTCGTGGTTTCCTCTTTTAGTAGACAGTGCAGACCCTTTATTTATTTAACCTAGTTTCATTTATAGCTGTAACATTTCCCAATATTTCATCCTATCATCAAGATAGAACTTTATTTATTGGATTTACCAGCTCTAACAACTCACTACCATTTTAATATGCTTTTTGAAATATGGTTCTATAGACAATTTGATAGGCTTCACACTTCACTATATTCTCAGATAGGGCCCCTTTCTGCAACCCTCAATGCTTGATATATTTTAGGTTATGCAGCAAGGGTCGTGCACAGGTAATGGCATATATCTGTCATGACTAGGCCTAGGTTTCAAGGTAATCAAAAGCCAAACCTTTTTACAAACAAACAAGCATGTTGTTTATTTGATGTTTTGAGGTACTATTGAGAGAGACTATTGAGTTTATGTATGATTATGTGGTTCATTAATGCTCGTTGGTATGAGTAATCCCACCAGGAAAGCATCTAAAGCGGTGTCTGCAATTATAGCTGGGGTTCTTCAAAGAAACGAATAATCAACAATTAATCCTTATATTGACTATGTCAGAGATATTGCCCATTTCAAAATAGATCCTTCTTCAAAGAAGGAAGCTTACTTTTGCAAAGGTTATTGTATCAATATGTATCGACAATATAAGCTCCTATTCTCGAATTTGATCTAGATTTTTATTGACTATCCCATTTCCAATAGCTGCACCCAAATATACAATACAAAGACAAGATATTTTTTAGTATCGTAGAAGAAACAACCTACAAGGATTAAAACGGAATATGACCAACACCAAACCCGTTAATAAATCAGCATTGCTTTGCATGCTTTGCCATTCTCCTATTGGACTGCAAAGCTCACTCACTAATTTAGAACTTCAACCAAACCCATCACCCCAAACTATCTGTTAAATGAAAATATTTCAATTCTGATATAAACTCTTTCTCCAAGTAAAACCTTGGCCCAATTCCAGATAGGATTTCCACCTGGGGAAGCCCTCATGCTATAAGCTATAGTAAGAAGCATACGCCTAAAAAATATATCAGGTTGTGGATCAGTCTCTGCAAAATATTATAATAGTATACCTCCACCCAGGTAAGTCAGGTTGCAGTTCTGTCTGTAAATGTGTTACCACCAAATTAAACTGCCGACTGCTAGCTTACAGATTCAGCTTTTTATATCAGAAACTGCATATTCAAACTAGCATTATATGAGCATTAAATGTAATCACTTAGCTTACATCTTGATGACAGCTGGCAAATAATGGTGTATGCAATGATATATACACAAAATTCTACTTTGGAGACTGCTCGTATCATGTTGACGTACAGCCTAAGTTACAAGGTTTGAGTTCACATTTATGTTTGAGGAGGATAAAGTTCAGTTCAAGTTTGCCAAGGGATAAAGTTTGAGAAAAAGAACATCTTTAATTTTTAACATTTTTTCTATCATTTTTTATTTTTAGAAAAAATTGCATAGATAGAGGGACCGAGTGGAGAGAGCTATTTGTCCACTACTTTCAGCTGGTATATGTATATATACACACATTTGTAAAATAACGCAAAATCGTGTCAAAAACTTCCCATACACAAAATGATGGATAAAGTTCGAGTTCATGTTCGACGAGAATAAAGTTCGGCAAAATTCGAACATTTTCGATAAAATTTGGAGAACCTTTGTGACAGCGTACAACTGATGTCAAACACAACTGGATGTGTTGTATTCAAGTTGAATTGTTGCATGTCAACACAAATAAAGTCACAAGGAAATGCACAAAGGATGATAAAATGACCTCAAATTGGTACATATTTATACATGTCATTAATTAGTATTAATGCTGGTTGGATGATAGCAAACAGATCATCTGTCATCAGCGAGTCATAAGAATAAGAAAAAAAAAACTCCTGACTTATTTATTTATCATTTTCTGATTATGTTGTATCTTGTTTTGGCAGTTAAGCTGTCAACCACAGTTGCAAACATCTCACGCACCTGCCGCCCCCAGCCCACCCGAAAGGACTGAACCCACTCTTTTGATTCCACTCAAAACTAAAATTTTCAAGTTTAAAAATTTAAAATCCAATCATGAAATGCCTTCCATGTAAAATATACAATTTGCATCTCTCAAAACCAATGCATTATGCACTATAATTTTTTAGCAGATATCTCTTTGCCATGAAATGTACACTACCAAACACTTATTTTATCACGCTGATAACAATGACAATTCTAACATGACAGACTGCACATACCCCAAGACAACCCAAAGACAAAATGATAAAGAATGAGATGGAGGATGGCAAGAAGACAACATCCTTGGAGGAGCTGCAGCTGAAAACTTCCAGAAACCCTTCCTTGCTGAAAATATGTATGTTAAAATTCTGATTTTTAAAAACAAGTTCTGCAGTCCGATTTTGTACCCAAAACAAATTCTGTTTGAAGTAGTTAATAAATCCTTGAATCCAGTAACTGTTTTTATTACAACATTGAAATTTATCAAAAATAGATATGTACTATAGCATTCTGTATGGCTACATAGCAGTTCGCACAGTCACTATAGCATCATTGTAGTAGTCCTTACAATCATTGTAGTGGTCTGTACAATTGATGTTGTAGCTTTAGGGTCCAAGGATATAAAGCAGTTTAGATGTACCACTGAACAATTGACATTTTCCACTTGAAAATGGAATGCAGTTGTGGAGAAGAGCCATACGGCTGAGATGAATGGAAGCTTCCGTACGGTAAAGGATAGGCAATGTAAACTGTGGAATAAGGGGCATATGGTTGTTGGCAGCACAGTGTTGAAGCATTCAACCGTGCAAATGTAGCATACAGCAGGGAAGTGTACAGTGGGCCGACATAAGGAGTAGACTTCCAGACTTGGATGTACGGAAAGTCATTCGGTGTGTACAGTGGGTCCTCTTGGGTGTACAATGAAGAGCACTGAGTGTGTGGTCGTATTTTAATCTCCATGTTGTTATTAGCCTACCTATTGTAAACTTCTTCAAAGCAATCCGAAGGCCCTTCAAAACATCTCCTCAGGTGAAAAGTATGTCTTTCTAGTTACGTGCTTGATTTTCCTTTATTATTTTCTATTTTATTGTTAGGCTCATTATTTTATTTTATTTAAATATATAAGACTTCATCAGTAATCACAGTTTCCTTTCTCTTTTTGACAGATGGGCCTAATTCTAGATGATTTAATCATGTCCTCTTCGCCACTATAAAACTAGACATTGCTCATGTTCACTTCTCCATCCTTTGGTACAATTTCAATTTCAAGCCATTCCTGCTCTCCAACCCCGGGTTAATAAGGGGTATGGTTCTTTGGCGATTCTTGAGAGACAGTGCTTCCGCCATCACTTTCAGGCATCCTTTCCAAGATGTCTCTCTCCGACTCCCTGGTTAGGCCCATGGTTTTGTACGGCTCGGAAATTTAGGGTCCCTCCCTTTTGGACTCGGATTGGGCTACTATTGAGCGTGTCCAGATCCTCATGCTCAGGCGTATCGTTAGGCGCAAAGAGATCGTTCCTCATAACATTTGTTTTGCTGAGTTTGGGGCTCGCCCTTTTAGATTGGAGACTATCTTCAGCCTTGTGTTGATGTTGCACCGCATCTGAGGTTTATATGATTATTCCATAGATAGGAACAAGTACATCTACCTTGCCTACTGCTCCTCTAAAGTTATTGCCTTCTCAGATCATAGTGATCAATCTTGCTGCTGGTATGCCTATGTTTCACGCCTTCTTGGATCCATTGGCATCCAGATGGACCGCCTCCCACCTTTCAGCTACTCCCTGGATGCCCCTACCCATCTCGTCCCGAACCAACAAGACCTTCACAGAATTATCAGAGATGATATCTACAGACAGTTCATTCAGCACACTTGAACCAACTCTCTGGGGGGGTTACATCCGAAGATGTCCTACGCTGCACACTTTCTTGAGATCCACGACGGGCTCATCATCAGACCAATATACATCTCCCAGCACTGGTTAAGGTCCTTTGTATCTCTCTTGGTCGGTTCAGGGTGGGCTCACATCGACTCCGAGTGGGACTGATCATCAGTTAGACAGCTTGGAGCGGACTTGCTTGCTTTGCTCTCTCCAAGAGTTTGAATCTGAAGAACACTTCATTTTCTGGTGTCCTGTTTACTACGAGATTAGGGGGAGATTTCATTGCTTGTTCCGTGAGCGTCCTTCCTTCGAAACTTTCTTCAGATATTATGATCAGAGATGTCTTGCTCTTTATCTGTAGGAGGCCCTCAGGCTTCGGGACAGGCTCCTTCACCCTCCTCCCAAACGGATGGATACTAGACAGATCACCTCATTCTTCTCGGTGCACTCCTCGGAGAGAGGCACCAAGTGGCATCTTGACACGAGTATGGACCCCAATTCAGATCTGTCAGGACTCGGAACTCCATTTCCTTCACCAGAGGCTCTCTACCTCAGGAGTGTCTCAGGGCCCCCCCACATAGACAGAGATCCACCAGGCTTATGCATAAGCACTATCTCTCTCCCGAACATCAGCTTTCCAAACATTCCACAGTTTCAGTTACTGGACATCAGCGCATCACGAGTTACTTCCAGTTGGCCTTGAATGTTAGGTGATGTTGTTGGGGGTGTTGCTCCTTCTTCCGCTCCCCCCCACACTGTCATCCTCTTCTTCTTTCCTAGTTTCTCGGCACCTGCTGCTTCCTTCTCTTCTTCTCCTTTCTTTGTGTTTCAGGCGACCCGTTTGGGTCCTCTTGCTGGGTCCATTGGCTTTGCACTCTGAAGTCCCATTGACCTACTTTTGTGGTCAGTTGTTGGACATTAATAAAATTATCATCTTATCTCAAGCCTAACTGCTCCAATTTCTAAAATTTATTGAATCTTGAATGATCCAAGCCACATTACCTTACATATACCAAAGGTTTATTTCTTGTTGACCATTAATTATTTTATATTAGTTTGGGTTTGAAATTCTTGTACCCTCTGTTTTAACTTTTAAGTTTTTACCACAAGTGACTTCAATTTAAAATCCATATGCTACAAGTGTTAGCACAAGTGCCCTCAATTTAAAATTCATGGGCTGCAAGTGTGACAGCAATACGTCCATTGCCTTACCATGGCCTTTGTCACCCAATGTGCTATGACTCTATGTTAATCTAGGGCAATCATATTTGCATCCAAACATAGTAATTCAGAAATAGTCCATGTTAATTAATGACACAAAATGGAATATTATTTTCTTCCACTGTTTACATAGAGGAGAAGAACAAATTCTTAATACCCTCCATTATAATAGGGGCTCTGTTCCAATCAAATATTTAGGTAATCTTATAACCCCTAAGCAGATATGAGATTGGAGTTGGCTCATCCATAAACTGGAGGCCAAAATGCAGAAATGGACAACCAAGTGGCTCTCTACAAGTGGAAGGATGACATTGGTTAAGGCGGTTCTTCAGGCAATGCCCATATATGTTTCAGCTATACTCAATATTCCAGGAATAATCTTAAAACAAAACAGATGATATATGCAAGAAATTTCTCTGGAGAGGCGTACAAAATACTAAAAATGGTCCCTTATCAAATGGGATTTCTTACGCCAGCCTAAGCAAGCAGATGAATAAGGATTTAAATCTTCTTCTAAACAAACAAAGGCCCTAGCAGCCAAATTATACTGGAGAATGTTAAAATATCTGGATGAGTTATGGGAAAACAATATTCGTGCAAAATATGCTGGAAATCATTCTCCCGAAAGCATCATCCGACTCTCTCTTCCAACTAAACGTTCGCCTATCCTTGCTGTCCTTAAAATAGGGGGAGACGCTATTAAAAAACAGCTGTTCTGGATTATCAATAATGGTGATCAGCCATATTTTTGGATAGATTCCTGGGATGGACAGCCTCATATTATACGACAATACCCTCAGCTAAGGAGTATTAAGGCAGAGATGCATGCAATAGGCTGGACAAGGATTATACATTACTCTAGAAATGCAGATCATCCGTGGGAAATTGGAAAAATCTGGATCCCACCTACGGAATGGCCCATTTCTATTGGTCTAATGGAGCAAGCTACAATTAATAATGTTCTGAAAGATCGCCCTTTAAGTACCTCGCCAAGGGTGGACTCCCTGGGATGGGGAAACTCCCTTGAAGGAGGTTATACAATTCGTTCGGGGTATATTATGCTGACTAAGGGTACGCCTCATCCTCTCAAAAATATATTTCATCAAATATGGCAGCCAGCTCTATGGCCAAAGATCAGCCTTTTTGTTTGGTTGTTAGTACATGGGAGAGTCTTAACGGGAGAACAACTTATGAAAAGAGGAATCTATGGACCATTTCGATGTCAGTTATGTAGGGAGGCAGAGGAAACTAGTAGACATATTTTTTCATTGCCCATGGGTTATACCACCATGGCAACTCTACCGTCCAGTAGGAGAGCCCAGGTATTAGATCAGATTGGATTAGATCATTTGTTGCCCAACTCGTAGATATTGGTATATAGTCTTTTGCATAGTTCAAAAAATCGTTATCGGCGATTAATTGGCAGGCCAAATTTTGAATCGGAAATCGGAAATTGGCAACTTTATCGCTACTTTTAAAAACATTTAAATTCATAAAATATACTTAAATTAAATGTAAAAACAATGTTAAATGATGCAAGAAGTGACCTCTATAGAATGCCATAGGCCCATATGCATATTTTCGATTAAGTTTTGACTTAAAAAAGTTAGTATATTACGAAAAAACTATATTGAAGACGTTAGTATATTATGATAACTTCATAGATAATATATTTCTATAAATATCGTTATACAATATTGAAGGTATACTTTTATAATTGTAGTGTAGTACTATACAGTTATTAAGTGTTAACGATAAGTATGAAATTTATAATAATGTACATTGTACAAAATATATAAAACGTATAAAATAATGCAGAAAATACAATATGACTGTTATTTTATATAAAATATACATTGTACAGTATATTATATATTATATAAGTTGTATAACAGTTAGCTATTAACAAAGAGTCGTGTAATATATTAAATATATATGAAAAGACTCAAAACGAATTAATATATTAAAATTTTAAATAAATACTATTAGGTATTAAGTATTAATATTAATAAGTTACAGGTAGTAAGTATTTTCATTGTTAAATATTTATTTGTAAAGTCGTGTATTCACTGTATTGTAAATTTGTAATATAAATTTTAATATTTACACTTACAGTATTGAAAAATCAGTGTATTCACTGTATTGAAAAAAAAAGAAAAAAAATACAGTATTCTATACCTGCTAGGTCACGAACTGGCCACGAAATGGCCACGAACTGAACTTGTGTGCCCTCCTACCCACATCGAATGACCACAAATGGAGTAAATACAGGTCGCAGTAGCAAAAACGAGTCAGGCAAAGAGAAAACTGGAGAAAAAACAAATCGAATTGGTCTATTTTCATATTTAACCCTAAGCCACGATTTTCGACGAGTTTTGCCACGACTTTCAACGATTTTGGAGGGTATTTTACCACCAATCATCGTTGATTTATCGGCATAACAAAAATCGCAATTTTTCAAAAGATTAATCGTTTTCATGCTTGTAAATGATTTATCGCCGATAAATCGCGATTTTTGAAATTATGGTCTTTTGAATAGCTCATCAAATATTGGCAAAGATGTAGACCTAAAGGCCAAAACTTAACTCCAATTCTGTGGACAGGTATTTCTCTTCTACTGTGGAACATATGGAAAGAACGAAATGCCAGAATTTTTCGACAAGAAAGGAAAGATATGGTATATGTGTGGCAAAAAACCAGGATTAACCTGGCCGAAACCATCAAACATAAAATATCTCTTCCTTCTATACTCACCCCACAATGGGAAAGTATCTGTAAAATGCTATCAATGCTGCCCACAAGTACTACAATGCCAGCATTTAAAACTAAAAAGAAAAATGATAGAAATGGACAATGGATACCTCCTCCCATGGAAAATGGCAAAATAAATACTAATGGAGCTTCTAGGGGAAATCCGGGACTAGCAGCAATAGGGGGAATTGCGAGAACATATGAGAGAGGAGTGGTCTTCTTTTTGGCGGAAAACTTAGGCATCACAACAAATAATGTTGCAGAACTGAGAGCAGTCTATAAAGGAATGCAGGAAGCTCTGAAAAATGGCTGGAATAAAGTGTACATTGAATTGGTTTCCAAAGTCATAGTCGAATTACTACGGGATTCCAATGAGCAGTGGAGTTTTAATTGACAGATTATAAGAGAAATATGGAAAATAAGAAAGGTTGCAAGAACAGTTTCAAAAAGTATTCTTTGGACATACCTTTAGACAACGAAATAAAGTTGTTGATGCCTTGGCCAATTGGGCTTTGGACAACCAAAATAATGTATGTTATGGCTTACCACCACAATGGTGGTCCGATAAAGTACAGGATGACATTAGAAAGATTTTAGAGTTAGACTCTCTACAATGAATAATTGCATATTTGTGTTGTTACATAATGCCCGAGCCTGGACTAATAGTTTCCATGCTCGGCATTGCAGAATTTGTATCTCTTAATAGTTTCTAATACAATTTGGATCTGTGTTTTTTTTGTTTATTCCTAAAGAAATAGTCCATGTTTCAGGAGGTCGCACTTGACCTTCATTGTAATTTTAGACCCCGTGTTTATCCTAATTGTAGTCAGCTTTGTTAACTTCACGCCAACTACACTTTCAAACTACTGGGCCAACTTATCATCAAACTTGGCATCCTTGACTTTGTATCCTGTGAACTCAAGTGGGTAAGCCAACTATGATGTTGACGAATGACTTGAAATCACCGACTTTAGTTTTTGGTCATCTTTTTGCAAGCAATCTTCTTTTACCTCTATAAGTATAATTTCAATGATATTTCAATTCGGCTTGAACCCCTCATAATAGTGATAATCTTCCATCTGCCAATAGAACAAAACGCCAAGGGAATTCATTTCACCTTTGGACCACAACTGCTCCAAGATCCCTTTATCATTCAATTCCATAGTACCTCAGTTCCCTCTTCCAAGCACTCTTCTTCAAAATCTAAGTCTGATAAATCAGATGAGGTTGGCTTAGCACATGACTCTTCAAATCGATCACATATTTCTAACTTGTGTTTTCAAAGTACAATAGATTTTTTCCCAATTGTTGGCTTTGGCTGCTATCATCAAGCTTTGACCCAGCAATGCATCATAGGCCTTCTTTCATAATGAGATGACTAAAAAATTTAACAAAACAGGTCAGGTTCCAATTTATACCTTGTGTTCCATCAATACACCTAATATTTGTATGCCATATTGGCCTTCTCCCACTAGTTGAAATGTCAAAATCCAAATAACTGGCTTCCACATACTTTTCCAAGTGTACCCTAGAAGAACATTGACACCCAAACCACCATCCACAATGGTGTTCCACAAGTTTCTCCTAAGTATCTCTATATGCACTATTGTCAGTCATCGGGCTACTATTATGGGTCGTCGGGCTAGATTCGTTGTTAGGCACATGGGATTGACTGCTTGATCACCTGACAATGGGGGCTCAACAGTGGCTTAGTACTTATGCTTCTTGTTCACCTCATTGCCCAGTGTTGCCTCCGACATTAAGTGTGTGGTTGCATGTCATATGTAAGGGCCACTATCAAGTCCATTGTTGCTTATTATATTTTAGAGTTCGGGAATTCTTTGCAATAAATCCACTCCCTTTACAGTTATGGTTTTTTCACAGGAGTTTTCTTGTCATTGCTTTGTCACCACCATACGTGTTTGCTTATAGGAACGTAATCTTTCTTCAACCATGGCCTTTTTGACTTCCACTCTAGCCTTAGCAAGTCTTTCCTTCTTAGTTCCCAGCCTCTGTTACCAAGAAATGCCTAAAGGGCCCACATTTCTGCCTGGAAACGCGAAACGCGGGGGAAACGGGGGGGAAACGTTTCCGGAAACGTTTTTGGCATTTCCAGCGGTTTTTGCTTTTAAAAAATGACTTCTTAAAAAAAAAATTAAAAAACCTTGCATTAAATGAACCCTAACCCTAATACAACTACCTAGACTTGCTAAAAACACTTCTTAAAAGCTATATAATGACCTCTTGGGTCCATTCTAAATCACTCTCATTTTTCTCTTGCTAAATGAGTACTATGCATATATATATATATATATATATATTACTTTTTTTAATAATATATTGTACGGACGTTTCCGTTGACGTTTCGTATCCAAGGTTTTTTTAAAATTGTCGTTTCCGCGTTTCGTACCCGTTTCCATTTCCGTTTCCGTTTCCTGGCAACATAGTTCCCAGCTCACAATGTATGACTTCTTCATTTGTGCTTGAGTGATTGCCATGACTTTTTAATCCTCGGTTACATCAATCATGTTCAAATCCACTTACTTTGTACAATTGGCATCATTGTAATGCCTTGGCCCACACCTTCTACAGAGGCGTCCAATAGTACTTTAAATTGTGGGGCAATCTCTTGTAAAACATCCTCACTCGTCACACTTCTCTACGATCGCTTGTCCTTGGCAATCGTACTAATCCAACAACCACCACCACTATTATTCAATGTCAGTTATTATTTGGCCTTTGGCAGTGAAGGGGTGGTGTTGATTGTTTTCCTTATGCGGTGAGTACTTGTATGCTTTTGTTCTACAAATTGCATAGGCAATCCTTGAATGAATACCTTGTAACTTGAAAAATCCCACAGAACATTTTCTTAGGGAGATTTCCCTTGGTATGACCTACCTTACAGTTGGTACATGGACACCAAAGATCCTTACCTTTTTTATTAATATATCCCTTTAGCTCTTTCATCATTCGAAGCATGTCTCTTCTCATGGCTTGCATTGATCCAAGTTCAATGTCATCCCTAGACTCTAAATCGCCATCCTTGCTCCTCTTCCTTGATTGTGTAGATGTCTTATTTTTACATTTAGACTCACTTTATTATATGTGTTTTCATAAGATGAAGGTGGAAACACCTTCATCTTCCTCTTCAATGAGGGTATAAGTCCTTCAATTAACCATCACTTCTTCAGATCGTCGACTCATTCTGATCGACCGACATGTTAGTATTATCTCACTTATCAACATAGTTTCATAAAGACCCTCATTTGTATATTTGATTGTTGACGGTTGTGTTATCCGATAATGCATTAGGTCTTCTTGTCATATAAATAGAAGGATGTGCACCGACAAAAGGGTGCTTGTATTTGGTCTTCCCTATATTGTACAAATTGTATTGAGAAATATTTTATAAATACAAGTTATTGTTTGTGTTCTTTGCTTTGATATGGTATGTTGCACAATTACTATTTTGTGTACTTTGTTATTCATAAGCCTTGTATCTCAGTGCACATTAATCATGCTACATTTTGGTGTTGTTGCCTATAAGAACGTCGAGTAAAGTTAAATGGGTTCAAAAAGAAGCATTGCAAGGCACTCCCATCATATTATATTATGTTGAACAGAGCGTGAGCCATAATGACAAAAGATATAATGGCACAAAGAGGTCACAAAAAAAGAACCCCTGCGTACAAGAAATAATTCACGTTGTTGACTCCGAACAAAGGCAGGAAAGAGACATACAATCAAGGAGGGACCCAAACAATTAAACAACCTACTTGATTGGTGAAGTAACCAAAAAGACAAAAAAGGCTCTTAGAAGCAGCGAATTCTAAAAATCCATCACGAAATGTATGAAGCATGAAAGCAAAGCATGAAGCCAAAGTATAAGCCAAGGCCGAGGCATTCGGCCAGAACTGGTGGATCCTACACTAGAGGAAGGATGTGCAGACCTTACCAACTACGTTGAATCGATGCATGTTGCAAGAGAATCGCTCGAAAATTCCAAGGCAGCCAAAACGATAGGTTGAAGGAAGTCGCACAGGTTGGCAACTTGACAACATGCAAGATAGTGTACAAATCCCTCCCGAAGGAAGGGTTACGCTAGGGACGTCCAATAGTGCTAAGAGAGCAAAGGAACGTCCAATGCAAACCTCCTTACAAAGGAGACCCATCTTCAAAGAACCACACCATAAGTAACATGTAACCAGAGCCATGGTTTACCCCCATCAATTCCATTTCTCGATAAGAAAAAGCTGCCAAAGTTCACTGGTGTTGGATCAAAGTATCCTATAATACATTGCAGAAAGTGCATCACCATATGAATTGCCAATGGGCATATAGACGAATGTGTGTGGTTAAGATGTTTCCCGGCCACCCTTCGAGGTATGGTTATTGACTCATTTGTAGATGCGCTGAGCTCGAAGAAAGCAACATATAAAACACTCAAGAAAGACTTCAAGAAAAAATTCAAACTCCTATGGGATGACAATGAAATAGTCGTTGATATCTATAATACTCGAGAGTGTAAACATGAGAATGTGTGCGCCTATGACAAAAAACTTAAAAGAACTATTGGGAAAACTAGAAAAAGAACATGTTGACAACTAGAAGGAGCGATGGTTCATTGAAGGGTTGGTACCCTCATTGTGAAGGATGATGAAGGTGGTCCCACCTTCATCTTACAAAGATGTAATAATCAGGCCATGGATATTGAATACAAGAAAAAGAAGACCCCGCATTCAAAAGGACGTGAGGAAGATGATCCCAACTCTAGCATGTGTAGTGACCCTAGATCAATGCAAGCTTTGATAAATGACATAATCTAAATGATGAACTAAAGGGACACAATAAAAATGAAGGCAAGGAATTTTCAAGCTTCGGGGCTTTGGTCAAGAATTGCTCCAACAATTTGCAAACTACAAGTAACCAAGTATTGTTCACACAAGGAAAGCCATCAACACCACCCACCTTGCCGCAAAGTACCGACGATAAAATAATAGTGGTAACGAGAAGCAAATTAAGTACAACTTTTACGAACAGCCGATTGTACAGTGTTGTGAGTGCAATAAGTGGAGCCATTTCACAAGAGATTGCCCTGACCAAAATGACCTAGACTTCTCTATAGATGATGTGGGCTCAAGGACCATAGAGATGGCAATTGTCCAAAACAAGCCAACGTCTCTATTACTGATGTAGCGGATGTCAAGGAAGTTATGGCAATTACTAGAGCACAAGTGAAGAAAGCCAATTACCCTGACCCATGTATAGAGAAGGAAAGGCTTGTTGAAGCAAGGGTAAAATTTGAGAGGGCCATGGTCAAAAAATGACGTTTGGTAAATGACCATACAAGCACAGTGATGAGCAGACTAAAGTCCAACAACATTATTGCACACGTCTTGTAGATCACTATACCTATGAAGATAGCTCACTTATTGCAAAGCATTCCAAAAATCAAGAATGCTATCAATGCTACCATATAAGACATTAACCCGAACATGGAGCATACAATGGCACAACTAACATCGGGTGATGGGGAGAGCAAAACCCAAAAGAATGAACTCATCATCAAGTCCCCTTACTAGGTGACCAAGTGATCAATCCTACACTCCTGACAACAAACCTAGCCCGATAGCCGGCAGTTGAGCATACGGAAGTTTTAGGTGAGAATTTGGCAAACAATTGTTGAGAATGGTTCTGGTGTGAAAATGCTTCATGAGGAGACTCAAAAGAGTCTTGGAAAGCCAACTATGTGGTCGCCGACATTCCAACCAGTAGGAGCAGACTATGTTGCCAGGATATAGGTACAAGAACAGATTCGATACGCGGATACGTCAATTTTAAAAAACCCTTGGGTACGATACATCTTGGATACGTCCGTACATATATATTAAAAAATATATAAATATATATATATATATATATGTTTTATTCATATACTCATTTTTTAGTCCATAAGAAATACAAAACTTGAAAAATATAGTACGATCAATGTTCAAAACATTCAATATACTTAAGATTTTATATTGTCTATGATATATAAATCTTATATTCCTTTGTGTTTCATCCATTTCCTTTGAGATTAATTTTTGTGTTACGATGGTAGCCATAAAAGATGTATATAGGGAGCTCTTGAAGGACCTATTAAATTAGGCTGACTCTAACCTGCCAATGATAACTAAAGAGGTCGGTCCAATGGTTGGTTCTTGCATTCATATTATCCAAAATCACTTTCTAATCCCCGTTAAGGATGTAGAAAGGAGTCAATGTTGTGCCTTAAGAGTTTCTCTATGACTGCATGCTCTTTGAAACTTTAAGCTATGCAATTTGCAGTTCCAAATTTTTCTATTAGTATTGCAGATCACATGAGATTTGATCTCATAAATGACTTGTAAGGAGGCTCAAATATATGTCCAAATTTAATTGAATAGCTTCTTTCCTTGGCCAATTGCGATGATCCCAAATAATTACCTCCAACGTTCTTGATATCCTTTGAATATTTTCTCTTCAATAAACTAGAGGGATTTTAAACAATCTTCAGGTTTCCTTATGGTTGCCATGGGCTCCTAGTCAAGTCCTCAATAAAACTGAAGTTTGTTTGAGTCAAAATAAAATTTAATAAAATAAATTTAGAGCCCCCCCACTGCCCAATAGTATTGATATGTCACGGATACATAAAATGTATCCGTGACATACTCGCGACATACTAGAGACGTATCTATACCTTACACAGGACGTATCCATACTGGGTACGTATCCAAGGGGTACGGGAGGGCGGGGGCGAACCCTGGTAATATAGGGAGCAGATCAACATGGCATTAAGGCATTGGGTGTTTTGATGGGTCAAAAGGTAAGTACGCCAAAAGGCGTATGCTAAATGGGAGTCGAACTCCTTGGCTCTAACAGGTGTCAAATTGATCGACGATTTCCTTACAACGAACGTTGAAGTGAGTTGAAATTTGGGGGGGGGTTAATTCCTTAACAATTCTGCAAACAATTTTTACAATGGCGGAAGTGGTCGGAAAAGTTTGATGTGTCCACGAGGAGGAAATTTTAGCTTCCAACGATTTGTTGTAAAGTTGAATTAAGCCATGGCGTACCATTTCTATATCCCAACGATGTCATTTTCATAGTATGTCAAAATCCTTCTCCTGAACAAATTAATGTGGCTCACACATCCATGCAAATGATGTACGCAAGCTCTTTCTTTTCGCCACTATATTATAGGAGTATATTCCGGTAATTGTTGAGCCAATATCTTTTATCTATGCTGCCTTCCAACTCCCCTACAATAAATTTCATGTATTTGTTAGACCGCAAGGATTTTTGGGGAACTGTTAACTAGACGAGCCATTATAAGCAGCAGTAAAACATTAAGCGCTTTTCATGTGTGGGTTATTTATGATTAGGCCACTTGTGCGAACAATTACTTTTTGGGTAAATATAAATTGAATTACCAAAAATATACTAAGTTCTACCGGTTATTCGTAGTATAAGATTTTTAAAACTAATGTTCAATGGTAATGAAAACAAAACCCTTTACTTCGTTTAAAGGCAAATGCATGTGTCATATTATCCAAAAGCACCCAATGGGGTTATCTTTCTATCTTCATATGGTAATGTATGGTGCTCTTTAATTGACGAACAAGTTAATGTTATTAACTAGGCGAAGCACCATGGCAGAAAAAAAAAAAAAATACAACGTTATTCTTAAGCTCCATACTATTTTTAATTAAGTAGACTCATGTTGATACTTATTTAATCAAATCATATCTTCCCCAAAATGATTCTGCCCTTATTTCCTCATTGATATGCAAAATATTTTAATCAGACCTTTTAGATATATGTTAAAATATCTTCCCAAAATTGTCACTTGTCAAAAAATTAACTAATTATAAAACTAAAGCACCCCATCAAATTTAGAATATTAAAGTTTCACAATTACATTGGAAATAACTAACCCTTAGTTAACCATGGAGAGGCCATTCTATCCATTTTCCCTCTTTTTGAGAAGTGCACGAGTCCCTTTGGCTATCATGAAAAAGGCAATCCCTGACATTAATACATTTAGGTTTTGTATCTTTATCGTCTCATATTTTTAATGTGTGAAAATTGTTTCCTATTTCATGCTACGTGAATATTTCATGAACCACTTCATTACTAACTAAACTATTGCCAAAATCGTGTTCTATACGTTTAGACCTCATTTCTCATCCACAAAATATTGCAATGAATGGACCCGCTATAGTGTACTGTTAGGAAATTAGTATTTACATGAGTCTTTACTAGATGATATTTACAATGTCGTAAACATTATGGTTAGGTTGTTATATTATTATTTTATAACAATAATATTATTATAAATTGATTATGTGTGCATTGTGGTGGTTGTAACCACACTCGTATATAGGAGTTAGGCGAGATATTTGTGGAGGGGTTTTCCTTAGATATAGGAGCTACCTCTCCTATATAATTGTATCTCTTTTATGCATAATGATATGAAGTATTTTTGTACATTATCTTGTGCATTCTGAACCAAATTCTATATTTGGTATCAGAGCGTTCATTTATCCTATGTAATGTAAGAGTGCTTATACTTATGAGGCAACGCCTTACCTTTGTCTCAAATTATGAGTTCCATAGTTATTATGTATATGAGTCAGTGATTACATTAGCTTTCGCAGGATATTATTTTACATAAATCTAAAGTATCCCCATGATGAAAGCTTGATATCCATTACCGTTTTTATTCGGTAATTCGTACAACATATGATATTATATATAGATGAAATATGGTGCGATTGTGTAGGCATAATTGATCACAGAATCGATTTGTTCCATACCCTCAGATGGTGGTGGACATATTGGTGAAGTTCTGTTTGTTAATCATTTGCATTGTGGCGGTTGTCATTCTCCTTTGGCTACAGCAAACACGACATGTTGAGATCGACCCCCCTAACAGTATCGGAGATATTTCATTTTGGCGTTGACATTCCAGACAATGACAAAACGTTATTTCCATGGCCCTGGGCCTCCACAGTAAGGTCGCAGCCTTCAATCAATTTTCTAATTTGTTAAAGTCATTTGGAGTGGACCTGCATGCACTTATTACTGGCCATCTGCACTCGGATCAACACGTGCCCTCTGTGATCTGTTTTATCAGACATTCAGCAGTGCATCGACTTCCCTCGTGCAAATATGCATGCATAATGAAAGACATTTTGCAACAGTCATGCGAGAACTTTAAGGATTGATCTCGGGTGTTCAAGGATAGAATACTCAGAAACCAATATATTGAGTTTATTGATTTCTGAATGTTGCAGGCTAGATCAGTTTAGACTTATCTACTCACATTTCATGCAAAACCTCGAAAGGCGTGTTGAAGAAGATTGCACCTGCATTGCGTTAAATCACTAAGAGGTTGATCAACTTCTTTCTGTCTTTGATTCAAGTTTTTTCTTATTTTGTTTTGGTATTTCCGGATCAACTAGAATTTTGGATCTTGATTGCTGTCACAGAAAAAAAATTCACAAACTAAATTATCTTTGTCATGGATAAGCTAAGTCATATTCAAAAATTTGATCGAAATGATTTCCACACATGGCAAGTACGAACACAATTATTTCTTATTAATATCTCAAGACCTGTGGGATATCGTTGACGGAAAAGTGAAGAAACTAGCAGATGTAGACGAAGCAGCAAAATGGGAGAGCAAAGATTCTAAAAGTCACGGCAATCATTGGACTGGGACTATCTGATGCCTATTTAAGCATTGTCATAAATTATCTCATACAATTTGGAATAGATTAAACAAAATTGTTTAACAATGCAATCTGGAAGCTAGCCATAGTATTGAAGCAATTTTTTTCTTAAATTTCCTGAACTGGAAGAGTTCCTTGTTTAGGACAGTCAGGGGCAAGCGCAGTCTTTGGGAATCACCCCTCGACTTCAGATTACAACAGTTATAAAATGGAAGAAAGCAACAACATGGTAGAGCACATTAGCAAGTTTCGATCCATCTCAAATCAGTTAGCTGGAATTAAAATAGATGTACCTGATGATGATGCAAAGGCTGTTTTATTGAATAGTATGCCAGCATGTTATTCTAATATGGTTTTTACGTTGAGTAAAATTAATCCTAGTCTAGAAGATCTCATTTCTTCTTTACTTGAAGAAGAAAAAAGAATTATAACTGACGAACCAAAATAAACTGCAATGTACGGTAGAAACAAGAAAGAAAAAGTTTTTTTTAAGAAATCAAAATACGGTTCAACTTCGAAAGGTACAAAGAAACAACTTACCTGCAGGTTGCTACTATTGTAAACAAACCGGTCATACATCTACAAATTGCAGGAAAAGAGCACAAGATTTACTTGATGGGAAACTACAAGCAAGACAATGCCATGGCTTTTGATGAAGGCGAGAATGAAGAGGAAGGAAATACTACTCATGTAGAAAATCAAAGTGATGAAGATTTCCTCTATTAGATAATTTTCTACTGGAGGTCGGAGGCAACGGAGGAAGGAGGTCAGATAGCGACCTCTCGTCAGTCATCAACAACGGGGCCACACTTTTGGTATGATGACATTTGTTTCAGTTGTGTGGTGTGGATTTCAGTTGTATTTTTCAGTGTGGTGTGAAAAATAAGAACAAATGATGTAAATTCCGGTTCACTTGTGTGTATTTCTCGTTTATCCACTTTTGTTAAAATATTGTAGAATGTTGATCAAAATGTATTGTAGCAATCATGATGTGAAGGTTTTTGGTAAACCATGAAAACCAATTTTGTAAGGTTTTTGGTAAACCTATAAAACCAATTCTGTAAGGTTTTTGGTAAACCTGTAAAACCAATTGTGAAAGGTTATTGGTACACCTGCAAAACCAATTGGGTAAGGTTGTTGGTAGAAGCCGGAGAAAACCATCAGTGGAAGAAATGTGCGTTGGCACATGTGCGAGTTTTGTGCAAGCCCGATGCTGCACAGTTGAGTTGGTCATGAGCACACAGAGGTGGCATGCTATAATCAAAGAACGATACTAGATGATATTTATAATGTGGTATTTACCTAATATTCGTGTTGTTTTATCATGTAAACACTACGGGGGGATGTTAGGAAATTAGTATTTACATGAGTATTTAGCCTGCAGGTTAGATGATATTTATGCGTCGAGCTCGAGAAAATATGCACTTTTAGAGAAAACTACACCTGAAACGGAGCTACAGAATGTGGTAAATATTATGGTTATGTGGTAAACATTATGGTTAGGTTGTTATATTATTGTTTTATAACAATAATATTATTATAAATTGATTATCCGTGCATTGTGGTGGTTGTAACCACACTCGTATATAGGAGTTAGGCGAGATATTTGTGGAGGCGGTTTTCCTTAGATATAGGAGCTACCTCTCCTATATAATTGTATCTCTTTTATGCATAATGATATGAAGTATTTTTGTATATTATCTTGTGCATTCTGAACCAAATTCTATATGTACAAGAAATTGGAGTAGAGCATCATGAAGTATAAACAGCAAGCTGATCGGTCATGAAGAGAGCAAGATTTCCAAGTAGGTGACTAGGTTTTGGAGCATTCATGTAAGGAGAAATTCTAGGAAGGAACATACAAGATCAAGCGGAAGAAAATTGGGCCTTACAGAGTTTTGAGAAGATTCTCAATGAATTTATGAGATAGAGCTACCGGATAGGGTGGACATATCACCTATCTTCAATGTAGCGGATTTGTACCCTTACATTGAGGGACAAGAGTGGTGAAGAAGACAATTCAGCTTCTACGAGTGCAGATTGAGAGCAGCAATTGCCTGCGAAGGCGAGAGAAGAAGTTGAGGCAGTATTGGATACGCGGATCAGTAAGAAGATAATAGGTAGAAAGTACAAAGAATACTTGATTAAGTAGAAAAACGGAGCAGCTGAAGACGCAACTTGGATGAGCGAATCCAAAGTTGCCAAGACCAAGAAAACCATTGACAACCTCACACGAGGTTTTCATGAGCATGAGCTCATGGACAATTTCATTACTATGGTTATCTGATACAGGAGCATCCAAGTTCACAAACAATCTTTCATCAACCAAAGACATGGGATCAAGTTTTTGTGCACGATTGTGAACAGATTTTTTTGTTTGTGCGCCTTGTCAACTTGGAAGATCAACAATGATTTGGAACTATCACACTATGTCCAACATGATGGAAAAGGCAAAAGGAAGAAGGGAAAAGACAGTTTGAACCATCTCCCAGAGGTCAAGCGACCCTTCTTTGGGCAATGGCGAAATCACTGCTTTACACAAGCGACAATTACAAAACCGCCACAGTGATTACAAAACCGCAAGGGAAAGAAAACAATTTCAACCATCTCCCAGAGGTCAAGTGACCCTTTTTTGGGACAGTGGAAAAACTGCCAGTTTACAGCGGCAGCAGTTACAAAACTGCCCTAGAAATGGCGCAGCCACTGATTTGCTTATACCGCCAATTTTGCCAACAATGCTTGAATAGGAAGAGAAGCCCCCAAAATCCATTTTTCAACACATTGATCATTTTACCAAGAACTTGGAAACTCAAGGATTTGTTAGTGCTCTGTGTCGGACCTAGAGATTTGAAGTCAAAGGAAGGTGAAGACTTGGAAGCAGATGTGCAAGAGGATAGCTGAGGAAAACAAGTTCCAATTCATAAGAACTCCAGTTCGAGAACAGAACAGAGGAAAACCAAAGTTTATCTCAGAGTGTGATGTTTTCTGCATTGTAACCAGTCCTTGGACTGAGTAATGTCTTAGTCATAGTTCAATAGAGATAGGGAAGCGTGTGTGTATGAATCTTTGTAATATTGTTGAAGATCAATAAAGAGAGAGTGTTTGGTTCCATAATATGTCCTTGTGTCCATTTAAGTGTGGGCTGTGATTCAATTAGCCCCCTCATTCTCATCAGCGTCAAAAAAGATCATTTTATGTTCATACTGGATAAAACTATAAAATAGCAAGTTCAAATGAACCATGTTAAACAACTCCAAAAGTGCGGTACAAATACCCATAATGCAGTGCTCACTAAGTCATGAGACAAATCAGAAAATACTTACAAGCTTGAAGTGAATCTAAAATTTGTAATACTTTGTTGTGTTCCTAAATACTTAAATTTTATTATGTAACATAAAGGAGCTAATTCGCCACAAAGCTCATATTTTTTATGACGCTGAGTGGATAGTGTTGTGCTAACTAGTATATCTTATGTGGGGACATGCCCCCTTGGTAAGTGGCTCGTGTGAGAAGCTACTTAAAGGTTTGTATATCTAGTCAATATAGTTATGATGGGGCTTATATGTGATACTACTCATTTTCTTATAAATAAAGGTTGCC
Organism: Taxus chinensis; assembly: GCA_019776745.2. NCBI lineage: Eukaryota > Viridiplantae > Streptophyta > Pinopsida > Cupressales > Taxaceae > Taxus > Taxus chinensis. Next base: position 97,979,115 of record CM034157.1, read on the forward strand.
TCATCTCTATGTGGTCAATCTAATTCATATCAATACAATTCTATGTATTTTATCACCTAGTGGTTGCAGATGTGAGTGCAGTCCATTTCCATGGAATAATATAAGATGCATTTCTTTTCTTTTTTTAACAAAACTAATCAGATATACTAATCTGAACATGCTTTTGATAGTTATGAAAGTGACCTAGTAATATGGAAATTGCTGCAAACAAAAAGCATCAATTTATTGGGAGTCATGGTAAGCAAGCTAGCATGACAAAAAAAGTATACTACCAGAAAAAGCACAAGCAATTGCTCACAGTACTTGAAGAAACGAATTAATTGCTTTCGAATTTGAGAAAAGAAAAAAACTAATAAAGAATCAAAATATCAACCTACAGGATCTGCATGAAAAAATCCATGTCGTAGAATTTGCTCCAAGTAGGACTCAACAGCATATCTGGCCAACCTGATCAAAACAAGGAAATAAAATAAACCATGCATGTTTACACTCCAGAAAAGAACTTGCATTTTTAAGCTTAATTGCTAGGAAATACAAAGAATATTCTACTAGAAACCTTTTATTAGAGAATATATGGAAAGTACAACGTAAGCACATGAAGTTGTTACATTAATGTACAGAAACAAGATCTAATTGCAGAGTAAAAGCAAATTTAGAAGAGATATATATTATTGTAACACTGTTTTCTGGATATTAATGATAACCTAATTAACTATTTAAGGTTACAGGTAAATAGGAATGCTTACATCGCTTTGCATCTGAAAAAAAATACCACCAATATAATAAATAGCTCTGGAAATTACTTCACTAAACTGTTGATTTATATCAAAGAAACATTAATAAAAGCATGTGTACAAGGTGCATTTCCAATGTACATTTGCTTTAAAAAACCTAAGATTGGCTCAGACTTAAACCCCTTTTAAAATTTCTCATTTGCTTCTGTTGAGTACAATCACCATTCAAAGGTCCGAGTGGTTCATTCAATTTTGCATATATGCTGGTTTGCCTTTTCACTATATTAAGTAGCTCACTGCTATTTCCTGTTAATATCCTTGCTCATAGCCTTACAGTCATCCGCATGAACCAATAAAATTCCCCCAAACGTCTCTGAATTTTTATTTCCTTTCTCAAAATGTCCATATTATATTGCATTTTAGGTAATCCTCACATTTTACATTTTCAAAATTTTGACATTTCATCTATTCCTAGCCTTCTTGTAGTTTTGAATTTTACTCTTTCATGTTGGAGCATGTAATGTTTGTGGGGACACACCTAGTGTGGCCCACCACAACAAAACAATGTCTCCACTATAAGTTTTCCATTAAGTTTTAACCTTATAAACATAACTTATATTACAAGTTATAATTTAATACTAGTTATAAAGTTTAAATCAATTTATTGATTTATTTAACTAAGAGGGAATCAGTTCAACCGAAAGGTTGCAACCCATTTACCCACCCTTTAAATTACGGTGATTTCCATTAAAAATGGGGTGTGTGAGAAATTCACACAGCACATTATTGTGGATCATAAAAATCCTGACATGGCATCAGAGCCAGGAGATTTCTAAGTGTTGTGCAAGTTTTGGAATTCAATGAATATAATGCAGTTTTTGCTAGATGTAGAATTCAGTTTAGAAATTTACAAGTTGTGCGTTAAGTTGGAGGAAAAAGTGCCTCTTGTGCATCTACAATCGGCCTCACTTCCATTGAAACTAATTGATACAGAAAATTTTATATATGCATATATATAGCATGTCCTCTTCCGCCAACAGGAAGGGCAGGAGTCCCTCAATTTTAAACTTCTGTGGGAGCTAAGTTTCATTAGATTGAAAAGAGACTGTTAGCTTACATTGGCATCATAAAATACCACCATAAATGCAGCACACAAGGAACGCTTTCATTCACCCTAGTTTGCAGTAATAGTATTGCATACAACAAAATAGGGACTATCAAGCATTTCAAAAGATTAAATATATAGGTTGGCCATTTTAGGGACTATCTACAATTCTTACGGCCATGCCCATTTTAGGGCTTTTCATATTTATAGATTTCTATACTCGATTCTAGCAGCTATGCATGGTTTCTCAACATGGCAGGCCAGCAAAGTGGGTGATTTTAATAAAACTCCAGTTCCTCAACTGAATCCCGAATCTCCCTCGAGTCCGGTCCACATTAAACACCTGAAATGGCTGCCAATGTCCCAATGCCCTAGATTAGGGTCAGGGATTTCCACATTCTTCCTTCTTCACACTAATCAGTTAGCCAAAATGATGATGGAAAAAGGTCAAGGCCCATTCTTATGTGAACTTCCCCCAATTAAAATATTTTTTAAAAATGCATTTTGGGTCCATGACCTTTGTCATGTTTCCAAATTGTTTTTACTTTATTTCATCCGTCAAATAATAAATCAAATGCTCATCAACCACAAACAGGAAGTAAATACATAAAAATAACATTCAAGTATAATGCTTTAATTTTTAAGTTATATTCTATGTATATGCTTCCAAGATGTTTGAGAGTTCTTTCGGACATTCCGGAGTTATAATGCAAATTCTAAGTTTTGGTGGGTCCTTTCGAATTTCAGACTCAGCTAATTTCAGGATTTCAAACTTAGTCAAATTTTTGGACTTCATGATTTCAGGCTTAGCTGTATTTCAAAATTTCAAACTTATCTAGTCGGCTTACCATCATGGTTAAAGTTTCCATTTGGGCCCCACAATTAATGGCAAAGATGTTTTAAGAAATGCCAATGTCCTCACAATGTCATGGTAGGAAACACAAAAAAGAAATGCCAAATCCATGTTAAGTCAAAACAAGATAACAATTCTTCGAGATATCATAGCCTTAGGGAAACCAAAATGCCATTCAATATATGAATCAACAGAATTGATTATAAAAAATAATCATGCAACTCTTTACAAAGGTCAAAATCAAGGTTCATGATTATTATAAACCCCAAGGGAGTCGAGGTGCTAATCAAAGCCCATTGAAAATGCCCACAATAAAGTCAATAATAATGACAAGTAATTTTAGAACCCTTCCACATATAATGCCATGGTAAGTATGGCATACCTATCATATAAGCCAAGGTCTATGCCTTCAACAGTTATTAGTCGAAACAAAGTTATGTATTGTCCTCCCTCGTATATATTTAAAACCAGCTCTTGTCTAACAATGCAATTGCATAAACATATAAACATGAGCCTTCCACGTAATATCAAGGTACTCATAGAAGACAAGGCCCAATGATCATTGAAGCTCGGTACCATACCAAGTAACGTGGTGCTCGATTAGGGGAACACGCAATTACTTTGTCAAGAATCAAGTAATATAGTTTGGTGTGCAATCATCAAACAAGAAAGGTTCATCATTCATCAAGTGTCAACAAGTAATAATAGTGTCTACAAGGTCCATCAACCATAAGAGAAATAACCTCCATAACACAATAAAATGTCTGAGTTCTCTAATCAGCATAATGTCATGCTCAATGGTATGGAATAAGTTTCAAACTATCAAGGCATAACAACACATAAAGATGAGACCACACATCCTATCATAACATTCAAAGGCATGGTAACTATATAACATTATATTTGTGGTGCTTTCAAACATAATGTCATGGCAATGCACTAGAAGCTAAGATAATTCATCTAATGATGTATGTGTCAGCTAAAAATCCCGAATTTTAGACTTAGACCAACATGGAATTACACTCTCAACCGGTGTCCAACTAACAATTAAGGCAACCTAATGACAGCCTTCCAAACGCCAAATTCAAGGAACCCAAAAATGGGATGTGACAATCATATGCGATCCAATTGTTGCCACCTTAATTGTATTACCATCGATTATTTTTTCCCTATGTCAGGTTCATATATACTCCACTTGTGGCTGCTTTCAGGTTAAGGACTGTTCCCTTTCCTTGAGTCGATAAGACTTGAACACGTTTATTCTTCATGTTAAATAGAAAACCCTCGATAGTATGGTCCATTACTTGGAAAATGTTACACAGGACATTCTTAAGGCAATTGACATTTGTATGCCCTTCCTTATTACTCTTAGTGCACCATACGTCTTTTATACCCTTATTTGACTCTTCTTTAAATTCTTATAACATATGCATCATCTCAGTATGGATTGCTTTCATCAAGAAGACTTGTCTTCCTTCAACTTTCTCTGAGTCGCTTCTCATATGGCCTCACATACTTCATCTTTCTTCACTTTCAATATTCGATGTCCAGTCATAAGCTTTTCTTGATATGATGTTGATGGTACCACTTCTGTCTCTCTCAACTTTAGAAAATGTCCCCCAATAAACCACCTTTTCCTCAATCCCTTTGTTGGGTCCTCTACCTTTTTTAGCAACTCTTTTAGACACATGTTGTATGCTCAAACACATTCTCTTTCCCTGCCTCAAGCTATATATCTCTGCTACATTCTCATTAGCCTCACATAATAGTTTGAATTCAGCCCAGAATTCATTCAGTTTTTGTTAGAGAATGAAGAGAATGGAAAGCATACGGCACACGGCACACATACATCTTGTGTGTGTTCATCATTTGATATACATAAAAGAAATCACATCATGTGAGGTAGTTATACATTGCATAATTAAAATACATTCACTAGTTAATGTTTAAATAATGACATTAAAATTTTAATACCCCCCTTAATGACTAATTTGGAAACTATCCAGGTTTGTTCTGAAATTATACAAACACAATGGGACCAAAGGATTTAGTCATAAAATCAGCAGGCTGATCCTTAGAAGTTAATTTGAAATTTGCGGTCCTTAGACACTTTGCTATTGTCCAATGTATAAGCTTTTGTTGAGACAAGAGCCATGGTAGATCGCTAAAATCAGCACATAGATCCGGTCATGTAGGCATAAGATAATCGATCTGCCCACCAATTGTCTGTAGGGTGATTCATTGACTGGTAATGAATCATCATTGGCTGATAACTTCAGCCCAACCTCCATAGTTTTGAATCCAAAATCTTGGAGATGTTGATCAATTTGAATATACTAGGCTTGTGGAGCCTACCTAAGTCCATACAGGGACTTAATCAATCTGCAAACCAAATGATCACTACCAGATACTTGAAAACCTTCAATTTGCACCAAGTAAACCTCCTTGTCCAAATCTCTGGAGAGAGAAGCAACTGAAATATGACCATTTTTCCAGTATTTACAGTAGGAGCAAAGATCCCTCATAGTCTTTTCCCTCATGTTGATAAAAGCCTTTTGTAACAAGACACACCTTGTACTTGTCCAAAGTAGCATCAGCTTTGATTTTACATTATATCACCGTCTATATCCAATGGACAATTCCACTTGACTCACCTAGCATAAATTCCACCAACTCCCTGGCATGGTTCTTCAACAAGTCGTCATATTCTACTTGCATGTCAGTGTTCCACTTAGTTATTGCTTCTACTTCAGAATATCACTTCTAGTATAAGTACCGTAAAAAGGTTAGATGTGAGAGCAACATGAATATGTTATATTGGATTAACAACCTTCTCTTTGGTTCTTCAAGCTAGTGCCTTTCTTTGAGTGGTTGTTCATGCCATCTCACCATGAGTGACTGTTCTTGTCATCTCACCATGTGCCTCCTACACATCCTCGATAGTGGAGTCACCCTCCACAATTTTTTGAGTAGCTTGTCCTACCATCTCACCATGCACCTCCCTTAGGTAGTGGAGTCATCCTATAATTGTTCTATTGACAATTCATCTTCTCACACATGAGGCATTTCAGCCTCACATACATATTGTATAGTGAATATTCCCTCCACAAGTGCTCCATGTAAGTTAAATAGAGCATGGTCAACAACCCTATGAGGAATGTCATCCTCCAGCACATCTTGTATGGTGGAGTCTCCCTCCATGCGTGCCTTTAAGTTGACTATGGTAGGGTCAACAAGCCTATACATGCCACCTTGCCCAATGCCTAGGGCAACTACCCTGTCTTGTGTCACATTAGACACAATACACTTGGTGCCTAGAGAAATTTACACCAATGTTGGGATTTTTGTTAATTGATGAATAGATAGGATTTTTTAGTGCATGCTAGGAACATACTTAATATTCCTTACACGAGTTTTTGAGCATTATTCAACACAAGTGTGTATATCTCCTATCCCCTCTACTGCAAGTTACTCTCCGTATGCAAATAAAATTGAATCAGACAATTTGTATTTGCAGTAATTGTACATACCAATCCCTGTACAACACAAAAAAAATGTTCTAGATGCACTAGAATCAATGAACCAACAGTTGGTAGCATTGTTGTTTGAGCATGATACCATGAGAGCATACTCTTCCTTAAAATCCCATTCTTCAACTACTGCCACATTTACCCGACCTCTTGCCTTTTTGTGGTGGGAAGAAAGATCATATTGTGCACTTAAGCAATCCTTTTTCACATGCCCGACCTTATGACATAATGACATTTCACCGGTATCTGGAAGATGATTCACCAAGAATTCATTCCAGTTCCCCTTCAACTAAGCAACAAATGCACTTTTTTTTCCATAACTAGACTCACTTGTTTGTGTCTTATTTGCGTTCCTTCTGCAGCAAATAGGAACTAACCTGATTAAATGCCAAGGTCTAGCTTTTTGCCACCAAGTGTAACACCTCTACAAATGTTTCATAGGAGGGAGACAAACTATTCAAAACAAGTGCAGCTAGGTCGTTATCATTCACATTTTTCTCTATGGCAGCGAGCTGCTCTCAAAGATCTTTCATTCGAACAAGATGTTTTGATAGGGACCCACTCTCATGTATCTTTTCTTAAAACAAAAAATTCTTCAAGTACAGGACCCAACTTTTGTCGGAAGTTTGATACTTGTTTCGAAGACTAATCCAAAGCACAATTGCCATAGTGGCATTCCGGACCTCAGGGGTTAAATCATCTAATCAATAATTTTAAAAATAATTGCGCCTCCTTATGACACTTGTCATTATCGGCAAAATTCATAGCAGATATCGATTCCTTGTCAAGAATAATTATATCACAATCATGAAATTTCACAATAGTTAAACTTTTATGACTTCAAACATTGTAGTTTTGAACAATTAATTTATATACTTCCAGTAGAACTAAATTCTAAATATCGGCCATTATTCACTGTAATATTTAACTTTTGACCTATAACTCAAAGCAAAAAAATTGCTACTGACAATAACTCAAAAATACATTTGATGTGAATGAGCCCACTATATCGAGAATAACTCTATTCACCCATAATAAAATTAGGGCTTATGACATCATCTATTTAGAGAATAAAATAGTAAGTAAATATTGATGGGGTCTAGAAATTTACGAAAAATGCCTACAAATGTTGTGTTGATCTGGAATGCACTCTAGTCTACATACACCTTCATCACTTTTTGTGCTCTAAGGCCACAAAAATGTAAATGACAACAATCGCCCTAGAAATCTCATCATCACGAAATTGGATCTAAAGTTTCAAGAACTGATGATTTATCTCTAAAATGAACCTCAAACCATGCAAAATTACAATTGTTTCTGTCTAGACATCCTTCGTTAGATCTCTTCCGCTGGTATTCTAATTATTCTTGGGAAAAAATCTCAACTTTTGTACACCATCTAGTCCATACTAAGCTATAAATGGCTTCGTGATTGTGGAAGAATCCTCTACAACTTATGTTGATTATTCTTCTCTCGTTTTTTCCATTTCATACTTGTTCTTCCTCATAAATTTTCATTGGAAACCAGTTCAATGATCGCACCCTAGTACAAGTTGTCCTAACTTCTAGTATAGTCTATCAAAAACGTGTGCCATAATTGCATATCCTTATGTAAATGCTAAAATAGATTCACGGTTTGGTTCGTATGAAGCCTTTGCGTCATTCTAGTTCTAGATAAAATACCACTCTGATTTGCCTCCTTCCTCATTCATTTGGTCTTCACAAAGATGTCTTCGAAAACCTTTAAACTGTCAAACTGGTATGGCCATGCCCTAGCAATCGTCACTTAAATCGCAAACTCACATTTTACCTTATCATTTGGAATAAATTGTCTTCTCATGTGTTCTTTTCTTCATAAATTTTTGCAACTGGAAATATGAGAGAGGTCTCTGGTCACAACTTGATGTCCTCGAATCACAAAATCTCAAATCATGTATTTTCTCACGACTTCTTCTCTGCAAATCTACACTTGTTTTCCCGTGGCCCTAGACTACACATCTCTCCCTCTTCACGGTTTGTACTCTACTCTTGGGGCTTCCTCAGAGGATAGGTATAAAGCTCTCTGTCTCTTCCACACTTTGTACCAGGTTTTTCAGGGCTTCCCTGAACTCTGCAACTTGTTGTTCAAAAAACCCTTCTCCTTGGGCTTTCATTGAACATTGGCAATAAAAATACCAATGTTAGTAAGAGTTGAGAGAGACAGTGAAGAGAACTCTGGAAGGCATACATCACACTCGCACAAGGCACACAACTCACTCACACCCTGTCCTTCCTTTTAGTTAATCATAAGGTAGTTACATTCAGGTGAGGTAGTTATATGTTGTATAACCATTTAAAAATGTACTATTGATAGTATTTCCAAATTTTGTCTAATTCATAAGTGCACTTGTGTTATTTCCAACATACGAATGCTGCAGCAGCATGCCTAACTTCCCTAATGCTGCAGCATGCCTAAATGCAATAAAATAAAGAGTTGGATTGTTAGTTAGAGTTAGATAATCTATCTATCCTATTTTGCAGGAGACTGCAAATTTAGCAGAGAAAAGAAGATCTTAAGTGAAAAATTTGATTGCAATGATGCCACCGAGAAGTGAAGTTGGAAGCATGAAGCATTATAACCTTTTACCTCCCATGAAAACTCAACCGATTGACATGCATCCATTATAATATCAACTAACATATTCACCAAGACAAACACAATTTGTAAAGTGAGCTCCATCTTGATGGAGCAGCCTGATGGGATCAGAGGGCTGAACTACCGCCACAAATAATGTTATCAAGGAAGATGCATTCTCAAGTCGCTCAGCTTATATTTGCTATAACTGAAATGTCAATGATTAAGTCCATATTAGTACAATATAATCGAGCTTTAAGGAGTACAAAGTTACAACAACAAAAACCACTTACAATGAGAGCCTCATCCTCCTTTTATTCTTGCTATCCAATGCAAGGACAGAGTCAAAGAATTTGAATTCAACTACTATGGTACAAAAATAAATACAGATTTGACTACATACAGGTCCCTTGCAGCTTAAAAATCTTTTAGGCAATTGTTTGTCCCCTTCTATACAGATAACTTCTTTAACAAATATGGTTGCACCGAAATGTCACCTTTGTTTTGTACAACAACTCTACAAGTGGTTTGAATTAATCCTATGCCTCGTTCTTCACATAATGGTCATTTTATGTATAGCTTTAAGTTTGCAGCTTGTGATTTGATGGTCGGCAGCAATGCGAGCTCCTTTAATCAGACGGAAATCATTGCCTTTGGTGCTTCCTTTATTTTTTATCTCAATCGGATTCGACTAATAGATGTGTGTTCTATCCAAGTCCACCGTAGATCTCTCCTTCTAACTTAGTTTCTTTTGTTGTATCTATTAACATCGATTTCTGCAGTGAACTGATGGAGGGGGGTGCACCAAGTGGGCTATAATAACATTAAAGCTTGGTGTTAATCCTAAAATATTAGCATTTTTGGCTACTTCTTAGGGGTGCTTAGCTTGTTCAGATTAGAATTCAGTTGCCTCTATCCATTGGGTGAGGAGTCATAAGTTGCTGACGAGCTCCTGCTTCTACCTGTCCTTTTATTGAAGAGCATACTTACCTAGACAAGTATTCAACATGTTGTTGAGCAAATGAGGAAATTGAAGCAAAGAATTCTTCTTATCAACCATACATCTTCCTTTCAATAGTGGTTGCATACTCTCACTTCTGAAGGCTTGTTTTATTCAGCAGCATGATCACTGAGAAAAAATTATTGAAGAATCTCTTAGGAGTCTCAATTGGCCAATCGTCTCTTCTTGTTTCTTGTACTTAATTTTATTATTAAAATAGACATATCTCAGCATCTTAAGAAATATGCAGAGTGATGCAAAAAGCATCTTATTATGCAGAAAAGGGGAATCATACTCTAATAAAACAGCCTGTCAACAACTAAGCTAAACAAAGCCATTAACGAAGGAAGAAATAGCGCCCCTTTATCATTAAGATTGTTGATTCAACAGGCTTGTTGGCAATAATAAAACATGGCAAGATCTACAAATCCAAGAATGGAAGGTCCATGACCAACAGAGTCGCCATGTGATAGAATGTTTCTCTGAAAGCTAAAAAGACTGAGATCCTCACCAAAATCTCAGTTGTAGTCATGCATTGGGAAGGATTTGGATAACATGATACCTTAGAAACAGATCCTTATCCCACCGGCTGGTCTAAAACTGTTGATGCTTGGATTTTTCTGATTTGTATGTGCTCGCAAATCCATCACATGGGATCTCTACTTAATGTGGGACTTCTTTCAGCAGAGAGCCTTTGGGAACAGTTGGCTTTGTTCCTACCTAGAGCCTAACCAACCTAATGTTGTAGTATGCCTAAATGTAGAAAATAAATCTAATCTACCTATCCTAAGTGCATGAAGTAAATTTAACAGAGGAAAGGGAGAAAAGAAGAAAATTAAAATGGCGGTGATGCACTAAGAAGGAAGTGGCTGAAGCATATAACCTTTCACCTCATGAACACTGCACCATTGACATGCATGCAATACTATCGAATAACATATTCAGCAAGACAAACACAAGAAGGTGCACTCCATCCTGTGGAATAGCAGGACAAGACCAGATGGCTAAACTACCACCACAAATAATCTTGTGAGAAATGCACAATCAAGTCACTCAACTTATATTAGCTTAACTGAAATGCCAAGATTAAGTATATATAGACAATGTAGCAAAGCTCTAAGGAGCCAAAGTTACAATGAAAACAACTGCTTGCAATGAGAACCTCGACCTCCTTTTATTCTTGTTATCCAATGCAAGGGCGGCCTCAAAGAATTTGAATTCAACTACCATGGTACAAAAATATATACAAATTTGACTACGTACAAGTCCCTTGCAACTTGAAAAAAAATTAGCCGGTTGTTTGCCCCCTTTTATACTGGTAGCTTCTTTAACAAGTATGGCTGCACCAAAATATCAGCTTTGTTTTGTACAACAGCTCTACAAGTGGTTTGAATTTCTCTCATGACTCGTTCTCCACATAATGGTCAATCTGCCTATAGCTTTAGCTTTATAGCTAGTGATTTGACAATAGGCATAGACGCAAACTCCTTTAATTGGACAATAGTCGATGCCTTTGTTGTTTTCTTTAGCTTTCATCTCAATTGGAAGCGACTAGCTAACACGTGTTAAGTCCAAGTCTACTATTGATCTCTCCTTCCAACTTAGCTTCTTTCAATGATTGTTGTCGATTTTAGTGGTAAACTGGTGGATGGGGATGTGCCAAGTGGGTATAACACGTATAACATTAAAGCTGGTGATGGGGATGTGCCAAGTGGGTTGTAATAACATTAAAGCTTGGTGTTAATGCTAAAACATTAGCAAGTACATTAACTAATATTTGATATTAATAATACTAGTTAAGGTTTACATAATGACTTAATAACTTTAATAATTTATCCTAGGTGTTTAATTTAGTCACAACATAGGTAGGTTGCATACCAATCAGTGGCTACCCCTCTTAGGATTGCCAAAAAATATTGAAGCCAAAAACTTCCATTTATTTGATCATTGGCCAAGATGATGGTCTCACAGGGTCTTTCTTACCATTTGCTTGTCTACAGGACATGGGCGTAACATCCCTATTTTAGTTGTTTTGTGCATCCTTGTGTGAAAATCATGTGTTGATGATTAAGGAATCTCATGTAGTTTGTCATCGACACTTTTCTCCCAACGAGATCCACCCACTTCAAAAAATTATTGTCTCCCACTATATGTCTGAGTCACCTTCCAAGCATTCTCAAACACAAACAAAAGGTACCCCGCACTCGCATGTTGGAGTCCCCTCCAAAGCACCACTGGACATGCCTAGGCATTCTTCTATCGAATGCTGAAAAATTCTTGTAGTTTGGACCTTTACATCTTCAACCTCTTCCTCATGGCATACCTTTTGATCATCCCTTACATAACTCTATAGCAAAGCTTGGATGTGCGAAATTCCAAACTCCCATACAAAATTTATTGTATTAGAAATTATTCTAATCTTCAAATGTTTATACAATTCTTTTGCTCGTCAATGAGCCTACTTGCCTTGAATGAGAACTTCTCTCCACAAGATGGGATTCGATGTTACCCTCCACTAAAGGAGGCTTAACAATGTTTCAAGATTATCAACTTCTACAGATGCCATATATTCAGCTGATTTGCACTTCTTTTAGAAGGGGCACTCTTCAAGCTGCCTCCAACAACCTCTCTTTTTGAGCTCTCTACTCCAACAAGCGTGGATCTTCTCATTGAGTGTACTCCTTATACCAGTTACCTCCTTTGCATTACTTTGGGGTTGTCAATCATAAACCTTACTAAACTTTTTGGTCACATCAACACTCTTGATCTTGTCCGCACTGACATTTTTTTTGTTTGTGGTTGTTCCTCTTGACGAATTCTAGCTTGATATTGTTGTTGGATGACTACGAATTGCAAATCCGTCCTCCTTAATTGCATAGGTCTTATAAAACATATAATGCTAGGCCAAAAGTCAAGGGAGGTTGGAAAATAATTGGTCCATGTGATTATTCCGCACCATGTGATCCTCAAAAATGTTGGGGGTTGTTTGCATTTCTCATACTTCTTTTCAAAGGAACTCTTTGTTTGCAATGTTCCAGAGGAAATGAAATTCCTTGACCAATAAATCTTCCCTCCCAATTTGTATGTGATGCTTCAAACTCTATGCATCTAATACTCTTGGAACACAACTCAATATTCTATCTTCTTGAACAACACCAACAAATGTAATATAGCAATTAGCTATTCAACAACCAAACAAAAAAATATACATAAGACAGAATAGAATTAACACAATTGGCACTTTAGTCGAACATTGTAATATCCCCTTAGCCCATTCATTGTTTCCCGACATCAAATAAGGAGGCTCGATCAGCAAACATAGAGGTTTTTATAGACACTCTTCTTAAGGTCACTAAGGATTTAGGGCAAGAAATGCATGATTGCTAAAGAAAAGTGGTCATCCAAGACAAAAGAATTTTCGGTGTTAAGGTCGAGGTTATCATGCAGGGACAGAGGATTTCCATAATTCATGACCAGGTTTCCAGAATCCATAATGACAGTCCCAGAAAAAGGATGCACCTTGTCATTAGCAGCTTTGAGGAAGAGGAAGACGTCACTATCACCAAGAAATATGACAACCAGGGGACTCCTATGGCCAAGGATTTACCGAACCCAAGTCCCAGCTCCTGTTACTAATAGCTAACTATAACAGGAAGAAGAAATATGGAAATATTAGCAAATGTGACCCATGTGGGGATAGAAAGAAAGGGGATAAGAAATATTAAATAAAGTAGGAGGAAAACATGTGAATGAAGAGAAAAGAGTTGATTGGTCCTTTTGTGTGGCAAAGAGGCCAAGGAAAATTATAAAAGCAAGTTGACTTGCATGGGAGGCATCTCTTTTTGACATTTATGAAAATTCTGAATTTTGGTGTGAGCTTGTATGCTTTGCATTTGAACTCCAAAGGACGAAAACCCTTTGAAGTTAGCTCTTAGAGGACGAAAACCCTCTTGAGAACGTTTAGAAGAAGAACGAAAACCTTCTTATACTTGTGTTTTCTAACAAGTGTTGAAGGTTAGATGCATATTTCTCAGATTGGGCTAGGTTTTAAGGAGAATGATTGTTGTTGTGTTCCCCTTTTTATTTCCTAGCTTGTTCAAGGTGGAGGGACCCATATAGAGAGCTATTTGGAGTGATATAGAGCTGATTATGATCAGATCTGAGTTGTTGTTCATAATGATCAAATTTTTAGAGGCCAAGATCAGCCATTTGGTGTAATTTTTGGGCCAAGGAATTCGTGTTTCAGCTGTGTCTGTGAAGGGTGCATCTGACAGATTTTAATAAAATTTCAGCCTTCTATTTGGATCCAATCTGGTATTTTTCTCATGTTTTTGCAATAATAAAATCAGTTGATCTGTTTTTGATGATAAAAGAGTGATTTTACTTCAAGTTTTGGATAAATTCCATCCTCTAGGCAAGTCATTTTTTGGTATTAATTCAAATCTGCATATTTATATTTGTTACACTGTTCAATTAAGATTAGATTTGTGGTAAATCCATTGAAAGTGTTAAGGTGTCCATTTGGGGACATTACAGTGGTATCAGAGTGGTGATTCTCCCAGTCTGTGAAGGAGAAAATCAGATCTGAATGCAACCAGGGAAAATTCCTATAGTCTATCAGAGAAGGAATACTCCAAAGAAGGTGACAATGGAAGAGCATGATCAGAGAGCTCCTCCTAATGATGAGCTTAGCTACATGCATGAAGTGATCACAAGGAGTCAGAGAGAATTGCAACAGTCTATGAGAGAAAGTCAAAGAGATATGCATCATGTTTTGAGGGAATCTCAAAGGGATGTGTGAAGCATTGACCGGTTCCATCAGAGATTTGGCAAAGATCCTACAAGGGAACAATATGTCTACAAATCAAGGAGCAACCAACAATGGTGAAGGAAGCTCTATGGGACCAGCTAGGTTCTCCTCCAAGCCTCCACATCAAATTTTCAGAGAAAAGTTTCTCCAAAGAGAGGAACAACCAGTTGAGGAGGAAGCCCCAAATGATGTTGATGACATGGAGGTATGGGGTGAAGAGTATGCAGCCCTTAGTTACAGAGTGAGGGAGATGTTATCCTTCAGAGACTATTGCCAAGTGAAGAATAGCAAAGGATCAGGAAGGAATCGAAGAGTTCAACAAGAGCAACCAAGAAGAGACATACAACAAAGGTTGGGTAAGGTAACTCTTCCTTCTTATGATGACTTAGATAAGTGTTCTGCTAGAGCTTGGTTACAAAAATTGGATACATATCTTTCATTGAATCCAATGTATGAAGAAGAAGCCCTCAAATTTGCAACTTTGCATTTGGAGGGAGTTGCACATGAATGGTGGTACCATGGAATAATCACACAAGGACATGGTTCTATCACCACCCTTGAGGAATTCAGTCAATGTTTGACAGAGAGATTTGATAGAATAGACCCGGATATGCATTTCAGAGAGTTAGCCCAACTCAAGCAAGAAGGATCTCTAGTTAAGTATATTTATGATTTCCAAAGGCTTTTAGTGATGGTGCCAGATATCAGTGAAAGAAGACTTGTGTTGTTTATTGAAGGTCTAGGAGAGCCACTAAAAGGCCTAGTCAAAGCCTTTAGTCCTCCATCTCTACAAGGAGCCATTAAGAAGTCATTGGATTTGTAAAGTTCAATCCCAAAAGGTAAAAATCTGCAGTTTGGACAGCAGCGAACAACACCTTTTGGACAACAAAAAACAAAACCCTTGGGACAGCCAAAGGGATTATTTGGACAGCCAAAGACTTCTTCATCAAGTGGGTCAAAGATGCCAAATTTTGGACAGCAAGGTAAGTCTTTTCAAGACAAATCTGATGCAAAAGATTGGGTTAAAAACAAGGAAATTGAGGCTAGAAATGAGCTTAGAAGGAAAAAGTTATGTTTCACATGTAGAGATCCTTGGACACCTAACCACCGTTGCCTTGGAAAAGGGGCAGCCCATTATATTGAAGTGATTTCAGATGTAGAAGATGAAGAGGAAAGTGTTGATCATGAAGAAGAAGAAGAGCAAGCAAAAGAGGAGGAAGTGGTTCCCACGGATGGAACATTAGCCACTTTATCTAGAGCACCTAGGTACTATGCTTTTCGTGTGAAAGGTGTTCTTCATGGACAAAGAATCATAGCATTGATAGATAGTGGAGCTACTCATAATTTCATTGATGAGAGCTTGGTGACAAGAATGGGATTGAAGGTGGAAGATTTCCAAGGCTTCAATGTGACAGTGGCGGATGGATATACTCTTGCATGCACAAAGAAGATTCCACAACTAGAGATCACTCTAGGAAGGCATAAGGTATGTGATGATTTTTATGTCATTGGTATTGGTGAAACGGATGTAGTTCTTGGTGTATAATGGTTGCAATCTTTGGATGAGTTCACTCAAAATTATCAGACCATCGAATTAAAATTCAAAGTGCAAGACAAGGAAGTCATTTTGCAGGGTATGAGGAATGGTACTCCACAAGTTGTGACAGCCAAGAGTATGGAAAGGTCCTTCAAAAGAGGGCAGATTGCATGGGCTGCACATTGCTTGGTAAGAAACACATCCTCTTTTTCATCTCAACAGTCCTATCATGTTGATATTCAGTCTATTTTGGATAAGCATAGTAAAGTATTCCAAGAGTTACCTCATGGATTGCCTCCGGATATAGGATTTCAGCATATTATTGAGTTGGAACCAAGTTCAACCTTGGTTATGTCTTCTCCTTACCACCATCCAAGGGATTTTAAAGAAGAAATACAGAAGGTGATTAAGGAGTTGTTAGACATGGGCCACATAAGGCCAAGTTCTAGTCCTTTTGCTTCTTCAATTGTTTTGGTGAAAAAGAAGGATGGAACCATGAGGATGTGTGTTGACTACAGATTATTGAATAGGAAGACAATCAAAAACAGGTACCCAATACCAAGGATTGATGAGTTGCATGGAGCAATGTTCTTTTCAAAGATTGATCTAAGATCCATATATCATCAAATTAAGGTAAGAGATGAAGATGTTCATAAAATACTTTTAGATGTCATTTTGGTCATTTTGAATTCCTAGTGATGCCATTTGGGTTAACCAATGCCCCTATTACATTTCAGTCATGTATGAATCATGTTTTTAGGGAGCATTTGAGAAAATTTGTATTGGTATTCTTTGATGATATCTTGGTGTATAGCAAATCATGGGAAGAGCATTTGAGGCACTTGGACATGGTCTTAAGCATTTTGGAACAACAATCTCTTTTTGCAAAGTTATCCAAATGTGAGTTTGGAATGGAGGAAATTTTGTATCTAGGACATGTCATCAATGCTAAAGGAGTACATGTGGATCAACAAAAGATCCAAGCTATTATGGATTGGCCTCCTCCCACCACATTGACTCAACTAAGGGGATTCTTGGGTCTTTGTAGCTATTACAGGAGATTTGTGAAAGGATTTTCACAACTTTCAGCCCCTTTAACAAATTTGACAAAGCAAGGAGCTTTCAAGTTGGTCACCAACAGCCCAACAAGCATTTGACAACCTCAAAAAGGTAATGAGTTCATGCCCGGTACTTGTTCCAGATTTTTCAATTCCTTTTGTTGTTGAGTGTGATGCATCCAAGGATGGAATTGGGGTTGTTTTGATGCAAAATAAGCATCCCATTGCATTTGAAAGTAGAAAGCTCAAAGATGTTGAGAAAAAGTACTCCATTTATGATAAAGAAATGTTGGCAATCATGCATGCATTGGTGAAGTTCAGACAATATCTAGTTTGTGGCAGATTTGTAGTGAAAACAGATCATAATAGTTTGAGGTATTTTCTCAACCAAACTGATTTGAATGATAGACAACAAAAATGGGTGAGTAAAATTCAGTCCTTTGACTTTGAAATTGAATTTATGAAAGGGAAGAATAACATAGTAGCTGATGCATTATCAAGGAAACCATATTGTTGTTCTATGACAGAAATTACAGCAGCATATTGGAGGGCTGTTATAACAACAGAGTATGCAAAAAAACAGTTTGCTAGTGTTGTCCTAGAAGGAGAAATAGCTGATGAAAAGTACCAAGTGGTTGATGGCATCATACTTTACAAAAATAGAGTCATTTTGGTTCTAGAATCCAAGGTAAAGCATAAGATTTTAGAAGCTATGCATGATTCTCCTTTGGCTGGTCATCCAGGTTATTTTAAGACATACAAACAGGTTAGAGAAAAATTTGTTGGAAAGGACTCAAAGGGGAAGTACTTCAACACATAAGGGAATGTCTTACATGCCAACAAAGCAGGACATGATATTCCAGCAGGTCTTTTGCAGCCTCTACCAATTCCAAATCAAAAGTGGGAAAGTATTTCTATGGATTTCATCATCGGTCTTCCCACGGTGCAAGGTAAAAGTGTTATTTATGTTGTGGTGGATAGATTGACGAAGTATGCACATTTTTTCCCGCTTCCCACTAAGTTTGATGGATCACTATTTGCTGGAATTTTTTTAAGGAGGTTTTCAGACTTCACGGGCTACTAGAGAACATTGTAAGTGATAGGGACACCAGATTTTTGAGTTATTTTTGGCAAGAACTCTTTCATCTTTTAGGTACAAAGTTGGCTCCTAGTACAAGCTACCATCCCCAAACGGATGGGCAATATGAGAACTACCATCCCCAAACGGATGGGCAAACCGAAATTTTGTAATATCCCCTTCTCAGTTGAAGATCCTTAGCCCATTCATTGTCTCCCAACGGCTAAAGGAGGAATAAAAGGGAAACTTAGTCATAATGAATTAATTATAAAGTGCAATATAAAATATTATTGTAAGCACTTTATATTAATTTATTAATGATAAGTTAAAATAAAAAAGAAAAATAAAAGATAAAAGATAAACTAAAATTAAAAAAAAATGATAAAGTCACTTTATTTTATTTTGTTCCCTTTATGAAAATGTGACCCATATGGAAGAGAAAAAATGTAAAGAAAAATATTAAATGCGGGGAAATAAATTTGATTGGAGGTTGTGGATGGCTAAAAGGCCAAATGAGGTTGTAAAAGCAAGTCAAATTGCAAGGGGAAGGGAGCATCATTTTTTATTTATGATAATTTTGTAGATGTGGTTTTAAGCTTGTCATGCTTTCCATAAAAAACTCCAAAGGACAAAAACCTTTGAAGTTGGCTTTAGAGGACGAAAACCCTCTTTAAGCTTAGAAAGAAAAACGAAAACTTTTCTTTCTTTTGAGAGGGAGATCTATTCAAGGGTTTCCATTGAATTTCAAAGTTCTATTCATGTTTTCCAGCAGTATTGAAGGTTGATTTGCAGATTTGGCATTAATTTGAGCGAGGGTTTGAAGAAGAAGTGTTATAGCTGAGTTTTGGCATTATTTTAGAAGCCAAGATCAGCTAGTTTGCATAGTTTTTGCACCAAGGAAATTGTATTTTCAATTGTGTCTGAGGATTATCATCTGCAGATTTTTATAAAATAATTTAATCCTATTATTGATCCAAAATCAGGTATTTTTCTCATGTTTTTGTCCTTATAAAAATTGTTGATATGTTTGGGTAAAGAATAGAGTTATTTTACTTCAGTGGTTTTCACTCATAGAGCAAGTCACATTTTCTGTATAAATTCAAATCTGCATTATTTATTTCAAGTACCTCGTCTATAAATTGTTATTTTAGATTGGATTTACTATTGTTTCGTTTGGGGTCAAAATTTATCCATTTGGGGACATTACAAACATAGCATATAGATTTGATTCTCTAGAAAGAATAACAATGCTAACAGGGAAAATACAAGAGAGCTCCCTCAAGATGTGCCCAAACACACCATATATATGATGAATCCCAATAAAGAATGTAGATTTGGCAATGGTTGACAACTACCTCTCATAACAAACACAACTAGTAATTCTGACTAATCAACCAAAAATTAGTTATGTTGCACAAATACATAGCTAAAACATTTATATGCTAATCATCATTTATTCCCTTACTAAACTATACAAATATACTAACTCTTGAGTAGGCTGAGTATAGAATACAAACAAAACATGCAACGGCCTATATCAAAAATGTGTCTACAATCTCTTTTCGCAATTGTATCCACATCTTTGGTCTTCACTTTGTACTCATTCTTCCGGCTCAACTTGTTCTGACATTCTCTTGACATTTGGACTAGGTTGTGTCATTTGGCTTGCGACTACAAATTTCAACTTCACTGACAAGATGTTGAACAAGATTCACTTAGCTTCTATACTTCTCCCATGTTAAACAACAACCTTTCTTATTGCTCATTCACGTTCATATACTTTCATTGTGCATCTAATTAAGTCATTCCCAAGATAAAAGTCCCTTTTTCTCAAGTCCTGCTCTCTCTTGGAGCAATCTTCCTTTCTCATGCTACTAAACTTGAGAGGTACCTCTATTAAAATCTAAGATCAAGTATTGTTCTCACTTGTTATAATATCATTGCTTACCTACAATACTCTCCAATTTTTGAAGAAAAACGAGGCACTTTCCCTAACTGCAATTCCCAGTCAGATGTGGTGGCCTATTCTTCCCCAAGTCCCTCTAACAGATTCTGAGGAGCACTTGCAATCTAGAAGAAATTACTTTCCAGCTTGGTATGATAATGATTCAAACCTTCTTTCCTTCTCCCAGGCAACCCTCAATCTGCAAGTTCCTCCTCTTTTGGTATAATAGTGTTGCACACTCCCATGCTCAAATCCCCCCACCACCAAATGCCTTGAAACCTCATCCTTCTACCCAGCTGTGAACAATCCTTGTGATTTAGCTCTCCGCCTCCTAGTTGGCCTTGAATGTGCTTGCTCTTTGCCCTAGATTGCTCAGTTTCATATCCATAATAACTTTTAGATGGGTCCAGAAAACTCTGACGACTTCATGCCCAAGAAATATTCAAGCCACCAATTTCAAAAATTGTCTTGTGAGACTACGACCTCTCTTTATTGGTTTACTTCCTTATGATTTGTGCTTTTCCTTAGTGTGCACCATGCACATGCGAACTAGTCACCTCAAGAGACATCTCTTATGGCAGAAACTTCATGAGGTGGTGATCTCTTGACAACCTCACTTCTTTTCTTTGGCTTTCTATTTTTGTGTTTAGTAACTTTCATAGCCTACAGTCCTCTTATCCTAGTCACCCTTTATTGTAGCTAGTTATACTTTTGAGTCCCATTGACGTACTTTATTCATTTCTGAACATTAATATTTTCTTCTGTATCCTTCTTTTTGCTAGAAGTGCAGATCTTCATTTTGTTACATGTTCACTTTGGGAATTATTTGTTGCCACCTTCCTCTAGCCGTTTTGGCCATCAGGCACCCTACATCCTTCGTTGTTAGCTGCTCTATCGGCGGTGTTCCTAATTCCTTTTTTTGTTCCTTTTGGTGAAGTTAATCTTCATAACTTTGGAGGATATGTGTTCAGCTCTTGTCTTCGCTTCACACCCGATTCTTCCAGGATGACGAGTGATGGGCCAAGAACCTGGGCAGGTTTTCCTTTGGTTTGTCTATAGCTACATTGAAGACAAGACTATCTTCAACTTAGTTTGGTGTTACTTGCAAATCTCTGGCTTCTTACTTGATGTAGTTATGTATGGTAATGTTCCTCCAAAAAGAAAAGTGTCTAGCAGGCGATCTTCTCATTCTTGATTGGACTCCACACAAATCAAATTCTCTACCCATGCTATTGTTTGGCTGTCCTTAAATTATCTGCCAAAGAAATCTTCTTCAACTTCACCTTACCCAACCACAGTCAGACAGGCACAACACTAAAAATGTAGCTTTCCTAACTATAATGTTGATTGCCAAACTATTTTAGTATAATAAACAATTCAATGCTCAAGTGAATAAGAACAACTCGCAACATATTTGGAACCGAAATTGGATTCATATGAAGGCAATGTATATCAAAGGAGAATTGGAACACCAAAGAGAATGCACAATGAGAACGTCTTATCCGTGTCCAAGTAGTACTATTAATAACCATGTCTGACAAGAGGTTTGGCTGTTGTACCCAACCATCACCCAACACACCAAGTACAGACCATCAGCTAATGCAAAATTTTAAAAAGACCAAGTACATTACAAGAAATATATTAACACTTCTTCATTTATAGCTATAGCAGACTTAGTACAGAGTGTCCACAAACATACTACTAGATGAAGGCGTAGTAAAACCGAATGAATGCCTACAATACTTAATAACAACATAAAGTAATCCAAAATATTAAATCAGATTCGACTACTTGTTCAAGAAAAACTTGTCAACTTTTTCTTATGCTTCACTTTTACCAATGGAAGACTGGTAAGAAACAATAAAAAACTTAATGGAGATTATACTTACTTCTGGCGATCAACTCCCAGCTGATCCAAAGCAGAAATCCTATTTATTTTGATGCCTGGAACATACTCCATTGTGAGGACCTAAGTGCAAGGATAAAAAGTTAAATAATCAGAAAAAGTAACCAATTTACAAGGCCATCAAATGGAAAAGTAATTCTACCTGTGGTGTTGTGTATTTCCAATAAATTTTTGGAACTTTAACATAATCCATACTCCTAAAGTTCTTTGCAAACAACTCCGCATTTGCAGCTTCCTTGATATAATCAATTTCCTGCAGATTGCAATAAAAATCAGCAGTTAAAAATACATTATAGGTTTTAAGAATAAGCCCTTTAAATATGATCACTGTACTATTTCCATACACCTATAATGTGTTTCACAGCAAATGGCTTTTCATTGTGTGCTAATTCATCTCCATTTACTTTGATGTCCCACTAATATTTTTATAACCATATTCTGTGTTAGGAAATCCATAAATAACATCAATTAAAACCATATTCCATTAAGAAATACATAAATAACAGTAACACCAAACAAAAGAACCAAAATGGAGATGTAGTTGAGAATCTGGGTACAATATCATTAGATTTCTACTATTTTCTCATTAAAATTTTGAAAACCTTAAAGGAAGCTACAATAAAACTGATAAAAAGGATGCACCAGACCTGTCGAGAACTATTCCCCTGCCTTGACTACATAGAGATTGGATCTAAGTTTGACTCTTGATGGTCCATAGAGTTGCTATGATGTATCATGCTCTGATAAGAAAAGCCTACATAGATGTGAAAAGGAATATTAAGATCTAGCTATGAATGTTTTCAAAGAGAAAGGAGGTTGGGTAACAAGCAACATGGAACAGTTGACTTATTGTTGTAGTTTCATGTACTAGACTGACCATGGATATTGCTGAGACATGGACAGTGATGTCAGAGTTTAAGGTGTGAATTGTTAAGCTTGTACTTGTGGAATGGATGCTAAAATTGGCGTTTGAGATAATGGAGTTCAACAAACACTCAACGAAGTTAGTTGTGAGGGTTGTGCAAAACCTTGAATACCTTGTGAAGCTGACCATTATGCTGAAGAAACAACGCGGCCAGACAGGAGTGCAGTTAAACACAGAACATACTTGGAATGTATTGAAGTTCTGGAACCATGACAAGAAGGTATCTTCTCGGGGAAGAAGCCTTTAAAACAAAGTTCTACTTTTGCTAAACTGAGGTAGTATTGGTGAGAATATAAGCTCATTGGATGGAGAGGCAATCAATTGTGATAATTTTCTGAACAGAAACCTGGTTGATCTAGGCGTTGGGGGAGATTTGGGCAGTTTATGGGAAGGTGAAGCAGCTTGAGGATCCTTTATTATGGAGATGGGAACGAGGGAAGGTTTTCCATCAAGATTCTTGACTGAAGAAGTTACCATCCAAAGGGTTGAAGGAAGCCAAGTAGATACTGAAAACTCCAAATCGTGTTTGCATGTGGGATAATTTAGACTTAAATTGGTGACATAAAAATAAGTTTTCCAACATGACTTCCAAAAGTGCAGCACTGTAAGATAGGTTATGATGTGCACACCATCTATGGCTTATAGCAGAGGATTTTTCGCTAATCTAATAAGGATTTTCTCCAAATTTCCAAAACATAACAGCCTCACTACTTATGTAGCGATGATTTTGTATGGTTTTGTGATCATGATTGCCAATTGCATGTGTGATGTGCTAATTTCGGCACAGATTGTAGTCTAGCTTTTTGTGAGGATTTTGCTGCCTATCTTCCAAGACAAAAAAAAACGAATTTTATCTATTTTAATAAAGCAAGAATGAAATTCAATATAATGGAATTGAACCCTCAGAGAGGAAAAGGGAAAACTCTCACAAAAAACTGGGGTACAAAGCCTGCCAAAACTAGCACATCACACATACAACTGGCAATCATGGTTGCAAAGCCATACCAAAACATTGCCATATAACTAGTGAGGCTGCAATCTTTAGGAGTAAAACTCTACTAGGCTGATGATCACTTATCAGTGGTCACATGCCTGAAGGAAGCACCCTTGTGTTAAGCATCAGTATCTCCATATACTTGTTCAGGAATAAATCAGTTATGCTAAAATAGACAGTTATGCAAGAACATTTAATTAAGCTGAAAATCATCAGTTTTACGGGAATATGTCAGTTATGTCCTGCAGCAATCATCAGTTGCACCACTTCAAATACTCATTTATTATGCAGCTATCAGTCATGCAATCAATTACTTATCATTATGCAGTCAATGACAACAATATGCCGCTCACATTAAATTGACTCAACACGTGGATAAGGGAATATAAAGTCAGTTACAGCATGATCTTATGCCCATAGGAGCTATAAAAAAGGTTTTAAGCCTCGTGAGAAAATCTTATTGTGAGCTGGAAAATATTGGGCAAGCTTTTTTGTGGTGCACTAAATATTAGGCAAGATTTTTTGTGGCCAAGTGCACCACCATTACTATTTTTGGAATGGGCCTGAGTCGGCGCACATACCTTCTGAGGAAAGTTTCTGTCACTTGGTGTGCTATCTGAAAATGTTAGTTGTGGTGCAGTAGAGTCTGTTTGGGTTATTCTTTTCCAGATTTGAAGTTTCTTTCCTTTCTGATCAAGCATTGTAGGTTTTGTTTGCTCAAAAAAAATCAAATTGCAGTCGGAAAAGAAAAACAAACTTGCAGTTTTTCTTTCCAATTCTTTGTGTAGCTGTTTTACATTCTTTTTATCAGTTTATGATCTGATTCATTACATATGCCTCCTGTTGGAGCTGCACGGGAGCTTTGTATGGACACATTTGTGATGGAAACATAGGAGGATTCATATCAACAAAGATGATTTTGTTCACAATTCAAAATCGGAGCTTTCAAGAAACTGGGACTTGTGATGAAACTAGTTCCTACCTTTTATTATAATTTATCTTATATAAAAACCTTACATTATATCCTATTATAAGATTACATATCAAAAGATAGGTTAGATAGGCCATCCCCCATCCCTCTATGTGTTACTAAGGTTCTCAGGTCTAATAGTTGTACAGTGTGATATCAATAAGATAGGTATGTTAAGAAAAAGTAGAAGCCTTAGATGTAAAATCTCTGGGGCTGCATACAATCTGTTCTATAGTAGTTGAAATTTGTAATCTGGATAAAATATCAGAAGTAATCTTTAAGGCTTTTAGCTGAACAACTTTAAAAGGAAGTTTTTTCTCTCTTTGCAGTGAACAATTTACGGGAAGCACCTGATACAGAACATATGCGCATTCATCATAAATAGCAACCCAGTCCCTTTTGGCACCATCTGACTTGGGATCAATCTTTTGTAGATATTCCGCTATAACCTGCATATATTAAAACATTTACATTAGCCAAAGCATTGTAATAGCTAATTATTTGCAAGATCTCAAAAAAAATCAAAATTCTGCAAGAAACCATGATTCCTAAACAGCAAGAAAGCATGATTCTTACAAAGATCAAAAGCATTCAAGAAAAGCTAAAAAGGCTTTAAAACATTTAGAAATTGAAAAAGATACTGGAAAACACTTTACAGATGAAACTACTACTGATAGCCAATGATGTTCAGGCGGCATATTTTTTAAATATACTAAGGGATATTGGAAATAACCAGATAATTGATGGGAAACCATAAATGGGTTGAAAAGCCGGAAGTTATTAAGGAAGATAATTTGAAATGCTGAAGTCAGAAAAACTCGGGAATTTTAAACAAAATTATATCTGACCAAAATATTTTCCAGGCTATATTAGAGGAATACAAATTGCTTTTACTGAACTCCTATTCCATGCATCTCTGGTTTAAGGTAGTATCTTAATAAAGTATTGTGTTCAGCAGCGTAGTTCACTAACCCATATATTAAACAACAAGAACCAGAGAAAGTATAATCAAATAAAGAGTGGATAATGCTACAAATGGAAAACTAGCTGTATTATTGCCACAAGAGCCAAAGGAAATTTCAGAATGAAAAAGAAGTATGTCACTGTATCCTTTCTTGTGCCATTTGATATGCTA
This sequence comes from Taxus chinensis, assembly GCA_019776745.2. NCBI lineage: Eukaryota > Viridiplantae > Streptophyta > Pinopsida > Cupressales > Taxaceae > Taxus > Taxus chinensis. The sequence continues at coordinate 98,005,308 of CM034157.1, forward strand.
AATCATGTAAAGCACAAAAACTAAATGAAACCAGTTTGAGAAGATTCACTTCTATCTGTGCGTTCAGAGTGAAGGATATGAAACACATGCATTAGCGTAAGGTACATGAACATCCCTCCTATAGAAAACCTCAGGGAAATAAGGGAACAAACCCTCAAATTCTTCAGATCAATGTCAAATAGCTCCTTGAGCCCTGGCCGTTGAACCTTCACAACGACCTCCTGACCTCTTAACTTTGCACGGTGTACCTGGCCTAAATTTAAATTTGCAAAGAGAAGGTTCAGAATTTGGATCCCTTTTTCATTACCCAAATCAAGTTTCTTCCTTCATGTCTTTTCCTTTTTTAAACTAAACCAAGAATTGGCAAAATATGATTTTTAAATCGGATAATTTTCTCTAATCCAAACGGAAAGCAACTATGATTCAAGATGACCTTACCAAGACTAGCAGCAGCAATTGGATCACGATCAAACCGTTCAAAAACCTCATCCACAGGTCTCCCCAATTCCTTTTCAATTATAGCAACTGCAGTCTCTGAGTCAAATGGGGGTACCTGATCCTGTGCTCATTAGGTTACAACACACTGGTAACTTAGTGCTTGAACAGGGAAAAGGACAAAGCATCCAAATAGTCACATTTACTTTCTTGCTAAAAATTAATATCATGAGAGTTATTCCTACAGAATTGCCAACTCCCCAAGCCCAAAGTTCAGCACACGTAAGTAAGGAACAACTGAAATATATGGCTCCAACAAAAGTTCAAAACAATTCTAATTATAAGAGTTCATATTAGTGATGAAAACGAAAAAATAAAGCCAAGCTTTCAATCTCTTAAGACAAAACCTTTACTATCAGATAGGACAAAGAGACCATTGACAATCCACAAATGTTATTTCTATGTAACACTGTTATTTAAGCCATGCCACAAAATATAAGAATAAGATGCATGGTTTCAACAAAAAGGATAGCAACCCGTGAGTTAGAAACCATTTCAGAAATATGGAAACCAAGGATATTGAGCATCTTAACCGTAAAAATTCATATCCCTTGCCAATTAGAAATAAAATGAAAAGGAAAGAGACGAAAATGTTTACAGTTACAAGCAGGTCACATTGTATTGATACTAGCTACGTCACAAGGTTCGAGTTCGAGTTCAAGTTCGACGAGGAGAATAATAGAAAAATATATAAAATTAAAATAAGAAAACATACACAAATATTTAATTCTAAATATTACAAATAAAAAACATCAAAATTTATACTTAATATAGCAATACTTTATAATAAATATTAAATACATTAAAAACATTAATAAACTTAACATAGAAAAGATTAAATAAAAAATATTATAAAAACAAATGAAATGAATAGAAAATGTAATATAAAATTAAATATTAAAAGTAAATTAATTGAACAAAATTATTAAACTACCTTTTTAAATGTAATAAAAGAAAATAATAACGAATACCTTTAAAAAGTAAGCTAAAGAATTAAATGTATAGATAACATTAAAATAAAATAAAAACGTATAATGGAAAAAAGTTGTGGTCATGATAATAGAGGGCTTCTTCTCGCGAGTCCTGGTCACGATCCTCTGCAACTCAGCCACCCTCTTGGTACTCTCCTCGCGGGTTTGGGATCGACAGCTAGTCAAGACTGTTGACGTTGTTTTAATTTTTTCCCTGATAACCCTCCTTGCGGGGTTATTGAACCTGGTAACTATCTGGACGCAAAAGCCTCACACAGAACGCCAAACCTCCACAAATCTCCTCACTGTTTTCCTGTGATTCAGATCACCATTTTCCTACGCAATTTTCAAGACAAACTAGACACGAATTTCAACGAATATTTGTTCTCTGGCAAAAGTTCGGCGAATTTCGAACTTGAAGCAAAAAATTCGCCGAACCTTGTGACATAGGATACTAGATATATGGAAGTTTATACGCAGGTGAGTAACGTGCAGAAAAACTCTTTTGAAAAGTTTGAGAAAACTAGGGCTATTTATGTAAATAAGGCAGACAAAGTGATACACCGGCTGAATCTTGTGAGTTGCCTTATTGATTTCCTCACACAAAATAAACAAGCCGTGAAATAGAAACAAGAATGGACCTCCATCACATCACTACAAGGTTGATTCAACTCGTTATCAAGTATAAAAAGAAAGACCATATAACTGATTAAATAAAAGGAGTAGGATCATGCATAAGTCATCTTCTCAAAACAATGAATCAAGGATGGATGGAAAACCACAACAAGACTTGATAAAGAATAGCACAACTGGCTTAGAGAAATAGAAACCCCTTACATGATAGTTTCAATTATTCCCATTTGTAATTCACAACGGATTTCTCGTCAATGCTACAACTAGATAAGCTACTTCGTTCAATCCTGGTCCCATAAAGTAATATAATATGTACTCACATTCATAGGGGCCCAAATAACTAAGCTAATAAAATTGTATTCTTTTATGATCAGTTTCGGAAAAAAATCAAAAGGTGAATGTAGGGTAAGCATCAAAATTTTAACGAGAAAAACAAGATTAAATAAAAACTATAAATTAAATAAGCTTTGGAAAAGGAGTATTTCATATGTAACAGAAATGTTAACATAGTTGAAAATATCGCAGTACAAAACCAGAGAGTTTGACATGGCAGGCTTGGGATTATTGAACTGACTTGAGAGAGTCTTGCACAAACTTGAGAGTATCTTGCACAAACTTGGGGGCTTGAACATACTTTGACAATGTCTGCAAAAGAGCGTCTACAATTTTTTTCATACTAGACAAACTTGAATCCAATCAGTCTTGAACATACTTTGACAATGTCTGCCAAAAAGATTCTACAGTTTTTTTCAGACTAGACAAACTTGACTACAACCAAGGAGCCCAGTCAATTCTGATTACTATGCTTCCAAGTTGAATTTCCATTGTTGTGATTTTGAAAATCTTGCAATGCAATAAATTTAAGTAAAAAACATATATCTAGTTAACATATTCATAACCTTTTCACTAGGCAGGACTCTACATGCTGCAACAATGATAGCCACTAAGGTCCTTCAAGTGTTCTCAATGCAGATCAAAACAATACATCACCTTAAGATATATCAACATTAGTTTTATCATTTATAATGAAAATCCAACACAAATGAGCATTGATAGCAATTCCCATAAAACTCTTTTTCAACCATGCAATAATATATTGTAGGGTTGCAACCCAACTACAAGGGAGCCAAAACTTCTCTTGCAAGATTCGTGTCTGCAACTAACAAGAAGTGCTCAGAAAAAGATAGGTATGTACAGCAAATATGATTGACACAATTGTGATGGATTATATGATCACATACAATTACCATCAATACATATTGCATGAGATTGCACAAATTTAAGACAGATGGATTCAATTGCATTGAATAAACTGAAACACCTACATAGACATGATTTTTAAAAATAAGAAAATAAGATGTAAGCTTGAAATTTATGTTAAGAAGATAAATGTCAATACATGTGAAGGCCATGAAAATAATGTTATCTAAGAACTTGAAATATGCATTCGAACCTGAAGCTCTGCTAATTGATCAACATATTCCTGTGCAAGAATGTCTACTCGAGTAGAAAACTGCTGCCCAATTTTAATGAATGTGGGTCCTAATCTCAAAATGCTTTCTTTCAACCACTTAGCTAGGGTTTTGCGTCTCTCTTTCTTTTTCTCCTCAGTAATCCCACCTGTACATCAAATGGAAAAAGCATAAATGACAAATGTTCTTAAGATAACATGGTAGGCGAATTTTACATATGAAGATCATTTTGAAATCTTCTTGAATATTGTTTTCAAAATATTGTGTGGCACCGATATTAAGGTGGGTGACATTTCAGAGTGATATAATATTTCATGCAATCTTATGCAAATTTGTAAGATTGTGGAGTGTAACGTCAGGTCTGAAGGAAGAGATGCCATGTGTGTTTAAAAATAGATGGCCACGCGAAGAATAAAAACTGAAATCAAAAAGAGAACTTCTAAAGCAAGGCGTCTGAAGACCTCAAAAATGAGGTACAATATATCAGCTCATTTCAAGATGATCCTAGTATAACCCTAACCCCTGATCCTTTTAGTTGATGGGATTTAAGCCTTAGGGCTCAAGCTCTAATATATACATTTAAGGGCTTTTAGCACAAATGAACCATAATCAAGTAGATCAACAGTGAAGAACTGTGAGAACCAGCCAAGGAGATTCTACTAACAAGAGGATATTTGGTTGTTATATTTTCATATCCACCAGAACAAAATGTTCATCTCTGAAGGGAGACCTTAATTCATTGGTAGAGTAGGAATCATGAAATATAGATAGTGGGATTCAATTCCCTTGAAGATAAAACACCTCGACTACTCCAGTATGGATTAGGCTCTTAACCTTACTGCCAGACTTTGGAACAGCACATTTGGATTTCCAAAACTACCAAGGAAAGAAAAATAATGCAGTATACCCCAATATTTGTTGATTTAGAACTAGAACAAGGGATACTGACTTCTACAGCACTATGAGTACTTGATCATGTTAAGACACGACCTTTAATGTTTAAACTATGAAACATCATGTTCAGATGCAAGGCATGTAATGAGCACAGAAACCTGGAAAGAAACTACCCAAGGATTCAATAATGGCATCGAGAAGCAAAGGGAGACAAACCTAATGTCTAAAACTACGCAGTAAAGATCCAATTTTCGAAGACAGTGGAAAAGAAGCCACCAATCGAAAGCAAAGAAGAAAGAGGTTGAATATCTGGAAAACCCCATAAAAGTTCGCAGCAACGGCATTAATGGGGCTAAACACTTCTCAGATCAGACCTGCATGCCATAGGGAAGGATGGAGATGGACCGTGTCAAAACCATCAACATGTTAGAAACAATCCGCATTCTGCATCACAAAGAGGACAAGTAGCTTGGTAGCAAAGCACCACAGCAATAAATGTGAGGCCCTAGTTGGTCGATGGAAAATAATATGGTATCAGAGCTAGACTAGGAACCCCAAGCACAGAATTTGGACTAGAGGATGAGACAAATACCCATGTTAAAGCACCCCAACAGTAATTCGAGTCCTAGGTGGTTCCTCTATTTTAGTTGTGTCAGAAAATTAACAAAAAATCAGTTCAAAAATCAACAGGAAAGAAGCGACACAGAGAAAAGGAAACATGGAAATCAGCACAAAAAGTAAAGGAAATTACAGTTACTAAAGAACGAACTAAAGAATATTCGCTCCCTAAGTGTTCATGTGAAGGAGAAGGATTGAAACCAGATTTGAAGAGCCAATATTAGAAGCCCATGAACCTGAAGAAAAATTCATGAGGAATGGACATTGAAGAATATTTTTTTAAGAAACAAAACCCATGTTTGTGCAAGGAAAGAAAAAAAGGTGGGCCAACAAAGCATCAACGTTGAGAGAAACATGGTGAGAGCCTCCTATTTGTAAGGGAAAAAAAGGTGAAGTATTTCAAGATCAACAACGAGAATTAAAGTTAAAGTTAGATGAACAACGTGAGAACTTCAACTGAATATAAACAATCCCTTAGAGCTTGAGATGCATATTTTATTTCATATAAAAGAAAGGTAATTTCTTTTGTTCTGGTGATATTAATTGATAGAAACTTTCATTTCTATGGTTCAAGATGTAAAATTTTATTTAATATGAAAAAGAGAAGCAATTTCTTTTGTTTTGGTGGTATAAATTGTTAGAAACTTTCAATTGTATGGCTCAAGATGTACATTTTTATTTCACATAAAAATCTTTTTTTCCTGTCTGCGTAAAAAAAATTATAAAAAACATTTATTAACAAATTACATTAAAACATCTCTTTGTTATATCCAATATTAGCTGGTCATAGAATCTCATTTTAAGGCTTTCTCACCTTTGTATGCAAACTTTTGATCATTAAGCCAAGCCTTGAATAAGAAAGTGACTACAGAGCCCCAAATCTCCATAGTTCTTTGTATTGTTGAGTATTTCTTAAACTGATTCCATCGACCACCAGGAGCTACAGAAACCTGTAAATATGTTAAATAGGAACTTTCATAATAGAGATGACAAGAAAAGAAAATCAGAACATGCAAGTGGAAATTATGGTTATAAAGGTGGAAAAAGTTAAAGGTTATCAATAATAATTTTGATAACCTTCTAAGTGTCAAAATTATTATTGATAGAAGAGATAACAGAATGGAAAAAATAAATGAGGGTTGAATAAACAGATATGCATTGTAAGGTATAAACTTCTAAAAAAGATAAAAATAATCCCTGCCATCATCCTTTGATATCAAGGTAAGCCCAAAAAAAACACTGCACAGGCATCGAAGGATATGAAGTGAATCTAAATCATTAGGACGTCAATCAAAATGGTCCAAATGGATCTAACTACGTACCTATGACATCATTTTGTTTCATTACCGATTTACTCATTGCTTTCTAATTTAGATATGTGAGATTGCCAAGAATGGGTCCAAGTTCAACCTAACTAACGGCCAATGAACTCCAAAGAAATAATATTTTTCCAGAAATGAGAGAAACAAACCGTACTCATAAACAGAATCCACGATTTGTCTTTCAACTCATGCTCTTTCAATGTTGTCAACTATGTTCTATTATTGACTAGAAATGATCTGATAAACACAATCAAAATGGCCCAAATTGGGTTTAACTACATACCTATGACATCATTTTGTTTCATTACTGATTTACTCGTTGTTTTCTGATTTAGATATGTGAAATTGCCAAGAATGGGTCCAAGTTCAACCTAACCAAAGGTCAATGAACTCCACAGAAATAATATTTTACCAGAAATGAGAGAAACAAACTGTACTTATTAACAAAATCCACAATTTGTCTTTCAACTCATGCTCTTTCAATGTTGTCAACCATGTTCTCTTCTTGACTAGAAAAAATCTGAGAAACACAATGACTAAAAATCTACAGCTCAGATTTGAATTTGAACTCTATATTTCTGAATGAGATCTAAGATATTTCAAAACAAAAGAGAACACAAATGACTGTCTTTAGTCTCAAAACAGAACCTTCATTAGTGTTTCACACATTAGATAAGATGGAAAAAATTACATTCCTACGGAGAAGATGATAAATGAATTTCCTAAGAAGGTGTGAACTCTAGCTCATTTGTGTGATTCTCTGTATATCTCAGACTATCTGCACTAGCATTCCCAAAAGCATATCCTAAGGATTTCCCCTTTTCCGACTTTCCTTTTCCATGAGGGATATATGATCTTACAAGATAAAAAAAAATCTGCAAAATATTTAGCTTAATATCCCTAATGTCTCTCGCCATATGCTGCAACACAACATTAAAATCCTTGTAAACAATATGACATCCTTCCTAACATAAAAATGAGCTTCTCAATTTGTTTCCTTCATTGCTGAAGAATGACTTTTGTACTTCTTTTCAGCTGAAAACAGTGAAGTCTTTACAAATGACTTGCCATTGAATTCTGTCTTATTTTAAATCATTTCTATTTAAGGTTTCCATTTCTTCTTGGGCAAGTTTTATGTTTTGAGGGTTTCAAAAATTACCTCCAATAACTCATTTTATGGATCAACACAGTCTATCAATTGGAGAAAAATTCCCTAAAGCATGTTGTAGTTAAGGATACAAGCAGGAAGGATTTTGCCATAATGAAACTTAGTGAACCACTTGCTTCTAGTATGGTGGTTCAATTTCACCTCTCTCCTTTGAATTAAAAACAGATTCTGAAAAACATATTAAAAATAAAATGAACCAAGTCAAGATTTGGTGGCTGTTACAGAATTGTAACCCTTCACTCAAGTGCATTTGTAAGAGGCAAGTTTTTGGGTGTAGCATTTGTTGCTGTGATTATCCTAGTACAAAATGATTTTGCCAACTTGGAAGTTCCTGTTGTTCTGTTAGCACTACTGGTACTGTTTTTGTCAGCCCTCTGCATCAATCTTTGCAGTGCCCTTACTGTGGAGCTTTATTTTACCCATTTTCGTGTACCAATTATGAGGCCTACCCTGCGAATTTGGAATACGTACAGATCACATGTTTCTCGACTACTTGGTAGATTAAGCTGTTTGGATGCTATTTTAAACATTTAGATACATACATGTCTTCTAGTCTCTCATTATTATCAAAAAAATTGCTGTCCCCTTCATGTCTATGTAGCTCCATTGAGTGGAAGGATCATTTACTTTGAGCTTAACTGATACCTTCCTATAGTGTGATCTTCGCAAAATAAATGACAAATAAGAAAAGCTTTCACTTTCCTTTTTGTATATCTTAATTATGTCAATGATCTTAACCAACAAAAAGGAGTCCAGGTGCTTGACCCAAACTTTGTACAGATAACGATTTGCACAGTAACTTCAGGGGTTCGTTAACCATTTTTGGTTTACCCTCACCTGCCACTCTTGCTTTGTATCTTTACTTTTCAATTTGTAATTTCATGTTTACTTGCTTTCATAGCCTAGGGTCTTCTTAACCTGGTATCTTGTTTATAGGTAAGTTGTAACACAAATCCATTGACCTACTTTGGAATGCACCATGATGGACATTAATCTTATAATTTCTTTCTTTCTTCTGAAGCCATCAATCAATGAGGGTATCTATTCCACCAAAGTCCCCTAGGCCTTTGCACTCAGACATATCCAAATGTGCCTTTGCATAAACACGGCCATTTAAACATGGGAAGAATGCCTAGAAGGACTTGAACCTGGATCATCATCGTGACCATCACTCCACTAGAACATGGCCCCATTGGACAAGCTATGGTGAAATATTAATCACACCTTACTTTTCCATTCATTTCATTTTGAATCATAAGTAGGATTTCCATGCAACTATAGTTAACTGATAAGACTACAGACTATTAAATTAAACGACACCACTTGTCATTAAACACCTATTACCCAAAAGCAGGCTAAAAGAACATCATACTTATTACTGACTTCACCAAAACTAAGAGGGACTACAAGATTATCATTACTACGATAGAATAGAGGTATTTTTGGTCTAAAATCTTCCATGTTAGGCTCTTTTACATGGGACAATTTATGAGCAGTTCAGGTAGGTACTTGTCTGTCTCCAAATGCACTAATAGGTTCGGTGAGTAAGGATGTACAGCATGCAAATTTATCTAGCATTTCTTGACAGACAATTTATAGAACATCTCCAGTGTAACGTGAAACTGTCAAGGCACTTGCCTGGACATATGTTAAGATCAGAGTGATGCTATATTGAAAATGCAGGTAAATATAAAAAATAAATAAAATGAAATGATTTTAATTACATCCACGAGACCCAATGGTCTTTGGGACCACAATTTGTAACAATTGCCTCAATTAGCTTTTAAAGCATTTATATTAAAGCTGAAAAATTATAATTCTTCAGGAAGGTATACACCTTAACTCAAGAAGGTTAGTTCCTTCAATGTGAAGTTGGGGAGCAAGCTCCCCATACACTGTTGGAAGAAAAAATGGTGGGCACAAAGTCAGTGCAGATATGTTTCTCACCTAAACCCTTCACTTTTCCCTCTGTCACCATGGTCGCCCCTCTTGTCTTTGCTCCCAAGCTAGCTGTTAGCATGTGCAAAGAGAAGAAAGAAATAGAGAGAGCAAACTGCACTGTTGAAATGACACAGGCAGAGGTTTATTTATTATAGGAAGAGGTGGTTGAACAGTTACCAACTGAACAACTACATAACTGATTTACATGCTATATAAAGTGTTATATTTTAACACCCCCTCTTAATGACTAAACCGGAAACAAGACAAAGTTTGTCCCGAAATTTTACAAATTTCCTAAAGCCCATATGTTTAGTCATTACATCTACAGACTGTGCCATAAGTTGTACTTTAAAATCATCAGTCCATGACTGTGTTGCGGTTGTCGAATGAAGAAGAACCGCAAAACAAAAATCTGGTCCCATGAACAAAAGATATGGCAAGTGGTCCACTGGTTCTCTGTTACGTGATTCATTGACCAGTGATGAATCACCAATGGCTGAGAGTGTCAGCCCCATCTCCAGAGTGCTGAAATCAGAACCTTGAAGATGTGGATTGAAAAATCTATTCCAAGCTTGTGTAGCCTGCTGGAGTCTGTACAAAGACTCAATTATCTTGCAATCGAAGTCACCTCGATCACGTCCTTGCACCACCATGTAGTGCTCATCCAACTTTTTCAAGAAGAGAAATGTGACCATCTGTGCAGTAGGAGTTAGAACCAACTCCGCAATAGTAGGAGAAATAACCATCTCCGTCTCAGCAGTGGTCTCCGTCTCAACAGGAGAAATAACCATCTCCATCACAGCAGTGGTAGGAGTGAGAACCAACTCCTCCGTCTTATCTATTTGCTCATTTATCCCCCTCTGTTGGGAAAGATCCTTCACAACACAATGAGCAAATTGGTCATGCTCTATTGTCCTTCGAGCAAGGACCTCTGAGTGAGTGGTTGGGCATGCCATCTCACCATGCATCATCAGTGCATTTGGAATAGTGGAGTCTCCGTCCACAACAAATTGTTCTTCAGAATGAGGAAATCCATCCTCCCAAGGCATGTCCGCCTCCCGTACACCTAGTATAGTGGATACTCCCTCCACAATAGGTGCATGTAGGTTGACTGTATCCAAGTCAACAGATTTGTGAGGAATGACTTCCTCCCAAGGCATTGCAGCCTCCTGCACTTCCTGTATGGTGGAGCTGTCCTCCACACGTGCATTCATGTTGATTGCAGCCGGATCAACAAGTCGATACTGACCACCTTCCCCAATACCAAGGACAATTATCCGTCTCTGATTCACATCAGAGACAACACACTTCTTTCCACATAAATATTGGGTTTTTCAGTCAATTGACGAATAGATAGAAGATTCTTTTGTAAAGAAGGTACATATCTAACATTCCGTACCAACAATTTATGAGCATTATTCAATACAATGCATATATCTCCTATCCCTTCTACTACAAGTGTTTCTCCATCAGCTAGTACTACTGATTCAAAACATATATTTGCAGTAAATGAAACATACCAGTCCCTACGACATGAAAATTGTGCAGACGCACTAGAGTCAATGATCCAGCAACTGGTATCACTGTCATTTGAGCATGATGTCATAAGACAATAAAGAGCATGCCCGTCATCCGAATCCCGTTCTTCTGCAACTGCTGCCACATGTTCCTCATTACATGGCTTTTTGTTCTGCTGCGAAAGATCATACTTCCGCTTCCGGCAATCCTTCTTGAGGTGCCCAACCTTGTGACAGTAATAGCATGTGACCTGATACCGAGTGGAAGACTCACCAGACTGACGTTTCCACTTTCCCTTTGACTGAGTGACAAGAGCACTCTCTGAATGGTCACAATTAGATTCTGCCTGAAGTTGTCTCCGCTCCTTTTACAACAGGTAGGAACTCACCTTGTCAAACGTGAGTGTTTGACTTTCAGCCATTAAATGGAGTGCCTCCACAAATGACTCATACGAAGAAGGTAAGCTGTTCAAAACCAGAGCCACCATATCATCGTCGTCCACCTTTTTGTTGATGGAAGATAACTGGTCTCGGAGGTCTTTCATCCGAAGTAGGTGCTCAGACAGCGATCCACCTTCTTGTAACTTTACGGAAAAGAGCATATTTTTCAGGTATAAAACCCGACTCTTTTCTGACGTCTGATATTTACCCTTCAGACTGGCCCACAACGTGCTTGCCACAGTGGCATTCCGCACTTCTGGTATCATATCATCTGACACCGATAACTTGAGAAGCAATAACGCTTCCTTATGACATTTGTCATAATCCTCGAAGTTCGTCGCTGGTCGACTTTCATCACCCTTGATTATTTTATCACAATCACGAAACTCCGCAACCGTTAAAATCTTATGACTCCAAACATTAAAATTAGTGCCTGTTAATTGTTGTCTCCAGCAAAGTCAAGTGTGGTATATTTGCCATTTTATTATTCCAAAGTAATGGAAAATAATAAAATAATAATTTTTGCCCCACACTTAATCAAATATCCTTTTTCCAGCAAATATATTCCACCTCAATTAATTTATCTTGAATCCAACATAGCCAGTATGAATACCTTTGTTGAAAAAATAATATATTATTCCCTCCGATGTATTAATTCAGGGGACCTTTCAAAAAATGCTCAAAGTGTTGTTTGCAATCTCGAAAACAATCATGCCTCACACCCTTCAGCAAATTCAACGCTTATTTAATGTTGTTTCTCTTTCTCCCCACGCATCGGCCCAGAAACACTTCCACGATTGTCTATACGTTTTGGTTCCTTTCTTCACACACACTCACACATACACGTGAACTGGTCACGTTTTGCTTGCCTCCCCAAGGCACTCACTGGTCACGTTTTGGGACCCTTTCGTGTATTTGCTTGCTTCAAGTGACTCACGACCTTTTTTCTAGAATTTCCTCACACAACTCAAGATGTAGCAACTGGATTTGCGACAGAAAATTGGCCAGTGATTTTTGGTTGTTCATCTGTTCTTTCGACCCACGACTTGCACCAATTGAGGTGACCAACTGTATTGTCCTTCGCAACATCGTAAGTCACGATTTTGTGCACACAAACGACTGTATTATTTAAGGCTTTTTTGCCCTTGTTTGCCCGTCTCTAACAGAGTAAAAATAACAAGTGTAGAAAATTTTCCTTTGCTATGCCCCTCGCGTCTGGTATTTTTCTTCAAATACCCCACGATTTGCCAAATTCGTGCCTTTTAGGGCTTCCTCGAATTGAAGTTCGTCCAGCCTCTTGGAGGCTTCCTCGAACTGCAGAACTTGGATGCTCTATACCAATGTAAGCATGTGCAAAGAGAAGAAAGAAATAGAGAGAGCAAACTGCACTGTTATAAATGACACAGGCAGAGGTTTATTTATTATAGGAAGAGGTGGTTGAACAGTTACCAACCGAACAACTACATAATTGATTTACATGCTATATAAAGTGTTATATTTGAACAAAAAAACAGCAGTATAACAGTTGATTGTTTCATAATGAGAACCTTCAAGAAACTAAACCACAAGCAAGTTGAATTTGGATAGCGTATCAAATCTACATAGCCAAAGCAAAAAATTGAAAAGAATATGAATAGCACAAGCTGAAGTTATGAAGAACCAAACCCACCAGGAACTCTAGTGGGTTCAACTAATGGGCCACTGAAAATAGATTACCACTATACTCACCAGGATTTGCTTTTGTAACCTTTAGTAGTAAAGCATTTCACCAGTGTTATGGAAATTCCTCAGGAGAAATATTGCAGGCAAAAGAGGATTTTCAACACAATACTTTCAATCAGACTTGATACAGGCCTTAGTCATGAAAAACAGTTACAAGGACTGAAAAATGGGAACTGAATTAGAGGCCATCTTGTATAGATCCTGGTTATTGACAGTCCTTGTAACGATGAAGTCTACGTTGAGACATTCAGATTATTGCACTTCCGTACATAAAATCAAGCTTGATTCTTCACTTTGGCTTCTTGCACCACCAATGTTCTTTTATGAAATTCCTAGAATACACCGAACAAGAAAGTGAATTTAAGAACAAGGTTCAAATTTTTATCACAGCATTGAAATGTGTACATTCTAAACTATGGACAGAAAAATCATTGAACAGCATTGCTATAGACTATAGTAGTCAGGTGAAAATGCATATGACTGTGACTTTAGAGAAAGAAAAAACAATCAATTCTGAGGGCAACAGCAAGTTATACAATTCCCCGTGTCTTAGATCATTGTAATAACTTCTGTTCTCTCAATTAAGATAAAAAGTTAAGTCCCTCCCAATTTATCCGAGTCCAAAATAGGGGCGTAGAAAACTACCTTCCCATGCAAGGTGGCAACAGCAGATTCAGCTTCAATTTGTGAGGACAACACAACAAATCCAAAGACACGAGAGCTTCCTGATTTGCGATCAAAAAGGACCCTTGCATCCAGCACATTCCCATACTGACTGAACAATTCTTCAAGAGCTTTAGTATTGACTGACTTGGAAAGATTACCCACAAATACTGTATATGGAGCGTCTGAAAGGAAATTCTTGGATATCTCAGATATACTGTCTTGCTCCACTTTTGTAGGCTTTACTAGAATGTTCTCATCAGTATTACTTCCCCCAGAATTCTGCAATTCAGAACTACAAAAATAAATCACAACGATACATGAGGCTGGCAGAACACACAAGAAAATCATAGTGCACGTTACTTTATTGCATGCTTATAGTTTTTATAAACTTCCAAAACCTTCAAGTTTGAGGATAATTGACTTTTCAAACTTTGGAGAGGTCAACATCTAACTGTGTGATAACTTGTGCCTGATCAAAATGAACAATGAATTTTCTCTATACTCTAGAATAAATCTTTCCGGCTGTACTAGAACTATTTATCTTGTCACAGAAGTAACCACAGAATAAGAGTGCACAAAATTCATACTAGCTTGTAGATGGATCCTTAAAATTCAACGTGACTAAAAATTGTTGAAGAGGGCTTGATGATTGCTTCCTCTATGCAGCTTCTATGTGCTGCTTGTGAGAGAGATTGTAATATTGCACGTGTATTGCAAACATAACCCTTGAGTGCTCCTCCGTTTGTGCAGTTTCTTATATTATGCCCCGTACACCAACAAAAAGCTGCTGGTTTCTGGTTTTTACGTGGAAAGAAATTGTGGCATCCAAAAGACCCATAGTTACCTGGGACGGCGGAACGGGGTTTCCGGGACGGAATTTTTTTTCTAAATTTTGGGGACGGCGGGGGGACGGCTGATTAAAAAATATATAAATATTTAAAATAAAAAGATATAGTGACTAAATTATATAAATAAGCTGAAATAAAACCATTTGAGATTTAAATAAGGTGAAACTTGAACTCATGGACAGGGGGACCAAGGGCCTAGGTTAGGGGTTGGTGGGGTCATAGACGGTGAAAATTCATAATATAGCACATGAATTTTGAATTTGAGACAAGCTGAAATTTGAAATTTGAAATATAGAAATAACATAGAAAACTTTGAAATTCTAAACACGATTGCATTGGAAATGAAAATGCTGAATATTCATATATTAAGATTTCATCATAATTATATTCAAAATGATTATTACATTCAAATTTCAAATACAATGGGCTAGTGGCCAATGCCTCTAGTAATCATCCCCAAAGTTTGCAGCCAAACTCCTCATCACTCGAACTGTCTGGACTCCTCGACTAAAGCTCCTCCAAACCAATACCAACCAATCCCCATTTGCACAGTATTGCCACATCATCATCAACCTATGTCGGCTCCTCGGGCTCTACATCCCATCGGACTGCTGGACTCTCCTTGTACATAAGCATGTTGCGATCAATAAGACGCAAGGCGTTGTGTACAGCTACAAGCTTCTTAGCTCTCCTAGAGGTAAGCCTGTTCCTCTTAATAGAGTGGATGAAGCCATAAGTAGACCAGTTCCTCTCAGTAACAGAAGAGCTAGAAACCTAGGGAATGAAAACAAATGGCTAATGTGGTTGTCAAAGAAGTCCTGGAAGCCCATGCATAGTCCACCACAAATTGGGTCCTCTTGTGCCATAGTCTCCCTATCTAGCTTGGCCTCTTCTAGGTATTGTACCCTAAGTTCAGTGGCAAATTTTGACCACTCAAGTACTGAATGATGTTAGCATCTGTAGAACGTACATCTTTTGAATAGCCTTCATGAACCATTCTTCATCTCAACATCTTGTAAGGGGGTAACTCTACCTAGCCTCTTTATATTTACCATTTTGGGTTCAATGCATAGGCAGCCACGTGCAAGAGAGTGTTGAGCTTCTCCCATCTCTGGTGAATGATTGGCTGAATATGTTTGTTGTAGAACTGCAATGTGGGGTCTTTCTCTTGTACAGTGGCCTTCATTTGGCCAAGCATATTGTCAATGCACTCATACACCTCTCCAAGAGTAGGTGCATTAGCATCCCCATATTTAATGACTTTGAACACTAGAGTAATGATGGAGACGATGTATTTTGCATCAGCCCAAAATGTTTCTCTTCAACCTCCTTCACCCTCTTTTCCCTTGATCTGTGATGTAGAATCGGGCCACATATTCCACTCTTTTGTCATGAACATTTCTTGTAATGCCTCTTGCAACTCAACATCCTCTCCAAGAGAATGAAGTATAGGATGCATAAGCGAGTCTCTACTGGTTTCAAAAATTCTTTCGAAAGAATTTCAAAAGAGTGCATGTGAAGTGTGGTGATTACAGATGAACATTTGCACATCTCTGGCATCATTAACGACCTCTTTCATCCAGTCTGATTTTTCCCATGTCCTTGAGTGCATTATTCATGGCATGCACACAACAAGGAGTCCACCAAATATGTTTGTAGCCCGCCTCAATCAACTTCCCAGCAGCTCTGCACACATGGGCTGCATTTGTCACTACTTGCACCACATTCTTTGGTCCAACCTCCTCAATAGCATATCTAAGGATTCAAAACTGAAAATTGGCATCCTTGCAATGCCCTGAACAATCAATAGCCTTTAGGAATTAAGCGTCATTAGTACATGTGAAAATGATGTTGAGGAGTGGATGATGCCTAATGTTCGTCCACCCATCCATGACTCCACTAGTGACCCAAGTAATCTTCATTTTTGCCATTAAAAAATTTCTTTTCCAAGATTCTTGTCCTCAATTTTGTCTCCCCTAATGACACATACGATGGTCATGCTCATTTATCTTTGCCACACCGCCCTTATAATAAGGAGAGTCGGCCACATGAATAGAATGACATTGGCAAAGAACAATTTGTCATGACATCATCTGCCTCATCCTTATATTGCACATTGAATAACTTTGTCGCCGTATTTGCAGCATCACTACTAGCCATTGTGTTTGTTACCCCTAAACTAGATGGCCAAGCAGGAAGTTGTGCCTCTTGCAAAGTTCTAGAATTAGGAATACGACCTCTCAATGGCATAGTACCAGTTGCAAGTGTTTCATCACCACAACCCCACAATTTATTTATTTCAACCCTTTGTTTGAGTGACAATTTGCCACACGCATCCACACCTTTGCCTCAAATGTGAAGTAAGTACGTATTCACTCTTGTAAGGCTGCCTCAAAATTCAAGTTGACAAAAATTACACTTATACAACCTAGTGCTCCCTGTTGTCCCAGGATTTGTTGAAGGTTGTAGTTTGGTTGCAAATTGTTTTAAAGGGGCCTTCATGTTGAAGGGGCCCTTGGCAAAAGATTCCAATAACTTGAAAGGGCAACTAAAATGAGCAATTGCACTCCCAACGAAATGTTTTTGTGATTTGGATTGAGGGTGTGAGGTTCATTTATAGTTTTTTGGAGTGCTTAAAGTGTTGGTGAGGCTCATATAACTATTAGGGTTAGGGGTGGGGGCACAAACATCTAAAAAAATGTGTTTTTAATTTTTTTTTAAAAATAGCTACGCTTTTTGCCGCTAGGGATGCCTGGAAGTTTCGGGGATGGTTGAAAAACTTGGCAAAGTCCCCGAGATGTCTCAAAGACGTCCCCAAGTCCCCAAACCGTCCCCAGAAGGTCGGGGACATTTCGTAAATTACGGGACATCCTAGAGACGTCCCCTGCAAGCTGGTAGTGGTGGTGGGATGTTGGGGAATGTCCCCAAGTCCAAGGATGTCCCCATTCCCAGAAAAGTCAATTTTTGGGGGCAGAGGAGTGACGTTTCCTCGTGGATAGAGACGTCCCCAAGTCCCCAAACCGTCCCCGGATGGTCAGGGACATTTTGTAAATTAGGGGACATCCTAGAGACGTCCCCTGCAAGCTGGTAGTGGTGGTGGGATGCTGGGGAATGCCCCCAAGTCTGGAGATGTCCCCATTCCCAAAAAAATCAATTTCTGGGGGCGGAGGGGTGATGCGTCCTCGTGGAACCCTGATTTACAAGTAAAATGACACAAATTTTTCAATCTCATCTTATTTAGTGTTACATGTACAGTCTGGTTGGGCCGAATAATGAAGGGTTGTGTATTCTACCAAAAGGCGTGGGTTCAAATCTGGAGGAGGAGAGGTAGGGTATATATGCCCCGCCCTGTATCACAGTAGCACATACAGTTGCATACTCCATACAGGAGGTGTGGGTTCAAATCCAGAGGGGGGTGAGGAAGTGTAGATACACCCTGCCCTGTATCACAGTAGCACAAACAGGGCAGCGGATAACCAGCCTAAAGATTGCAATCCTTAATATTATATCCCCATCCCATACTAATACCATACATCCATCCGTCTGACATGCTGTCAGCAGTTGCGTTACTGTCAGAAATCAGCTTTTTGGATTTGTTTTCAAATATCACTAATTGGTTAGGATTACTTGTATATATATTCCTGCAGATCTATTGGTAAAAGGGCTACATTCGCAAAGAGCTCACGCATTGGAGTCCTATTATGAGTGTGAAATTAATTTTGATAAAATAATTCAACTATCTTCTCAGTCTAAATTTGCAGGAGTGGGTGCAACCTCTAGGCTGGATAGCTGCTTCCGCGCATACATTGCCACGTTACCTACAGGGAGTAGATGTACAGTACATACATAAACAAATACTTTAACTTTTCGAACTTAACTTAATTACACTGGATAACAAGACAGTACTTAGCAACAATCACCTCAACTCTTTTCCTTGCATTTACTTACACGAATGACCTTCTCACAAAAACACGAGAAATAAAAAAGTTGCTTTAGCTTACCTGAAGATTATCTCGTCCGTCCCGCTTAAACCACGCCTCCTCCTGCCCGATGTCTTCAACTTTGCTCCTTGCATCTTGCTCCACCCTAACAGAGCCGTCAAACTTAACGGACCCCGTCGCCGCGCCGTTAGTAGTTTTCTTCTCAGCTAACGCTAACATTGTCCCGCCATTAACAGAAACCCTAGCCGTTCCGTTCCCGTTCGAAATCGAACTAGAAGTAGAAGAAACGGAATTGTCCACTTCAAATGCAGCTCCATTGCCGCTTTTGCGAACCGAGCCATTGACCTTGAGAATCACGTTCTCATAAGAGTTTTTCTCCTCGCTTGAAGTTATTCTGTCGTCTTCGGCAAGCGATGCAGATATTTTAACCCCGGGGCTGCACAGCTTAAGCCTGGAGGGAAGGGGTTTAAATCTTGGATTAAGGCTGGACTGTAAGAAATGCGCTGAAGTAATAGTAGTGGCTACAGAGGCAGCCATTGATGTTCTGCCTCTGCTGCAACTATTTATTATTGTCTAGGAAGTCACCGGTTCGAGTTTCCTCCTTCAGACGTAAAAGAATTAAGCTCGACGGTGTTGCTGCAATTTAATGACGGTAAAGTTCGGGACGGACGTGGAGTTGGCTCCGTCTTTCTGTCGCTGGCGGAGTTAGTAAATACAGTCGCGCCACGTGTGTGGTCGAGGATTTGCCACGGTGGAATTATGTAGTATGAGGATTTTAAAGGATAAAGAGCAGACATTGGTCCAGAGATTTGGGCGCGAGAGATATATCTTATCGGACGCAGTGCAATGATGTCAGAGGGGCGAAAACTAGCGGTTGGTCGCATGGTGGGGGTGCGAGGTCAAGGTAAGCAAAGGAAAGGGTCCCTTACGAAAAACAATGGTCGCTCATTCATAAAGATTGATTATAACGAGAAGTAGGTACGGGCTGGCTTATTCCTCTTTCGTAGAGCATGGTTTCATGGAGCGGCTTGGGCTCCTATTTTCTTGTAGCAAAGGGTCCTATGCTTAATTTAAAGCAACTACAAGAAATAATAGAATCTCCACCTAATAAATAGGAGCTCCACTTTTTTAGCCCCCTAAACTTAAGAGGTCGCTGGAGAGGGGGGTCTCAGAGTTTCCCCCTACAGTTTAGGGCTAATAGAATCTAATATGTATTCCTGCCATTATTTTGGTGATTTTAGAGAGAAATATGATTTTATTTACCTACAAATCCAATAAGATCTTATAATATCTCGACCGGTATTGTTGAGGAAACTAATAAAAAATCATGGGACCTTAAAAGTGTTAAAATGCTCCTAAATTTTCTTAGTAGCCCCTGTTGAGATATTTATGGAACCCCCTCCATGGGACCATGCTCTTAAGGTTTTTGTTGGGTGAAGGCGTAGGTGTTTATATAGTAACGGTAAAGTGTAATGATTTAAATTTTTCGGTTTGAATATTGTTATATATTATTTAATTTTTTAACATTTTATAGCGTTTTATATGATGGGTTTTTTTTATTTTAAGCTATGAATTATATATTATTTTTGTAATATTTGGTAACGTTTTATATGATGCGGTTTTTTTATTGTAAGCTATGAAATAATTGTAAAATTTTGAGGTAAGTATAGATAGCAATGGCCATGCATAGTAGTATTATAAGATATGGTACAATTGCAACATAATGTGTAGTTGTTGGTCGGGAGTTAATATTATGAAGTTTCCAAAAGTTTATAGATGGCAATGCATGGTAGTAATATAGGATATGGTATAATTGCAACATAATTTGTAGTTGTTGGCCTTGAGTAAATATTATGAAGTATCAAAAAGTTTATCGAAGTCGTGATTTTTGGCACTATAATTGATGAAGAAATGAATATTTACTCAAGGTGCAATCTTGTTGTTTTAACTACTTTGTGGAATGAAGCAAGGATAAAAACAATATTGAAATCTATCTAAGCATAAATTAGCATCAAAACACAAATTAGAGGTTGAGAAAGCCAAGCCATCAGTAGTAGAACTCTTATTTCAATTTTATCAGTGGAAGATACATAATGAGAAAAGGTTTAAAAGAAGCATGTATGCCCCATTGGCATTGTTAAGAACGTAGCAAACATAGCTTCTAAAGACTTAAGTCAAGACAATTCGGTATAAGAAAAACTATTTTGCAATAGCTTATTTGTAAAATATTTAGAAATTTAAAATGTTTTTTAAAAAACAATTGCATCAATCTATGTTGAAAACTCAAGGTCTAGATAGAGTTCCCAAGTGCATTTGAAAGCATCAACAGGAATAGCCAACATAATTTGGCATGTTAACTACGACATCATGAGCTAAATGATTGAAAGAAATCAATTAATAGTGAAAAATAAAAATTTAAAGTTTTGATAGTTGTGTATATTGCATTGGGTGTTTCTATTATGTACAACACAATTGAATGAAATCAACATGGATAGCCATAATGATTTAGCATGTTAACTATGGCATCTCGAGCTAAAATGATTGAATGAAATCAATTAATTCTAAAAATAAAGATTTATCGTTTTAGAAGTTATTCATATTTTATTGGGTGTTTCTACTATATACTTTGATGATGAGTTAAGGATCTCATCAAAGGCATAATAGTAAAAATGTTGATGCAAAATAATCCAAGAAGAATTCAATTAAATTTTACGTCTTCGATATATTTAATGGTTATATTTTTTCTATTATATGACACCATAAAACAAATAAATCAAGAATTGGGCAAATCCTTCGCCGTGTTTAATATCTTGAAAAAAAATTGCATGCACATGTTTATATTTGCATTTATATTGCATAATGATCAACACAACATGTAATTACTTTTATTTAAACTTGATGTCAATCATGGTGAGAAAAATATTAGAATAACATGAACAAATATTTTGTATTAATTAAAAGTGAAGAAAATATCAAAATAATATAAACAAATATTTTACGTCACTTAAGTTGCAGCTTTGTATCCATTGAAGTGATTTAAATTGATGTATTTGTTGAATTTACAAATATATTTAATAGTTAAATAAATACTAAGGAGTTGTATAATA
This sequence comes from Taxus chinensis, assembly GCA_019776745.2. Classification (NCBI taxonomy): domain Eukaryota; kingdom Viridiplantae; phylum Streptophyta; class Pinopsida; order Cupressales; family Taxaceae; genus Taxus; species Taxus chinensis. The sequence continues at coordinate 98,027,064 of CM034157.1, forward strand.
CGATAATAGTGATGAAATATGTATCAAGGTTTCAACTCTACTCTAGTTCATTCATTGTTAGAAGTACATAAAAGTTAGAACTTTGGGTAATATAAACTTTCAACCTTTTAGATGTAGAGATTTGGGTTTCCAATTACGAATCTTCCACAAAATTTTGTATTCCAATACTTGTTATCTTTCTTCGTCAATATGTCAAGGCATCTTCTTTTCAAATTTGTGTACATACTTCAACTTCAATCCATCTAATATCAAATCTTATGTTGATTATGTTCCATATTTTCATATACAACATAGAATTTGTGATCCATGTGTTAGTTGTGTGTATTATGTACTCATGACATAACAAGGAAGAAACAATTTTGAAATCTATTGTTGTGCATGAAAATAGTATAATGACACCAACTTAGGTTGAACACATGTGTTGCAATAGCTAGACATTAATTACTTACAAATAATAGCACTTCCTCCATCAACCCCACATTTGTATAACAATGGGAAAAGGTTGGATTTAGAATGAAGCATAAACAAAATGACCCAAACTAAAAAATCTTCTGTATATAATTATAAGTACATAAATATGGATTTTTTGTGATTGATAATTATTGATGTGGCTTATATCCATTAATTACAACTTGTGCATACAAACAACACGTATATGCATCATTTTGTCTCCTAAGGCTTGTAAATACTCTTCATTCTCTCACTCAGTTGTTTGGACACATGGGATTGATCTAAATGTTTATAAACATCACTTGCCTTATATTAGGCCTCTTCCAACATGAGTTAAATTTGATAGTCGTGTATGCATTTATCATGATTTTAACCATAAAATGATTGTAAATATTTTAACTAACCATCTCTTATGAATTGCATGTTTAAAATGTGACTGCCAATTTTTCTATAAATTTATATAGAAACTATATTAATAAACATGAATATATATTAGAAATAGTTACATAAACATAAAATAATATTATATGTATCTTATCAATAATGTATAAATAACATTGTTTTACAATTTGAAGGGTAATATTGAAAATTTTAATGTCACCTAAATTTTTTTTAACATGCATAGGTGGCTCTCAAATTTAAAGTTTGTCTCTTGTGACTCTTGTTACAGCTTTTATCTTTTGGACACTAGCGTCTAGTAAGACACTTCCCCAGACGTTGGTGCTAGTGTCCAAATATAGGCGTTAGTGTCCTCAATGTTTTAAAGGTCAATTTTTTAAATATTATCATAATTCCCCTTTCTAAATCGGCATTTAAGCGAAATAACATCCCATGGAAAGGTATAAAGAGCAAGTCAAACACTCCCATTTACTCACTTAGCAACATCAGACATTCTCAAAAGCTCCTTTATAAAATATCTATCAAGTCATATGTAAAACTACTTTAATCTTCTCTAAATTAAGAGAAAACATTAAAAGAAACCACGACATAAGTACAAAGGACTCTAAAATAGGTTAAGAGTATATCACACCAAGTCTAAACATTCCAAAGTCAAGTCAAGTAAGCATATATCTATCAAGTACAATTTAAGGCTTTTCTACTCTAGCAATATCTATCTACAAGCACTCTATTATGCAATTACTCATGAAGAGTAAATTCTATTTATATTTATGTTTGCTATTTGTGTTGAGTCATGAGGGAAAACATAAAGGGATGGCTTTCTATATTGCATTCGCACTTGCACGAGCACTAAGATAACTACTTTGAGTTTGAGCCCCTCATTCGGGAAATGTGGCACACTTTTTATGAATCAATAAGAGGGTTCACCACCAAGGGTAGTCTAACTCCATCACACACTACTTTCCTTTTTTATCTAATTTCCATTTGAGTGTTAGTGCAAGAAAATATGGTTTTGATCATCATGTGTGCATGCGCGAGGGTTTTGGAAGAAGTGAAGTGCAGGAATAAGGTACATTGTATGAAAAAACAACATAATTTGACCAGAAGTTGAAATAAAGTGCTAAACACTAGCACCAAATAGGACAATAGCACTTGACTCTAGTGTTTGATAAGGGTTTAGGGTTAAAAATCCAAGATAAAGCAAGTTTAGCCCTATTACATTTTGTTTTCCCTAATCTTAAGACCTGGGAACATCTGTGAGACAGCCGAAAAGCTAAGTCAATATATATTCTTGTGTGTTACTATAATTTGGTGTGTGCTTGATCAAATATTATCTCTTTATTGCAATTACATGTTTTGTCAGATCTGAATGTCACTATATTTATTCATAAAACCTTACTAAACATTAGTCTTTGGATTTCCAAACTATTTAGGATTCAATCATTCTAATCAGGGATAAAGCATTTAGTGAACACGTTTATCAATTGAATCCAACTTCCTTTCCCCAATATGGTTTTGATTCTCCTCATCTATGGTTCTTAGATTTCCATTTTGATTTTTATACCCTAAATTTGAATTTAAATATTTACTCTAAATTTTGTATATTCTTATTGATTCTTAGGGTCACCATGGGCTTTCTATCTCAAACCCTGGATGTTATTAGGGTTTTTTTTATTACACAGCCTTTATACTCCAAAGCAAAGACTGGTGGGGTCATCTATTTCTATCATAATACTTTACCACCTAAGCCTATTAGGGACATGTATCAATCATTGCTTACTATGACATACATTTGGAATTTTATAATCAAGGGGGATTTCATTTATAATGGTTTTGTATTGAATATAAGTCCTTCTTTCTTGTAGCTTTGACAGTTGGGTGTCTCTGAGAAATTTGTGCATAAGTAAAAGATTGCTCTCAAATTTTTGATGATACTAATTGACCTACAATAGATACAATCACCTTAGATACACTTATTGACCTAAGGCAAACTTATTACATTTCACATCATGAACGATCCTCTCCATTATAATATCATATTGGGACAACCATCAATTTATGATATGGAAACAATACCCAATAGAAATTACCAAGAGATACACATAACCCATAACATCAATCTAAGAGATAGAACCTGCTACAAGAAACATGCAAAAACATTTCAGAGAATAAATATAAATATTTAGTCAACATTCCAAAACAATAGCTAATGCCCACATACGTGCGCACGCGCACACACACAATATTTATAGAGAATATATAACACAAATAGTTTGTTGTGTGTGAACAAAATATTTGTCATATTGTTGTAAACCCTTCCTCCAGCCAACCACTCAACTGAGTCATCCTCATTTTGGCTTAGAGGGAATGTGCTAACATGGTTTTCAAATGTGCTTCATGTGTAGGGAAGTATATCTAAATGGATTCATGAATCTATTGAGCTCTAAGGTGGAATACTTGTTTCCATAGGCATAAAAGGGGCTAGTTTTATCCATTTTGCAACAAAAGAATACCATTCTAGAAGGATAATGAAAGGTCTCAAGAACCCATATAGAGGTTGTGAGGATGATTATTGAAGAGATCCAGGGTAATTTTTAAATAATTCTGTGAAGGCATGTGGTGTCAAGAGCCATTCAAGAAAAATCGGGTCATTATGGATTCAGAGAATGTGAGCTTCAATGGATAAAGTGAACTTGTTATGAATATTTGGGGAGTTCCAGGAGGAGTTGGAAGCTAAAAAAAATAGTCAATGGAAATATCTTAGAGTCCACTACATGGTGGATATATCAGTTTTGATCCTTGGCCCTATAATTTTCCGTGAAAGTCTGGGTTCTTGTCACTGCCCCTTTGTGATAAAGGAGTGACTAGGCTTGAAAAATTAAAATTGCAAGCAAAATCATCTCTTGAAAATGGTTATAATGAACTCATTAGGTGTTTTGGAGTCAAAATCATATAATTTTGGCCTCCAAACTACAAGATTTTCTCCCGGGGTAGAAAAATAACTTTTGTGTTCTATTCTCATGTTAACATAGTGACATCAACATGTTTTATAAGCTTGAGAAAACTTATCACCCTCATATATCCATTTTCCCTTGTCCCTTGGTGCAATGGGACAGTAGGGACACAAAATTATTCCCCTATTGTTGAATTTAGTTTACGTCACTTAAAACTCTTAGGTTCATTACAACTTTCTCCCTTACCCTTGGCACCTTTTTTACTTTCCCAACTCAGGGGGAAATCATGACCCACATGTGACCGTTGAGTTTGTGTCACTTAAAACATCACAACTTGTCTCCTAGGTTTTTTCACTCTTGATCCCTTCACCCTTAGCGTTTTTTTTTTTCATGCATGTTGTCCCTTGTCCCTTAGTACAAGGGGATAGTAGGGACATAAAAGTGAGCCACCCCCTTTTGGAAAATGTTTTCGTCACTTAAATGACAACCTAGGTTGCTAGGAAAAGGTTACAAACTTGTGTTTTAAGACTCAACTTAACCCCCTCCTCATGAGAAACTCCACCCATGCACATTTTTTGATATTTTTGTCCCTTTTCCCTTGTCTCAACATCCAAGGGGATAGAGGGGACACAAAAGTGTGCCCAAGCTCATGGATTTATCCCCCAGTCAAATAAAGAACCTCATCTCATCTCCTGAGAGCCTAATCTTAGCCCCTCCATCTCTCTCTCTTGCTCTCACATGGTGACACTAGTCACAATCTCATGCAAAGTGCAACTTAGTGTTCCCATTGTCCCCTCACCTCAATTGTCCACTATTTTCATGGATGCAACTCACCCTCTAACCCCCGACTGACCCAAGTTACACCATGCTGAATTAATGGTGAGTTAATGTGCTAAAAATAAGAAAGGGTTAAAACTCAAAAACTTGGTCATTTTTTAAATTACTTTTTTCCCCCCAAAAGAGCACCTCAACATGCAAAACAGATGAAGTTTAACATGGAACTCTATTAAAAATCCATCATTTTTCCTCCATGGAAGCCATTAAAACAAGATCCATGCTCTATGTTTCTAAAAATGGTCTTTTGCTCATTGTCGGTGATCCCGTGGTCGAAAAACCTTACAAACTTTGCCAAAATGCTCCATTTGATAACACCTTTAAAATGATCTATCACTTGGAGGATATTGTGGCATGATTTATTTTATATTTGAGAAATAATTTTCCATCCAATAACTCCATTTTTTCCCAGAACATCTAAAAATTTCTTTGCATTTTCCCGGTGATCTAGTGAGCCAAATTGCCTTAAAATTTTGGAGCAGATGATCCTCATAAAATCATATTTCATTTTTTTCATTTCTTGCATGATGAAGTGGAATATTTTTGGAGATATGGAGGACCTATTAGTTTTCTCTCATTATTATTCCCTCTTCGAAAATTAAATTTGTATATTTGTCCAGTGATCCAACAAGCCAAATTGCTTGAAATTGGGAGTAAATGATCCTCATAAAATTAGCTTTCATTTGAGCCATTTATTGCATGATGAAGTGGAGTATTTTTGGAGATATGGAGGACTAAGTTTTCTCTCATTATTCTTCCCTCTTTGATTAATTTTTCACTTCCTTGTTGATACAGACAAGATACTTTTCTAAAAATTGGAGTAGAGCATCCCAAAGAGAAACCTAAACTTTTGAGACTATTTTCATCACATTCCAACATCGAAAGTACCACCTTATATAAGTAGTAAGTTGTATCATTTGATCACATTCTAAGAATTGTAGTTTTCCAAAATGGGATACTTTCCATGTCACCATCAATTTTTTCAAGATAAAAGCACTCAAAAGTGACAATTTGAGAAACTTGCCAAAAATACACATACGGGGTGGGACCTTCTTTGTTTTTAAGTTGGAGTTTTTGGTTGTTGAAATTTGTTGAAGAATAAGGGGTGATCATTCCCCAATTTATGCTAATGAGAGGTCGATGCATCAAGTATACTGACCCAACACACTAATGCCAAAGAGAAGAACCAAAAATATGAGGAGCTGAAGCACCCCGCTAAGGAAGAACATTGTGTATCAAATTTATTCAACAACTTTGGTATCTTCCCTTTAAGATCAAAAGGATATGAAAGTCTACATACGAAGAACCTATTTACTTTGATACCTTCCATAACCCCAATAACCGTATTGTTGCAGACAGATATAAGCCAAATTTTGTAAATTAGGACACACATAAGAAAAGATAAATAAATACACATATAATCATACCATATGTCGCAAAACTAAGTAAAAACTTAGTAGAATTGATTACATGATGAAATATGAGTCAGATAAAGGAGACTCGTGCCCCCAATATCCTTAAAACTAAGTGTTATAGAGAAGAAGGAATGAGATATTTCATTCCCCCCAAAATTGATTTAAACTGAGTCATTTGAGTCTAAAACTGTGCCAAAAACATGTGTCTGTAGGTGAAAATCTAAAAGCGCTGAGAAATTTGTTGTCAATGTCCCCAGTGAAAAACCATATATGGTCCTGACCGTACTGTACATTTATGACCTTATGCTTCCTTTTCTAAATTTCTATGTATGATGTTTTGAGTAGTTTTTTCCAAAGTCTACTTGTGTTTGAGCCCATAATTTTATATGTGTTTGTTGTATGTGTAGAATATACCCAGATGAATTCCCCCTCTTTTGAGGTCAATGTAATAAAGAGTTTGAGCATGCGACTCAAAAGAATAGATGTGTAGTCATGTCTGATAAGTTTGATAATCTTCGTAGAAAACATATGGAGAGCTGATGTGGTGGCCACCAAGAAGAAATTGTACCTGTAAATAGGATACACGTGGTGGAGACCATGTCATGAAAAAAGAGCAACAAGAATAATAATAGCAATAATGTCAACAAGAGAACTAATAGCAATGACAATAATAATGTATAAGTAAGTAAAAACAAGTGCAAAGATAGTAATGCAAAGAGTTCCACACAAAAGGGTTGATGTAGGAGCATCATGAAGTCAGAGGGTCATAGGGTCTTGAAAGAACATTCAAAACATGTTTGTATTCATATGAAGAGTGATTTAGTTGTTTCTATCCATGTAAAGGGTAATTATGCTTGTAAATGTAACAACCAAGTGTGTAAGTAGGTGAGACAGTTGTTCATATGCCTAATCAAGGCTATAATGAGGTGTAAAACAATCTTGCACGAGTTATAGGACCGTGTTAGGATGAGATTCATCCTATTTCTAAGTCTAGAGTGTGTAGAGATTTTCTAGGAATTATTGGAGTAAACTTAGGAATCTTATTTAGTGATGATTTTAGTCATTCTAATATAAAAGTGAAGAGGATCAATGAGGATAAGCCATGGAAGGCCATGGAAAATATGTAATGAAGGTATTCAAGATTGAATAAAGTAGTAGAAGCTATTTTGCAAGTATTTCGTTGATTTTTTTTTGTGCTCTTTTGTTGACTAGGAATACAATCCTATAGAGGCTGAGGGTAAATGTTTAATAACATATATATGTTAAGTTTAGTCCTGTTGTTGATAATTTTATGAAGTAAAAAATATAAATATCACTCTTTTTCAAATTCATTTAATGTTTATTCACATTTTTTTAGTGGTTGCTTCTTTAGTATGATGTCCACGGCTCGGGCATCAAAATTCTTCAGATTTAATCAATGGAATTTGCTGAAACTTTCATCATTTTTCTATCTTGACTAGTAGAGGATGTCTATGAAATTTTATATCGAATAATCGAGTATGCAAGGAGATATTTTTACTAGAAATTTTGTGGTTCAGGGACAATAATCAGAGACAGAATATAATAAAAGAGTTCAAATTTGTGATTGAATGAATACAAAAGGGATTGATGATCGATTTCTAAGAGGTAAATGAAGGTTTCTAGCTCAAACTGATTGCAGAGGTGAGGTAAAATAATGAATCCATAATTATTCATTTTCCAACAAAGAAGGGACTATTATTTCTTGATTAAAAACAACGAAATTTAGAAATGCAAAGGAAATCGTGATTTGAAAAACCTTATACCAGAAGTTGGACAAGAATCAAAGACATACATTTAGATTGAGTTATTAATTGATTCATTTATTTGGAGAAGATTTACACGTCTTAATTTTAAGGATGTATACAAATTGTTTAGCGAAAATCCAGTGAAACCCATGTGAAGAACTAATCATAACTTTACATTTATGGTCTAGATTTCTATGAGATTTAATGGGTTTTTAGCCTCGTATGTTATCAACAAGTTGTCCAAGTTTTATGAAAACCTAGATGATATTTCAAGAGAAATAAAGTTTTCAATATCATGGTTTAATAGAGACACTATATTCCCTTCACCACCCAAACCAAACAATCATTAAATGAATTATTCTAGGAAAATTATATGTCACAATCTATACAAGATAACTAAGGAAAATGAAAATCACTCAAGTGCAAGACCATCTCAAAAAAATTATGACAAAACAAACCTGGAAGGCTGCTTAAATTTACTCATTCATGAAGAAAAACAAGGGAAACACTATATAAATGCTCTCAAATGCTAATGCTAGGAGTTGTGAAAATATGACCACCTTAGCATGAAATTATTAGATGTGGTTTGTTTCAGCAGGGACTTACACTAGAAGAAGAATCCCATAACGAAAACCACCCACTCCACTCCCACACACATGCGCCCAATTTAACCACTTGCATCAAGGTCAATATACATCGTGAATGCATGTATGTAAAGAAAAAATGCTATCTATCCAACCAAAAGGATAAACAACATTTATAATCTAAAGTGAAAATAATGTATGCTAGAGAAATAGGTCTTGAATTTTGTCACTTATTCCAATGTATGTTGTACCATGTTTTTCGAATAATTTAATGAATAAAAATCAGTGTTTTCCCTAGTTAGTTTTCAATTGCCTATCCTTTCCTGCAAGATCAGGGATAACATGATAAACATGCTCGATGAGGAAGTCTTTTACAGGAGGTCGCATTTTATTTCCATTTTATGATTTATTTTTCACTTGATAATACATTTTGGCGAGGCAAATATTGAGTAAGTGGTAAAATAATATGTAATTGATTAGAGGGCCAAGGAGAAAAGAATTAATTCATAATGTACCCCTGGAGGATACAATCTGTCCCATAGTAAAAGACTTCGTGCATTGAGATTTGTGAGTATGAATATTGTCTCATAACAACTAGATTACAATTTCCAGATACTAAAAATGGTATATGTGTGGAAGCTATTGTAATAGAACAGGTAAGACACTAATATGAATATAAAACATTATTGGATATGTCATTTCTCTATCCCAAGGGTTACAATTCATCGAGCATTTGTACAGGACAAATAGTCCTCCAAAAGACTTTCTGTGAATCCTGCTCTAATATATGGCATCATTTGAATATTAGAGATCCAATCCCTATAAAACTGCCATGTTGATGAAGATTCTGAAAGTCACATTTTGTTATAATCTAGTAGCCGTAATTAACAGACTAATATGTGATGAGTGAGAATGCAATGTCTAAATACCAAACGACCAGATCTTGTTACTCGCTTAAAGGATCTGTCAGCTCATAGTGACTCATGAGTTATACCATAAGTATTTATTAAGAGTATGAGGAGGCTGGATTCCGAAATGGTGTGTTATCACTTCCCCATTTTGCAAGTCCTAATTTTCCATCTCCTCCACCCAACTAGATCACATGCATACAATATGTAATGCTTCTGAAGCAACTATGGTCTCAAAATTGCTTCATCAATAGGCTCAAGACTTGGGAAGTTCTCATCATGGTGTTTATAGTCATCACAGATAGTAAGTTTTACCCAAACAATAGCTCTCGAAGCAAAACTTCCACACTACATATTGGTGGGTCAATGTTATCAGGGGGGATATTCTACATCTATTACTCCAGACATACATGGGTAAGACCCAAAACTTAGGATTTCTAGATCTGGAGTTTTAGATGACCATAGTAAAGATTCAAGCATATCATGAGGCAACAATAATATTTGTCTAGGATAATTGTGAAAAAGCATACATATTATTCATGATTCTACCATGCTGATGAACCCAAGTGTATAAACCTTTGTACCTTATTATTCACCAATTGATATAGATAGTTAGAATTATAAGGCCTACCTGTCGCTTGTGGTGGCTCCAATCTTCTGTAGAGATATCACTAGAAAGGATCACTTGGTATATCACTTTGGTCAAATTATCATCATTGCTATATCATAATCCCATAATTTGGAGCCATCCGGGAACAGGAATTACAATCTTTGTAACTTAGTAATGGTGATATTTAATCCCAAATTGTTAGATGGGAGCATAAAGAGATGCTATAAATCCCACTCATTGAGAAATGTCCTTTGATTGGGACCTGCTGCATGATGTTCACCGGATGATTTTATGGTCATTGTGTAATTGGTGCAAGTTCTTATATAGTAATACTTTTTTACATAAATTACAATACTAGGATGTGAGGCTCCTACTAGAAGATTTTTTTGTGTATTCCAAAGGAGGTAATTTCATCTTTATCCTTTATTTGAATAGGTGGCTTTTGTATTTTAGAATAGTAAAATTTTGTATTCATTCATCATATTGTAATTATGTTCACTGGACATAGATAGATCAACTTTAAGAACCCATTGAGATTTGAAAACTTGAGATGAATGTGTAGTAAATGTAATGACAATAAATGAAAGAAATCACCTTATCAAATGTTAGATAATTTCGTTGTAAAGCCATACCATTCATTACTCAGAGATATCCATTAATTCCACAATAATTGCTCAAAATGGTTGACCTTTGCATTCTTGCAACAATTGAGGATAATATGTCCTACATGAGTAGGAAAAATTTAACTGACATTATGAACTTATGCGTAGCTCAAATATGATATCATGCTTTTCATACGTATTATTTCTCAAAGTGTGTCATGGTTCCTTTGTTGACCAGGAAAACCTTGTGGGTTAGATTTTAGTAGGTCGTACCTTGCACCTGATCAAAATTGGAGCACGTAAGACATTAGTTGCCTCTTTTACCCCAGGCACTCCCGATTTCTTCCACTTGTAGACACAAAATCACATACTGTAAGGCATTTATTATTATACCGCTAAGTATGTTGTTTTATATATGGATCTTGCGTAAGAAAATTATTAACTAGTGACCCATTCCCTATTCCATCATGCTTGTCTTGTTGGTTTATATTGCTTTCATCTTTCACACTTGTCACTCATACACCTAGTTCTGTTCAGATCACAGGGATCACTGTCAGTCAGTCTCCACTCATTTGTCATCATTTGTCTCTGGACACTAGCACCCAGGACTTGACACTAGTGCCCAGGTGGTCCTGTCCATCTTGGGTGCCCATGTCCTCTTTATGTTTGATTTAATGTTTGACACTTGAGGTCGGTCTTTTTTAGTTTTCCCACTCATATCCCAAGGTACTAGTTGGCATGTTAGGTCATTAGTGTTGAAATTCAAGCAAGAGATCCCTATAGAAACACAACATACATACCATTATAATAACATGAAATTATTATCAAGGGCTACCTATCTATATATTTCAAGGGATTGCATTTGGGTTCATTACTCTGCATACACACTGCATAGGAAGAGGAGTTCATCCTATTCCATTCACACATTTGCATTTTATCTAGCTATTTCCTGCTATCTTAGCGTCATTGGCATGATGGTGACCTAAAAGAACTATTGCACACACAAGCACATAGAACTACATTGGGTATAAGATGTAGTGCAACGCTCAGTCCTAAGTTCACCGTTGTGAGATCTGAGGATAATCTGACCCCTCATTTTACACATTTATTTTTTAGGATTTGATGTCTTTTTGAGGTTTTTGCAGGAGGATATATGTGTGCATGTTTATAGGTACCTTGGCGATCCAAGTGCGACATACAGGTGACCAAAGGTGAACAAGTGCGAAACCCTAACAACAGTATCAAAACTAGGTTCTGATGTTTTATGCAGACTCCAACGCCCCCACAAAGATCTTGGGCACCCGTGGGAACCCCTATCCTTGCCTAGGATCCTGTGTCCAAGAATTGCAAGCATTTCTGCATTTTTCTGAGCCTGATTGTGACGATTTGTCTCCTATTTCATCACATTGTCTAGTCCAGAATCACTTCGGGATAAGTGAAAGTAAGGTAAGTGCCCTATCTGTTACATTTAATTTCAAACAAAGATCAAATAAATTTCCAAGCACTTGTATTTCATTATATATCAGTTATAACATATCATTGCATTCAAATTTTAATAAAATGATTCATATTTTATTAAATCATGTACCTAATTTTTATCATTTACCTAGTTAATATTGGTGTATGCTCTTCCCTCATGCTGCAAGATGATCTTGTGAATTATAAATCGTATTGGTCCTTAGGGTATTACTTGGATTTCATCATCAAGAGTCCATAAATTAGAGTCCATATTCTGGGGGACTTAAAATGTTCCTTTGAAAACTATCATTTTTGGCTAAGTAGAAGTTTAATTATCCATGTCTCCTATGAAGTGAGATGGTGACACCAATAATTCCCAGGCCTTAGACAATGCCCTTTTATCACAAATTTGGGCCTCACTTATCACAAGGTTTATTAAGGGTTCCCTATAAGACTCAATTACAATTTTTGAAAACATTATGAGCTTATGCTGGTTGTGTTTTATTCATAGTATAGGGAACACACCATTCCATAAGATGTTCTCCTCGTACCTTTGAGGTATATTGGTAGGCTCATATACCCTTTTCAATAATATTATGGTTATGATTTTCTATTTTTTTTGTTACTAAACTTGTCTAAAAATCCAAATAAAATATTGAAATCCACAGAATCTAGAAAATAAAAAAATCACAGCCTTAGTTGCGGGCACGACTAAGCTGCATTTTTTATTTGACCTCACAATTTATAATATTTATATATTCATTTTATCCCAAACACATTTGTAACTATGATTACTATATGATTCCAAAAATCTCAGCCCTATCGCTACTGTGATTCTCCTATAACTCTCTATGACCTATTATCAGTTCTCATTTGCCTCTAATCACTCATCTATCCTTGAGACTCTATGTGTAGTTTTTATTCAGTCTAATTTATCCTTAGCACAATCACAACTATGAGCTATCCCACGATTTTCCTACATTAATTATAGTCTCTATTACCATTTCTTCTCACATTTCCATATGCTTTCATTTCACTAGTATGTTCATGTCCCACTATTTCTATTCTTGGTCCTACATTATTGAATTTTACAATGATTTTAACCGTGTGCATGCTCTACCCCTTGCACTTTATCCCTCATTTGCTCAATAATTCTGTCCTATGCACACTTTTCCTCTTGCACTCTTTGATCCTCTCCTATGTGTGCTCCACCCATTATACTCTTTAATATGTTTGTTGCATGCTTTTACCCCTTGCTAACTTCGGTCCATCCCTATAGTGTACTCCACCCTTTGATCCTATAGTTCCAAATTTCTTCACCCTAATTTTACACTCTTTGGTCCATCTCCTTGTGTGCTCTGCCCCTTAACTCTCTGGTCCATTCCATTGTGTGCTATCCAGGGACTGCCCCTGATTGTACTTCTAACATTACACTCTTTGGTTTTCCTAATAACACATTTCTACCCCTTCCAAAATCTTGATGTAGGGGCATCATTAAATTCACGCATACAAAGTATTGAAGTCTCACTTAGCTTATTACGATTGATTATGGGAAGTTTCTAAGAATCTTAATGACTGAAAGATGGGTATCTAGAATTTAGAGTGCTTGAGAAACCTTGGAAATTGAAATTGTCTATCTTATGCATAAGACCGTATCCAATAGGGAATAGGAATTAGTAATGTTTGTAATGGTCTGGCCCTTCAGAAAGTGACCTTAATTTTAAGACTTTCGAAGGAAGAGAATGAAATGTTAGTGTGCTCTGAGTGATTCTTCGGTCATGAAATGAGTCCTACAATGACAAAAATTGTAATACTCAATATTTCAGACCCTAACCTGAATGAGAATTCCATGTGAAATGAAACATTAGTTAGGGTTGCGAATGGATATGAAATGAAATAAAAGCTTGACATTGAGCACTACTTGAAGAGGCCTCAAATTGCAGTAGGAGAAGAGGATAACATGTGAATGAATAGTTGTAGTGATAATGATTAATTTGACATACTCTATTTTTGACAAAGCTTGACTATGAGTTTCTCTGTTTTACATCTACATGAGTGAAGTGTCTTTGATTTCCTTGCAAATGTGGAATTAGTCCCCTAAACCATGGGAAATTATTGTAAGAGGACTTGCCCTAATGAATGTGTAGAGCTTGTATTTTGGAGTTAGGGAATTTTATACTAAGAACTTTTGTAGACTGAGAATGCTTAGAATGCAATTGGAGTCCATAGAGTGAAGAAAAGTTCTAGAATGAGTTGAGTTTCACTAAGATGAAATAAGATGATAATCATGCAATTCAAGATTTTTGGATTGAATCAGCAAGTTAAAGAAACCATGGAAATGGGTTTAATGAATAAATATTCTTTGAAATAAATTTGCATGAGATCATTCTAATTGACAAGGAAAATCTAGGACTTTGAGTTTTAGAAGATTGAACAAGTGGAGTTTTTAAATGGAATTTGCATGATGTCAATTTAAAACTTTCAGTTAGATGATACTAGTATGACCAAACAATGCTAGACATGAGATAAGATGTTCAAATGCATGTAATGTGACAAGTTGGAGTTTCTTAGGAGGAATGTGATTTTTTTAGATGACTTGCATGCATGTACCTAGTGAGTGTGTATGACAAGAAGCTAGACAATTAAATAGATATGTGCATTTGAAGGGTAATTTGAGATTGTAAGAACCCCCACTGCTAAAATATTCTCGTGAGTTACACTAAATCTAAGATAAGATATGAATTTTAAGTCTTGGAAAGCAATATTAAGCATTTGGTAGAAGAAAATGTCTTCTCGGGCTCACACGGTCCTCTAAAACCCTAGGCAAGGGTTTTGAAACTAAAAGTTGAGTTGTGAAAATTATATCCACTCAAAAATGATGAAATTTGAAATACATCACCTTGATGAGGTATTAAAATAAATTCTTGAAGAAATTTGAATTTAGGAGTTGTGTAAATTTATATTTCTCTAACAGTCCATTGAAAGGTTGCTCACACAGTCATAAAGACCTAATTAGGGGCTTGTCAAGCAAGGTTGAGCCAAAATTTTCTAATGAAAATTTCCACAAAGGAGAACACCTTAAATAATTATCTCAATATGACTGTAGATTATTAAACAAAGCCTCTTAACTAAAGGTATGATGGAAAAGAACACCGTGCAGGGCTAGTAAGCCTAATAAGTTTGAAAAGAAGGAAAAGGGGAGTGAGTGAGGACCACAAAGAGTTACTTTATAAAATTTATACCACACCTTCATGAGCCCAAAGGGTATCAAAAATAGTCTATAACTTGTTATTTACATGCACCAGTTGATTCAACCATGAAATTTCCAAAGACTTAGCCCTCAAGAGCTGAAACATGACAATTTTAAGCTTTTAAGGATAAGTTGATCATTTTCTTGTTTTCATTCAAATATAATAGCTAATATAATAGTAGTTTGAATGTCAAATAGGGTAACCACAGTGTGAGAGTGAATTAAGGTCTAGAAGACTAAATTTGCTTGGTTTAGCTTTAAGACCTCAAGAAACTTGTAAGCAGACAAGAAGGCATTTTATAACAAATGAAGCCTTTCAAGAAAGTTGGTTAATTTTTCAGTTGATTGTGCACATGAAAAATATTTGAGAGTAGGGTATGGTGTTTTGGGAGCAAGATATGCTTGAAAAATCAAATTTTACCAATTTTGAGCTACTCTAACCTAGTCAAGAAAACCTCCAAAACATGGAACTAGTTTGTTTGAAGTTATTCCTATCTTCTTGGATGCATATATTTATCTAAGTGCTCTGCATCATTTGGTATCAGAGCAAGTGAGTTGCAATGGAGAAATATCTTTTGTTGTATGGACAATCTATATTCTCTATTTTCATTATCATGTGAATGAAAGATTGTTGTTGTCATTGTAGGATGTTCTTACAAAAAGCTTAGTATAGTTTAGTAAAGGTGTTTGTACCCATTCAACTCAAGTACAATTTTGTGTGTATACATCATAGTACAATGTGTAAATTTGGACTTGTACATTGGAATTCATTTTATTTTTCTGATATCAATTTAGATATGGTAAATGTGGCTCAATGCCAAGAGCAGAAAACAAGGAGAAGAATTATTAGTTTGAAGTGCTAGATTTTATATTAAAAAAAGAAAGCCACATATTTAATGAACATCCAAAAAGTTTCAAAGGATTTGTGCCATTGTCTATAATAGCCTATGTGCATCCAAAATATTCTCTTTGAAAGCATTCAATTTTTTTGTGCGCCAAAATCTAGATTTATTTCTACAAGAATTGTGCCTCTTTCCATCATTTTCCACCTTAATGCTTATGGCTCGATCAATTCGTATTGTTTTGAAATTTTTCTTGTTGTGCTACGTATGTTATAGCCATGTGCATTGAAAGTGCATCACCGTTAATTTTAGTCTACTCTTTGTTATGACCTTCACTACATTTGTGCTCAATAACTTTGTTCATGAAGCTCACATGGGATGATCATTGCAACACGACGAAGGCTAAGTTTTTCATCATATGCAACTTGATAAACAATACCAAATGTTGCCGTACATTTATCTACTTAATATAGGAATTAGGACGTGTTTTTCATATGAGAATACATTTTACATTGACAAATACGTGTTGTATGGGAAAATACAATTGTTTGGATCCCACTCAAATTGCATTAGGACAAGTTTTGTTCATCTAGAGTTCATTAACATTTGCACGACTAAATTTTTGCATAAAACAATAAATTTTTGCATTGTTATCAAATTTCTCTATAGGAACCTCTTCAAACCACAAAACTCATGGTTTCATAACACAAAAGGTGTGTTTTTTTTTGTTTAATAAGGACATGTCTTGAATTCTCTTTCAAATCTTTTCATGGATCAAATTACATGTATGATGTTATTAAATTGGTTTCTTTATCATTATTTTGTGATCAAAATTCTTTACGCCGAAGGTGTTTACTTGGGTAGAAACCCAAAGGTCATCTGATAGTTGTACCAACGTGGGGCAATCTCTGCCATCCATTTAATAGGTTGTATCAATGACCTCAAATGAAGCCTAGTTTTCCATCCATGCTCTATTTATTTCTAGGGTTTTAAAAAATTGTCATGCGCCTATCTTCTAGCCCATCTGTTGCGAATCAAATCAGGAGATTTATTACATTGGTATCTTTGCATCTGATATATGTGCTTCAATGACACAATTATTTTTTAATCTCCTTGCTGACATGGGTTTTGCCACGTATTCCGCGCTGATAAGTTTTACAGTAAAGCATTTGAAAAAAAAGAAAGAACAAGAAAAATTGTCATGGAAAAAATTATGGAAACATATAGAAGACATGGTATTCCTCTCGAAACAAACACTTTTTCACCATATGAAACAAACATTTCTCCAACCCAATTAGTTTCCATGTGCTAGTGCATTCCTGTCTTGTGTCAAAATACGAGCTTTGAAATAGGGTACAAAGATGCATGCACACTCACAACTTGTGTCAAAATACAAACTTTGGAACATGGTATAAACATCCATCGAAGCATAAAATATAGAGGAGTTGATCCATTATGCGCTACCCTAAATAATTCGGTCTTGTTGGGATAGGCACATCAAGGAAAACCCTACTCCTCAAAAAGGTATTCAACAACAACCAGGTACATGCTCTTTTTTCCAGTAATAGCTTGATTCTTTGGCTTACTATGTCAAAAAATCCCGCTTTTAATGCTCTCAGAAATGACCATGTCAAATAAATAACTATTTAAATAATTGAAAGATTGTAGAGCAAAGAGGAAGAACATGTGAAAATATGGCTAAGTGAGTGGTTGAGTGAAAATAAGGTCACTTTGCTTTTAGATGATGTTTGTTAAACCAATGTTAACTCTTTATTAACCGAGCTATGTGTGCTTCTGATCTCTCCACATCGCAACTCAAACCTCATCATTACCAATTCCAGAAGTAACAACGTGGTTAAACCGTTGGGATTTCCATATGCGTCCACCATCTAATTAGAACTGTTGTGGGAGGATGATAGTGGGAAATTGTTTTTTTTCCATGATTTTCCATATAGTTATCAGGGAATTTCACCCATGATCATTGACCATGAAGTAGTGAGGCGTGTGTGTAGGAAGTGTGGAGACCTTCCCTTAGCTCTCAAAGTGATAGGGCAGGTGATGATGGGTGTCACCCACTCAAATGTATGGGAATTTACATTGAAGAGTTTACAGAGGCTCAGGTTGAGCAATGATGCTCTAGTAGATTTTGACATTTCTCTGCAATTATTTCTTCTCTAACTCTCTTGTTGTTGTCCTAAATAAGCTCATGCTTTATTTTAGTCAACTAACACCATTTTCCCCCTTTATTGTTGCAAATCTAATTTTTTTATATATTTTAAGTACAAGAGGATTCCTTGAAAGAATCATCATCAGATAGGAAATTTCTCCCCTTTCCAAAAATATAAAGAAGTCATTCTAACTCTTCATATTTTTCAAATTTTAGGCTTTAGGAGTTTTTTTCATACTTTTACACTGTCGGGCTTTGGGAACTTTTTTGCAGTTTTGCAGTGTAGGGATTTAGGAATTTTTTTGCAGTTTTGTTGTATTGGACTTTGGGAACTTTTTTGTAGTTTTGTAGTGTCGGGCTTTGGGAAATTTTTTGCAGTTCTCCAATGTCGGGCTTTGGGAACTTTTTTGCAGTTCTGCAGTATTGGGCTTTGGGAACTTTTTTACAGTTCTGCAGTGTTGGGCTTTGGGAACTTTTTCACTATCGGGCCTAGGCAGTGTTAGGCTTGGAGGATTTTTTCACTCTTTTGCAGTGTCGGGCTTTGTGATATTTTTTTCACTTTTGCATTTTCATCATCTCTTGTGTGGATTAATGCAAATTTTCAAATAGGCATAACTTTTGACCCGGTGCTCGAAATTTGACAAACTTTATATTGTTGGAAAGGTATCAACATCCTCTACACCATGGAAATATGAAATATTAATTTTGGTGAGGTTAGGTGGGTGAAAAATAAGAAAATGTAATCAGCTCCAAAAAATGCAGTTCCAGGCATCCCAACCACCAGAATTAATGAAGTATGGCACCCATTTCTTCTCCAGCAAGCAAGACATCATGAAGGAATGGCCTTGACAGGCTGCCCATGCCCCTTTTAAGAAATTTAATGCATCTTTTTTGTGGGTGGGATAAAAATTTTGAGTTTCCCTTCTCTCTCTCTCTCTCTCTCTCTCTCTCTCCCACATTATTTTATATATTGTAAACACTTCTCATTTTGGAGGAGAGATATTATGGGAGCTTGGGGAGACTCTGTCAAATTGTTTTCTCAACTTCATTGAGTTGTAAGCCTTCATATGAACTCTGAAAATGTATTTATGCCTCTATTTGATCAAATGTAGTGGACTGTGCAATTATTTGAAGCAATAAAATCTGTGTGCATTGTGGTGTCTTCTTTAACCCTTTATCAATTTTATTGTAATTTCTTACCTCTCCATTACTGTATTGTTCTATTATGTGTCATTTTCTCTAACACTTGCATAGTTCATATTTTTGTGTTTATTGGAGATTTTTGGTAATGGGTGCATGCTTGGGATTGTGTTAAATCTTGCCTAACCTCTCTCAACTATATTTCATTTTATTTTCCTCCCTCAACAGAATGTTTCACACCCCTCTTTTGGTGTTATCACCTCTTTAGTGTAGGATTTATTCATTTTCATGCTCTCTCCCTCTCCCTGGTCCCTTGGAAATTATAGGTTAGGAGTAGATATTAGATTTTCCCTTCATTAAGAGTAGTTTTAGCATTAGTTTAGGAAGAAGAACTAGATTTCTCTAGAGAGTTGTCTCAACTACAAATTCCCACACTATGAGACAATTCCATGATATCTTGTTACATTGATTGCCTAGATAACTCACTTGCAAGCAAATAAGAAGGTGTTGTAATTTGGTGATAACAATTCTGGCACGCTCGATGGGACCAAAAATAAGTCTTAATTTTACTGCAACAAGATTGGTGTGCTCTTGCTGTAAATTCCAGCCTTTAAGAAGCTCTGTAACAACACATCTGATGACTTCAAGGGGAACATTTCAACTGGTTTTAGCATCCCAAGCTTGTCAAATTTATGAGAAAGATTCAAACAAGGTCTTGAGCAAGAGAAGAGGGAATTTTTGAGTATTTACAGCTATCTCTAGGCAGAGGAAGAAGGGGAAGAAGAGTTCAAATATCACCATCTCCACCAAATAGAACCTTGTCAACACCTCCACCTGGTAGGCCATTTATTCAATCAACTAGAGTTCTTAGACCAATTAGAATGGCTCATCAACAACCATTACCACCACTACAAAATCCTTTCTTCAACTTTACGAGAAGTATCCCACTTTCCCTTAATGCACAACTCAATCCTAGTTACAACATTGAATAATATCTCATACTTCACTGGGGAAAATCACACAACTCCGATTGATCACATTAAAGACATTATAAATGTTTGTGCTATTCATGAGGTCAACGAGATGGATGTGACATTTAAATTATTGCCCTCTTCTTTCAAAGGAAAGGCTTTACATTGGTTTAAAATCCTAGGAGCAGGATGAATTAATAATTGGGATCAAATGTGCATAGCTCTTTGCGGTCAGTTTGGAGAAAAGGTGGACAAATTATCTCTTGGACCAATTAACCATAATCAAGAGAGCACTGAACAAGAAAATGGTTGATTTCAATTTTAGATTTCAAAGGACATGGGATAGGATTCCAATTTCCGTGATACTGACAGCTGAAGGTACTTTTCTCTACTTCCTAAAAGATTTAAATTCTGATATAGCCATGATGATAGAATATATGGGGGGTACAACTTTGCCGACAACTTATAACATTACTATTAGAGCTAAAAATTGTTTGATCCAAGTCAGTAAACTTGCACCCAGGCCACCTATGCCTCTTTATCCGAAATTGGGGAATCCAACTTCTAGTCAAGCACCTATATTATCTCCCATTCCTGTCCCAAAAAATCAAAATTCTAATGAAGATTCTAATTCTTCTTCTAGCACTTCAAACGAGCTCCAAGAAGTTATGAAGCGGTTGCAAAATTTAGACAATGAATTAGTGACAATTAAGATGTAGCAAGCTCAAAATTTTAGATCATACTAGCCTCGGGCTCAACCCAATAGATCCCCATATCATCCAAACAGATCACTTTCCGAAGATACTAATCAGAACCAAGGACAACCTCCTACTGGTAGACAATTTCAGCCTTATAATCCTAATGCTACTTCTACATCTAGAGCCTTGGTTCCAACTCAAAATAACATGGCACAAGAATATGAATGGTGCTTCCCATGTAATCAACCTCACAATCAGGCAACATGTTTCAATGGTGCTTTGAACCAAGCTTTGATGGTGACAACGATTGGTGTGCCTCAAGAAACAAATCAAGAAGAAAGTCAACAACACACAGCTACTCAAGAAGCACCTCCAAGTGAAACTATGTTTGTGAATTAACAAGCTGAGGATTTTTGTGGCATAAATCAGGCTCCTTCTCAAGGTGTGTCAACCAACACAAGGTCTAAGAAGAGGAATTTAGAGGAAGGAAAGTCATCTAATATAAGTGTTACTCAGCCCCCTGTCACTCTACAAGGAGTTAGCAATCCAAGTACAACTCCAAATGTACATAATTAGCCCAAGCCACCTTCTAAACCAACCCATGTACCAGTTGTAACAGCTCATGTACAAGAAAAAGTTATGCTAAACAAGGGGCAATAGAATGATAATTCATCTTCGTTAAATATCATAGAGAAAATGAAGAAAATAAATGTAAAAATCTCAATGTGGGAGTCATTAGCTATCCCAGGCACAAAGAAACCTATTTCAAGTAACCATGGAAAATTGGTCTGCATCAAATGAGTTATCCAAAGAGAAAGAAATGGTGCTCGCTAATGCAACTCCATAAGAAGGCAATCAAGGAGGCCAATAAGGTAAAAACATGAAGCCCCCTTAATTCTATATATCTCTAATCATTCGAAACAATCTTGTACACAACTATATGATTGATTCAAGAGCAAGAAGTTTTGTGATGCCCAAACAAATAACTTATTAGTTGAGCCTTCAATATGAAGTCATTTCTAAACGTGTAGTGAAACTAGATGGAATAACGGTGAAAAATTTTGGTGTAATAAAAGGATTGAGCCTTACACTACATGCTTGCCCCAATGTCATAGTATTGCAAGATGTATCAGTTATTAACTTGCCAACACTCTTTGCTTTGTGTTTGTTAAGAGACTTCATAGCTAAAATTGGAGTCTACTTGTCTGCTGATTGGTCACATATGTTGTTCATAATGAGGTATGGAGCTAAGGCTATGATCAGATCCGAGCCTATTGTAAACTTTCATATTCAACCATATGTAGCAAGCTCGATCAATGCAAATTGCTCAAATTTTGATCAAGAAATTATCCAAGCACTCCAGAGACAAATACCAAGGTTGGAGGCATTCCAAACTTAACTCTTGATGAATGGGAAAATAAGAGGCATTTTTTTTATCCATATAAGGAGATGGAAGAAGATGAGTTAGGTATTTATTGTTTTAATGAAGAAAATCCACATCTCCCCAGCATAACCAAATTAGATGAAAAGGATGAAAATGGAGTATGGTAACTATTTTTTAATGGTTCAAGGAGTAGACAAGGTGTTGGAGGAGGAGCAATGCTTGTGTCACCTCAAGGTATTAAATTCTACTTAGCTTTCCATTTTGAGTTGGCTTGTTAAATAACACAACCGAGTATGAAGCATTGATCCATATATTACATTGGGCAAGAAAGATAGGTATTAAGAACTTGCAAGTTTTTGGAGATAACGAGTTGATTGTAAACCAAGTTAGAGGGCTAAATACTACCAAGAATGATATTCTAAAGACCTACAAGAACCAAGTATGGGATCTCATTGAAGAATTTGAAGCATTCAACATTGAGGCCATATCGAGGAAGAAGAATGAGGTTACGGACAAACTTGCAGCAATTGGAGTAGCATTTGATGTTGTTGAAATTATCAAGAGAGATCAAACTCAACCTCATATTAGAGTAGTTGTAAGGCCAACTATTCTAGCCAAATTCAATTTTTTTGAGCTCATGCCCTTCGTTGGTGTTTAAGCCAAGTTAGAGATTCAAGAAATTAGCAAAAGTCATGCCCTAGTGCTGTTTAAATCTCTGTTTTGCTTGTTTTGAGAAATTCTCCATCTCCCGGTCTGTGCACATAATATCCTCTTTACAACCTCCTTTTTGATCGAAATTGTTCACTTATTCTATGGCCTGGGTCGTCAAATCATTGTTTTTCCTCCATGCCTCTGGTTCGTGAAGGAAATTCAAAAATTGGACTCAAAATGATGAAGTTCTCTTCCTCTGTGTATTTTTCCACAGTTGGGATGACGGGTGTCTTTTCCCCATCAAATTTTGGCCCCAATGAATGCAGGTACGTGGTCAGATCCTATTGGATGGGGAGGAATGGGATTTTTGGTGAACTTAACACTTTTGGTCACTTTTGGCAAAAATGGTAAATTTTCCCCGTGAAAAGATGAACCCGAAAAAGTCCAGGGGCAGGGTCCCAAATTTTGGCTTTCATTGCGGAAAAAGTGGAAGTTTTTGTCCCAAGTATGGACAAGTTCAATGGAGGGACACTTGTGACCTGAAAAGACGAAATTCCGATTGGGGAAAAAGTGGAAGTTTTTGTCCCAGGCTGCACAAGTTCACCAGGGACACTTCGAAAAGCTGAAATTGCCATTGGAGAGGAAAATCCCAATTGAAAATTCAAAGGGACACTTGGGCCATCTGGGGAAATTTGAGTTTTTGAGCCCTTTGCAAAAAAGGTTAAAAGTTAAAAAGTCCCAGGCTGCCAAGATCAGGGACACTTGGGACCCATAGGGAAAAGCAAAGAAAAGCCCATCGTTGAAAAGTCAAAGCGTGAGAGCGGGCCGTGGAGGAAATTGAGTTTTTGAGCCTTTTTCCAAAAAAGGTAAAAGTTTAAAAGTGACCCGCGACCCCCTCTCAACCAGAAGTCATGCCACGCACATTGAAAAAGTCAAAGGGGAAGAGTGGGCCGGTGGAGGAATTTGAGTTTTTGAGCCTTTTTCCAAAAAAGGTTAAAATGTTAGAAAAGAGCTGCGACCCCATCTCCAACCAAAACGTGCCACGTGTCCTAGTCAAATCAGACCATTGAGTCAAAGCGGGCCGGTGGAGGAAATTGAGTTTTTGAGCCTTTTTCCAAAAAAGGTTAAAATGTTGAGAAAAGGGCCGTGACCCCATTTCCAATCAGAGGGTGCCACGTGTCTAAGTTGAAAAGTCAAAGCGGGTCTGCGGGCCAATTTGTTCCAAATTGCCAAATCTCTAAAAAATCACAAAATGCAAAGGGCTTCCCCCGTAACCGCTCCAATCCCTTCCTGCCATGTTGATGGCCCAATTTAAAAGCTATAGGAGCAAATCAAATGGTCTATATTTAAACTGGAAAATCAAATGTAACGGTTGCTTTGCAAGATCTAGTTTTTAACATGCCATGAGTGTTTTCTTCACAACAGAGGAATTTGAAAAGGTGTCGAGGATTTGTAAAGATTGTAACCATTTCTGGCAAAGGATATAAGGGCTTCTCAACATCATTCCAAGGGCTGGTGATTGATTTTTGAAAAGACCAGAGTGCTCTATACCTGGAAAAGACAGAAAATGCCATTCTTCTTCTATTTTCTCTTCTTCCTTGAATTTCTTCCATTCTCAAGCTATGTACAAACTCTGCTCGAGCTTCAATAATAAAAAGAAGGAATTTTTGCCTCTTTGATTGAGGAATTGATTGGTACTTTGTGACCAATGAGTTTCATTCGGTCTTGTAGCTTCTCCTGCGGATTTGTTTTTCTTCTGATTATAAATGCATGTAAATGAAATTTCTAATTAATGTGTGTGGGCATCTGATATTCTACTCACAACATTAGTTTCTCCTACCTCCATTCTCACTCCCTTTCCCCTTCTCAGACAAATTTCTTCTCTAGTGAGAAATTTCTAGCTTTGCCACAGGGTCAGTGGAGTGCCCCTGTTGGATCTCTGGTCGAAAGGCCACCATTGAAATCCACTTTTTCACGCATGCACATATGGAAGCTGCACCGTTCAAGTAGAGGGACTTAGATTCCCATAGCATTGGCTTGAAACCCACCAATTTGTCCACAAGACAAATTTTCTCGCCAACAGTTTTTGGCACCCACCGTGGGGCAGATTTTGCAGCATCTGCACCTAAAAATGACCTCAGGGTCATAAAATACAAAAAAAAAGATTCTAGAAGAAAAGTTTCTGGAGATTGAATAATCACACAAACTTCATGGATGTAAATCATGGCTATTCTGGGAAATCCTCCTGTTGAGAGACCTGATTTACTCTTTCACATCCAAGAAGACATTGCTTCTGATCTGAGAGAAGCTATTTGGCATAATAGACAAAGTGTCAATCAATACTTCATTGCCATAAGGATTTTGGACCTGGAAGAGGAACGTGCTGTCGAATTGGAAAGGTAGAGACAAATTCCAGCACCCCAGAGAAGAGCATAAACTTTCAAGCTGGCTGATAGAAGATACACCTGACAACTGAGGCTTGGAGGAAAAATTGATCCCACATTTGAAGAGCTTGAAAGAGAGGCAGTTGCTGAAGAGGAGATAAGGGCTCAACTTGAAGAAATAGAAAGACTCCAAATTGAAGCAGAAGAAAGAGCAGCAGCAGAAGCAGCCTTAGCAAGACTGGAGGATAGAAACAGGAATAGAATGGGTGATCATGAGCATGAGGAATGCAGGCCTAATGTACCATGGGGAAGAAATACTGGTCCACTTGCTCTTCCACAACCACTTCATGACCTCCCAAGAGGCTCAAGAAAGAACTTCCCAAAATTCAAAGGGGATGGTTCTCAGCTCCCAGGAAGAACATGTAGCAGCATTCATCACTGCTTGTGGAGTGTTGGGAGTTGAAGATGAAGATGTTTCAGTTAGGCTCTTTGTGGAGTCACTCCAAGAAAAGGTTGTTGAATGGTTCTACATGTTGCCCCCAAGATCTGTCACATGCTGGGAAGATATAAGAAGTGCATTTGAACATAGGTTCAAGAGCACAGAAGATTGTCAGGATCTACTGGTCCAATTGGTTCAGATGAAGAAGGAGACCTCTGAATCAATGAGAGATTTTGTAGCAAGGTATAATAGGTTGACAAGAAGGATCCCAGAAGATGTGGTACCCCTGAAAACAACTTGAAAAGGTTCTTCATCAGTGCTTTGCCACCAGAAGTTGGTTTCTTCCTCAGAAGAGCCCAACCAAGAACATTGAGGGAAGTTCAAGACTTTGCAATTGAGACTGATGATGATCTAATTCTTTCTGGAAAAGTGAAAGAACCAAATGGGAAGCAAAAAGGTCAGAGTTCAAATTCAGTCACCACTGATCCAATGTTCCAAAAAATGGCAAATGACCTAGTTGCTTTGAAGAAGCAGCTGTCACAAATCACAATGAGGAATGCTCCAAGGAGACCAAATCCTCCTGATAGACCAAGAATTGCTCCACCTCCTCGTAGGCTTTCTCTTGAAGCACCACCAGTCAATGCCATCTGTGACACTAGGGAATCAGAAGAAGGAACAAACATTGAGGAAACTGAAGAAGAAAGCATGGATGACTATGAAAACTATCTTGAAATTGAAGAGGTTGGCATGCACAATGGCCTGATTGAATACGTTGATGATGAGGAGGAAGGTGATGAAGAAGCTCCAAGTTTTTCATGTGTTGTTTTCACTCGTGCACAATACAAGAATGGTGTTTCAGCCTCAACAGTTGCAACTGAGAGTAGGAAGAACAAAGAAGATAGCTCTTCAAAGCCTCCACTAAACAAGATCATCAGCAGGGGATCACCATTACCACCTTCCATGGAATCAGCTAGAGAGAAATCAGATTCACCAGTTGTCAAGGATCACACTACTGTGCCAAGTAAGTTATCTGATTCTTCTCCCAACTCAAAAGTTGTTAAGAGCAATTCTCTTCTAAATACTGGTTCTGCAAGAACATCTAAATTTCAATCAAAGGCTACACCCTCACCTCCTTCCAAGCCAATTGCTACATTTGAAAAGGAGAACCCAACACCAAAAGTAACAAAACCCCTATCATTTAAATCCTCGTCCACTGCTGGAACCTCTTCCTCATCTACCATAACTCTATTTTACTTTGTGGCATGCAAGCAAAACCAAATTTCAGCTCTCTGAGATTGAATACCTACAAACACATCTTGCCCAATTTAACAGGTTCATCAAGGCAGTTGTGGTAGTAACCCTTTTTCTTCAAGCCCAATCTCTAAAGGCCTATTACCCACACCATCCATACCACCTTCTCAAAACATGTTAGCCCTCAGTGCCTCCACCACCAACAAAGTTGAGCCTTTTTACCTGTCACTTCTCATCAAAGGTTTCCAGTTGAACAATTGCATTATAGATTCTGGAGCCTCAGATAATGTGATGCCAACAAAAGTTGCAAATTCTCTTGGCCTCACTTTGACCCGGGTAAATGGCACATGCTACTCAATGGAATCCAAACAAGTTCCATTGGTAGGAAGGATTAAGGATGCTCAGGTTGCACTAGCTGATTACCCTGACAAGAAGATACTCTTTACCATTTTGGTGGCAGACATCCCAGCATCTTTTGGTATGTTGTTGAGTAGAAGTTTTTTCAGAGATCTAGGTGGAGAAATAAAAATGGATTGGTCATCTGCAACTATCCCAGTGAAAGGAGAAATGAAGAAGTTGCTGCCAGTCAGGAAAATGAAATTCACAGTAAGGAAATCTGATGATCCAAGAGCTAACATCCTCTTTCAAGATTGTGGGCTAGGAAACTACTTCCTTACATCACAAAAGGAAGAGAACTTGCCACTCCTCATGGAGGAAGAAGAAGATCAGATTTGGACAATGGAGTTTGATGGTAGTCATTCCAGAGCAGGTTCAGGAGCTGGTGTAGTATTATACTCTCCCTCCAATGAGGTATATCCTTTTGCCTACAAGCTGCAATTTGATAATACAAACAATACTGCAGAGTATGAAGCATTTCTCTTAGGCATGAATGCAACAGAGGACATGGGAATCAAGAAGCTGAGATGCAAAGGTGATGCAGAGGTTGTGGTGAAGCAGGTCCGCCAACAATATCAGGTGAAAAATCCAAGGCTCAGGCACTATAGAAACAGAGTGTGGGACTGCATTGAATCCTTTGATGCATTCTCCATTGAAGCTATCCCTAGGGAGCAGAATGAAAAGGCTGATTCTCTAGCAGTGTCAGCTTCCTTAGTGACACCTCATCCTTCTTTTGGCAAGGATAAAGTGACCATTGAGATGGTGTTCAGACCCAACATACCAGACAATGCAAATCACTGGCAGGTCTTCAATGATGATAATCAGATCCTAGCCTTCTTAGAACAAAGGGATAACTTCAATAATATGTTCTTTGAAGGAAGTGAAAACCCACACCGTGAATCAATCCCCAAAGAAGAGAAGGAAGGAATTGAGGGAATTGATGAAGAGGGAGTAATCAAACTGAAAGGAAACAAAATCCCCAAAGGCCTAGTTTCTTTGGAAGACCTCTTTGACAAGCATGACAGGTTCATCCAAGAGAAAGAAAAATAGTCTTCTCGGTGTCCATCTGATTTTGATCAAGAAAACATTGGCACTTCAGAGAATCCAAGGATGGTTAACATTGGTAAATGCTGCTCACCAGAAGAGAAGAGAAAGTTTGTTGCTCTGCTAAAAAAGTACTCAGATGTCCTGGCCTACTCCTATGATGAACTCAAATCTTTTCAGCCAAAGGAAATGCATCACTCCATTCCTTTGAAGCAAGGAGCTAAGCCCTTCAGGAAAAAACAAAGGCCCTACAATCCAAAGATTTGCTGATGTTATCAAAGAAGAGGTGACAAAGATGCTCAATGCTAGAATCATCTTCCCCATCCACCATTCAACATGGGTGGCTAACATTGTGCCAGTAAGGAAGAAGAATGGGGAAATAAGGATTTGTGTAGACTTCCAAAATCTGAATCAGGCATCTCTCAAGGACAACTACCCTCTTCCAATCATGGATCATATTTTGCAAGTAGTCACTAGATCTGAGATGCTCTCTTTGCTTGATGGATTCTCAGGGTACAACCAAATCAAGGTGGCAGAAGAGGATTGCAACAAAACAACCTTCACAACACCTTGGGGCACTTTTTCCTACAACAGAATGCCTTTTGGCTTGATCAATGTTGGAGCCACTTTCCAGAGAGCAATGGACTTGGCCTTCAAAGATTTGAAACATTGCATTGTCATTTACCTTGATGACCTCATGGTTTTTTCAAAGAGGAGGGGAGATCATATCAGTCATTTGGAGCAAGTCCTTGCAAGGTGTAGGAAACATGGCATTTCTCTAAATCCAAAGAAGTGCATTTTTGGAGTCACAGAAGGTAAGTTGTTGGGACACATTGTGAACAAACATGGAGCACACATTGATCCTGAGAGGGTCAGAGCTATCCAAGCACTAGCCTTACCAACCAGCAAGAAGGGAGTTCATTCATTCTTTGGAAAGGTAAACTTCCTTCGTCATTTTGTGCCTGAGTTTTCTGAACTGACTAAGCATATAACTTCCATGATGAAGCCTCAAGCAAGTTTCAAGTGGAATAAGGAAGGAAAAACAACATTTGAGGAGATCAAGAAAGCCATTGCCAAAGCTCCAACTCTTGTATCTCCAGATTTCAACAAGGAGTTCATCATGTATTGCTATGCATCAGAACATACACTCTCTGTTGTCCTTGTTCAGAAAAATGATGAAGGTTTGGAAGCACCCATTGCTTTCATGAGTTGTCCTTTGAAAAATCATGAGCTAAAGTACAACCAATTGGAGAAACATGCCTACGCAGTGGTCAAAGCTGTTAAAAGTTTCAGATTCTACATTCTCAATTCCCATACAGTGGTGATGGTCCCTGGAAGTGCAATCAAGTCCATTTTGACTCAACAAGATCCTGGGGCTAAGAGAGGAAGTTGGATTGCAAAGACCCAAGAGTATGACTTGGAGATTAGACCCTCTAATCTGGTAAGAGGAAATGGTTTGTGCAAGCTGATTGCTGAAGATGAAGCTCTCAAAGCTCAGCAGGGAGAAAAAAATGGTGTATTCTCAACCTGTTCAGGAGACAGTCCACAGGTGCTCTTTGTCACCACTACTGATGAGTGGTATGCTGACATTGCTTACTACCTCACTTATGGAGAATTCCCTCCTCATCTTGATTACAAAAAAAGAAGGACACTCAAGCTAAAGGCAGCCAAGTTTGTGATCTGGAATCATGCACTTTACAAGAGAGGCCTAGATGGTTGTTTCCTCAGGTGTGTAGATAAGGAGCAGCAAGAAAAGTTGCTCAGGGCATATCATGATCAAGCTTGTGGTGGACATTTCTCAGCAATGGTCACCACACATAAGATCCTCAGAGGGAGATATTATTGGCCCTCCATCTTTGCAGACACTCAGGATTGGGTTTCCAAATGCAAAGCATGTCAACAATTTGTTGGAAAGCCACAACTAGTTGCATTGCCACTCAGGCCTGTGGTGATTGAAGAACCATTTCAGCAATGGGGGCTAGATTTTATTGGTGTTCTGAATCCTCATTCTAGTGCAAGGCATACTTATGTACTCACTGCAACTGATTACTTCACTAAATGGGTGGAAGCCATCCCAACCAAGCAAGCCAACTCTGAAACAGTCTGCAACTTCATCAAGGAGAATATCATTGTTTGTTTTGGAATACCACAGAAAATTGTTGTAGACAATGCCACCTATTTCTCTTCCAAGGAGCTCACAGAGTTTTGTTATGGCTTTGGAATCTCCCTATCTCACTCTTCTGACTACTACCCATAGGGAAATGGGCAAGCTGAGTCAAGCAACAAGAACATTGTGACCATTGTTTGCAAGCTGGTAGATGAGAATCAAAGGAACTGGCACAAGAAGTTATATGATGCATTGTGGGCTGATCGGATCACTCCTAAGAAGGCAATAGGTATGTCACCTTTCCAAATGTTTTATGGAGTTGAGGGAGAAATTCCCCTCATAATTGAGATGCCAGCTCTCAAGTTGTTGCAAGAAATAGAAGATGGTCAATACAAAGACTCCATTGACAAGAGGATCCTCTTCCTGGAGAAGCTGGAAGAAAGCAGATGCCAAGTGGTGGATAGAATTAAAGAACACCAATTGAAAGTGAAGAAGATATTTGACAAGAAGAAAAGGCAAGAGAATTCAAGGTTGGAGATTTTGTCCTGCTATGGGACAAGAGAAGAGAACCAAAGGGCAGCCATGGAAAGTTTGATTCATTATGGCTCGGCCCATTCCAAATTCATGGAACTTGTGGTGAGAATGTTTTTCTCCTCTCATACTTGGATGGAATGCCATTGGAATTTCCTCAAAGTGGGAAATACTTGAAACTGTATCATCAATGAAAGTGGGTTGTCCCCCATCTTGTACCATAGGTGATTTTCGTAGGTGTGTTTTTCCCTTTTCTGTTGTGTGGTTTTGGTTTAGTTTTGTTTGGTTTTTGGTGTGTTTTGGCTTGTGTGTTTCCTCCTTCTTCCATTCTTTCTCAGAATTGTACATGACTCTGCAAGGCCCAATGGATAAGGCACTGGTCAATGTAATATGTTTTGAAACTTGAGATTCTGGATCCTCATGTCGTGCCCTAGCCATGCCCAGTTCACGCCATGTCCCCAAGCTAGAGCCAACTGTTGTCTCCTGAAAACTACTCTACGTTTTCATAGCCAAATTCAAATTTTTTGAGCTCATGCCCTTCGTTGGTGTTTAAGCCAAGTTAGAGATTCAAGAAATTAGCAAAATTCGTGCCCTAGAGCTGTTTAAACCTCTGTTTTGCTCGTTTTGAGAAATTCTCCATTTCCCGGTCTGTGCACGTAATATCCTCTTTACAACCTCCATTTTTGATCGAAATTGTTCACTTGTTCTATGGCCTGGGTCGTCAAATCATTTTTTTCCTCCATGCCTCTGGTTCGTGAAGGAAATTCAAAAATTGGACTCAAAATGATGAAGTTTTCTTCCTCTGTGTATTTTCCACAGTCGGGATGACGGGTGTCTTTTCCCCGTCAAATTTTGGCCCCAATGAATGTAGGTACATGGTCAGATCCTATTGGATGGGGAGGAATGGGATTTTTGGTGAACTTAACACTTTTGGTCACTTTTGGCAAAAATGGTAAATTTTCCCTGCGGACCTGAAAAGTTTGAAGTTCAAATTTTGGTTCACCTGGAAAAAGTGGAAGTTTTTGTCCAATGGAAGGCTGCACAAAGTTCATGAGGGACACTTGGGACCTGAAAGGGCTGAAATTGGTTCATTGTGGAAAAAGTGGAAGTTTTTTGTCCCAGGCTGCACAAGTTCACAAGGGACACTTGGGACCTGAGGAAAAGCTGAAATTTGAAAAATTGCAAAAAAGTGGAAGCGTTAGGCTCAATTCAAATGGGACACTTGAGGAGCCCTTTGCAAAAAGCCGGAATTGCCAGTAGAAAAAGTGGAATTTTTTGCCCCAGATCTGCCAAGTTCAAGGAAAATTCAAAGCGTGAGAGTGGGCCGGTGGAGGAAATTGAGTTTTTGAGCCTTTTTCAAAAAAGGTTAAAAAGTTAAAAAGTGACCGCAACAACCCCAAATCTCCAACCATTTAAAGGGAAAAATTCAAAGTCAAATTGAAAAGTCAAAGTGGCGAGTGGGCCATCAGGGCACTTTTGGAAATTTAACCAAAGTCTCCAAAGTGTTTGCTCCGCAAGCCCTCTTTGAAAATTCAAAGTGAAGAGTGGGCCGGTGGAGGAAATTTGAGTTTTTGAGCCTTTTTCCAAAAAAGGTTAAAATGTTTAGAAAAGATCAAAGTTGACCCATCTCCAAGTCAAAGGTGCCACGTGTCCTAGTCAAATCGGAGCAGCGGGCCAGTGGAGGAAATTGAGTTTTTGAGCCTTTTTCCAAAAAAGGTTAAAATGTTGAGAAAAGGGCCCTTACCCCATTTCCAATCAGAAGGGTGCCACGTGTCTAAGTTGAAAAGTCAAAGTGGGGGTGCGGGCCAATTTGTTCCAAATTGCCAAATCTCTAAAAAATCACAAAATGCAAAGGGCTTCCCCCGTAACTGCTCCAATCCCTTCCTGCCATGTGGATGGCCTGATTTCAAAGTTATAGGAGCAAATCAAATGGTCTATATTTAAACTGGAAAATTGAATGTAACGGTTGCTTTGCAAGATCTGGTTTTTAACCCGCCATGAGTGTTTTCTTCACAACAGAGGAATTTGAAAAGGTGTTGAGGATTTGTGAAGATTGTAACCATTTCTTGCAAAGGAATATAATGGCTTCTCGATGTCATTCCAAGGGCTGGCGATTGATTTCAAAAAAGACCAGAGTGCTCTGTACCTGGAAAAGACAGAAAATGCCATTCTTCTTCTATTTTCTCTTCTTCCTCAAATTTCTTCCATTCTCAAGCTATGTACAAACTCTGCTCGAGCTTCAATAATAAAAAGAAGGAATTATTTCCTCTTTGATTGAGGAATTGATTGGTACTTTGTGACCAATGAGTTTCATTCGGTCTTGTAGCTTCTCCTGTGGATTTGTTTTTCTTCTGATTATAAATGCATGTAAATGAAATTTCTAATTAATGTGTGTGGGCATCTGATATTCTACTCACAACATTAGTTTCTCCTATCTCCATTCTCACTCCCTTTCCCCTTCTCAGACAAAGTTCTTCTCTAGTGAGAAATTGCTAGCTTTGCCACAGGGTCAGTGGAGTGCCCCTGTTGGATCTCTGGTCGAAAGGCCACCATTGAAATCCACTTTTTCATGCATGCACATATGGAAGCTACACCGTTCAAGTAGAGGGACTTAGATTCCCATAGCTGAAGACAAATAAATTGCCTCAAGGGTCTTGTGACTTTGGAGTCAATTTTCAACCCCAATGAACAGTTCCAAAAAGAGAAAGCAAACATTCAACATCAAGCGTGAAGATTATGAATCAGATTGCAGTTGGAGAATGATAAAGATGATACACATTGGAAAGGTAAGTACTCAACAAGAAAAATCTAATTTCATCCAACTTTTTAAACAATTTCCGAATGTCCTTGCTTGGAATTATAAAGACTTTAGAGGTTTCAATCCAAGGTTGGCACAACATACCATTGAGCTAGATCCGAAATCCAAGCCCATTAAACAGAAACAAAGACTGATGAATCCTCATATTGAACCTCTTATGAGAAAGGAATTGAATAAAGTCATAGAGGCAAACATCAATTTTCCAATCAAGCACTCAAGTTGGGTTACAAACTTGGTGCTTGTACGGAAAAGAAATAGAGAAATCAAACTGTGTGGATTTTCGTGATCTAAATAGAGCTTCTCTCAAAGACCATTATCCACTTCCTTCCATGGAAAAAATCTTACAAGTAGTAGCTGGTTCAGAGATATTTTCATTGTTGGATGGACTACTCAGGTTACAATCATATCATGGTGAAAGAAGAAGACCAATTCAAGACAACCTTCACCACAAAATGGGGCACATATGCTTATAAGAAAATGCCTTTTGGACTATCAAATGTTAGAGCTACATTCTAGAGAGAAATGGATATGGCATTCAAAGGGTTGATTAACAAGATGGTGCTTGTTTATCTAGATGATATCTCTGTGTTCTCAAAAAACGTAGAAAACCACCTCTTTCACCTCAGACAAGTCTTCCAGAGATGCAGGAGATTTAGAGTGTCTTTAAATCTAAAAAAATGTATATTCATAGCACATGAGGGAAAGTTATTAGGTCACATTGTTTCGAGGGAAGGATTGAACCATTGATCCTGAAAGAGTTGAAGCTATATGTGCTCTACCATTGCCTAGTCACAAGAAGGCTCTCCAAATTTTCTTAGGGAGAATCAACTTTGTTCGCAGATTTTTGCCTAATTTTGCCACTCTTGTTAAGCCATTAACAATGATGTTAAAGAGGAGTATGGCATTTCAAATGGACAATCAGAGGGTAAATGATAGTTTTGAGGCCATCAAGCATGCAGAATCTCAAGCTTTAACTCGCATAAACCCAATTTTTCAAAGGAATTCATGCTCTATAATTTCGGTGGTTTAGATACAATCTCAGCCATCTTGGTACATCTGAATAAAGAAGGTTCATAACAACTCGTAGCTTTCTTTAGTCAAAGCTTGGAAGATTATGAGGTGAGGTACTCTTTTATTGAAAAGCATGTCCTCACTGTTATAAGAAGCCTGAAGAAGTTTAGACACTTGGTTTCAAACAATAAAATTCAGTTGTTAGTGTCTCATGCTGGGGTAAATTTTTTTCTCCTAAAAAGGATTTGAATGAGAAAAGGGCAGGTTGGATCACCCATGTGATGGAGTATGATATTCAAATTAAGGTGACCAAGTTGGTTTGTGGAAAAGGCTTATGTGAGCAACTAGCTTCCAATCAACATGCTAAGTTAAATGATGAAGGAGAAGTTGTCCTAGTGCTGCAAAATGATCAAGAACAACCAGCACCGTGAAATGGTGTATCCCCACTCCATGTTCCAGACTCAAGATATGAGTGCATTATCTTCAAATAGGTTTATGCCCTCTAGAGTTGAGTAAAAAAAAGAGAAGATATTTTAGATTACAATCCATTCTATATGCATCTTATTGATGGCATGTTTTTTAAGAAGGATGTGAATGGAGTTCTTCTAAGGTGTGTCCTAACATATCAGATTGAGAAGGTTCTACATGAATTCCATAATGGAGAAGCTTGAGGGAATTTTATTCCACGAGTAATAGCTCTCAAGATCATGAAGGTTGGTTATTATTGGCTTGCATTATTTAGTGACTACTATGCATGGATCAAGAAGTGAAAAAAAGTGTTCATTCTTCACTGGAAAAGAAAAGCTAGCAGCTTTGCTTCCACTTGCATCCAATTTCAGTAGATCAACCCATTCATGCAATGGGGATTGGACTTCATTGGGGTCATAAATCTCTAATTCAAGCCAAGGCCACAAGTGGATTCTAATGAGCTACAGATTATTTTACCAAGTGGACCAAAGCAGTGGCACTCAAAGAAGCAAATGAGTCTAACATATTATCACTTTTATGAGGGGATAGTAACTAGATTTGGTGTCCTAGCTACTATCATATCAAATA
The DNA here is from genome assembly GCA_019776745.2 of Taxus chinensis. Taxonomy (NCBI): domain Eukaryota; kingdom Viridiplantae; phylum Streptophyta; class Pinopsida; order Cupressales; family Taxaceae; genus Taxus; species Taxus chinensis. Next base: position 98,063,184 of record CM034157.1, read on the forward strand.
ATGCTTTGGCGTTTCTTGGCACAAAGATCACTAAGTGGGTTATTAAGAATGGTATATATCTCAACACTTCATCTAATTATTACCCATAGGGTAATGGGAAAGCTGAATCCATAAATAAGAACTTGTCAAGGATCATAAGGACTCTAGATGAGAACCAAAGAACTTGGCATACCAAGCTTAAATCAGCCTTGTGGGCTAATAGAATCACACCAAAAAGGTCAACAGGAAGCTCCCCATATAAGCTAGTCTACAGAAAAGAGGCAGGACTACCCATATCACTTGAAGTGTTGGCATGAGAACTTCTCAATCAACTAGAGTTATCTGAGTTTGAGCCCATGGAAGTTAGGTATGCAAAACTCATGGAGTTAGAAGAGCTAAGAGAGCATGCAGCTCACAAACCATGGAGAAGGATCAAGGAATTGATCAAAAGGTCATTTGACAAAAAGGCCAAATTAAAGACTTTCCAAGAAGGAGACTTGGTACTGAAATGGGATGCTGATTGGGAAAAACTGGGAAAGCATTCCGAAATTGATGTAATATAGAGTGGTCCCTATATGATCACAAGAGTGCAAGAGTAGCAATGCTTTCCAACTTGCTAAGTTGGATGGTGAGGAACTACAGATTCGAGTCAATGGAATCTATCTCAAGCACTGTTACTAGAAGGAATAATTCTCACCCTTGTACATTTTAGTTTAGAATTTTCATTCCTCCAAGTGCTTGTGCACATTGTATTGTTGCTAGAATAGGTTTCCATTTACCTAAGTACCTTGGGTACATGTTTTATTTCTTCTAGTGTTTTCTTTGGACATGTTTGTCGTGATTCCGAAGGAGAGAATATTACAGAGCAAGAAGCTAATAGAGTTGTAGGAAACAATTGTTATCCTCAAGAAAATTCAAATGTAGAGAAACTAAAATCATATTTAGGGAACATATTTTCAATATCTCTCACTTCCTTCTTGCTCCTTCGGATTAACAGCTGTGTTCCTCATACCCCTCCACAAAATCAAAAAAATAAGTCAAGGGGCAGCATTGTGGAGTAGTAATAGGTGGAAGTCCTATGGTGAATTAAATGTTTCCAACAGTTCCATCCCAGTGTGTGAACAGAGGCCAACCAAACAACCATGTATCGAGAAATCCATTGAGAAGGAAAAACTCAAATTTTAATAGAATTCCATGGTGCTCCAAGTGTCATCTTATCAGATCAACATTATGCAATGCTCCATATTATCAAGGAGTGCAATTTGACCCTTATGCTTCATAAGAAGGCATCAATCAGATTTTTGGGGCTTCATGTTGCAACAATTCATTTTTCATCATTTTGGAATGGTTTCCAAGAAAATGGATTTATTTTTCAAGAACTTTTAGGATCAAAATAATTTGTAGGACTCATCTGAAGAAGGACTTAAAAATTTCTTATTGAAGTTAGCGAAATTTTCAACTAGCAAAAGTAAAGTTCTAGGTCCAAGCAATAGTGTATTCTAAAGTCACCCAGGGCACAAATTATCAGTACAAATCAGATTGGGATAAGCAGTGCTAGCAAGTGGCAGTCTTGGGGGCAATGTTTCAATGGCCTGGGGACAGATTTCCAGATCCAGATTCAGTTTGGGTTCACCAGGTAAAGACTCTGTGACTAATGGATAAGTCATGTAGGTCACTTGATCAGCCCCATCTAGTAGGCATATGATTTCCCCTACGATTTGCTAAATTGTTATCCAAAATAATTTACATGCTTGGTAAAAATAGTACAACTTAAGAACATTTTCCCCCTTGAGCACTTCAAATGGTGGATTTTGCATATATTTGAATATACTTGAGAAATTCCCGATAGCATCTTCATGTATTATAGGAAATTTCTGGAGCCATTTCCGAAAATATAAAGAAGTCCCTTCTAACTCTAGTGGAAAAGGAGTTCAATTATAGCCAAATTTCGGAACTTAGGAGGTTTGAGAAAATGGTTTACAATTTCAGGTTTTTTGGCGGATTTTTTGCATCTTTGCAATTTTGGGACATGGGGGACTCCCTGCATCTAAGAAAATTCTAAGGAGTTAGTGGAAAAAATTGGATCTTTGCAATTTCGGGCCAAAGGAAAATCCATGGTAATATCATGAAAAAAAGGAAAAGCTACATGGGAGGTTGTTTTGCACTTTCAAAATATGAGGAAAGCCATGTAAATGGTGTAGTAAGGAAATTTCGGGCACAACAAAGGAAGAGTTTATGCACTTTTGGATTTTCACAATAGTCTTGTGTAAATTAATGCAAATTTTAAAATAGGCGATAAATTTGGATCTGTTGCTCCTTTTTTTACAAAACTTTATATTTTTGGAAATGTCTTGACGTCCTCTACGCAATGGAGAATTCAAATGTTCCCAATTTTATGGAGGTTATATATGTGAAAAAATAAGAAAACATTTCTCAAAAACAAAATGTACAGTTCTAAGGTATCCCAACCACAATAATTAATGAAAGTATAGTGCCCACTTATTCTTCCAATAAGAAATAGGTGCATGGGGGAAATGGATTTGTATAGGTTTCTCATGTCTCTTTTCAGAGAATTAAATGACAATCTTGTCTGTGGGTGGGAGTAGAAATTCGAGTTTCAATTTTTCTCTCTCTCTCTCCCATTCATTCTTCTATATTTTGCAAACAATTCTCATTTTGAGAAGGGGAAATATTCTAGGAGCTTGGGAGAAACTCTGTACATTTTGGTTTCTCGAATTCCATTTAGTTGTAATTCTTCACATATGAGCTGTAGCAAGTGTATTTTTGTCTCTATTTTGCAAAGATAGTGAACTCTGCAATCATTTGAAGCAATAAATAGTATGTATTATGGTTTCTTCTTTCAACCCTTTCTGAATTTTCTTGCAGTTTTGTGTCTCTTCATTATAATGTTGTTATGTTTTTTGCATATTTTCTACAACATTTATAGTTTTATGTTCTTATGTTTCTTAGATATTTAGTGGTGAGTGTATGATTAATACTATGGTCAAATCTATGCTTAACCTCTCACAGTTGCATTCTCCTTCTATCTTTCCTCCCTCGATAGAGTATTTCACTCCCTTCTATTTAGTGCTATCACCATCTTTAGTGTAGGATTTATTCATTTTTATGAATTTTCCTCTCTCCATGGTCCCTTAGAATCATATGGTAGGATTATTTAATTGTGTTTCTAGCATTAGGAGTAGTTTTAACATTAGTTTAGGAAGAGGAACCAACCTTATCTGGAGGTCCATCTCAAGTAATAGATCCCACAACTTGAGAGATGGTCTCGTGTTACCCAATTACACTAGTAGCTCATGCATGCACACATGAAAAATTAGAGGGTGTTGTAATTTGGTAATAACACTTCCTTCCCATAAGATGAAGTCACATTTACTCTAAATGTGAGAAATTTACGGTTTAAAGAAGGGTTTTTGAGCAGACATGATACTTTCCAAACAACACATATTTTTCAATCTGTTAGCCGAACATTTCCTTATAGAGCCACTAGTTAGCTGAATGTTGTTCATAACATGAAGAACTCACATATGACCCTGTTACTAGATACAAGCACCTAAAATAAAATCTTATAGCTCTAAATTGTATCAAGCCTACTAAAAACAACTGAGCATATGAGAAAATACCTTGGGGTCATTTAGTTGCTGCATCATTCCCACAAACACTCATATGAACAACTATTGGAGGGGCTCAATTATCATTTGTTTACTTGTAATTGATTGAGCTTAAAACTAAAAAAATTGGGTGCAAAGTGTGACAAGAAGTTAACATTGCAATATATTTTCCATATATCTTATTTTCTTTTTTTAAAGGGTGAATTGCATTCACGTAAATAATGCAAGTGAAATTGAGATGATAAATTATAATACAAATAGAAAACTTTGTTTGGGTGGGAATAATCTGAGCCATGGAATAGATGTGGGACATGCAAGTATTTAATTCTCATTTTTTTTTTCCAACTTCTCATTTATGACTTCATCTTACGTAACAAATTAAACTCCATCAAATCTAAAACTTTGACACAATAAGAAACGAAACAAAATATTAGCAAAGCCCATTTTTCCCATATTTTTTCAAAATATTTTACTTCTTTTTGTAGTGTTCAGGGTAACTGTTAGTTCCCTACAACTGACAGACAATTTTATTGCATTAACTAAGTAAACCCTCCATATGGCTTAACATAGATGTAATGCAATGCTATTCTTAATCTCGTTATTATTTTTTATATAGTTGTCTCGTGTTACTCAATACTTATTTCATCATGTCCCACACTTGTTTCATAGATCAATAGTAATGTTGATGAGGGGAAACACTCATCACTATCTTATTAGCTAAAAAAAACCCTACAACAAAGTATAAAGGATATAATAATTTTTTTCAGATGTTATTGTTACAAATGCTCTAGTAGACATGTATGCACAATGTTGAACCTTACACAAGGCACACGAATCATTTGAATGAACACCAACATCTTCAACTATTTGACTGATCACTGACATCTTGTGCTTAAAAACAATTCTGAAGGAATGACGCCAGAGAAATAAATAAATAGGGGATTCCATAATGGTTTGTTCTAGACATGATCCTGAATCTTATAATATTTGTTTTTTCCTTTTCCTTATCTATTATGACAACATTCTTAGCCACAAACTGATCAAATCCTGTGCACGAACGCGTTGCTTAAAACTTGCTTTCACAAAAGGGCTTGGAATCCATTTAGTATATGTTACTATTAGCCTTTTCCTAGATGGCCACGACTTTATAAGTGTTGGTTTTTGCCATGTGGCATCAACCAAAATCTCATGACTTTAAAGCAGCATTTTAAAAATGTTTAAGATAACACCCTTGTAATTGTCAGTCAAACATCCCGTTGTGGAAGCATAGGAAGGTTTTTAGAATATCTCGATTTTCACACTAACATTTTATATATTAAACTCTTTTGGAATGAGTTGATGTTTGTTTTTCCATGTTTGTTCATAACACATCAAAGTCTCATAAGACTGTGTTATTAGATTTAAGTGCCTAAAGTAAAATCTTGTAACTTTTAATTGTATCAACTTTGCTAACAAAAAATGAAGTGTCTGAGAATCGATCCCAGGAGTCATTCATCTGCCGCTTCATTCCCGCAAACACTCATATGGCCATCTTATGGAGGGGCTCGATTGTCACTTGTTTACTTCCAATAAATGAGTTTAAAATTGAAAAGTCTGACAAGAAATTAACATTGTGGTAGATTTTCACTATTTTTAAAAATTGGATTTTTTGTAAGGGTGGTTTGCATTGACATAAATAATGTAGGTGAAATTGAGATGATAAATTACAACGAAATATGCAAACATTTTTTGGGTGGGAACAATATGAACCATGGAATAGATGTGGGACATGCAAGTATTTAATTCCCACATTTTTTATCTCCAACTTTTCATTCATATCTTTGTCTTATGTAACAATTTAAATGCCATCAAATCTAAAACTTTGACTCGATAAGAAACAAAACAAAATAATAACAAAGCCCACTTCCCCCATTTTTCCAAAATATTTTATTATTTTTTGTAGTGTTCGTGTCAAGTGTTAGTGCCCTACAAATAACAAAGTTTATTGCAATTGAGCCCGCCATATGGCTTAACATAGACGTAATACACTGTTATTCTTAAGCTTGCTATTATTATTTGATATAGTGACTCATGTGATTCAATACTTATTTCATCATGCCCCACACTTGTTCCATAGATCAATAGGAATGTTGATGAGGGGAAACCCTAATCACTATCTTATTATCTAAAAAGAAAACCTAAAAGTGCAAATGTGCATTAAATTGATGACATAAGAAACCCAAAATGCAATGCTTTTAACCTTGTCACCTATTATATTTTTCCTCTTTTATATTTTGGTCTCTTTAAGTGAAAATTACATTCACCTAAATAATGCAACCGAGATTGAGATGATGTATATGGAACACATATAACAAATATTATTTGGGTGGGAACAATTTGAGTTGTGGAATAGGTGTGGGACACACAAGAATTTAATTCCCATAGTTTTTATTTCCAACTTTCCATTCATGTTTTTCAGCTTATCTAACATATTAAATGTCGTCCAATCAAAAAAAAGTTAACGCTTTAAAAGATAAAATAAAATAATAGCAAAGCCCCCTTTCCCATTTTTTCTTTTGAAATACTCCATTACGTTCAGTTGTGTGTGACTTGTTTATAGTGTCATACAACTTATGGACAAGTTAATGACATTGACTAAGTGACCATTGCGTATGGCTTAAGATTAACGTAATACACCACTATTTAGAAAGGTCGATATTGTTTTCTATTTTGTTCACTCATACTAATTAATACTTCTTAAATCATGTCTCACACATATTCCACGACTCAATAGGAATGTTTATGAGGGGGAACCTCAATCGCATTCCTAAAAGCTATAAAGAAACCATAATCATAATTGAGAGAGCTAACAATAACACAATGAACCCTCAATGCAAAATTATTGTTTTTATAATATGTTGACTTCGAGATTAAACCCCAAAATACAAGTTTTCCTTTGCAATATTCATTTACAACACCTTACTTTCTAACATATCTCCAAACTATATTGCCTCGATGCCCTGCACAATGTATCCCTTTCTTTTCGAACAATTGACAAAAAATACACATATTACATATGTGCCTTGATGTAAGAAAGACGCCTTCCGCAAAATGGTTCCACCCAATAATATCCTCTCCCAATTGCTTCTCCACCCTTTAACCCCCCTCTTCTACACCCCTCTTCCTCATTTTATGCTTTTCTCCCTCAAAATAAACCTCATCTTAGACTACCCATTTGACATTGAGATCACACATTTCACGTGTGATTTCTAACTAGTATCTGTATTTTAGTCTAATTTTATTAGTAATTATTTTTATATATTGTTTACTTTTTTTGGTATTAACAACTATCTTCAGAAGAGAAACAAAAATGGGTCACAAAGATGTTGGGTTATGACTTTGAGATTATTTATAAGAAAGGGAAGGAAAATGTGGTTATTGATGCTCTATCTAGGAGGGATGAGTCCACAGAAGCATTGTTATGTTCCATCTCTATACTAAAGGCAGATTGGGTAGATCAAGCAAGGGAAGAATGGAAGAAATATGCATCAACACATACTCTCATTCAGAATCTCTAGGTAGATCCATCCATATCAGAACAATTTATATGGAAGGGGGATACATTGTGGTACAAAGATAGGTTATATCTATGTAAGAACTCTACACTTAAACACCATATTATTTCATAGAGCTCCATTCTTCTCCACTAGGTGGCCATTTTGGGTTCTTGAAAACTTATCATAGAGTTAAGAAAGATTTATTTTGGGAGGGGTTGAAAGGATATGTTCAAAAATTTGTGGCAGAATGTTTGGTGTGTCAAAAAAATAAGGGCGATACCATTAAGACACTAGGTCTCCTCTAACCTTTTTCTATTCCTAGCGAGAGATGGGATTGATGGATTTCATCACAGGATTACCTAAATCAGAAAGGGAAAGTGTCATCATCATGGTCGTGGTGGATAGACTTACCAAGTATGCTCATTTTTGTGCCATGGCTCATCCTTTCATAGCTAGTACAGTTGCCATCTCATTTATGGACACAGTTCAAAATCTCCATGGCATGCCCAAAATTATAGTAAGTGATCGTGATCTAATATTTACAAGTAATTTTTGGACTGATTTTTCTCTTGTTTGGGTACCCAACTAGCCCAGAGTTCATCTTATCATCCTTAATTAGATGGGAAAACTAAGGTGGTAAATAAATGTTTGGAGGGATATCTTCGATGTTTTACTTCAGATAAACAAGAACATTGGGTGCAATGGTTACCACTTACAGAATGGTGGTACAATACTTCATTTCATACCTCCTCCAAAATGTCTCCATTTCTAGCACTTTACGGGTACCATCCTCCATCACTCATATCTAGCTTGAAGGTCAAACCAAAGGTGAGAGCAGTCAAAGATCACATTCAACACTAACACGAGGTATTCTTTAGTGTTAGAGATAATTTGGCAAGGTCACAAAACCACATGAAGCAACAAGCTGATCAACATCGTAGTGATAGACACTTTGAAGAGGGTGACTTTGTTTTTGTATGGTTGCAACCATATAAGAAGTTATCATTAAAACAACAGAAGAAGGATAATAAGCTTGCTCCTAAATACTATGGTCCTTACCGAGTGTTGCAGAAAATTGGTAGTGTGGCATATAAGTTGGAGCTCCCTCCAGGAAGTAAAATACATCCAATCTTCCATGTTTCTTTCTTGAAGAAAGTTATTGGGAAACACATTTCCACCCAGTCAGTGCTTCTGGAACTAGATGAGGAAGGAAGGATCATATTGGAACCTGAAGGTATTCTTCAGACACACACCAAAATACTGAGGACCAAGAGTCATTACCGAGTACCTGATCAAGTGGAAGAATATGAATATTGAGGATGCATCATGGGAGGATGAAGCATTTGTGCAACAACATCCAGGGCTTCCCAACATTGGGGACAATGTTGCTTTGAAGGGGAGGGGCATGTTACGCCCTTAGTCATATATCTTATATTGGATATGTAGAGCCAACTTGTTGCTTACATAATCTATCTTCTTTCATATATGTTATATTATCATTATGTTTAGTAGGTTAGCCTTGGTGTTGGCCATAATATAGGAATAGTATATATAGGGGTTAGTAAGGAGTATTTGATCATCATATTGAGCATTTGAGTCTTATTAGTATGGTTTGGAGGTTGCCCCCTCAAAGTGGCTAAGCTATTCTACTTGCATATTGAGATCATTTATCTGCAATTTGTGTTATTTGGTGTTCTATTGCTGTTGATAATCAAATCTATACAAGTAATTTCATTACATATTCACATTGCCAATAATATAGATGTATTTAACACCTAATAAATCATTTGGAAAGTGTAAAAAAAAATAGATTCCAAGTAATGGAAATGTATTTCACCACCCTTGAATATTTTAGGAAGCATTTACACAAATATTACCTTTTTCATATTTTCTAAGTCATTCAAACTCTCTTATGATGGGGTGAAGTTTTGAGACCACATTTTTAATCACAGCATCTCCAATTATATATCAATGCCAAAAGATCAGATACTATAAATTACAATCACATTGAAATATTTTGGCTTAACCCCACTTAGATTGAAAATTTCAAGGATGTTTTATGTAGGTGACAAATTCAAACTCACTTTTAATAGTTGGGTAATTCCCATAGTAGTTGCCTTAGGTATTAGAAACTTTTAGATTATAATGGAACCATAAAAACTATGGGGTCTTAATTCATGAATTATATGAATGCAATATGACCTTTTTTATGGCTATCCAAAAGTCTTATATGATCATAATATTTGCACAGGGCACCAATCGCATAACTTCCTAGTGGAGTTTGCTCAAATCTTTCCAAGAGTTTAACATTGTCTATTCAAAAAAATGTGGAGACATATTTTATAATAATACCATTATAGAGCCATTACATCCATAAAAGACAAGTGACATTCACCAACCTAAACAAATACTACCCTTAAAACTTTAACACTATTAATAGACTTATATCTTGAATTTCAGATATTAATCCTTTGACGATTTCACTTAACCCCTATGGTACACAAAACTAACAATTCATGTTCTTATAGCTTGAGCATAATATTCATGTCACTCAACTATATAAGTTTTCTCCCACTATAAAACATGAGATATGCCTGACCATTATATGAAATTGAATTGTGCAAAATTTGACCATATCATACTAAGAGATTTGTGATTTACATTACTTCTTTCAAGTTGTATATGAAGAAGTGTAAAGACCTTTTTAGTTTTAGATGCTCTTCTTATTCAAATAAAGTTGTTCTTTTTCCATATATTAGAGATTCTTTTGGATATCTCCAGATTTGATCATGGCTTATCACAAGATCATATCTTGAACTAGAGATTTTATTCAACCAAAAGATGGTTTTCAAGGTAGCTACTAATTTTGACAAAAATTGGTCAGATGGTAGGGTTAACATCTTATTTCAATATATAAGTCCCCAATTCAACATTTGTTTTTAGGTTATCATTTTAGCATTCTTTCTTCCAAAGTTGTCTATAATCAGTTAGAAGATCTTCCTTACATGTGATCTCACAAAACTTAATTATACATTCTAAGACCAGACTCATTTTACGTTCTAAATTTAAATCATTTTCATTTTAAGGTCTCAAACCCATCATACACTCCTTAACCACTTTGACTATCATATTAGAAATATTTCTCTAGATTAAGGGACCTCTTGAAAATAATATAAATTTTTTTTAATTGTCTATTCAACATTTACCCCAGATTTACAATTTAATTTTGCAAAATTTTTTATATTCTTTAGAATAAATGTTCATTCTTCAAATTTTCTAAATCAACGTTAAACACATAATTTATCAAAACTCATTTATGAATTCCATGAAGTCTTAAACATGAGGGAGTTCATTGTATCATCCAGAGAAACAGAATATAGTTGATAGATTTTACCTTTTTTGACCACTTCCAACCCTTTTATTGCAAATACAACAACAGGGACCCATAAGAAGGATGATGACAACAATAAAGTGAAGATTTAACCAAAAGAACAAGTTGGTTATCAGCAATTTTTCAGGCCGATGTTGGTAAATCTTGTCGCCATGCTAAAATCGGTTTTTCATCTTGCATATCATGGAATTTAATAAATGGATGTCTTAGTTAATACTTAGAAAATCTCAAATAGATTTTAATGCAACAGGAATATCCCAAAAACTACATGAGAAATTTATTGAGATATACAAGAAACATTGTCTATGTTAGAGCATTGTGAAAGATGATAAAGTTTTGAATACCAATGCACTGATTTTTCAATCCATGGCGAGAGCAAGTTTTTAGGGTGATCTCACAAAGTGAGTTTTTTGCCATCGATTATCAAAGAGAAAAGTGTTAAATACCTTGAGGTCTATCTATAAATCCTTCAAGACACTAATGGAGAAAGAGAAAATACACCAATGCAAGATGGTTAATCTGATTAAGATAAATATAAATATTATGCCTAAATCTGAATGTATATTGTAGCAATAAATGAATAAACAATTGAAGTACATAAAATACACCCAAGCAACTAAAACTAAGCAAAAATTTAAAACCCTAAGTGCAAGGAGAGGGTAAAAAGACTTAGCTATTTCACTGAAATGGAAGAATACTATCAAAGTGGGATGACCCGGTTGGAAAATACAGGGAAGCATTGACCATCGCACAGAGACTCAAAAAATGTAGACTTGAGGAATATGTTGGACTGGGGGTGGAGAGGGGCAGGGGGCCCACGGGCACCCTAAACCTGTTTCATGGGTGCATGTGACTACAAAAATATCAGAAAATCCTCTTTCTAAGTGTTGCAAGGTTTCTTTAGTCCTTCACCTTTGGTCACTATGAGGTTGCACCAATGATCGTCGAGTCACTGGAAACCTGCAATGAAATAATAACCTGAAAAACCCTCAAATAGACATCAAATCCTAAAAAAGAAAGATGCAAAATGAGGGGTCAGACTATCCTAATTTGTCACAATGGTGATCTTATGACTAAGTGATGCACTACATCTCAGACCCAATGTAGTTCTGTGTGTGTGTGTGTAGAATTGTGCCCTAGGTGGCTCTTGTGCGTGTCACACTTGATAGCAAGAAAAGTAAGCTAGATGTAAAGAAATGTAATAGATGTGTGCATGGAATAGAATGAACTCCCATCCTATAAAGTGTATGCAAGAATAATGCAGTCCTTTGTCCCTTGTGATGGATGCTAGATGGATGCAATGGAGCTCTTAAATGCCTTTGGATGCAACCTTAGGTGGTGATAGCTAATGCTTAGTGTTTGGTCCTTTATTATGATCACATAACTTTATATTTATATGATTCCCTTGCTTGAATTTTGTAATTAACCCTGAAAAGGCTGACTACCAAAAATATAAGATGCTCAAACAGCTAGAAAGGACCCAAAATATGTGAGTAAAGTACAAAGAGGTCAGGGGCACCCAGAGGGGATGAGGGTGCCTGGCGTTGGCATCTTGGCTGGGTGTTGGTGTCCTAGGATGAGAAATGAAGGTATGAAAGGTAGACTGAGCCAACAAGTAAGGGTGCAAGACCAAAAGTGGCAATAGAAAGAAAGAAAAGATGGCCAAAGACATGGGTTAATTAGTACTTTTCTTACTTAGGAATCATATGAATAGTAGTATGCAATCAGGACTAGATAATTACCCAAAGTGTGTGATTTTGTGTCTACATTTTCCCCCACTTTATGTTGTTGAGTGAAAGCTCGATAACATAAAGTAGATAGAGATGCGTACCTGATAACCATGTAGATCGATGGCAAGAAGTGTGCCGAGAGACAAGGAAAAGTGTGGAGTGATAAAAAGGTGGAGCGTGGAGACTAAAGATGAGAAAGTGCAAAAAGTGATGAGAAAATGACCCTAGGGTGGAAATGCATGTTGTAGATATTGTTCAATGTATCTATGCATGTTGATTGATGATGTTGATGTTGATTGTTTTTGATTGACGATGTTGAATGATGTTGACTACCGCTTGCCATATGGACGGACCTGCAAAAGAGAAGAAAAACAAGTAGTCAAATATGCATGTATATGTGTAAAAAAGTATGTAATGAAGTATGTAAAATGAAAAATGTGAAAAAGGAACATGTGCACCTGATCCATGATGAGGAAAAGAGTGTAGAAAGGATCCTGTAGATGTTGTAGACGACCAAGTTTTTTGGGTGATCTCACACCAGTTGTGTCAGCTACGAGTTTTTTGGGTGATCTCATGCCAATGATATGGAAGAAGTGTAGGGAGGAAATTTCTAGTGTCATCCTCTAACCTTTAACTACTTCCCGAATTGTAGAACACCACTGCAGATGGTGTGTAAAAATTTGATCTAGTTTGACCAATTTTGATCCAATGTTGTATGTTGTATGTATGGTGAGTGCTAAGGACTATCTGCCCTGTAAAATCCATTGTGTGGAGTGTTGTAGACTGTGTTGCACTGAATATTTTTGTGTAACTTCCCCTAGTCACAGGCATCTAGGAAGGGTAAGGGGCACCTAGTGCTACTTTCTTGGTTTGGCACCTGTATGTTGTGTGTGTAAGGACCTAAGTCAAGATCTGAGCCCTGTCTAATGATGATGATTGTGTTGTACTAGTATTGTGTTGATGTGATGAATGTGTATAACTATTGTATGGGGTGAATGATTCACCCAAATGATGCCCCCCTCATGTTTGGGGTGCATGTGATGTCTCTGAAGGAGTATGTGGCCCAAAGGAGGACTGACCATGTGTTGCTGAAATTGTGCCCTACAGGGGGAGGGAGTGTTCTTGGTAGAAACCAAGGCACACAAAAATAAGTGGCTAGGAGACAATTGTTAGTACAAAAAAACATGCATGTAAAATGTAAGCTAGTAAACAAAAGACAATGTGTAAGCTAAGATGCAAGAAATAAGACAATATGCAAGAAGACAATGTAGACTATGAAAAGTCGGTATCAAACATGGCACATCACTCATGATGTCGCAAGACAATCAAGGTTGAATAGGCCAAAATAAGACAAGTGTGCACACAAGACAAAGGGAAAAGCCCGCAAAATAGTGGAAAACAATGGCAAGGAAGAAAGCAAACAATGTAACAGAATAACCATGGAGCAAATAGGCCTACAAAACAAATGTTACACATGAAGCACCTGTTAGCATGTTAGAAAGATAAAAATTATGTCAAAGCATGTATAATCTAATATAATAGTGTGCTATGAAACAATAACACCTATAGTGTACGAAAGTGGATGCCCTCATGAGCCTCTGTGGGACTGGTAATAGGTATTGTGCCAAGCATCTATGTTGCGTGTATAGATCTGTAGAATCTTTGATCACAACTAGAAAGGAAGTGAATGTGCATGTGTGTATGATAAAGATAATGACATACAAGATATCTATCTAGCATGTGTAATAAGTGTACATGTAACAAGTAAATGTAAGCAAGACTAAATGTGACCAAGATATGTAGTATGTCATGGATGAGATGGAATGGAATGCAGAGTGTGATGATAGGAGCAGTGTGCCCCATGAGTGGATGTGTATGTGTATGCATGAATGAGGTTCATTTATACATGCCCCCTCAGTAGTCAAGAATGAACCATAAACAAGAGTGTGTCATCGGGAAATGGTTTGAAATTGTGTGTACTAGAAATATGTGATCGTCAAATTGCGTAAAGCATAGAGTGTGTGAAGTGATGAGTGAGTGAAATAAGTGTGAGTGTGGTGAGGTCCATTTGAGATGTAGTAGACCCTCAATAGTTGAGTATGGACCATGGAACTAGAGTGTGTCATAGGGTATGATGCACCATGTGTGAAAGTAGATGTCAAAAAGATATGTCATGAATGTGTAGTAGTAGATATGTGGAGAAATAGATGAATATGCAATAAGTGAAATGTTTATGTGTAAGTGTGTGTAGTATGTGTAGTATGTAATATGTAGAGAGTATGTGTGTGAGGTGTATGTGTATGATGTATAGTCATACATGTCAAGTGTGATCTAGAACATGAAAAGTGTGTCATGTGAGGTGTGTATGACACCCTCAACATTCAAGTGTGAATCAAGATGTATCATTGGGGATGTAGTGTATCAAGATGTAATGACTTGTATGTGAAAGATCTAGATGAGATGTGATGAAAATATAAGACATGTGTCAATGCTAAAGGGGGGAGAAATAGGTGTGATGCACCCCCATGTGTGTGATGATGAATGTGTTATCTGATAAAAGTGAAAGTGGAGGGTCCTCCACCCCATGCTTGTGGAGATAAAGTGTGTGAATGTGATCATGCTCTAAGAGTGGTTGGTATATGAGATAGACATGTTGTGTAGGTGAATGAAGCCTATATGCATGCAGACTGATGAGTATATGGTGGAGAATTTTGTGTAAAAAATGTGGAGGTGATGGAGACCTATGTGAACAGAACACGGAGGTGATGGACACCTATGAAGTAGGACAGAGGTGATGGAAACCTATGTGAAGTAGAGCATGGAGATGATTGACACCTATGTGGAGTGAAATGAGGTGGTGAAGTATGCCTAGATGAAGTAATTTTCCTAGTGATGGATCTAGACTAATGTGATGGACTAGTAGATTGATGAGACCACGTAGGCCATGTGCAAATAGGTGAGCTAGGAGTAGTTTGTGCTTTAGTTTCGATAGGTCATGGGGACCTAGATGCTCTAGCTGATGCAATGACAACCTCAAGAGGAGGTTTTGGCCATGGAGTGGATGGCGAAACACCATTGATAGAGATGACTTGGTTGTTGTGAATGAATTTTATATGCAAGTGATTGATGGAGGTGATAGATTGAGATCTGTGAATCTAATTGAGACCTAAGAGCATGTCACACCCTTGAATTATTGGTGCCATAAGAAAAGGTACAAGCATGGTGAGGGGACTGACAATGACTTAAATCTTGACAAACCTATATGAGTTAGGGATTGGATATGAAATTTTGATAAGTGGATAGCTGATAGCAATAAGAAGTGTAATAGAACACATGTTGATGCACCATGATGGATCAAATTTAGTGTTATTGATAGAAATGGATCCAATAGAATCACTAATGTGCAAGTGATCAGAAGAGAATGTAGCATGATAATCATGATTGGAGAAAGAAATAATTGGTGGAGAAATGTTAGTATGAGAAACTAGGAAATCAAGAGCCCCTGATGCAAGAGGAGGCACTGCATGATATGTATGATTAGCTGAGGAATCAACCACTTGTTTGTCATGTTTTGGTAGAGGATTATTAAATAACTTGAGCTCTTGAGTTTCATTGATAGGCATAGCATTCGTAGGCTCTAGAAGCTTAAGTGCATTATTATCGATTAGATCTTGAATGATATTGCAAAGTTTGAAACAATGATCTGTAGAATGTACAACACACTGATGATAGTTCACATATGAATTTTTTCATCATAATTATAACCTTTAGGATGAGATGGATCTAAATTAAGTGGTAGGAGGAAGTGTGATAAGATTTATTTTCAACCAAGTTTGGTAAGAATATGTGGAGCGATAGTTAACTTTGTGTATGTTCGCTTAGGTGGTTTCCATTAAAGTTCTTTAGTATTAGATACAACATTGACAATAGTAGGTTTGGTTGATGACTTGAAAGTTGATTTACTTTGAAATCACGTAGAAGATGAAGCTTGTTCCTGATACTTAATCTTCCTATAGATAAGAGTTTGTTTCACGAAGATTAAGAGTATGACACAGTTGATCAAATGATGGAGATGTATCAAAGAGAACACTATCCTGGAGAGGTGGCAATAGACTTTGAATGAATAAGTCCAGAAGCTTGGAGTCCGCAAGCACATTAGACATCTTAGCTAAGTTGTTTTTGTATCATAAGACATAGGTTGCTAGATGTTCATTAGATCCTTGTTTAAGTTGTGTAAGTTGGGTATATGAGATCTTAGAGCCAATATTGATAGAAAAATGTGTGACTTAAAAAGCATCGGCTATATGTGTGAAAGATGTTATCGAAGTGGACAGGTAGGTCATAGAACCAACACATCACATAATCATGGAAACTACGAGGGAAGAGATTAGCTAAGAGAATATGATCATCCGCAAAATCTAGACATGCCACATGAAATGCTCGTAGATGCTCTTGTAGGTCACCATGCCCATTGAAAATGGGAAGCTTAGGGGTGACAAAATTAGGAGGAAGTGGAAAAGTGGAAATGGTGGGTACGAATGGGGTGTGAAGTAATAAAGTGGAATCTAAAGATGGAGACACATGAGAAGTAGCCTGCTTAATTGATCAAGATTTGAACTTGGAGATCTTGATAAAGAGGATAAATCTGATAGTTCTAGAAGAAGAACTTTGACATGTGTGAGAAACAATAGGTGGACTGAAATGATTAGTGGGAGTAGGAACTAAAACATAGAATAAGAATAGGTCAAAAGTGGAAGTATGGTTGAGTACAATGGATGGTGGGGATAAAATGGAAGCATTAAGCTCCGTGAGATTGGTGGCTTCCTCATGAGTAGTGAATAAAAGCAAGTCTAATTGAGGATGATAGCTCAAGTGATATGATCATTAAGGTCTTTAAGATGGGATTTAATGAATTCACCATAACATTGAGCCATATTGATAAGAAAATAAAATCCCTAGAGAGGAGGTGGATTCGAGTGACGGTTTCAACAAAATGTTTAAGTGAAATGTGGATAATATACGCCTAATCATATTGTTATTGTAGCAGTAAATAAATAACAATTAAGTATAGAAATTAACTCAAGAAAACTAAGCTATAAAATATGAAACCCTAGTTGCAAAGAGGGGAAGAAAAGACTTAGTTGATTCACAGTGAAATCCAAAGGTGTGCCAAAGTGCTGAAAACTGAAGGAAGGTAGAAGCATCTGTCACAAAGACCTTAAGAAAATGTAGATCTGGAGGAATATGCTAGACAGGGGCACCTAGAAAGGGGCAGGGGAGCTTGTGGGTGCCACAGACTAGTAAATTAGGTGCCTGTGACTACAAAAATGCTCAGAAAACCATCTTTGATTGGTCACAAGGTGTTTTTGTCCTTTGCCTTTGGTCACTATGAGGTCACACAATGATCACTGAGGTCGCTGGAAACCTGCAATGAAGTATTGACCTACAAAACCCTCAAATAGACATCAAATCCTAAAAAAGAAAGATGCAAAATGAGGGGTTAGACTATCCTCAGCTGTCACAATGGTGATCTTACGACTGAGCATTGCACTACATCTCAGACCCAATGTAGTTCTATGTGTGTGTGTGTGGAATCGTGCCCTAGGTGGCTCTTGTGTGTGTCACACTTGATAACAAGCAAAGTAGCTAGATGTAAAGAAATGTAATAGATGTGTGCATGGAATAGAATAGACTCCCCTCCTATGAAGTGTATGTAGAATAATGCAATCCCTTGCTCTTGAATGGATGTGATAGAATGGATGCTTTGAATGCTCTTGAATAGCCTTTGGATGTAACCTTAGGAGGTGATAGCTAATGCTTAGTGCTTGGTCCTTTATTATGATCACATAACTTTATATTTATATGATTCCCTTGCTTGAATTTCGTAATTAACCTGAAAAGGCTGACTACCAAAAAGATAAGATGCTCAAATGGCTAGAAAGGACCCAAAAGATGTGAGTAAAGTACAAAGAGGTCAGGGGTGCCCAGAGGGGATGGGGTGCCTGGCACTGGCGTCCTGGATGGGCGTTGGTGTCTAGACTTAGAGAAACTGAAGGGTCAGAGGTCAGACTAAGAAAAAAGGTGTGCAAGATCAAAAGTGGCAATAGAATGAAAGAAAAGATGGCCAAAGACATGGGTTAATTAGTAATTTTCTTACTCAGGAATCTAAAAAATCATAAACATCAAGGAGAAGTTTAATGGTGAGTATGAAGGCAATCTATGTCCACAACTTCACGTAGGCCATGATGAGGAAGATATAATCACTTATAAAAAACAAGTTGCAAATAGAAAGATGACTCATTCATGGAGGCCAACAAAGTATAGGATCATGGGGAATTAAGACAATGGGTAAGGCTACGATATTCAAATGTGTCTATGATAGTGCCGATGTGAGAATCCATTTCAAACCTATGATATTTTTGTACAAGTCTCTTCTTTCTCAAATGCAAATATCAAAATTGTTTAAAACATCATAAAATAAGTAATTGGTTTGAAAAACAATTTGTAATATTTTTAATCTTCATATAACTTTCTTCGTATCTTATATAATTTACAACATACATCTTATCATGAAGAGGTTAGAGATGATTGAAAAAATGGGGCTTCCCTCTTTGAATTAATATACATCATGTGATAGTCTTATATGCTAATAATTACCTTCTGATCGTCAAATTAGGACTTTAATGAAAGCAACAGTCAGGGGACAGAAAGTCCCTCCTCTTTAATGGGAGAGGTGCCCTTATTGAAAGCAAGCAATAAAACTATTTACAAATGTACAACTTTCTATTTTAATGAGGAACTCTGATATCATGAAAGTGTTTTAATGCAAAGGTAGATCATAAGAACAGAAGAACTAAGGGAGGGAAAAGGTAGAACATAACAACATTTCAAGGAAATATAGATAGCAAAATAGTTCCTTATAAATATTGTGCAAGGATGTTATATAGGACATAATCATTCATATTAAACCACCAGATATTATTTCATAGACACAAAGTTCTAGAAATGACATCCATAAGAATACAAAGCTTCTTAATGCAATAGATTAATGATTCACAAACTTTAGACAAGCAAGAGAGAATAAATCGATGCAGATAGAAACAGGAAGGGAAATCTTCTGTATTGATAGCTTTTAGTTCTTTTACACTTTCAAAAATTATCAGAGTTCCAGCCCCTTGGAATGGCGTGGAGAGCCCAATATATAGCTTACAAAGTGGTTACATTTGGTAACCGTTTCTTTTAACCAAAAGATTAATTAAGGAAATACACAATATAAAGTCCTTAATTAAATTACAAGGAGATCCGAACTAAAAATAGAAGAAGAGAGTCAAGAGCCAGAAGTAGAGACATCTGGTTGTGGCTGAGGAGGGCCCACTATTTTGAGGATCCGGTGCCTGAATCTCTTCAATGCTTCCGCTATCTCCATGCCCCTTGGAATTGTTGTGTTAGAAGTAGCATGAGTCCACGTGCCTAGGAATTTCTCCATATCTTTGTCAAACTCAGTATGCTCCAGATATTCCTTATTAGCCTTGGCTATAGCTGAATGGAGAGAACAAATGTCCTTCATTTTCTCTTTAGTGATTGACTCTTCCTTGAACAAATCATCCTTGACAAAGGCTTTAAACTGAGCCTTGATTTCTTGGAGAGAGAAGAATACACCTGTGGTTTCATCCTGAAAATGGCAGTGGATATCCTTGAAGGTGGATAAAACACAAGTTTTAAAAGACTCCCCTTTTTGCCATACATTCCTCAATTCCCCCAGTGCTTCTTCTAGAACCTTTATTTTCCACTCAATGCTAAAGATCCATGTCCTTGACAAGTTATTCTTGACATCATCAAACACATTGTTGGCCAACAGGATCCTATCATCGGTTTGACCCATCAGATGGAGATCTGCGATACATCCACTCCAGACTTTCAATTCCTTGTCCATAGCCTTGATTGAGGAAGTGAATTTCTGCTGCAGCTTGATCACCTTCTCATTAGTTTTGAAGGCTTCCTCAATGAAGTTTAAACCTACTACAGTCATATCATCCACCATGGCCTCAACAACCTTCCCATAAGTAGAATACTTGTGGATGTCTTTGATGGTTTGGACCTCATCTTGGCTGAGAACTATGGGAGGTGGGAGAGTGGCCAATGGGGCTGGATCCAAAACTTTATCCTTTGCCAACAATGATCTGATAAAGTTGGAAAGAACTTGGTTCTGTTCTTCCAACTGCTCCATGGTTTGCTTTCCTTTCTCCACCCATTCAATAACCTTAGTGACGGTTTCCCGAAGGTTATGAACTTCACTCTCAGGTGTGGATTCTCCCATTGGAATTCTGGAAAGCTCCAAGTCAGAGATCAAAAGATCTTTCTCCTCTTTATCCACTTTGGGTTTTGCAACCTCCAGGAACTACTGGCCTTGAGCATCAGTTACCAACCTCAAAGTAGTCTTTGCTTTCTTTGCTGGAGGAGGAGGGGTAGTACCAAGCAGAGCTGCTACAACATCAAAGTCAGGCCCTGTTAATCGAGAGGAAGATTTCCTTTTCTTGTTGTCGACTAGGGGCTGCACCCAGGAAAAGGAAGAAGAAGAAACAGAAGAATCAAGGGACCCGAGTGCAAGTGAACTCATGGCACTCAGAGTATGAACCACTGTTGTCTCTAGTGGGGAAATGAATGCAACCCTAGGAATTTCCTTTGTAGAGGAGTCTGTTAAACTTGGAGGTTCAGTCCTTGGTCCTTCCTTCTCTACTTCAGCAGTGTTTCAAGGGTTTCTTCTGGTTCTTTCATCTCATCATCATCATTCTCACTTAGAACAATAATGTTCTCTGGCCCAATAGGCAATTCTGACTACTTCAGAAGAGTCTCTTCCATGATTGGTTCCTGCTTGACTTCTTTGACCTTCTTCTGATACACTTTAGTGGAAGAGGAAGGAGTAGACAACTCAGGTTCTTTCATCGAAGAAGAAGGAGGAGTTTTCTCAAGTGCCTCAGTGCTAGGTGTATGTACTTCCTTCCTAGGTGTGGAAGTCTCTCTTGAAGAGGATCTACCTTTGTTCATCCTGAGTTCACGTATTTTTTTGTCAAACCAAATCTTAGTTCTGACGATGACAGGGGTGATTATCTCATTCAAGTCATCTCTTTCCTTCACATACCAATCCAGGGTTTCCAGAGGAGTGTGCTTGATTGATCTTTCATACTCAAAGGATTGCAAATCTTCATCATCATCCTTAAGCCCTTCAGGCACCTGGTAGAGGTTGAAGTCTATGATCTGTTGTAGAGAAAATCTGCCAAAATGCCTCCTCCTGGCTTCAAAATCATCAGCACAATCAGCCCAGTAATCCTCAGTGTCAGGACGGTGATGATAAGTTATTCTGAGATTTTGATCAATGTATTTCTTTAGATCAAAGCAAGTCCTGGGCTTGAAGAAATGAACTGTAAGAGGAGCAATAGCCCTTTCTATATTTTGGGCATCTAGAGTTGTCCTGCATGTATAATTCCCCAAGGTGATAGGGAAATGAAGACCAGTAATCTTCTTATCTTGGTAAGTTCTATGAAGTTTATCCAACTGCCTGCACACCTCAACCAAAGCCATTTTGTCATTGCAGAACATGGGAAACTTGAGTGGTGTGCTTTCAAAACAAGCCAGCCTGATGTATGAGAACTTTCAGAACTGATGAAGAAAGCCCCATACTTGGTTATCAAAGCCTTAGCCTCATCAGAGAACCTTCTGGCAGTGTCACCCTCCAAGAGTCTCACAATGTACATGGTGAAGGCATCATTTACCCTTCTGAAATTATGATTACTGACCTTGAGGGTAAACTGAGGGCAATATGTGTAGATGGGCTCATCCTTCTTGCCTTCAATGAAAGTGAAGCCGAACCACTCACGAGATGCTGCCAAGGTGTACATGAGATAGGAAGTCATGTAGAACTTTTTGGTTTGCTGAACATTTGAAAAATGTTCAGTCAATTTTCCACAAATAATCTTGGCCCAATTTATGTTTTTCTTACCCTCGCGGATGATAGTTATGAAAGGGCACATCCAAAAATGGAAGTCATTAGTAGAGGGCATTCCCATAAT
This sequence comes from Taxus chinensis, assembly GCA_019776745.2. NCBI lineage: Eukaryota > Viridiplantae > Streptophyta > Pinopsida > Cupressales > Taxaceae > Taxus > Taxus chinensis. The sequence goes on from CM034157.1 coordinate 98,085,516, forward strand.
CTGGGTGAGCAAGGTGATGAAATCTGATAGTTCTTCATTGAAATCAACCCTGAACAATGCCTTAGAGAGTCGGGATGCTCCCTTCTTAGGGCACTTCAGCCATGATTTCACTACTCGAGCCTTATATTTCTTGTTGTCTTGATCAAACAGAGTCTGAGCTTGAGCGAGAGTGAGAACAATGGAGTCTTCTATTTCAGGGATGTGCAGGGTAGTGGCGATGGTGGCAACATCCAATTTTGCAATCAACTCACCATGCACATTGACAACCTCCTTGGTGTCTGGATTGAAATTAGCCCCGCAGGTGAGCACAGTGTCGGCACATTGCACAGAGAGAGGAAAACCAGTGGTGTATGTGATTCCACTATCATTTATCATTTGAGCCATGGGAGCAGGGTTGTCGCATGCTAATCTGCCCCAGAAATCATCAAAATCCAAATGTCAAACTTCACTATCTCCAATATCAGGCACAAAAGTCTCCAAAGGGGACAGATGCTCATGCCCTTGAAATTTGATCTTCATTTTGACAGTGAACAGAGGAATGGCCTTCAAAGAACAGATTCATGACAAAAATTGCAAAGAGATACAGGAAGGTGGACAAATGACTCAATTTTACAAAAATGCGGGCAAGAGATAATGAGCAAGCAATGTGACAAGTGCATAGATGGTTGCCCCTTTAAATAGCCATTCAGGAGAGAGAAGATCATAAATGTGCATTAAATATACCTTGCGCCGACTCAAAAAGGTGAAATGTGGGAAAAGCAGAAAAAACTGGCCTGGACGGTCCATGGAACATTGGGACATGAGGGACGTGAAGAGCTGATTTGGCTGATGCGGGAAATGAGTGATGTGGGCCAAAAGAGCACGGGTGGTCCAAGGGACACAGAAATGTGAAGGATGTGAAGAGCTGATTGGCCGATGTGGGTGATGCGGGGAATCGGTGAACAGGAGGCCCAGGTGTACTTGGGACAGATGGGCTGAAAAAAAGTCTGAAAAAGCTGATGGACAAGGACTTGTGGGGAAATCGGCCAATCGGCGAACAGGAGGCCCGCCGGTACTTGGGACATGAGGGACAAAAATGTCTGACAGACCCGCAAGTCACTAAAATGACCCCAAGAAATGGAATTTTCACCATCTCTTTGAATTTCTTACTTCACTAAAACACTACTGAAGGGTGCCAACTCAAAATTTTCAAATTTTTCAACTTTCAAAAGAGGGGAATTTTGAGGGGACAACAACTGGCTCTTTCTTGGGATGACTTGACTAGATCACAGGAATGAGGTAAGACAAGAATCATGAAAAACTCTGGGGAAGAAGACCAGTGCCTTATCCATTGGGCAATAGAGTCAAAGGAAAATCAATACATAAGGCAACACACAGAAATACAAAAAAATAAAGGCAAGGAAAGGAAAACACACACTATACATGATATACAAAGGACTTCCTATTCACCTAGGATTTGAACAATTTCAGGTACTGCCCACTATAAGGAAGTGGGAGAGAAGATCCATCCATGTAATCAAGATAGAAAGAATTTTCACCAGCAAAGTGCCTGATTCTGAAAGGACCAAGCCAAAGAGAGTCAAACTTACCATGGCTTCCTCGAGGTTCATGCCTTTTGTCCCATAGTAAAACAATGTCTCCAACTTTGAAATCTCTGGATCTGGTTTTCTTGTCAAATAAATATTTCACCTTCTGCTGATGGGCAGAGATCCTATCAAAAACCTGCAGCCTGTCTTCATCTAGCTTATGGAGATACATGATCCTCTTATCCAAAGAATCACTGAAACTGGGGTCCTCAATAGCTTTCATCAAATGCAAAGCTGGTAGTTCCACTGTCACTGGTAGTTGAGCTTCCACACCATACACCACTTGAAAAGGGGACATCCCAATTGCTCTTTTGGGTGTAATCCTATCTACCCAGAGAGCATCATAAAGCTTCTTGTGCCAGTTTCTCTGAGATTCATTGACAAGCTTTCTTACAATGGTCACCAAATTCTTGTTTGTTGATTCTTCCTGTCCATTCCCTTGAGGGTAGTAATCTGAAGAATGAGTGAGGGAAATTCCATACCCATAGCAGAAATTCATCATCTCAGCAGAAGAAAAATTGGAAGCATTATCGGTCACGATCTTGTTTGGTACTCCAAACCTTACCAAGATGTTTTCTTTGATGAAATTACATACTACCTCAGAAGTAGTACTTTTAACTGGGATGGCTTCCACCCACTTGGTGAAATAATCTGTGGCAGTCAACACATGAGTATGTCCTACACTTGAAGATGGGTTGAGTGTTCCGATGAAATCCAAACCCCATTGTTGAAAGGGTTCTTCGATCACAACTGGCTTAAGTGGTAAAGCAGCCAACTTAGGTCTTCCCACAAAGGTTTGACAAGCTTCACACTTGTCGACCCACTTTGATGCATCTCTAAACAAAGTAGGCCAATAGTACCCCACACGAAGAATTTTGTGAGCAGTGACAGCAGATGAGAAATGACCCCCACAAGCTTGATCATGAAAGGCTGAGAACAACTTCTTTTGTTGCTCTTTGTCAACACACTTCAAGAATCTTCCATCCACTCCTCGCTTGAACAAAGCATTCTCCCACAACACGTACTGTGCTGACCTTAACTTGATAGCTCTCTTCTCCTTGGTAGTTAAGTGAGATGAACACTCACCATAGGTGAGGAAGTGAGAAATGTCAGCGTACCATTCATCTGTCGAGCTGAGGAATAGAACAATAGGGACATCAACTTCATCCTTAGGCAACTCATGACCAGCTCCTTCGGCAATGAGTTCACACAGGCCTTTACCCCAAACTAGCTTCATTGGTCTGATGTCAAGATCATACTCCTGAACCTTCACTACCCAATTTCCTCTCTTGGTTCCAAACTCCTGTTGTGTAAGAATAGACTTGATAGTCGTATCGGGCACAAGCACAACAGAGTGAGAGTTAAGAATGTAAAATTGAAACTGCTTAACAACTTTAACTACTGCAAAAGCATGTTTCTCCATCATAGTGTACTTCAACTCATGAGTTTTCAGAATATAACTCATGAATGCAATTGGGAGCTCATGGTCTTCAGAATCTTTCTGAGTCAACACAGTGGCCAAGGTACTCTCTGTGGCATAGCAATAGATAATAAAATCTTTGCTAAAATCTGGACATGCTAAGATAGGAGTCTTAGCAATAGCTTTCTTAATGCCTTCAAATGCTTCCTTTCCTTCAGAGGACCAACCAAATGTCTCTTTCCTTTCATCATTTGGGAAATATTCAAAGTCAGCTCTACAAATTGGGGATGAATCTTCTCAGGAAGTTGATCTTACCAAAGAAAGAGTGCACTCCCTTTTTGCTTGTGGGAAGAGGAATCTACTGGATGGCTTGAACTCATTCAGGATCAATCTTGATTCCTTCTTTGGAGACAACATGTCCCAACAGCTTTCCCTCCATGACACAAAAGATAGATTTCTTGGGATTTAGAGAGACTCCATGTTCTCTGCATTTCAAGAGGACTGTTTCAAGATGCTGAAAGTGATATGCTCTAGTTTTGGAAAACACATTTAAATCATCTAGATACACAACAATACATTTTCCTTTTAAACCTCTGAAATCCAAATTTATTGCTCTCTGAAAGGTGGCACCAGCATTAATGAGGCCAAAGGGCATCCTCTTGTAGGAAAAAGTACCCCAAGGAGTGGTAAAGGCAGTCTTGTGCTGATCTGCAGTATTGACTTCCACTTGGTTATATCCTGAGAAACCGTCAAGCATGGACAACATTTCTACACCTGTGACAGCTTGTAACACCTGGTCCATCATGGGTAGGGGATAGTTGTCCTTCAAAGAAGCCTGATTTAGATTCCTGAAGTCAACACAGATCTGAATCTCACCATTTTTCTTCCTGACAGGTACAATATTAGCAATCCATGTTGAATGATGAATGGGGAAGATGATCTTGGCTTTCAACAACTTCTGTATCTCTTGGAAAATGGTGTCGGCAATCTTTGGATTGTACTACCTTTGCTTCTGCTTGAAAGGTTTAATCCCAGGTTTGAGGGGAATGAAGTGTTGCATTTCTTTTGGCTGGAAAGCTTTCAGATCATCATAAGAATAAGCAAGGACATCGACGTACCTCTTCAAAAGATTTACCACCTTCTTCTTCTCCTCTTGGGTGCAACACTTTCCAATGTTCACCATTTTGGGTTCGGCAGGGCTCCCAATGTTAATCTTTTCATATTCAAAAGACTACTGAGTTCCTTTGGAAGCCTTGGACTTGACATATCTGTCATGTTTATCAAACAATTCCTCCAGACTTACCAACCCTTTAGGGATCTTGTTACCTTTTAGTTTGATGCAGCCATCTTGATCCATCTCCTCCTTGACACCTTCCTCATTGGAAGAGACACTCTCTCGAGGTAGATTGTCACTTCCCTCAAAATACAATTGATCAAAGTTATCCCTAAGCTCCAGGAAAGAGAGAAAATGTTGGTCATCATTGAAAACTTGCCAGTTGTTTGCATTATCTGGTACGCTTGGTCTATGGATCATTTCAATGGTGAATTTTTCCTGAGAGAAATCAGGATGAGGTATCAACAAAGACCCTGAAACAACTAGGGAATCAGCTCTAGTGTTCTTCTCCCTTGGCACCACTTCGATGGAGAAGGCATCAAAGAATTCAATAGAATCCCAGACCAGATTCCTATAATGCTTCAACCTTCTATTCTTCACTTGGAAAAGGTCTCTGACTTGTTTGACAACTAGTTCCACATCTCCATGAGCCAGGAGGTTCCTCACACCTCTTTCTTTTTCCGTGTTTAGTCCAAGGATGAGAGCTTCATATTCTGTTGTGTTATTTGTATTTTCAAACTGTAGCTTGAAGGAGAAAGGATGAATCTTTCCTTCTGGAGATATCAATACCACACCAGCCCCAGCACCAGCTGAAGAGCAACTTCCATCAAATTCCAAATTCCAAATGCTATTAGGATCATGGAGCACTTCTTTGGGATGTTCCACCTCATCCTGAGACATGATCATGTAGTTTCCATGCCCAATATCTTCATAAAGTATTTGTGCCTTGGGATCATCTGTCTTTTGCACAATATATTCAGTTTGCTTCTCGGGCAGCAACTTCTTCATCTTTCCATTGACTGGTATAAGGGCATGTGACCAATCCATTTGAATTTCTCCTCCTACATCCTTACAGAAATTTCTACTCAACAACATGCCATATGAAGGAGGAATATCAGCTACCAAAATAGTAGCTAAGACCTTTTTCTCTGGCAAAGCAACAAAAGCTACTTGTGCATCCTTAATTCTTCTGACCAAAGGCACCTCCCTACTCTCCATGGAATAGCAAGAACCAAAAGTGTGTGTGAGGGTAAGACCCAAAGCATGAGCCACTTTGGCAGGCATCACATTGTCTGATGCTCCTGAGTCTATGACACAGTTGCTGAGTCTATGGCCAGCTATGAGGAGGGTCACATAGAATGGTTTGATTTTCTCATTAGGTGAGGTGACTGCAGCCACAAGATTTGGTTGGGATGTGAAAGAGGGAGTGGGAAAAATACCTTTAGAAGTGTTGGATGAAGTTTTGGAATGGGAATTGACAAAGTGGACCATTTTGGCAAAGGATTTTGGATGGGTTTGATAAAACTCAGCCTCTGAAATCTGGATTTTTGTCTTCTTGAGGTGGTCAATGATATCAAAAGATCCAGAGGTGGATGGGGTATCATCACTAGGAATCCTAGGCTTATCAGGTTTTGGAGCTGGAGAATAAGAAGTTTTAGAAGCAGGAGTAGAAGAAGAAGAATTAGCAGAACTCACCTTTTGCGTGGATGCAGTGGGAATAGGAGATCCTCTTCTTGCAATCACTGGAATAGTCGTGGGATGCTCCTTAGATTTTTTAGTGGGCTGCATCACTTTTTCTCTCTTGTTTGTCTGCTCCTGAGTCATAACAACATATGACTCACCATTCATATCTGCCACTACTTCATCATAATCATCTTCTTCATCAATGCCCTCAGTAGTGAGGAAATTAACTCGAGGTTCATCAAGTTCTTCCAATTCTTCCTCAGCCTCTTCTCCAGGTTCTTCAAAGTCTTCATTAACCTCTTCATCATCAGGTTCTTCAACTTCACAAGTTGCATTAACAGGGACCTTGATGGGTGGTCCTTCGATTTCCAACCTTGTCTGAGAAGAAGGCAAATGGTTTCTAGGCTGAAAGTTCCTCCTTGGAACGTCTTGATAAGGAGCATGTTGAGCCAATTGTTTCTTGATGGCAATGAGGTCATTGGCAAGCTTCTGTACTAACTGATCTGCATTAGCTCCAGGAGTAGAGGAAGAGGAAGAAGAAGTTTTGGATTTGGAAGAGTCTCTTTTCAATTTTCCAGACATGATCAGGTCATCTTCAACACTGACGGCTAATCTCTGATCAGCATCCAAAGTTGCAAGATTGGCTCTTCTCAATGCATAGCTTACTTCAGGAAATTGAGCATTTAGGAAGAAACATTTTTGAATTTGATCCATAGGCCGGGTGTCTTGTGGGATCTTGTTAATCAGCTTATTGAACTTGGCCACAAATTCTCTCATGGGCTCTTGTGGTTCTTTCTTGATTTGAGAAATCTGGGCTAGCAAAGCATGCACATCTTCTGCAGGTTTGAAATGGTTCTCAAATCTAGTTCTCATGGTAGTCCAATTGGTGATGGTCCCAGTGGGGAGATGGTAAAACCAATCTGCCACATTGTCCTACAAAGTCTCCACAAAAATCCTCACAGAGACATCCTCATGTTCAACTCCAAGGACTCCACATGCAACTATGAAGGCTGCAATGTGTTCATCAGGATGTACCTTGCCATCACCTCTGAACTTGGGAAAGTTCTTTCTGTTACCCCTGGGTAACTCATGCAAAGGTTGAGGGAGGGAAAGAGGCCCAACTCGTTGGCCCCAAGGTAATGGAACTGCCATCCTTGGAAAAATTTCTTGAAGTGGAACTGAAACACCAGCAAGAATTAAAGCGTGAAGATTAGGGCTGAGTTGTTCTTGAGGGATACCACTCCCAAAAGCTCTGTCTTCAACAGGGGGTGTGCTTGTAGAATGAGCTCTTCTATTTCTCCTTGTTGAAGGAAGGGGAAAGCCTTGCTGCTCCAGGAGTTGAAATTGAGAATCTTCAATTCCAAGAGCCCTTCTTCCGTGAGTAAATCTCAGAGTCGCCAGATCAGAAATGATCAAGAAATTGTTCTTTAAAACTGGAATTCATTGAAATGAATCCCCAGTAGAGTCACCAAAAACTGTTGGTTGTCAAATTAGGACTTTAATGAAAGCAACAGTCAGGGGACAGAAAGTCCCTCCTCTTTAATGGGAGAGGTGCCCTTATTGAAAGCAAGCAACAAAACTATTTACAAATGTACAACTTTCTATTTTAATGAGGAACTCTGATATCATGAAAGTGTTTTAATGCAAAGGTAGATCATCAATACAAAAGAACAGAAGAACTAAGGGAGGGAAAAGGTAGAACATAACAACATTCCCAGGAAATATAGATAGCAAAATAGTTCCTTATAAATGTTGTACAAGGATGATATATAGAACAAAATCATTCATATTAAACCACCAGATATTATTTCATAGACACAAAGTTCCAGAAATGACATCCATAAGAATACAAAGCTTCTTAATGCAATAGATTAATGATTCACAAACTTTAGACAAGCAAGAGAGAAAATAAATCGATGCAGATAGAAACAGGAAGGGAAATCTTCTGTATTGATAGCTTTTAGTTCTTTTACACTTTCAAAAATTATCAGAGTTCCAGCCCCTTGGAATGGTGTGGAGAGCCCAATATATAGCTTACAAAGTGGTTACATTTGGTAACTGTTTCTTTTAACCAAAATATTAATTAAGGAAATACACAATATAAAGTCCTTAATTAAATTACAAGGAGATCCGAACTAAAAATAGAAGAAGAGAGTCAAGAGCCAGAAGTAGAGACATCCGGTTGTGGCTGAGAAGGGCCCACTATTTTGAGGATCCGGTGCCTGAATCTCTTCAATGCTTCCGCTATCTCCATGCCCCTTGGAATCATTGTGTTGGAAGTAGCATGAGTCCACGTGCCTAGGCATTTCTCCATATCTTTTTCAAACTCAGTATGCTCCAGATATTCCTTATTAGCCTCGGCTATAGCTGAATGGAGAGAACAAACGTCCTTCATTTTCTCTTTAGTGATTGACTCTTCCTTGAACAAATCATCCTTGACAAAGGCTTTAAACTGAGCCTTGATTTCTTGGAGAGAGAAGAATACACCTGTGGTTTCATCCTGAAAATGGCAGTGGATATCCTTGAAGGTGGATAAAACACAAGTTTTAAAAGACTCCCCTTTTTTCCATACATTCCTCAATTCCCCCAGTGCTTCTTCTAGAACCTTTATTTTCCACTCGATGCTAAAGATCCATGTCCTTGACAAGTTATTCTTGACATCATCAAACACATTGTTGGCCAACAGGATCCTATCATCGGTTTGACCCATTAGATGGAGATCTGTAATACATCCACTCTAGACTTTCAACTCCTTTTCCATAGCCTTGATTGAAGAAGTGAATTTCTGCTGCAGCTTGATCACCTTCTCATTAGTTTTGAAGGCTTCCTTAATGAAGTTTAAACCTGCTACAGTCATATCATCCACCATGGCCTCAACAACCTTCCCATAAGTAGAATACTTGTGGATGTCTTTGATGGTTTTGACCTCATCCTGGCTGAGAACTATGGAAGGTGGGAGAGTGGCCAATGGGGCTGGATCCAAAACTTTATCCTTTGCCAACAATGATCTGATAAAGTTGGAAAGAACTTGGTTGTGTTCTTCCAACTGCTCCATGGTTTGCTTTCCTTTCTCCACCCATTCAATAACCTTAGTCATGGTTTCCCGAAGGTTATGAACTTCACTCTCAGGTGTGGATTCTCCCATTGGAATTCTGGAAAGCTCCAAGTCAGAGATCAAAAGATCTTTCTCCTCTTTATCCACTTTGGGTTTTGCAACCTCCAGGAACTACTGGCCTTGAGCATCAGTTACCAACCTCGAAGTGGTCTTCGCTTTCTTTGTTGGAGGAGGAGGAGTAGTACCAAGTAGAGCTGCTACAACATCAAAGTCAGGCCCTGTTAATTGGGAGGAATATTTCCTTTTCTTGCTGTCGACTAGGGGTTGTACCCAGGAAAAGGAAGGAGAAGAAATAGAAGAATGAAGGGACTCAAGTGCAAGTGAAATCATGGCACTCAGAGTATGAACCACTTGTTGTCTCTAGTGGGGAAATGAATGCAACCATAGGAATTTACTTTGCAGAGGAGTCTGTTAAACTTGGAGGTTCAGTCCTTGGTCCTTCCTTCTCTACTTCAGCAGTGGTTTCAAGGGTTTCTTCTGGGTCTTTCATCTCATCATCATCATTCTCACTTAGAACAATAATGTTCTCCAGCCCAATAGGCAATCCTGACTGCTCCAGAAGAGTCTCTTCCTCGATCGGTTCTTGCTTGACTTCTTTGACCTTCTTCTGATACACTTTAGTGGAAGAGGAAGGAGTAGACAACTCAGGTTCTTTCATCAAAGAAGAAGGAGGAGTTTTCTCAAATGCCTCAGTGTTAGGCATATGTACTTCCTTCCTAGGTGTGAAAGTCTCTCTTGAAGAGGATCTACTTTTGTTCATCCTTAGGTCACGTATTTTTCCTGTCAAACCAAATCTTAGTTCTGACGGTGACAGGGGTGATCACCTCATTCAAGTCATCTCTTTCCTTCACATACCAATCCAGGGTTTCCAGAGGAGTGTGCTTGATTGATCTTTCATACTCAAAGGATTGCAAATCTTCATCATCATCCTTAAGCCCTTCAGGCACCTGGTAGAGGTTGAAGTCTATGATCTGTTGTAGAGAAAATCTACCAAAATGCCTCCTCCTGGCTTCAAAATCATCAACACAATCAGCCCAGTAATCCTCAGTGTCAGGACGGTGATGATAAGTTATTCTGAGATTTTGATCAATGTATTTCTTTAGATCAAAGCAAGTCCTGGGCTTGAAGAAATGAACTGTAAGAGGAGCAATAGCCCTTTCTATATTTTGGGCATCTAGAGTTGTCCTGCATGTATAATTCCCCAAGGTGATAGGGAAATGAAGACCAATAATCTTCTTATCTCGGTAGGTTCTATGAAGTTTATCCAGCTGCCTGCACACCTCAACCAAAGCCATTTTGTCATTGTAGAACATGGGAAGCTTGAGAGGTGTGCTTTCAAAACAAGCCAGCCTGATGTATGAGAACTTTCAGAACTGAGTGAAGAAAGCCCCATACTTGGTTATCAAAGCCTTAGCCTCATCAGAGAACCTTCTGGCAGTGTCACCCTCCAAGAGTCTCACAATGTACATGGTGAAGGCATCATTTACCCTTCTGAAATTATGATTACTGACCTTGAGGGTAAACTGAGGGAAATATGCGTAGATGGGCTCATCCTTCTTGCCTTCAATGAAAGTGAAGCCGAGCCACTCACGAGATGCTGCCAAGGTGTACATGAGATAGGAAGTCATGTAGAACTTTTTGGTTTGCTGAACATTTGACAATTGTTCAGTCAGGTTTCCACAGATAATCTCGGCCCAATTTAGGTTTTTCTTACCCTCGCAGATGATATTTATGAAAGGGCACATCCAAAAATGGAAGTCATTAGTAGAGGGCATTCCCATAATCCGGGTGAGCAAGGTGATGAAATCTGATAGTTCTTCATTGAAGTCGACCCTGAACAATGCCTTAGAGAGTCAGGACGCTCCCTTCTTAGGGCACTTCAGCCATGATTTTGCTACCTGAGCCTTATATTTCTCGTTGTCTTGATCAAACAGAGTCTGAGCTTGAGTGAGAGTGAGAAAAATGGAGTCTTCTGTTTTGGGGATGTGCAGGGCAGTGGCGATGGTGCAACGTCCAATTTTGCAATCAACTCACCATGCACATTGACAACCTCCTTGGTGTCCAGATTGAAATTAGCCCCGCAGGCGAGCACAGTGTCAACACATTGCACAGAGAGAGGAAAACCAGTGGCGTATGTGATTCCACTATCATTTATCATTTGAGCCATGGGAGCAGGGTTGTCGCATGCTAATCTACCCCAGAAATCATCGAAATCCAAATGTCAAACTTCACTATCTCCAATATCGGGCACAGAAGTCTCCAAAGGGGACAGATGCTCATGCCCTTGAAATTTGATCTTCATTTTGACAGTGAACAGAGGAATGGCCTTCAAAGAACAGACTCACGACAATTATTGCAAAGAGATACAGGAAGGTGGACAAAATGACTCAATTTTGCAAAAATGCAAGCAAGAGATAATGAGCAAGCAATGTGACAAGTGCATAGATGGTTTCCCCTTTAAATATCCATTCAGGAGAGAGAAGATCATAAATGTGTATTAAATATACCTTGCGCGACTCAAAAAGGTGAAATGTGGGAAAAGTGGAAAAAACTGGCCTAGACGGTCCATGGAACATTGGGACATGAGGGACGTGAAGAGCCGATTCGGCCGATGCGGGTGATGTGGGCCAAGAGAGCATGGGTGGTCCGAGGGACACAGAAATGTGAAGGATGCGAAGAGATGATTCGGCCGATGTGGGGAATCAGTGAACAGGAGGCCCGGGCGTACTTGGGACAGATGGGCTGAAAAAGTCTGAAAAAGTTGACAGACAAGGACTTGTGGGGAAATTGGCCAATTGGTGAACAAAAGGCCCACTAGTACTTGGGACATGAGGGACAAAAATGTACGACAGACCCGCAAGTCACTAAAATGACCCCAAGAAATGGAATTTTCACCATCTCTTTGAATTTCTTACTTCACTAAAACACTACTCAAGGGTGCTAACTCAAAATTTTCAAATTTTTGACTTTCAAAAGAGAAATAGAACACCAAAGGACACCAACAGAGAGATAAATGTTCATAATATGAAAACATAATGGCTTAGCCACTTCGAGGGGGAAACCTCAAAACCATAAAATAAAACTCAAGTGCTCAATATGATGATCATATCCTACTCTCTAACCCACATATATATACCCTACTATGATATGAAAAACACTAAGGATGCCCCACTAAGCATATGAAAGCATAAATAAATATGATATGACATGATAAGAGATTATGTTAGCTACATGTTGGCTATCCATATCCCGATATATGACCTAGGGTTAAGGGTGTATCATGCCCCTCCCCTTCAAAGAAAATTGTCCCCAATGTTGTGGTAATCTTTTGATGCTGCTTCCAAAATGCTTCATCTTCCCATGTTTCTCATCTTCAATGTCCAAATTCTTCCATTTGATAAAATACTTGGTGATGATCCTTGACCTCAACTTCTTAGTATGTGTCTAGGATTCCTTCAAGATCCAATATGATTTTTCCCTCCTCATCAAGCTCTAGTAACATTGATTGAGAAGACACCTTCTACCAAATGACCTTCTTCGAGTAAGAAACGTGGAAAACTTGATGTATTTTAGTTGACTAAGGAAGCTCTAATTTATGTACCACACTACCAATTTTTGTAACACTTGATAAGGGCCATAGTATTTGGGTGAAAGCTTGTTATCTTTTTCTGTGGTTTTAAAGATAGTTTCTTGTATGGCTATGTAATCATACAAAAACATAGTCTCCAACTTCCAAATATTCACTCACTATGGTGTTGATAAATTTGTTGCTTCATGTGGTTTTGTGTTATTACAAAGTTCTCTTTAAGGCTTAAGAGTACCTCCTATTAGTGTTGAATGTGATCTTAAATTACTCTTACTTTGGGTTAGACCCTTAAGTTAGAAGTGAAGGATGGTGGATGGTAACCGTATAATGCCAAGAATGGAGACATTTTGGATGAAGTATGAAATGAAGTGTTATACCACCATTCTGTAAGTGGTAGCCACTTAACCCATCTCTCTTGCTTATTAGAAGCAAAACATCATAGATACCCCTCCAAACATTTATTTACTACCTACATCTATCCTTCAAATTGGGGATGATATGATGAACTACAAACCAATTGAGTACCCAAACATGAGAATAAATCAGTCCAAAAATTTCTAGTAAATATAGGATCATGATCACTGACTATAATCTTGGGTGTTCCATGTAGCTTGTGAATTGCATCCATAAAATATATGACAATTGTACTTGCTATAAATGGATGTGACAAGGCAAAAAAATGATCATACTTGGTGAGTCTATCTATAATTACCATAATTATACTTTTCCCTTCAAATTTAGAAATCATGTGATGAAATCCATGTAAACCTCTGTCCACCACTCACTAGGAATAGATAGAGGTTATAAAAGTCCTTGAGACTTAATAGTTTAGTTTCGCCCTTGTTATGCTGACACGCCAAACATTCTACCGCAATTTTTTGGACAACTCCTTTCAACCCTTCCCTGAAAAAATATTTCTTAATTTTATGATAAGTTTTCAGGAATCTTGAATGACCACCCATTAGAGAAGCATGTAGCTCTAGAGAACCTAAATTTTAAGGGTACGGTTTTTCATAAGTACAATCAGTCCTTGTACCACAATACATCCCCTTCCGTACATTTTATTATAAAATTCTTAGATCTTGTTGGATTTTTTGAATGAGATTTTGGGTCTCTGTGTCATTCTTACATTCAGATCTTGTTTGATCTACCCAATCTGCCTATAGTATCGACATGACATATATAAATGTCTTTGTGGACTCATCTCTCCTTGATAATTCATCAACTACCACATTTTCTTTTCCTTTTTTGTAAATGATCTCAAATTCATATCCCAACATCTTACTGACCCATTTTTTCTTTCGATGATAGTCTTTTCTCTAAGAAGTATTTCAAGCTATCATGATCTTGTCTTTACCTTGAAGTGACGACCCATGAGACATGGTCTCCACTATTTGACTACATGAAGAATAACCATCATTTCCTTCTCATAAGTTGGTTTTTTTAGGTTCTTACCTTTGAGTTGACGACTCTTAAATGCAATGGGACTACCCTCTTGTATAAGTACTACATTTATGTTACACCCTGAAGCATCACATTCAACAATAAAGGTTTTGGAGAAATTTGGTGTAGCTAGAATTGGAGTGGTACACATTGCCTACTTTAGTGATTCAAATTCCTATGTTACTTCCTCATTGGACAATGAAAATATTCTTTCTTTAATAACAATGTGAGTGTTGTTGTAATTCTATCATAATTTTTCAAAAATCTGTGATAATAACTTGTAATCCCTAAAAAGTCCTCTAAGGTTATTAAGGGTTTTAGGAATATTCCAATCCACCATGGCTTGAATCTTATGAGGATCCACTTTTACCCCTTCATGAGTCATGATATGACCAGAGTATTCTACCTCCTTTACCCCAAAATCACACTTGGAAGGGCTTAGCATAAAGGTGTTTTTGTTCAATAGTGTATGATACTTTATTGACATTATTTAAATGTTCCTCCCAATTATTTTTATAGATTAATATATATTTTTTAGATAAGGCAAGAAAATTTTGGTTTTGAAGGGACCCAAAAAAACCCTTTACAAAAAATAAGCTAAATAGCAGCAAAGCCCCCCAAAAAGAGACCGGGTGGACAAAGTCAAACATACTTAACCACATGTGCAACCTACAATAGAGCACAACCAAAACCATGTCTACATAGTTGCAATTTTTTTTCATAAATCATCAAACATATCATCAAATAATAACATCATTAATATATCATCAAATAATAACAAGACAAATTTCCGCAAAAATGGCCAAAAAGTTGAATTCATCAAAATCTGGAAAGTAGATGGTGTATTTGTAAGGCCAAATGTTATTACTAGAAATTCATAATGGCCCCCATGTGTTTTAAATATTATTTTATGAATATCTTCATCACAAATTTGGATTTGGTGGTATCTTGATCTAATATCTAATTTTTAAAAATAAACAACACCATGTATTACATCTACCAAATCTTTGATGACAAGAATAGGATACTTATATTTCACTGTGTATTTGTTGAACTCCCTATAGTTTGGGCACATGCACTAAAATTTATCCTTATTTATTACCATTGTCACTAGAGAAGAATAAACACTCTATGGAAAATAATACATGCTTCCAGCATCTCTCGTACCATCTTTTCAATCTCACTCTTCTATAGATAAGGGTACCTATAAGGTTGAGTGTTGGGAGGTTGGATTCTTAGTACTAGATGAATATAATGACCATGATCTCTTTTGGGAGGTAACCCTTTTGGCATATCCCCAAAAATGAATGAATGTTTGTTAACAATTGCTTTTATATCTGATGGTATAGGAAATTTTGATGGTTGGGATTCTAGTGAAAATACTTGTGCCACGAACCCATCTACACCCTTCTTAATCATTTTTCTACATTTGATGAGAACTTACCAATTATGGAGATTTTTCCTTCATCCCATGTAGCTCAAAATTACCCCCTTCATAAAGGAACCACATGAAAAAATCCTAAAATTTCATCTCAACAGTGCCCAAGGTAGTGATCTATTAGGCCCTTAACACAATATATGCTCCCCTTATTAAAGTGGCATACATGGGTCCCTCTAGCAAGTAATCTCCCATGGATAGCTTGATATTATGGAACTTTCCCAAATAACTAACTTTACCTCCATTTGCAACCATTATATGAAACTATGGGGTTGGATAAACATATCAATTTAAGCATAAGGCCAACATATGACTGATGAAGTTATGGGTACTACCATAATTGAAATATATAGTTAGTTGATATTCTTCAACCTTGATTGTAGGAACCTCTTCCTCTTCATCATCTACTTTCTTCTTCTCTTCTTCCTCATTAGGACCCTCAATATAAAATAACTTCTGTCCTAACATTTGTGTCCCTTGCTCCACTTTTTATCATAATTATACCAAAGAACTTTTACTCTCTTATCTTCAATTTTTTAGGAGTCAACCGCGTTGGTTGGGGAAGTGATGATGTTTCCGTCATACATTCCTTGTGATTATTGAAACCCCTTTCATTTGACTAAATATAGTTCTTCTACTCAAAAGGAAACTATCATGGATTCTAATATCGAACCAGGATTAAGGTGAACATCAAGTTGGATGCTATCCTTGAGTCTACCCAAGAAGAGATCATTTAAATGGTTCTCTGAGATGTCATTCACTCGTAATGATATATTCTAAAAAATTTGGATATAATCCTTGACTGTCCCTATTTTTTGTAGTTTGGCTATGTGGCTAAAATAGTTCTCTGTAACACTGTTACTATAATGATTTTGGAGCTCATAAATGAAATATGTCTATAAATTTGAGCCCCACCTTTGCCTTTTCCATTTCCAAATTTATTTCCACGGGGCATTTCCTCTTTTAAATTCTTTCTAATTTAATCAAAATAAATGAGCTCCCACGCTGACAATGGAAATGGGGTGGAAGCAAGGGCTTCCAATTTGACGGAAATTGAGAATGGCAAGCCAAGTATACTCAGGCATAATAAATATCAATGTTCTTGTTCTTCTTTATCGCCTACTTACTACTTAGGTATGTTCTAATGGAAATTCGGCGTCAATATTTAGAATGTGATGGAGGAATCCATTTATAATGTAAGTACCTAACTACTTAATTTACTAATAATATATGAGTCAACTAATTAATGAATGTGCTTACGTGGGTTTACATGGTGGAGCAAAAACAATACATGCTGGACACGTTTACATATCATTGCGAGCACGATGTGTCGAGGGAGGTGTGGCAGTGCACGTGGAAGTTTGTGGATGGCTCGATATTTTATAGGCCTTTGTAATAAGGTTTCAAAACTATTAACTACATCAAACTTATTGAATGATAAATTGTAAAAACAAAATTCATTTGTGTAAAAATAAAATACTACTTACGTACTCTAAACCTAATATTATGTATTATATTTTTATACTCATTATATATTTACAAGTGTAATGTTCTCATGAATAATTATTTATTATTTAATGTAGGGAAAAGTTAGTTGTACTCGAGATATAATGCTGAAAATAATTTAAAGAATTACATTGTGAATAATTTAAGGAATCACAAGCATCTGAATCAATAGGGGGGACATCGTTTCTTGATCTCACTCTTTCCCATAAAACACATTAACTCACAATGATTTTGTAGGCACAATATTTAAATATTTTCATTTGCAGTTCCTCCCAAAAGTTATAAATATAACCCATTGGCATATTTTTTCAATAATCCTCAACAAAGTTCAAACTTGACCAGTGGCACATATTAAGTTAATGTTGATGTACACATTTTGAGGGTAGATGTGTACCAAAAAATATATCAATTACACATGGCAACGTTTAACAAACTTAACAATCTCTAACTAAATCAAGGTAAGTCATGTTCTTGTCTTTGTTTATGGCATTATATCCCACTTCTCAAAGATCAAATATGAGTAGGTGACAAAAAAATGAAGTCTAGCATGTATCAATGACTTAATGAGATATACTCTATCAAAGTAGGTTATGTGTATGTTAACAAAATTAAAATTATGAACTTCATTGTTGTACAAAAACAATAAACATAAAGATAAAATAAATAAAAACATAAATGCTTACCTATTCAATTTTTAAAATAAGAGCACCCACATTCATAATAACACTTGTTAAGAACCCATTCGAGGTTTAATCTCCAAAACCATACCCCCATTTTTACTTATGTTTCTTTCAAAAGAAATTCATTTAAATTTGAATTTACCATGTAATCACCACTACAAAAATTGTGAATAGCGTCACTTTTGAGTAAAAAATTGACATTTTTGGGGGTTTCCAGTTGTGTTTCATTGAAGAATTCATATCGTAAAAGATGCCAAAAATGTGATGTGGCTAGAAAATTTTTATGTGTCACATTTGCACCACATTTTCCACACATTTACTAAAGCTATTCATAATACCAACCCTTCTATTGTTGCATTGCCAAGTGACACAACGTCTGATCAGTAAATTAAGAAAAATATCACACACACAATATTTGTAAATTTAAAACAAAGTACCCATATTTTATCACCCTCAAAATCCTCCCCCCTCATTTTCTAATTCAAATTCAAATATTTTGAGCTCACACCCTCTAGAGGTGTTCAAGTAAAGTTGGAAGTCTGAAAAGATAGAGAAATTCATGCTTTGAAATTGTCTAAACTCTTTAGTTTGCACATTTTGATAAATTTCCCATTTTCCTGTCTCGACCCATGAAAACTCTATTGTTGTCCTCATTTGAATGAAATTTTCAATATTTCTATGGCCATGGATCATCAAACCTTGTATTGTTTTCAATCCCTTGTTTGCACGAAAGAAATTTGAAAATCGGGCATGAAATGGTGGAGTTTTCTTCTCCTCTGCATTTTCCCACAGTTAGGAATGATGGGCATTTTCTTCCCCATCAAATTTTGGCTCCGTCATCCACAGGTACATGGACATATCTAATTAGAGGCAAAATGGAGAAATTTGAGGTTTTGAGCCTCTTTGTAAAAAAGGTGAAAAGTTAAAAAGTGACCCGCAACCCTGATCGGGCTTAAAGGAAAAATTCAAATCTTGAGCCTACCATCAAATGAAAGTCAAAGTAAGGGAGGTGGATCATTAGGGTGATTTGAGTTTTTGAGCCTATTTGTAAAAAAGGTAAAATTTAAAAAGTGACCCACAACCCCGATCGGGCTTAAAGGAAAAGGTCAAATCTTAAGCTTGTCATCAAAGAATTCATAGCAGGCAAAGCGGGGTGATTTGATTTTTTGAGCCTTGTTTCCCAAAATGTTAAAATTCAAAAGTGACCCACAAATCTCTATAAAGTCATTAATCCTGCATCATGTCAAAGCAAGGAGGCAGGCCCAGCAATTTGTGTTTTTTGGCTTCCATAGTGAAAAAAGGTAAAATTATAAAAGTTCTCTCCCACTCAAGTGAGGCCACGTGTCAAGACCATATCTGGGCCAAAATGTTCCAAAATGCCATTTCTCAAAAGGCACAAAATGCAAAAGGCATCTCCATGCCTGCTCCAGTAAATTTCTCCCATGTGGATGAATCTGGCTTTAAAGTTTCAAAAGATGAGTTCAAATTCAAAAGTTGACTGCATTATGAAAAGTCTGGTTTTTTCGCCATTGGACATTTCTTCGTGAATCAAGAATCTGAACAGACGTGAATGATTGAAAATAAATTGTAAATTGTTTCTTGCTAACAAAGAAGAAGTTGTAACCATTTCTTGGAGGAGATCATAATGGATTCTTCATGCCATTATATAGGGTTGGTGATTGATCTTGTAAACTCAAGAGTATATTGTACTTTGAGAGAAGATCAAAGGAGATAGCCATTTTCAAAAATTCCCCCCCTTTTCTCAAATTTCCTCCATTTCTCCACTATGTACAACTTTTGTTTAAGCATCAATACAAGAAGAAGGATATTTTTCTAGCCTCTTTGATTCAACAAAGGAGATTTTAGAAACTTTGAGTTCATACCAATCTTATTCATCTTGTTTCCATTTACAGGGTTGTTTCTTCTCAAAATGCATGTGATGAAGTTTCTAACTAGTGTGTGCACAAAATCTGATTTTCTACCTGCAACATTAGTTCTCCTACCTATTTTCTCACTCCCTTTCCCACCTTCATAGAAAATTCCCCCCTTGCAATAACTGCAAGCATTTACCACAGGGTCAGTGGAGTGCCCCTGTTGGATCCCCACTCAAAAGGCCACCACAAAAATCCACATTTTCTTGTGCATGCATATACGACAGCTGCACTGGTTAAGTAGAGGGACTTAGATTCCCAGAGCATTGGCAAGGAATCCACAAGTTTTTCCACCTAAAAAATTTCCTTGCCAACAGTTTTTAGTGCCCACCATGGGGAATATTTAGCAGCATCTGCACCTGAATGTGACCACAAGGTCAGAAAATAGAAAATTAAAAATTCAAAAAAGAGAAAAATTTCTGGAATTTGAATGGCTATATGAGCCACATGGATTCAAATCATGGCTATTCTAGGAAACCCTCCTGTTGAAAGACCCAAATTTCTCTTCCACATCCAAGAAGATGTTGCTTCAGATTTGAGGGAAGCTATCTGGCATAATAGACAAAGTGCCAATCACTACTTCATTACCACGAGAATTTTGGACCTTGAAGAAGAATGCATTGCTGAATTGGAGAGGCAAAGAAAAATTCTAGCACCATAAAGAAGAGCATAGATTTTCAAGTTGGTGGATAGAAGATACACTTGGAAATAGAGACAAGGAGGACAAACTGATCCCATTTTTGAGGAACTTCAAAGGAGACAAGAGCTACTTGGAATCCAGAGGCCTCCTTCTCAAACAACCAGTCACGTTGGGAACCTGAGTGTTGCCAATCCTTTGGATGGTGAATTTCCATACATCAATGAGAACCTTGAAGATTTCACTGATGTAGAGACCGAAGAAGAAGCTAGAGAAAGAGAAGTAAGAGCCAAGAAGGAAATAAGAGCTCAACTCAAAGAAATCGAGAGACTTCAAGCCGAGGTAGATGAAAGAGCAGCAGTACAGAAGCCACAACCTTAGCAAGGTTGGAAGATAGAAATAGAAATAGAATGGGGGGTTATCATGATCATGAGCATGAACATGATCGTGAGGCCCGTAGGCCTAATGTACCATGGGGAGGAAACACCGGTCCACTTGGCTCTTGCTCAACCACTCCATGAGCTACCAAGAGGCTCGAGAAAAAACTTCCCAAAATTCAGAGGGGATGGTTCTCAACTCCCTGAAGAGCATGTAACATCATTTATCACTACCTGCGGTGTGTTGGGTGTTGAGGATGAAGATGTGTCAGTCTGACTCTTTGTGGAGTCACTTCAAGAGAAAGGCTTTCGAATGGTTCTACATGCTACCCCTGAGGTCCATCACCTGTTGGGAAGATATAAGAAGTGCATTCGAACACAGGTTCAAGAGCACAAAATATTGTCAGGATCTTTTGGTCCAATTGGTACAAATGAAGAAAGAAACCTCTGAGTCAATGAGGGACTTCGTAGCAAGATATGATAGAGTGATAAGAAGGATCCCTGAAGATGTGGTGCCTCCTAAAAATAATTTGAAGAGGTTTTTCATCAGTGCTTTGCCATCAGAAGTAGGTTTCTTCCTCAGAAGAGCCCAACCAAGAACATTGAGGAAATCCCAGGACTTTGCAATAGAAACTGATGATGATCTAATCCTTTCTGGAAAGGTGAAAGGCCCCAATGGAAAGCAAAAGGGTCAGAATTCAAACTCTGTCACCACAGATCCAATGTTCCAAAAAATGGAAAATGACTTGGTTGCCTTGAAGAAGTAGCTATCTCAGATCACAATGTAGAATGCTTCAAGGAAACCAAACCCTCCAGATAGGCCAAGGATTTCTCCACCTCCTCGTCGGCTTGCTCTTGAAGCACCACTAGTCAATGCCATCTGTGACACCAAAGAGCCAGAGGAGGAAGTAGAAATTGATGAAACTAAAGAAGAAAATATGGAAGACTATGAAAACTATCTTAAGGTCAAGGAAGTTGATATGCACAATGGCCTAATTGAGTACGTTGATGATGAAGATGAGGATGATGAAGAAGCTCCAAGTTTCTCATGTGTTGTTTTCACTCGTGCACAACCTAGGAAAGGTGCTTCATCCTCAATGGTTGCGGTAAAGGATAAGAAGAATAAAGAATATTCTCCTCCAGAAGTCACACAAAATAAAATCATCAGCAGAGGATCACCATTACCACCTTCTATGGAGTCGGCCAAAGAAAAACCAGACTCACTGGTTGTCAGGGATCATGCTACTATGCCAAGTAAGTCATCTAATTCTTCTCCCAGCTCAAAAGTTGCTAAGAACAATTCTCCTTTAAATGTTGTTCCTGCAAAAACATCTAAGGTTCAATCAAACCCTCACCCCCTTACAACCACCCAAAAAGGAGAATTCAACACCCAAAGTAGCAAATCCTCTACCATGTAAATCTTCCTCCATTTCTAGAACCTTTTCCTCGCTCACCATAACCCCATTTGACTTTGTGGAACATGCAAGCAAAACCAAATTCCAGCTCTCAGAAATAGAATACCTACAAACACACCCTGCCCAGTTTGACAAGTTCATTAATGCAGTTCATGGTGGTAACCCTGTATCCTCGAGTCCTAATTCTAAAGGTTTACTACCCACACCATCCACACCACCTTCCCAAAAATGCTATCCCTCAGTGCCTCCAAAACCAATAGGGTTGAAACTTTCTACCTGTCACTCCTCATTAAAGGCTTCCAGCTAAATAATTGTATCGTAGATTCTAGAACCTCAGATAATGTGATGCCTGTCAAAGTTGACATATTCTCTAGGCCTCACCTTGACCCAGGTAAATGGCACCTACTACTCAATGGAATCCAAACAAGTGCCATTGGTAGGAAGAATCAAAGATGCACAGGTAGCACTAGCTGATTTTCCAGACAAGAAGGTGCTCCTAACCATACTGGTAGTAGACATCCCAACATCCTTTGGTATGCTATTGAGTAGGAGTTTCTGTAGAGACCTGGGTGGAGAGATAAAAATGGATTGGTCATCTGCAACTATCCCAGTAAAAGGTGAGATGAAGAAGTTGCTACCAGTAAGAAAGATGAAGTTCACAGTATGAAAGTCTGATGATCTGAAAGCAAACATTCTCTTTCAAGATTGTGGGCTAGGAAACTACTTCCTCACATCAGAAAAAGAGGAGAACTTGCCACTTCTCATGGAGGAAGAGGAAGATCAAATTTGGACAATGGAATTTGATGGTAGTCATTCTAGTGTGGGCTTAGGAGCTGGTGTAGTATTGTACTCTCCTTCCAATGAGTTGTACCCATTTTCCTACAAGCTGCAATTTGATAATACAAATAACACTGCAGAGTATGAAGCACTACTCTTAGGCATGAGTGTAGCAGAGGACATGGGAATCAAGAAACTGAGATGTGAGGTGATGCAGAGGTTGTAGTAAAGTAGGTCTGCCAACAATATCAGGTGAAGAATCCAAGACTCCAGCATTACAGAAACAAAGTGTGGGACTGCATTGAATCTTTTGATGCATTTTCCATTGAAGCTATTCCAAGGGAACAAAATGAAAAGGTTGATTCTCTTGCAGTGTCAGCTTCCCTAGTGACATCTCATCCTTCTTTTGGTAAAGACAAAGTGACCATTGAAATGGTATTCAGGCCTAGTGTACCAGACAATGCAAATCATTGGCAAGTCTTCAATGATGATAACCAAATTCTAGCCTTTTTAGAGAAAAGGGATAATTTCAATAATCTCTTCTTCGAAGGAGGTGAAAATCCACACCGAGAAGTAGTCCCCAAAGAAGAGAAAGAAGGAATTGAAGGGATTGATGATGAGGGAGTAATCAAATTGAAAGGGAACAAAATTCCCAAAGGCCTAGTCTCTTTAGAATACCTCTTTGACAAACATGATAGATTCATTCAAGAGAAAGAAAAGCAATCTTCTCGGTGCCCAGCTGATTTTGATAAAGAAAACATTGGTACCCGGAGGAGCCAAGGATGGTCAATATTGGAAAATGTTTCTCACCTGAAGAAAAAAGAAGGTTTGTTTCTTTACTCAAGAAATACTCAGATGTCTTGGCCTACTCTTATGATGAACTCAAATCCTTCCAGCCAAAGGAAATGCATCACTCAATTCCTTTG
The DNA here is from genome assembly GCA_019776745.2 of Taxus chinensis. Taxonomy (NCBI): domain Eukaryota; kingdom Viridiplantae; phylum Streptophyta; class Pinopsida; order Cupressales; family Taxaceae; genus Taxus; species Taxus chinensis. The sequence goes on from CM034157.1 coordinate 98,109,150, forward strand.
AAGCAGGGTGTTAAGCCCTTCAGGTAGAAACAAAGGCCGTACAACCCAAAGATTGTTGATACCATCAAGGAGGAGGTAATGAAGATGCTTAATGCAAGGATCATCTTTCCCATCCACCATTCAACGTGGGTGGCTAACATTGTGCCAGTGTGGAAGAAGAATGGTGAAATAAGGATATGTGTAGATTTTTGCAACCTGAACCAGGCATCACTAAAGGACAATTATCCTCTTCCTATCATGGACCATATCCTACAAGCAGTCACTGGATCTGAAATGCTTTCATTACTTGATGGATTCTCAGGATATAATCAAATCAAAGTGGCAGAGGAGGACCGCACCAAGACAACCTTTACAACACCTTGGGGCACTTTTTCCTACAACAGAATGCCTTTTGGCCTAATCAATGCAGGAGCTACATTCCAAAGGGCGATGGATTTGGCCTTCAAAGATCTGAAGCATTGCATTGTCATATATCTTGATGATCTCACAGTATTTTCAAAGAAGAGGGGAGATCATATCTATCACTTGGAACAGGTACTTGTAAGGTGTAGGAAACATGGCATATCACTAAATCCAAAAAAGTGCATTTTTGGAGTCACAGAAGGCAAGTTATTGGGACACATTGTGAACAAACATGGAGCACACATTGATCCTGAGAGGGTTAGATCCATTCAAGCATTAGCCCTACCCACAAGCAAGAAAGGAGTTCATTCATTCTTTGGAAAGGTGAACTTTCTTCATCGTTTTGTGCCTGAGTTTGCTGAGTTGACGAAGCACATCACTTCCATGATGAAACCACAAGAAAAATTCAAATGGAACAATGAAGGGAAGGAAGCATTTGAAGAGATCAAGAAATCCATTGCCAAGGCTCTGACTCTTGTATCTCCAGATTTTAACAAAGAATTCATCATGTATTGTTATGCATTAGAACATACACTCTCTATTTCTCGTTCAGAAAAATGATGAAGGCGTGGAAGCACCTATTGCTTTCATGAGTTGTCCTTTGAAAAAGCATGAGCTAAAATACAGCCAATTGGAGAAGCATGCCTATGCAGTGGTCAAGGCTGTAAAAAACTTCAGGTTTTACATCCTCAATTCCCATATGGTGGTGATGGTCCCTGACAGTGCAATCAAGTCCATCTTGACACAACAGGATCCTGGAGCTAAAAGAGGAAATTGGATTGCAAAGACTCAAGAATATGACTTGGAGATTTGACCCTCCAATCTGGTAAGGGGAAATGGCTTGTGCAAGTTGATTGCTGAAGATGAAACACTCAAAGTTCAACATGGTGAAGAAAATTGTGCTTGCTCAACTTGTTCAGAAGACAACCCACAGGTTCTCTTTGTCACCACTACTGATGAGTGGTATGCTGATATTGCCTATTACCTGACTTATGGAGAATTCCCTCCCCATCTTGATTACAAGAAAAGGAGAACACTCAAGCTGAAGGTAGCTAAATTTGTAATCTGGAATCATGCACTTTACAAAAGAGGCCTGGATGGTTGTTTCCTCAGGTGCGTAGATAAAGAGCAACAAGAAAAGTTTCTTAAAGCATACCATGACCAAGCATGTGGTGGACATTTTTCAGCAATGGTCACTACACACAAGATCCTCTGAGGAAGGTATTATTGGCCCACCATCTTTGTAGACACTCAAGATTGGGTTTCTAAATGCAAAGCATGCCAACAGTTTGTTGGAAGACCACAACTCGCTGCATTACCACTCAGGCCTGTGGTTATTGAAGAACCATTTCAATAGTGGGGGCTGGACTTCATTGGTGTTTTGAACCCTCACTCAAGTGTAGGGCACACCTATGTACTCACAACAACAGACTACTTCACCAAATGGGTGGAAGCCATTCCGCCAAACAAGCCAACACTGAAACAGTATGCAACTTCATCAAGGAGAATATCATAGTCTGTTTCGGAGTGCCACAGAAGATTGTAGCAGATAATGCTACCTATTTCTCTTCAAGAGAGCTGACCAAGTTTTTCTATAGCTATGGAATCTCCCTAGCTCATTCTTCTGACTACTATCCACAAGGAAACGGACAGGACTGAATCAAGCAACAAGAACATTGTGACCATTGTCCGTAAGCTTGTAAATGAGAATCAAAGGAATTGGCACAAAAGGTTGTACGATGCATTGTGGGTGGATAGGATCACTCCCAAGAAGGAAATAGGTATGTCACCATTCCAACTACTGTATGGAGTTGAAGTAGAAATTCCTCTCATGATCGAGATGCCAGCTCTCAAGCTGCTACAGGCAATAGAAGATGGTCAGTACAAGGATTCCATTGACAAGAGGATCCTCTTTCTTGAGAAGCTGGAAGAAAATAGACTCCAAGTGGTGGATCACATTAAGGAGCACCAATTGAAAGTAAAGAATATTTTTGATAAGAAGGCCAAGGAAAGAGAATTCAAAGTTGGAGACTTCATCCTGCTATGGGACAAGAGAAGAGAACCAAAAGGCAGCCATGGAAAGTTTGATTCATTATGGCTTGGCCCATTCCAGATTCGTGAAGCTTGCGGTGAGAACACTTTTCTTCTCTCATATTTGGATGGAATGCCACTGGAATTTCCTCGGAGTGGGAAATACTTGAAATTGTATCATCAGTGAAAGCGGGTTGTCCCCCGCCTTGTACCATAGGTGATTGTTAGGTGTGTTTCCCTTTCCGTTGTGTGGTTTTGTTTCCCCTTCTGTTGCGTGTCGTGTGTTTCCTTCCTGTTGTGTGTTTGTGTGTTTCCTTCTTCTGATCTTTCTTTCTTGAAGTTGTACATGACTCTACAAGGCCCAATGGATAAGGCACTGGTCAATGAATTACAGGGTCTAGAGATTGAGATTCTGGATTCCCATGTCATGTCTTCACTATGCTCAGTCCATGTCATGTCCCCAAGCTAGAGCCAGCTGTTGTCACCCTTAAAATCCCCCCCTCATTTTCTAAGTCAAATTCAAAATTTATGAGCTCACGCCTTCCATAAGTATTCAAGAAAAGTTGGAAGTCTGAAAAGATAGAGAAATTCATGCTTTGAAGTTGTTTAAACTGTCCAGTCTGCACGTTTTGATTAATTTTTTGTTTTCCTATCTAGACGCGTGAAAATTTTATTGTTGTCCTCATTTGAATGAAATTGTCAATATTTCTATGGCCATGGATCATCGAACCTTGTATTGTTTTCAATTCCTTGGTTCGCGAAAGAAATTTGAAAATCAGGCGCGAAATGGTGGAGTTTTCTTCTTCTCTGCATTTTTCCATAGTCGTGAATGATGGGCATTTTCTTCCCCATCAAATTTTGGCTCCATTATCCATGGGTACATGGAAATATCTAATTGGAAGTGGGTCGGCAGAGAAATTTGGTTTTGAGCCTTTTTGTAAAAAAGGTGAAAAGTTGACCCGTAGCCCTGATTTAAAGGGAAAAAGTCAAATCTTGAGCCCACCTCAAAAGAGTTAGGGAGGTGGATCATTGGGGAAATTTGAGAATTTGAGCCTTTTTCAAAAAAATAAAGTTAAAAAGTAACCCGCAGCCCCGATCAAGCTTAAAGGAAAAAGTCAAATCTTGAGCTCGCCGTTGGAAAGTCAAAGCAGGGAGGTGGGCCATCGGGAGATTTGAGATTTTGAGCCTCTTTTTAAAAAAGGCTAAAAGGCATAAAAGTGACCCACGCAGCCCCGATCATGCTATAAAGGAAAAATTCAAATGTTGAGCCCACATCAAAAGAGTCAAAGTAGGGAGGCGGGCCTGCGGAGTAATTTGTGTTTTTGAGCCCGCATTGAAAAAAGGTAAAATTATAAAAGTGACCCATGCGACTCTGTCTCCACTCAAGTGAGCCACGTGTCAAGGCCATATCAAAAGTGGGTGATGCGGCCAAAAATGTTCCAAAATGCCAAATCTCTATAAAGTCACAAAATGCAAAAGGAATCCTCCACGCCTGCTCCAGTAAATTTCTCCCACATGGATGACTCTGGTTTAAAGTTTCAAAGGCAAGATGAATGGTTCAAATTCAAAGTTACAAAACAAGTGTAACGGCTGCATTATGAAAAGTCTGGTTTTTTCACCATTGGCATTTCTTCATGAATCAAGAATCTGAACGGACGCAAATGATTGAAAAAGAAATTATAAACCATTTCTTGCTAACAAAGAAGAAGTTGTAACCATTTCTTGAGGAGATTTAATGGCTTCTTCATGCCATTTTACAGGGTTGGGTAATTGATCTTGTAAACTCAAGAGTATATTGTACTTTGAGAAAGCAAAGGAGATAGCCATTTTCTTCCATTCCCCCCATTCTCAAATTTCTTCCATTTCCCACTATGTACAATTTTTGTTTAAGCATCAATACAAGAAGAAGGATTTTGTAGCCTCTTTGATGAGGAGATTTTAGAAACTTTGAGTTCACAATCTTATCTTGTCTTGTTGCCATTTGCAGGGTTGTTTCTTCTCATGAATGCATGTGATGAATTTTCTAACTAGTGTGTGCAGGAATCTGATTTCCTACCTACAACATTAGTTCTCCTACCTCTTTTCTCACTCCCTTTCCCACCTTCATAGAAAATTCCCCCCTTGCAGATAACTGCAAGCATTTGTCGCAGGGTCAGTGGAGTGCCCCTGTTGGATCCCCGGTCGAAAGGCCACCACAAAAATCCACATTTTCTCGTGCATGCATATACAACAGCTGCACTAGTTAAGTAGAGGGACTTATATTCCTAGAGCATTGGTAAGGAATCCACAAGTGGCAAATAATGTGATTTATCAAAAGTTTCATCAGGATGAATCTTACATACTATAATATAATTAGTTAAATTATTAAACATCCCGGGAGGTGTTCTAGAATGTAAGACCAAGATGTTGACATAAAGGGATATTGCTTTGAGTAGTTGGATGGTGCACGGTCAACATGTCTGAGTATTATGTTTGATTTATACAAATAATCTCTGGACTTGAAAAATCACCAAAAATAAACAGCCTAACTAAAAATTTTCATCCCCATGAACTAGGTGCTCAGAATCTATCTTGGGCAACCAAAGGGACTGTCTCAAAAGTGCGGGACTTGCAGCTTGAGACAAACCTTGTCGGGGAGAAGGGCCAACGATTGACTGTCTATTTCATGTTTTTTTTATAGGAGAATCCATGAGAACACAACCTGAAATTCTATATATTTAACCCAGTTACTCCTAAGCTATTATACTCTAAAATATCCAAGTAGATTAGGGACTAGACTCGATATGCTAGAATTCATGAATCTTATAACATCTTTAAAATTTTGCAGTGTAATTAGCACCAATAACTCGTACAATGCACCTTATGGAACTAGTCTCACAGCTCCATGAGTCACAGTTTAGGAGATAGTTTTTTATAATCTAATCTAGTCAGTACATAGGTATTTTTTAGGATTTCAACATTCAACCTAAAGATTTTAGGGTTTAAATTCTACAATCGATGTCTATTTTGGGAAAGAATATAGTCATTGTTTAGGTTTTGGGGCCTTTTGGATTGTTTACTGACATTTGTAGGAGTGTTAGATGTGTCAAAATTAGATTTTACAAACCTCACAACTCTCAAAGGAAACAACTGCTCAAATATATAGACTCATGAAATGCCTTATAATACATAAAAATCAAAACACATGTACATGTTTTTATTAATTTGAAAATCCTTGATGACATCTACAAATACTACTCCCATTATTGGTACTGTTACAAAAATCAACAAAAATCCTAAAGCTATTACAATGGTGTTTCTTCATGACCCTTGAAAAGTTTCACTTGTTCATGTGACTCAACTTCATCTCTCTACTCCTTGTCACTCTAGCCCCTCAAATGGTAGACTTGACTCACTTCATGCACACATTGTGTTCTTTCACTTTTGTAATCAATGTGCATTATACAATTCAACTATTGCACAAAGCATTCGTGAAATCCCTGTGTAATCGTCACCATCACCCAACTTTTGTGTTGCACAAGTTCCTTTCTCCATTATCCTTCTCACCATCCTTGTGTGTGCCCATGTACTTAACTAATATAGTAAAACTTATGTAAGAAATTCAATTCCCTCGTGATACTCATGCATCACAAATCCATTTCAAGATTCATTTCAATCGAATTGAATTGATTGATTCATGCCTAGATTTTTAATTAGTCCTAGATGAAGTAAAAAATCAAATCATATAGTTCCAATAAGTTTCACATGGCTCAATTTAATCAATATTTATTCTCTTATTGAACCAATCAACTAACTATGTAATGCATGATATAATTAGGGGGTACAATTGAGTCCAAATTCACTGTTGTCATGTAAAATATCTAGCATGAAAAATTGAAAATATTAAGCATGACAACTAAGCCCCTAATTGAAAATTAGGCTTCCCAGTCATTGTGCATCCTTCCTCTGGCCAACCTACCTTCAGTTCAACCTTCACCCCAGCTTAGAGGAAATTCCTAACAAGGTTTTCAAGTTTTTTTAGTGTGTAGGGATGATTACCCAAGGTGATAAATTAATTCAGTAAGATTCAGTGAAAGACAACTTCCTAGAGAGGCCTAAAAAGGCCATTTTTGGCCATTTTGCAACTGGTAAACACCCTAAGGAATTTTCATGGAAATTATAAAGCAATTGAGGGTTATTTTGGAGAGAATTTAAGGTTTTTGAAGATAATTTACAGAAAATTTAGGAAATAAAATATCATTCAAGATCCATCTGTTCAACAATGGTATTCAGGGTGTAGGGAATGAGAGCTTCAACGGTGAATGTTGTCTTCTCTGGAAGAAATTGGGAGTTCCCAAATGAGTTAAGAGGAAAAAAAATATGCATAGGAAATATATTGGAATCCTCTACAAGGGGGAAATATCAAATTTTATCTAAGGCTTAAGTATTTCCTGATATATTTCAAACTTCTTCAGTTGCCCCTCTTAGTTTAAGAAGGAATAGGCCCTAAATTTTGAGTTTTAGGAAGAAATGAATTTTGGGAATGCTTCTATTGATATTTAAATATTATTTTGAGTGAAAATCATATAATATTTGACCCCAAACCATTTTCCTAAGCTCCCGTGGTGAAAAATTCAAGCTCGGTGTCTAAAAATAGACATCCAAGGCAAAATTGGCTTTCCAAATCAGGCACAGTTAGAGAATTGGACACTTTTGTGTCCCCTTATGTCCCTCTAAGGGACAAGGGGGCATGAGGGACACTAAAGTGTGACCTCATCCTCCTCCCCAAGTTACACTTTGGACACCTAGGTGTCCTAGGTGTCCATTATCCCCTATGTCCCCATGGTGCAAGGGGGACAAGAGGGACCTCATCATGATTATGGTAGAAGGGATTCATCTTGGTTGAAGAAATTAATGAAAAGGGAAATCATGGGGATCAAACTATGACAATGAACATATCAAGGTGTCAATGTGTGTAAAATACAATCACTAGGACAACAGGTGCAATCAGGATTATCATGAGGTGTGTGAAGGATTTCAAACATCAAGAACCTCATTGAAATTCAAGTCATCAAGGGAATGATCATCATGAGCATGATGATAAAGGATAACCATGAGTGGTAAATCATCTTGAGCTCACAAATGGTGCATATCTCTTGAGAGTGTTTCTAAACACTTAATCAATGTTTGGCGATGTGCTCACATCTTACAATCCACGGAGTGGATTTCACACTTCTTCAATGCATTTGGAGGTCAAGAACATGGATATCACCCTCAAACATTCCTTCAAGTCTCATTTAGGGATCAATCCTTCCATTTAGAGGAGGAAACCAATTTCCATGAGGATAAATCAAGCAAAGAGGTATCAGGGAAGTGAATTTGAATACTATAAGCATGTGTTCCACTCATGGTGACATACCACTTGGTCATTGAAGTGAATTGTGAAGGACATGGGGGACAAAAGAAGTTATCATCCCAATCTTTGGTCTTAGAAACAATGTCTATTTTGAACATCATGGTCATTTGATCTCAATTAGTACTCATTTCTCATCTCATAGGAGATGGGTTGATCAAAATACTAAAGCATTTTCATTCAATCTCCTACCTTCACCCATCTCAAGGTCAGAAGGTTTTTGGTCTCACATTTCATTAGTCACTGTGTTTCCTAGGTGGAAGGATCATCATGGTTGCATTGTGCAGGAAATTGTTTCAAGTTCTCATCAAGTGCAAGAGGGTCAGAAAGGCATGGAAGTGTTTCATGGATTGGTTCAAGTGAAAGAGGGAATTCTTCATTGATCTCAGTGGTCCATTCATCAAGTGCTTCTCACTTCTTCTCTCAGTGTACCTTACAAGGATACAAAAATTCATCATTCTAGGAGGCTTCTTCACTCATATAACTAATTATTTCAAGATAATGATGTAGTTACGGTCCATAAAACCCAAAAACACATCATACAGTCACATTTTATTTACTGTGCATGATGTTATTGAGACCAACTAATCCCTAAATCTCATCACATCATTGTAATTAAGTTCATATGACTCAAATAGGGTAAACTACCTCTCTCCTTGAGCCAATGTGTGGATGATGTTTAGGAAGGTTTGAAGCATGTATACATTAATTTAGAATACTCCAAGACTCTAATTTTTTGATAAAACCCTATTATGAATCTTTTTCTACCATAAGGCTTAGTCCTAGAAATGTATTGTGAGAAGTTTTGGTGTTCCCATGTAGAAAGGATTTTTTATGAAGAGAATGGGTTTTAAATCTTTGGTAAAGAGGAACAAAGAAACTAAAGTTTTAATATGTGTGGAAAAGTATCACTATAGGATTTCTCATTCCTTCATATATTATGGTCCCAGATGCCTTGGTAGCTTGGACTAGCTCATCTTGGCTTGTTCCTTGAAGAAGGTTTGAACATAATAGACGGAGTCAGGATATGGAGATCATCAACTCACTCCTTGAGTCTCACATTTCACTCACTTTCCTGACCATGAGTGGAAACATCCTAATATAAATGGAACAACACATTCTAAGATCAATGGAACAACTTTCAAGACTTGATTACCCCTGAACCTAAAAATTTAGGCCCATTTTTGTCTGGAACCAAAAGGGGAAGCTGCACTGTTTTGAAATTCTTCATGAAACCTTCAAGCCTTAGAGAAAAATGGATGTTTCCAACATGTATAGGATTCACATAGATTTCCAATGCCTATTTTTTTCCTCCTAACTCCTTACAGAGCTCATGGAATCATCTAGAGAAGTCAGGTTTCACCATTAGAGTGTTTGTTCCCTACACCTAGAAAACCCGTTGTTGAGAAGATTGTCCTTGAATGAGAAAACCTTTCCTAAATATTCCTAAATTACCTCCAACACTTCAAATATTCCCGACATCACCTCTGGATGCTTAATATATTTCCTAAACTCTCCCAAAGGGTGTTTGATTAGCTCCAAAATGGCCAAAATAACTAGCATGAAAATTGAAAATTTTGAAGCATGACAACTAAGCCCTTAATTGAAAATTAGGCTTCTCAGTCACTGTGCATCCTTCCTCTGGCCAATATACCCTCAGTTTAACCTTTACCCCCATCTTAGAGGAAATTCCTAAGAATATCATTTAGTTCGTTTCAGTGTGCAAGGAACAGTGTCTAAGGTGATTGATCAACTCATTCAGTTTTGATGAGAGACTACTTCCTCCAGAGGCCTAAAAAGGCCATTTTTGGCCATTTTGTAGCTAATAAAGCACCCTCCAGAAGTATTCATGGAAAATATAAAGAGTGCAAGGGTGATTTAAGAGATCATTGAAGATGTCTAAGGAAATTTAGGAAATTTTAGTTCAAGAGCAATTTGTTTAAGACTGGGTTTTCAGGTGCAAGGAATGAAAGCTAAAACGTGAAAGCTTGACTTCTCTCAAATGATTCTAGGAGTTATGGAAAGAGTTAGGATGAAAAAAATAAGAAAGATATTAGAATACTCTACAAGGTGGAATAATCAACATTAATTCAAGGCTCAAATACTTATTGAGGTACTTCAAAACTCTGCAACTTCCCCTCTCAGTTTAAAATGAAATAGGACCTAAATTTTGAGTTGCAGGAAGAATTATATTTTTAGAATAGTTTCATTGATCGTAAAATGTGATTTTCAGTGTTTCATTGAAGTATATGGAGGTCAAGAACATGTAACTCATCCTCAATTTTCATTCAAGGATTCATCCCCCTATCTGGAGGAGGAAACCCATTTCCATGAGGAACAACTTGAGAAAAAAGGTGTCCAGGTACCATAAACATGCTTCCACCTAGGTGTCATCTTGGTCAAGAAAGTGAATTGTGAAGGATTCATCATGTTCAAAGGTGAAATGTGGAGCTCAAGGAGTGACTTGATGATCATCATATCCTGACTCTATCATTGTACCCAAATCTCTCCAAGGAACAAGCTAAAATGAGCTAGTCATGCCATCGAGGTATCCAAGACCATCATGTGTGAAGTATTAAGGAATCATCTATCTCCATGAGATACATATGAGAAAATATGTGTATGAGCATCATGAAGTTGATTCCATGAAAGGATGATTTTAGAGCTAGGAAAGGTGAGGGGATGATCTTCATATGGAGTACCATGTTTCCAAGAATGAGAAATCATCTCAGTTCACTTGATGCCATTCACTTGGTAGTGTTCTTAAAAACTCATTCAAAACCTAGTAGTGTGATCACACCTTAAGGAGGAGGCACATTACAATTACCTCATTTTTTCCATAGGAACATGAATCCCATTCAGGGAGCAATCCTCTATCTACAAAGTGAGGATCTATCAAATTTCCCTCTATGTCAGGCATATCCTACCCTTTTAAGTACTCATATGCATTGTGTTATGTCATAAGTGATTGAAATATGAAAACAAGTTCATGAAGTTGAATTTGTGATTCAGTGCTTCTCAAGGCAAATACTGATAGTAGGCTCTCTAGAAAGGCTATTTCTAGCCTTTCTGGGATTAGGTGCAACCGAAACATTCTTCTAGACTAGTTTTGAACCTCCAAAAAATTACTTTGTAGAAGTGGTATTGAAGATCTAATAACTTATTGAAAGTCTGTATTAGAAATTTTAGGGAAGGATTTGAAGGTTTAGAAATAAGTATCAGTGAAAGTGGGTTTTTGAAGCTGAAGGAGCTTGCTATTTAAAATAGTGAAATTGATCTTCAGGAAGATGATTCTTAGAGATAGTAATGAGATGTTTGAGGTCAAAAAATATATCAATGGAAAGTTAATTCAATTTCTATAAATCAATAGGATCTTATCATATCTTTCACAATAACATATGCCATGAGATTCCAAAAAAATTTGTTTTAAAGTTCAAGCATACTCTAAAGTCCTAAGTCGAAAAAAGTACTATTTTGAGGGGGTTTCGGAGAAAATTAGATCATGAGAACCATCCAATTCTTCTTAGAAGTATGTTTAGAGACAATTTCATATAAATAATTGAAAAGGGAATCATCTTAGAAGCTCACAAGATACATTTGTCTTCAAGGCTCTCCACTTAAGGTAAGCATTCAGGACTTAGTCATTTTATATTGTGGACACATTTCACCCTGAGGTTAATGGCACAATTTTGATCCCAGTTAGACATACAATCCCTCTTGTTGGATAAGGTATTCATCACAGAATGTACCCAATTTAAGCCAGACTTGGTCCATCATGTGATCCTCAGGATAAAGTCATAATGATGCAAGTTAAGCATCCTTTGGAGTCACCTAGTTCCTAATTTTAAAATTGGCAATCATGAAGTGACACTCGAGTCAATCCATGTGACAATTAGAAAAATTTCATATTGGCATTCTATCCCATCCCTTGATGGGATTAAAATTGTAGACATGACTTAATAAATGGACATAACCATGCCCATGTAGTTATTCCCTTGGTTCATCCACATGACCCCGAGGAAGGCTCCACAGGCCATTTTTCAACCCCATCTCCTCTGTACCTCGGACAAATGAATCTTGGTGCCACTGGAAGTCATCTTCCCATATGAGGAATGAATTTTTCTATGGAGTTAATCTATCTCCTAGATACTTGGGAGAAAACCCTTAGTTAAAAATCATACCCATTTCCAACCCTTTCCGAGGTCTCCTCATGTGACCCAGTTTTAGCCCCTTAGGTGCTAATATGCTTATTTTTCTCTCTCCTTCAAAATAATCACCTCTGAGGCACCAGTTCTCTTAGCATGAGGTGAGGGCACATTTTTATACCCCCATTTGTGGAATCCCACTTTAGAAATTTCATGAAAATTTTCTCCATCATCAATGAATGATGTAAAACTGTAAAAAAGTGCAAAATTCCTAATGGTCTCATGCTTCTTCCTATGTCTCATCCAGAGAGGTACTCCCTGGAAGAATTCATAAAATGACATTACAAACGGTCATTTATCCTTCATACAAATCCTATTGAATATCAATCTCCATGAATTAGTAGATTCTAAAAACCTCAATTAGAAACCTACAAATTGTTCAATCAACACCATGTCAAATGTTTCTCTCATTGCATCCATAGGTTCAAGAATGCAAGATTTTTCACTGCCACGAACAAAGGAATTGATCGAACCATCATGTTTTAGAATCATTTTGGTTATCATCCAAGAGTATAATCTCAGAGGGTGATAGTCCAGAAGCTTGAAGAAGACACGTCTCTCTTAACCTTAGAGCCAATATAAATTTGATGGTAGTAGGGTTCAACAATCGATTTCCCTTACGCCATTTTAAATTTCTTTAGGTTGAGTTATAAGCAGTTTATGATAGAAATTACCAACCTTCTCTGTAGGTTGATCTCATTTAGGAAGTCCACAACATTAGATCTGAAGATCATCGGAAGTTACACAAATCAAGTGTTGCATGTTCAAAATGAGGAATTTTTTTTACATTCAAAGGGTAGGCATCCCTCTTCCCTTCCTTATGCTAAAGATGGTTCTAATTCAAGCACAATTTGACTAATCTGTCCAATCACTTGTAGAAGAGATTTCGATTGAATCCATACAAGTTAGTAAGTACACCTTTTAATCATTGGACTATTTCAATTTTCCCAAATATCTACAATTTTGTGAAGGGTTGCTAAGAAACTATAACGCTGGCTAAACAATATCAATGCATTATGTCAACAGAGGTGATATTTGAACGTATTAGATACATGCTCAGAAGTTTAGGATTTGAAGAACAGGTGTTATGTCCCAACATTTCATTTTGTTTCTTACCCCTCGGCTAAAAATGATGAAAGTCTCACTTTAAGTGTATTACGAAAAGTTCATTAGAGCTTAAGAATATTCACCCAATTTGTAATTCTTTCAAAGATTCACCAATGAGATGGGTAGATGGTGCATCCCACAGATCTCAAACATGAAGGAAATTGGAAATTTCCATATTCCATGTTGAGTTGTGGAGCTCAATTACTTCAATTTAGCATGCAATATGAAACTTGTTGGAAAACAAAGTAACCATCATCGGTTAAGAGGGACTGACATCGATCACCTAGGATCGACATCGGTCAGGCAAGGAGGAACTGACATCAGGTTAGGTCTAACCGACATCGGTTACATGTGCATGAGTGTTTTAATTAACTCTCGGGAATTAGATCTATTTTTAGCATTAAAGTAGATCTATTGATTGTAATTGCATGGCTAAGTGCCCTAAGTTTATAAACGACTATATAAGCATGAAAGCTAGGGTTTAGAAGTAAGATTAAAAAGAATTAGAAAGAACTTGTGAAAGGTTGGTGAGAGAGAGAATTCTTGGAGGAGAAGCAAAAGCTTGAGAGAAAGAAATTATTGTACATCTGAGAGGTGTGGAAGATTGTAAATCTTCATTGTATATCTTGTCAAATACTTTGGATAATAGATTGGCTTGTTTCTTGGTGGATGTAGCCCACACTGGGTGAACCACGTTAAATCTAGTGTTGATTTATATCTCTTGTTTTGTATATTTCTTCTAGTAGAATATCCACTTTTATTTACATGTATGCTTAGATCTGATATATTATCTGTACAACCGGTGTGCTAACCCCAACAACTGGTATCAGATATTTGTTTGAGGGTTTTGTGTGTTGACATATTTACTCACAAAGGGTTTTCTGATTGAGTGGGAGCTACAATAATGGAAGAAGAAAACAAATACAAGGTAGAGAAAGTTTGACGGTTGAAATTATCAATTATGGAAGATGCAGATTGAGGATTATCTGTATCAAAGAGATTTGTATTTACCGTTGGATGAGAAGTCTAGACCTACGAAGATGACTGATGAAGAATGGAATATTCTTAACAGAAAGGCTTTGGGATCTATAAGATTGAGCCTGACAACATCTGTGGCTTCCAATATTACAGAAGCAGCTTCTATGGTAGAGTTAATGAAATCTCTTGCTAATTTATATGAAAAACCTAGTGCTTCAAATAAAGTTTATTTGATGAAGAAATTATTTAGTTCTAAGATGCATGAAGGTGGATTTGCATCTAGTCATTTGAATGATTTCTGATCTATTGTAAATCAGTTAAAATCGGTTGATATACCATTTGATGATGAAGTAAAAACACTTTTATTCTTATGTTCTTTGCCTGATAGTTGGGATAACTTGGTAATGGTTGTTAGTAATACAACATCTGCTAATAATATTTTGAAGTTTGATGATGTGGTTAGTATAATATTGAATGAAGAAATTTGCAGGAAGAATACAGAAGAAATCATCATCTGGAAATGCTTTGAATATAGAAAGCTAAGGGGTAGGCAGAAGGAGAGATCCAAGAGTAAGAGTAATGGGAAATCAAAGTCAAGGGATAACAGATCTAAATCCAGAAGTAAGGGAATTACTTGTTGGAAATGTGGAAAGAAAGGACATGCAAAGAAAGATTTTTGGTCAAAGGATAAAGAGAACCAACAACCAAACAAAGGTAAAGAAGCAAATCTTGTTGCATCAGAGGTAATGCAAGATGCTCTTATTCTTTCTTTAGATAATAGAATTGAATCATGGGTTTTAGATTCAGGAGCTTCTTTCCATGCAACCCCTAATAAGGGTTATTTCAGAAATTATGTCCAGGGCAATTTTGGGCATGTTTATTTGGGTGATGATGAACTTTGTAGTATTACTGGTAAAGGGGAAGTTCATCTAAAATTACAGAATGGAAATACATGGGTATTGAAAGATGTGAGGCATGTGCTAAGCCTTAGGAGGAATCTTATTTCTGTAGGGCAACTAGGTGAATTGCATGGTTACTTTTACAGGATACTCTTGGAAAGTCACCAAGGATGATTTTGTTGTGGAAAGAGGTAAGAAGGTAGGAATGTTATATTTATCTACCTGTATTACTGATTCCTTTTCTACATTATCTACTTCAGATTCAGATGGCATGTGGCTATTTGGTTGGAAGTCAAAAAGGATGCATGTGACATAATGCCATATGAGCAAATCTTAAAGGCTAAGGGTAAGTTATCATATTTGAAAGATTTAAATCTTGATTTCTGTGAGCATTGTATCATTTCTCAAAGTTGGGAAACTAAGAAGCAGCAGAAATCAGAGCTTGTACACTCAGATGTGTGGGGACCAGCTCAGGTAGCTTCTCATGGAGGATCCCAGTATTATGTTACTTTCATTGATGATGCTATAAGAAAGGTATGGGTTTATTGTATTAAATGTAAATCTAATGTTTTTGAGACTTTTAAAAGATGGAAAGCCCTTGTTGAGAATGAATCAAATTCTAAGTTAAAGTGCCCTAGATCAAATGGTGGTGAATAGTAGGATTTCAATGATTATTGTTCAGTAAATGAGATAGTAGAGAAAGAATGGTTCCAAGAACACCACATGAGAATGGTGTTGCAGAAAGAATGAACAAGAAAATCATGGAATGTGCTAGAAGTATGAGGATACATTTTGGATTGCCCTTACAGTTTTAGGTAGAAGCAGTTGATACATCATGGTTTATTTGATTAACCATGGGCCTTCAAGTTCACTAGATGGAGGAATACCAGAGGAAGCTTGGACCAATGGAAAAGAGGTAGATCTTTCTTTTCTTAAAGTTTTTAGTTCATAAGATTTTGTGCATGTTGATAAGGAAAATAGAAAAATTTTGGATGCAAAATCCAAGAGATGCACTTTCATTGGTTATGGATCTGGTTATTTCGGATTCTTTTTTTGGGATTTAGAGAATTCTAAAATTATTAGGAGTTGTGATGTTGAATGGAATGAAAAGAGAATGTATAAGGATCAAATTTTGGTACACAAAGATGAACTAGTTGAGAAGTTTGTGAATGAAAATGAACTCTCAGGATTTAAAAATAATACCGACAGGGTTACACAGTAACCGATGTTGGTTGACCCCTGACCAACATTGGTCAGCGAACCGGTATCAGTTACAGAGGAGCCAAACTAGCATCGGTTAGAAGAACTGACATCGGTTACAAGTGATTGGCATCGGTCACTGACATATTTGGATACAAATGTCCATTAGGTCCAGAATGAGCCTCCGGTACCCCAAACTCCTGTGAGAAAGTCACAATGGGTAAGTAAAACTCCAAAAAATATTTACAACTTCTCTATTTTCTTTATTATTGAGTGATAATGGTGAACTAGAGAGTTTTGAAGAAGCAATGCAGGATAAGACCCATGTCCAGTGGGAGCATGGCATGGATGAGGAGATGGATTCCTTAGAATAGAACCAGACTTGGGATTTGGTTAAGTTGTCCAGTAGGTAAGAGGACATTGCAGAACAAGTGGGTTTACATGATCAAGGAAGAAGAGGGTGGATAGAAAAGATACAAGGCAAGGCTTGTAGTAAAGGGATTTACACAGAAAGCAGGTATTGACTTTGGTGAAATATTTTCTCTTGTTGTTAAGATGACTTCTATTCGTAATGTATTGAGTTTAGTTATAGAATATTTGTATTTATAAGAACTAGATGTGAAGAAAACTTTCCTTCATGGTGATTTGGATGAAGAAATTTATATGCAGCAGCCACTTGAGTATGAAGTCAAGGGTAAGAATAAATTAGTGTGCATGTTGAAAAATATCTTACATGGGCTCAAGCAAGCTATAAGGCAATGGTACATGAGGTTTGATATTTTTATGCAAGAGCATGGTAATTTGAGATGTGAATCTAACCATTTGTTTATTTCAAGAAGCACATGATGGTTTGAGTTTTATACATTAGAGCATGTTATTGTATGTGAGATTATGAATTAACCATTGTAGGATTAGTTCAACATTGGTAAGCTTGAAAATGGGAGAGCTATATTATTTTTTATAAAGGTATGTGGATGATATGAATTATTGTAGGATCTAGTATGAAGGACATTGGTGAGCTTAAGGGAAATTGCTAGTCTCAGGAGGACATATATTCTATTAAGGATTTAAGATGTAAAAAGAATGCTAAATGCTAATACACAATAGTACACATCATCAGGTAGGACACTTCAACTTCATCGGTCATTAGGTCCTGACATCGGTTAGGCAAGGAGGAATTAGATTCGGTTAGGGCGAATTGACATTGGTTACCTGTATGTGTTTGTTTTAATTAACTCATGGGAATTAGATATATTTTTAGCATTGTGAAAGTATATGGCTATTGATTGTAAATTGCATGGCTAAGTTCCCTAAGTTTATAAATTCCTATATAAGCATGCAATTATGCTGAGTAGTTTAGATGGAGAGAATTGATCGACAGAATTAAGAATAATTCAGTGAGAGAGAGAATTCTTGGAAAAATTTAAAGCAAAAGCTTGAGAGAAAGAAATTATTGTACATTTGAGAGGTGTGGAAGAGTGTAAATCTTCAATTGTATATCTTGTCAAAGATTTGGATAATATATTGGCTTGTTTCTTGGTGGATGTAGCCCACACTGGGTGAACCATGTTAAATATGGTGTTGATTTATATCTCTTGTTTTGTATATTTCTTCTGGTAGAATATCCACTTTTATTTGCATGTATGCTTAGATATGATATATTGTTTGTACAATCGGTGTTCTAACCTCAACATAAGGGTCTTAAAAGAATCTTCTTGATCTCAATTGTGGTAAGTCAGTGAGCTAGGTGAGATGATAAGATGGGTAGTTTAAAATGAGTTAGTTGGAGTTAGTTTAGTGAGCTCAATGAGCTCAGTAAGCTAAAGAAGTGAATCAATTGAGCATTAAAGAGGATCCCTATGAGTAGTTCCTGCAATCATCTTGAGCTTACATCAGGGAATATTTCTACAGTATTTCTAAATGTTCATTAGACATCATGAGGTATCTGTTTATCATACAAAAGGAGGAAAGTGTGATCATCATCAACAAGGCCTTCATCAGAAGGAGCTTTTTCAACATGTTAAATCAACCCCCTTCCCTTTTTCTCTTTTCTCTTTTTATTCTAATTATTTGTTATATGCAATCATGGTATTTCATCCTATTCACTTAAGTGACAATATTTATAATTTGTAAAATGTATTCTCTTAAAGTTATAAGAGAGATACTAAATTTATCTCTTCTAGGAGAAATTGAAAGGGCACAAGTGGAATAAGAACATGAGGAGACATGTAAGGGGGGATGAAAGGTCAATTCAAGAGGCTATAAATTGGGATGGATTCTCCATCCAAAAGATCCTGAAATTTAGTTCTTGGTAGTAATTGTGAATTATTGTAGATTGATTGATGTTTTGTATTCATCACTACACAAGAAATGAAAGCTACATTATTCCTTTTCCTTTTCTTATGTTTCCTTTATTCTTTCTTTTGCAACTTTGTAAGTAACTTCCCCATATTGGTTAAGAAAGAGCTTTGTATCTTTCAAAATGAATCTAAGAACTGGGTGTCTGGGTTTTTTCTTCTCATTAAATGGCTTCATTGTTTCTTTCCTCCAATTGAATTTTGAACTACTCCAGTTATTGGGTGTGAAATATGACAATTTACTACTCACAACGATAACCTACCCTCTCCTAATTATTTCTCATTTATCCCTCATCGCTGCAATTTCCTCCCTTGTGATTAAAATAAAATGTGAATTTATATGCCTAATCTAATTGTTGTTGTCGCAGTAAATGAATAAAAAATTAAGTACATAAATTTACCCAAGTAATCTAAGCAAGAATGTATGAAACCCTAAGCGCAAAGAAGAGGTAAGATGACTTAGATGTTTCAAAGTGAATGTTCTTGGAATGTGCCGAAATGTTTATTGGATGAACAGAGAGGGAGGAACATCACACAAAACCCCATAAAAGTGTATGATCTGATGATCTACCTGGATTGGGGATCCAGGAGAGGGACATGGGCACTTGTGAGCGCCCTAGGCCTGTTTCTAGGTGTCTATGTCTATTGACATGTTCATAAAACATCCTTTGAGTTGTCACTAGTTGTTCATTGTTGTTCAATCTTGATCGCTATCACTCTTGATCACCATGAGGTTACACAATGATCGTCGAGGTTTTTGGAAACCTTAAATGAAAGAATGACCTGTAAAACCCTGAAATAGACATCAAATCCTAAAAAATAAAGATGAAAAATGAGGGGTCAGACTTTCCATCAGCTATCATAATAGTGATCTTATGACTAAACACTATATTACATCTCAGACCCAATGTAGTTATCTCTATGTGTGTGTGTGCATTGCAAGCACGTGGAATCATGCCCTAGGTGGCTCTTGTGCATGTCTCACTTGATAACAAAAAAGTAAGTCAGATGTAAAACAATGTAATATATGTGTGCATGGAATAAAATGAACTTCCTTCCCATGAAGTGTATTGTTAAGCTGAGGAAGTACAACTCAAGGATGAAATTTTGATAGGTTTGAGTGCACGAGAACATGGCATAAATAAGAGCATGCAAGTATAGCAAAATAGGGGAACACCTAGGAAAAAGTGGAAACAAGACTTAGTTGTTTTTGGCATAAGGCTATTTTTGGACTTGGAGTTCTAAGCACATTTTGTAGAAGACTTTCAAGTCACACAAAGGCTATTTTGGATGAGCATAATATCGAGCACCAAAAAAAGTGTTGGGATAATAATAGGATCTGTACTAGGAGTTAGCTGTAGGTGATCTATTATTAGTGCTTGCATCCTTTTGTATTCTTATGTAGAGGTGCATGGATATTAATAACATTTAGCCTATTTTTGGAAGGTGCATAGGTGGTGAAGGGCAAGTCCCCACCCCTATAAATATGTATTAATTTACATGGTTTAGGGATCCCCGATGTTTTGTAGAGTTATGTTGTTGGTTTGTATGCGCGCATGACTCATGGTGACATTATTATGATGTAAGAAGCTTATGAGTTTTATAGTATTTAATAGAATGAATCTTATTGGATGGATATTGGTGTTAGATACAATTGAACAAGGATCTTGTATGGTAAAACTAGTTATAGTGATTGTTTAGTTATTCCTTCATATGGTCTAAGATCTAGATCTGGTTTATGCACCGTGGTTTAATTGATTATCTATTATGGATCTGAAATATACTTGTAATCATGCTAACATCTTCAAAAAGATTCTCTAAAGAGGGACCTGGTACCCTTGTACACTTTGGGTGAGTGCTTAGTTCAAGATGAGTGATGTGCCAACATGCCTTGGGCTATTTGCAGTAAATTTTAGGCTACATCATTGGTTCCATTTCCGGGACCTCTTTTTCAGTTGTTTTAGGATTTTGCGTGATGAAGACGTGTCGGTTGACCTTGGCCAATATTGAGGAGTGGTTAGAGAACTTGAGGAGTATGCATATTCACCACTAGACCTAAATTTAATGCATGCACGTGGGTTGAACAAAATATATATGATGAGCTTTACGAAACTTTCTTTGCCATTTTTCCTATAGAGTTATATGATTGGTTAGTTGCTTATGCATAAAAGAGGAATTGGAGGTTTTGCACACTTGTCTGGACATGGGAAGAATTGTAGGCCTTATATGATGTAGATCTTATTTGGATGCACTTTGTGGATATTTTGTTCCATTGTGTTTTGAATATTATATTCTTGAGTATGCAGTTTCCAATTAATCTTTCCCATAAGTTGCTAAGTTCTAGTTTTTATGCGAGCCTAGAGGATCTTATTTTTGTGGTATTCCTTTAGAAATTAAAATCTTCATTGGAACCCTAGATTTTGAGGAGAATCCTATGGCTAGCTAAACCCCACCACACGCGGGGGCAAGAATAGGTTTGGTAAGGATGACAGACCTAGTGGCATAGAGATAGAGAGGATGATGCATGGTTCAAGAACTTCTAAAAGTGTTTGGGAATATGATGCACAGTTCAAGACTCTTCTATCTAAGTTATCTTATGACATACATGTGAGCCAACATGCTCAATGGTTTGTTGGAGGACTGATCATGCCTTTTAGAAGGGCACTTTCACATAAGACTTATACAGATCCATGTGAGGCACTTGAAGTAGCTCTGCATGCTGAGGATGGTAGGGAGTGTAGACACAAGAGTGAGCCCATTTTTGGAAGCTGAGATTGCAGTGATGGATAAACAATTAGAGAAACTATCAGCTAAATCGGTGCATGAGACACGCAGTGGGATTTGGTGCATAGATTGTGAAGTAGAAGGACATATTAAGGATAGTTGTCCTACAAAAATCACTGCGATCCTTATTACTGGACTGTGAGATCTATCACTTAGACAATAGTTCAAGTTGGTGTTCATTATTACAACATGATAAGAAAGAACACGTCTTGTTACTACAATATTTGTAGGTCGTCCACTCATGATACCGAATATTACAGGTTGATTGATCGGATTCATGATGCTATTAATATTGGTGTATGACAAACTGGCGTTGCAAATAACTCCAAGGAGAAGGGTGAGCATCAATGACCATGATCATAATGAAGGGTGCTCTAATGGCAGCCTTGGTAGGTGTTTGGGTTACAAAGGAGGATTCAAAGGCTGAGATCATGGTGGTGGAAGAAGTGATTTCCCTCATGGGACTTGTTACACATGTGGATCCCCTGACCACTACATTCATGAGTGTTCACAGAACATTTTTTTCTCTTTCTGTGGAAAGAACATAACTATGAAGAGTGCCCAGACTTGTATGAACATTTGAGTAAGAAACACAAATAAGAGAATAATGGCATGGGAATGGTTAGAGTGTAACGTATGGTAGAAGACTAGTAGATGTCGAAGTTAGCGTTAGATCTTGAGTTGGTACATGTAAAGATTACTACACTTGTTGAGGTTGTGCATGGTAGGGACACTCTGAAAAAAATCCTACCATTATAAAGGATGAGGTACTACATGAAAAGTATCCATACCCCACACATCAGAAGGAAGCGTATCAAGAAACCATGGAGGTGATTAGGAATTTGTAGGGTGAAATACAATGTTTGAAGGAACAATCGGAAAGTTAGGAAAAATGAAGGTAGTTGAGCTCCATCCGACGAATGTTGATGTATCTAAAGGAGGTTTGCAAGATGTTGTGCCAAGAAAAAATTATTATTTTGTTGGGGAATTGGTTAAAGGGAAATACTCTGCACACTGGTATTGAGCATGAACGATAGATTTTGCATGCTAACCTTCCTCCTCATAGCCTGGATTATGACAAGGAGATCACTCTAAATGTTGTTGTTGATGGATGAATTTTAAGTAATATCTTGATCAAAACAGGCGTGGAAGTGAATGTACTCACTTTGGATGCATGGGTTCAGATGGGAAGACACCATTAACCATCTTCTAATGTGTTGTTTATGGAAAACCAGACTAAGGCCATGTTAATTAGGGTTTTTAAATATGTATCAATTACTATACAGGGGGCCAAGTTTACTGGGGACTTTGAGGTCTTAACACTTGCAAAGGCTGATAGTTTTCCAGCATTACTTGGGTGCCCTTAGTGTTATGCAAACAATGTTGATCTGTGCTTCAATAAGGGGTATATCAGTTTTGAAAACAAGGAGGAATGTGTTATTATCCCTTTGACAAATGGGAAATATGCACCTTATGTGGATCCATTAAGTGAAGAAGACTTGAAAAGAATTTATGTGCGCACCATTCGAGATCCGGAAGTTCTTGAGCCATCAAAGGAAGGAATTCTCCAATGGGATGATGCAAAGTCCATGAGTGATACTACAAGTGTTGCATGTGACAACTGGGCACATGAAACTTATGAAATGATTGGGCATGAAGTAAGAAGTGTAGTTACGCACGTAAGTAGGCCATGTAGTATTAGGTGTTTGGGCAACAACCAAGTACCAAGGTACACTGGTGAAGAGAATCCAAAATTATTCATTCTTGCTATGGAAGTTTAGTGGGAATGTCAAGTGGAAAGAAGGAATATGCTAGTCTATAATTTGTGTGGGATGGTAATGCGCTGGTGGATGGTTCATAGGGATAATATTTTGGAGTGGAGAGAAGTGAGAATTGCCTTATCTACTAGATTTCATAGGAGTAATGCACCTACTCAAATATGTGCATTTCATGGTAATGATATTGTTTAGCACCACATTCAACAGTGTGAGAGACTATGGAAAGAGGGGTAGGAAGCTTTACCACCTTTGTTGTGGGTGCACAAGCTCTACTTCACCTTATGAGGTTGCGCGCACGCATGGTATATCTATGCAGAGTTGAATAGAGAGACTGGGAATTGGAAAGAACTTAACTGTCAGGTATGATTCAGACCTTTGACTATTTTTCCACTAAACCTCTGGTGAATGAGGCGTATAGGTTATGAAGTGCTTAACTATGGAGATAGTGTAAAGGATGAGGAGCTCCTTCAAGAGTTGTTAGGTGAGTCAGACCTGGGGGCATGTTTTGAAGAGGAAGAGACAGATGCATAACACTTGGGTGCACCTTCCTAGAAAGAGAAAAGGGTAAGATAGTCTATATGGTTGATGATGAAGAGGTGGAGAACCTAGATATTGAGTACATAGAGGGTACGTGTCAGGTCTTGGAAAATGTAGATGAGAAGTCGCGTGCCTACCATGAGCCTATGAAGACCAAGAAGGTAAACATTGGAATAGATGTTAAACCTAAGTAGGCCATCATTGGAGATTATTGGTCTGACTTTGAAGTTGCTAAGATAATTGAGCTAATGCGTGAAATCTAGGATATTTTCCCTAGAGGCTATCATGAATTGAAAGGGGTACATGAATCTTTGGGTGAGATGAGAATCAAGCTAAAGGAAGGTGCATGCCTGGTTAGGAAGATGCCTTACAGGATGAATCCTAACTTGCATGTCAAGGTGAAGGAAGAAATTGACAAGATGTTAAATTCTGGAATCATTGAGCCCATCGAGGAGTCAAAATGGGTGAGCCCTATGGTGATCAGTATCAAGAAAGATGGAAGAATCATAATTTGTGTGGATTATAGGAAATTAAATGCTGCATGTGTAATTGATCCCTTTCCCACACCATTTACTGAAGAAATTCTGGAGGGCGTTGCAGGGCACGAGATCTACTCCTTCATTGATGGATTTTCAGGGTATCATTAGGTAAGGATAACAAAAGAGGACCAAGAGAAGAAAACTTTCACCACTGAATGGGGAATTTTGCATACATGGTTATACCCTTTGGACTAAAGAATGCGCCTGCAGTATTTTCATGCATAGTTTTACAAGCTTTTCCAAGATTTTATTCACAAGTTCTTACAGGTGTATTTTGATGATTGGATAGTCTATGGGCTTGTGAAATATCACTGTGATAATTTGAGGCTAATGTTTGAGAGGTGTCGTAAGTTGAGCATCTCTTTAAACATTAAGAAGTGTATATTTTCACACCCTTTGGAATTTTACTAGGACACATCATCTGTAAAGAAGGTTTGCTAGTGGACCCTGCTAAGGTTGCTGTGATTTTGGGCTTAGAGGAACCAACTAGACAAAGTGAGGTGCGTAAATTCCTGGGGCACACAAGGTACTACAATTTTTTATCAAGGGTTATGTTAAGATTTTTGCACCCTTATAGGAATTATTAAAGGGAAAAGGTAGGTTCTATTAGGGTGAGGCACAACAGTAGCGCACGTTTGAGACACTGAAGGAGAGGCTTACTACAACACCTATTTTGTGCTTTCCTTCACGGTCTAAGCCCTTTCATGTTCATGTAGATGCCTCTGGCATGGCCATTGGCATGGTATTAGCCTAACTTGGAGAAGGGATTTTCGATCACCCTATTTACTTCTTTAGTAGGAAGTTAACTCCAACAGAAAAAAATTACACAACTACAAAGTGCAAGGAATTTTCTATGATCTACGTGCTCCATAAGTTTTGACAATACTTACTGGAAACACCTTTCATTTTCTATATAGATCATATGGCATTGAATTATTTGGTAAATAAGCCTATTTTATAGGAGAAAATATGTCGTTGGGTTCTATTATTTCAGGAGTTTAACTTTACAGTCATTGTTAAGCCAGGTAAGAGTAATTCTAGTCTATACCATTTATCAAGGATTCAATTTAGAGAGGATGCATAGAGCATTGAGGATACAATGCTAGATGCATAACTATTCAGGTTAAACCGTGCACCCTTGGATTTAGAGGATATTTTTGTCTTTTTACACACAAGTGTGGTGCCTGAAGGAATGAATTATTTGGAGAAGAAACAACTTGCCATTCACATTGTGCCTTACATGTTATTCAGTGGATACTTATACAAGCTAGGTTGTGATGAATTTTTGTGTCAGTGTGTACTTGAGCATGAGTAGGAAGCAATTATGGAGGAAGCTCATAGTGGTATTGCAGGTGGACACAATACATGGGATGTCATCGTGTGAAAGATTCTACTAGTTGGTCTATGATGGGAAACATTATACAAGGATTGTAAAGAATATTGTAAGGCATGTGACCATTGTTAGCACCTTGGAAAGCTTGGGCATAGAGATGAGAATGCCTTTGAGGCCTATTACTAGTGAGAAACCTTTTTAGAAGTGGGAAATTATCTTTGTGGTCCCTATCTCCCTAGCCGCACGTAGGATAGGATCATGCTATATTATAACTTTTAGAGATTATCTTACAAGGTGGGAATAAGTGGCACCTACAAAGGATTACATAATAAATACTGTAGAAAGGTTTCTATGGGAAAATATTATCAGCAGGTATTGATGCCCTTTAAGTTTAACAAGTGATAGGGGTACTCATTTCCTTAATGAAAGTATCATGATATTACTCGATGAATTTAAGGTTGCACATCAAAGAACAACACCCTATCATCCTCAGGAAAATGGAACTATTAAGGCCTTTAACAAGATATTGAGCCATACCTTGAGAAAAAAAATTGATGTGGGAAGGAGAGATTAGGATGATAAAGTCTCTGTTGTACTTTGGGCAGATAGGACAACCTACAAGAGGTTAAACAAAGCAACACCCTTTCAATTGGTGTTTGGTACAAAGGCAGTTCTCCCTATGGAATTCATGTTACCTTCTTTGCACATTGCGTGTGCATGAGGTTTAGCTGATGAGAAAGCACTTGAAGAATGTAATGAAAAACTCATGCAGTTGGATGAGAGGTGTGCCATAACACGATGGAGTCAGAAGTAAGAAAACTCTAGGCAGAAAGCATGACATGATAGGAACATCAAAGATAAGAAGCTTGAGGTTAGGAAAATGGTGCTTCTGTATGATTCAATTTTTTTGCACCACCCTGGAAAGCTTAAGGTGCATTAGTTGGGACCGTATGTTATAACTTATATACTTAATTCAAGTGCTTACCAGTTAGAGGCGCTGGATGACACATGGTTGTTCAGTTACTTCAATGGGAGTAGGTTGAAGCCCTAATATAAATAAGTCTTCTTGGTGTTTTTAATAAGGTAGTATTTCCACTTAGATTAGATTTCCTTAATGCATTCCATTTATATGTGTTTCATTTCATTCTTGTTATGCTTTGTCAATTTAGTTCATTGTTTTGTGTAACAAGTGTGCTTGCGAGCCCGAAGCTAATTACTATCTAAGTGTTTTCATGCGCAGAGTACTGTACATACCATTAGTGTGGGGTGGGTGAAGAAGGATTTTATTTTGGATTGTGGTGCATGATAGAAATAAATTCATAGGTGATCAGAGAAGGGACATGTTTAGAAAAGAAAAATTCAAGGAAATTGCTCAATGTTAAGACAACACTTGGAAGATGGACGCTCAATATAACGCGAGGTAGGATGCATCATTAGAAACTACTTTTGAACGGTCTTATTGGATAAATACTTTGGCACATGGAAGTGCGGGTAGAGATTTGTTATGGAGAATTAGTAGGCGCACCTAAAGGTTATGACTGTAGCATGGAAATGTTAGGCACGAAAGACAAGGTGCGATGCACAGAGAAGCATGGATACAGAATTAATGCCGCATACAGTAGTAGCTGGGAGAAATTAATGTGAAGAATTTTTAAATTTTCTATAAGTTCAGTGTTTGTAACGTCAATGTTACCTTGCATTGTTGAAGATATCAAGTTCGAAGTGTGAAGAAGAACTAAGGACAAAGATTAATATGCAGATCTATGAGCTAGGCAGGATCAAAACACATTATTGTTAGCAATCATCATGCGATTGTGATTCGGGCATTGGTGCATGTGTTCTGAGGAGGGTTTGTGTGATTAGGGTTTGAAGAAGGCAAAGTTACAGCTAGGGTTTGATAGATCAAGGGATCTGGTTCATACTCGTGGTATAAAAATTGAAAAGGTGATAATTTGGAAGTTGTAGAATGTTCCATTTGAGTGAGAGAGGAGATATGGCACTGTAGACACCTATAATTACGCCCAAGAAATTTAAATACTTAAATTGTGCTAATTTTCCCTTTTCTCACAAATCGACGACATATCATCTAAAGTGCTCATATTCCCTCTTGTTTTCGTTAATTAATTACAATACACTAATTGATTAAGTCACCTATCTAACAAACACCCTAATTAACGACCTTCTGTTAATAAATCACCTCTTCTATCTATTATTAATTAATTAGTCTTCCCCTTCATTTAACTAGTAAATCAATATTTAATTGATTTAATCCCCTTCTAATAGCCTAAATCGTACTAATATTCCTCTAATTAGCTTCTATAAGCTTACATCTACCTATTAGTTAATCACCTTTGATTAATTAAAGCACCCCCAACTCCCATGACTTGCTAAGCATAAATTAAACCCTTCTAAAGTAAGGTTACCTTTAATAAAGCAACCTTATCCATTCCTAATCATGTTTTACCTTTATCCCACATTCATGAGAATGTGTTTAATCCTTTATCCTTTGGGCTATATAAAGAGCCCTCCTTCTACATTTATACCTACACCTAAACTTCTTAAGAGAGCAAATGCAAAGCATATAGCAAAGAGACTAAGAGCTTGCCTTTTGTTTTCTTGAGAGGTCACCATTGTTAAGAGCTAAAGCTTCCTATTCTTGCATTCTTTAAGGATCAAACAAAACAATTTTTGATTGCCATTGGAGCTAAATAGGTCCATTCATTCTTGTTGGTAATCTAGGAGAGTAGAGATGTTAAAATAACATGCATAGTTTTGATCTCATGTTTTCAAAGTTATAATGTTAGTTTAGATCTTGCTTAGTTCTCTATCTTGATGGTGTTTATGCTTTGTTTTAGCTAAATTGTAGAACTATTTTAGGTGGTAGTTCTTGCTTCATTTGATTTAGCATTAAGAAAAGTATACATGCACACATTTGGCACACCCGGTGGGAGTTACTCCATTGTCCTTTGCACTTAATTTCAAGTTTTTGTAGTTAAGTTTTATTTTTGGTTACTAACCCTCTTTTACACATGTTGATCTAACTTGCTTTTCTTAACTTATTTTGTTGAGTTTGCATGTGTTGAGTCTTCCTTGTAGGTATAAAGGAGGTGAAGTTCTATCAAAATTGGAATTGATGGGAAAATTTCAAGATTTCTCCATGTTTTCATTTTTAGAGCTTACTTTTTCAACATTCTACATGCTAGTTTTGTCAATTTCTTGAAAATTTTAAATTCTTGAGCATGTAGGTTAGTGTTTGATAGTGCTGAGTCTTCTATTTACATATTAATGTAGTGGGTTGCTGTCAAAATTTAATCTTGGTGAGAAAATTTCAAGATTTCATCATGTTTTCATTTTTAGAGCTTACTTTTTCATCATTCTACATGCTAGTTTTGTCAATTTCTTGAAAATTTTAAATTCTTGAGCATGTATGTTAATGTTTGATAGCGTTGAGTCTTCTATTCATATATTAATGTGATGGTTTGTTGTCAAAATTGAATCTTGGTTGGAAAAAATTGCCCATTTTGTAGATTAAGGGACGTTTTTTTGACATTTTTTGAGTGCATGTCAAGTGCATACCCGTGAGCATAAGAGCATATGCATAACCCATTTTCCGAAGGCCATAAATTTTTCTCCCAAACTCAAAATGACTCTAATTTTTTTGCTTTGGAAAGGTATTGAAGTTAAATATGCAATGAAAACATAAATTGGGATTTATACTTACAAAAATTGTAAGTTTTTCTATTAGTTTAAAACTTGTTATTTTCTAACACGTCTAATGTTTTGATGAATGTTGTATTTCCATGCTTACTCGATTTAGACCAAAGCATGTGTATGCTCTTCTCTTGTAACTTTTGGTGAGCTTGAGAATCAAAAACAACTTTGATCTCTATCTTTTTAACATTGGGATTAAACTTGGAAATTTGATTATTCATTTTGCTTAAGGGAATGAACCTTTTACAAAACATTTTTCAATGGTCCTTTGATTTTCAAAAGTTTTCCATTTCTATATAGTTGGGATAAAGTTTTCAAGAATTGAATTGTATGCTCTTCTCTTGCATCTTTGGATGATCTTGTGTAGAATCTTGGATGATCTTGAGAATCAAAAGCAACTCTTAATCCTCTTTTAAATAATGTGATTTTCTTGGAGAACTACTAACGCTTGAGTGCAGGACCTAAAAACATGCTTGTCAAAGAAAGGAGGAATCAAAACAAAATTCAAAAACTACTAATACAGTTGTTATATAGGTTGCCAAAAGGTGTTCAAGAAAACCACACCTAATTAAACAAGATAAAAAGAACAACATATTCAAAACACTGTATTGCAGGTTTCGGAAAAGGGTACGTCCCTCTCTACTCAACTGGAACATAACCCCTTTGGCATAACGCCTTAAGCTACAACAATGGGGGTGGTTCCAGGAACCCCAAAGTAGTCCATGCAAGAGGGAACCTTGTGGATGAAACGGGAAGTGCTCCACACTACCTATCTGACTAGTAAATCCTTTGTGAGATAGAGTTACAAGTTGTCCCTACGCGACCCTTTTAAGTACACATTTGGACACATTTATTGCCCACTGTGCTTGAAGGGGGAAAAGTCGAGATACTCCCAAACTAGTCATTGCAACTTTTTGGGTAAATCATCCCGCTCGTGGATAATCTTTGTAGCACCTAGGACGAGAGAACCACCTAGGAAGATATACTTTGGCCAGGAGCCCACTTTGACCATTCTAAAATAGTGTTGAGTTGTGAACCATATTTTCATTGAGAAACGTGTGACGCGTTACTTTCACCTAGTTTTTACTTGCCTTAGGGTGAGGTGAAACTCTGCCGAAGTGAAGCCAACATTTTTCATCCTTTTTTGATTTACTTCCTTCACATTCTTTTGACACTTTGTTGATCAAAAGAAGGGTGACTACCTTTGTGTTACCAATCGACTGTTTCTCTCACTTTTATGTCCGTTTACGCCCATCCATGTTTGTGGCTGGGTTAGTTAAACGTCTAAAGTGTGCGGAGGCATTTTTACGTCATTGGTAGCCATTGTGATCTTGATACCCATGTCAAGGTCATCATTGTAGTTAGGCGTGGTTCATCACTGCAGACTTCCTTAAAAGAGTTAGCTTGTTTGTATCGTATCACTACAATTTCGATATTTACGTCTTGTTTCTTGTAAACTCGACATAAATACCTATATTGTACGGTTACGTTGCACACATTTTTAACTATTCCTAGCTATACTTTGAGATTTTTAGTTCGGTTCTATTATTACCTTGATTTCAAAGAGTGCTAGGTGTTACCATTTGTGCGTGTTATATCAATAACACCTTGATATCAATACTTCACTTTCTCGCAAAGTGGGTTAACATATCTTGGTGATATTGTTGTGTCATTCACAAATTGTAATTGGCACTTTTTGAGATATAGGTCTTAATCAAGTTTGAGCTCGCTCATCGTATATCTTGATTGGGAGATCGCATTGACTTCTTGTATTTACTTACATTTTGTTCATTTCCTTGAACTTGGCATAAGTGAAAACATCTTGTTGATCATCTTGCGACGCAAACTACTTTTTGAAACGTAGTCTAGGAGGTACTTCATTTAAGCAGGTTTCAATACCAAACACTTGTATCATGGGTGATTTATCACTCTATCACATTGGTATTCTCACATTGTTGACTTATTCATACTCTTAACAAGTACATCTTACATTTCACTTAGGGGTGATCATTAAGTTTTACACACATTTACAACTTACCCTAGTGAAACTATCACGAAAACATGGCTCCTAAAACACGTCTAGGGTTAAAGAAACAGACATATGAGGAACAACAAGTGCAAGCTTGGGAAACCTCTAACAGACAAGGGTCAAACCCCTTCATTGGACATGACCTAGGACCACTGTTTTCTACAGAAAAGGAAACCGAAGAGATGGTCGATCATAGTGGAAATGAATTAGAATCACCACACGCAGACTTTGATTTTGACCCCACTCTACTAGATGAGTTTCTCCTTAGAAACAAAGATAGAGTGTTGGCACGGGTCATGGAATTAGGGGCCAAATTTCCCACCGAGAATGAACCAATATTACCTACAAATGACACTACTGAGGAAGAACGCCCCCTTATCAATATGGAAGATATTTTAACAGGCGGGCATGCTTCCACTTCTTACGTAGAAAATGATAAAGTGGTAGGGCATAGAATACCCCTCATCAAAGTGCCACAAAGAAACAAGATAGAACATGAGACAGGGGAAGAACCTCCACAGTACAAAGAGGAGGAACCTTTAGAAGAAGAGGCTATAAACCAAGCCACAATCCAACAACAAATCAGTAACCTAAGCTGGAAACTAGCTTTGCTTCCTTCCCATGTATAGAAAGATGCAAACAAGAACATTCAAAAGTTGAGGCCTAAGGTTAAGATCAACGAACTCCATCGGGAAAAACAAGGAGAAGAAGACATAGGGTATCATCGTGTTTACATCCCCGCTTCTCCCACTAAAGAACAATTGCTCACACAGGAAGTGCAATCTATGAAAGTGATGCTTGTGAGCTTACAAGAGAGCAATATAGGGAGCATCAGGAAATATCAATATGAAGAATTATGCCCATATCCTTTTGACAAGACAATGACCCTTCAACCCTTTCCAAAGAAATTTGATATGCCAAAGTTCAACAAATACAAAGGAAAGGGAGACCCAAGGGATCATGTTAAATATTTCTACATGACATGTCAAGAGGTGTCTTATAGTGATAATTACCTCATCAGACTTTTTCCCAAGAGTCTCGGAGGTCAAACATTGGAATGGTTTACGCGCTTACCACGAGGATCAATTTTCACCTGGCCAGAATTGGTAAAAAGATTCATGCGTCACTTCTCATATAACATAGAGAGTGACATCACCATGGCAGACTTGTGTGGAGCCAAGCAATGCCCAAATGAGACCTTCGCCAGCTTCCTCCAATGGTGGAGGGGGATAGCTAGTCGCTTCCCTTGTGCTTTCCCTGAAAAGTAGCTGGTCAGTATTTTCGTTCCCAATCTCAACCCGGATATAGCCTTCCATCTCCAAATGCATTGTGTCCATACTTTTGAGGAGGTTATAGAGAAAGGGATTCAGATAGAAAAGGATCTCATTGCCAAAGGCACCCTCAAAACCCAATCTAAAGACAACCAAAGTGTCAAACCCACGGAAAAGCTGAAGATCTTTAACAAAAACAAAAATGTGGTGGGAGACGGAATCACTGATTCCAAACGTGTTCAAATGGTCCAAACTGGTCAACCTTTTAAACTGACCAAGGGCCCAATTCAACCACCACCAAAGTGAAGAACATTCACCTCTCTCAATGAACCATTGTCAGTCATACTAAAATAGTTGGATGCGGCCTACATGATGACTTATCATATGACACAACCATTTGATGAACAATGCTCTGAAACCTTCATGGTATAAGGAGCATGAATATTGCGAAATGCATCGCGTTAAAGGTCATAAGACAGACAAATGTCTGTGGCTTCACCACTATATTCAGGACCTCATTGACAATGGGGAGATAGAGGTGGATAACCCTGGAAAAATGCAAACACCTAACGAGAAAATGGGGATTTATAAGGAACCATTCCCCAAGCATGATAAGTCAGAAAAGACAAAGCTGGATTGGGGAGAGTCATCCCAAACCTATAAAGCCGTGAATTACTTGTATACCAAAAGAGATAACAATCATTACGATTCACTTATCAGATGTATTCACTCCCCTGCTGACCGTGTCAATACCATCCAGATCAAGGGAAAGGACTGCGCTGTGGTAACAAGGCGTGCCCGCCTCGTGATTCTGGAACCCTCTCCGTTGACCTGCAAACCGGTAAATATAACCTTTTAGAACAACTTGAGAAGACGTCTGCTAAGATTTCGATCTTAGATCTTCTCAAGATATCCAATGTGCATAAGGACATTCTGTATCAAACTCTTCAAGGGTCGGGAGTGCCTTTAGAAGTCGATCTGTGCACCTTCAAGCCACGGTGGCAAACATTGCACCAAGTGAGCATCTCACTTTCAACCATAGGGAGGTCCCTACTGAGAATCCTACACATAATCTTCCCTTATACATTGAGGTAGTTGTCACCCATAGGAAAATCAAATGGGTGCTTGTGGATAATGGTTCTGGGTTGAACATCTGCACGCTTAAGTTGGTCAAACAATTGGGACATACAGAGGAAGATCTTGAGTCCCATATTATCACTATCACCGCATACGACAACGTGGAAAGAGAGTCAGCAGGCACCATCACGCTGCCCATGGAGGTGGGCCCCACTTGTCACCAGACAAAGTTTCACGTCCTAGACTTGGAACTTCCATATAATATGCTTCTAGGCCGACCATGGATTCATGCCATGCAGGCCGTGCCATCAACGTTTCATCAATGCATCAAGTTGAAGCATGAGGGACATACGGTTACAATACCAGGAGATTCAGAGCCCTTTGCTCATTGTAGAGCTCTCAATAGCTTTGCATGAAAGGGTACATATGCATGTCCCTCCACAGATATAGTTGTCCCTCTTCAGTCTGAGGCCATGGAATCCCGAGTAGATTCAGATTCTCTTAGTTCTTGCGCTCATGGGGCGTCTACTTCAACATCTCCATTTGATTCATGGGAGATGAAAATCCTAGAATATGGCTATGGGGAGTATAATGTACAACAAGCGCTCTTGGTGTCAGATCTCTCTTTGTCGCCCAAGACTAGAGGTCGACCCAACTACCGCTTCAGGAGACCTAGAGAGGAACACACTATTGGGTCATTCCTACCTGGAGGCTTGTTAGCTGAGGAGAAATTGCTTGATCCACCTACTACTTGGGTCCCTGAGGACACTCAGCCATCCTATTATCGAACCCCAGAATATGAAAAATCTAGCAGAATGATGTACTCCATGGGCTACAAAGGCCTAGGATGTGGGAGGAATGAACAAGGACAAAGAGAACCAGTCCCTCTTCCACATTTCAAAATAGAAAGATACGGCATTGGGATTCATCCTTATGGAGAGCACCCCAATGATCAAGATGTGACTTGTTCTGAGCATGAGGATAGTTTTGATTATCTAGACAGCGATACGGATTCCCATTGTAGCCAATATGAGGATCTGGCCTCCACGAACCTTTTCATGAACAATGTTGTCCTAACCTTAACCCCCACAGAACCAATCCTTGACCTTGTCTACCCTTCCCTTGTTGAATGGGACCAACAATGTCACGTGCCACTAGATTTATTTGAGAATGATGAGGCTATTGCAGAGTTCATGGGCATAAGGGATACAATCCCCATTGGAGATCACAAGAAAGGTTTCTTTATCGACTTAGACACCTGCGCCTACTTCGGCGAGGAGGCTGAACTTCGTGGTCAGCAAAATTTAAAGCAAAGTGAGGGAAAAAGTTCTAAAGAAAAGCCTCGGCAAAAATTGAAGTCCAAGTCACACAGTGAAAACCTCTTTGAGGCACTGGCTGACAAACAAATAAGAAAATCAAAGGACAAACAAAGTGACCACGCCAAGGATGAAAATCTCGTAGAGACATCCTTGGATGAAGATCTCAACCTACCTCCTGATCCTACGCGTATGGAGGATTTATCAAAATTGTTAGTTGAAGAAACCATTGATGTCAATATTGGTACCGAAGAAGATCCCAAGATAGTAAAATTGGGAGCATCACTCTCGGCTAGAGAACAAAAGACGTTCACTATGCTACTGTGAGAGTTTATTGATGTGTTCGCATGGTCTTACAAAGACATGCCTGGCTTAGATCCAACTTTGGTCATGCACAACCTGGTTGTGCATGCAGATGCTAAGCCTATCAAACAGAAGCTCTGAAAGATGCACCCAAGAGTGGCCTTGTTAGTTAAAGAAGAGTTGGAAAGGTTTCTTGTAGCAGGATTCATCAGACTAATTGATTATTCTAAATGGATATCGAACATTGTTCCTGTCCAGAAGAAACCTATCGGTATCTGAATCTACACGGATTTTAGGGACATCAATAAAGCTTTCCCTAAAGATTATTTTTCGTTGCCCAACATTGACATGATTGTTGACTCAACCGCAGGGTATGAAATGTTATCAGTCATGGATGGCTTTTCAGGTTATAATCAAATTAAGATCGCTGAGGAGGACCAACACAAAAACAACTTTCACAACTCCTTGGGGCACCTTCTGCTATCAAGTGATGCCATTTGGCCTTAAGAATGTGGGAGCAACTTATCAGTGGGCCATGACAGTAATCTTTCATGATATGATTCATGACATCATGGAAGACTACGTAGATGACATCCTGGGAAAGTCCAAAACAAGAGAGGATCATCCTATCATTTTGCGGTGTATCTTTGAATGCCTGCGTGAATATAAAGTCAGGCTGAATCCAAAGAAGTGTGTCTTCAGTGTGCTATCTAGGAAACTATTGGGCTTCATTGTGTCAAGATGAGGTATTGAGGTAGACCCTGCTAAAGTGTCTGCCATCACTGAAATGCCTCCACCTGAGAATATCAAGCAACTGCGTAGCTTGCAGGGGAAAATTCAAGCCATTCGCCGCTTTATCTCCCAGCTTGCAGATAAATGTCACTCATTCACTCATTTTCTTAAGAAGGACGTCACTTTCATCTAGGGACCCAAGCAACAACAAGCCTTTGCTTTGCTTAAACAGTACCTGGCTAATCCACCTGTCCTCATGCCTCCCACTCCTGGGAGAACCACTTTTGCTCTATATTTCCACTACGCAATATGCTATTGGTGCGCTGCTCACCCAATACGACCTTAGCCATAAAGAGAAAGTGGTGTACTATCTGAGTCACACCCTCATCGCCTATGAACTTAATTATCCTCAGATTGAAAAGGCTTGCTTGGCCGTTGTTTTTACCTTTCAGAAACTTCACCATTACCTGCTAAATACTAAGACCAAGCTCATATCCAAGGTTGACCCACTCAAGTATTTGTTGTCCAAACCTGCCCTCACAGGTAGAATGGCTAATTGGATCATTCTACTCAGTGAGTTTGATATAGAATTTGTCCATCAAAAATCAGTTAAAGGACAAGTACTTGCAGACCAGCTAGCGGAAGCACCTTTGCAAAGCACAGAACCTTTGAGTCTGGATCTACCAGATGCATCTTTGCTCTACATTGAAGAATTTGTCATATGGCAGATACATTTTGATGGATCTTTTACGTTTCATGGTTCAGGTGCAGGAGTGGTCCTTATTACTCCTTCGGGTGATCCTATACCGCAGGCTTTCCACCTGGCCTTCCCTTGCACGAACAACATTGCAGAATATGAAGCACTTATTACAGGGATGAAGCTAGCCATCAAGTGGAATGTTCATCATGTTAAGGTCATAGGTGATTCACAGCTAATCATCAAACAGGTTAATGATGAGTATAAAGTTAAGGATGACAAGCTCATACCTTACAAAAAGTTAGTGGAAACTCTAAAGGAGTATTTTGTGTGCATCACCTTTGAGCAGATCCCAAGAGCGCAGAACAGATCGGTGGATGCCATGGCAATGGTGGGATCTATGCTTCGTATTCCACCAGGGAACAATGATATGCCATTCTTCATAGAAAATCTACGCCAGCCCACGTATGACATGCCAGAATCTTGCCTGGCTTGTGAGGTTGTTGGTCCCCATTCCCCATGGTACGAACCCATCTTCACCTATCTTAAGGACAACACATTCCCTCCTGATATCTCCCATTCTGAAAAGCAGAGCCTGATTCACCAGATAGCCGGTTACACCCTTTTAAGAGGTACACTTTATCGTCATGGCTATGATGGGAATCTATTACGTTGTCTAGATGTGACGGAGTCAATCCAGGCAATCAAAGAAGTGCACGAAGGGGTATGTGGAGCACATACAAACGGAATGGTCTTGGCTAAGAAACTGTTGAGAGTAGGTTACTATTGGCCTACCATGGAAACTGATTGTTGCAATTATGTTAGAAAATGTGTGCTTTGCCAAAAGTATGGAAATTTCATCCATGCTCCGTCGCAACCATTGCAACCAATCACTACCCCATGGCCATTCTCCAAGTGGGGACTCGATTTAATAGGGAAACTTACTCCTACCTCATCTGATGGTCATACACATATCATCACAGCCACAAAATATTTTACAAAATGGGTAGAGGATGTCCCTTTAACCTATGTCACAGGAGCACAAATTTCTAAATTCATCATGAATCACATTATTTGCCGATATGGTATTCCGGCAGCCATTGTTACAGATAATGGGAAGTCATTTAAGAACAAAACTGTGAAAGGTCTTTGCCAATGGTTCCAAATCAGATTGAAATGGTCCACACCATATTACCCTCAGGGTAATGGACAAGCTGAGGCAACAAAAAAGACTTTGGTCAGGATAATGGAGAAGATGGTCAGCAAAACAGGTTGAAACTGGCACCTACAAATCCATCCAGCCCTTTGGGCTTACCGAACATCCATTCACACCCCTACAGGTGTGACACCATATTCCTTAGTGTTCGGGACAGAATCTATCATCCCCTTAGAGATTGAACTTCCGTCCCTGAGGATCTCTCTTCGAGACTATCTGGATAAGGATGAAGATTATCGAGTGGCAAGACTGGCTGAGTTGGAGCTACTGGATGAGAGGCGCATTCGTGCCCTTAATCACCTGAAGGTGTATCAACATAGAGTCTCTAGAAATTACAACAAGAGAATCATCCCTCATCAGTTTGAGGTTGGTGATTTGGTTATGAAGGAGAACCAGTTCAACACCAGAGCGGAGCGAGAAAAGAAAGGGAAGTTCGAACCACATTGGTTAGGACCCTATGTCATAGTTGCCAAGTACGGCACCGGGGCATACAAACTGGCTCACCCCAATGGTGATGAGCTCCGGGAGCCCATGAATGCCATGCATCTTAAGAAGTTCTATGCTTGAACATGGCACAAAAATAAAAAAATACAAAAACATCAAAAAAATCAGAAAAAGAAAAAGAGAAAACAGGTCGTCCACTAGTGAAAACCACGCAATTGTGGCACTTTGGACAAGTCATTGGGTGAAAATTTGTTTACGGCAGCTCGGGAGGATTCGTTGTTCACAAGCATTCTGTATTAGAAGGGTAGTTGTCTTTGGCTTAGACCTGGTTCTGCCTTCGAGTTTCCTTGTGCACACCATCCTGTCCAGCCTTGATCTGGCTTTGCCTTCTTCTATTCATCTGTGAGGGACGTGGTCTTTCGTTATTTCCCATCTTACGCTGGGGGCAACTCAACGACTTCACCTTCTTGTTCATAAGTGTGTGGCTTCTGCCCTTGTATATTCCCCACCTAACACTGGGGGCATCCATGCTTTCTTGGTTACCTGCACATAGCTTTGGAAAACCGTTAAAAAACACAAAAACAATAGAAAATTGTTTCGAGAAAAACACAAAAACAATAGAAAATTGTTTCGAGAAGAAAAACACAAAAACAATAGAAAATTGTTTCGAGAATTGTTTCAACAACACAAAAACAATAGAACATTGTTTCGAGAAAAACACAAAAACAATAGAAAATTGTTTCACAAAACATAGACACAAAAACAATAGAAAATTGTTTCACAAAAACCTAAACAATAGAAAATCGGTGCATGAAAACATATCTTACAAAAACATTTACTTGCATTGTCTTGTTTCCTTGCTTTGCTTGTTGCTTGTATAGTGTTTTGTGTGCTTGCTTTTGAGTTGTTTGTTGCTTGGGTGTACTTTTTCATAGTTCATCTTTTCTTGCTTAGATTAGATTCATTCTTGCTTGTGCATATTGCGGTGTGTCTCGACATGCTAGTGAACCTTGGGAAATCATGATGTAATGTGTTAATTCATTATGTTCTTTCTTGAGCATTTGGTTGTGTTTGTTACTTGTTAATAAGACATGGTGAATCATGGTGTATTGCATTAATTCCTGGTGTTCTTTGTTAGCATTTGGCTGTGTTTCTTGCATGTGCTCTATTTTGTTATCATTCACATCACATTACCATCACTATCATCACATCTAGCATCATCTATACATCATATATAAACAAAAATGCTAAGTTTTACATCATGCATGTATGCTAAGCTAATCATCACATATCGTATCATCAATGGGGGCAAGAGGGGTTGCGCATAATCAAAAATCTATCCCCCCCGCACCAATATCATCATATCATCCCGTCCATATACATCAACATAACACATGAGAAAAACATTTGATATCATCTATGGTCACTGTCATCTCCACTGTGGGCAGTCTGAAACACTGACTCTCGCTATGCCATCGCTCGGCTAGCGCAGTCAGGAGGCTGTGATCTAATACAATCGATGGCATCCGAGCCACGGGGCCCAGCCCCACTGCCTCCAGTAGTATCGCCATCACTCGGTGGTCACGCCGGTGCATACTACCCTCTAACTCGGCAATCCGGGAGTGACGCTCCCGCGTCTGTAATACTGGTAGTCGTCTCTACAAAATAACATGCCACTCATTAGTTTCTAACATTTCCTCTAAAAATCTATCTTTTTTTAGGGTTAACTCAAAAATCCTAAAAATTCTTCTAAGTGTCACGTTTTTGGACACTTTCCTATCTTTTTCTACCTGTCTAGGGCATCTGCGCGCCCTTTTGGGCATGTGCGCCACGTTTCTGTGCACCTGCACTTGCGTGCGTGTGTTTTCTGGCACGTGCACCCTCTTTTGGGTGCCCCCTTTTTGGCATGTGTGCCACCAAATTGGTGCTTGCGCATGGACATGTGTGCTTCTACGTATGTGCACTTGCCTATCCATGCCTGCGCCACGCTTTTTATGTGTGCCCCATTCCTAGAGTGTGCGTGTGCACACACATGTGCTCATCTATGTGTGTGTGTGTGTGTGTGTGTGTGTGTGATTTGTGTCTGCACGTGTGTGCGCATCGACTTGGCACCTGCGCCCTCAAAAGGATGCCTGTGCCCCCAAAATGGCACCTGTGCGCCCTATCCCATGCCTGCGCCTGCGCGCAGGTGCGCCTACGCATTTTTCTACTCCTAAAGACCTATTTTAGGGCATTAATGACACAATTAAAGAGCAAGTTTTTGATACTCACAAAAGGGCCATCGTCTGCATGCCATTGGTACCCCCGGACGGCATCCGCGTGCCTCAAACAGTCCCGTGCGATCACCATAGTTCTCCTGACTGTCAGAGCCTCACAGTAATTTTTTTTAAACTGGTCAGTTAAAATGATTTGCTCGCGATGTTTTTGCCCCCCCTGGGGGGTATATTAACCTATTTTTCACCGTTTGGAAGGCTAGGAGACCCGTTTCGATCGTCATTTTCTCCTCTGTTCGCTGTGGAATAATTATTTTTATTAAATGATTATTTTTCTCTTATTTTTCACCGTATTGGGGCATTTTTGTTGTCCGATACCCCTTTCTTCTCCCTAGGGCAATTTTATTGCTCCCTGGTGATTTTTATTCTTCTTCACACTCTCGTAAATAATTATTTTTCAAATAATTATTTTTTCTTAATTTTTCCACTTAACAAGGACATTATTTGTCCTTTGTTTCTCCTTTCTTCCTCCTAGGGCACTTTCTGTCGCCCCTAGGCCCTTCGCTTTCTTCTTCTACTTTCTTCTACTGTTCACCATGGTTTGGAAAGCAAAAAAAAAACTATATATATATATATCAAAAAATCCAAAAACAGGGCAAAATTTTTCCAAAAAATCCTAAAAAGTAAAAAACCCTACAAAAATGGTAACTTGCTTATTACGGCTGAAACTTGTGTCTTGCGCATGGTATTTTCTCCATATCCTGTTGGTTTGTCTCACATCTTCCCTGATTAATACGACTCGCGGATCACCAGATTCACAACCATTCACAAAGCTAGCTGCTTGCTTCGTCTGTACTCTGGGGCACTTTTGTTGCCTGGTGCTGTTTCGTTGTGCACAAATGCTTTTCATGGACCCATGTCCATTGTCATTTCCCCTTGCATGTATCCTTGCTCGGGGCATCATTTTTAACCCTTTTCGTCAATCACGAACTTGTGGATCTCTTCAGCACTGATAACAAAACATTTGTACAACTGTCTTGACCGTTGTTGGGTTGGATATGTGCATTCGTACTTGTTTTCCCTGTTATATGAGCTTGTTTCCTTCTCGTATTGCATTGCATTATTGTATGTTGCGTGGAGTTGGTACTTTCAGCAATGGACAATTGTTCATAGTATGGCTTTTCATGTCATTCTACCTTTGTCGTATGCTTATATTTTTAATAAGGGCTGATGATGTAGTTCCTATGGCAATATGATGACATCAAATTTGTTCCAAATAAACAGCGGCTAGAGGCTAAGCTCTTTTCTCCCCTCCTCCATATTTCTTCTACATCACTTTTCTTTCATCCCTAATCTTCCCTCTCATCGGGGCATCCTGCCTCTTCCCCATTCTTCTACCTATCTCTCACCTTTTTCGATCGTCGATTGACTTCTTCCATCACCCCATCGACACTCGAGGGGGCATCTCTCCCTCCTACTAATTTTTCTTCTATCCCTTCAAAATTTCTTCCATCTACTATCTTTGAAGTGGCGTCACTTACGCCACCCCAAAGAGGGGCAAATGTAGACACCTATAATTACGCCTAAGCAATTTAAATACTTAAATTGCGCTAATTATCCCCTTTCTCACAAATTGATGACATATCGTCAAAAGCACTCATATTCCCTCTTGTTGTCGTTAATTAATTACAATAAGCTAATTGATTAAGTCACCTATCCAACTAACACCCTAATTAACGACCTTCCGTTAATAAATCACCTCTTCTATCTAGATTAATTAATTATTATTAATTAATTAGTCTTCCCCTTCATTTAACTAGTAAATCAATATTTAATTGATTTAATCCCTTCATAATAGCCTAAATCGTACTAATATTCCTCTAATTGGCTTCTATAAGCTCACATCTACCTATTAGTTAATCACATTTGACTAATTAAAGCACTCCCCAACTCCCATGACTTCCTAAGCATAAATTAAACTCTTCTAAAGTAAGGTTACCTTTAATAAAGCAACCTTATCCATTCCTAATCATGTTTTACCTTTATCCCACATTCATGAGAATGTGTTGAATCCTTTATCCTTTGGGCTATATAAAGAGCCCTCCTCCTACCTTTATACCTACACCTAAACTTCTTAAGAGAGCAAATGCAAAGCATATAGCAAAGAGACTAAGAGCTTGCCTTTTGTTTTCTTGAGAGGTCACCATTGTTAAGAGCTAAAGCTTCCTATTCTTGCATTCTTTAAGGATCAAACAAAGCAATTTTTGATTGCCATTGGAGCTAAATAGGTCCATTCATTCTTGTTGGTAATCTAGGAGAGTAGAGATGTTAAAATAGCATGCATAGTTTTGATCTCATGTTTTCAAAGTTATAATGTTAGTTTAGATCTTGCTTAGTTCTCTATCTTGATGGTGTTTATACTTTGTTTTAGCTAAATTGTAGAACTATTTTAGGTGGTAGTTCTTGCTTCATTTGATTTAGCATTAAGAAAAGTATACATGCACACAAGCACCACGATGAGCTCTAGCTGTTGAAGTAGAGGCCGAAAAAGTGGTAGGGGATTGGTTAGTCGAAATGTTGTATCCTGAGGGAATAATTGAAGGGATACCATGGAAAACTAAGATAACACAGTGTAAGATTTTTGGCATTAACCACATAATGGATAAGTGCATGAAATATATCACTGCCGAGTTCATTAGAAAGACTAATCGAAGGACAAAAGATGGAGATAGGGTTTTGCACGAATCTTTCAGAAAATTGCTTGAAAGTGTAGGAGTCATGCACATTCTTGAGATACCTTACTTTGGGAAGCCTGAGCAATTATATTAGTGGATCATGTCATGGGTACACAAAGATTTATTTTACTTCATGGGTAGAAGAATGTGGATTACTGTTAAAATAATGAGGAAGGTAACAAGATTGCATGACTTAGGATGGGATATTACTGGTGACATATATGATGATGATGGTATTGATGTAACAAATGTTGCGCTTGAGTATAGAAAGGGGGGTCAGGTGTTTAATGTTACAAATATTAAAGATATGGTGATAAGGGTCATAGTAAAGCTAGCGGGCTATAAGCTAGGTGCCTCTAAATGATGGAATGAGGTAAATCAACACTCGTTTCATATATCACACAAATTCACCAACAAGACCTATTATAACATTGTTGGATACATTGAAGAGAAATTAGTTGCTGAGGCACACATCCAGGAAAAAGAAGGTGAGAAAATTATGTTGGGCGGTATTCTTCTGTTACTTGTATTCAGTGAGATTGGTGTACTTGATGGGTTAAGGGAGAATGTATGAGAATTCCCCTTAGAGAACAAGTCAGCAACAAAGAAATTTTTGAAGTATACATGGCACGAATCCATTTCAAACACATACAAAGAGTGACATGAAAATTGGTTTAG
Source organism: Taxus chinensis (assembly GCA_019776745.2). NCBI lineage: Eukaryota > Viridiplantae > Streptophyta > Pinopsida > Cupressales > Taxaceae > Taxus > Taxus chinensis. Next base: position 98,153,114 of record CM034157.1, read on the forward strand.
GTGGTTTCACTGGGAATTTGAAGGGGAATGGCATGTACTGCGCGAGTTACTTACTATGTTGGATGGCAAAGCAAAGTTTGTTGTTTACTAGCACTTCAGTTTAGGATTGTTCCATATGAAGACGAGCGAGAAAATCCCTTGTTTTAATTTTTCTTTCTCTTTTACTACATGTTACTTTAAGGATTACATGAATAAGTTGCATAACGTGCACAAAATTTAGTTTGACACTGATAAGGTAGACACAGATATCCATATCATAAGCAAGACCTATGTATGGCCAAACAGGGAAGCGTATGTCGAAACGCTTGAAATAGATAACATTGACAAAATGCCATAAACCATGTGTATAGGAAAGATTGAACCGACGAGTGTCTATGTGTACCTTAGGCCACACTTCAAATATGGAAAGGTGATTAAAGGTGAGGAAATAGTGCTGTCAGGTCCCCTAAATAAGAAATAGACCCTGGGCACTACAAGGCCAGTTGAACCTACGCCCCCCACTTAGGAAAAACCAGTTCCTACAGGCTTAGAGAATGTTCTAGAGTAAAAGGAAGAGGAAAAGGTTGACAACACAAAGCTAGACCACACACGAAGGATTCTACGTAGAAGGCATACATTTAGAGATGGTGGCACTGGAACATCATAACCAGTCAGGAGGTCACCACATATAACACCAGTGAAGAATGAAAAAGAATAAAGGAGGAAGCACCGAAAGTACATACCAATCAAAGATAACGAGGAGGATAAGTCCTCATGACAAAGCACACAGGATGATGTGGCTACTCCAAGCCTTGAAATAAAGGATGATGAGGAGATGGGGAAAAAAATAATCTATAAGGAAGTGGGCCCGAGTGTAAGTGCCCAAGAACTTGTTGAGGATCAAAGAAACGCTGGTGGAGATCATAGTACAACTTACATGTGAAGAAAAAGAAACCGAGGAAGGAGAAAAAGTCAAACAGAGTGTGGACATGAAATGGTTTGTCCCATGAAGGAAAATGTAGAATAGGCACAGTAGTAAGTTTCTCCTTCAATGTCTCGAATGCACGCTACTGTTGTTATCCCCAGTAAAATGTACCTTTTCCTTTCAGTAACTCTTCTAATGGTGCGACAACTTTGGCATATCCTTTGATAAAATTTATGTAATATCCTGTATTACCCAAAACTCCACACACCTCACTTTGACTGGTAGGCTCCCTTAGGCCTATAATGACGGCAACCTTTTCTAGATCAACCAACAAACCCTCCTTGCAGATTATATGTCCTAAAAGTATCCCAAATGGTGCAGCAAATATACACTTCTTGATGTTCAAAGAGATACTTAACTGTCTACACCTTTCAAACATTAAGCACAGATTGTCATAATGATCCTTAACTAATCCATACACCGTCAAATCATCTAAATATACATGTAAGAAGTTGTGAATAAATTCCTTAAATGCTTGGACAACTATGCACAAAATACAGCAGGTGCATTTTTCAGACCAAAAGGCATGACAATATAGGCAAAGCTACCTCATTCAATAGTAAATGTAGTCTTTTCCTAATCCTCCTAGGCAATTCAAACCTAATGATACCCAGAGAAACCATCTGTAAATGAATAGATTTCACGTCCTGCAACACCTTCTAATATTTCCTTAGTGAATGGCATAGGAAATGGATCAATTACACATGCAGCATTCAGCTCCCTGTACTCCACCCATATCCTAATCCGTCCATCCTTCTTGATACTAATTACCATTAGACTAACCCATTTTGACTCATCAAGGGGATTTATAATCCCAAACTTCAACATCCTATCAATCTCTTCTTTGATCTTTTCGTGAAAATTGGGGTTCATCCTGTAGGGTCTCTTTCTCACTGGGCGCGCACCCTCTTTAAGCTTGATTTTCATCTCTCCTAATGATTCATGGTACCCCCTAGGAAATAAGTCTTGGTAATCCTTTAGTAACTCTATGATTTTTGCCACTTCAGAGTCTGACCAATAGTCACCAATTATGGCTTCCTTATGCTCAATATTGGTTCCAATATTCACCCGCTTTGTCTTCATAGGTTTATGATAGGTGCACGTGGTCTTATCCACACTGTCCAATACCTCACACCTCCTTATTGAATGGTTTACATCCAAATTATCTACTTCTTTGTCATCCACTAAATAGACCATTTTTCCTTTCTCTTTCTCAAGGAAAGCGCGTTGAAGTATTGTTGCATCGGCCTCTAGTTCTTCATCAAGACACGCTCCCGAGTCTTCTTTGCCTAAAAAATCTTGAAGGAGTTCTTCAGCCTTGGAACTATATCCCATATTTAAGTGCTTTATGAATTTCAATGATTCCTCCACCGAAGGATTTGTAGAGAAGAATTAAAATTTCTGGGTCATCCCTAGAATTAAATTCTACCAATTTCTAGTTTATCTATAGAGTTCTACATACACATACCAAGCACACGTGCATCCTTGTAAAGTGGAATAAAACTTGTGCACCCATAGTGAAGATGGTAAATCTTCCTGTGCTTCTGTCTAGAGTCTCTCAAATTTCTGAACATGTTGCTGAATAGGTTGATTACTGTGATAAGTATTGATTTGAGTAGGTGCATTGATCCTGAAAAACCTAGTAGTAAGAGCAATCCCAATTTCATTCCACCCAACAAGATTATACCTGTGGGTCACCCACCAACGTTCTACCATCTCACGTAGTGTATATGCTAGCATAGTTCTTCTTTCCAGTGGGTTTATCCATTATTATTCCATGGTGCGTAAGAATACCATGGGATCCCCTTCTCCAGTGTAATAAGGTACTGAGTTGTTACCTATCCTCCTGATATAACATGGTTTTTTTGCCTTGAGGGAATATGCTCTTTACTTCACGCCCTACCAACTCATAAGTGTTGTGAACCCAATTATCACTAACAACACTTGTAGTATCACTAATATATTGTGCATCCTCCCACTAAATTAGTCCTTTTTTGGTTAGTTCAATCATCTCTGGGTCTTGGATGGTGCGTACATAAATCCTATTCAGATATTCTTCACTTAATGGCTCTACATAGGGCACAAATTTTCCATCTGTCAAAGGGATAATAAATCTTTCCTTTTTTTTTTGTCCACTCAAAATTCCCTGCTCTTAAGAAAGTGAAAATTCAAAATTTTGAGTTTAAGTGTCTTCTCTGTTGTACTGAAAATGTTAAAAGTCGAGAAATTGAGAAAATCTGTGTTTTTGGGTCATTTTGTGTGTTTTTCGGGCCTGTCGGACATTTTTGTCCCGCGTGTCCCAAGTTCAAAAGTGCGCTCTGTTCCCCGATCGGCCGGTTTCCCCGAAGTTTGTCTTTTTCGGGCCCGTCGATATTTCTTGTCCCAAATGTCCCAAGTTCAATTGTGCAAGTTGTTCCATTTTCGGCCGAAACACCCGAACCGCGTACTTCGCACTTTCTTGTCCCAAGTGTCCCAGGTTCAATCGGGCAAGTTGTTCCATTTTCGGCCGATTCACCCGAACCGCGTACTTCGCGTTTTTGCGTCCCAAATGTCCCAAACTCTTCCGGACCCATTGTCACCTTTTCGTCCGATCCGGCCGAGTCGCGTGTTTCGCGTCCTTTCGTCCCGCATGTCCCAAAAGGCATTTGTGCATCTTTTCCCCGCTTCGCCCGAATCGGCCGAGCCGCGTGTTTCGCGCATTCGCGTCTCACATGTCCCAAATGAACCAAGTGCCATTCGTGCTTATTTTTCCCGCTCTACCCGAATATCATGCTTATTCAAATTGGTAGGTATGTATTAAATGCGCATTCATTGTCTTTCTCTCTCCTAATCGGCTATATAACGAGCATACCCCCTTTGCATTTTTCACACTGCTTCCATGCTATCCTTTGCTCGAACCCTTGCAATCAGAAAACCTGCGCGTGTATCCCTTTCCTTTGTAATTCCTTCCCGAGTCTAATTTGCGTCTCTGTCCTCCCAATTACTATCAATATGAAGATCAAATTTCAGGGACAGGAACAAATCTCGCCACTAGAATCTGCCGTTCACAATATAGGGGACAGTGAAGCTCGTCATCTTGATTTCAGCGATTTTTGGGCAAGGATGGCAGATGCAAACCCTACACCAATGGCGCAGATGATTCACGATAGCGGTTTGGCTTTTGCTGGAGGTTTCCCAATCTCGGTGCAATGTGCTGATACAGTGCTTTCATGCGGAGCTCACTTCGACCCTGATTCGAGTGAATTAACCAATGTACACGGGGAACTCATCGCCAAGCTGGATGCTGCCGCCATTAGCACTGCTCTGAGGATCCCAGAGATGGATAATGCCATAGTTGTTTCCCAGGATCAAGCACAGGCCCTGTTCAATCAAGACAGCGACAAATACAAGGCGCGGGTGGTGAAGTCATGGCTTAAAAACCCTAAGAAGGGAGCGTCTCGTCTATCCAAGACTCTCTTCCGAGTAGATTTCAATGAAGAGTTGTCAGATTTCATAATCCTACTGGCTCGGGTTATGGGCTTACCTTCTACTAACGAATTCCATTTCTGGATGTGCCCGCTCATCAGCATGGTGTGCGAGGGAACTCAAAATATCAACTGGGCGGAAATCATCAGCATGAATTTGGCGGAGCAGCTGTCCAATGTACAGCAAACGAAGAAGTTCTACATGACTTCGTACCTGATGTATACTCTGGCGGCATCAAGGCAATGGTTTGGTTTTTCTTACATTGATGCCCACAAGGATGATCCTGTATATGCCTACTGCCCGCAGTTCACCCTAGAGACCAGCAATCACAATTTCAGAAGGGTAAATGATGCTTTCACCATGTACGTGGTCAGGCTGCTTGAAGGTGACACTGCTAGAAGGTTTTCTGATGAAGCCATGAACCTGATATCGCACTACGGTGCCTATTTTATCCAATTCAGAAAATTCTCTTATATCAGGCTTGCTGGCTATGAGAGCACCCCTTTGAGGCTTCCCATGTTCTGCAGTGATAAGATGGCTTTGATAGAAGTATGCAGGTAGTTAGACAAATTACACAGAACCTGCAGAGACAAGAAGATTTCTGGTTTGCACTTTCCCATCTCTTTGGGAAATTACACTTGTAAAACAGCCCTGGACGCACAGAACATAGAAAGAGCCCTGGTTCCTATCACTGTTCATTTCTTCAAGCCAAGAACTTGCTTCGACTTGAAGAAGTTCATTGAACAGAACATCAAGATAATCTATCATCATAGGGCAGATACAGAAGACTATTGGGCTGACTGTGCAGATGATTTTGAGGCTAGAAGGAGGCACTATGGCAGGTTCTCTCTACAATTGATCCAAGAACTCAGCTTGTTCCAAGTTCCTGAAGGACTCCAGGATGACAATTCTGATCTATACTCATATGAGTATGACAATGTGGTTAAGCACACTCCCTTGGAGGACTTGGATTGGAACAGGAAAGAGAAAGATGATCTGGCCGAGATCCTTGCTCCAGTCTTAGTCAGGACTAAGGTCTGGTTTGACAGGAAAGTTCGAGAGCTCAGAAGGCACTCAGGAGAATCCTCTTCTAAGGATGTTTCAACACCAAGGAGGGAAGCATCGACTCCCATATCAGACACACCTGTGCAAACCCCTCCTGCCTCATCAACGCAAGGACCTGCAGCTTCCACTCCTTCTTCATCCACTCAAGTGTACCAGAAGAAACTCAAAGAGGTTAAGAAGGAGCCTGTGGAAAAAGATCCTCAAAGAAAGCAGGTAGAAGTGCCTTTGGGACCAGAGAACATCATTGTTCTCAGTGAAAGTGAAGAGAGTGAAATGCCAGCCCCTGCAAATGCTCCTGAAGATCCAACAGATAAAGATAAGGAAGTCCAGAGCACTGAACTTCCAAGTGCTATTGATTCTTCTGCAGCAATTGTCTCCAGCGCCCCACTCACATCTCAACTTGAGACAGCAGATGTGCAAACCTTGAGCGTCATGAGCTCTATGTCTCTTGGTCCTCTTGCCCCTCCTGCTGCTTCCTCTTCCTCTTTTGCATGGGTGCAACCTTTTGTTGACAGTAGGAAGAGGAAATCTTCCTCTCGGAGCTCAGGGCCAAATTTCGATGCTGTCGCAGCCTTGTTGGGCACTACTCCTTCTCGTGCCAAGAAAGCCAAAATCACCTCCAGAATAGTGTCTGATGCTCAAGGTCAGCAATTCCTGGAGATTGCTAAGCCTACAGTAGACAAATCAGAGCAGGACTTGCAGGCATCTGACTTAGAACTCTCAAGAATTCCAATGGGAGAGTCTACTCCTGAAGGTGAGATCCACAACCTCCAGGAAACGGTCACAAGAGTCATTGGGAGGGTAGAGAAAGGGCAGCAAACTATTGAACAGTTGGAGGAACAAGCCCAGATTCTCACAGGTTTCATCAAATCTCTTTTGTCTAAGGACAAAGTTTTGGACCCTACCCCATTGACTACTCTTCCACCACCTGTAATTTTGAGCCAAGATGAAGTACAGAGTATCAAAGACATGCACAAGTATTCTGTCTATGGCAGAGCTATGGAGGCCATGGTGGAAGATATGCTTGTTGCAGGATTGAACTTCATCGATGAAGCTTTCAAACTCCACGGAAAGGTGAACAATTTGCAACAGAAGTTCTCCTCCACTATCGGGGTCATAGATAAAGAGCTCAAACTCTGGAGCAGTTGCATAGTAGACCTCCGTCTCATGGGACAGACAGATGAGAACATTTTATTGGCAAATAAGGTTTTTGATGATGCAAAGGATAATCTGTCAAAGTCCTGGGTTTACAGCGTGGAGTGGAAGATCAAAGTCTTGGAGGAGGCTTTGGGAGAACTGAAGAATAGCTGGCAGAAGGGTGAAGCTTTCAAGACACTGGTTGTATCTGCTTTCAAAGATATACATTGTCATCTTCAGGATGAAACTTCTGGTGTGCCCCTTTCCTTGCAAGAAATCAAAGCTCAATTCAGAGCTTTTGTCAAAGATAATCTATTCAAGGAAAGCTCCATCTCCAAAGAGAAAATGAAGGAGATCTGCTCTCTTCAATCTGCCATTGAAGAAGCAAATAAAGATTATCATACTCATGTCGAGTTTGATAAAGAAATGGAGAAGTGTCTCGGATTTTGGGGTCAGTCTACAGCCAACACGTCAGTCCCTCGTGGCAGAGACATAGCCGAGGCATTGAAGAGATTCAGGCAGCGAATTTTGAAGTCAGTGGGTCCCTCCCAGTCATAACCACCTGTCTTCTTCTCCGTTTTCTTCTCTTCTTTTCTAATTCTTTTTCTCGAATTCATTGTAATTAGTTGAGGTATTGCGATTGGCAATCCTTAACTAATCTTTAGTTAAAAGAAGTAGTTACAAAGAGTAACTGATTTGTAAGCTATATAATGGCCTCTCCACGCCATTTTGAAAGGAGGAAGAACTTGGTTTATTTTCTGAAAGTGTAAATAGATCATAAAGAAATCAATACAGAAGGGCTTTCCATTCTTTGTCTATCTGATCTCTGTTATCCCTAAGCTTTCATTTAATTTTTGTGAAGATCATTTGTCTCTAGTTTGTTAGTCTATGATTGCATACTCTCCAACTTTGCAAGCATGGTGATCTTGTATAACCAAGAAGGAACTTTGTGTCCTTGATTAATGAATCTGTGTTATGTTAAGAAACTTTGTGTTCTGGCAGATGTTATTTACAGAACTTTGTGTCTTTAAATTCCATCTTATTTATATGATACAAATGATCTTGTTTCAATTCACTGTAACTTCGCATACATAAAGAATTACTCTGTTATCTATAATTCTGCATGTTGCCTTTCTGCTCATTCTCGTACTCTCATTCCTCAGTCCTTTTGTAATTGATGATCTTTATAGAAAACACTTTCGTAATATCCAAGTTCAACCAGAAAATCATGTTTTGTATATTTGTAAATAGGTTCGTTTCTGAATAAGGGAACCTCTCCCATTAAAGAGGAGGGACTTCTTGTCCCCTGACTGTTGCTCTTCGTAAAGTCCTATTTGACGACCAACAGTTTTTGGCGACTCCGCTGGGGAAAATCATATTCCAGTTCTGTAATTTTTGATCATCCTTTGATCTGGCGACTCCGCGTTTTACTCGAGGGAGAAGGGCCCTTGGTATTGAAGATTCTCAGTTTCAGCTTTTGGAGCAGCAGGGTTTTCCTTTCCCTTCAACAAGAAATAGAAGGACTCGTTCGACAAGCACTCCACCTGTTCAAGATAGAATTCCTACGGGTGGTATTCCTTCAGAGCCAGCTAGTCCTAATCTTCGAGCTTTGATTCTTGCTGGTGTTGCAGTTCCTCTCCAAGCCGTTTTTCCAAGAATGGCGGTACCATTGCCCTGGGGTCATCGTGTCGGGCCCCTTGCTCTTCCTCAGCCTTTGCATGAGTTACCCAGAGGTAACCGGAAGAACTTCCCTAAATTCAAAGGCGATGGCAAAGTGCATCCTGATGAACACATCGCAGCCTTCATAGTTGCATGTGGAGTTCTGGGAGTTGAACATGAAGACGTCTCCGTGAGACTGTTCGTTGAGACTTTACAAGATAATGCTGCTGATTGGTTCTATCACCTTCCGGCTGGTACTATCACTAGCTGGGACACCATGAGAACTAGGTTTGAAAACCGTTTCAAACCAGCAGAAGATGTGCATGCCTTGCTAGCCCAAATCTCTCAGATAAAGAAAGATTCACCAGAGCCCATGAGAGAATTTGTGGCCCGATTCAACAGGTTAATTAATAAAATTCCGGTAAATACTCGACCTGTTGATCAAATCCAAAAATGTTTCTTCCTAAATGCCCAATCGCCTGAAGTTAGTTATGCGCTGAGAAGGGCTAATCTCGCAACATTGGTTGAGGATCAAACTCTTGCTGTTAGTGTCGAGGATGATTTGATCATGTCAGGGAAGTTGAGGAGAGACCCTTCCAAATCTAAGTCTGCTGCTTCCTCCTCTTCCACCCCTGGACCTAATACTGATCCATTAGTTCAAAAACTTGCGAATGATCTCATTGCTATAAAGAAACAATTGGCTCAGCATGCTCCTTATGCAGACGTTCCAAGGAGAAATTTTCAGCCCAGAAATCATTTGCCTGCTTCTCAAACAAGATTAGCACTTGAAGGACCTCCTGTTAAAGTTCCTGTCAATGCAACCTGTGAAGTTGAGGAACCAGATGATGATGAGGATAATGAAGCTTGCGAGGAGTTTGTGGAAGAAGTTGATGATGAAGCAGATGAACTTGAGGGATCTCGAGTTAATTTCTTCACCACTGAGGGCATTGATGATGGAGATGATTATGATGAAGTAGTAGCAGACATGAATAGCGAATCATTTGCTGTCATGACTCGAGAGCAGACAAATCAGAGGGAGAAAGTGACGCAGCCCCCCAAGAAATCTAAGGAGCAGCCGGCAACTATCCCTGTAATTGCAAAAAGAGGATCTCCTATCCCCACTTCATCTACACCAAAGGTGAGTCCTGTCAATCCTGCTATTAAAGTTACTTCTTTTTCCCCTAAAGTTGATAAACCTAGGATCTCAAGTGATGATGGCCCGTCCACTTCTGGGTCTTTTGATATTATTGATCATCTGAAAAAGACTAAGGTTCAAATCTCAGAGGCTGAGTATTATCAAACCCATCCCAAAGCTTTTGCCAAAATGATTCAATTTGTTAATTCCCATTCTAAAACCACCTCTAAAGGCCTTTTACCCACTCCCTTCTGCACCACAGCCTAGTCTGGTAGCTGCTGTCACCTCACCTAATGACAAAATTAAACCATTTTATGTAACACTTCTTATAGCTGGCCATAGGCTCAGTAATTGTGTCATTGACTCAGGAGCCTCAGACAATGTGATGCCTGCTAAAGTAGCTCATGCCTTAGGCTTGACCCTCACACGCACTTATGGATCTTGTTACTCCATGGAGAGTAAGGAAGTGCCCCTGGTCGGAAGAATTAAAGATGCACAAGTGGCTTTTGCTGCTTTGCCTGAAAAGAGAGTTTTGGCTACCATCTTAGTAGCAGATATTCCTCCTTCATACGGGATGTTGCTAAGTAGGAACTTCTGTAAGGATGTGGGTGGAGAAATTCAAATGGATTGGTCACATGCACTCGTACCTGTTAATGGACAAATGAAGAAGTTGATGCCTGAGAAGCAATCTGAGTATATTGTACAAAAAACGGATGATCCTAAAGCACAAATACTCTATGAGGATATGGGTCATGGTAACTATATGATTATGTCCCCTGATGAAATCCAACTCCCCAAAGTGTCACCTAAAGATCCTAATGGTGTTTGGATTTTAGAGTTTGATGGAAGTTGTTCCTCAGCTGGTTCTGGAGCTGGTGTCCTACTGGTGTCACCTGAAGGAAGCCTACATCCTTTTTCATTTAAGTTGCAGTTCGAAAATACTAATAATACAGCAGAGTATGAGGCTCTCATTCTTGGACTGCAAGTGGCCAAAGAACAAGGTGTAAAGAATCTTCTGGCTCGTGGTGATGCAGAATTGATTGTAAAGCAAGTCAGAAGCCTTTTTCAGGTAAAAAATGGAAGGTTGAAACACTACCGGAATCAGGTTTGGGATTCCATTGAATTTCTTGATGCTTTCTCCATTGAGGCAATACCTAGGGAGAAGAACAGCAGGGCTGATTCACTAGCAGTCTCAGGGTCACTACTGATTCCTCATCCTGACTTCTCTCAGGATAAGTTCACCATTGAGATGGTCCATCGGCCTAGTGTACCTGATAATACCAATAACTGGCAAGTTTTCAATGATGATCAACACTTGCTTTCTTTCCTTGAACTCAAGGGTAATTTCGAACAGCTGTATTTTGAAGGAAGTGACAACCTGCCTCGTGAAAGTGTGCCCTTTGACAAAGCAGTCACCCAAGGAGAAGAAACGGATCAGGATGGATGCATCAATCTCAAAGGAAACAAGATTCCTAAAGGATTGGTGAGTTTGGAGGAACTATTTGATAAACATGACAGGTATGTGAAGTCTAGAGCTTCCACTGGACCTCAACAATCAGCTGAGTATGACAAGATTGATATTGGGAGTTCTACTGATCCTAAGCTCGTGAACATTGGAAAATGTTGCACAGCAGATGAAAGGAAGAAAGCAATTGATCTTTTAAAGAGGTATAAGGATGTTCTTGCTTACTCTTATGAAGATTTGAAAGCTTTCAAACCAAAAGATATGCAGCATTTTATTCCACTCAAGCCTGGAATTAAGCCTTTTAAGCAGAAACAGAGGCAATACAACCCCAAAATAGCTGACACCATCTTTCAGGAAATTCAGAAGTTGTTGAAGGCCAAAATCATTTTTCCCATTCACCATTCAACATGGATTGCAAATATTGTGCCTGTTAGGAAGAAAAATGGTGAGATCCGCATCTGTGTTGATTTCAGGAACCTAAATCAGGCTTCCTTGAAAGATAATTATCCTTTGCCTATGATGGATCAGGTCTTGCAAGCAGTAACAGGATCTGAAATGTTATCTATGCTTGATGGATTCTCGGGATATAATCAGGTAGAGGTTGATACTGCAGATCAACACAAAACAGCTTTCACTACTCCTTGGGGTACCTTTGCTTACAAGAGAATGCCTTTTGGGCTCATTAATGCTGGTGCCACTTTTCAGAGAGCTATGGATCTGGCTTTTGGAAGTTTGAAAGGGAAGTGTATTGTCATATACCTTGACGACCTGACCGTGTTTTCTAAAACAAGGGCGGATCATTTTGACCACCTGGAAACAGTTCTGCTAAGATGCAGAGAGCATGGGATTTCTTTGAATCCTAAAAAATCTGTCTTTTGTGTCACCGAGGGAAAATTATTAGGGCACATCGTTTCCAAAGATGGTATTAAGATTGATCCTGAACGAGTACAAGCTATCCAGCAAATTCCTCTCCCAACCAGTAAAAAGGGCGTGCACTCTTTCTTTGGTAAGATCAATTTTTTAAGAAGGTTCATCCTTGATTTTGCAGAGTTAACTTTGAATATTTCTCAGATGATGAAAGGGAAACAAATGTTTGGTTGGTCTTCTGAAGGAAAGGAATCCTTTGAAGGTATCAAGAGAGCTATCGCTAAAACTCCTGTTTTAGCCTGTCCTGATTTCAGCAAAGATTTTATTATCTATTGCTATGCCACAGATAATACCTTGGCTGCTGTTTTGACTCAAGAAGACTCTAACGAGCATGAACTCCCAATTGCGTTCATGAGCTATATTCTGAAAGATCATGAGTTAAAATACACCATGATGGAAAAACATGCTTTTGCAGTGGTCAAAGCTGTTAAGCAGTTTCATTTTTACATCCTCAATTCTCATTCCATGGTGTTGGTTCCAGATACAACTGTTAAGTCAATTCTCACACAACAAGAATTTGGATCCAAGAGAGGGAACTGGGTTGCTAAGGTCCAAGAATATGACATTGACATCAAACCGACCAAGCTGGTTCGTGGAAAAGGTCTTTGTGAGCTCATTGCTGAAGGAGCTAAGCATGAATTACTGGAGAACAAAGTTGGCCTTCCTACCGTTCTGTTCCTTAGCTCAGTTGATGAATGGTATGCTGACATCACCCATTTTCTCACCTATGGGGAATGCCCCTCTCATTTAACTGCCAAAGAAAAGAGGACTGTTAAATTGAGGTCAGTGCAATATGTGTTGTGGGAAAACGCCTTGTTCAAACGTGGGTTAGATGGGAGATTTTTGAAATGTGTGGACAAGGAACAGCAGAGAAAGTTGCTCTCAGCTTTTCATGATCAGGCATGTGGAGGGCACTATTCATCAATGGTCACTGCTCACAAGATACTTCGTGGAGGATATTACTGGCCTTCCTTGTTCAGAGATGCATCCAAGTGGGTTGATAAATGTGAGGCTTGTCAGACCTTCGTGGGAAGACCCAAATTGGCCTCTTTGCCTCTTAAGCCAGTTGTAATTGAAGAACCTTTTCAACAGTGGGGTTTGGACTTCATTGGAACACTTAATCCTGCTTCTAGTGCTGGTCATACTCATGTGTTAACTGCCACGGACTATTTCACCAAATGGGTAGAAGCTATTCCAGTTAAGAGTACTACTTCTGAAGTGGTGTGCAGCTTCATCAAAGAGAACATCTTGGTAAGGTATGGTGTACCTAACAAGATTGTAACAGATAATGCTTCGAATTTCTCTTCAACTGAGATAATGGATTTTTGCTATGGGTATGGCATTTCTTTGGCTCACTCCTCAGATTACTATCCTCAGGGAAATGGGCAAGCAGAATCCACTAATAAAAATTTGGTGACTATTATAAGGAAATTAGTCAATGAGTCTCAACGAAACTGGCACAAGAAGCTCTATGATGCTCTTTGGGCAGACAGGATTACACCAAAGAGAGCTATTGGAATGTCTCCTTTTCAAGTGGTATATGGAGTAGAAGCTCAATTGCCAGTAACAGTGGAGCTGCCAGCCTTGCATCTAATGAAGGCCATTGAAGATACTAGTTTCAGTGATGCTTTGGATAAGAGAATTATGTACCTTCACAAACTGAATGAGGACAGATTGGAGGTTGCTGATAGGATATCTGTTCACCAGCAGAAGGTAAAGGTCCTGTTTGATAAGAAAGCCAGGTTCAGAGATTTCCAAGTTGGAGACACTGTGTTGTTATGGGATAAAAGGCATGAACCTCGTGGCAGCCATGGCAAGTTCGATTCCCTTTGGCTCGGACCTTTCAAGATCAGACACTTTGCTGGTAAGAATTCCTTTTATCTTGATTACATGGATGGTTCTCCTCTCCCACTTCCTTATAGTGGGCAGTACCTTAAGTTGTTCAAGTCTTAGGTGATTAGGGAGTCCTTTGTATATTCTGTACAGCGTTTTTGTTTTTCTTTCCTTTTTGTTTTGGTGTGTTGTCCTCTGTATTGGTTTGCTTTTTGACTCCGTGGCCCAATGGATAAGGTACTGGTCTGCTTCCCCGAGTTTGTCTAAGTTCTTACCTTGTCTCATTCCTTGAATTTATGCCAAGTCATCCCCAGAAGGAGCCAGCTGTTGTCCACTCAAAATTCCCTGCTCTTAAGAAAGTGAAAATTCAAAATTTTGAGTTTAAGTGTCTTCTCTGTTGTACTGAAAATGTTAAAAGGCCGAGAAATTGAGAAAATCTGTGTTTTTGGGTCATTTTGTGTGTTTTTCGGGCCTGTCGGACATTTTTGTCCCGCGTGTCCCAAGTTCAAAAGTGCGCTCTGTTCCCCGATCGGCCGGTTTCCCCGAAGTCTGTCTTTTTCGGGCCCGTCGGAACTTCTTGTCCCAAATGTCCCAAGTTCAATCGGGCAAGTTGTTCCATTTTCGGCCGAAACACCCGAACCGCGTACTTCGCACTTTCTTGTCCCAAGTGTCCCAGGTTCAATCGGGCAAGTTGTTCCATTTTCGGCCGATTCACCCGAACCGCGTACTTCACGTTTTTGCGTCCCAAATGTCCCAAACTCTTTCGGACCGATTGTCACCTTTTCGTCCGATCTGGCCGAGTCGTGTGTTTTGCGCATTCATGTCCCACATGTCCCAAAAGGCATTTGTGCATCTTTTCCCCGCTTCGCCCGAATCGGCCGAGCCGCGTGTTTCGCGCATTCGCGTCTCACATGTCCCAAATGAACCAAGTGCCATTCGTGCTTATTTTTCCCGCTCTACCCGAATATCATGCTTATTCAAATTGGTAGGTATGTATTAAATGTGCATTCATTGTCTTTCTCTCTCCTAATCGGCTATATAACGAGCATACCCCCTTTGCATTTTTCACACTGCTTCCATGCTATCCTTTGCTCGAACCCTTGCAATCTAAAAACCTGCGCGTGTATCCCTCCCTCTGTAATTCCTTCTCGAGTCTAGTTTGTGGCTCTGTCCTCCGATTTACTATCAATATGAAGATCAAGTTTCAGGGACAGGAACAAATCTCGCCACTAGAGTCTGCCGTTCACAATATTGGGGACAGTGAAGCTCGTCATCTTGATTTCAGTGATTTTTGGGCAAGGATGGCAGACGCAAACCCTACACCAATGGCGCAGATGATTCACGATAGCGGTTTGGCTTTTGCTGGAGGTTTCCCAATCTCGGTGCAATGTGCTGATACAGTGCTTTCATGCGGAGCTCACTTCGACCCTGATTCGAGTGAATTAACCAATGTACACGGGGAACTCATCGCCAAGCTGGATGCTGCCGCCATTAGCACTGCTTTGAGGATCCCAGAGATGGATAATGCCATAGTTGTTTCCCAGGATCAAGCACAGGCCCTGTTTAATCAAGACAACGACAAATACAAGGCGCGGGTGGCGAAGTCATGGCTTAAAAACCCTAAGAAGGGAGCGTCTCGTCTATCCAAGACTCTCTTCCGAGTAGATTTCAATGAAGAGTTGTCAGATTTCATAATCCTACTGGCTCGGGTTATGGGCTTACCTTCTACTAACGAGTTCCATTTCTGGATGTGCCCGCTCATCAGCATGGTGTGCGAGGGAACCCAAAATATCAACTGGGCGGAAATCATCAGCATGAATTTGGCGGAGCAGCTGTCCAATGTACATCAAACGAAGAAGTTCTACATGACTTCGTACCTGATGTATACTCTGGCGGCATCAAGGCAATGGTTTGGTTTTTCTTACATTGATGCCCACAAGGATGATCCTGTATATGCCTACTGCCCGCAGTTCACCCTAGAGACCAGCAATCGCAATTTCAGAAGGGTAAATGATGCTTTCACCATGTACGTGGTCAGGCTGCTTGAAGGTGACACTGCTAGAAGTTTTTCAGATGAAGCCATGAATCTGATATCGCACTACGGTGCTTATTTTATCCAATTCAGAAAATTCTCTTATATCAGGCTTGCTGGCTATGAGAGCACCCCTTTGAGGCTTCCCATGTTCTGCAGTGATAAGATGGCCTTGATAGAAGTATGCAGGCAGTTAGACAAATTACACAGAACCTGCAGAGACAAGAAGATTTCTGGTTTGCACTTTCCCATCTCTTTGGGAAATTACACTTGTAAAACAGCCCTGGACGCACAGAACATAGAAAGAGCCCTGGTTCCTATCACTGTTCATTTCTTCAAGCCAAGAACTTGCTTCGACTTGAAGAAGTTCATTGAACAGAACATCAAGATAATCTATCATCATAGGGCAGATACAGAAGACTACTGGGCTGACTGTGCAGATGATTTTGAGGCTAGAAGGAGGCACTATGGCAGGTTCTCTCTGCAATTGATCCAAGAACTCGGCTTGTACCAAGTTCCTGAAGGACTCCAGGATGACAACTCTGATCTATACTCATATGAGTATGACAATGTGGTTAAGCACACTCCCTTGGAGGACTTGGATTGGAACAGGAAAGAGAAAGATGATCTGGCTGAGATCCTTGCTCCAGTCTTAGTCAGGACTAAGGTCTGGTTTGACAGGAAAGTTCGAGAGCTCAGAAGGCACTCAGGAGAATCCTCTTCTAAGGATGTTTCAACACCAAGGAGGGAAGCATCGACTCCCATATCAGACACACCTGTGCAAACCCCTCCTGCCTCATCAACGCAAGGACCTGCAGCTTCCACTCCTTCTTCATCCACTCAAGTGTACCAGAAGAAACTCAAAGAGGTTAAGAAGGAGCCTGTGGAAAAAGATCCTCAAAGAAAGCAGGTAGAAGTGCCTTTGGGACCAGAGAACATCATTGTTCTCAGTGAAAGTGAAGAGAGTGAAATGCCAGCCCCTGCAAATGCTCCTGAAGATCCAACAGATAAAGATAAGGAAGTCCAGAGCACTGAACTTCCAAGTGCTATTGATTCTTCTGCCGCAATTGTCTCAAGCGCCCCACTCACATCTCAACTTGAATCAACAGCTGTGCAAACCTTGAGCGTCATGAGCTCTCTGTCTCTTGGTCCTCTTGCCCCTCCTGCTGATTCCTCTTCCTCTTTTGCGTGGGTGCAACCTTTTGTTGACAGTAGGAAGAGGAAATCTTCCTCTCGGAGCTCAGGGTCAAATTTTGATGCTGTCGCAGCCTTGTTGGGCACTACTCCTTCTCGTGCCAAGAAAGCCAAAATCACCTCCAGAATAGTGTCTGATGCTCAAGGTCAGCAATTCCTGGAGATTGCTAAGCCTACAGTAGACAAATCAGAGCAGGACTTGCAGGCATCTGACTTAGAACTCTCAAGAATTCCAATGGGAGAGTCTACTCCTGAAGGTGAGATCCACAACCTCCAGGAAACGGTCACAAGAGTCATTGGGAGGGTAGAGAAAGGGCAGCAAACTATTGAACAGTTGGAGGAACAAGCCCAGATTCTCACAGGTTTCATCAAATCTCTTTTGTCTAAGGACAAAGTTTTGGACCCTACCCCATTGACTACTCTTCCACCACCTGTAATTTTGAGCCAAGATGAAGTACAGAGTATCAAAGACATGCACAAGTATTCTGTCTATGGCAGAGCTATGGAGGCCATGGTGGAAGATATGCTTGTTGCAGGATTGAACTTCATCGATGAAGCTTTCAAACTCCACGGAAAGGTGAACAATTTGCAACAGAAGTTCTCCTCCACTATCGGGGTCATAGATAAAGAGCTCAAACTCTGGAGCAGTTGCATAGTAGACCTCCGTCTCATGGGACAGACAGATGAGAACATTTTATTGGCAAATAAGGTTTTTGATGATGCAAAGGATAATCTGTCAAAGTCCTGGGTTTACAGCGTGGAGTGGAAGATCAAAGTCTTGGAGGAGGCTTTGGGAGAACTGAAGAATAGCTGGCAGAAGGGTGAAGCTTTCAAGACACTGGTTGTATCTGCTTTCAAAGATATACATTGTCATCTTCAGGATGAAACTTCTGGTGTGCCCCTTTCCTTGCAAGAAATCAAAGCTCAATTCAGAGCTTTTGTCAAAGATAATCTTTTCAAGGAAAGCTCCATCTCCAAAGAGAAAATGAAGGAGATCTGCTCTCTTCAATCTGCCATTGAAGAAGCAAATAAAGACTATCATACTCATGTCGAGTTTGATAAAGAAATGGAGAAGTGTCTCGGATTTTGGGGTCAGTCTACAGCCAACACGTCAGTCCCTCATGGCAGAGACATAGCCGAGGCATTGAAGAGATTCAGGCAGTGAATTTTGAAGTCAGTGGGTCCCTCCCAGTCATAACCACCTGTCTTCTTCTCCATTTTCTTCTCTTCTTTTCTAATTCTTTTTCTCGAATTCATTGTAATTAGTTGAGGTATTGCGATTGGCAATCCTTAACTAATCTTTAGTTAAAATAAGTAGTTACAAAGAGTAACTGATTTGTAAGCTATATAATGGCCTCTCCACGCCATTTTGAAGGAGGAAGAACTTGGCTTATTTTCTGAAAGTGTAAATAGATCATAAAGAAATCAATACAGAAGGGCTTTCCATTCTTTGTCTATCTGATCTCTGTTATCCCCAAGCTTTCATTTAATTTTTGTGAAGATCATTTGTCTGTGTTATGTTAAGAAACTTTGTGTTCTGGCAGATGTTATTTACAGAACTTTGTGTCTCTGAATTCCATCTTATTTATATGATACAAATGATCTTGTTTCAATTCACTGTAACTTCGCATACATAAAGAATTACTCTGTTATCTATAATTCTGCATGTTGCCTTTCTGCTCATTCTCGTATTCTCATTCCTCAGTCCTTTTGTAATTGATGATCTTTATAGAAAACACTTTCGTAATATCCAAGTTCAACCAGAAAATCATGTTTTGTATATTTGTAAATAGGTTCGTTTCTGAATAAGGGAACCTCTCCCATTAAAGAGGAGGGACTTCTTGTCCCCTGACTGTTGCTCTTCGTAAATTCCTATTTGACGACCAACACATCCAAGGTAAGAACATTGAATATTATCTCATGAACAAGAAGATCAAGAAGGTGGAGTAACTAACAGGAATATGCCACCCATCCGTGAAGGATCCTTCAAAGTGATTTCCTTGTCATAATTCATTTTTATGATGGAATATAGTTTTTGGTTATTTGTAGTATATACCAGCTCCTTTTGACAATATGTGTAGCGCATTAGTGACATTCCTTTTAGTCAACTCCTATGCTGACAGATGAGACTCATTGTAGTATGAAATGAAAAATTTAACAACAACTCCCTAAGTCATTCATATGGCAATTGTTTGTTACCTATGTCTGATGCTTTCAATTGTCTTGTCTCCTTTAAGTATGTAGGTGGATCTTATAGAAGATTCCCTTACACTTCAACATCATCTCCTCATATACCTTATTCGAGATATTGCACGAGATTTGAGAGGATGACACGTGAATATGAACGGAACTAAAAATTCCATTCCAGTCGAGGAGAGAGTTTCTACTGGGATGCATGAGGATCCCTGGAAAGACGAGGGTGCTGCCTCAGACACGAGAGGAGGGAGATTTACTTGTAACTCTATCAGATTATTCTCATTCTCTTTTCTGTACATCCATTGATTTTAGTAACACCCTGTAAGATAACAATCCATAATGCAATTGATATTTCTTGTTATTCCAGGTTTTCCCTGATGGGGTCAAAGTGAAGTATAATGTTAGAGACTCCTCATAGCTATGGACTTTCATTAGAACGAACATGCAGACTTATTCTTGGGGACATTCGCATGTATAGTGATCAAGGGATCCCACATGTATAATGTAAATGACTTAACAATACCTTGACATCTTGGCAGGAGACTCCCACATACCTATCAAACTCCCATTATTTTTGAACTCATTGTTCCCAATTATCCCTACAACATTTGCATGGCACTTTGACAGAGTGTGTCTAAATCCACCGTGATGGGATCTTAGAGATTTCATAATGACCTCCTTCATAAGAGGCCCCTCATAATTCCTGTCATAGCGATGATTTAATTTTTATCCTGTTTAACTTGAATGGTCATCTCTTTGACTTATTTACTAACTGGTTCATTTCAGGATGATATGCCGTACCCCAATGTCTATAGCATGAGGATCTAACCAACGTGGATCTACAATCTTCAGGGGCCCCCATCCTTGTGGACACCTAAATTCCCTTGCATGTAGGCGAGAAGATACGCTATGTTTTATGATCAATATTTTCTATTTATAGCAAAGGCATAGAGGAGATGACATCACGATTTAATGATAATCTCATAGTCTAACAACAATGATCATATGGACTTGCGAGGACAACTACCATTGGTGTTTTCCTCCACTTCAAAATCTATACACCAAATCCCTAAGCACATTTCATGCACTAAATTTGTCGATAATTTCTCTACCTGCTTTGCCATAGCTGCAATCTATGCCTCTAAGAATGGGCTAAAACCAGTGTCAGTATATGTCTTATGTGACAACACCCTTCTAAATAGTGTAATCAATCTTGAAATGAACCATTGTGCATGTTGGCTTGCGTGAATATCATAGGAAAGCTTAGACAAAAGCGTTTTAAAATAGGCAACATATCATACACACATTCTTTGTAGTTCCTTGCTTGATTTCTTTATGCGCTTACTCTTCTGCTCAAATGTCCATAATATAGAAATCTTTCAAGAACACATCCTTCAGTGCTACATAATCTATGCAAGTATGATCATGGTTCAAACTTTCTTTACCAGCTATAGGCACATCCCTATAATGTGGTAGGAAATTGGCTTGCCTTGCTCTCAGAAGCCATGATCCCTTTTTCATGCCATAGTATTTCACACATATTCACATGTTCAACAACATCTTCTATGCCCTCTATACTCTAGAAGACGAAGAGACATTTCCATGTAAACATTCTGGGGTTGGTGATGGACCTTTCCCACTTGATCCAGAACCTCTTGGGTTTCCCCTGCCTCCAAAACCTCTAGATCCACCTAAACCAGAGCTGCATATGCCTCTTAAACTTGTAGTTGGAATAGGTCATGTAGATGTACTCCCCTGTGCTTTGACAATAGTACTATACTGCACCTATATGGTCTATGAAGTAGTTCCACTTCCAGAGGTGAATCCAACATTCTACATGCTCATGTTTTATAGCCTAGACGATGCACCTGAAAACACACCTCCAAATAACAATGAAGCCGTCTTCCTACCATTGATGTACTTGCTCTCTTACTTCCCAAATTCTGTTACTGATTACTTTTCTTACTAGATAATGGAAAACCAAGCGTAAGGGATAGGTTATCAGGTAGGTTCAGATGAGAGCCCACGACCCAGGTCATCTCTGCTATTCATGCTTTCCTTGTGAGGGTTCCCTGTCATGATTTCCTAGATGGGGGAGTTCCTGATGCTTTGGCTCCATGTCTTCTACATAAGCTCCAAATCCTTCACGAGCCATCTCTCTCCTCAACTCCATGATGAGCTCTGCAACATCACGATGATTCTCTATCTCCCTCTCATACACCTCATTATACTTGAGATTGGAACCTTAATGATCCTCTCTGGTCTGTGCCAATCCTTACATTGTATATAAGTCCATCACTAATATATAGGAAATTAAAATTTAATTAATATGAAATATTTAGTGTTTCTATGCATTAAAAGTTAACCTAGGTATATATTTTAGGTTAAATATTTAACTCCTCTGACATGAGATATATTTCTAAATTAAATATTCCATAGACCTAGGTAGTATGTGTCAACCATTTTAGGTTGAAAAGGTGGGTCAGGAGACCCCTTGAGTACCAAATTATATAACATAGGAATTTAGGTCCTCATTTGATATCCTTTGAAATCTATCAAAGGTGTGATTCCTCTAAGTGATTTGCTTTTTACCCTTGGTAAATAGGTTTCAAAGGAGAAGGTGATCTTACTGGATGTAAAATAAGTGACAAAACTCTCATAGAATTTACCAGTAACACCCTAGATGCATTGCACATCACTCATCCTAGACTGAGAGCTCACTCGAAGTGCGCAAAGGTACCAGGTCCCTCATTAGGGTTGTTGCAAGTTGCTAGCATGATGAAGACTTAGCACATGCAGTTCCATTACCAACACATCAGTCTACAAAGCATACCAGAACTATATCTAAGGGAGAGCAAGACTTTAAACAATAATCATGATGGAATCAAGTACATGCAATATCCAATTACACACAAGAATACACTCAGATTCAGCCAACATCCTCCATTATATCAAATAAGTGTCTATAGAAGATTCATTACAATAATAGTAGTATACATGTAACAGATTTAGCAACATAATCTCACTATATCTCTCTCTGTATATTCATCATCATACATATATCTACTACGCAGTTCACTACATATATATAAGGGTGGGGACTTTCCCTTCACCACTTATCTAATCCCAAAATAGGTCGCATGCTATTATTAGCCACGCGTGTTACAAAAATAGCCACACATGCAAGTGCGCTAACAATAGACTACTGGTAGTTAACTGACAGTGATAAATCTATTTCCTGGCCTGTGTCCATGCAAAGTGCTTCGTATCCGATCCTCCAAAAATAGCCAATGCATGGTGCACGTCTCTACCTCATTTGTGTGCTCTACACGCCATCTCTAAAAATAGACCTTCATGAGTGAAAATGGCTAAGTCCTGAAAGCTGAACTTCTGCTCCACGCACGTGTTCTCCCTATCCGTTCACACCTTTGAATATGACCTATTTTCCCACATGGACTTCTTCTGTGCTTTCTATCAAGTGTTCTCTGATCAACATTACCCCACACTAATTGCATTGTCACCCCGACAATGGTTATCTCCAAAAATGAATCAAAGAATAGAAGAATAGAAAGAATTTGAATGAATGAAAGAATGTTCTTATCCTGTGGTTTCTTCTTCTATATCCAGACAAATTAATTCAGGATTTTCCTCCTTAATCTCAGCCTCCAAGGTTTTCCACTCAATGAGTGCTTCCTCTACTCTTTCTGGAATGTCCACAACAATAGACTCCAGTTCCTCCTTCACAATTTCTCCTTTCTCATTCTGCAAGACCAACACAATGTTGGACATTGTAGTCATCCTTCCCTCTAGCAAATCCATCTTCTGCGCGATGAGTTTCCCAAGCTCTTCTAGCCAATTTTTGTGTGGTTCTTGGGCTGCTTCCAGGGCCTCATGCTTCTATTTGACCAATGCTAATCTATCTGTGTGGCCCAATGTGTCATCTTTCATTACTTTCTAGACCTCATTGCTCTCCTCCAGGGTTTTTATGTTGATGAGCACCTCTGGAGTTATACAGATGTTCAAGGCTTGGTCTGCCTTCTTCAAAACTTCCTGCAATGCTTGTAGCAATCCCTCATATGATGCAATCTTCCACATCACTGAAGCCTTTTCTCACTCTGCATCTTGTGTTGGATCCTTTGGTGCTGGCATGTGCAGAGGTTCATCTTCAAGCACTAGGTCCACCAATGTACCTACATAGTGTATTGCCAAAGGAAATGTCTTTGGTACCTTTGGCTCTAAGTGTGGCCTAGCTCTTATGACATTATCACCAATTTCCTCTGTGATGTTGATAAATATAGAGTTCTTTTTCTGCACTAAGTCTCTTTCCTATGTTAGGCGCAGTATCTCCTTATCCTTAGTTTTAATTTCTTCCCTTAATGCCCTAATTGTGGCAGCCTTGTCCATATTCCACCTTGCCACCTCTGTTGAGACTTTAACCAATGCATTGCTCACCTGTTCATCTGACATAATAGTAGGCTTTACTGTTATGTGTCTAGCCTGAGGTGTCTTTTTCAACCTCCTTGACATGCATGACTCTTCACACACATCAAAATCTGGTTCATCCATGTGTGTGTGCATCGACCATGATAATTGCTTCCTTGGTGTGCATTGTTGCCATATCTTCATCCATTAATTCCCAGCCATATAAGTCCTTTTGTGTCAGTGTGCTCTGGAAATGGGCACGGAAAATTTTACCTGCATCCTCAGCATAACCCATGGCTGGTGGAATGTGCTCTCCACTTGTTCTTCTTGACCTAGGCTGCTTAGGAACTTGAGCCTCCAGATTTGGAACTTGTGTTCCCATGTCCTGAGTAGTCTCTGTAGCTGTCTCATCTGTTCTCTTTTCTTCCTCTTCTCCTTCCTTCATTTCTTCACCTTGTTGTCCTTCAACATTCTCAGGAGGTGTAGGAGAATTAGGTGCACTTTCCTCTGACTCTTCTGCTTCCTCATTCAATTTTAGTTTCCTTCTTCTTTTCATGGTTGTCTCCTTCTGTGGAGAGAGTCTGGGTGATCTAAACACTATTTGTAGAGTAGCACCTTGGGTCCTTGTTCTCCTAAACACTCTCTTAAATTGATGCTCTCCTTGGACTGCATCCAAGTCCTCTTCATCCCCCTCTTGTGGCTGAGGTGGTGTAGTTGCATGCTCAGCTTCATCCTTATTCGTAGGATGTCTTCTACCTCTATGCTCCAAACCCCCACTATCTTTGCGCTCATCCTCCTCATCCTCCACTTCAATTGTCTCTGTGGGCTTAGGCACTGGAATGTTCTCCATGGTATGCTTACCCTTCGGTGGCCCTGGGAGTGTGAACTCATTCTCCATGTACTTGTTATTCTCCAACTTGGGCTTCAGTTGAAGGTACACCAGTGCTGCTCCAATATCTCCCACAACCAAACTTACTGGTTTAATGCTCAATACATCTGAAATGAGCCTTTCAATATATGCACCCCATCCTGGATACACATATTTCTTCCTTAGCATGTGGTAGTCACAATCTACCTTGTCCGATCATTGAACATTAGTCATCACGCATATGAGAACCTATGTAACGATGCCTGGAAGTACCTTGCTGTGAAGGCATATGGTAACTTACACCAAGGGCTCCATGCTCCATCTATCATGGTGAACTGTGCACTATGCAAAAGTGCTGGTATACAGTGAACTGAACTACCTTTCCAACCACCAAAGGCAAGTCCTTGGGGATGTGCCATTCTTCTTCAAAGGCCGCGGAGCCTATCATACCATTTCTCAACCCTTTGCTTGACTGGTTCTGTCATGGATCCTTCACAGAGGTATTTGTTGAACCACTCCGCTGGTGACTTATGCTCCATGGGATACTCCCATATCTTCTCTTTTGGTCCATCAGGTACTCCGATCTCCATGAACACCAGTGACAATAGAACAGCTCCAAAGCTAATCTTTCCTCCTGTGCATGCTTCTTCAACAATAGTTTCTACAATGTAGCCTGAAATATTGTAGACTACCCCTTGGACATTCTCTTTGCAACATGCAGCCACATGGTGTTCACTTGTGACCACCTTTCCTGGTCATTTAGCTTCGTCACAAGGTGTGTGGCTACCTGCACAACTAGATACTTCTTCAGTTTATCGATGTCCATGCCAGACCCTTTGTGTACCCCAACTCCTTTCTGGTCTCCAAGATTGTGGCCTTTTCTGTTAAATCATTCTTCAAATCTTCTCTGTGTGCCCTTCAATCCTGTTACCATGGAGATTAGTGTGGCTGAAATTCTGGCTTTGTGTCCTGCAAAGTAGAAAAAATCTTCATGCACTCTTCTCATGAGCCACTGGTACAAGGGCTCATATTTCTTGAAGTAAGGGAGCTTGTATAGCTGGTAAACTCCAATCTTCTTCAAGAGCTTCTCACCAACATTGTCGTACACTGACATGTCTTCCACCATGCATTTATTCATCTTTGTGTTCAGCAAGGCATCAAGATCCTTCTTATTCTCTATGGTATGGTGGTTGTACTCACTCACCTTGCTTCTCCTTATGTGAGAATCCCACTCCTGGCCTATGATGACCCCTTCTGGATATTGCATTTCAGAAAAATTGCTTTTGGGAGCCATCTCCTCTTCTTCTATGACCACCTTCTTCTTTCCCTTCACTCCTGCTGCAACTACTTTCTTGGGTGCCATTTCTACCTTGCAATCCTTTGTAAATACTCACCTCTTGAATTCTACAATGTGTGAATCAAACCCTTTCTTGATTCAGCATGCCCTAGGTGAAATTATGTGCCCTCGCTCCTCTCTATCACCTTGCTTCACTCAAACCCTTCACCACCTGGGGATGCAAGCTCTTTCTGCACACAGATCTCTTCATCATGACTGGCTACACACCTTTCACACCTCAATTCGATCACTTGGCTCTTTGCACTTAGCTCCTTTTCAAATACTCTTAATCACAATGGTAAAAATGAACTCGCATCCCATCCTTATATAAATTTTCAAATTTTTGATGCATTTATTGCTCCTTCACCTACCAAATATCCTCTCATTAATTGACCAATTCCATTCTTTCCATGTGGTACATCTTCATGCCCCAGCTATAACCTTCTAGTTCACCTTCCTACCCTTTGGTCACAGACTTCTCTTCAGCGTGCTTCCTTGCACCTGAGTACCTCATCACTGCACCTTCTTCTGGTAGTTGTTATGGCCTCTGCTTACCTCGCGTTATATTGTCCCTTCATTCATCTCCATCTTTGGTCACTTTTTAGAGGCAATCCTTTGACTTGAAAAGCACCCGTAGCAGCTTATTCCTTTCACCTTTCAATTCCCACAATCTTGTACCTGGATATCGACAACCACCCCACACTAAAAGTATGTGCAGTCCTCTGTGCATAAACATGCTTCATATAGTAATTAGCTTCATGCATGCAAGTGTGCTTATTACACAAGAACAATAACTAAATTGACAAAGCATAGCAACAAAGAAGGAAACACATTAAGGAAATACAGAATTGAAAACCTAATCTAAATGGCAATACTACCTTATTACAAACACCAAGAAGACTTATTTATAGTAGGGCTTCAGCCTACTCCCGTTAAAGTAACTGGGTAGCCGTGTTCCATCAAGTGCTTCTAACTGGAAAGCCTATTTCAAGGATGTAAGTGATAACATATGGCCCCAACCAATGTACCTTAAGTTTTCCTGGATGGCGCAAGAACTTAGAGTCATAGAGAAGTACCATTTGTCCAATCTCAAGCTTTTTATCCCTGATGTGCCTGTCATGCCATGCTTTCTACCTGGCCTTTTCTTGCTTCTGACTCCAACGTGCTATGGCTCATCACTCATCCAACTTAATTATCTTTTCAATCCATTCTTCTAAAGCTTTCTCATCAGCTAGACCTCCAGTGCACAATACGCAAAGAAGGTAACATAAATTCTATAGGAAGAACTGCTTCTGTGCCAAACACTAACTGAAATGGTGTGGCTTTGTTCAATCTCTTATATGTTGTTTGATATGCCCAAAGTACTGTAGATACTTTATCATCCCAATCCTTTCTTCCAACATCACATATTTTTGTCAATGTCTGGCTCAAAATTTTGTTGAAAGCCTCAGCAGTTCCATTTTCCTGAGGATGATAGGGTGTAGTCTTATGGTGTGCAATCATGAACTCATCCAATAAAATTTTGATTGTCTCATTAAGAAAATGTGTGCCCCTATCACTGGTCAAACTCAAAGGACATCCATACCTTGTAATAATATTTTCCCATAGAAACTCAGGCTGTTGTAGCCATTGTACAGTCCTTTTTAGGTGTTGCTTTTGCCCACCTCATCAGATAGTCTGTGCAAGTTATGATGTAGTGTGATCCAGTTCTGCACGCAGCTGGTGAAATAGGACCCACAAAATCTATAGCCCATTTCTCAAATGGTTCTGTGCTAGCAATAGGTCTCAGAGGCATTTCATCTCGTTGACCTGGTTTTCCAAGATGTTGACAATGATCACATGCCTTACAAAATTCCTTACAATCTTTATATAGGGTCTCCCACCATAATCCAATGAGTAGAATCTTGCACATTGTGGCATCACCGACATAGTGGCCACCTGCAATACCACCATGAGCTTCTTCCATAATATCCATGTGCTCATGTTCCAATACACAATGGTGCAATACCTCATCTCGGCCCAATTTGTATAAGTCACCACTGATTAACATATAAGGTGCGACGCGTATAGCAAGTTGTTTCTTCTCCAAGGATTTCATTCCTTCTGGTGCCATCCCTATTCGTAGAAAGACAACAATGTCCTCTAGTTCTGATATAACTATGCATCTGGCATGGTATCCTCAATTGCCTGTGCTTCTTCTCCTGACTGTATTCTTGATAGATGGTCTGGTCCAGAATTACTTTTTCCTAGTTTTACCACAACTGTGAAATCAAATTCTTGAAATAAGAGCACCCATCGACATATGTGCCCTTGTAAAACAGGTTTATTTACCAAATACTTCAATGCCATGTGATCTGTATAAAAGATGAATGGTGTAGCTAGTAGGTATTGGTGGAATTTATGTAGTGCATAGATCATTGACAAAGCTTCGTGCTCTGTAGTTGTGTAATTATGTTCTGCAGGAGTCAACTTTCTACTAGCAAAATAGATAGGATGATCTACAATACCTTCTCCAGGTTGAGCCAACACCACACCAATGGCCATGCCAGAGGTGTCAATGTGTACATGAAATGGTTTGTCCCATGAAGGAAAATGTAGAATAGGTGTGGTAGTAAGTTTCTCCTTCAATGTCTCGAATGCGCGTTGCTGCTGTTCTCCCCAGTAGAATGTACCTTTCCCTTTCAGTAACTCTTCTAATGGTGTGGAAACTTTGGCATATCCTTTGATAAAATTTCTGTAATATCCTGTATGACCCAAAAATCCATGCACCTCACTTTGACTGGTAGGCTCCCTTAGGCCTATAATGACTGCAACCTTTGTTGGATCAACCAACAAACCCTCCTTGCAGATTATGTGTCCTAAAAGTATCCCAAATGGTGTAGCAAATATGCACTTCTTGATGTTCAAAGAGATACTCAACTGTCTACACCTTTCAAACATTAAGCATAGATTGTCACAGTGATCCTTAACTAATCCATACACCATCCAATCATCTAAATATACCTGTAAGAAGTTGTGAATAAATTCCTTAAATGCTTGGACAACTATGCATGAAAATACAACAGGCACATTTTTCAGACCAAAAGGCATGACAGTATAGGTGAAGCTACCCCATTCAGTAGTAAATGTAGTCTTTTCCTGATCCTCCTGGGCAATTGAACCTGATGATACCCAAAGAACCCATCTGTAAATGAATAGATTTCACACCCTGCAACACCTTCTAGTATTTCCTCAGTGAATGGCGTAGGAAATGGATCAGTTACACATGCAACATTCAGCTCCCTATAGTCCACGCATATCCTAATCCATCCATCCTTCTTGATACTGATCACCATTGGACTAACCCATTCTGACTCATCAAGGGGCTTGATAATCCCAGACTTCAACATGTTATCAATCTCTTCTTTGACCTTTTCACGCAAATTGGGGTTCATCCTGTAGGGTCTCTTTCTTACTGGGTGTGCACCCTCTTTAAGCTTTATTTTCATCTCTCCTAATGATTCATGCACACCTTTAAGTTCATGGTACCCCCTAGGAAATAAGTCCTGGTAATCCTTTAGTAACTCTATGATTTTTTCCACTTCAGAGTCTGACCAATAGTCTCCAATTATGGCTTCCTTAGGCTCAGTATCTGTTCCAATATTCACCCACTTTGTCTTCATAGGTTCATGATAGGTGTGCGTGGTCTTATCCACACTGTCCAATACCTCATGCCTCCCTATTGAATGGTTTACATCCAGATTATCTACTTCTTCGTCATCCACTAAGTAGACCATTTTTCCTTTCTCTTTCTCAAGGAAAGTGTTGAAGTACTATTGCATCGGCCTCTGGTTCTTCATCAAGACGCGCTCCTGAGTCTTCTTTACCTAATAACTCCTGAAGGAGTTCTTCAGCCTTGACACTATCTCCTATAGTTAAGTGCTTTATGACTTTCAATGCTTCCTCCACCGAAGGCTTTGTAGAGAAGAAGTCAAATGTCTGGGTCATTCCTACAATTAAATTCTGCCAATTTCTAGTTTCTCTATGGAGTTCTGCATACACATACCAAGCATGCGTGCAACCTTGTAAAGTGGAATAAAACTTGTGCACCCATAGCGAAGGTGGTAAAGCTTCCTACCCTTCTGTCCAGAGTCTCTCACACTTCTGAACATGGTGCTGAACAGGTTGATTACCGTGATAAGTACTGATTTGAGTAGGTGCATTACTCCTAAAAAACCTAGTAGTAAGAGCAATCCCAATTTCATTCCACCCAACAAGATTATCCCTGTGGGTCACCCACCAGCATGTTGTTGTCCCACGTAGTGTATATGCTAGCATAGTTCTTCTGTCTAGTGGGTCTATCCACTGTTCTTCCATGGCACACAGGAATACCATGGGATCCCCTTCTCTTGTGTAACAAGGTACTGAGTTGTTACCTATCCTCCTGATATAACGTGGTTTTGTGCCTCGAGGGAATATGCTCTTTACTTTGCGCCCTACCAACTCATAAGTGTTGTGAGCCCAATTATCACAAGCAACACTTGTAGTATCACTAATAGACTGTGCATCCTCCCACTGAATTAGTCCTTCTTTGGTTGGTTCAATCATCTCTGGGTCTCGGATGGCATGTACATAAATCCTATTCAGATCTTCTTCACTTAAGGGCTCTACATAGGGCACAAATTTTCCATCTGTCAAAGGGATAATAACTCTTTCCTCTTTGTTTTCAAAACTGATATAGCCCTTGTTGAACTGAAGATCAACATTATTTGCATAGCACCAAGGATGCCCCAATAGAGCTGGGAAGCTATCTGACTCTGCCAGTGCTAAAACTTCAAAGTCTCTAGTGAACTTGGCTCCTTGTATGGTAATGGATGCATCCTTCAAAACTCTGATGGGAGTGGCCTTAGTCTGATTAGCCATGAATAATACATTAGAGGATGGCTGCAATGGGGGTCTTCCCATTTGTACCCATGCATCCAAGGTAAGAACATTGACTTCCGCACCTGTATCAATCAGTATATTACTCAATAGCCACCCATCCACAACAACATTCAGAGTGATTTCCTTGTCATAATCTAGGCTATGAGGGGGAAGATTCACATGCAGTATCTATCATCCCATCTCAGTACTTACACATGGAGTGTTTCCTTTTAACCAACTCCCTAACAGTGGAATGATGTTTTCCTGGCGCAAGTATTTTACACACTTCCCTCAAGTCATCTATATCAGTTTGGACCATCTCTGATGCTTTATTTTTCTCCTTTAAGTATTGTATCTCACCCTGAAGATTCCTTAGAACTTCCATGGTTTCCTGATAAACCTCCTTCTGATAGGCAGGATCTGGGTACCGTGCATGAAGAACTTATTCTTTAGTGATGGTCAGTTTCTGCTGCAATGCTTCCCTGGCAGCGTGCCGCCTCAGCGTGGGTCGTGATCTTTACTTGTAACTCTTCAGACTCTGCCACCAACTTGGGCATCCATTGATTGTCCACAACACGTTGTATCCTAACCATCCATGTGCCTTTGTTTTCTTGTTTATGTTGCTTACTCAGATGCTCATATAAGTCTGGGAACTCCTCATAGCTATGGTTCTTTCCACAGAAAGAACATGTAATATTCTGGGGGCATTCACACCTATAGTGATCAGGAGATCCACATGTATAACATGTTCCATGAGGGAACTCACTTCTCCCACCACCCATGGCCTCATCCTCTGAATCCACCGTGATATCCTTGGCCTCTGCCATGACCTCCTTCAAAACGCCCCTCATTCCTGTCATAGCGCGGTTGATTGTGATCCTGATCTTAGTGCTCATTCTTTTTTTTAGAACTATCTGTTACACTTGTCTATCATACCCCAATGTCTATAGCATCATGGATCTGACCAATCAATCTACAATCTTTGATATCATGGGTTGTGGACTAGAAAATTTTGCAATAGCAGGATGTTCTTCCTTATCGCGTGTTGTAGCAAAGGACAGTGGCTAGCATCATGATTCAAATGACAGATCTCACAGTCTAACAACAATGAATGTATGGACCTGTGAGGACAACTATCCTTGGTGTGTCCCTCCACTTCACAATCTGTACACCAAATCCCTGAGCACGTTTCATGGGCTGAATTCACTGATAATTTCTCTAACTACTTTTCCATAGCTGCAATCTGTGCCTCTAAGAATGGGCTAATGCCAGTGTCAATACTCCCAACTACCTCAACATGTAGGGCTGCCTCCAATGCCTCATGTGGATCAGTATATGTCTTATGTGACAATTCCCTTCTAAATGGTGTAATCAATCCTCCAACGAACCATTGTGCATGTTGGCTTGCGTGAATATCATAGGAAAGCTTAGACATAAGCATTTTAAAATGGGCATCATACTCACACACACTCTCAGTAGTGCCTTGCTTGATTTCTTTGAGAGCGTTTATACTCTTCTGCTCAAATTTAGAATATAGAACTCTTTCAAGAACACATCCTTCAGTGTTGCATAATCTACGCAAGTCTGATCAGGGTCAAACTTTCTATACCAGTTGTGGGCATGTCCCTGTAATGTGGTAGTAAATTGGCTTGCCTTGCGCTCAGAAGCCATGATCCCTTTTGCATGCCATAGTATTTCACACATATGCACATGTTCAACAACATCTTCTATGCCCCTATACTCTGGAAGATGAAGAGACATTTCCATGTAAATATTTTGGGGTTGGTGCGGACCTTGCCCACCTGATCTAGAACCTCCTATGTTTCCCCTACCTCCAGAACCTCTAGATCCACCTGAACCAGAGCTACCTATGCCTCCTGATCCCAAACCTGTAGCTGGAATAGGTCCTGTAGATGTACTCCCCTGTGCTCTGATAGTAGTACTATACTGAACCCCTACGGTCTGTGAAGTAGTTCCACTTCCAGAGGTGAATCCAACATTCTACGTGCTCATGTTCTGTGCAGATGATGCGCCTAAAAACACACCTCCAAATAACAATGAAGTCATCTGCCCTGCCATTGATGTACTTGCTCTCTTACTTCCCAAACTTTCTTGTTGATTACTTGTCATACTAGATACTAGAAAACCAAGCGCAAGGGCTAGGTTATCAGGTAGGTTCAGATGCACGCCCATGGCCCAGGTCATCTCTACTGGTGCACTTCCTTGTGAGGCCGAGGAGGGTTCCCTGTCATGCTTTCCCAGATGGGGGAGTTCCTGATGCTCTGGCTCCATGTCTTCTATGTGAGCTCTAAATCCTTCATGAGCCATCTCTCTCCTCAACTCCATCCACTCTGCAACGTCACACTACTTCTCTATCTCCCTCTCACGTGCCTCATTATACTTGAGCCACCTTTCTTCTCTCTGCCTTGCCGCCGCTAAGTCTGCCATCCTTCACCAATCCTGTTCCTACCCCCACACGTGGTGGGGTTTAGTTAGCCATCGGTTTACTCTCCAAATTCAAAGTTACCATTAAGATCTTGATAGCCAGTGGAATGCCTTGTAGGTAAGTTCCCCTTGGATATTGTAAAAACTGGAATTCAGCTACCTCTAGACATGAATAAGTGGAAATTGAGTATT
The DNA here is from genome assembly GCA_019776745.2 of Taxus chinensis. Taxonomy (NCBI): domain Eukaryota; kingdom Viridiplantae; phylum Streptophyta; class Pinopsida; order Cupressales; family Taxaceae; genus Taxus; species Taxus chinensis. The sequence continues at coordinate 98,186,351 of CM034157.1, forward strand.
CCAAGATATAGTTGTTCAAGACACCATGGAACCACGTATCCACCGCTCGAGTCCAAATCAGATCAGCATCATAAAGGGCCTGGAATTCTTCCTAGTCTAGACAAGTGCGTGATACCTCCAATTCCTCTTAGATGCATAAGCAATCAACCACTCGTAAAATTCTATTGGAAAGATAGTGAAAAATCTCTATATAAAATTTCATAGAAATTTTGTTCCACCCACACGTGTGTGTTAAACTTAGATCAGTGCTGAACTGCTGGGCGTATTCTTCTTCCAGATCATGTATCCACTCCTCAACACTCGCTAGAGTTAACCGGTACGTCTTCATCGTGAACCATCCTGGAAACAACCAAAAAAGAGGTCCCCTGGCAATGGAACCAATGATGCAGCCTAGAATTTACCAGTAACACCCTAGATGTGCTGGCACATCACTCAGCCTAGACTAAGAGCTCACCTGAAGTGCACAAAGGTACCAGGTCCCTCTTTAGGGTTGTTGTTGCAGGTTGTTAGCATGATGAAGACTTAGCACATGCAGTTCCATTACTAACACATCATTCTACAAAGCATGCCAGATCTATATCTAAGGGAGAGAAGACTTTAAACAATAATCATGATGGAATCAAGTACATGCAATATCCAATTACACACAAGAATACACTCAGATTCAGCCAATATCCTCCATTTAAATAAGTATATAGAAGCTTCATTACAATAACAGTAGTATGCGCGTGACAGATTTAGCAACATAATCTCACTATATCTCTCTTTGTATATTCATCATCATACATATATCTACTACGTAGTTCACTACATATATATAAGGGTGGGGACTTTCCCTTCACCACTTATCTAATCCCAAAATAGGTTGCATGCTATTATTAGCCACACACCGTTACAAAAATAGCCACACATGCAAGTGTGCTAACAATAGACTACTGGTAGTTAACTGACAGTGATAAATCTATTTCTAGCCTGTGTCCATGCAAAGTGCTTTGTATCTGATCCTCCAAAAATAGCCAATGTGTGGCATGCACGTCTCTGCCTCGTTTGTGTGCTCTGCATGCCATCTCTAAAAATAGACCTTCATGAGTGAAAACGGCTAAGTCCTGAAAGTTGAACTTCTGCTCTGCATGTGTGTTCTCCCTATCCATTCGCGCCTTTGAATATGAACAATTCTAATACCACTTATGTATCACAAGTCTAACTCTTATGTAGAATTATGAGAGGATGATGATGGTAGAATGAGAAATTTTTCCTTCATCTTCTCTCAAGGTGTCCCCTACAGTTGAAGGTATATATTTAAAATTTATTTTTAAGTGGACGTAAAATATTGTAAATAACAACATAATATCAACTTATAAGGATTATTAGCAATACATACACTCAAAATTAGAAAAACTTATAATGATATGAATCGTAGTATCCAGAATCTAGTTTCTAAAATACTAATTTTTGTAAAAAACTGGATAAGTTTATCTATATTAAACACTCAAAATTCAATGACTTGGTATTTTTTTTAAAAAACAAGTCCGATAAGATTATAGTCTGTTTGCCCACAATTTGGATGACCAAAAATTAATATATATTATTTTTCCTTTGGTGAGAAGTTAGATGCCACTATCTATCTTGGAATGGATTTTGTTTTGTATTTTTTTAGCAATATTTTATTTTTTATGTAATTTTTTTCCGTGAAAGTGGTAAATGAAAACATAAAGAAAATAGAGCACTTTCCGTTTTGCCCGCCATAACTTCATAAAAAATATTGAAATCAAATATTAATTTTTTTTTGAACATGTATATAATTTCACCACGGTTTGGATGGTATAAGTTTTATCACATTATGACAAGTGAAACAAATTTTACAGTCTTAAACATAGACATAAATGTTCACAGGAAAAAGTGTATTAAAGACCTTACTATTAGTAAAAAATTATAAAATGATATTTATCCTGATTTTATTCACTTTAAAATCAAATATTTCTACAAAGCTAAGCAAGTCTCCCCTACGCAATGGTACCATTTTTATGACATATTTTTTTACTTTTCGGCATGTGTTCAAGTCCGCAGAAGACTAAATTTGATGTTTTGCTGTTTTTAATGTAAAATTAAAGGATTTGATGTCCACTTAATTGTCCCCCAACTTGAAAGTGCACTTACCCATTTAGACAAGAGAAAGGTTTCTTTATATGGGAGATCTTAAAGATTTGATTCCATAATTCATTGACATCTGAAATTCCCTCTTTACCAAAATAGACCTCCCTTTGTTCATCAATTTTCGTGTCAATTATTGATTAAGAAAAATATGGAAATATAAACTGATTGATATTGCAGTATTAGAATCACATAAATAATTAATTACATAAATCAAGTCAAGCAAACTATCCAAAATAATCTACCCTAAGTGCAAACTGAGGTAACATGACTTAGCTGATTTGAACAATGGTGTAGCTGGAAAAATAGAAAATACGGAAGCACTGAAGTCACACTAAAGCTCAAAAAAAGCATATATAGATGAATAAGTTGGACTCACCTGGTGAGGGATAGGGGCACATGGGCACCTGCATAACCTATTTTTAGGACATGGGTCTGTCGGATGATTTCAATTCAACCTATTCTTCATGGTCACAGGTATTTTTCTTTCCTTTGGTCGTTATGATGTCCCACAGTGATCGCCGAAGTTTAAAGGAAACCTAAATGAAGTATTAACCTGTACAAAACCCTCATGTATAACCATCAAAATCCTAAAAAGAAAGATGCATAAACTGAGGGGTCAAATTATCCTTAGTGTCTACAATGGTGGGCATACTTAACTAAGAGTGTACTATAATCCTAAATCTTAGACCTAGTCTATTTGCAAATGTGTGTGTGTGGAAGACTCATCCCTAGGTGGTTCTTATGTGTTAGCACTTGAAAATGCTGGCGAGAAAGTATGCTGATGAAATAAGTGTTCACAAATAGATGTGTACTGCATGGAATAGAATGAATAACCAGATTTCTTGTGTCCTTAGATGTGTTAGATGGATGCAATGGAGCTCTTAGATGCTTGATGGATGCAACCTTAGGTGGTGATAGTTAATGCTTAGTGCTCGATCCCTTATTATGATTAGACAACTTTATATTTATATGATTCCCTTTTTTGAATTTCATAATTAACCTCTGAAAAAATTGACTACCAAAAAGATAAGAAGTTCAAATGGATAGAAATGACCCAAAATATGTTTAAAAAGTATATTGAGGTCGGGGGCACCCAGAGGGGACAAGGGCACCTTACGCTTGCATCCTGGCTAGGCGTTGGTGTCCCAGATGATAAATGTCGAGGTATAAAAAGGAATACTGAGAAAGTAAGGGTGTAAGACCAAAAGTGGCAATAGAAAGAAAAGAAAGGTGGCCAAATACATGGGTTAATTAGTAATTTTCTTACTTAGGAATCATATGAATAGTAGTATGTAATCGGACTAAATAGTTACCCAAAGTGCATGATTTTGTGTCTACATTTTCCCCCACTTTATGTTGGTGAGTCAGAAAATTGATAACATAAAGTAGATAGAGATGTGTACTTGATAAATATGTAGATTGATGATGGAAGTGTGTCGAGGGACAAGAAAAAGTGTGGAGTGATAAAAGTGTGAAGTGTGGATGCTAAGGAGGAGAAAGTGCAAAAAGTGATGATGAAAATGACCTAGGGGAAAAACATGTGTAGATGTCATGATGTTCTTGTTGTTGATGTCAATGTTGTTGTTGTTGTTGACAAATTTTGAATGATGTTGACTACCGCTTCCCACACTGATAGACCTGTAAAACAGAAGAAGGAACAAGTAGTCAAATATGCATGTATATATGTAAAAATCATGTAAATAAGTATGCAAAATGACAATTGTGAAAAAGGAACATGTGCACCTGATCCGTGATGAAGAAAAAGGGTGTAGAAAGGATCTTGCAGATGTTGTAGAAGAACGAGTTTTTTTGGGTGATCTCATGCCAGTTGTGTCGGTCGTGAGTTTTTGGGGCGATCTCACACCAAGTCATGGAAGAAGTGTAGGGAGAAAATTCTGGTGTCATCCTCCAACCTTTAACTGATTATCACAATGTAGAACACCACTACAGATGGTGTGTAAAATTCAAACAAGTTGATCCAACGCAAAATTAAAAAGTGTTGTGTAGTGCATGCATGTTGAGTGCTAAGGACTGTGTGCCCTATAAAATCCGTTGTGTGGAGTTCTGTAGATTGTGTTGAACTACCAAAAATTATGTAACTGCCCCTGGTTATCCAGGAAGGGTCAAGGGTGCTACCCATCGGGGCTAAGGTCTAGGCATTGGTGTATGTGCAGTGCTAAGGACCCAAGTCTGATTATGATGCTTGTTTGATACTGACTACTATGTTGTATCGGTACTATTGTGTTGTGACTAAATGTAATGACTATATGATGTTGTATGGGGTGACTGATTCACCCAAATGATGCCCCCCTCGTTTGGGGTGCATGCGATGTCATTGAAGGAGTATGTGGCCCAAAGGAGGACTGACCGTTGTGCTGAAATTATGCCCTGCAGGGGGAAGGGAATGTGCTTGGTAGAAACCAAGGCACACAAACAAAGTGGCTAGGAGACAAGTGTTAGTACAAGTAAAGACAAACATGCATCTAGAAGACAAAATGTATGCTAAGCAGACAATATGTAAGCTAAGACGCAAAAATATAATGTAAAAATGAAAGAAGACAATGTAGACCATGAAAAGTGGGTTACAAACATGGGACACCACTCACAATGTCGCAAGACAATCAAGGCTGACTAAGCCAAAAGTAGACAAGTGTGCACACAAGACAAAGGGAAAAGCCCACAAACAATGATAATACAAAGAGAAAACAATGACAAGCAATGTAACAGACAACCATGGAAGTAAATAACTCCTGCACATAACAAATGTTGAACATGAAGCACGCATTAGCATGTTAGAAAGATAAAAGGTATGTCAAGGCATGTATAATCTGATAATAATGTGTTATGAAAAAAATAAAAACAATAGCACTTGTAGTATACGAAAGTGGATGCCCCCAGGAGTTACTCTGGGACTGGTAATAGGTATTGCACCAAGCATCCATGTTGCATGTAATAGATTTGTATAATCTGTGATCACAACTAGAAAATCAAGTGAACACACATGTGTGTATGATAAAGATAATGACATACAAGATATCTATCTAGCATGTGTAATAAAATGTACATGTAACAAGTAAATGTAAGCAAGACTAAATGTGACCAAGATATGCAGTATGTTGTGGATGAGTGGAATGGAATGTAGAGTGAATGATAGGAGCCATGTGCCCCCCTGAGTGGATGTGTATGTATGAGATGAGGTTCATTTATATATGCCCCCTAAGTAGTCAAGAATGAACTGTAAACGAGAGTGTGTCATCAAGAAATGGTTTGAAATGTGTGTACTAAAAATATGTGATTGTGAAAGCACAAAGTGTAGAGTGTAAGTGTGTGAGTGATTGAAGGAGTGAGTGTGGTGAGGTTCATTCTAGATTGAAACCCTCAGTAGTAGAGTATGAACCAGAGGAATAGAGTGAATCATAGGGTAGTGATGTGCATCGCAACATGATAAAGGTAAGATGTAAGAGAGATGTAGTGTGAATGTGATATAGTGGTAATGCACCTATGTGTGTGATAGAAGTATGCGAGAAGTGTAATGTGTATAATGTGCAATGTATGAAGAGTTATGTCATGTATGTGCATGTATGTCACTATTGGTGAAGTGATAGAAATTGATTGTGGGCACATTGAGTGTGCAATGTTGTGTGTTGAGAAAGATGTGTTACATGGATATGTAGAGTGTGTAAGTTGTGTGTTGATTATTACAAGAAAATCATTAGGTGATGGAAGAGGGGTATATTGTGAAAGCGTTGATTATGTAGTAAGAAAAATAGGATGTGTTTTTATGATTTTGAGGTTGTATTGATATATAGGCATGAGAAGAAAATATTGTAAGTGTGAATTTATTGTGAGTGTGTTGGTTGTATAGTATGTGTGAAAAATCTTTATTGTGAATGTGTAAAGTAGATGTTATATAGAGATGAATGCATGCAATATGAAATATAGTGTGTAATGTATAATAGTAAGGTGTAGTGTGTAAGATAGTGTGTAGTGTGTAGTGTGTGAGGTTCATGTGTATAGTATGCCCTCAATAGTCAAGTGTGAACCAAAGCATGAGAGTGCGTCATCAGGAAATGATGATACTAGAGTGTGTCAAGATGTGTCATGTATGTGAAAGTGCTCTAGATGTGAAGTGATGAGAAATATAAGATGCTTGGTTGATGCTAGAGGGGGAAAAAGGTGTGATGCCCCCCAAGTGTGTGATGATAAGTGTGATCAAGTAATCCCATCTAAGAGGTCATCATTATCATGATCAAAACTGAAAGGTGAAGCATCTGATACTTGATAAGAAATAGTGTCAGGTTGATCATAATAGTGAGCCATTACGGTGTAAGGTTATGCATGCCCATTGCATGTATTCTTCATCAGTGAAAGGAGGTAATGGACAACCATGTGCAAACTAGCGTGTAAGATTTGGTGAATAGCCAAGAAAGGAATCATTACAAATGAAAACACAACCAAAGGCATAGGAAATGAAATATCAATATGATCAGGATCTAATGTACCCCCAATATAATCAAGCCAAGACTATCCAAGTGTAAGTGGAGAAGTGAGGAGCTCACATACAAGAAAAACTGTGAGATGAAATACATGAAGCCCATAAGCAGTAGTAATGTGAATGAATCCATGATAAGATGAGGATCATGAGGTGGAGGGAAAGATGTCATCAACTGTAAAGCCTAGCCAACCAACCCATCATGTGTGCATATAGTGTCATCACAAGTAGGATCAAATGGAATATGCTCCCAATAAGAATCATTCATGAAAAGTGTACATGTAAAGGGAGGTTGTGCTAATGGTGGTTTCTCATGAGAATGTGAAGTAGGTGGAATGACATCTGATGTGTGGATAAGGCCCTCGATAAAGTACCATAACATTTGTAGTAGGAGGAGGGGGAGATGACGTGGATGGAACAACATCCAACATGCAAATAGTAGCCTCTAAGTTAGGTGGAGGATCCATAGGTTGTGGTTCATCAGTAGTAACAGATTGTGGAGTGGGGATTGTACTAGTGGGATCATGTTTGCAATATTTGAATGGTTCACAATCAATAGGAATGGTGTATTCAATACCCTCATGTAATAATTTGACACATCGATGTATTGTGGAAGGTACAACTTGCATGGCATGAAGCCATGGTCTACCAAGTAAGCAATTATACGAAACTGGAAAGTCCATGACAAAGAAAACTGTATTAAGGGTTTTTGGCCCAATAGTAATGGGTAAAGTAATATGGCCGATGCATGGACAAACAAAACCATCGTATGCATGAAGAGAAATAGATGAAGGACTTATATTAGAAGTTGAGAAGACCTAAATCCTTAAGGAAGGTTAGAGTGCACGAATTAAGTTCAGATCCATTATCGATTAAAACCTGCTTGAAACCAATATTATGGATGCACGTCGTGATGTATAAAGGAGGATCATTTCCAAAAGCAACGAGATCAGTAGTAGGATTTTCTTGAAAAGCAACGTGTTGAGAAAATGCATCTACAAATGTGTTGTAGACTAAGTCTGGATGAATGTCAGAAGGAACGTGAGTAGTAGTCAAGAGAGTGATGATCTTAGCCCTTAGCTCAGGATGGAGGAGTAAGAAATCATGAATAGAAATATTCATGATGAGAGGATCTTAGAAAGATGTAAGAAGTGAAAAATAAAGATCCTAAGTGTGTTCAAAGAGGTCGGGTTCACCAAAATGATTAAGCTAAATATGAAAATATATGCCTAATCTGATTGCTATTATAGCAGTAAATGAATAAACAATTAAGTACATAAATTAACCCAAACAAACTAAGCAAGAAAGTATGAAACCCTAAGTGCAAAGAGAGAGGTAAGATGATTTTATTTGATTCATAGATATGTGAAAGTGCACAGATGGAAGAGGGATGAATATCACACAAAATTGTTGCAGAAAAGTGTGCAGAGATGAGAAATATTCCTGGATTTGGGGCACCTGGAGAGGGACAGGGGCACCTATGGGCACCCTAGACCTATTTCTAGGTGCATGTGTCTACGGAAATGCTCAGAAAACCTCCTCTGAGTGGTTGAGGTATTCTTATTGTTTCCCTTGGTCGCTATGAGGTCACACAATGATCTCCGAGGTCACTAGAAACCTGCAATGAAATAATGACCTACAAAACCCTCAAATAGACATCAAATCCTAAAAAAGAAAGATGCAAAATGAGGGGTCAAACTATCCTCAGTTGTCACAATGGTGATCTTACAAATGAGTGTTGCACTACATCTCAGACCCAATGTAGTTTTTTCTATGTGTGTGTGAATAAATCATGCCCTAGGTGGCTCTTGTGTGTGTCACACTTGATAGCGATAAAGTAAGCTAGATGTAAAGAAATGTAATAGATGTGTGCATGGAATAGAATGAACTTCCCTCCTATGAAGTGTATGTAGAATAACCAAGCCTTGTGTCCCTTGGATGGTGCTAGATGGATGCAATGGAGCTCTTAGATTCTTGATGGATGCAACCTTAGGTGGTGATAGCTAATGCTTAGTGCTTGGTCCTTTATTATGATCACATAACTTTATATTTATATGATTCCCTTGCTTGAATTTTGTAATTAACCCTGAAAAGGATGACTACCAAAAAGATAAGATGCTCAAATGACTAGAAAGGACCCAAAAGATGTGAACAAAGTATACTGAGGTCAGGGGTGCCTAGAGGGGATGAGGGCACCTGACGCTGACATCTTGGTTGGGCACTGGTGTCCACGATGATAAATTTCAAGGTATAAAAGGGAAGAATGAGAAATTAATGTTGTAAGAACAAAAGTGAAAATAGAAAGCAGAGAATGGTGTCTAAAGACATAGGTTAATTAGTACTTTTCTTACTTTTAGTGAAGTGTGTCTATGTGATCCTTGACCCATTTTCCACCCCATAGTATTTAATAATAAATTAGGATAATTACCTTCAATAATGGGAGCCTCACCATACACAAGAAGGTGGGGCGTAGCCTCGTGAACGTTGGTGGAAGCCCATAATTTTCCATACGAAAAATTATTTGACAAAAAAGTAAGAAGAAGACAAGCACCATAGAGTTGATTTTTGGTCTATAAAGTGAATTGTGGACCACATTTCAAACTTGATACTAATTCGAGCAGTGGTATGGCCCCTATCTCTATATGGATAAGCGTAATGAACCAATTGATATAATACCCATGCTCATCCCTTTCCTCTCCTTGTAGATGAAAAAATGGGTTAGCATGCACACATGAGATTATTATAAAATCAAACCAATGCAAAATCCAGCATAATTAACGAACTACCTCAGATTGAACAAGATGGAAAGGAGGAAGTAATTTACATGTACTTATCTACAAGTGGAATTATCATCCTTTGATGCAATTTATTTGATCCTTTTATTTTCTTGTTGAATGGATGCAAAGATGCTTCAGATCTTGGAAAAATTTTAGCAGCACCTCTCCTTGATCAATTTCTTGATTGAGCTTGATAGATTGCTATGAAGATTTCTTAGGTGGCTTGAAGATTGGGAAACATTTATTTGCAAATTTCTAAGGTGCTTGTCATGGAGGGTGACACATCTATTTATCGTTGTTGGAGGTAGAAATAAATGGCTAAGATCTTAGCATGGTCGATTGAATCAATGGTTGAAATTGGATGAGAGGAGAGAATTTTCTAGATGTAGAGAATTCTAGATTTCTTAAGAACTCTCCATTGAATTAAAAATTCAATGGAATAGTGTATTTTTTATTTGAATATTTGAAAATGGGAGGGAAGAATGGAGAGGATTCTAGAAATAGAATCCTCTAGATTTGGAGGGGAATTTAGCTTTTGATTAGGTGAGATTAATTATATTTAATGGAGTGATTAGATGGAGAAACTAGGCATAGAGTAGGTTTAGGCTAGGTGGTAGGTGAGTGGTTACTTTTAAATTGGTAGAAATTGGTTAATGAAGATTATTTAACATGATAAATGAAATATTAATAATGTATTAATATTTCTAAGGGTGTAAATGAGATTTATGTAATATGAAGTAATTTGAGTATGGTTGTATATAATATAATAATTAATTATTATAAGATCAGTGGTGGGGATGAATGTTTATTATATGATTGGAGAATTATTTGCTAGATGACCGTATCGACATTTTACATGTCTACATTTTTCCCCTCTTTGAAGTGTGATTGTGAAGTAATGAAAATTCAAAGAAGAATAAGAAATGATGTGTGGATAGTGATATGATGCCACCTCAAGGAGTTAGGCATTGATGATTAGAAGATGAAAGGATTGAGGATTCAAAAGAGGGGGATTAGAGTATTAGTAGACATTTACAATTGAGGAGGGAAGAATAGTGGAAGTAGAAAGTTAGAGGATAGGAGAGAAAGTTAGAAGAAGTAGAGGAGCGGAGGGAAAGAGAAAAAGGGGGAAGAAATAGAAAATTAGTTGAAGGGAGAGAATGGTAGAATAAGTATAGGATTAGAGAAAATAAGAGAGTTTAGAAGAAGGGGAAGATTAGAGGAAAGGAGAGAAGAAGGGAAGAAGTAGATGGGAGGAGGATTAGGAGTTATGGGAGTGTGAAGACATTGGTACCCCTAACAATGGTGTATGACAAGGGTGATATTTTGGGATTTGGGATGTAGATTTTGAGAGTGCCCCAGTCAAGGGTGTAGGATATGGGAGATTTTTTTGAGTTTTGGATGTAGGTTTTTAGAATTCCGTAGTCAAGGGTGTATGAGATGGGAGATTTTTCAATTTTGGATGTAGATTTTGAGAATTCCCCAATCAAGGGTGTATGACCTGGGAATTTAGAGGATGTTGGATTTGGGTGAAGCAATGTGATTGATTATTGATTGGATTGGATGTTGATGAGATGGGGTGGATGATAAGGGGATGTGTTACCATATTATGTCCATTAAATCATCATTAGCAGGTGAGTGATGTGGCATAAAGCAAGAGGCACCAAGGTATAAAGACCAAGATGACTGTATTGCCAAATGCCCCTGCCTTATATCATGAGACAGATTAATAATATAAGGGTCCTCGTATCATCGGACTAGTGAAAGTGGCCTCTAAATCATTTTGGCTAAAAAGAAATAAAAGTGCCTATACAAACTTGCAAATAATGTGCATACAAAACAAACATAGTGTATTTTTGGTTAGGTGAATTTTGTGATTTTTGTTTGAATTTTACTAGATATTTTAGATTTTTAGATTTTTTTAGATTTTTTTAAATTATTTAGATTTTTTTGAATTTTAGTACTTTTTAGATTTTTTGAATTTTTTAGATTTTGTTGAATTATTTAGATTTTTTTTTAATTTTTAGACTTTTTAAATTTTTTTGAATTTTTTAGATTTTGTTGAATTATTTATATATTTTTTAAATTTTAGACTTTTTAGAATTTTTTAGATTTTTTAGATTTTAGATGATAGATGAGGAAATTTGATGCATGTAGGAAGAAATGGGAGGAAAAATGGATACACGGGGTGAGAGAACACATGCACAGAATGTTGGGATGCATCGTGGTGGGTATAAAAGGGTTTCGAGGACCACAAGAGGGTCATTTTCGCTGCGCATAGTTTGAAAATGAGAGCTCGAGAGAGGATGAGATGGCATACGAGAGGATTGTAGATCATCGAGTGGACCTCGTGAGAGAGTTCTGGCCACCAACGGAGACGGGGATACTAGTGAGTGGGTTTACAATTTATTTTGTGGATTAATTTTGCATTTTTTGAGGTTTTTAGGGTAGTTTGAGGTGAAAATTGGCGCTAAAGTGCACTATTCAGTGTGTACATGCCTTTAAAACATTCACATACTTGGCTGAATAGTGGTACATATAAGGTGATTTGGATTAACTAGGAGACATGAAATGGCGCATTTATGGTTGGGTAGATTTAGGTTTAGTGCGTTTGTTTTGTTATAGCGCAGTATAGTGTCAAATTCAATCCACATATATAGTAGTATGTTTATTGTGTCGTGGGAAGGGGTATGAGGAATAGCACATATGTTTATGTTTAGTGTGTTTAGGAGGGTGTAGGATGAAGTTTAGCGCGTGTAAACTAGTGTAGCGTGTTTAGCAGATGGGGTAGCACATTTAAGGAATTGAGGGGTAGTTATGCTAGTGTAGCGCATAGAGTGTAAATTAGCCAGTATATAGGATATAGTAGTGAATTTGGGATATAGAGTAGTGCATTTGGATGAAAATAAATTAGAGCATAGGTTTGGCACATATAGGGTATAAATTGACGCATATAGGATAGATTAGCACTTATGAGTAGAAGTGGCACATTTAAGGGATAAAGTGGCATGTTTAATCAGTTGGTTGGAAAAAAGGAAAAAGGGGTAGAAGATAAGAGTGATAGAGAGGAATATTCCATCCCATAATATGTGGTGTGTGTGTGTGTGTGTGTCAATGATTAGATGTAGGCATTGACATGTTTGATGTATGAAGGATGTATTGTTACCCATCCAGGTGAGACATTGTCAATCGGTAGTGTTAGAGCATTTACTTGGAGGGACAGATATAGAGGCAGAGGAGGAGGATGCATATTTATTTCACGTGTTTGGGTTACTCCACATAGTGAGGATGTTAGTGATGCGAGAAATTCAGGTGTTTTTGACAACATTGGTTGAGCAATGGAACTCAGAGATGAGTACCTTTTGGTTACTGACATGTGAGATGAATGTGACATTGGAGGACATGTATCGTATCTATTGGTTGCCGATAGAGGGAGAGCTTATTGTGTGGAAGAGATCAAGACCAAGGGATAATATGCCATTATTGACGGATGTGGAGGATGCACCACGAGATGGTATACTAATAGATATTGGGTTATATTTTAGAGAGAGGTTGATGGAGTGAGTGCCACTATTGTTGTGTTCATTGATCAAAAAAATGTATTTTTCCCAGAGGGTGGGGGCTGATGGTTTAGAATCAGTTTTGCAGGAGTGGTGCATGTGATGTGGAAGTAGGAGACTGTATTTGCATGGGATCTAGCAATATTGGCTTGATTATATCAGGATTTACATAGGCTTATGGTGGAGGAAGGAGTATAGGTGTAAGGATGTGATTACAATTATGTAGTTATGACCATATTGTGGTAGGGAGGTCGATTGGTGTTAGGGAGAAATGATGAGTGGAGGAGCCTTCTATCTATGGTTGGTGGATGACTAGGGGAGACAGAAGTATTTGGGAGAGCTGGACTAGTATCGTCGACATATTAATGAGTTACAGGAAAGAGATATTACTTGGAGGCCATACCATTAGTACAAGGTATGGGAGGGGGATCATAAATAATTGGGGAGGATCTGGACACCATATTATTTATTCGGAGGTCATCCATCCACAGTAGAGTGATACCAGCCAGATAGGGTACTACGATAGTTTGGGATAGTGCAAGGTATTCCTGTAGGTCACCACTTATTTACCCGGACTACGAACGAGACAAAGAATTAGGGTGTAATGATTCCTAAGGCAGTAGCTAGGGTGAGTTCTAATGATGTGCTAGTGATTGCATGGGTGACCTTTCCAGTAGTAGAGGACTGTAGGGAAAAAAGATGAAGTATAGGGGTCTGTAGAGTATTTGCAAAATGATTTATACAAGTACGCATTTTACATAACCTTGCCAATAAAGATTAGATTCTATGATTAGGTGGCGATCCTAAAGGGTTATCGAAGGACTAAGAATTATTTAGCAATCCATAGACAGGGACAAGTGGGAGGAGGAGGCACAAGGAGTTACCGATTATTTATGCTCTGAATAGTCCACCACTACAATCAGTCAATGGTGGAGAAACTCCAATGTAGGAGGCCTGGAGAAGGTTTATGATATAGATGTGATGGGAAGGATTTTCAAGTGTCATTCACAATGTTGTCATTAATAGACACATGGAAAGGCCGCTCAACATTGGGAAGTAGATCAAGGGTGGGAGGAGATGGAGGAGCAGGGGGATATGGAGAAAGCATATCAATTGACATGCGATCAACGTCGACTTACAGTCATAATATAACATGTTGATTGAGAGATGGCACCTTATGCACGAGAAATCGCATATGTTATGATCCCAACGGGTGAACTTTTTATGTAACTTCAAGGATGAGACATGGTCATGGTGTTACAAAGTGGTGAGTCTGTCAGTGGGAGGGAGAGATTAAATGGATGCAGTCGTAGATTTCCCAGATAGAGAATGAGTGGGATTGTGCTATATGATGCCATGATAGTTACTATGAAAATTGAGAGGTGTACATGGTGAGATATGACCCATTAGATAGAGAAGCAGGAGGTAGTGGGGAACAGAGTGGATCACATAATGGAGAGGCAGTAGTAGCACCTAGCACTTCACAGAGATTAGGGAAGATGGGGCTGTCATCACCAATCCGGCACTATGATAATTCTTCACCGGGAACTCCTCGTGCTATGATTATTTACTAATGCACAGACTTTAGTTTGGTGGATGTAATCTGGAAGCAAAACAACAACCGAACACAAGAATACCATTGACTATGATAAGACAGAATGACGACAAATCTGAAATATCAAAATAAATTATAATATTAACATGAAACTGTTACAATCTCACCCATGAGATACTTCAACAAGACTATGGGAGAAACTTTACAATTACACCTCTTGATGGCTTCTTCAACACACCTTTAACTGATGGCTTCCTTCGCACACTTCCTACAATATTTCTCACTACTTCTTTCTATGCTAAATGAGGGGGGTGGCCTCTCTATTTATAGAACTTCCAGGCTTATCCATCCTATCTCTAAGATAGGATAAGAAATCCACTCTGACGAATCATATTCCATACCTTAACTCTTATCTGTACATGTAAGCTTATCTGTTAAGATAAGATAAACCTTATCATTTTACATGGGTTCCACATTTTTAGACTTTTTACAAATAAAATACACAAAATATTTATGACCTCACTCCTTGTCCTTATTACCAATATAATATTTCTAATTCCTAATCATGTAGACCCTACTTCTCTAATTACCCAAACTTTGACATTTTAACATTACCGGACCACTTACGACAAATATTTACTTTTTACAACATTCCTATTGTACTTTGACTGTTACCGTACTCCACATTATTGGCGGCACCGTACTGACGGCGCCGTTATCTTCTATCGGACGCTACTACTAATTATACTTAACAACATCCTATTCCTAATACATACATTAATGAAATAGAAATTATGGAGGAAAATTTTAGTGTCGACATCTTCCCCCTTCCTAGCTTCTACTCCGTCCTCGGAGTAGACTATTCTGGTGCTTGGAAAATCTTCAACTTGTCGTGGTTGACCCATTTCGTAATGGGAGTGCCATCCAATTCCTCCAGTCGGTACGTACCATTTTCATGCACAGCTGCTATTTTGTAGGGCCCCATCCATTTTGGAAGAAATTTTCTCTGTCTTCTTTTTTTGTATCTGGAATCATATACTAGAACCAAGTCATTCACATGAAATGGAGACCATCGGATCTTTTGATCAAAGTATTCCTTCTGCTTCATTTTCTTCTTATGGCTTGTATCCTTTGCTATTTCCCTCATTTCCTCTAGCAAATGAAGATGTACCAACCTTTCTTTTACTGAATCACTTTCATCCATCCTTTCATTTTTCATAACTCTCACAGTGGGAATATCAAACTCAATAGGAAGAACTGGATCAATGCCATAGGCCAACTGAAATGGGGAGTATCCTGTTGCTGACTTTGATGTTGCCCTATATGCCCACAATGCTGCATGAATCCTTTTATCCCATTTATGTACCTGCAAGGCTGCATCTTTTGCTAGAATTTGACACAACACAAAATTTGTTCGTTCCACCTGTCCATTTGTGCTTGGCTTGTATGTTGTTGCCTTCCTGTGCTTAATAGAAAACTTATTGACTAGGGCTTCTACCACCTCATTAATGAAGTGGCTTCCTTGATCTGTTACAATTTCTAATGGACAACCAAATCTGGTGACAATGCGTTCATATATGAACCTTGCCACTTCATCCATGGAAGCTGTTTTCAATGGCCTAGCTTCAACCCACTTGGTTAAATAATCTGTGGCAACTACAATATACTTATTTTGACGTGATGTAGTTGGAAGTGGACCTACAATGTCTATTCCCCATTTTTCAAAGGGACCAAGGGGAAGAATAGGACATAATGGAGCTGATGAAGTCTTACGGTTACCATGTGTTTGACAAATATCACATGTCTTACAATAATTATAACAATCTTTAAAAAGAGTGGGCCAGTGATAACCTGCATCCAAGATCCTTCTTGCTGTAAGTTGTCCAGAGAAGTGCCCTCCACATGTACCATTGTGGAATTCTTCTAGCAGCTCCTTTCCTTGATCACGTCCAACTGCCCTCTTGTACTGTCCATCAGGTCCTATTCGAAATAATGCTCCATGCAGAATAGAATATGGACGACTGGCTTGAGTAATCTTTCTCTTAGTCTTTGCATTGGCACCATCAGGAAACTTGAATTCATTCAGATAATTCCAAATATCTATGTATTCACTAGGGATTGTGTCAAGGGAGAACAATGCTGCATCGGGAAAATCATCATCATCACAAGATGATCCTAAACCATCATAGGCTCGAGAGAGTGCATCTGCATTGACATGCTTCTTTCCTGGCCTATCTATAATATCAAATTCAAATTCTTGTAGCAAAATTATCCATCTTGCTATCCTCCCTGATGGGTTAGGCTTATTGACAATATATTTCAGAGCCTGATGATCTGTTACAACTATAAATTTCTGCCCTAGCAAGTAATTTCTAAACTTCTTTACAACAAAAATGATAGCCAGAGCCTCTTTTTCAGTTACAGTATAGTTTACCTCAGCACTGCTCATTTGTCTGCTCCCAAAGTAAATTGGATGTTCATTCCCATTTTCATCCTTTTGGCTCAAAGTACTTACCTAGTGCTGCATCTGAGGCATCAGTGTACACAATGAATGGCTTGCTCCAATCTGGATTCTTCAAAACAGGTGAAGACACCAGGGCTTCCTTCAGTTGTCCAAAAGCTTCATGCGCCTTGTTTCCTGGTTCATAAGCAACATCCTTCTTCAAGAACTGGGTTAGTGGCTGTGCAATCTTTGAGAAATTCTTGATGAACCTTCTATAGTAACCCACATGGCCTAAAAATGATCTCAACTTACTTCTATTCATAGGAAATGGTAAATCTTTGATTTTTGAAACTTTATCAGGATCAGTACCAATACCATCTCTGGATACAACATGCCCTAACAAAACGCCTTTAGAACATCCAAAGACACACTTTGTAGGGTTTAGTGAGGCTTGTGCTTCATCTAACCTTTGAAATGCTGTCTCCATCTGGTGCAGGTGGTCCAACTTGCTCCCATAGATGCAAAAATCATCCAGAAATACTCTGATGAAGGTCCCAATGTAGGGTTCGAACACCCTATTCATCAAACGCTGGAATGTTGCTGGAGCATTACACAACCCAAAAGGCATAACTCTATAAGCAAACGTTCCCCAAGGAGTGGTGAACGTGGTCTTCAGCTGATCTTTCTCTGCTATACGAACTTGGTTGTAGCCGCTATATCCATCAGCAAAACTATAGCACTCCTGGCCAGCTACTTCGTCCAAGATCTGATCTGAAAATGGAAGAGGGTAATGATCCTTCTTTGTTGCCTTATTGAGCTTCCTGTAATCAACACAAATGCGTAGCTTCCCATTCTTTTTTATTGAGATCACAATGGGAGAAACCCATTCTGAATTCTCCACAGCAAATATGAATCCTGCATCAAGCAACTTATCTATTTCTTCTTTTACAGTCTTGGAAAAATTAGGATTCATTCTATATGGCATTTGCTTTATAGGCTTAGCACCATCTACCAGCTCAATACAATGTTCTACCCAACTTACTTGACGGAGTTCCTTGTAATCAAAAGTGAATAGGTGTATGTACCTTCGAAAGAGCTGGAGGTAGGATTCCTTCTCACTCTCCATCACAGCATCACCAATCTTTATTTGTTGGAGACGATCATCAACTTCTTCTTCAGATAATTTTATGGGGTCATGAGTTGGTGTGACTGGCAGGATATCCATGACTGAAACATCCACCTCGCTTTCTTCATCTTCAGTGTCCACTTCACTGGTACTAGAGTAATCAGAGGATGTCCAATCATCAGTTTCATCACTTGAATCCACAGGTTCTACTTTATGATGTCGAGGGATCACGTTTATCTTCACCCTCTCTCTACCACGTCCAAGTGTCATGAAACCTTCATTCCAGTAGTTTCTTGCATGAACTCTCCTTAGCCATGGTCTTCCCAGCAGCATTGGGTACGCAACAGTACCATTTTTCATCACCTGAAAGTCTACCACACATACAACACCCATAACAGATATTGCCACATTTGAAACTACACCTTCTGGTTTAGTTTTTCCCTTATTTAATGACCTTAACATAAGTGTTGAAGGGCGATCAATTTTTAAACCCAACATATTCATTACAGACTCGGTCATTACATTAACTGCAGCACCTCCATCAACTAAGACATCATGAATTGAAATACCATTACATAATACCTCAGCTTGTGGAGCATAGGGATCTGCCTCTGCCTCCAAAACAGGGACCTCAACCTCCTTCCTTCTTCGAGCATTGAGTCCACCTCGCAACTCCCGCCTCTTCTCAGAAGACATAGCCAAGAGTTGACCATATGTAATATTTGCAGGCCTTTTGGACAGATCTTCCAAGATGGAGTATGGTCCTTGCCCCTGTGAAATCAGAAAATCCTGCACACCCAACTTTCTTCTCCTATGTTTCTTACTAGTTTCTTCTTTCATCTTCTTAGGATCATTTCCATCTTGATTATCTTTTTCTTTCTTTCTTTTTGTTACAAACACATCTACTTCATTATTTCTGCTCTTATCTACTACATCAAAAGAATTCACAGGTGCTTTTCCTTTATCATTATCTCCCTTACCAGATGTAGAAGCTCTATCTGGACAATTATACTTATAATGACCCTTTTTATAACAACCATAACAAACAACTTCAGAAATATTTCTTTTTGGACCTCTATCTCCTCCCTGAGAACTAAATTCCTTTCCTTGAAGAAGATTAATAGTTAACTGACCCATCTTTTTGAGCAGATCTTCATACTCAGTAGATGTATTAGGAGAAATATTTGTGCTCACCGGGAGTGGTTGTGGATTCAGGACCAAAGGTGCTGGTGTAGGCTCTACTTTAGCAACAATTTCTTTGGGCTCCTCTTCCATGCTTTCTTCTTGCCTTCTTGCAATCTCCTTTGCTTGTTCAATGGTAGCTGGGCGGTCATACTTCACTCGTTGTCTGATCTCCGGCTTCATCCCAAGAATGAAGTGCTTACAGAGGAGATTATCCACGCCATTCATCAACCCATCCGCTAGTCCTTCCTTCCGGATCTGGGCATCGAGCTTCCTCCTTAGCTCTAGAACACGAGCATGATAATCCCTTATCTTCTCCTTCTCTCCTTGGGATAGCTTTGTGATCTCGATCATGAGATCTGCATATTTCTGTTGTTCACCAAATTCTTCAAGAAAACTTTCAGTTAATAAATCCCATGAATTTTTCACATTATCACCTAGTGTTTCAAACCACCTAAGTGCTGAACCATCCAAAAAGGTAGGAAAAAATTCAGTCCATTGTTCCCTTCTTATAAGGCCATTACAAATACAAGATCGTTTAAACTCTTGAATGAAAGAAGAAGCATCTTCATTAGATTGAGCTGAAAAAACAGGAATCTTTCCCATTTTCAAAAGTAACCACCGTGAAATACCAACCCACAAGTACAATTAACAAGACTTATGTGCACAAATAATTGGAATCACTATACTAGAAAGTGACTTTACACCTTTCTACTAAAATAGAAATGACCACGGTAAACTATGGTAAAACTCTGACTTACTGCGGTAAAAACTGACTTTACTGTGGTAAACACTATTCACGGTAAAAAGTGAAGTTACTGCGGTAAATACTATTCACGGTAAAAAGTGACTTTACTGTGGTAATTACTATTCCCAGCAAAAAGGACTTTACCAGGGTAACTACTATTCATGGCAAAAATGACTTTAACATGGTAACTACTATTCACGGTAAAAATGACTTTACCATGGTAACTACTATGCACAGTAAAAACAAGGTTACCCTCCAATTGATTTTTGACTAAGTGGGAATATCTCTCCAGAAAATCCACCAACGAGGAATGGTCCCGGCAACGGAACCAAAATGTCATCACCAATCCGGCACTATGATAATTCTTCACCGGGAACTCCTCGTGCTATGATTATTTACTAATGCACAGACTTTAGTTTGGTGGATGTAATCTGGAAGCAAAACAACAACCGAACACAAGAATACCATTGACTATGATAAGACAGAATGACGACAAATCTGAAATATCAAAATAAATTATAATATTAACATGAAACTGTTACAATCTCACCCATGAGATACTTCAACAAGACTATGGGAGAAACTTTACAATTACACCTCTCGATGGCTTCTTCAACACACCTTTAACTGATGGCTTCTTTCGCACACTTCCTACAATATTTCTCACTACTTCTTTCTATGCTAAATGAGGGGGGGTGGCCTCTCTATTTATAGAACTTCCAGGCTTATCCATCCTATCTCTAAGATAGGATAAGAAATCCACTCTGACGAATCATATTCCATACCTTAACTCTTATCTGTACATGTAAGCTTATCTGTTAAGATAAGATAAACCTTATCATTTTACATGGGTTCCACATTTTTAGACTTTTTACAAATAAAATA
This sequence comes from Taxus chinensis, assembly GCA_019776745.2. NCBI lineage: Eukaryota > Viridiplantae > Streptophyta > Pinopsida > Cupressales > Taxaceae > Taxus > Taxus chinensis. The sequence continues at coordinate 98,207,273 of CM034157.1, forward strand.
CACAAAATATTTATGACCTCACTCCTTGTCCTTATTACCAATATAATATTTCTAATTCCTAATCATGTAGACCCTACTTCTCTAATTACCCAAACTTTGACATTTTAACATTACCGGACCACTTACGACAAATATTTACTTTTTACAACATTCCTATTGTACTTTGACTGTTACCGTACTCCACATTATTGGCAGCACCGTACTGACGGCGCCGTTATCTTCTATCGGACGCTACTACTAATTACACTTAACAACATCCTATTCCTAATACATACATTAATGAAATAGAAATTATGGAGGAAAATTTTAGTGTCGACAGGGCCTCCTAGGATAGTGTCATTACAGCAGTATCAGGTGGTGATAGCTTAGATATGATATTATGAGGATATGGTGATGCATGATTGGAAAAATCATGTTCGCTATGTAGATTATGTATCCGGGAAGGGATCTGGACATAGATCCGGCTAGAGACCAGGTCGATCTACATATTTTTGGAGCACAACTAGTATAAGACAACCTCCTCCAATGGGGGATGATATTGGGAGTTTGACACCTCAACAAGTGTCAGTATATCATATCATATGTATTTTTTTGATGACCAGTATGGTCATAGTTTTGATGTATGTACAACTGAGTGATTATTTTGATGCCCAGGATGGTCATATTTTTGATGTATACATGGATGATCAATTATTTTGATGACCAGGATGTTCATATTTTTGATGTATATATGGATGATTGATGATATATACGTACCAGGTTTGGATTTATTTGGATATGTACATGATATGGACATTAGTGTATATGTTGTTATTTTTTTGAGATATTGATGATGTGTTCCTATGACACGGGGTATTTGATGATATATTTATTGTGATGTATCTTGGTTTGATTATGATGGTGGTCAATTATTATGATGGAATTTTATTATTTTATGGAGCATAGTTATAGATGATGTTAAGTTTTATGATTAAATGATTTGTGTTTATGGATTAGTTTTATATGATGAGATAATGTTATTTAATATGATTGTTTGAGGTTGTGATGATAATGATGTTGTTTTATTATGGTGGGATAATGTTTAATGTTTTATTGATTATCATGATGAGTGTGTAATGTGATAATGGATAGTGTTTAGATGACTTGGTTAGATTGATGGTTATTGTCTTTATTGTAGATGATGTATAAATGTGATGATGTGTTCTTAAAATGTTGATATTTACATGTTTATATGTGTGTGATGAGATTTTATTTTATTATGGTTAATCATGAGCAATGATGATGTGGTTTGACGATGGATGGTGTTAATTTGTAATAATAATTATTAGATGATTGTTACGATGATGGTAAAATGTGAATGGGATTATAATGATTATTCATTGTTATGGTGATGGCATTTGATATATAGATGGTGTGATTTGTTAGACTTGATGTGTTAGATTGTTGGCTCAGTGGTACTTATGATTGAGGATGCGGATAATGACTATGTGTTAGATGTAGATAGTGGCTAGGATTAGATATAGTCATGAATATGGATGGATGTGTAATTTTTTTATGTTATTAATGTAATATGTGGTATTTACAAAGGAAATGGGTGTCAAATGTTCTCAAACTTTGTACAAATATTTACAATATAACCATGACATTAATCATGACAGGATAATAGAGAGAAGGGAGAGTGATAGGGAATGAGTAGTAATGGATGGGAATCAGGGGGATGGAGAGAAATGAAGGCCTCAAGATCTTAAAAGGGTTGTATTTCTTGGCATTTGATTGAGACTCCGGGAAATATATTTCCAGGGGTCTGATTGTGGATAATGTGACCTTAGTTAGGATCGGATAGATATTCCAAGTCATGACAGATCCATCCTAGAGAGGATTAGAAGAAGTTTGAATTTTAGAGAATTGATGAGGTAGATTAGGATGAAAATTGTGAATAGGAATACAAGGGATATAGGGATGGAAGAGTAGTTTTCCCCTAGTGTGTATGTGTTAGTTTCATAGAGTGCTAGTAGACAGAGGATCAAATTTACCATAGCACTGGAAACCGGTTTTCACCATGGTACTTTCACAAGGCACCACCGAAGTGGTTTTCACCATTGGATGATTTTTTTTTGACATGGAGCATTAGGCACTTAAGCATAGAAGTGGAAAAAAGATGCATGATGTTCATGGGATCATCCAACTCATACCCATCCAGAGTAGCAAGTTTATAAGCACCTAAGCTGAATTTAGCTATGATGACATATGGTCCAAGCCAATTTGGTTCGAACTTTCCCTTCTTTTCTCGATCAATGTTAGTGTTGTGTTGATTTTATTTGAGGACTAGGTCACCGAATTCAAATTCACGGTCCTTTACATTTTCTATAATGACAACGAAGGTGATTTTGATAGGCTTTGAGGTGATCTAGAGCTTGGAGGCGTTTCTCATCGAGGAGCTCAAGTTCTTGGAGGTGATGGACATGGTAATATTCATCGTCGATGAGGTGTTGAATAGAAATGTGTAGGGATGGAAATTTGATCTCAACGAGAAAAATTGCTTCGGTGCCAAAGAAAAGAGAGTACAGAGTGGTGCAGGTGGGAGTGTGGATGGAGGTGCAATAGGCCCATAAGGCAGGATATATTTGTGTATGCTAATCCCGTCCTGCTTGACTAACTATTTTGTTAAGGATACATTTTAGCATCTTGTTGAATGCTTCGGATTGGCCATTGCCTTGCAGATAATAAGGGGTGGAAAACTTAAGCTTGATGTGGAATTTTTCACAAAGTTCATAGACGTCGTAATTTTTGAAGGATTTACCATTTTCCGTGATGAGTGTGGATGGGACACCATAGCGGAAGATGATGTGGTTAAGGATAAATTTGGATATTTTTTTGCCTTTAACATAAGTGAGTGGCATGGCTTCAACCCACTTAGTGAAGTATTTTGTAGCTGTGATAATGAATTTGTGGCCATCAGACGAAGTAGGATTTAATTTTCCCATGAGATCGAGACCCTAGGTAGAAAAGGGCCATGGGGTTGTGATGGGTTGTAAGGCTTGTGATGGTGTGTGGATGAGGTCAACATGCTTTTGATAGGGGACACATTTACAGACATAAGGAGCATGCATATTTTTCCATGTTTGGCCAATAATATCTGGTTTACAAAATCTTTTTGGCTAGGGTCATACCACTAGTGTGGGCACCGCAAATCCCCACATGAACTTCCTGGAGTGCTGATTCGGCCTCTTGGGAATTTAAGCATCGTAGCAGAGTTCTATCAAAGCTTCTATGATAAAGGGTATCTCCAAGGATAGTGAAACGGGATGCTCATTGGATTAATGATTTACAATTTTTATAAGGGAAATTTGGTGGAAAGTTATGATCATGTCGATAGGTGTAGATGTCATGGTACTAAGGGGAATTAGGACCAATTATCTCACAAACCATCTTATGACTCAGGAGTATCATAAGCAGGGATTGTTAATTTCTCAACATAGAAACTTTGAATTAGATGCATCTAGAGTCATGTCTAGAAGTGAGGCGATGGTATCCATAACATCTACTGATTTTTTGCTTGTATGAGGAAATTGTTCAAATTGAATATGCTGGAAATAGGCCTTGAAGTTGTCAACCATTCTTTTATAAGGAATTAATTTATCATCCTTGGTGGCATATTCTTCATTTACTTGTTTAATGATTAATTTTGAATCACCAAATACATTGAGATGTTTAATATTCCATTGAATAGCCATTTTTAAACCAACAAGAAGTGCTTCATATTCAGCTATATTGTTAGTGTAAGGAAAATCAAGCCGAAAATCTTTAGGAATTAGGTCACCTTGAGGAGTGATAAAAAAGATGTCTGCTCCTTAGCCATGATGTGTGAAGGAGCCATCAAAGTATAATGTCCATATGTCTGATTCTGTAATTATACATATGGATTCATCTAGGAACCATGTGGCGAGTGGTTTAGTATCAGAGATGGGAGCTTCGGCCAACTGGTCAGCTAGTACTTGTCCTTTGATAGATTATTGATTAACATATTCAATGTCAAACTCACTGAGAAGCATGATCCATTTAGCCATTCATCTTGTTAAGAATGATTTAGAGAGTAAATATTTGAGTGGATCAACTTTAGCTATGAGCTTAACTAATATTATTGAGCATGTAATGTCGTAGCTTTTGAGAGGTAAATACTACAACAAGACATGCCTTTTCCATAGGGGTGTAGTTGAGCTCATATGCAATTAATGTTCAACTTAATAATAGATGGCTTGTTCCATTCCTTGACTATCATGTTGCGCTAGGAGAGCTCCTAAGGCATGTTGTGTAGCTAAGATATAAAGGAGAAGAGGGATTTCTTGAGTAGGGTACCATGATAGGAGGATGCATAAGATATTCCTTAAGTTTATCAAAATATGCTTGACATTCCTCATTCCAGTGAATTTTTTTCCCTTTTTAAGAAGATGGTGGAATGGATGACATTTTTGGCTAGCTGTGATATAAATCTTCTAATGGCTTGAATCTTTCCCTGTAGGCTTCATAATTGTTTGAGATTCTTAGGTGGAGGCATTTTGATTACAACTTTGACTTTATCTAGATCAATTTCAATTCCATGTCTGGAGATAATGAATCCTAGGAGCTTGTTAGATGTGATGCTGAAAACACATTTCTTGGGATTTAAACGGACTTTATATTCTCGAATTCATTCAAAGATTTGGCGTAGGACCGTAGGATGTTCTGCACGAGTTTTAGATTTTCCCATAATGTTGTCGACATGTAGTCTTTAACTATATCATGCATCATGTCATGAAAAATGATAGTCATGGCATGTTGGTAGGTGGCTCCGGCGTTCTTGAGTCCGAAGGGCATGACTCAATAACAATATGTGCCCCAAGGTGTAGTAAAAGTTGTTTTATGTTGATCTTCTTCGGTAATTTTGATCTGATTATAGCCTAGAAATTCGTCCATGAGAGATAACATCTCATGCCAAGTTGTAGAGTCGACGATCATATCAATATTTGGTAGTAGGAAATCATCTTTTGGGAAAGCTTTATTGATGTCGTGGAAGTCAGTACAGATATGAATGCCCCCAGTTTTCTTTCCTACTGGGACAATATTGGAGATCCATTCAGAATAATCAATGGGTTGGATGAAACTGACATCAACCAGTCTTTGTAATTCCTCTTAGACAAACAACACAAATTTTGGATGCATTTTCTAGATTTTTTGTTTGACTGGTTTTGCATCTTTATGCACTACAAGATTGTGGACCACGAGAGAAGGATCCAAACCAGGCATATCCGCATAGGACCATGCAAATATATCTGAAAATTCTTTTAGGAGTGCAGTAAATATGTCTTGTTCTACTGCAGACAAAGATGCCCCTTGTTTGAGAATCTTGGGTTCTTCTTCTGAGTTGATGTTGATATTAATGGTTTCCTCAATTACAGATGCTAGTACATCTTGTAGATATTCAAGAGAAAGGAGGAGTTGATCGATGACTGGATCATTTTTTAGGATTTCAGGATTCTTGGAAGAATTCAACGAGGGAGTCTTCTTTGTTAAGATGACAAGAGAAGTTGGGATGAGGGATATTAGATTGGGATGGAAGGGAAAGGGAATGCTCCTGTGCCCCAAAGTAGGCATCAACATTTAGGAATATTTGGAAACCCTTTTTATGATCCCCAGTAGGTATATTGTCATGAGTTCCCATGAACTCAAGAATCACTTCATCATTTTGAAATGAGTCAAGATGAGCATGCTCTGATCATTGGTCCCATTCAATGAGTTGGGGATATGTGAGGGTGATGTCAATGGTGAGAACAATAGTATCATGGAAAAATTTAGTGGTTGAGAGGTCTTTTTATTGGATGTAGATGGAAATCGTATCAATGTAATCGATGACTTCCTCATCTTTACTAGAAGTGTCACTAAGGTCATCAAGGTTGCTTTCACCAGGTGGTTGGTACCCAAGTCCATGGACATCAAGGTTGGGGATAGTGGTTGGAGGTTCTGGGATGCCTTATTTGTAGTGACCTAGTCCTCATCTGGAGTACCCCATATGGGTCATCATCCTTTTAGGGGTCAAATATTTATTATTGGAACAATAAGAAGGTATAGAATCATCAATAAGCCATACGGAATCAAATGGCTCGATGTAATCATCAACAAAATACCTGAAACAAATAAAATTGGATGAGCCTAACACATATATTTTCCATTTGTTTGGATAGATGTTGGGCCTTCCGAGCTGTTTGGGTGATAGCGGTAAATGGTCAATGTTGAATGTTTGGTGTTCGCCACACCCTGTCAGTTTTAGCTTGAGTGATGGAGTGGGTAGAAGGGGATTGGATATGGGTGGAGTAGTTATAAGAGGAGTGGTTAATGAGGAGGTGTGGTGAGATGAGGATGGAAGACTATCTGATGAGATATATGAAGTGATGGATGATGGTGGTGATGATGCCAATGCAGGTTTAGTGATAGGGTAGTAAGGTTCCTGATAACTTTCAGCTTCCAATGCTTGACAATATTGGAAGGGTTGAGGGTCATCTTGGATATAAATTTATGTACCAACATGTTAAAATTTAAGACATTGATGGAGTGTGGATGGTACAACATTCATCTCATGAATCCAGAGTTGACCAACAAGAGGTTATGTGGGAATTGGATGTCTATAACATGGATGAGGGTGGGGAGCACGACAGGCCTGACATTGATAGGTAAATAGATGGTGCCCACTAATCTATGCTCTATATTGGCATATGCTTTAATAGTAATTATATATTGCTTTAGATCCAAGTCATTGCACCCCAACCAATGAATGAGATTTAGGGTACAAAGATTAAGGGCCGATCCATTGTCTATTAGCACTCTTTTAACATGAATGTTGTCTATATGGACTTTGATGTAGAGAGGAAGATTGTGGGCAGGACCATGTGGTGGCATGTCTTTTTGGGTGAAAGTAAGTGGGATTGTTAGATATGGATAAAGATGGGTAACAAGGGCTTGAAATTGTGTAGGATCAATATTAGGGGATCGTGTCTCTTGGAGGGCACGGTATAAAATGTATTTATGAAAAGATGATGTCTTGAGAAGGTCCGTGATGGATATCTATGTGTGACTCTTCTCAAGTTATTCGATGATATTATATTGTGCTTGCGGGTTTTGGATAGAAGAGGATGAAGTGACTCCTTGAACCACCACACGGTTCATGTGGTTACTAACAACACACTAGGGGTTTTGCGAGGGAATCACCTTTTATTTTAATGGTAGCTACTTGATGGGGAGAATGGTGGATAACATAACAAGTGACGTATAAGGAGGGGGTACATGATGATAATTGATTATGGTTAGAATGATGATCTAGATGACTCTTGGGTCTAGTATTCGAGACTTTTGTTGACCTTGGTTAGAGGCATGGTTTGTGCCATGATTAGGAAGGGGATTGCAGTGATATATCGCCAATTTTCTGATTTTGAGAAGAAGTGGAAGTCTTTTAAATTTTCCTCTATTTTTATTTCACCTTGGAGAAAAGGTCTTGAATATAATTCTTTGAATTTCATAGAATCAACCATGTGTGGCATGACCCTTGATTTTATGGAACTTCCATTATCCCACGTATTTCCTTTAAATCATATGATGGTTTAAGGTATTGGAGTCTTATCAATTGGATGAGTTTGAGAAAAATGACCATATTGGGTACATAATTAATTCTTATCAAGATTGTCAAAGAAAAGAAAGTGATCCATTTGTGAGTTGGGTGAATAATAATTACATGTGTAATTATGTATTATGAAATAAATTAGTGAAAGTACATTGTACTATGTAAATGTAAATAGTAAAGGGTAAAATGTGGTTAGTATGTGGTTCTACAGTTAGTAAGTTAGAATAATAAAACAATTAGTATTGTTTTATGTATTATATTGGTGATTGGTTGAAATTATATGGGTGTATGGTTGTCATAAAGACAAAGTTTTGTTGTAAGGATTAATTTTTTATACATCTCCTATTTAATGGAGTGCATTGAAATAGTGTTTTAATGCCAAATATAATATTTTGTTGATTTCAATTATTGTCTAGTGTATCCAAATTTCATGGTACTTTGTATTAGATCAGATTAATTTCTACATTTGGTATCAGAGCAGGTTCACCATCTGATTAGATGATCTCGTAACTTTCAAGTTTTGCGATTTAATGGGTTTGTATCAAAATTTTAATGTGGAATGATCTGTTACCATTATAGGAAAATTGTAGAAATTTCCATAACTTTTACACGGTAGTTCAAAATCAAGCACTTTTTTTGGGAAAAGTGCAATTTACTTACAGCACATTGATGCACTGGTTGTTTTTTGGGAGAATATCAGAAAATCCAGAGGTAATTCAAATCTGCATTTTTTTTTTTTGTATATCTTAGATTATCAATGCCAAATTTTCAAATTTAAAGGTTGAAATTCCATAGAATGTGACATCCAAAAATTCAGTACCAAGAATAATGAATAAAAATCTTGGAGGATGTAGATGGAAACATGAAAAAGCTTGACCTACAAAAAGTAAAATTGATAGATTGTGAAACTAAAGAGATGAACAAATAACAAATGAAAGACTAAATTATGAAGAATTTCACTAAGTGAATTTACTGGAGGATGGAGGCAAACGGAGGTTGGAGGTCGATTCAAGCGACCTCTCATTCAGTCGCCAACGATGGGGCCGCATATCAGCTTTGGTGACAGGTGTGTGTGTGCAGTTTGATTTTAGTGCTTCCAGTGTGGTGATGCCTCATTTGCAATGTTCCTGTTTTCAATAAGTGGAAATTTCACATTGAGGGGGGGATCATGATCCAATGTTCCATTTCTATTATTTCAGCTTTTTCTATGATGCAGCAACATTTGCAGTAGATTTTCCTATGTTATTTCCTGCAGTGAGATAGTGATGAGAGTTGTTGATACTACTGCAATCATCATGATATTGTGGTTGTTAGTTATCCACTAAAAACTATCCAGAGGTTGTTGGTACTGTCCCAGAAAAAACCATCTGTTGTGTGGTTGTTGGTTAACCACTTGGAAAACCATCCAGAGGTTGTTGGTATTGTCCTTGAAACCATCCAGATCATGAGCATGCTACATAGCGGCACGTTGCAGTACAAAGGCAGGTTTTCCCCATGTTCGCACTAAGGGGGGGAATGTTAGGAAATATATATTAGTGCTCCATTTGTTGTATGGGTGAATAATAATTACATGTGTAATTATTATTATGATAAATTAGTGAAAGTACATTTACTATGTAAATGTAAATAGTAAATGTAAAATGTGGTTAGTATGTGGTAAGTTAGTAAGTTAGAATAATAAAACAATCAGTATTGTTTTATTATTATATTGGTGAGAGGTTGAAACCATATGGGTGTATGGTTGTATATGAAGACAAATGTTGTTGTAAGGATTGTTATTTTACATCTCCTATATAATGGAGTGTATTGAAATAGTGAATTAATGAAAATATAATATAGAGTTGTTGATTTCAATTATTGTCTGTGTATCTATTTCATGGATTCTTTGTATTAGATCAGATTAATTTCTACAAGTATTACTTCTATAGATTCACCAAGGGGGGTGTATGTTCTTCATCTGGAATCCTGAGTAGACCGAGGTTTTCCTTTGGGGATGGATATGGTAGCCGTGGTATGGACGTGCTGGATATTTTTGGTGTTTTTCACTCTGTCGCCAGCAACATTCTTATTCTTATTAAATTACTTAGGTTTTTCCAATGTAGAAGGTTGGTTGGATTGGTTATGACCATCATGGGAATACATCTTAACAAGGCGTTTTGCAATAAGGGCTTTCCCAATTTTCATTCCCCTCTCAATGATGTCATCAAATGTGTTTGTGTAATGGACTTGTAGATGGAAGGCCAATTCTTGATTGAGTTTAGAGACAAAAATGGTCACTAGTTGTTTTTCAGGTATGGGCCATGGAATGCGGCTAGCGTGGGCCCACCATCATTGTAGGAATGATGAGAAGTATTCACCATTGTGTTGTTTGGTATTGCACAAATCAATCATTGTGACATCATGTTCTACATTATAGGAAAAGTGTTTTACAAATTTTTCTGATAAGTCGGCAAACGTTGTAATAGAGCCTTTGGGTAATCGAAGGAACCATTCTAAAGTGGGACCGCCTAGACTTCTAGAGAAGAGTCTTAGCAAATAGGATTCATTATAGGCTACTTCTTGAAAAAGCATATATAACTCCTTAACATGTTCGCGGGGATCTCCTTTTCCCTTGTATTTTTCAAATTTAGGTGGTTTGAAATATGGTGGAAAAGGGACCCGTAAGATATTGCAGTCAAAAGGATAGGGAAAAAGTTCCTCAAATTTATATTTCCATCCCTATGTGCCGATTTGAAACCCTTGAAGTGTTTCCTTAATATATTTTTCTTCTTACTCTAAGGTTGGTTTTAGGGGGTTGGGAGGTGGTGGATTGAAGTTGGGCTGAGAATGTTGGGAACTGTGGTCATTGGATTATGGACTGATTTGGGAGGTGATCTAAGTAATTTGATTACTCATTTGTTGTAATTGAGACAATACGACTTCTTTGGATATATTGGTGGTGTTCTCTCTGTCATCCCGTCTGTGTACAACACGATGGTGATTTGGATTATGACGGTGTGTGGAAGGTGGTCTTTGGCCAATGTTATCATTTTCATCAGGGAGAAGACTGTGGAGTTGGTTGTGAGTGTAATCAGAAGGAAGTTTTGCCCCCAAGTGATATAGCTGGAGAAAAAGGGCATCTTTATTCTTACCAATGAAGCGGTTTAGCATTTCTCTTATTCTTCCTTTTGTAAAGTAGGTACTAGAGTCATCGTCACTACTAGTGTTAACCATGGTCTCCTCATCTTCTCCTCTAGGTCAATTTTCTTCGGCATTGACATCATAATAATTGTGGTGGAATAAATCATTTTCCATGTTGTGGTGACTATTTTCTTCATCTTTTCCAAATTGGGATCAAGTTACAATTCTCCTAGGTGTCATTAGATTATGATGCTAGTGAGATGTGTGAGATGAAAGTGTTTTGGAAAGGATGTTTGGATGAAAAAGGGGGGGTAATGATTCCTTAGTAAATTTGATGTATAATCTCAATAATCTAGTCTTGCTTATAGGATGGAAGAAATTTGAGGGAGAGAATAGAAGAAGGAAGTGCCTCATTAGTAGAGGGCCTAGGATATACCCTTTTATAAGGGATTAGAAGAATATGATAGATGATAAGGATATTTTTTCTATTAGCAATATGTTGAATAATAATATTAGGTAAATCGTATCAAAAGGGATCGTAAATAGGATGTTTAGGATGTGTATGATGATATAAGGTTATGAAGAGATTTTGGGATGGGCAAATTATATGTTTGGTATGCATTTCGGAATCTTATAGACCTAGGTTGATTAGGATGCCAATAGGAAATGTCAAGCGATTAATAGGGTAAGTCTTATGTGGTTTACGGTAGTGTGTTTTGTTTTGAAAGTGGAAAAGGTGTGGTTGTGGTTAGCGAAGGATGAATGAACGTGGGATTATGAATTTTGTTTAATAAGATGGGAGTGTTGTTTTTCTATTAATTTTTTATGAATTTTTGTTTTTGTATTAACGTGAGAGGTTTAATGAGAAAATATTTATATGATGGTAGTATATGTATAAATTATATGGAGACAAAATTTTGATTTATTATTTACAATATGTGGGTATAATGTTAAGGGAATAATTTATGGTCAAAATTTGGGTATTATACGGAGAAAATGACAATTGAAGTGAGTGTGATTAATGGTACGTAATGGGGGGGTTTATGATGTTGTATATTTTTTAAAATTGAGGTCAAAAAGTTACGGTAAAAAATGGGTGGATGGTATATGTTTGATTTTTTTACGAGGATTGGTGTGAGGGTTATTTTACTGGTTTAAAAAAAACACTCAAACAAGTACACTCATGCATGCACAATCCTAGCTAGTAAAGTGGGATTGCAATCAAGCTATATCCCACTTTAAATACCACACACTGATGGTAGTGCCACAAAATAGCTCTCCAACTATGTGTCAATGTGGGTTCGGCTACTGAGTGATCTTTGGTGGTTCCTTCCCCAGCACTATAGCTTGGTTGCAATCGAGGGCTACCTATGCTAGGATAAACAAGCTCTCTAGGGGTGTCCCCGATATACCTTGCGGTACGTGGGGCCCAAATCCATGTTGCAAGGATGTTTTCTAAGGCCTGGGTGTTGGGACGTGGAAGCCCCTCACTTCACGCCACTCTTAAAACAAGAAGGCACTTAGCCAATAATGACATCTCTCCAAGAATTTATATACCCCACCGGAACACGAGGTGTGTCTATGTGCGTGGAGGTGAAGCCCATGGTCATGAGACCCCTAGGACTATGGTAAGTGCATGGATGTCACTTCCACGTCACGTTACCCCCTACAAAAAGGAAAAATGGAAGGAAGGATAACCACTTTTGATCCTCAAGATCATCCTAGGATGTGAGAGGAGAGCATACACGGTGTCTCCTTCGGGTTTAAACAAGCAAGCACACAAAGTACAAAAAAATACAACACACAAATTTAATCAAAATGGGTTATTTGAATGGGGGTCTTTGACAAGGGAACCTGTAAGACAAAAAGGTTAGTAGTTTTACTTAAAACCCCAATATTCTTGGACCGTTCGGGCTGCAAAACAAGGGTTAGTAGTCTAGATATAATTGGTACCCTACAACCACAAATGTTAGATTAAATGCAAAATAAATGCCAAATCTGGAAGAGTTTCCCCTTGTTTCATTAACTTTTCTACAAAAACAGAATGTTAGTTTCCAAAAAACATGACAAAAAAGAAAAATATGTGGGTTATTAGCCAATATGAAGAAAACATATATTATTATGATAAACACGCTACTACAAGGTAACGTGCTAAATGTATGCATGCGCTATTCCGTTGAAATATGGAAACCTGCATATAGCTTAGAAAATGAATCCTAGCAATAAAAGTGCACTATGCTACAGGAGGTGTACGCGCTAAAAGATTAACAAATGCACTAGTACTTTGACAAAAACACCGAACTCTACAAAAGCAGAATGTCAATATAAATGCACTAAAATAGGAAGCAAACACGCAAAAAGTCTGATAAATGTGTTGATATTGTTCAAGAAGTGCTAAACCTACATAGACAAAGTATCAATGTATACAAACACTAATATAGGTAATAAACGCACTACAAAATGAATAAATGTGCCAATATATGTGATAGAAGTGTTGATCCTGCACAAACAAAGTGTTAGTATAAACGCGCTACTACAGGTATAAATGCGATGTTGAAACTAGATAAACGCACCAAAGTATACACAATGCGCTAAAAGGTTTTCTTGCACACTCAAAGCTAAAACTAACATATAAATGTGTTGTAACATGTGATGAATGCATTGTTTTAGGGCATATGCACCGAAACGACACAAAAACATAAAAAAAAAATTGAGTTTAAATCTCACTGAAAATTTTCTGAAATTTTAGGAATTTTTTCTTAGTCCTTGATGCAAATAATTCCAATGAAATTATAGGGGGAAAGCCCCATGGTGGGCACCAAAATGTAGATGAAAAATTATGTTAGCATGCACACATGAGATGATTATAAAATCAAACCAATGCAAAATCCAACACAATTAACGAACTACCTCAGATTGAGCAAGATGGAAAGAAAGAGAAAGTAATTTACTTGTACTTACCTACAAGTGGAATTCTCCTCCTTTGATGCACTTGATTTGCTCCTTTGATTTTCTTGTTGAATGGATGCAAAGATGCTTCAGATCTTGGACAAATTTCAGTAGCACCTCCCCTTGATCAATTGCTTGATTGAGCTTGATAGATTGCTATGAAGATTGCTTAGATGGCTTGAAGATTGGGCAACATTTACTTACAAATTTCTAAGGTGCTTGCCATGGAGGGTGACACCTCTATTTATAGTTGGAGGAGGTAGAAATCAATGGCTAAGATCTTTCCATGGTGGATTAAATCAATGGTTGAAATTGGATGAGAGGAGAGAATTTTCTAGATGTAGATAATTCTAGATTTCTTATTTAAAATTCAATGGAATAGTGTATTTTTTATTTGAATATTTGAAAATGGGAGGGAAGAATGGAGAGGCTTATAGAAATATAAGCCTCAATATTTGGAGGGTCATTTATCCTGTGATTAGGTGAGATTAAGTATATTTAATGGAGTGATTAGATGGAGAAGCTCGGCATAGAGTAGGTGTAGGGTAGGTGGTAGGTGGGTGAGTATTTTTAAATTAGTGGAAAATAGTTAATGAGGATTATTTAGTGTAATAAGTGAAATATTAATAATGTATTAATATTTCTAAGGGTGTAAATGATATTTATGTAATATGAAGTAATTGGAGTATGATTGTATATAATATATTAATTAAATTTATAATTAATTATTATAAGGTTGGTGGTGGGGATGAATGGTTATTATATGATTGGAGAATTATTTGCTAGATGACCATGTCAACATTTTACATGTCTACAATCCTCATATGGCACAAAAAAACTCCATTGATAAAAGCTCTTAGGATTCATCAACTTGTTATCCCTAATGTACCTACGATAAGTTGAAAGAACTAAGAGATGGTGGTTATGTATTTTATTTAGTCATTTGTAACTACCACACCCTTCTCTGTCTATCTAGTGTTTAGCCCAGATGTATGCACCCCTATATTTACTCATTATTCCCTACCCTATCCTCAATATAGATATGTGGTAAAAACACATGTACATAGATATGGTGTGGGATCCCTATATTCTATTTACCTGAAATGTCTCTCGAGAAAGAGTGTCAGTTTTTTGGTTTGAGTATGTTTGTTCATCATCAATACCTTGTCTCGTATAGAAAATATCTATAGCTCCCTCCCAAGATGAATGCATTGATGAGTGTGGTGAGATAACTAAGATCCACATCACCTATTGGACTTATTTATATAGTTGATTAGATAGTTACAAACATGTAAGGTATGTACTCATACCTAATACGATGCTACCCTTCTTCCAAGATGAAATTAAGGCTTCAACTCCACACTCATGGGGAAAATCATGAGTCTGTATACTCAAGCGAGTGTCATTATTTTTGGGTATTGTGTGGTTTGTAAAATTTAATTTTGACGTATCCAAAACTCCTATAAATGTTAGCAACCAATCCAAAAGGTTAAAAAACCTACAAAACAACTATATGTTTTCTAAAAACAAAGACCAACTACAATATATATGCCTTGAAAGTTTTAGATCCTTGCTAAAATCCTGAAAATGATTAATTACTAACCATATTAGATTTTGAAAAACTATATTCTAGATTATAACTGTTAGAGCTATGGGAACATATCCATCAGATGCAAAGTGACCCTAATTTCTTATATTTACTAAAATAAATTTAAAGTATAAGATTTCTTTTATTATTTCTTTATACTTTTATTATTTCTTATACTTAACATTTATTTTGTTAAATATGCCCCCTTCCCCCTTCTAAAATTAATAAAAGAAATCTTATACTTAACATTTATTTTGTTAAATATGCCCCCTTCCCCCTTCTAAAATTAATAAAACTAGGAACGCGTATGCGTTTTAGGTTTGGAAATGACCAAACCTGACAAACAAAAAAGCGTCCACGTTATTTGAAAATGTATACACGTTTTAGTTGATTTTGATTTTTTGTCTTCTTTTTGGCACCCCATTTTGGTGCACTTACCCAAAATGACACTATTTAATAGTTATTAAATTATTTGAAATTCAATTTATGTTACCTACTTGATTTTAATAATTATTTAAGAATTTACTGACGTCTTACCAACACAAACCCACGAGAATGTGCCCATTCGTTGAATGCATTGGTGATCCATCCAAAGGCTTTGAGTTGTGTTGACACTTATTTACTCATTTTGAAGTTATACATTTTCTCCTCAAAAATAATTTAAATTTAAAAATATAATTGAGGCATGAATTAATAAATGTTTTTACTACATTTTTTAAATAAACTTACAAATTTGCAAGTGACCTCATCTATGCTTGTTTGTCCCAAACGACGAGTCACCAAATTCTCCTAACTCATTCGTGTTTTATTGTCTTTATCATAGATACTTAATATCACTATATTAATATTAATACATAAAAAAGTTAGAATAAATGAATATGACAAAAACACAAATTTTTATATTTGTTTTTCCAAATTACTAGAAGTCAGTTTTATGTCTCGTTTGAGCCATTTTTCACATTATTTTTCCACGAAGATGCATTCATACCTACTAGTTGGCACGCTAGTATCTCGTAATGCATATTACCTCTATAATTCTCCTATACATTAAATTTTTCATAAATAAATATAAAAATAATTATAAATATAAAACATCATTTTATGTATCCATACCTATAGGTTGGCGCGGAAGTTCAGAGGGAAATGACACGCATGTAAACATGCCAAGAAGAAAATGGAAAATGCATAAGGAAGAGCACATGAGGAAAAGTGAGTACACGAGGAAAGGTGTGAAATTAAATTCAGAAAGGGAAGACTGTACAAGAGGAAGTTCCTAGAGCGCGCAAGACTCGGGAGGAAAAGACATGCATGCAAGGGGAAAATAAAAGCCTTGCAAAGATGAAAGGAAATCCTGTGGGCACACGTGAGAGGATACTCAATGTCTGGGAAACAATAATCAAACACGTGCAAGGAGGCATACTTTCAAATGGAAAAAGGGAGTAAAGCAAGTGTGCGAAACATGCACAAAAGAATGTGAGGGAAAAGAGAAAAAGTAAGGAGAGTGCACAGGGTACGTAAAAAAACCACAACCATATAATTGCACCAAGGAGAAGACTAACATCATGTTCAATCTAAAAGCACCATGCCAAAGACAAGATGAAACTACATGTTGCTAAAACAACCAGTGGGTTATTTTGGACAATAGTTTCCAAAACAGTCATTTTCTCATTGTTAATGATCCCACCGTTGAAAAACCTCAAAAATTTGAAAAAGTGTTCTATTTGAAAATTCCTTTTAGATTATCTATCACTTGGGGGATATCATGGTATGATTTATATTTTATTTTAGAAATACTTTTCCAGCCAAGAACTCCATTTTCGCCTAGAACATCTAAAAATTGTTTTGCATTTTCCTAGTTACTTGGCGATAAAAATTACCCAGAATTGGGATAAAATGTTCCTCATAAAATGAGATTTGATTTGATACATTGCTTGCAAAATGAGGTGGAGTATTTTTTTCAATATTGAGGATTAAATTTTCTCTCAGTATTATTCCCTTTTGAAATGTATTTACATTTTCTAGGTGAATCGGCGAGCCATTTTTTTTGAAATTTGGAGTAAATGTTTCTCATAAAATAAAATTTAATTTGATCCATTGCTTGCATGAAGAGGTGGAGTATTTTTTGTAGATATGGAGGACTGAGTTTTCTCTTAGTATTATGCCCACTTCATTGAATTTTGCACTTTCCCGTTGATTCAGATGAGAGAATTGTCTAAAAATTGGAGCATCACTTCCTATCGGTAATATATTTCAAACAATTTTATTCTTAAGTGTTTTGGATAATTCATTCATATGTAATGACCAAATCCATGTTGTAACTGAAATTATCATTGAATACCATTAAAACATCAGGATAAGAAGGAAAACTCATTTTCTACCTCGAGTCAAGGTGCACAGGAGGATTGTTGAGAACATAGTTCATCCAATTGAATCATTTGAAGGATTTTATGACAGGAACCATGTTTCCAGTGTATTCTAGATCTCCATGCCATCCTCTATTCAAGAGGCAAGATATAATGTGATCATATTCTCCAAAAATTCATTGCCCATTCAATTTTTTCTTGGTGTCATCTCACAAATAGGAAGTGTTTCCATTTCAGAGGATTTCCATGTTTCCACCAAGGATTCTCGTGAATCTTTGATACTGTAAAATCCAAGAGAGCTTATGGTTACCTCCTCTGATACATGCATGGTGTGATTTCATTCTTCATGATCATTGTAATTTGAGACTTTTAGCATATGATTGATAAAGTATCGTGTTCATAAAAAAAGAGTTGATTTATGTAAGCTACCATTTCTCATAGGGATGGAGAGTTTGAAGAGAGTTTCCCAAGCATGACCAAAGGTGATAATTCTAGATAAGAGGTGAGACATCATTTCTCAGTCCCAAATAAGACATGTCTTGATCAAAGAACTAGTTGAGGAAGATTCTACTCAGTTGTAACATTCATCTCCACAATGAAGGAAAAACAGAACTTCATCATGTATCATATTCAAATTGATCATTTCTTTCTTATTCTTTATCTTCTCCCTTCTCTCTCTACATACTATTTTTTCTTTGGGAATGAACTTTTTGGTTATTTCATCTTATTCACTTAAGTGACCTTTTAATTATATATTGTAAAAGTTAATTTTCATAAATAAGAAAAGAACTTATGTTTATTCCTATGGTAATTAAAAGGTCTAAGTGGTAGGAATATGAAAATTCACTTGGGGGAAGATGAAGTAGACACTTTGTAAGGTTATATATTGGGATGAGCTTATTCATTCAAAGAGTTAACTTTTTTTCTCTTACTAATACAATCAAGAATCTATTTTCTTTTATCTCCTTGTTTATGTTCTTATATTTCATTTTCCAACAATGCAAGCTTTATAATATTTAACAACCATGAAATCCTAATTTTGTGTCTTTGAGGATTAAATCAATAGAAATTTTGTGTCTTTGATTTGTTAATCTTGTTGCTCATACACTCTTTTCCTTCTTATTGAATGTGGACCCACGTTGGTTAATGTTTGTGAAATTTGCAAGTGCCTACTCAAAAACTTAACCCTCTCTATATTTTCCCTCTCCCCTTTACCTCTTTTTAAGAAAATTCCTCCCTTTCATTCTATACAACCAATTTTCTACAGGTTTAGTGGAGTATTCCTATATGATCCCCAACATAATGATACCCAAAAATTATATTATTTCCTACATTTAATAAATGATAACCTTACCATTTCTAAGAGGAGGGGACCTAGCCTTAGAGAGTTGAAGAAAAAAACTACTTTGTCCTACAACAAACTACTTTGCCAACAGGTGGTAAAAAAGATAGAAACGTTGAAACTAAAATCTACAAATAGACAATCATATTATAGAGAATGATATTTTTGCAAGGAGAGATTATTTGGGTTGACCAAAAAACCTTAGCTAATGATTTTTCATTGATAGACACTATTGCTAAGTGATGCTGCAAATTAACTTGCAGCGATTAATATGTTGTTCAGTAATTCACAGTCATTTAATCATCAAACCAAGGGACGTAAAATTTTAATAATGTCAGTGTTGTATGCACAGTTACAAAGAATTTAGGAGGTATGGAAATAAATTGTTGTCACTACAATACTTGAAATAACAATGCTTGAAAGTAAAATGCTTGAAACAAAACTTAAAACTGAAAGCAAATGGCTTCTAAACACTATAACTAAAAACAAAGCTTGTAAATTCAAAATGCAGATAAGAAAATAAATAAATTTCTAGCCTAATCATGCAATAAAACATAACAAAAAAAAATATGGATGGGTTTAGCAGACCACAAGTGGGCCATGCCTTGGGTGTTAATCCTTCCTAGGGCTTGTAACTAAAAGGTACTGAAAATAACTCAAATTATTTATTGAATTGGCATGAAGACTACATTTAGGAACAAACAACTTATGTATCTGCATATCCACTTTTCTCTAATTATCTAGCTAGATCTACCTATATTCCCAGCATTAATCCTTTCCTTTTATATTCCTCAATTATAGCAAAATGTGAGAAGAATATTTTGACTAGGAGTTCAAAGAGACTAAGTAAAATATCTTCTGTAGAACAAGTGGAAGATCTCAAACATAAGAGTCAAGAAAATTTCCAACACAGGAAATATAAATAATTAACAAGTGTTCATATATCAACACATAACTCAAGTAACTGTTAAGTTCCTTAGATCAAATTGTTTAACTAATCAATCAGTTCTTCAACTGAGTTATATGGTCCAAATAATTA
Organism: Taxus chinensis; assembly: GCA_019776745.2. Taxonomy (NCBI): domain Eukaryota; kingdom Viridiplantae; phylum Streptophyta; class Pinopsida; order Cupressales; family Taxaceae; genus Taxus; species Taxus chinensis. The sequence goes on from CM034157.1 coordinate 98,227,322, forward strand.
TGATCATGTTGAGTTATCTTCCAGTTCTCTGTCACTATGATTGTAATGCAACCTCTTGTAATGACATGTACAAAAATGAGTGTCATTATTCACTTGTTCCAAAGATTCTTCATAATCATGGCTTCAAATTGTTGAAGAATGATCTCCTTCATGGTGTGGCGAGTTGCTACGATTCCATTTTTTTAGTTGCATCTAATGGTTCCTTAGTGCTATACTGTAGATCCCTCATGGGTTGTAGGATCAAGCCTGTTAGTTGTATATAAGTTGCTGCATATAACAAGTTACTTGTAAACAAGAGTTACATCATACAAAGTGTCATTCAAACACTTTATTGAAATCAAGAGAATAAATGTGTACTCAAAATACCACAAATTAAAGATAATTAGTAAAAATATATTACTTTGTATTCATGCCATAAATGATATGATGGAAATTTCAATAGTATGAACTGGGAAATACAAGGACATGGCTCTATAACCTTAACAAAATATAGAAGATGAGTTGTTTATGAACGAAATTTAAACACTCATCATGCCCCCTAGGCTTAATTCCTTAAATGTCCTCATTTAAGTTGTTTAATTTCCTACTGCTAAAAGCAGCATAAATGCATGAAGTCAAATGGGGTCCTTTTCCCTTCCTGTTATGTGAATAAGTAACCATTGGTTTATCTTATAAGCCTTGTATCATAAATTTATTCAAATCAGATTCACTTAGACAAATGTCACATGTCCAAAATAATATTGGAAATTGGAAGAGTTGGAGGATGTAGCCAAGGGAAGCTAGGTCCTGTACAAATTCGGTAAGATTCAATGTCACATTAACTCTTCTTAGAGTTTGGATGATAGATGGATAAGAATGAAATTTATTCACGAATGTACGTTTAAGAGACTTCATTCCATCAAATCTTGTATGTTTAATTAACAAAAGAGAAGAGTGTCTTAATCAAGTTGCCTAGAAGAGTCTTCATTATGAGAGCTTTCCTCATTTTTCATACTCTCCTTCTTAACAAGGGACCATGTTCAATCATATAGTTTACATATATGTTCCAAAACTTCTACAAGTTTTCAATTAGCTTCATCCTATGACCATCAGTGGTTACCTTCTCCAAATTTGTGTATTCCTCCATTGAATCTTTCTCTGTATAATTCATTCAAAAAATAAGAACAAGGCTTCTTTAATTTGAACATCTATAATGTATAGGAATGGAATTGCAATCCTTGTCATACTGAAAGCATAGTTGTACATGTAGAATTCACATAATAGGAGTTTGAATTTCATGATTAGATTCAAATATAACCTTGTGAATCTCCTAAATGCACTTATATCAATATGGTATCTCATAATTAATACAAGTGAGTTTGAGTTACAACATCTTTTCAACTTTAAAAAGTGGATAGCATAAAATTCATGAGGGAGGCCTACATTTGAATATTTCATGGGCCACCTAGGAAAGTCAACTATTCTTGCTTTTTCTTTAAACTTTGAATTTCAATGAAATTTTCCTCAACTTCAAAAATTGTGCTAGAAGATGAGTTCTTCTTGATCATCTTTCCAGCCAAATCCTAGGAAGCTCCTTGCCATATTTGACACTTAATTCAACCAGACCCAGGGTGGACCTCTGTCTTCACGTGTCTTCCATAGCATCTCCAAGTGGGTGAGATAGCTCTCTTAAAACATTCTTGGGGAAATTTATCCGGTAGAAGAGGAAGGCTTCACTTGTCAATGGGTGTGCATGGATTGCATGGAAGTTGGTGAGCCATAACTGAGTCGACGAGATGACAAAGGTGTTACCCCCAACCCTGGTGGCAACAATGAGGTGTGAGCCCAAATATGAATCTAAGAACATGTTGCTTATTCTTTTTCAATATCTACATAGAAGCCAAAAAATTTCCTTTGATTCAAAATGTACTAGGTAATTAATGAATGTAGCTTCGATACTGACTACATCAATTTTTTCATCAATGTGCAATTTGATTGATTTTTTATGATTGGTGTGTTGACACATATGTTAATTTTTATCATACTTATTTTGATTTGATAAATATTTGTTACTTAATCTCCTATTTATATGATTACATGTTAATGTATCCTCTTGAGGATTATGTGTGTACATGGTCTTGTATAGATGGTCAAGGATATTGACCTATTCTGGGATTTCAACTAGGCTGACCATCTCCCCTAACTTTATTTTTTGGATTCCTTTTAACTTAACTTGTATTGTGTGTACCTTGTTCTACGTGTGAGAGGATTCATTAGAAATTTAATGTAGGACACAAATTCTCAAAATTTTCATCATCAAATCTATCGTTGTCTAATGTCATATCTGAAATATAAAATGTATCATGAATAACCACAACCTTCATAAAAAATGCATAAATTTCATGATATCATAATAATTATATTCAGATTTGGTTTCTTTATGGAATTTGTTATGGATTCTTTTTAGACTATAATGATGATAATTGTAGACTGAAACATCCATGTTGCTAAAATCAACTACTTCCTCTCATTAAATATATATACTATTAGAAAATAACATTTAGTGAATAAGAAGTTAGTGAGTTTAATCTAGTTCAATATAGAAGATAGAAACCATGACTATAATAGTGAAATCCATGCATTTGATTAAGAAACAAGAAAACAATAAGAAAAATGCGAGGTTGCATGTTCAAAACCTTGACGATAACATTTTCCACTAGCATCAGTGAAGTTAACAAAAATGTGGCGTTCGTGAAAACTTGGGAAGATATAGAAAACATGTAATTAATATTATAATATAACACTTAATGATTCAACAATTAGTGCATTTAATTTCACAAAATTTAATACATTACCCATCCACTTGGTCCTCTCTCATCTTATTTTTCCACTCCCCCATTCTATAAATCCCAATAACATGAAACTTTAAAAATAACAAGCGTAATATTATACACATGAAAATACTACAAATTTAAAGAGTGTTAAGAATCTGAAAATGTTAAGGAGGAGATTTCTAATACAAATCCAATTGAGGAAAACTCTTGCAGTTGATATGATTTTTTGTTACTTGGGAAAGCGTGTATAATGGCATAAGATAATGGTCTTTAAATATGGCACAATACCACTTAACCTACCATGTTTTTTGGTTATAAAATACAATGAATACATCGGCTAGAGATGGGAGGCTCATATGTGTCATCTCGAAAGAAAGAAGAGTTTCACATTTGTTCCCTCGACATTTTTCCAACCCCTAGACTTCACCTCCCTCAATCACTTTCTTCAATGCCCCTCTTCCTCTTACAATATTTCACTTCTTTGAGTTTAAGTTCTTCAATGCATCCTTATAGGTGTCTTCATTGCATTGTTAGTGTGTGATTACTAGTTTTAAAATAGTTCCTGGTGAGGTAGTTTCTTGGAATGTAGGATGAGGTGATGACTTACATTGCTCACTACACACAACACAACAAGGGCTCCAAGTACAGAAACTCGACTCGCATATGAAAATTACATAAATCATCGACTCACATAGACACATGAAATCAACATAGGCATGTCGATGCCACACTTTTCCCAATGAATGAATACTAGCAATGACCCAACCACAAGAAAGAAGACTCAAGGATGGCAAACCCACAACACATCATTTCTTTAATTGTATTTTAGTTACGATTAACATTCCAAGAACATTATTGTGCAAGGATAAATTTCTCATTTGTCCACCTACAGATTCTTAAGTTCATTCCACATTAAATTACAGTTCGACCATTTTAAGTTGGCTTCTTATTCTTTACAAAATTTTCCATAACTTGCATACTTATTTGGCATAATTCAAATGCATATAAAATACTTAATTATCTTGTTCTTATGTTAAGAATATTTCTTCTCGAACATATATTCAATGTCTACCTTTTTACTCTTACAACTCAAGTGAATGTGACTTGGTGTCCATATAGCGATATTAGGATTTAACGGAGATTTAGATACAAGATAGCTTTTTACCAAAAACATTCCTCGATCACGGTTAGTTATTTCCCTACCATAGTTATTCTAATTCAATGACTTGAGGAATTCCATTTTTTTTTATATGTATTTTGTTTTCTCGAAGGTTGATCACACCAAGGCAATTCATATTCTTTGACACAAAAGAATATATTTAATTGAGTTATAAGGTCTCCAAGAGTGGCATTATTCCGAACCTCAAATCTCATTTTTACTCTTATATGCTTTATTTTCTACGTCACATTATGGTCTTATTTTTAGCATTGTCTTGTAAATGGAGTTACGAAGTGTTTGACTGACCTCTTGAAGACATAAATGATTAGAAGACTTGAAGCTACACACGAACCCTAAGTTAACATCCAAATCAACTGAGGTTTAGATTAATTCCAACTTCACCTAAGGGTCTACCCCTCAACTATATATGAGTTTTAAGTGAGAGGACATATTTATGCTAAACCACCTTCAGAAAGGACCAAGGTGTTATGTTGAGAGAAACCAAGGTAACACATTTAGCTGAGTGGAGCTAAGGAGTTCATTAATAAGAGTTTAAGACCTGGAACAACTAAGTCACAACCTTCATCTATGTCGTCTGGATCCAACAGGGATTTCATTCGATGAAGAACTTTAATTTTAAATCTATCTTCGGATGACAAGGTAGTCCACTAGGATACGAAGGAGGAGTTAGCTCTACATACTCCAAATGAAGTTTGACTGTGTCACTCCTATCAGACAGGTTTATGACAATGTCACTAAACATACTGACTAAGACGATAAGCCCATTCTTGGGCTCTTGTTTACTCAAACTAGGAGGTTCCATCGAGTGCAGAGTTTAAGTTCATTCTACGGTTTTCAATGTCTTCTACGGTAAGGAGTATCACACATGAAAAACAAGTTATGTCCCAATATTGAACAAGGGTAGAGTGTTTCGATTTAATTCTCTTTATTACATTTACAAAGTATGAATGCACAAGATGACTCATTAATCATTTATTGAACACTAAATATGCACTACAAGATATTACTTCAAATTCATTTACCTTATATAAATATCAAACCTTTTTACCAGGTGTACTATAAATCAAAATTGAACCTATGATTAAATGCACATTTCCTAGATGTCCTTGAAACTAGCATCTCATACATATCAACAAATTATCAAATATAACCTTCTGTAACATGAGACTACATTATACATTTATTCATTTAACAATGAACTATATAAATTACAATGATAATTAATGAATTACACATCACCTTTTCGTCATCATTCTTTCATCCTGCAAAACCACGTGAGCATGATATCAGCGATAATTCGCTGGCATGGCATCCACCCTAATCTAACATAATTATCATTTTTCAGTTTCCCATTTACATATGATAATAATTACAATTTGCAATCGAAATAAAAGGTTTAGAGACATGTATTCATTACATTTCATTTTACTTCATTTTGTAACCCAGGAGAGAGAAAGAGAAGGGAAGAGAGAGAAAACACCATTTTGTCAAAAGTTCTATTTCACACAACAAGTTACACTATAGAGTTTTAAACAGTTATTTACATGTGTTAAAAGTTTCCAGGGTGGTTTGGCAACCCGACGAGGGTCCCGCAACTTTCAATTTTTACATTTTCTTACTAGCTACAAAAACGTTCAAAATGGGCTCGGAGGCTAAGAAACCACTTCCAAAAGTTATCTTCCGATGAGAATGCACACCACGATTAACTTTCTACGTGTCCCCAGATATACCAAGAGTTCATAGCAACTGACGGAATTGGGAAAAAGTGAACGGTTTGCGTTTGGCGGCTAGTTTTCCGGGGCCACTGGTCGTAGTTGACCCAGTTGCAAATGAACAAAAGTTAGCTCGAGGGCTCAGAAAACCACGTCCAAAACTGACGTTCGATGGATGAGCACGCAACGAGACACTTCCTACAAGTTCCCCTATATAAGGAGAATTCATCAGAGTCGACGGGACTGAGAACTAGAAAACCATTTTCAAACGGCGACAAGTTTTCTGGAGCGACAAGTCGAAATTGGTCCAGTTTGACCTCGTCAAACTGCGACCGGAGGCCTACAAAATGGCTTTGCCAAACTATCCAGAAAAGTGTTTTTCCCTAAACTGAATGTTCCATGCAATTGTCTAGTATAAACACTAGAGGTTTGCGAAGACGGGAAATAATTTCTCTATCCAGGTTTCAAATGGCGGTTCAAAACGAAAGCCAACTTTCTAGATTTAACAACTTTCTACTACTGTAAACCAGTGTAACAGGGCTCCTATAAGAGCGTCAAAAAGATCACATATGTTCATTCGGGGTCAATCCAAAGGTCAAGGTGACTCCTCACATAACAAGGTACACGAATGAAGCTTAACATCTCATTTTCAGAGTTACGAAGGGTACTTAATGAGTCTCCGAAAAATGCAAAAATTAACTATTTAAACAGGGAGATGATCAACATTATTATTGGGAAGTCAATTTCATCTTGGTCGATAAAACAATGTTGTAGCGATCCAGTTGGGTAGGAAGTTTTCTAAATCACCTCAGAATGAGGGTGGAAGTTCATGTTTTAATGCAAACGGGTTATTTTGACTTCGTGAGTTACGACACAACATTTCATTGTTTTTGCAACGAGTTGAAATAAACATTTAACTGTATTAAAATCCTAATATTTTAAAATTCTATTAAGTTGCAAAAGAGAACTAAAACATGAGAATTATGAGAGGTAAGGGAAGATGAACCATGCCTGGAAAGGAATGAGTCGGTCAAACCCGCAGGCTTCGGTTCACATCTCGCTTGGGCACTTCGTCAACCAGTTCACGAGCCTCGATCTAACCTCCACAATTCACACAAACTTCTTGATCACTTGAAGTTTTTCCAACAGAATAAGTTTCCCATTATGTTCTGACAATTTTCTAGGGCCTGCACAAGGCTCCATTCTTGCACACGGGCTGAGAGAATGTTGGCAACGGACAGGAGGCTCTACACCTGCGAGTGTAGTTGCTTGAAAGTTTTAAAGCCAAATCCATTATGTGCATTTGCAATCATGGCATTATATGAGACAACATTTCTTTGAGGCATCCTATCAAACAGCTCACATGCCTTTTCAACAAATCCATTTTGTGCATATCCTGCAATCATGGCACTCGATGAGACCGCATTTCATTGAGGCATTTCTGTCAAATTTCTCCTACCATGTGTGTATACATTTTCTCCAACTGTATAAAATCTCAAAAAAAATCCTTTTCCATAATTCTTTGACATGTCCATACCCAATTTAAAACACTTATTTTGGCACAGCTGAGAGGGTGTTGGAAAAAGGTTGTTAAGTGTTGCTTTACAACTTTGCCAAATACATTTCCTTCAAAGTTTCAAAGGCCTTTATAACAAGATCATCTATGAATACCCTGAAACCATTGCATTCCATGAGAAAAATATCTTTGAGGCATTTTGTCAAACAATTCACATGCCTTGAATACACTTCCACATTTTTCATACATACCAACTATAACACACTTCCAATTTTTCACTCTGCATATCAACTATGACACTTGCAAGTACAAAATCTTACAAAAAAACTAGATTCTATTGTTCATAAAATCTCCAAAGCTTCCATTTTGGCACAGGCTGGAAAATGCTGGCAAATGTAAATTGATTAGGTTGGAGCCCATATTTCAATTTGCATATGGATGTCCCCCCAAGCATTTGCAACTACAACATCTTTGCTACAAAATCCCTCAAAATCTTTTATGCTTGCTGTCCAAGATGCCCAACAGGGTCAATTGAGGCACATTTTTTTGTGTTTAACAGTTGGGAGGATGCTGGCACAGGTCTACAACAACCATATCAAACATTCCATGAAATGATACCTGTTGGAGCATTTGACAAAGGTCTTCAACAAGCCATGAAAATTCCTTCAGATGCACATGGTTTGTCAATTTCACAAAAAACAAACAATTTCCACTAATGCATCATTTGCAGCCTATTGAAAACACAATGGGACCAAAAAACAAATGAAACCTGAAAATTGCCACATTTTTCCAAAAATGGCATTTAATGCCCATTTCAGGTTTCCTCCCCTTTGCATGCTTCACATCTTTGGGTGCTAACAAAAAGGTTCAGATGGATTTCCCCCCTCCTTCCATGGTGGCAGCAACTTCTTCCATTCATCAAAAAAAAAAAAAAAAAAAAAAAAAATCCTGAAAAACAAATGGAGGAGCCCCCTTTGCCCTAAACCGCCCCAAAATCATGGCCTTTTTTAATTTTAAATTAAATTTTATTTATTTTTTTTGTTTGTTTTAATCATTTAAAAAGGAACATAAAAAACCCTAAAATGAAGTAGATAAATAAATAAAATATAGCTTAAAGTTAATCCATTCCATGGAAAATAAAATTTCGACAAAAAAACATTTGAGTAAATTTAACAATATAAATTATAAATTATTATAATTTTTAAATTATTAAAACATTCATTTTATGATTTTATGGCTAAAATAATAATAATAATTATTAATCATATTAATGGCAATGACCAGGAAAACTCGAAGAAGCGAGAACTAGATTTTCCTTTAAAGATAATCATCCATGATGCTACCAGGTGGCCCTCCACTAGTTTGGGGTGCCAACAAATGACCCACAAAAGGCAAGAAGGAAGGGAGGGTGCAAAATCTTCACTCGACAAGGAAAAATCAACAATGGTCAATGAGAGCATTGCACACAACCTCCCATGCTTAGCAACAGGGTCATCATAGTCAAGAACTGGGGAACATGAATGGGGCATTACATTCTCCTCCCCTTAAGAAAGCATCGTCCTCGATGCGACATACAATGAAGAAAGAGAAATGGTAAGCAACAAGGAACAAATATGGGTGAAGGTACGCTCTAAGGTTAAGATTTCAGACACAAAATCATGGCCACGGGGTGGCCCTAGGAACATCAGGTAGAAATTTTAACTTTCAAGGTTCTGTGAAGATTGGTAGTTCCATTTTACCTTATTACTTAGTTAGCATTTTCTTTTACAGTATTTCTTATCTCAAGATTATAATATTCATTGTTTAGAATTTTTCAGTTGTCTTAAGTTTGTGGGTGCCCAACAATAACTAACATCAAGATGTCACACAAAACTTAACACAACACAAACAACCCATGAGACATCTTGCTACCTACTTTCATGACTGTATCACATCACAAGGTCTTTTAATTCCTCCATGGAATGAAAACAAGTAGTCCACATAGCAAATAATTTCCAACAATTATGTCCTAGACATAGATCTAGTACACACATATGACTGACAAACATAATCATCACACTGATACATATACAATGGGTATCACATGACCCAAAAAATCCATGACTGTACCAACATAGTTCCAAGACAATATCCAATAGTCCATACCAACCAATGGAAAGTCAAGCCTCAAACATAACAAGGTGTCTAAAAGACTCACAAGAGTACACATAACTCACTATACCAACTCACACATCATAACAAGACATCACGAAACAATCTCCATATATCTCCAAAAGCATCAAAAACTCCATAACTCCATATACCTCCCAAAGTATCATCTAACAACTCCATACACCTCCCAAGAGAAAGAATCATAGTGCCAAAACCAAGTCGGGTCGCTCAACCATAGATCCCCATCAAGAATATCAGGTCACTCAACCATAGAGTACCATTGAGAATACCGGGTCACTCAACCATAGAGGCCCATCTCCTTTCTCCTTTTAATGAGGCCGGGTCACCCTATGGCCCTGGGCACATAGAGCCCCGTCACCCCCAACCCAAGTGACATAATAACTCGTGGTTCAACAACCCGCTAGTTATCTGTAACTCCTTGGGGCGTACCCCCATACAATGAAGTGGGTCCATAGGTTCAACCACTCCATGGTTAATCCCATGACCCTATTCCAACACATTACGACATTAGAACCAGCATAACAATCCATTCAAATGCCAAGTGGAAAAATCAAAAGCCTTGGGCTAGGCTACAAAACTTTTAAATATGAAAAGAAAGTTTTAAAACTAAGAAAAACAAATGGCTAATTAGCCATGGTTAGTGCAAAATCCAAATGTTAATGCAACAATCAAATAAATGCCCAAAATATAAGAACATGTCAATCAAGAAAATGGCTGGTTCTAGCTAAAAGAGATAAATGATTAATTTACGAATAAAATACGTATTGAGAAAATAGCACATTACAATCACTATGTGGCCTCATACCGCCACCAAAGGGGTACTCATCGAGTTGCTGGCACTCAGACATCGAGCCTCAGCTCGTAAAAATATACATGTAACCAGAAATGAGTATATCAAATAATGTAACTGTCATCATCTCTGCCTGAATCATTCCTCCATACTCCCACAAGGATCAACATAGTCAAAATCACATAGGATTATTCAATGAACAATCCAATAGGAAAGAGCAGGGAACTCTAGTTGCATAAGTTGAGCCTAAGGTGGTGCGCACCCACAATATACTGAGCAAGCTCGAAGTATACTAAACAGATAGAAGTGGGTTTTCAGTCTATATAAGACTCCACTTCCTCACTCGTACTCGGCTCAAGATTATGAAAACCTGGTCCATGCCTCCTCTCTCCACACATACACTCTTGACAATTTATCCCCTTAGGGTCGTCTAGTGTAAGGTTCACAACATACACATAACTACATCACTAACACAATGGTGATTCACGCACATTAACCATAACGTCTTACGCATGGTATTTATATACAGGGTATAACACAATCATTACTTTCACGGGTTACGATACATCACATTACCACATCCTGCACCCAAAGTGCAATCACTGTACACTAGGGATCATACTCACCATATGCCCCTAAATCATGACATGAACCATCACATATTACATGAATTATACGTATGAGGAACACAATGTCTAACCTTACAACATATAGTCAATTGCAATACAACACGACGATGCACACAACTAATCACAATACGGTGATGACATCACGATAAAATGTGATTCACTTTACATCAATTTTGTCATGCAATACATCAATACACCTTCACATCACATAAATCCAACATGTTTTAACCCTCTGCAATCCACAATAACATTCCGTTCACAAACAACAAGGTGGTACATCACACATGGATTCCTCATTGAATCAACAACATAGAGAGTGAATACTCTCATCACAAGCACATCAATATGATAACAAATATGCACTAAGTGACATGCACCACATGTGCTTCCATAAGGTCACAATTACGACATAGTTCACATAACAACATATATCACATTACTCTTCCAATATCCACCACCATCATGCAGAATCATCACAACTCCAATCCATCCCAGAGGTTCGAGAGCATGAACCTCGCTCTGATACCATATGTAGTGCCCACATTTTACACACACAATTACAACAGTAAAATACCAGGATAATAATTTTTTTTGACTTACATTGCTCACTACACACAACACAACAAGGGCTCCAAGTACAGAAACTCGACTCGCATACGACAATCACATAAGTCATCGACTCACATAGACACATGAAAACAACATAGGCATGTCGATGCCACAATTTTCCCAATGAATGGAATACTAGCAATGACCCAACCACAAGAAAGAAGACTCAGGAATGGCGAACCCACAACACATCATTTCTTTAATTGTATTTTAGTTACGATTAACATTCCAAGAACATTATTGTGCAAGGATAAATTTCTCGTTTGTCCACCTACATACAGAAATTCTTAAGTTCATTCCATGGTTAAATTACAGTTCGACCATTTTAAGTTGGCTTCTTATTCTTTACAAAATTTTCCATAACTTGCATACTTATTTGGCATAATTCAAATGCATAAAAGTACTTAATTATCTTGTTCTTATGTTAAGAATATTCTTCTCGAGCATATATTCAATGTCTACCTTTTTACTCTTACAACTCAAGTGAATGTGACTTGGTGTCCATATAGCGATATTAGGATTTAACGGAGATTTAGATACAAGATAGCTTTTTACCACAAAACATTCCTCGATCGCGGGTTAGTTATTTCCCTACCATAGTTATTCTAATTCAATGACTTGTGAATTCCATTTTGATTTATATATGTATTTTGTTTTCTCGAAGGTTGATCACACCAAGGCAATTCATATTCTTTGAAACAAAAGAATATATTTAATTGAGTTATAAGGTCTCCAAGAGTGGCATTATTCCGAACCTCAAATCTTGTTTTTACTCTTATATGCTTTATTTTCTACGTCACAATATGGTCTTATTTTTAGCATTGTCTTGTAAAAGGAGTTACGAAGTGTTTGTCTAACCTCTTGAAGACACAAACGATTAGAATACTTGCACCTACACACGAATCCTAAGTTAGCATCCAAATCAACTGGGGTATAGATTAATCCCAGCTTCACCTAATGGTCTACCCCTCAACTAAATATGAGTTTTAAGTGAGAGGACAAATTTATGCTAAACCACCTTCAGAAAGGACCAAGGTGTTAGGTTGAGAGAAACCAAGGTAACACATTAAGCTGAACGGAGCTAAGGATCTCATTAACAAAAGTTTAAGACCTAGAACAACTAAGTCACAACCTCCATCTATGTCATCTGGATCCAACAGGGATTTCATTCGATGAAGAACTTTAATTTTAAATCTATCTTCGGATGACAAGGTAGTCCACTAGGCTACGAAAGAGGAGTTAGTTCTACATACTCCAAGAAACGTTTGATTGTGTCACTCCTATCAGACAGGTTTATGACAATGTCACTAAACATACTGACTAAGACGATAAGCCCATTCTTGGGCTCTTGTTTACTCAAACTAGGAGGTTCCATCGAGTGCAAAGTTTAAGTTCATTCTACGGTTTTCAATGTCTTCTACGGCAAGGAGTATCACACATGAAAAACAAGTTATGCTCCGATATTGAACAAGGGTAGAGTGTTTCGATTTAATTCTCTTTATTACATTTACAAAGTATGAATGCACAAGATGACTCATTAATCATTTATTGAACACTAAATATGCACTACAAGATATTACTTCAAATTCATTTACCTTAAATAAATATCAAGCCTTTTTACCAGGTGTACTATGAATCAAAATTGAACCTATGATTAAATGCACATTTCCTAGATGTCCCTAAAACTAGCATCTCATACATATCAACAAATTATCAAATATAATAGTCTGTAACATGAGACTACATTATACATTTATTCATTTAACAATGAACTATATAAATTACAATGATAATTAATGAATTACACATCACCTTTTCGTCGTCATTCTTTCATTCTGCAAAACCACGTGAGCATGATATCAGCGATAATTCGCTGGCATGGCATCCACCCTAATCTAACATAATTATCATTTTTCAGTTTCCCAGATACATATGATAATAATTACAATTTGCAATCGAAATAAAAGGTTTAGAGACATGTATTCATTACATTTCATTTTACTTCATTTTGTAACCCAGGAGAGAGAAAGAGAAGGGAAGAGAGAGAAAACACCATTTTGTCAAAAGTTCTATTTCACACAACAAGTTACACTATAGAGTTTTAAACAGTTATTTACATGTGTTAAAAGTTTCCAGGGTGGTTTGGCAACCCGACGAGGGTCCCACAGCTTTCTATTTTTACATTTTCTTACTAGCTACAAAAACATTCAAAATGGGCTCGAAGGCTAAGAAACCACTTCCAAAAGTTATCTTCCGATGAGAATGCACACCACGATTAACTTTCTACGTGTCCCCAGATATACCAAGAGTTCATAGCAACTGATGGAATTGGGAAAAAGTGAACGGTTTGCGTTTGGCGGCTAGTTTTCTGGGGCCACTGGTCGTAGTTGACCCAGTTGCAAATGAACAAAAGTTAGCTCGAGGGCTCAGAAAACCACGTCCAAAACTGACGTTCGATGGATGAGCACGCAACGAGACACTTCCTACAAGTTCCCCTATATAAGGAGAATTCATCAGAGTCGACGGGACTGAGAACTAGAAAACCATTTTCAAACGGCGACAAGTTTTCTGGAGCGACAAGTCGAAATTGATCCAGTTTGACCTCGTCAAACTGCGACCAGAGGCCTACAAAATGGCTTTGCCAGACTATCCAGAAAAGTGTTTTTCCCTAAACTGAATGTTCCATGCAATTGTCTAGTATAAACACTAGAGGTTTGCGAAGACGGGAAATAATTTCTCTATCCAGGTTTCAAATGGCGGTTCAAAACGAAAGCCAACTTTCTAGATTTAACAACTTTCTACTACTGTAAACCAGTGTAACAGGGCTCCTATAAGAGCGTCAAAAAGATCACATATGTTCATTTGGGGTCAATCCAGAGGTCCAGGTGACTCCTCAGATAACAAGGTACATGAATGAAGCTTAACATCTCATTTTCAGAGTTACGAAGGGTACTTAATGAGTCTCTGAAAAATGCAAAAATTAACTATTTATCAGGGAGATGATCAACATTATTACTGGGAAGTCAATTTCATCTGGTCGATAAAACAATGTTGTAGTGATCCAGTTGGGTAGGAAGTTTTCTACATCACCTCAGAATGAGGGTGGAAGTTCATGTTTTAATGCAAACGGGTTATTTTGACTTCGTGAGTTACGACACGACATTTCATTTTTTTGCAACGAGTTGAAATAAACATTTAACTGTATTAAAATCCTAATATTTTAAAATTCTATTAAGTTGCAAAAGAGAACTAAAACATGAGAATTATGAGAGGTAAGGGAAGATGAACCATGCCTGGAAGGAATGGAGTCGGTCAAACCCGCAGGCTTCGGTTCAGCATCTCGCTTGGGCACTTCGTCAACCAGTTCACGAGCCTTGATCTAACCTCCACAACGTCACACAAACTTCCCGATCACTTGAAGTTTTTCCAACAGAATAAGTTGCCCATTATGTTCTGACAATTTTCTAGGGCCTGCACAAGGCTCCATTCTTGCACACGGGCTGAGAGAATGTTGGCAATGGACAGGAGGCTCTACACCTGCGAGTGTAGTTGCTTGAAAGTTTCTAAAGCCTTTTGAAATGTGCATATCCTAAATCATTTCCATGAGACAACATTTCTTTGAGGCATTCTATCAAACAGTTCATGCCTTTTCAACAAATCCATTTTGTGCATATCCTGCAATCATGGCACTCCATGAGACCACATTTCTTTGAGGCATTTTGTCAAATATTTCTCCACCCTGTGTGTATGCTTTTCTCTATAAAATGTCAAAAAACCCTTTTCCATAATTCTTTGAAGGATGTCCATACCCAATTTAAAACACTTATTTTGGCGCAGCTGAGAGGGTGTTGGAAAAGGTTGTTAAGTGTTGCTTTACAACTACCAAATACATTTCCTTCAAAGTTTCAAAGGCCTTTACAACAAGCTCATCTATGAATACCCTGAAACCATTGCATTCCATGAGATGAAATATCTGAGGCATTTTGTCGAACAATTCACATGCCTTGAATACACTTCCACATTTTTCATACATACCAACTATGATACACTTCCACATTTTTCATGCATATCAACTATGACACTTGCAAGTACAAAATCTTACAAAAAAAACCAAATTCTATTGTTCATACCCTGTTCCAAAGCTTCCATTTTGGCACAGGCTGGAAGTACGCTGGCAAATTAAACTGATTGTACAAAGGCCTCAAATGGAGCATAGTTTCACATACATGTCCCCCAAGCATTTACAACTCCAACATCTGACAAAAAAACCATCTATCTTTTTTATGCTTTGATGGATGCCCACGCTAGGTTCTAAGCTCTTTTTTTTACACAGGCTGGGAGGATGCTGGCACACTGCAGCAACCATGGCATTTCTTTGACATCTGGTGCAAATGAAACAGTGTGACTTCTTGAGGAAACCCATAAAAACAAAACTCCAGAAAATGTCTCATTCTTTCATTTGGTCAAATGCTGAACAGCACCTCAAAAAATGACCCATCTGCCCAAAGCCACCTTTATGAGACAAAAGTCCAAGAGCAACATCACGGAAAAGACGTTCATCTTCTTTTCCCCACAAATTTTCCATGCATTTTGGATGCCCAATAGGTTCAAAACCTCCCCTCGCATTCTTCAACATCTGGTGGGTGTGCAAAACTAGTTCAGAGTTTCCCCCCTCCCTCCATGGTGGCGGTGCTTCTCTCCATTCAACAAAACAAAAAGATGAAAAAAAAAAAATAACAAAGGAGCCCCCCTTTTGCCCTAAACCGCCCCAAAAATTTTCATTTTTTTTTAATTTTAATTCTTTTATTTTATTTATTTATTTATTTTTTTTGTTTTAATCTAAAAAGGAACATAAAAACCCTAAAACGAAGTAGATAAATAAATAAAATATAGCTTAAAGTTAATCCATTACCATAGTTGATAAAATTTCGACACAAAAACAAAATCGTAAATCGACAATATAAATTATAATATTATTATAAACATTATTTTCAACAATGATTTTACAGCTAAAATAATGATAATAATTATTAATCCTATTAATGGACACACCCTAACAACATCAAGAATTAAAACCACCTATAGAATTCGAGAACGAGATTTTCCTTAACAAGGTAATCGAAAAGGCACTGCGGAGGCCCTCCACTAGCAACATCGGCAAAGACACGGACACGGGAAGGCCAGACGAGGAGGAAGGGCGCTAATCATTCTCTGGGACACAGTCGAGGTCGACTAACGATCAACAAACTCACACCCACCACCTACGTTGATATCCCTGCTGAGACATACAAGAACATTATTGGATTAAAGGGTATTTTGGAAATTGGATTTGATCTTGAATTTAGTCTCGAGATGTTATGTGGAGGTCGGTGTTTTTTCTATGTACAGTGGGTTTGAAGACGAAATGTGGTTTCGTGATGAAATAAATATGACATCCAAAACGGTAATAATAAACTTTAGATCCTTTTTAGTTGTGACATGCTCAGGTCCTTGGGCATTTTTTGAAATTTTCAGGCTTGAATTGGATATATCAAAATTATTTATCATACATGGCAGCGATTTACAACTCAATAGTTTTCCTTCTTAGTTCATTGGTATCCCAAATCTCTAACCGAAGTTCTCTCTCCCTACATTGGAAATAACTCAAATTTACAACAAAATTTAGCTTACATTTGTCTTCCATCCACTAATTGCGCTCAACTAAATATTCCCATGGCTTAGAAGCATCAAAGCTTTTCAAAAAAGGCGTATAAGGAGTGACATGGTTGACATATCTCAACCGCCATTAATTTTTAAAGAAAATTTTGTAAATAGATTTTTTCGAAAAGGGGAAAGAAATATAATATAATTTAGTTTTGATTTTTTTTAAAGAGGATTAAATTGTATTGGATGCATTTTCGGTCGTAACCAACATCCAAGCATTATTTATCTTGAGGGGGGCAACTATCTACCTATGTTAGCACTAAGGGGGGGAATGTTAGGTATAATTGTGTTAGTGCTACTATATAGTTAGCAATAATATTAGGATAGTTAGTATATTTGTATTTATGTGAGAAATAATGTTGTGGGTTGTTATGTTAGTGAATTGCAGGAATAAATCACGTAGAGCTTTAGGTGAGACAAATTAGGTTGTTAGTCCAACCTTCGTATATTAGTGTTAGTAGTTTTTTGAGTGGTTATAGGAGTTACAATATATCTCATATATATTTGTAATGTTTACATTATTAATTATGTTGATTTGAATTATTTGAGCATATGCTCTTTCTTCATATATGGGGTAGCCCCCACAATCAAGTGATATGGTCTGTAACTTTGTTGTCTTGGAGGGTTTTAGCCATTTGGATTTTAATCTATGAGAGCACCTTAGTGGTGTAGGAGTGGACTTGGAATGCTTCCTTTTACCCTTGAAGGTAGATGATTCAGGAGTAGAGAATGATAAGAGGGATTCAGTAATAAATATTCTTTTAGGGGAGACATGAACAAGATTTTCTTCAACAGGTGGTAAATTTTCGGAGGCAGGGTGTTCTTTAGGTTATTGTTCTGGTTGGGAGGTTGATGGTACATCCTCTATGATGTAATCATAGGTACTCTCATTACTCTTTCTATTATTTCTCCTCTTTCCCAATAAATCATTTATATCTCTTGATCTTAAAAAATCCTCCCACTTTATTTCATGATGATCCCGTTGTAGGGTATGCTTCACTATCATGGTTATGAGGCAATGGTGTAAGAGTGTATACCGACCCTTTTATGCCTCCCTACTCATCTTCTTCAATATCTCATGTAAGAAATTGGGCATTTTCACTTGTCTATTATTCTTAAGTGATTTAAGAATTTAAAGTGAATCGTATTCAACCTAGAATATCCTCTGCCATAGGTAAAATACTTAATAATATAATTTGTAACCTCGTCCCAGAAAGGTTTAAGAGAGGTTATTTTTATACCTTACCTTACTAAGATAAATTAGTCGTCGACATCTACAAATTCCCTCTGAGTTTCCTCTAGATTAGCAGTCTCTATATATGGTTCTCCCTATGCAGGCAGTCTAGTTACCTCTGCCAAGATGTCATCATTGATTCTTACTGATAAACCATTCACTTTTGTTTCCCCACTACTGAATGTTTTAGCAAAATATTCAACCATTGATTCATTGAAACCTTGGAATTGGTTTATGTAGTCTAGCAATCCATTATCTTGAAAATATTGTAAAAATTTTAGATGGCTAAGAAGTTGTGAGTGTTCAGTGGGTTCATATCATATCAAATCTCCTCCCATTGTGAATATGCAGCTTGTTATGGTCTCAATACACAATCACACACCTCTGTTTGAAGAAACGACGCATAATTGAATTATGTTGAAGTGTTTTGAGTGTTTTTAAAATTTGAGACCAAAAGGACTCACAACACGGATATGAGAGTGATCGTTAATTGATGTGACTGTATGACGTGTGTGAATTGAATTGATTTGACAATGTGGGATTATGTGGAGGGACACATCATGGCATAAAATATGGTGGTGTTTTAAATGTAGTAAATACTTGATGACTTGGCATAAATATGAATTAATAATAATCATTCTAATTATACTTTAATAAAGTGGTAGTTAAGTGCACTTATCTCAATGCTTATTTTATAATGATTATTGTGCATGCTTATTGAATTTGTGCCTTAGCTGCATGAAACCTTGATATAATGTTATGGATGTTTGTATGATGTTGCATGCGTGTGTTGAATTTATATTGTTCGTTCCTTACTAAAACCAAATAAACTCTCAGAGATGGAATGTCAATCCCTTGGGGTGTCAGTTGTCTCTTTCCATATTTCACACGTGCAAATATCTTCGATATTCTTCATGCAATCATGACATCGGTAAGACATGAAAAAAAATAGGGATCTGCGACATGTTGTTGCAAGTAGACCTTCAGTCATTGCATGCTCTCCTTATGATGGATATCATACACTCTTGCAACCATCTAACATCAAAGCCCTGCAAAACATAAATTCTAAGAAATAAAACATGTTATCTGAGTGTTGTTAATCACCAAAAGGGATGATCAAAACAATTTTATTTTCCCTTGGAATAGTCAGCAAGCTGAATATACCAAGGCCACTGAAATTTCTCAATCCTCGGGAATCTCAGAAGATGAACCAACAAGCTCAACTTCTGATTTCAATTCTGATGTCATTACTTCCATCCTGCTTTGACCTCCTTAGAACTGTTGCATGAATGTATTTCTGTCAACTGGTTTCTTGTACAACCTCAACCTATGACCATTTACCAATAGCTTGAACCTCACAAGATCTATGGTGGTGATTTTTACATATCCATTGGAAAATATTTTCTCTATCTCATATGGTCCAAGCCAAATTTGTCCTGATTTTTCCCATATGGTCCTTGTACTTTGGATCAAACAAGAGTGCCCAATCACCTTCTTGAAACTATTTTTTCTTGGTGTACCAGTCATGCCATTTGATTCTTTACTTATGTATTACCTTTGTATTATGCACATCTTGTCTTCTCATTTCATTCAACTCATTGAGTTGGAGAATAATTTTCCTTTGAGATTCAGATAGATATATGCCTAGCTCAAGTGCAGTTCTCAACATTTTGTTCTCAAATTAAATTAGAAAAATAATAGTATTACCATACCGGAGTTCAAATGGGGTGAAATGAGTTATTGTTTTCCATGTTTTGTTTAATTCCCATACTTCCTATGAAATTTTGTATGCCTAATATTTTATGTGGAGTGCAATGGTCTTTGTCAAGATGACCTCTATTTCTCTGTTTGTAACCTCAACTTGGCCATTAGTTTAGGGATGGCATGGTGTAGATTTCCTATGCTTGATTTCATACTCTTTATCTTAATCAAAAATTACATTAGTTGTAAAATGTGTAACTTTGTCTATAACAATTTCCCATAGAACTCCATATCTAATGAAGATGTGATCATAGAGAAACTTGGTCTCTTTCTCACTTTTATGATTTAACAATTCCTTCACCTTTTTCCACTTGGTTAGATAATTTGTGCATACCAAGATGTATCCATTCTACTAAGATTTAGGATCTATAGGGCCAATGGAGCCTAAACCCCACTTGTCAAAAGGTTATAAGACCAATTGAGGCTATAATAACATTTCATCATATCTAGTAGGCTTGCCCATTCTTTGACATTCATCACATTTCCTAGTGTAAAGTGTTGTGCATATTTATGCAGTGTTGACCAATAATAACCAGTTTTTAACACATTTTACGTTGTTCTTTTTGCAGAAAAGTTTCCTCCAAAAGGTTCATTGTGGCATGCTCTGAGGAAATCATATATCTCTTCATCATCTATACACCTTCTCATGATTTGATCTTGATGTGTATGAAATATAAATCCATCTATCCATGAAAAATGTACTCTTTTCAAATATGTATTTTTTCTTATAGTATAAGTAGTGTGGATGTGTTTTACCTGAAGCCAAATCGTTGGCTATATCTGCATACTAAGGTGTTTTGGTAGAAATAGCAAGAAAGTGCTCATCTGGGAAGGAGTCATCAACTACATGTTCTTCATCATTAGTATCCATCCTTGAAAGGAAATCCACTACCAGGTTGTCCTTTCCAAGCTTATCCAATATTGTGACATCAAACTCTTGTACAAGGAGCAACCATATGATGATTATGTTGCTTACTACCAGTTTATTTATCATATATTTGATTGTAGCATGGTGCGTGTGAATGAACATTAGATAACCTGTGATGTAGTGCCTGAATTTATTGATAGCATATACAACTACCAAAAATTCCTTCTTTGTTACTGTGTAGTTTAGTTTTGCATGCTGCAAGTTCTTGCTAACATAATAAATTATATAATTCATAACTCCATCCTTTTGTCCTAAGACAACTCCAATGGCATGGTTTGATGCATTAATGAGGATGTGGAAAGGAAGGTTCCATTCAGGTACTCTTAATGCAGGAGCAATAGTTAACATTTGCTTCAAAGTTTGGAATACAGTCTCACATTTTTCAGTCCACTCAAAGGCATCATCCTTTCCTAACAATAAAAACAATGGTGTTGCAATCTTGTTGAAATATCGTATGAATCTCCTATAATAACCAACATGGCCTAGAAAGATCCTAACATCCTTTTGTTTCTTTGGTGTTGGCAAGTTAATTATAATAGATACCTTTGTTGGATAAACTTGAATTCCATCAAAAGAAATATAGTGTCCCAAAACTATACCTTCAGACATCATCATGTAGCATTTTTCATTACTTAAGGGAAAATTATTCTTCTTGCATCCCTTCAAGACTTTGTCTAGATTTTCCATAGCTTCCTCAAAATTACTACCATATCCTATGAAATCATCCATGTAGACCTCCATCCAGTGATTTTTCAGATCTGAAAATATGCTCAAGACTTCCCTCTGGAATGTAGCAGGTGCATTACACAAGCTGAATGGAAGAACAAAGTATGAAATTTTTCCCCATGGGCATGTGAAGGTAGTTTTTTCTTGGTCCTCTGGTGTAATTTGAATTTGATTATAGCCACTATATCCATCAAGAAAAGAGAAATGATTCTTACCAGCCAAAGTGTCAAGTACTTGATCAATTAAAGGAAATGGAAAATGATCTTTCTTTGTTGTTGCATTCAACTCTCTATAATATACGAAAATCCTCCATTTTTCCATTATTCTTTGGCACAATGACAAGAGGTGACACCCACTAACTGTCTGATATTGGGTATATAAATCCATAGCATCTAAGTAACTTCTTCAATTATCATTTTACAAATTCCCTTACTGATGGGTTCATTCTCCTTTGTGGCTAACTGATTGGTTTACAACTTTCTTTGATAGAAATCTTGTGTGTGCAGAGCCTAGGATGAATTCTATGCATATCACCATAATCTCATGCAAATGTTGTTTTATGTTTTTGCACAAGAGCCATCAATAATTTATCTTGTTGTCTATTCAACAACTTGTTAACATTGAATGATTTTCCTAGTGTTATCTCTAATTGTTTGGAGAGATCAATCATTGAATATAAATTCCTGCTAATAGACTTTAGTATGCATTCATGGGGAAGAATTCAATGAATAATCAAATTATTACCTAGAATATCCATGGTGCTTTGTTGTGGTAGAAATTGGTTCAAGGGGCAATTTAAACACCTTAATCTGTCATCCACTTCTTCACTTCTTCCATAGTTATTCTGCAAGACATTGGATATAACATCTTCTTCCTGTCCTTCAATGGTACAAGACTTCTCCAACATCATGAGTTATTGTACAGAGATGTGATCTTATTCTGGTTCTTCGACCCAAATTTTCTGATCTTCATCGTTCAATGGTTGAGCAAGAGGATATAGCATTAACTTCTTAGTACCACTTCCATTAGAAATAATCATATTGTAAGACCTGTAACCTATGAATGCATCATCAGTGGACAACCATGGTCTTCCTAAAATAATAGAATATCCTTCTAAACTTTTTTTTATTAAAGGACAATAAATTTAGCAAGGTATTCCCAAGAGTCTACAACCACAACTATGTCCTTAAGGACTCCTTCAAATCTCACTTTTGATCTATTTGCAAGTTGTAAGACTATAGTTTTTGGTGTTAGTCCTTCCAATTTCAGGTCATCCATGATTTTATTGGTCATGACGCTAATGGCTGCCCCTAAGTCAATCAGAGTATTATTTATTGTTGTTCCATTAATTATAACGCTTACCAAGAGACTACCTGGGTCTATGTACTTGGTTAAAACTAAGTTTCCAAGCATAATGTCAGCTAAAAGTATGATAACTTGCACTGTGGATGGATCCTTTCTCTTTCTGCTTGGTTTTATTATGCATATATCCTTAACCAACTTGTTATAAATGAGAACGTCTTGAATGATTGAATAATCTTCGCACAAATATCTGTAAATTGATTGACAAAATCAGAATCAGAATCTTATTTGAGGTCAGTCTTCTTTTCTTGTAATATTTCTAGAAATGGTGGTTCATTAGCTTTCATATTGTCCTTACTGGAATTATGTTCAGGTTGTTGCGGATCAATCTATAACAACTGTGGTTCATCAATAATTTCTGTAATTGTGGGTTTACTTGGTAGAGGAAGTGCTCTTCGTGAGTGAAGATGGATGTCATTAACATAAAATTAATAGGCAGAGTATTTGGTCAATTCATTTGTATAGGCTAACTAAGCAGCTTTATTGTTTGGGTTGGGTGTTGGTTAAGTTGGTAGTTGAGTGGCTTTTGGTTAAGATCCGGGTTAGGGATTTGGCATCATAGATTGTGTTGCGGATAAGGAGGTTGTTGGTAAGATTGTTGTTAATTAGGAGGTGGATTGTTCCATTGTTGCCCTCTTATCCAAGATTGTTTCCATAAAAAAGGGTTTCGTTGCCATTATTGGCGTGAAAATTGAGGTTTCCATTACTATTGGTATTGGCTAGGGTAGGGAGCCCAACCTTGTTGGGAATTAACCCAAGGTGGGAGTTACATATATGGATTACTAGCCCAATTATGAAAAGATGGTAGAGTGTCTTATGACATACCTCCTTGTCTTAGTGGTCATGGATTTTTTTAGCAACATAAAAAAATTGTCCATCCTCTATTTCTATCATCTTGAATTTCGATGAAGCCTCACTATCTTGTGCAATGCTAGCCAATCCTATGCATCTGCAATCAACTTTCTTTCTTCTGCATGCATGGCAAAAATATGGAAGTGTTTCCTCTACATCTTCTCTTATCTTCTTGGCATGCAGAGCATTTAGCCAAGTGGCCATGTCATTGACAATCTCATGCTTCATGTTCTTGAACATGTGTGTAATCTATGACTTGGATATGTCCCCAATTCCTTTTGTAGTTGCTCCACCCCTTGATCGTACATTTCTTATTCTCTTCATAGTGGCTCTAAATTAATTCTTGCAGGCTTCAAAAATATCATCAAAGGTCACTTTTGAAATGTCTCCAGCTCCTATCATATCTAAAGGATCCATATCTTCCTCACTGAGTCCATTCAAGAAGAGTAATTTAAGAGATTCAAGAGGTAGTGGTGTCCCCGAGATTTCACCATAAAATTTGGGACTACCCCTTTTAATTTTTTTGTTCTTTTCAAGTAACGGGTCGTGTTTTGTGTTTCGTTTTACTTGTAGTTGTTTGCATTACTTTAAGATATCCCCTGAGAGTCATAAAATCCAAATTCGACAAATACCCACATGCTAGAGCTCACTTTATCCCTTCACCAGGTTTTGTCTGAAAACATTTTATTTATTTATTTATTAAATAAATAAAGTTCTTTTAAAAATTGATTGCGCTGAAGTCAAACCCCATCGTGGATTTCTACATCAGCATAACTTTCATCTCTGAGTGAAGCACTCACGTGGGGAAAAGTTTTTATAGACCAGTTAATTGGCAATTTATTTTTTGAACAATTGTCTGCAACTTGTGGCAGGTTTTTCATTTTTATTTATTTCTTTTATGTTTGGTTTCATTTTTTCTCTGTAATTTGTCTAACAATTCCCCTTGGTCTTTTCCTTCATTCTGCTTAACCAGTTCAATTGTCTAGGGATTTTAGAAGTCATCCATGGCCTTAGACAAAAGTGAAATCTATTATGAAATGTTGGTTTTCAACGCATCAGCTTGGAAGCAAGTCACAATTTCTAGAAATGGGTGATTTCTCTATGTAAAGTCATAAATACAATTTCCCCCACCATTCATAATTCATGTAATTACCCAAAGATGGAGTTTTTAGTCCAAGACATGGTTTTTCAAGGAAGAGAGCCCATGCAAGTTGAAGCTCTAAGTTGCCTTCCACCTTGGATTTCCATGCCAAATTTGGGAAGTTAATTTCAAATGCAAGTCGCACTTTTTGGAGCTTCCTGGCAGGTTGAGATTTAACACAATGACTTAAGTGAAAAGTGTGAAAGTAGGAGCTGCCTAGTAGGTTGAGATTTAACACAATGACTTAACTGAAAAGTGTGAAAATAGAAGTTGCTTGTTAGGTTGAGATTTAACACAATGACTTAAGTGAAAAGTGTGAAAATAGGAGTTGCCTGGCAGGTTGACATTTAACACTTCCTTGCCCTCATGTTTTTCACAATGACTTAAGTGAAAAGTGTGAAAATAGGATTGTAAAAGCACAATAAAATGTCCCACTATTTGGTATGTTTTGTACCTTTATAAACATGAATTTTTAGTTTCATTGATTTTATAAAGGTAATAGCCACAAAATCGTACACATTCATGAAATTCCACAAACTAATGAAATGTTTTGTTTAGAGTTTAGAATACATATATATATTTTATTTTATTTTTTGGCAAAAAATGTGGTCTTTTTATTAATGTAATTCATACGTCGTTTCTTATGTTATAAAAGAGGAATGACTGTCCCCCGGTGGTTTTTTAAATGAAAAGTTATTTTTTTACCATGAAATTTTAGATATATGATCAAGATTTGAATTTTGAGGTCCTATCAAATTTTTGTATTTTTTTGACTTATATTTTTTTAATTAATTATTTAGTAACAATATTTTCAAATAAATGGTGTACATATGTCTATGCCAACCAAATTTTAGCCTAGATTTATATCGAGAATTGATTATTTTTTTCACAGGTAAGAAGACATACTTCAACAAATAGTAAGTTTATTTTTTTCAAATGTTTTTTGATATATTTTGCTATTTTTCAAATTGGGTTGATTGTGTATGATTGATTGTCCTAAAATACCATATGTTAGCAAAATAATAATAATAATACTAAATCAAATTTTTAAAAAATGAAAATTATATTTTTAGAAAGCTAATAAAATTTTGTATTTTGTGTAAAAAATTTGTAAGTTTACTAATTTTTTAACCCTAATTACGTGGCACCTAATTGACACATTTTGGCATAAAATCATCCTCCAAATGGATTTGGCACAAAAATGTGCCACATAAGTGTCACTTAGGTGCCACATAGGGGGGTTTGTGCGAAGGGGTTCGTGTGAACCCCCCTTCGCCTGAACCCCCCTAAACCCTAAATCTGTCGCCCAAAAATTTATAAATATCTATATATAATTATGTCCCACCAAAATTATTTAAATCCAAAGGGGTTCACTAGTGCAGTAAGTGTTCTTCGAAAACTTCCCCGGCATCAGTGGAATTGTAACTTCAAGACTTTGGCCTGAAAAGTGTGGCAATTCAAGCTGCCTGGTCGGGTTCACGTGAAAGGCCTTTAACACGCTTGCACCTCGTTTTTCACACAATCCCAGCTAATTCACTTTGCAAGTCGCATTTTTGGGACTGCAAAGTGGGCCTAGTATTGTAGTTTGATAACACAATGACTTAAGTGAAAAGTGTGGAAATTAGAGCTACCTGGCAGGTTGAAATTTAATGCCATGACTTCATGTTTTTCACACAAAATTTAGCTAATTCACTTATGCAAGTCACACTTTTTGGAGCTTCCTAACAGTTTGAAATTTAAACACGATGACTTAAGTGAAAAGTGTGAAAATAGGAGTTGTCTGGTAGGTGGATATTTAACACAATGAATTAAGTGAAAAAGTGTGAAAACAAGAGCTTCTTGGCAGGTTGAAATTTAACACTGCCTTGCCCTCATGTTTTTCACACAAAAGTTAGCTAATTCACTTATGCAAGTCACATTTTTTGGAGCTGCCTGGCAGGTTGAGTTTTAACACCATGACTTAAGTGAAAAGTGTGGAAATTGGAGCTTTCTGGCAGGTTGAAATTTAACACTGCCTTGCCCTCATGTTTTTCACACAAATATTAGCCAAAAAATGCGACCCACTTTGGCATAATTTCATGCTAAAAAAGTAATTTCTTTTTATTATTTTTAGCAAGTGTTGGCGCCAAAGATAGGGAGGAAGTCATTGCATGCAAAATCCCTTTTAGAAGCTTGTGCATGTGCTCCCAATCTTCCAGTTGAAGCCTTCATTGAATTTACTTATATTTTCCTTCACCCGGAGTGCTTTCCAGAATTCAAAATTGCTCATATGCAATTAAAAATAAAAGGGTGATGAGTTTTGTTTGAATTGTTTATGACAAACATTTCACTGGTGCACATAATTGAGAAGAAATGCAAAAGATTTAAGGATAAAAGGGGAAGACACGTCAAAGGCAACACCACAAGAAAAATCACAGTCAGCTGCTTCCAGATCCAGTTTGGTGAGAATCAAAGGCAAAGATTCAACCGTATGCAGGAGAAAAAGCATCTCAGATTCAAGGCAGAGATATCATCCAAATCATTCATGAGGCGGAAGTGCAATACAGGTTGGATCAACATGCAGAGTATGGAAGAAGAACAAGACTGAGAGTGTTGCAACTTTCTTCTAATT
Organism: Taxus chinensis; assembly: GCA_019776745.2. NCBI lineage: Eukaryota > Viridiplantae > Streptophyta > Pinopsida > Cupressales > Taxaceae > Taxus > Taxus chinensis. The sequence continues at coordinate 98,255,061 of CM034157.1, forward strand.
TCTTCTCCTCTTTCTTCTTCTTTCTCTTATTTTCTCGACAAAGTAATTGAGTAATCAATTAAATTGTAAAACTTAAGTGATTGATGTAAAAGCCATTACTTCAAGTTACTAGAATAAGTCAATTACTTGGAAATTGGTGGAAAGCATGCAGTATAGAAGGTTCTATTTTCAGTTGTAAATCATGCATGTCATGCAAAGAGAAAGTCTAGGGGAAAATACTGCCAACTGCTTCTCCTTTTCTATAGCTTCCGCATGTGGAATTAATTAAAAGCTTCCTATTTGTAATTTCCCTCTATGCACTATAAATAGAGGAAGAGCCTACAGGTTAAAGGATCACAATTTATTTTAGCAGAACTTGTTTAGCAAGAACTTTTGTAATTTGAGCATTCTTGAGTCTTCAGACTTTGTGCAGGAACCCTTGGTGTGATTGCTCTATGAAGGTTTTGGGATTGAATAAAAGGTGGATTTTCCAGAAGAACTTTGTGTCTATGGTGCTTTGTTGATCACTTCTATTTAAGGTTTTAGATAAACTTTGTGTTATCTCAGATCTAGGTTAGAAGTTATTTCTTTCCCTGTTCTGTTGAATGTTGTGAGATTTATCTATTTATTTAATTTGTGTGGATGAGACCAACTCTGTTAACTATTGGTTGATTCAACACATCTTCCTTTCTTCTTTCCTAAATTCTATTATTTCCCTCTTCTGCAAATATTCCAATCACAGTTGCTTACTTGCTGCAAAATTGCCCAGCTGTGGTTCATGAGTTGTGGGAATTAAAGTAAAACCCCCGAAAAATAGTTATTAGGATTCACCCTTACTAAAATAAGATAAACATCTTACACGGGAGCCTCACCATTAAATGAGGGAGATTTATCTCATGACTGCCTAGGTTTTAACGTTGTGCATAAAATCTAGCCAACAGTTTTTGGCAACTCCACTGGGGAACACACAAATTAGCAGACCAAAGTTTTTTCTTTCCAGTTCCCTTCTATATTAAAACCTCAACCTGGCAAAACGCCCATTTACCCGGTCTAGTAAGGCTCAAGGAAGGACTGATGATTTTTATAGATTGTAGGAGAAGTTTAATTTCAATCATCCTCTTCAAGTTAGGAGCTGCAGATCCAGTCTTTCACTAGGCAGAAGAGTGCAAACTCCTCTAGATCCTGGATCATTTCCAAGCATAATCCAACAACTGGAATTATTCACCCAATCTATTCTTGTAGAAAACGAGCTCCTTTCATGATGCAAAATTAGTCACTTGCCCCTGCAACACCTGTTTCATGGGGTGCACCTTTGGACCTCTGAATCTTGACTCCTCCTATGCATGATCTACCTAAAGGGACGAGAAAGAATTTTCCAAAATTCTTTGGAGATGGCAAAGAAGAATCCAGATGACCACTTGGCTTGCATTTTTCATATCTTGTGGAGTGCTTGCAGTCGAACATGAAGATGTATCTGTCAGACTCTTCATAGAGACCCTGCATGACTTGGCTGGAGAATGGTTCTACCGGTTAGCTCCCGGTACCATAACCAACTGGGCTACTATGCGAGATGCATTCCTGAAAATATTCAAGTTAGCTGAATATTCCAGTACATTGATAACTACATTGACTCAGCTGAAGAAGGATCCACAAGAGCATATGCGGGATTTTATTTCAAAATTCCAAAGATTACTTACAAAATTTTGGCTTCTGCTTCTCTGAATGATGAGAATCAAAAGGTGTTCTTCATCAATGCTTTACTTCCTGAAGTAAGCTATCAACTACGAAGAGCACGTCCTGCTGACTTGTTAGCAACTCAAAACATGGTGGTTGAAATTGAAGATGACCTCATCATGGCTGGAAAGATAAAGAGCAACACTTCTAGAGCTGAAAGTTCATCCTCTGCTACTACTTTTGATTCACTATTGCAAAAGTTAGCAAATGAGATGTTGCATATGACGAAACAAATGGCTTAAATGGCTTAGGGCAACAACACTACCCCTGCTTGGAATTTCAACAACTGAAACGTCATTGCTGGTTCCCAAAGATTAGCAATTGAAGTTTCTCCCAGAAACAATGTGGAGATGAATGAAGAAGACTAGGAAGCATGACACTGATCAGCTCGAGAATGATGATTTTGTAGGTCCTGCTGGTGACTCCAACATTAATTACCTAAACTACAAATATGAACATGACTATGAAGAGCTTCTTAAAGATGATCATGGTCATACATATGCAGTATTTACAAGATCAAAAACTCGCCAAGATGAGGCATTAGCTGATGAACAAAGAAGGGGAAGCCCTTTACCTTCTTCCTTAGCTCCCAGAGATAACAATGTGAGTTTTTTATCTCAACCACAGAAAGCAGCTCAGGTATCTGAATCTATTCCTTCTTTTGACATTATTGATCATGTCAAGAAAACCAGAGTTCAAATGTCAGAGGCTAAATACCTGAGAGCCTTTCCCGAACAGCTAAATAGGCTAGTTAAATATGTGCAGTCACCAGGAAATCCAATGCATCAAAAGACATTTTTCCTAAACCCAAAGATACTCCTTCCCAAAACAACACTGCAGTTGTTAACCCTCCATCATCTTCTGAAATAGTAGAACCTTTCTGTGTCTCCTTATTGCTTAACGGTTTCAAGTTAAGCAACTGCATTTTAGATTCAGGTGCTTCTAACAATGTCATGTCAGCTAAAGTTGCAGATGCTCTTGGGCTTACCTTGACAAAGACAATAGGAAGGTGTTACTCCATGGAGAGACAAGTCCCTTTAATCAGACAAATCAAAGATGCACAAGTTGTTCTGACAACTTTTCCTGACAAAAGATTAAAGATGACAATCTTAGTTGCAGATATTCATGTCTCCTACGGGATGTTGCTAAGCAGAAACTTCTGCAAAGAGACTGGGAGGAGAAGTAAAGATGGATTGGTCATGTGCCCATATTCCTATCAAGGGAATAAGCCAGAAGCTGAAGCTGGAAAATAAGTCCAAGTACATTGTTACAAAATTTAAACATCCTTGATCTCAGATTCTTTTTTAGGGGTCTGACCATGGTGTACACTTCTTGGAAATGGATAAAGACGTTCCAGAGCCAGAGCTTCAACTAGAGCCAGAGCCAACAGAAGAAGAGGAAAAGGTTTGGATGTTGGAGTTTAAAGGATAGTTGTTGATCTTTTGGATCAGGAGCCGAGCGTTCTATTAATATCTCCAGAGCATGAGATATTCCCATACTCCCACAAGTTGATGTTTGAGAACACCAACACCACAACTGATTATGAAGCCTTGCTACTAGGGATGAAGCAAGCTAGAAAGAAAGGAGTAAAACTCCTCAAATCCCAAGGAGATAATGAACTTATAGTAAAGCAAGTTTGAGGGAAAAATCAAGTCAAAAGAGATAAGCTAAAGCATTACAGAGATAGAGTGCTTTTTGCCACACTCAATTTTGCAGCCTTCTCTATTGAATTCATTCCAACAAATCAAAATTCCAAGGAAGACTCTTTGGCAGTCACAATCACACTATTTAATCTGGATAGACCACCATCCATATTCAAACAAGGAAACTATAAAGTGGAGATGGTCTACCTGTCCTAAAGTCCCTGATGACGGCAAACAAATATCAAATAAACATTTCAGAAACAAGACAACTTTGATGAGTTGTATGTTGAAGGGAGTAAATCACCACCACAAAAAATAGTCACAGGTGAAACTGATCTAGATTATGATGACAGTAGTGGAGTAATCCAACTAAAAGGTAACAAAATCCCCAAGGGTTTAGTTTCCTTAGAGGAGACTTTCGACAAGCATGATCAGTACCTAAAGAAGAACAAAGAATATGGTGATAGTTCTTCCTAAGGAATGTAGCCGGTAAATCTGGGTGTTGAGGAAGTTGATGAAGACTTACCCACCACAGAAAGAAGAAAGAATGAGCCACCATAAGATGAAGTTGATGAGGACTTTCCAAGGTATTCGACAAGAAGGCCAGAGAAAGGAAGTTTGAGATCAAAGACTGGGTACTCTTGTGGGACAAGAGACATGAACCAAAGGGCATGCATGACAAATCTGATTCACTCTGGAAAGGGCCCTTCATGATCAAGAGAGTTTCAAAAATGGATAATTTCATCCTTGCCTACCAGGATGGATCTGAGTTACCACTGCCTTTCAATGGGTAGCATCTGAAGCTTTCAGGAACTGAGATATAGGGTAAAACCTATGTGTACATAAATAAAATTTTCTATTGTTTTCTTTTTCTTTTCTTTTTGTTTTCGTTTTTTTTGTTGCCTGACCCCGAACCCAATGGATAAGACATGAAACCAAAGATGTTGGGATCTCATCTTCACTTCTTTCATTTTACAGAAGTAAAGATGTCCACAGATGGAGCCAACTGGTGTCCCCAAGATTTCACCCTGAAATCTGGGACTACCCCTTTTTAAATTTTTCATTCTTTTAACTAACGAGTCATTTTTGTGTTTTGTTTTGTCTGCGGTTGCTTTCATTTCTCAAAGGTATCCCCAGGGAGTCATAAAAGCCAAATTTGACAAATACCCACATGCTAAAGCTCACTCAATCCCTTCACTAGGTTTTGTCTGAAAGCGTTTTATTTATTTTTTATTAAATAAATAAAGTTCTTTTAAAAATAGATTGAGCTAAAAATAGCTGAAATTTGGGTTATATAAAGCATTAGGTTCATGAACCAGTCATTACTTTTACCTGAAGAACATTCAGTGGGGGGAAAAGTTTTTACAGACTAGCTAATTCAGAAAGTTTTTGAGCAATTTCTGCAACTTCTTCAGGTTTTTTTTTTTTTGGAAAATTTCTTTTGTGTTTTGGTTTTTCTCCGTGATTTATTTGCAATTCCCCTTGGTATTCATTCTTTACCAAAAATTTTCCTTAACCACTATCTCAATTGCCTAGGGTTTTGCAAGAAGTTTCATGGCCTACACAAAATAAAAAGGTGAAATAATGGATTTTATAAACATGTTATTTACTACCACCATTTTCAGAAATGGAAAGGATGCACTTTTTTCAAACATCATAAAATTAGCAAGCATTTGTTGCTACAAGAAAGGCCCGAATCCAAAAATGGAAATAATTTGTAATTATATCCAAAAATGGAAAAAAAATGCTTTTAGAGTGCAAGTCATGTTTTTGAAATTAGATTCCATGCAAGGAAATTTATTTGATAACTTGCCTTCCCTTCATGGTTTTCCACCAAATGACACCAATTCACATTCAATGCAAGTCACACTTTTTCAACATGACCAGTTAAGTGGGAATTTTAACACAATGACTTAAGTGAAAAGTGTGAATTTAAGCTTGCCAAATGGCAAGTTGGATTTAACGCCAAAGGACTTAAGTGATTAAATGCATGTTTTCACATGTTATTTGGAGGTTTCTGAAAGTTGAGATTTAACAATCAATGAGTTTAAGTGAAAAGTGTGAAATTGGAGCTGCCTGGTAGGTTGAAATTTAACACTGCCTTGAATGTTTTTCACACAAAAGTAGTTAATTCACTTATGCAAGTCGCACTTTTTGGAGTTTCCTGGCAGGTTGAGATTTAACACAATGACTTAAGTGAAAAGTGTGAAACTTGGAGTTTCCTGGCACTTTGAGTTTTTTAACAAAAGTTACAATCACTTAAGTGAAAAGTGTGAGTTTTAAAATTGGAGCTACCTGGCAGGTTGAATTTTAACACCCCTTGCCCTCATGTTTTTCACACAAAAGTTAGCTAATTCACTTATGCAAGTCACATTTTTTGGAGCTGCCTAGTAGGTTGAGTTTTAACACCGTGACTTAAGTGAAAAGTGTGAAACTTAGAGCTTCTTGGCAGGTTGAAATTTAACACCACCTTGCGCTCATGTTTTCCACACAAATATTACCCAAAAATGCGAACCACTTTGGCATAATTTCATGCTAAAAAGTAATTTATTTTATTATTTTTAGCAAGTGTTGGTGCCAAAGATAGGGAGGAAGTCATTGCATGCAAAATCCCTTTTAGAAGCTTGTGCATGTGCTCCCAATCTTCCAGTTGAAGCCTTCATTGAATTTACTTATATTTTCCTTCACCCAGAGTGCTTTCCAGAATTCAAAATTGCTCATATGCAATTAAAAATAAAAGGGTGATGAGTTTGTCTGAATTGTTTACAGCAAGAATTTCACTGGTGCATGTAATTGAGAAGAACTTCAAAAGCTTCAAGGATAAAAGGAGAAGACAGGTCAGAGGCAACACCCGCAAGGAAATCACAGTCAGTATGCTTCCAGATCTAGTTTGGTGAGAATCAAAGGAAAAGAGTCAACCGCATATAGGAGAAAAAGCATCTCAGATTCAAGGCAGAATATATCATTCAAATCATTCATGAGGCAGAAGTGCAATACAGGTTGGATCAACATGCAGAGTATGGAAGAAGAACAAGACTGAGAGTGTTGCAACTTTCTTCTAATTTCTTCTCCTCTTTCTTCTTCTTTCTCTTATTTTCTCTGACAAAGTAATTGAGTAATCAATTAAATTGTAAAACTTAGGTAATTGGTTTAAAAGCCATTACTTCAAGTTATTGGAAGAAGTCAATTACTTGGAAATAGGTGGCAAACATGCAAAATAGAAGGTTCTATTTTCAGTTGTGAAATATGCATGTCATGCAAAGAGAAATTCTAGGGGAGAATACTGTCAGCAGCTTCCCCTTTTCATAGCTTCCACATGGGCCAATTCATTAAAAGCTTCCTATTTGTAATTTCCCTCTATGCACTATAAATAGAGGAAGAGCCTATGGGTTAAAGGATCATAATTAGAGTTTATCAGAACTTGTTTAGCAAGAGCTTTTGTAATTAGAGCATTCTTTTTCAGACTTTGTGTTGGAACCCTTGATGTGATTTCTGTGAAAGCTTGGGAATTGAATAAAAGGTGGATTTCAGAGAAACTTTGTGTCTACAATGCTTTGTTGATCACTTCTATTTAAGGTTTTAGATAAACTTTGTGTTATCTCAGATCTAGGTTAGAAGTTATTTCTTTCCTTCTGCTGAATGTTGTGATTTTATCTGTTTATTTAATTTGTGTGGATGAGACCAACTCTGTTAACTATTGGTTGATTCAGCACATCTTCCTTTCTTCTTTCCTAAATTCTATTATTTCCCCCTTCTGCAAATATTCCTTTCACAACTGCTTACTTGCTGCAAAATTACCCAGCTGTGGTTCATGAGTGTGGGAATTAAAGTAAAACCCCTTGAAAATAGTTATTAGGATTCACCCTTACAAATTGATAAACATCTTACATGGGAGCCTCACCATTAAATGAGGGAGATTTATCTCATGACTGTCTAGGTTTTTAGCTATGCATAAAATCTAGCCCAATTGGTATTTTTCTAGCCTACAATTTAGGATTACACAAATGTGGTTTCACTCACCAACATAAATTGTATCATAATTTGTATGTCACGAAAATCAGATCACTTATTAATATTATTATCACTCAATTATGACTCGTTTTAAATGATACAATGAACCATGCATAATTAAAACTTTCATTGTAGTCCCACTCCCATTACACATTGGTACTTTGGTTGATAGTCTTTCAGACATTGTTTGTAATTGCACATGATTGTAAATTTCAATTACCTCGATAGTTCATCTTCAGATGATCAGGGACATTATGTCAAAGTCGGTGTCATAACTCTTTGAAGGCACATAGTGCCATAGACAGGGATTTATACTGTATGACCTAATTGTTTTATCCTCATTTAACCATGAACCTTGGTCCCTGTCACACTTATATGATTATTGTTTTAGATTTATTGAACTAACCTTCAGTCTTTTACAGTTTTGACCACATCTCCCTATGGTACTGTTACATGTCAGCTTGATTATTAGTGTCTTAAATTTAGCAATAGATGTACTATTAAAAAAACATACATACTACCATTAGAAGTTTGAACTATTTCTATAAGGCCAATGAATGCATATATGTAGACTGCATTTAATGAAATCTGCATCGCAAATGTCCTTTTAATTATTGATTTTGGAAGGGGAATTGTATGATGATTTGATTGGATGTTTGTGTTGGGATTTAGTTCATATCACATGGTTATCTATGGAGATATATTTTATTGTGCATATGATGCTATTTTGAGGTGTGTAGGTGACAAATAGGTAAATTCGAATAGGATATAAAATACCAAATTAAGGAAGGGAGAATTTTAAAAACCTAGGCTATGCCACGTATCTTTACAGGTCACCTAACGCTAGAGCAAACCTAGACACATTGCGTGTTAAATTATGTCAAGTGATCTTGTAGAAGCTTTTTGATTTATCTTTTTGTGTTTAAAACTTTTGAGTGAAACTATCACATTTTTCTTATGGTAGTAACTTTCTACGACCCCTTCAACGTGAATTTATTTTTTCAGTTTGGTGATGCTTATGTTTTATTGGGTGCAGGTTATTCTTCATTACAAGTTTACAATGATAAAAAGCAATTATGACATTGAATTTTCAAAAGTGTTGAGTATTGTGCCTAGCAAATACCAAGATCAGATTACGAGTTCCTTTAATAGAACACTTTTCACTGCCTATATGGAGAAAACCAAGGCACTCCTAAAAATGTCCACCAAATCCCATACCCATGGGGTAAATGCCCCATTTTTGAAGATCTACCTCCGCTACTTTTTCTCAATTTTCTGATTTTTCTCGACCTTTTCATTATCTTGGTTGATTTGAATTTCATTTTACTCATTTTCTATTTTGGCAGTGATTACATCGGATGAGGATAAGTCCAAATGGAGGGAAAATACCTTTCACCCATTCAGTATTAATTTGATCACCCCCATAAGTCTCTTACAATTTACTTAACATCTGTATTTTATTTTTGATGGTTTAGACTTCATTACTATTCACATCACCCCTTTTTGTACTCTTACATGTGTGTGTATTAAAAATTCATTTGGAGAGGGGGGGTTAGCATGCCCAAAAGTCTTGAAAATTCTCTGCATTTTGTTGGATTGGCTAGTAGGAAGAAGTTGTGAAATTTTCTTGAAAATAGGATTGATTAAGTGGACCAAAACCAGACTGGGGTAGGGTTTACTTTATTTATCAATTCTTTCCTTAATTATTCTTAATGTGTTTAAATAGGCCAAAGATGAATGGTTGGGTTAGTAGTAGCTTCAGAATGGCCATATGAATAATGGTATGTGGGAGGATAATCAAAATCACAGCACCCCTGGATGCAGATCAGTTTCTAGGTTGATCACTCAGGCATCCAGTGTGATTGCACAACATGGAAACCTCTCTCCAAGCGTGGGACTTGTGAAACTGAGAGAGGAATCTCCAGAGAAGGCTGGTTCCTGCTCCTAAACTACCTGCCACAAGCTATTCCAGTGCAGGCAAGCTAATCTAATCCTAATCTAACAATGCCAAGGAGACAGAGAGAGAGAGAGAAAGGAAAAGAACAAAAGCCTACACTAAAACGGTGATACACCAGAGAAGGAGAATGTTGAACATCTATCAAAACTGCCATGGGACAAAGAGAGGTGAGCAATGGGAAGGATGGACAGATGCATCACAGGCCCAAGGATAGATTTCACACAGAAAATGTCCCAAAACTCCATGAACACAGCTCCAAACCTGCAATGAACATTCAAACATGCACAAATACCTGCAATGAAGAGAGGCAAGAAGAAAACAAGCAAAAACGAGCAAGGATGGACAGATGCATCACAAAACACATTTTTGTTGCTCCAGAAGTTTGCACAGAACATCATTTCAATAGTAAAAGGCAAAAAAGGCCATTACAGAGCAAGGGAGGAGGTTCGAACTCCATTTTCAACCCTAGAGAAGAAAAGAAGGGAGGGCAGAGCAGAAAAGATGAACAACTTGTTATGTCCCCCTTTTGAAAGAAGCCCCTCTGTACAATATATAGGAAGAAAGAGAGAGGGAAGAGAGGAAATTTGAAACTACCACAACCACTTCTAGGTCGCATTTTAAATCATCTCATTATGGTAGAAGCGGCGGATCCTGGCAAAACGGCGGGCTGTCTGCTGCATTAAAGCTGGTTGTTGAAGCGTCACTTCTGGCATTACCATGCGTCAGAGCCGTTTCTCAATTTTCTCCCTCCAAACTACACCAAAATGCAAGATTGACCCCAGAATCTTGTAGAGAATTTCACCAGCTTTCCGTTGATATAAAGAACGTGCAAATCCGAGCTCTGGATCGAAAGATATGACGATCTGAAGATTTAGGGCACAAAACAGGTGAAAACGGATTTTGAAATCTTTCCCGCACTCTGCCACCTGGATGACACGTGGCAGGTTCTGATTCGCTGAATAATTCTCTCTCCTCCACCTTTCGGTGGGCTTTCTTTTGAAATTTCCTTGTGGGCCCTAGCTGGGACACGTGGCACTATCCCATTGGTTCGGGCTGACCCTTCAAAACTCGCCCTTTGACCTTTTCCCTTGTGACACGTGTCATGATTTGGTTGGTTCTCGGCCCTTTCGGCTCCTTCGCGTCCACCGCGTCCATTTGTCCCAGTTGTCCCAGTGCTTCTTGGGACAAAATCCTCCGGTTCACCCGATTCGGCCGGTTCGCGTCCATTTGTCCCACTTGTCCCTGTGCTTCGCGGGACAAATTCTTCCGGTTCGCCCGATCCGGCCGATTCGCGTCCTTTGGCCCAGATGTCCCATTTGCCTTAGACTGTTTGTTCTCATTTCGGCCGAACCGGCCGGTTCGCGTATCTTTGTCCCAGATGTCCCAAAGCAGTTAGTGCGAAAGTTCTCCTTTTCGGCCGATCCGGGCTTTCCGCGTCCGCCGCGTCCATTTGTCCCACTTGTCCCTCCTTGCTGTTTCGGCCGAACCGGCCGGTTCGCGTCGCGCACTTTTCCCACTTGTCCCTTTGCTGTTTGGGCCGCCTGTAGGCTTTTCGGCCTTGATGTCCCAAATGTCCCGACTGTCCCGGGGACTAGGACTTAGCCGATTTTTCATGATTTTTTCTGGCCCAAGCTTGTCTTCTGCAACTTTTCACATTTTCTCAGAGCTTGCTCTTTCCTTCTTTGGTCAGGGGAGTTAGAAAAAATCTGAGGGAACCCCAGAAACATGATGTTTGCTCTGAATCAATTATCTGCCTGGGACTTGAGAATTCTGATGCATGTTATCAAATTAACCCTGGGGGGTGAATTTTGGATAACAATTTGGCGACTCAGCGGGGTCATCTGCCTGCTAGATGAAGTTACCAGTTGCCTGAAGCATCCATTGGGCATGGAGTCCTGAGTTGTAACCTGCAACTGATCTGAACTTTGAAAACTTCCCTCTGAGCCACTTGAAACCCATTGAACCTGGAGTGTTCTCACCAAGATGCCACTGAAACGAACTGTGCAAGAGCAGAACCAACAACACCAAAACTATGTACAAAACTGAAAATCATACATGTCCCAAATGGAACATGCAGAGTGTGCACAAGCACTTCTTCTACTGAAAGCAAACCTACCTACTCTACTCTAACTGGAAGCAAAAGCAAGCTAAACAAACCCTGCAATTGGTTGTGAGAAATAGCTTCCCTTTCTCAAAAGTGGCAGCCATGCAATTGATTTGGCACTGATCATGGCTGTTTGGATGGATGGAAAATCAACAAGAAGCTGGTCTTCTATCCAAATCATCAAAGTATCAGCTGAAAACAAATCCAATACCTCTTTTAGTTGCTCTGCATTTGGATTGAAGAGGTATGGCAGCTGATCCTTGGTACTTTGTAGCTCACCCTCATGCTCAGAAGAAAGCATGACTGGTTGTGACTTCTCCTTTGGCTCCAATGAAGCCAAATACCTGATTGGGCAAGGTATGGTCCTTTGAGTATGCCCATTGCTGTGATTTTCAACCCCAAGAATGGAGTCTTCTTGTAGACCTTCTTGAATGGATGGTGTGGAAGAAATGGTGAAATTCCTCTGTCCTTTCTCTTCCTCCAATGAAGAACGTGAAAGATTAAAATCTTCCAATCTTGATTCCGAAGAGCTATTATAAGATGCTGGCTGTTGTAAATGAATGCCCTCCTTCATGACAGCAGACTCAAGTGTTTGGAGTGTGGATGATGAAAGAGAGAAAGGTGGAAACTCAACCGGCTCTTCTCCATCAAAACAGTTCTCCAAATCTGACAGATAAACTGCCTTATTGCTGTCCTGCTGCAAATATTCAACTTCCTCCATGGTGTCTTCTTGATCTGTAACTTGACCACCATGGTTTCTTTCTCCCTTCAACATTGAGTTTGAGAGGTCAAACTCCTCTTCAGCACTGGAACTTGAGAGAGGTGAAGTAGAAAGAAGAACTGAAGGTTCTCCTGTAGCCTGCTTTGTGCTCAGAGCTCTTGGATCTGCAATTTTCTCCCCCACAGCTGGAATGTGCTCCTCTTCTTTTGGATTTGGAGCAGCTTCTCCTTCCTCCAATGTTTGAAGACAATCTTGCTCTTGATTGAACTCTTCCTCCAGCATGAAGTTTGTCAAGTCAAACTCTTCAATCTGCTGCTCTAGAGGACAAGTTGGGACTGCAAGATCTTCTCCTTCTGCTGCAACAAAATTAGTCCTAACCACCACCTGTTCTCCAACCTTAGCCTCTTCTGTAGGTTTAACCATCAAGGGGATCTTTGTCATCCCAAATCTAAGAGCCCAACTCTTCAGACTTTGAATTTCTTCATCTTTGTTTGGCTTCTCTTTTTGCTGTTGTTTTCCTTGACTGGCATTCTGATTTTCATCCTCCCAACATGGATTTGGGAATGCAAGAGGAGGGATGGGTTGTAACTCAACTGATTTGACATTTTTTTGTGGTGGTGGAGGAGGTGAAACCTCTTGTTTCTTTGGAGTGGGAGGTATTTCATTTAGCTCTTGTGGAGAGGATGACTGTTTGGAAGGAAAAAGGAAAGAAGAATTGAGGTGTGGTGGAAGACTGAGAGGTGGAGACATGGGATCAACATTTGGGACAGCAGATGGAGAGTTTAAAATTTGACACTGCTGAGATGAATGCTGCTTGAGGAAAGAGGAAGAGAAAAGGCAGAGATGGTGTAGCTTACCCATTGACAAGGTTGTTGAACACTCGAATCTCATAGGCCTCTATTTCTTCAATCCATTGTGCAAGCAAAGGCAGCATTGCAATCATGAAGTCAAGCTTCTCCTGAGGGCTGTAATGCCTTGGAAAAGGTCCTCACCCATGGACAAGGTGTCCTGCAACCGATTCCAAATGCTTTCATCTGTGCCTGAGCCCTGGACTGCACTATGTTTACCTCCATCTTTTGGATTTTCTCCAACAGACCAGCATCTTGCATCTGATGGTCTTCATTGTATGTACACTCTTGCTCTTGGAAAGCTCCATAGCCAAACTGACTTTGGCACTGCTGCTCATATGGGTATGCATACTGATCTTGAATCTGCTCAAAATGTTGATTTGGAGGATTTGTAAAACATGTTGGAGGTGGAATATACTGCTGTTGTTGATGTGAATTCCATGATGGAAATGAAGTCATGATTGCACAACTTCATAGAATGAGAGAATGATGGAAGAGATGGAAGGAAGAATGGATAGAAAATGAATGAAAATGAATGGAAAGGAAGGTCTGCAACTTCAGAGATGGGTTGTTGACCAGATGGAGTCGCCAGATGTGTTTGCAAGTGCCTCCAAAGGCTGAAATCTTCACAGGAACACATCAACCTGCAAAAGATGAAGTGGAAGACCTCTAAGGTCCCACCGGGCGTGCCAAAACTGTTAGTGCAAAATCACAGCACCCCTGGATGCAGATCAGGCTTCTAGGTTGATCACTCAGGCATCCAGTGTGATTGCACAACATGGAAACCTCTCTCCAAGCGTGGGACTTGTGAAACTGAGAGAGGAATCTCCAGAGAAGGCTGGTTCCTGCTCCTAAACTACCTGCCACAAGCTATTCCAGTGCAGGCAAGCTAATCTAATCCTAATCTAACAATGCCAAGGAGACAGAGAGAGAGAGAGAGAGAGAGAGAAAGGAAAAGAACAAAAGCCTACACTAAAACGGTGATACACCAGAGAAGGAGAATGTTGAACATCTATCAAAACTGCCATGGGACAAAGAGAGGTGAGCAATGGGAAGGATGGACAGATGCATCACAGGCCCAAGGATAGATTTCACACAGAAAATGTCCCAAAACTCCATGAACACAGCTCCAAACCTGCAATGAACATTCAAACATGCACAAATACCTGCAATGAAGAGAGGCAAGAAGAAAACAAGCAAAAACGAGCAAGGATGGACAGATGCATCACAAAACACGTTTTGTTGCTCCAGAAGTTTGCACAGAACATCATTTCAATAGTAAAAGGCAAAAAACGCCATTACAGAGCAAGGGAGGAGGTTCGAACTCCATTTTCAACCCTAGAGAAGAAAAGAAGGGAGGGCAGAGCAGAAAAGATGAACAACTTGTTATGTCCCCTTTTGAAAGAAGCCCCTCTGTACAATATATAGGAAGAAAGAGAGAGGGAAGAGAGGAAATTTGAAACTACCACAACCACTTCTAGGTCGCATTTTAAATCATCTCATTATGGTAGAAAGGCGGATCCTGGCAAAACAGCGGGCTTTCTGCTGCATTAAAGCTGGTTGTTGAAGCGTCACTTCTGGCATTACCATGTGTCAGATCCGTTTCTTGATTTTCTCCCTCCAGACTACACCAAAATGCAAGATTGACCCCAGAATCATGTAGAGAATTTCACCAGCTTTCCGTTGATATAAAGAACGTGCAAATCCGAGCTCTGGATCGAAAGATATGTCGATCTGAAGATTTAGGGCACAAAACAGGTGAAAACGGATTTTTAAATTTCTTCCCGCGCTCTGCCACCTGGATGACACGTGGCAGGTTCTGATTCGCTGAGCAATTCTCTCTCCTCTACCTTTCGCGGGCTTTCTTTTGAAATTTCCTTGTGGGCCCTAGCTGGGACACGTGGCACTATCCCATTGGTTCGGGCTGACCCTTCAAAACTCGCCCTTTGACCTTTTCCCTTGTGACACGTGTCATGATTTGGTTGGTTCTCGGCCCTTTCGGCTCCTTCGCGTCCACCGCGTCCATTTGTCCCAGATGTCCCAGTGCTGCTTGGGACAAAATCCTCCGGTTCGCCCGATTCGGCCGGTTCGCGTCCATTTGTCCCACTTGTCCCTGTGCTTCGCGGGACAAATTCTTCCGGTTCGCCCGATCCGGCCGATTCGCGTCCTCACGGCCCAGATGTCCCATTTGCCTTTGGACTGTTTGTTCTCATTTCGGCCGAACCGGCCGGTTCGCGTATCTTTGTCCCAGATGTCCCAAAGCAGTTAGTGCGAAAGTTCTCCTTTTCGGCCGATCCGGGCTTTCCGCGTCCGCCGCGTCCATTTGTCCCACTTGTTTCCGGTTCCTTTGCTGTTTGGGCCGCCTGTAGGCTTTTCGGCCGATCCGCGCCTTGATGTCCCAAATGTCCCGACTGTCCCGGGGACTAGGACTTAGCCATTTTTCGTGATTTTTCCTGGCCCAAGCTTGTTTTCTGCAACCTTCTCACATTTTCTCAGAGCTTGCTCTTTCCTTCTTTGGTCAGGGGAGTTAGAAAAAATCTGAGGGAACCCCAGAAACATGATGTTTGCTCTGAATCAATTATCTGCCTGGGACTTGAGAATTCTGATGCATGTTATCAAATTAACCCTGGGGGGTGAATTTTCACCCCATCCGTGCTTAGGCTTGCTCTATATTCTCCACGATCCAATGCCTCAGTCAAAATTGTTATGTTTGAACCTTTTTTTTCTATACTGCTTCTTCCTCTCTTTTCCTGCCTTTTGGAACTATCCCATATTCATTATCAACTATGAAATATGGTGTACATATACCCACTAAAACTATGTTTTTAACTTAACCCCCTTCCTCTACATTTTTTTCCACAAAACTCATTTTCTATCTCCCCATCTCGTGAACTTAATTTTCTCTTCTTCTAAAAATAACTCCAAGTCAAGAATTAGAGGTCGACTTCTAATTGTGTTAGCACTTTCCTTAGTATACATCCCCAACCTTCCTTTCTAATTTAATCTTATCAATCAAGCATGATTCAGGTTTAGCTATTTGGAGAACCCCGCACATGTCAAATAAGCACAACCTATGTAGCCCGCCACAGGATGAAGTCACAGGTCCACCACCACTGGGGATGCACACATGCATGAGTAATTTGTTCACTACAATTTAAATAAATTAAATATTAAACACTTAAAACTATTGTGCGCCAAAAATTGGAGGGAACTTGATACTCCTAAAATAAACATTAAACAATTAAAATAGAAAAATTAAACATGCATTGTCAAATGCACTATCAGCTCCTTACAGGAGCCCGGGGGTGGCATAGGCAACAAGAGGGACAACTAGATGACGCGTACAGATGCGCTTTATCTTCCCTCGAGCGTACTCTGAGCGCGGATTTTCTTGCCATGTACGGGGTTCTTGAGATACTTTCTTCTTAGCCTAAGTGGTGGGTATCTCAAATCAAGTCTGAGTCAAAAAAATAGGTCACGCCATGCTAAATTTCCAAAATCCACTTAACAATTACAATTCACTATGTTAAACGATATGTATCCCCTATATGTTATGGGTCTGGTATTTAAGTACATTATATATAAATGTGGGGTGTCACCCCATATATAATGTCTCTAATGGTATTTTGTTAGGTGACACTTATATATGCTCGTGGAAAGGGAGTTGGGATTACAACCTTGGAGAACCATTCACGAAGGTATTGTTAGTTATATAATAATAGAACACATTGAGCAAGCCGTTTACATTACTTTCTCAAATTATATAACATATTGAGAAAGTTATTTAAATTACTTTCTCAAATTGAGTACGAGTTTGACCGAGCTAAATTATTACCAAAACGTAATTGGAAGCATAATTATTATCAAGTTGTTTAGATTACTTTTTCAAATTGAGTGTTATCTCGGTCGAGCCAAATTATTACCAAAACATAATTGCAAGCATAATTATTATCGTATAAGATAACATATTGCTCTCCTAATTGTTCAAGTAATGTTGTACTCCTCATAATGAGGGTGCACATATATCAAATTTTCGCAATGCAAATACCCAATACCCAATGCATTAAATGTTCGATATAACAAATCGACTGAAAATTAGTAATTTATAATAATAGTAATAGTATATGTATTCTGAAAAACATAAAGATATATTGATTAATCAATGTTCAATAACTGATTTCAAGCATGCCAAAATATACAATGTGTTAAATGTAGCCATAGTCACCCAGTTCTGAGAATGTCTCAAAATAATAGATGCATAGTTTGGGGACGTGAAAGTAATTAAGATAATTGAGTAACGTTTTTATTTTATTCTTTTCTTTTATTAGATTTATTATAGGATTTTCTACGTAGTATTTGGGTTATGTATTCTTTTGAAATTTTGTTTTACAATAGAGTTTTTTGTGTACATTATGATATATAGCAAGGTTTTGACCATAAAATCATTGGTTACATCTATAACAACAATGTACATTGGAATTTATTATATTATACTTTAGGAGGTACGTGGAGAAGTAATTTATTAATATAAAACAAATAAAAAATCTAGAAAGGGATATATGACAAAGACAATTGTTACTTACCATTTTTTAGTAGCCAACCCTAAGAGTGGGAGAATTAATTAAGACCTCTAGCTTTATTTTTGTAGGAGAAGATCCTAGTTCCCACTAGTGTAGACTTGTAGCCATGTAGAAAAAGAGTTTTAAGTGTAACATTTGAATTTTAACTTAGTTTATAGTCTCAATGTGTAACAAAGTAACACTATATGTAAGATTTATATCTATATGAAATATTAAAAAAAAAAAACAGTTAAAAATAAAACCAAAAAGTGTTTCCTAAGGTAATGGTTCCATGGAGTGAGCTATGTGTACAAAAAAAGTGCCATGAAACACAATTTCAACTAGTTACTGTTAACTTTTAAGAATTTACAAATAAATTTAGCAATCAATTTACTTTTATAGAATCCTACCATAAACATGATTCTATTTGGTGAAAACTGTTAGGAAATTATTATTAATGTTTACATTTATTAGGTTTGAAAGAATATATTGTTTCAACAATATATTATTCATAGAGTATTGTTGTACCCGTAAATCTATTAACGGGTAAGTTGTTTGATATGGGTTCCTATTTTATAGGATAGAGGTTTCTCTATTGTAATGGCTATATAATAGCCTAATGTATTGTATTCTTGTGATATCCTGCAAGAATATAGTGTAAAAAGAAATTACTAATTGTTTTAAATCTGCTGTGCAATCTGATCAGAAAATCAATATTTGGTATCAGAGTCTGTGATGGAAGTATCAACCCTAGAATTGATCTGAGGGGCATGCGCTGTGATGGTATAGTTGTAGCCCCAATTATGTAAGGAAAGATGACCATTTTATTTCAATGCCCAATGTTGATGATGTATTATTATGCATCGTTTGTCTATGAAGCATCCATCTGTTACTGGTGTCGAATTTTGTCTGACTTTCGTGCCACATATTCTGTTTCCTTGGCATCTTCTCTAAATGTGCCAGTGTATTCACACACTGACTTCATACCACTATTTGGTGCATGCAGCACATATCTTGCCTCCAAACCACAACATTATTGGATCCATCAGTTGGGACATCATAAATTGTGCATACACAAAATTGTTGATATAGACGTAAATGCTACGGCACATAGTGGTGACGCAACAATGCCTTCTGAGTTTGCACATCTCAACATATGACTTATTTTTCTAAGGCGCGGATCTTGGACACTATGCAAACTGATATCAGTGCTGAGTAAATTCGCTCAATAATTTCAGTCCTTGCACCATACATAACTGGTGCCCATATACCTAGAAAATTCTGTTTTAGATCTCCATGATTGCAGTTGGTCCACAGCTATTCAACCGTGCATTGCATCGGTTTCGATGTGCAGATGTGTCTACCTTTGTTGCTTTACTAGATCGCTTTGTTATTCATTCCAAGGCTAAACGAGGCTTAGATCAGTGGATCATGTTCCCAATCAAATTTGATGTTCTATTTCTACAAGAATTGGCTAGTACATGTACATTGAACTCATTCAACTGTTTGACAAGAAGGAGCTATGCGAATAAAACGTGTCACATACGATGCTCAAAGACATCACTTCCAGAATGCCGCATGATGCCCATCATTTGTATGAGGATTTGACATGGCATATTCAATAGTTGTTACCCTGTAGTTGAGTCTTTCTGTGTTTGTTTCACAGAAGATTTGAATGAGGATAAACTACATGACCTTATAAACCTTTTTTTTCCTATATCAAGACTCTGAGGTATCTATCCGTTTAGGATTGCAGAAATCATGACAAGGCTGATTTTGCACTATTTCGGTGTATTGGGCATGGTGCTTCGTACCTCATCTCCTCCACCGAACGGTCTGACATAATTCTGGTCCACGTGGTGAGTTTAGATCTATTTTAGGATTTTTTATCTGTTAATCATTAGTTGTTGATTCGTCTAATATTAAAAATAAAAGTAGTCATTTTGTTGGTGTTAAGTCGACTTATAAAGTCATGTTTATTAGTCAATTAAAGTTGTCATCATAAAGTATAATCTTAGGTTAAGGGTCCATCGTTCATCATCCGTTTGTTATTTAACATGGTATATGGTCTTAAAACAAATAGTCATTTAAAATATAATCATATTTTAAATATATATAGTATAAATTTTGTAGAATTCCTATGTTATTCAAAAGTAACTTGTCAAGTTTTTGGTCATTTTGTCAAAATTCTAAGTCAATATATTTGTTTGTCATTAATGTTAATAGTTTTATTGTGAGTTGTAAGTCATTGTTTAATCAAGTAGGTCATTTAGTAGTTATATTTGTCATAGTCAAAAATTTTAATGTAAGTAAAAGTAAATTATTTCGTGTCAATAAATCTTTTGTTGTAAGTCATTGTCAATCAAATCGTCGTTGTTGTCGAGTCAATATTCATTGAGTCATTGTCATAAAAAAAAAAATTCCTTACGGAACGCATTTTCGGTGTTACCCGACGTTCGATTAAAATAAATGTGTTGTTTCACATTGCGGGAGGAAGATACAAAAATAAACCCCAATGTGGAAACTTGATGAGCTTCATATCCAAATCCAACTGAGCTAGCAACATGTTCAATGGAGGACGGAGGCATCGGAGGCTGGAGGTTAGACAACGACCTCTCGTTAGTCACCAACGACAGGGCCGCACAGAATGATTTAGTGGCACAGGTGTGCAGTGTGAGTACTTGTTTTTTGAGTTTTGCAGTGTTCCAGATTTAGTTGTGTGGTGTGAATTTCAGCTTGGTGTGATTCTTTTTCAGAGTTCCTGTTTGTGTTGAATAAGGAAATTTCACATTGAGGGGGGAACATGAAGTTAGCATGATCCAATGTTCCATTTTCAGTTTTTCAGTTCACTTGAGTATGTGGCTTTTCCTACATAATTCCCTAATGTAATAACATAGTGAAGAACAAATAGCACAGTGAAATGCAGCATCATGAGTCTTGATGAGGTAGAACAGTCAAATGTGTTCTTGTTCATACCTAGGTTTGTGGTTAGCCTCTGAAAACCATTGAAGGTTGTTCAGATGTGTTCCTGCTTGAGTTCCCACACTATTAGGTCAGATGTGTTCCCTAGAGTGACTGGTTGATAAGCAGATGATTCCTGAGCGTGTTCCCATCCTCGTCGGTCAGATGTGTTCCCGACAGTGCATGGTCGATAAGAAGTTGATGTGTTCCTTCTTCTACCTTCAGTTCGAGTGTGTGCCAAGATCATGAGCAAGCAGAGGCGGCAGGCTGCAAAGGAAGTGTGAAAGTTCTTTTGTTACCATGTAAACATTAAGGGGGGGGGGGGAAATGTTAGGAAATTATTATTAATGTTTACATTATAATTATTATGGTTTGAAAGAATGGTTATTGTTAAATCAACAATATATTATTCATAGAGTATTGTTGTACCCGTAAATCTATTAACGGGTTATTTGTTTGTATGGGTTCCTATTTTATAGGATACTGGTTTTCTATTATGATGGCTATATAATAGCCTAGTGTAATGCAGCAAAGATATAGAGATATAATATAATTATTTTGTGTTTTATCTGTGCAAGTCTGATCCAAAATTAATAAAAACTCTATCCAAACTTTCTAAGTGGGTTGTGCAATATAATGGTCCTCCTTTTCAACATGGACACAAACTCTCCTCTAAAAAATACAACAATCCCACTTTTATGGCGAAGATTTTTTTTATTATTATAGTAAGCTCAAAAAATTATCGTGGGACTACTTATACTTAAAAAATAGGAACTTGCTCCTTCCATAAAACCCATCTTAACATATTTGTATATAATAATCTAAATATACTTTTATTTTATTGATGAATAATATTTAATTTATTATTTTTTAAATAATTTTAAATTTGATAGCCATATAATAGCTAATATTTTGAATGTATTTTCATCCATTTATATTTTGGCGTTCTTAATAACAACAACAACAAAAATTAAACACATCAAAATCCAGCTATGTTGGCAGACATATATCTCTACACTAGAAATAGTAGGTTTCCATTTTGATACTCCAAAACAAGAAGCGATGGGACTGTGTTCTCACAATCCTACAACCTGCACTTGCATTTCATGTGTTGCCAAGCCCTAAGATAGAGCAGAAAAGCATGTTAATTATGCACATATGTAAGCATATGTTAATGGTGGCTTTAACATGCTTTAAACCTTGTGCCTTTCTCTTGATTTTCTCTTTGTTTTCGGTGAGATTTGCTTGTTTTTTTTCATTTCTTATGCTTCTTTCTCCTCTATTTTCCTTGACATTTTTTGAAATTAAGTTTTCTAAGGTATGAAAAATGGAAGAAACAAAATCAAGTGCAGATTCTAATGCTCGTTCAAAAGCCATCAAGAGTCAAGGTACAAGTGTAGTCGTAGGATTGAAAGGCATTGTTCCTCAGCATAACAGCAAATGGAGAACTCATATTTATGTGAGCCACTGAAGGGTATGGTTGGGCACCTTTAGTAGCCAAGATGTAGTTGCATTGGCCTACGACAAGACTTGTCTCAGCTACAAGGTTCCTCATGCTCCCAAGAACTTTATCACCTTAGAAAATTGGGAGATTGAGAGCATGTTTCAAGAGCAGTATAACAAGGAGCATGTGGTATAGATGATCATAGAGCATAGTTACCGAGAACATTTGAATGGATTTATGGCCAGTTTCGAGGGTGTTAAGGGAAAATACAAAGGCGAGGTGTGTGAAGAAGCGGAGCATCTATTTGACAAATAGGTGACTCCCAACGATGTGGGGAAACTGAACAGATTGGTTATTCCAAAGAAACATACAGAAAGAAATTTCCACATCAACAAGAATGATGAAACGGTGCTAGTGTTGTGGATGTTGAGATCCATGAGAAATGGGAGTTCAAATACTCATTTTGGAAGAGAAACCAAAGTTATGTGATGACCAAGGGATGGAGAAAATATGTCAAGGACAAGACGTGCTCCAAGCTGGGGATATCGTTTCCTTTCATCATTGTAACACCACCATCGCCAAACTCTATATCGTTGCCACCCTTCGTTCAAAAAGGAGGAAGACGAGCGTGATCATCACCAGGAGAGCCTTGTGATGTTAATGAAAAATCCACGTCATTGCATTTTTACAACAATAATCCAGAGCTACTTAATTACAGTGTTGCAATTGTCCCACTTCATTTGGTGCACTAGCTTCAAATCGTAAGGAGTTGAGGGAACTCAACTCATTCCCCGCTCACAAGATTACACCCAAAAGTGTTAAATTGTTTGCAGTTGAGATTGGAGCTGCTTAGCGAAGAATTGTATTGCTTTTGCAAAATTAGTTTCACCCTCCATTTTTTTGTTTTTGGAGGGTTCGTACTTCTTAATGTCTCCTAGATAAATAAAAACATGTACTTATTATTGTGTTTTTCAAAATGAAAAGGTAGAGTTTGATATTTTATTGTTTTTCCCATTTTTATTTTTTTTATTTATTAATCGGTTAATTATTTATTAATAGAAGATAATTAGTTTTATTTTAATCCCACTTTGATTTTTAGTTTTTAAAAATGATTTTTAGTTTTTAAAATGAATTTTTAAATTTTGGAAGATAATTTGGTAGTTTAATAAATAATTATTAGTTATTGTGTTTGTAGATATTAATACTAAAAGTAAATAAGAAGAATTGGGTAGGTGTTTCATTTTATGTTTTAAACTATAAATTTTATATTTGAATGTATATTTTAAAAAGATTTTATCAAGAAAATATTTTATTTACACAAGAACCTCAAACAATTATGTGAGAAGAGGACATGACTTAATCATAATATATTAGTTGGGTTTCCATTATTTGATATAAATAATTACCTCTTTTTTTAAAAAAATTATATAAATTTCTAATTTATTTTGTGTTACTTTTAAATATTATTCAATAGTAATATTAAGTTTGTTGGCACTCAATTTACCCCCAAAAAAAAGGGTAAGCAATATTCGTGTTATATATTATATTGGTAGAGGGGATTTAAATTTTATAAGTAAGTTTGAGGTTTAAGAGTTATATGAGCTTTAAGTTTTTAACATGTCCACCATCTTGAAAATCATCATGGGATATCAAAATTAATATATGCAAATATGTTATCTCTTGAGAATTTTGATGTTTTCATAGTCCATAAATTTGAGAGATTATTTTTTGGGTTCAACTGTGTGATTATTGTTTGTTGTAAAGGATTTGCAAATGTTAAGAGAATTGTGTGGCATGAGGATAATATTTTCTATATGTTATACGATGGAAATCAAAACCTATAAAATAAAAGATGAATATGTGTTCTTTATACTACTTATCAATTTGAATATTTTATTTACTTGTGAGCATGGTTATCCAATGGATACCTCGAACATGAGGGTATTGATGAAACAAGGAAATCACATATCCAACATCTACACTAGGTAATTCAATTGCTCTATATTTTTAATACCATGAGTTTATTTCTATAATCTTTAAGAAACGAGCTTTTTGTTGAATTGGATTGCTAATGCGTCTTGGGGCATATGGGGATCATTGTTTATATAAGGGGGTTTAGCATGAAGGTTTTGATGGATTTGGAAGTCCCAATGCTACATGCGAGACATGTCCTTGAAACAAAGGTGATTATATAATGATGGAGATGAAATCTAGACCATTTGATATCAATTTCAATTTTGGGGGAATTGATAATAAATTAAAGTAATGGACCCCAAACAATGATGAATCTTAATATAAAAAAGAGATGATCTCCTAATCATCCATTTAAATTTGAATAAAGGATACCACTCCAAAAATGACTATGATCATAAAGATTATTAAATATAACATTTGGACCATTTTTCCTAATATCAATAATTAAGTTGACTAAGAGATAAAGATGAAGGAAACTACTAAACATCAAAGGATAGTTGATAACTGATAAAAGAGAATATATGGCCATAAGAGAAGTCTAAAAGCTTGGAGAAGACCTTAATTGTAGTGAATAAGAAATACACGTCTCAAAATAGTTTTGAGTAATCAAAAAATCATCGAGCTATATATGTGAAGCTCACTTAGACCGTGGGAGACTTATTGAAGGTTGGAAGAATTTAGTTATAGGTTTGAGGGCTTACCACAATGCAATAAGTACTGCAAAAGAGGAAAAAATATGAAACATGTTTTATCCCATCCTATTTACAGTATATATATATATGAGCTATGATGTGCAAAATATATATAATGTAAGGGTTCGATATAGGGGATTAATATGAATTAAATAATTACAAGTAACCACACATACTCATAATAACACATTGATACTTACAAAAATGATAAATGATATAATAACTCAAAAACACAAGAGGAGATAAAGAATTAGATGTACATAGTGATTTAACAAAAATAAACTAGTGTGTAGATTACTTAAATTAAATTCTTATGTACGCTCCAACAAGTATATATGAAAGTAAAGTATATAAATGACTCGAGTAAATAAACAAAGTAAGTAAAACCCTAAGTGCAACGAAGAGTTAGAACACTTACTTGATTTCACAAATATCCTGATAGTATGCGAAGGTGGAAGACTGGAAGAACAACTGTACAAGACCTCAAAACCAAACCTAGAACAGTGTAGGAAACCAAGAGGAGAAGGGACCAGGGTGTCTGGGCTGGTACAGAGGAGCAGGGACCAAGGTGCCCGGACTGGTACTGAGGCGCCTGGGGGCTAGGATTATTTCCTATGCGTCAAGATTTGCACAAGAGGTCCAGAGATGAATTTTACATAGTCATTGGATGATCCAAAACCCTCACTTTTTTTGCTAGATGGTCACACTATGATCACCAATGTTGCTAATAACCTGTAATAAAGATATCGCTTGTAAAACCCTCAAAAGAACATCAAATCCTAAAAAAGAAAGATGCACAATGAGGGGTTAGATTTTCCTCCATTGTCAAACAAGTGATCTTACGAGTGAGTGTTGCACTACATCTCATACCCAATATAGTTATGTGTGTGTAGAATCGTGCCCTAGGTGGCTCTTATGTGTGTCGCACTTAATAACAAACAGGGTAGCTAGATGCAAAAATATGTAATAGATGTGTGCATGGAATAAAATGAACTTCCCTCCTACACGTGTGATGCAGAAAACTAACCCTTGTCCCTTATAATGGTGCTAGATGAATGCAAAGATGTTATTGAATTCTTGTGTGATGCAACCTTAGGTGATAGTATAGATGCTTAGAGTTTGGTCCTTTAATTTGGTCACATAACTTTATATTTATATGTTTCTCTTGTTCAAATTTCGTAATTGAATAATAAAAGGTCAACCCTTAAGAGATAGGGATGCCCAACAACTAGAAAGGACCCAAGAAGGAGCGAGCAAAGTATAAAGAGGTCTAGGGTGCCCAGAAGAGATGAGGACACTGACATCCTGGCTGGGCACTGGTGTCCAGAGCCAGATGTCTGGACGAGGAGTGTAAATAAACATTATAACATAAATGTAAATGTAACTATACAACATAAATAAATTAAATAAACACATTGAACACATAACACAACATATAATGTGGAAAACCCCTAAATGGGTAAAAACCATGGAGAATAAATCCACTATCGAGAAACTTTTACATCCACCAGTCCAGTAACTCCCTCCTCACTTCTATTCCCTGTATTTTTACCAGGATTTACCTTCATATTCCCTTGGAATATTATTTGATCAATATTCATATATAATCGAATCGATATCCTGAATATATGACCTAAGGTCATATTTAAATAACCCAAAGGGTTATATTTTTTTTAAGTGATGGGGCACACCCCAATTTAATTAGTTAGTTAATTAATTAACCAACCACCTAATATAAAGTTTATATTTAAATAATAAGAATATAGTTTATTCTATATTATTTAAATATAAACTATATATTATGATACACTTAATATTATAGTTCTAACACTCCCCCTTAATATTAAGTGGGGATCCATATGCCAACATTACCTGTTTGTACAACAGGATTTACAAATCCATAAACCCTAAAGGTTTAGGCTAGCACATGTATTTGTGAGACTAAATCTCATTGTTTCTCATGGAAATATTCTTATACCGCATCTCTAGGATCCTTTTATAACACAAGGACCTCCTTTACAAATAGATGCACACTGGACTGTATTTTTCCATAAACTCTATCAGTTTACATTTAAACTCTATCAGTTTACTTTAGATCATACAAGATATTTTTACAATGATTTTAAACCAGAATAGAAGTATAGAGGAGAAGGAGTCAATCAACCATCCGACCATTAGGAGGTGGCATTTCCATGCACACTCCCCCTCAATGGAAACTTTGAAAGGCCAAGCATTGCATGGAACTTGTAGAACTTTGCAGCACACAATGGCTTCATAAACAAGTCTGCAACTTGATCTTCAGTCAGGAAGTACTGGAGATCTATATCACCACTGAGAACCTTCTCACGAATAAAGTGCATATGTATCTCGATATGCTTTGTTCTTTGATGTTGAACTAGATTATTAGCGAGAGAAATGCAACTCTAGCTATCACACAGAAGAGGAGTACTTCCTTTAACTTCCATGTGCATCTCTTCCAACAGCCTCTTCAGCCACATGGCTTCTTTTTTTGCTTCCATTGCACTTCTATATTCTGCCTCAGTAGAAGAAATGGAAATTGTTGGCTACTTTTTACTGCTCCAAGTAATGACACCTGCACCAAACTTGAATATATATCCAGTTGTAGATTTACGATCTATCACATCACCAACATGGTCAGAATCACAATATCCATATAAATATGCATTGTTAGATGAAATATAATGTAAACCATAATTAATTGTGCCCTTTATATAATGTAAAATTCTTTTTGCTAACTTCCAGTGATCCTGATAAGGTTCCTGCATAAACCTTGAAGCAATCCCTACTGCATAAGCAATGTCAGGTCTAGTAATAGTTAGATAAATCAAACTACCTACAAGTTCCCTTTACAGAGTAGGATTAGTTTTTTCACATGTAGGTTTAGGATCAAGTTTACATCCTACTTATTAAATTGGTTTACAATCAAGCATATTAAATATTTTAAGAAAATTAGTTACATATTGTGATTGAGATACTACAATAGAATTTTTATCCTGAAATATAGCCATGCCTAAAAAATGATGCAATAATTAAGTTTGTCATCTCAAAATATTGCATTAACTTTTCTTTAATTTTCATAATTAAAGTTAGAATTACTAGTGATAAGTAAATCATCAACATGAAATACTAATTTAACAAATAAATCATTCAGATCGAAATTTTTATCCTCTGGATAACTTTTTAAATGGCCAAATATACCGGTTGGCCATGCCTAAAAAAAATCTAATTGGTCTTCACAACGATTCTAGCATCTTTAAAGTTACTTTGAGCCTTCTTCACGATTTGTCAGACCTTCATCTTAAAATATTTATTGATACCATTATGTAGTTTTGGCTCGAATTTATCTTTACTTCCTTTATTAATTTTGACCCAAGAATCCAAAGATTCTAATTAAAAACTGTTAGAATTACTAGTGATAAGTAAATCATCAACATAAAATACAATGAGAATAATAACATTTTCTTAAATTTTAACAAATAAATAATTGTCAGATGAACAACCAGAAAAACTAACTTTATTAAAAAAACTGTTAATTTTAGAATACCAAACTGTAGGAGCTTGTTTCAAACCATATATATTTTTTTCAATTTACAAATATACATTTCTTTTCCTGATCCTTTAAATCCTTTAGGTTGGGTCATATAAATTTCTTCTTTTAAATCACCATTCAAAAAAGTCATTTTTACATCCATTTGATGGATTTCCCAACCATACTGAGCAGCTAAGGCAATCAAAATCCTTACTGTGCTCATTTTTGCAACTGGTGCAAAGGTTTCTATGTAGTCGATACTGAGTTTTTGAGTAAACCCTCGAGCTACAATTCTGGATTTGAATTTATCTATACTGCCATCTGCTTTATATTTAATCTTGTATAGCCATCTAGATCTGACTATACTTCATTTTTCAGGAGGAGGGACTAATTCCCAAGTTTGATTTTTAATCAAAGTAGTATATTCAGATTTCATAGCATCTATCCATCTTTTGTCAGAAGAAGCTTCTTCGAAATATTGGGGTTCAGGTTCATACAAAGTCATCAAAGCATGATATGTATGATGACTTCTGGTCATTTTCTGAAGGTTTTCAGGATTAGAGTCTTGAATAATAGACTCAACCCATCTAGGTATTTTAGTTACAGAGGAACTAGGAACAATCTCATTTTCAACTATAGGTTCAACACTAGTTTCTTCATCACATTCATTATTTTCACAATTTTCAAATTCAATTTCATTAGAATCATCATAAATAACAGAAGATGAAGAAGAAGAAGAACAAAAAGGTTTTTCCAAGATTTTAACATTCTTATTTTCTATAACTTCTCTTTTTGATGGATCAAAGATCCTAAGACCTTTAGTTTTTATACCGTATCCTACAAAGATACAAGGAAAAGAGGTTTGATCAAGCTTCTTCCATTTTGATTTCAGAATGAAGAGGGAAGCTGGGCTACCAAAGATTCTCAAATGAGATACACTAGGTTTTTGGTTTGACCACTTTTCCAAAGGAGTTGAATTTACTAAGGCTTTAGTGGGAACTCTGTTCAAGATATGAACAACAATGTTCATAGCTTCAGCCCAGAGGAACTTAGGAACTTGAGCAGAATGCATCATGGTCCTAGCCATTTCCAGAATAGTGTGGTTTTTCCTTTCCACAATCCCATTCTGCTGAGGGGAATATGGAGTAGTTAGTTCCCTTTGAATGCCACATTCAACACAAAATGAGTCAAATGTTTGACTCACATATTCTCCCCCATTATCAGTTCTAAGCCTCTTAATTTTATACTTAGAAGATTTTTCAACTAAAGCTTTAAATTCTTTAAATTTTGACAAGACATTTGATTTCTTTTTAATGAAATACGACCAAATCATATGAGTGAAATCATCAATGAAAGTGACAACATACAGAGAACCATTAAGAGAAGGAACTTCTAGGGGTCCTCTAACATCACTATGGACAAGTTCTAAAGGTTCAGAAGAGTTATCATCATGATGACTGTGAAAAGGATTAGCAGATTGCTTACCACGTAAGCATCCTTCACAAGTTTCATGATTTTGGGAAATGGGTGGCAGACCAGTTACTAGGTTTAGTCGAGACATGTCATACATGCTCCTGAAATTGACATGACCTAGTCTCTCATGCCACAATTGCATGTCACTTCTTTGAGTTGTCAAACAAGAAGTAGAAGGAAAGCCAAAAAACACATACAATCCATCTCTTTGAATGCCTTCAACTATAGTAACATTATGTTCATTTTTAATAAACCATTTATCCTTTAATAATGTTACACTATAGTTATTTTGAGTTAATTGAGAACAAGAAAGCAAATTCATTTTAAGTTTAGGAACTAACAACACATTGTTAATAAAACCATTTGTAACTTTTGCTTTTCCCTGACCCTGAACATCGAGAATGGAATGATCACCCAAATAGATTTGATCATTACATTCACTAAGTTCAGATAGGATATCAGATCTAAAGGTCATGTGCCTAGAGGCACCACTGTCTAATATCCACTCATTTTCTTTTGCAGTGACAAAAGTGGCATACAAAGCAATTACATTTGATTTTTGACTATTTTTCTGATTCTTGTTTTGGTTTTGATTTTGTTTTTGGTCTTGAACAGATTCGTTACCCTTTTGAAATCTAAGATTTGCCTTGTTATTTTTAAATTTACAATCCTCTTTCTTGTGTCCAAATTTACCATGATAATGACATTTTCCATCAAAGCTAACTCTTACATTTCCAGTTTTCTTATCCTTGCTAGGAGGTTTAAAAGTTTGCTTTGTGTTTTTGTTGAATCTAGAGGTTTTACCTTTTGATTTCTGAGCGAGAAGTGCATGTGTGGCATTCTCCTTAGAATCAAAATTTGACATTACTTGTTCTTCTTGTATAAGAAGAGCACTAAGGGTTTGCAAATCTAGAATGTCTTGTTCTGTTTGATATTTAGAATTCAAAATTGAAATGAAATTTCTAAATTTTCATGAATATTCAATTGAATAATAAAATAAAGCAATTTATCTTGAATCAAATTACTGCCACATCCATCTAACTGTGACTTAATATTTTTTATTTTTGCTAAATAATTTATCACTTTTTCATCTCCCTTCATGGGAGTTGTCATAAGCTCTAAAATCAATTTAATAATTTTTGACAAATGCGTACTTTCGTGCATTGATTCCAATTGAGCCCAAGCCTCACTAGGACTCTCTTGATTTCCGATATGAAGCAGAAAATCATCATGTACACTTCACAAAATAATGGACATCGCCTCTTGTACTTTCTGTTGATATGCAGTGACATTATCAGTAGTTGCATGTCTTCCGGTAGGAGCTCTCTCAGTTCCATTCACAACTGCCCATAATTTGCGAGCCATGAATTTTGCTTTCAATCGAATCTTCCAAATGTTGTAGTTATTTTTCCATTCAACATCTGAGATTTATCAATTGAAAATTGATTAGACCCCATTTTTGCGTAAAATAGAATAAAAAATAATTAATAAACAAGGATTAAAATAAGAGTTTTTATAGAAATTCCCCTGTCGTATTTTAATCCTGTAATCGAACACGATCAATTTACGCCAAAAAAGGAGGTCTTGTTAATTGAATAATCTATACACAAATACATTAGAATGATATCAAAAAACTTAAATTGAAATGTAAGTGAATAGTTTTGTAACAAAATGATGACGAAAAAATTGTCGTCGTATAGGAATATATCATTTTTAAATAAAAATGATAATTTTACTATTTTTACAAAAATAATTTTTATAATTTGTCTATATTTTTGAAAAAATGAACAAATAATTTATATATACATTTTTGAAATAAAATTTATTAAAAAAAAGTATTTAATTTTTTTTTGGAGTTCTTGCTCCTTATTAGGCAAAGGAGCTCCCCTTGGTTTGATTTGGATTTAAGGGTGTATTATTTGGATTTAGGTGTGCATTGCTTGAGAAATCCATGTGACTTGAATGAGAATTCATAACCATTTTCATGTTTGAAAGAGTACTCATCGTCTCCTTTCTCATTGACTTCATCCCCATATGCATTTCATTTTCCATTGCCTAAATGTTACCTCCCAATGCTTGAAGGTTATCTTCCATATTATCTTTCAATGTCTGAAGATCATGTCTGAAGTCCTTACCAAATTATTAACCCATTCATGACATTGGTAAAATATCTGTGATACTCTAATAAAGTCATATCTTTCTTATTTGGAATCATTTATGGAGTGGCTTGACCCTTCCCTTGGCCTCTAGTCAATCTTTCGGTCATGATGTGGGGTTTAAGTCTTGGGATATAAGAATTAGGGTAGAAATTTAGGGTTTGGGGTATGATGAATTTATTGGCCGAATAGAGAGACGGAGAACAAACTCTAGCTTATTTTTGGCAAACTTTCTAAAAATATGAGAAATTTAGAAAAAAATCTCAAAATTGCAGCTTATGTAACAAATTTATGAAAAACACTAAAATTGACATAATTTGTTCAAAACAAGTCAAAAAAACTTGAAATTTGGAGAGGATCTTACTTGACTTACTTTGCAACACACAAAAAATTGCAGAAAAATACGTTATCGTTTTGGAGATATAGTCGAATCTTCACAAGATCAAACTTATATATCACTTGTAATATAATTACTTAGATATGAATATCAGCAAACATAGAACACCAAAGAACAACAAAATAGAAATGAATGATCACAATCTAAAAATATAATGACTTAGCCACTTCAAGGGAGCAACCTCCAAACCATGCAATAAGACTCAAATGCTCAATATGATGATCATATCCTACTCTCTAGCCCCTATATATATCGTACTATGCTATGCCAAGCACCAAGGCTGATCCACTAAGCATATGAAAACATAAATAAATATGATATAACATAATAAAATATTATGTTAGCCACATGTCGACTATCCATATCATGATATATGACCGAGGATTAAGGACATAACAAGGTGTACTTACGAGAGATTCTCTAAATAAACTTGTGGCTAGGCATGACATTAAATAAAGCCACAATCGATATTAGTATAACTGAAAGACAATGCCTAAAATTTATAATTACATCTAGAGTTAAATGCATAAAGGCCTTCAGACTGAACCTACATTTTCTTTTTAACAATACTCCCAAAATGAAACTAAATCACTACAAAATTATCAAAAAGAAAGAAAAAACTTGCCTGCAAACTGTTTATTGCAAACCCGAGTTTATAAATGCCATTGCACAATTTCTCATACAACAATTCAAAATTCTTGTTTCGATATTTTGTTCATCCTCAATTTTAAGGGAGAAAAAACACAACACATCTACTCAAGTACTACTTTCTTTTTGTACAAAGTCAGCATAAAAAACAATACATAAAAAGATTGATCTCCCTAACAAGGATTCAGTTTGTTCTTTAATTAAGAATGTATTTTTATTTTAGTTTGATAGCATTTTATTTCAATGCAGAGAGACGACAACGTTTTCAACCGAGAGGCTTATATCTGGGTCAATTTGCAAAAGCTCAGAATCGTCTGCACAAAGTTTAGCGCAATGGGTCATAGTAACCACAATTCTCAAACAAACGTGGGACAAACAGCCTTGGGACACAAATATTGTAGTCCGGCATTAGACAAAAAAATGTTAAAAAAATATTTTTCCCCTTTTTAATTTAACAGTTTACATTTGTATAAACATTGATAAAAATTAAAATGTCTAAACTTTGATCAACGGACCTACACCCAACTAAACTAAAAAAAGAGCCCCAAGCTCCTGCAGCTCCAGACATATTTGTGTGCTTCAAGTGAGAGCATATGGCCAAAAAAAATAACTTGAGCCCAAGAACCGTATGTTCCATAGAAATTACAACAATATCTTAGCTTATCGAATGATAAATCTAGAATTCATGTCAGCTTTATGCTTACAAACTCTGGGGTCATATCAAAGATGTGGAAAATGTTCTTGACTTTCAAATCCCACAAGTTTTACCAGCATGCTTATGTTCATGATGTTAATGCAAGTAGGAACCATATTATGCAATTATTAGACTTGCATTTGCTATTAGAACCAGCCATGAATTTGATAGGGAAAGCGCAGCAAACAGATTTTGTTACCTATTTCAGAAGCCCAAATCACTTCAATAAAGTAATAACTGCAAGTCTCATAAATGATAAAACATAATATAAAAAAATCACCACCACCATCCATATCATGATGGTGTAACCGCTTATGAAAAGACTACCATTTCATCTCTCAATCCATGCATCTAGTTGCATATGATGCCCATCAAAAATCACTAAATCACTCCACACAAATTAAATACAATATGCTGGTTAAGTTATAATTAATCACAAAATAAATTTATTCATTAGCATCCCCCTATTAAATTTATTTGCCAGATGGATTTGACTCAAACCCTGTCACAAGTATCCCCATATGTGGCCTTTGATATATCCTTCCACCAGCTGCTTCTTCAATTCATCATCGCCTTCAATATCTTTCCAATGGTCTCACATTACTCACTGTCATGATGACCTACATTGCAATCTGTCAAGGTGAAACGTCCTCTGCATGTTATGATTTCATGCCCCACACATGCAGCTCCCCAGACAATTTTCATGATTTCTACCTTTGGGAGACCACTATAAACATTCCAATCCACCATAGGCAACTTAATTTATCATTACCTCATGACCATAATATAAACTGGGGGCCTCCATCAGGCTCTCAAGCTACTAATCCTGGAATCACTGTACCTCCTGTAGGACTGCCAAACTGTCTTCCCTGCTTCCTTGGGAAATCACATAGTCCATTCATGGGACTTGTGGAACTTTTTTCACTGCTTCTTCTGGAATCCTCCCAATAAGTTTGGATCTAGTCCATCTTCCTCTTTGACACAAGCTCAAAAAAAATAATGCGTCCAGTCATTTGATTACAGCCCATGAACAAGGAGACCACTCACAAACTTCACGCTCTAACTACAGGGCTAGCACCATCCTGCACTGATACATGTGAAAGTGAACTTTATCACATTTAGAGGAAAAATCACTTCATACAATTAATAATGCAAGCCACACAAGCAAAATACAGAAACTAGACATAAACATGAGTTATACAATAGCCATCCATATACGTGATAACAAAACAATTAGCATTTTGTCTCTCTATTCCATGCTGCTATTTATATAATGGCAAATAATCAACAAACTTAGTTTGGCCAACCACACACGAATCACAAATAAATGTTGGATAAAATATAATAGCTACCAAATAAATTTGATTCCCTAACATTACTTGACCTAATGCCCCAAAAGAAGAAATGTTACCCCTATTTGTCCATTGGATGTCATCCTCGTAAACATAAATTACCAGAATTCTGAATCCTTCATGTTGAACTTAAAATTTGGCTGTTCCAGAGCTAAGTCACTATAGTTTTACATTTAGTGTGGCATAGGTAACAAGTTTTATGCGCAATCAGGTTGCCAAAAAATCAAATTCCTTTCTCCCTTTTTTTTAATAATGCTTTTGATACAACCATATCTTTCTTCTTCTTGGTTTTAATTTTAATTATTTTATATTTTGTTGCTTAAGTTTCTTTTAGCACTAGCAACATGCTGTACTTTTCTGTCCCACTGACCTACTTCGGCCATTTGTAGACACTGTTGTATCATCTCTCTCTCTCTCTCTCTCTCTCTCTCTCTCTCTCACACACACACACACACACACATCAATCTGTCCTCATTTACGCATTTTTCTGAATACCTTTGCTTGTATCCTCTATATAATACTTCTTTGGTGAGCGTCTATATAATACTTCTTTGGTGAGCGTCTTGTCTCACATACGTTCCATACATATCTCTACTGTTTGAACCTCCCTCTATCAAATAGATTTCTTATCATCCCAAGTTCATACCATTCTCAACAACCAATTCTTGGTTCTGACACATCAGCAACAACCCAAGAGAACTAAAGGTGGCATCTAGTCCCATTACAAGCTTGGATGCATAGTAATCAGGTGCAAGAGATGCCAAAAAAAGATGAACTAAGATATTACAAGAAAGTATGTAAATCTTGTAAAGTACAGGAAGATTTGTGACTTTTAATTAAAAATACTCAACATTTTAGGAATACAACATAATGTACGGATAATAGATTGCATTCTGAATAGTGAAATGATAGGAATGAAGCTCTACTATTGGGCTGGTAGCAAAAGAGATATTTTGCTACAGATACAAAATCCTATCACAAGGTACCAACCAGAGTTGCAACAAATACCAAAGACAAAAACCCAGAAAACAGTTGAATGTGTTCAATGGAAATAAATGGCAATTATAAAAAAATATGATGGGAGAAAAGGAACTTGATTAATAGAAAAAGAAACTGATCAAACATGTCTATTGGGGAAAAATCCAGAATTAAAATCAATTTTTACAATTTGGAAAACAGCAGCATACTTGCTGCTTCTTCAAGTTACATATCATTGGCTATTAATGGTAAACAATATGTAAAAATAATGCATCAAAACATCCTAGGAACAAAACTGGGAATTTTGTGTGAAAAAATACATTCAAAAGAACAGTTAAATTCTCTTTAATGTAGCTTAGAAACAAGAAAGTAATATTAAAATTTTGTGTTAGTGATCCTTAAATTGTCCACAGCATTAATTATGCACAAGAATTACAAGACTTCAAACTTGGGATAATTTACTCCAGAATGTGATACCCTGTACAATCTACTTTTTGGAAGCTATGCATCCTATATTACTTCAACAAAAGAGAAGAATTAGATTATCTGCTTCTGCTTGTCATTTGCGTAATTGCATATTATAATTAGGTAAAACTTTGTCCACACACATGTAAGATATCCCTTAATAATAAATATCTATAAAAAAAATAGGAGCAAAAGACTTTTTTTGGTAGAGTATTCCCATTTTACCTTGGAAGCTTCACTGGCTGCTGCTTAACTTATTTGCAGCACGTTACATGGATTCATCTAGGGTACAACTCACTGTGATCCATACCTGCATCATTTTCCATAAGTAGATCCAAATTCTCAGAAAAAATGATTTCATCCTATGACCATCAAAAATGAAATCAATTTAATTGCTAAATTATTTGACACAAATAGTCAGTTGTTATCAAGCTCCAAAGAGATCACACTCGCATGCACAAGCCAAAGCTTGAAGAAGAGAAAAGAAAAAGGAGATTCATATAGCTTGGCATAGAACTGTCTGCAATCAGCAACATATCTGAAAAGCAGCACATTGCACAGTTTAAACTTTAAAATGCATCAAACTGAAAAAAATGATTTCATCATAGACCAACAAAAAATGAAACCAATTTAACTGCCAAATTATTTGACATAAAAGGTCAGTTGTTATCAAGCTCCAAAGATCACACCCGCATGCACAAGCCAAAGCTTGAGGGAAGGAAGAAAAAGGAGATTCATATAGCCTGACATAGAATTGTCTGCAATCAGCAACAAATCTGAAAAGCAGCATATTGTGCAGTTTAAACTTTAAAATGCATCAAACTGAAAAAAAATAGGTTCTTTTTTGAAAGATAAATAAGGGAAATCATTTTCTATGAAATGGGGAAAAGTGGTAAGGAAAACAAAAGCTAACTTACAAAATATGAGCATGTTTGTACCAAACAACCATATATACACATGTTACAGAATGTATGATATAGAAACACCAATACAATACAAATGTAACCTAATAAGAAAGATTAACAGAAGGGCTTACATACCAAACTTGTATGGAGATAAATATTTTTGCAATGAAGGAGATAGAATCAGCAAGAGTTCATATTTTCCGAAGCAACCAAATGTTGGGATAATTTCTGCCACTACATTTCAACTGAAACAAAGACACCAAATACTTTAGTATTTAAAAAAAAACAGAACTAAGAACTTACATATATGCTTAGATACTCAATGATGATGAATACCTTGAGACCCCATTCCCACCAGATGACTGAGGAATCATTTTGCATAATCAAACTATGGTGAATGCATTAGGAAAAGCACTTTTGTTTAATTGGGAACGTTAATAAAATAGAGTTCTTTTCAAATGTCACTGTGCATCATTGCAGACAAATACTGCACACATGCGGATATGAATGCCCTGAACAGCTCAGTGCAAGTAAGCACATGCACTTTTCATATAAATCAAAATGTTGCAGATTGAAAAGTACTGAAAAATGAGATCGTATTCTTTGTTAGAAAGAACACTGAGTCTAATTGCCATTCATGGAAAGCAAAACTAATTTCAGTTTCGCATGGTCTAATATATGTATACTCGCTTCCAACTAACAATGACACAGTTTACTACTGTCCTGCATGAACAAAAGATGAGCATGTCCACAATATAATACAAACCAGATGAGCATAGATGAAGATAGAAACTGACAAGAGAATCAAATTAATGGACAAAACGAATTTCCCTCCGTCATAAGAACGAAAAAATCCATTAGAAGGAAATTTAGAATTTTATAGCCTCGAAGGAAAAAACATTTCAATAAGAGGAAAGAATGGAAAGGTATTTTGGCCGTCCAAAAAAAAGGAGAAACTTTGACCTTGGAAATGGTTACCATGAACATTTGCTTCTTTGATTTTCTTAAGAATCCACACTTGAAAGTCATGAAAAGCAGATTCACTCTTGCACTTTCAACAATACATTTACAAAGGATCAGTTCAACAAAAATCTCACAAGTTATGAGATTTCACACCACTATTGCTGTAAGATCTTCAAAAACAGTTCTTATACTTGGCCTTTCTGATGCAGGTTGAATGCATTTTAAAGCAATGGCAAGCATATCATCCATTCCTTTGGGAGGTTCCTGATCCCCATCACCAGAAACAAGAATACGATCAAAGCAGTCTACTGCCCGCCCTTCAGTTGCTAGTAATCTTACCCAATCCGTAAGGTCAACTACCCCTGAATTTGCAGATATGATATCCCCTGCACTTTTCCCAGTTAATATCTCCATCAAAATCACACCAAAAGCATACACATCAGCCTTAAATGATGGCTTGGGCTTCTTGGCAGTGGCCAACTCTGGTGCTCGATATCCAAGAGCACCTGCATTTAATATCTGTTCTGCTGTCCCAGCTGGTGTCATCAGTAGATGAAGGCTATAATCAGCATGTTTTCCATTTAGATCAGGACCATCTAGGAGAATGTTTGTTGCTTTCAAATTACCATGTGATAAGCATATTTCATAATGTAGATAATTCAACCCTCGAGCAAGATCCACAGCAATTTTCAGCCGCCGAGACCAGCTGAGGGGTGATGTCTTCCCGCCTGATCTCTCTGCAAGAGAATTTTGATATCATATTTTCATTTTATCAAACCTATTGAGTCAATTATCATTAGGATTGTCTCAACATTACATTTTCATTTAAAGACAAACCATTAAACTACCAAATTTTGGCACATGCATGTTAACATTAAGATTAGTATCACTTTAAGAAAGCTAAAGAACTAGGAAAACTTGCAAAAGAAAAACTGTACTACCAATCATGCAGCAGTGCAACTATAACCTCAAAATTTTAAAATAGAAAAAGTCAAAACATTTGCTCGCACTGGAGATTGTTTTATATGTTAAGCATAAGAGTTTAATTACATCAAATTTTTAGAAGGAATATGTAACATACTTCTTTGTCTAAATATTTGCATAGAACAAATATGATCAGTTGTCACTTGACCTAGGAAAGACGGGACAGTAATTGATGGGGCTCCATTAGTAGTTAGTGTTTGAAAAGTTGAGGGTCATTTATTATATGAAATGTAGTCCTTTGATGTGATTTTTGAAGTTAATATTTTAAGTAATAAAAATGGTCAATAGAACCTGAACAAGTCATTTCAAAAAATAATCAAATGATGTCATGACATGTAGGTGCACAGTGAGCCAATTAATGCACAAGGTATTGACTGATCCTATTTTCTTTACATTTAAAATCTGCTGTAGTGACTGACTTTAACATGGGCTTCCCAAATTACTTGAAGTTTGAACACATGAAACAAAATTCTTATCTTCACTACATTCTAATCATTTTACTCTACCAATTAGGTTGGTTAATGAGGCTCCAAATAGGTGTGTAAACCCCATCAACATAGGGTGTCTAACTTCTAACATCCCTCCCCTACCTTCCATAACAACAAGAAGACGCAAGGAAAATTTACAAAAAGATTCCTTTACCTTATCTCATTAAAGAGAAATGAGAATAGCAGATGTGCTTATGCAAAAAAGAAAATCATTGATTAGTGAAGGTTTTTAATAGATACCACAACCTTTGGGACACAAATTGGAGCCCAGTCACCATGCGTGGGATTTTAACATTCTGCTATCCGTAGATACCAAATCTGGCTGGATCTACACAAAGTCCAGCAGCATCTGAATGTTTTGGCTGGCCCAAATTAGTTCATTCTGTGTCGACCCCCTTTTTTTTAAAAGAAGACACCAAGCAACCTTATATATAATATATATTAAAGTTTATATTACATTATTGGTTTTTTTCATTGTATTTGTCAATTTTGCATATTTCTAAAATTATGCTTATATATATATATATATATATATATATATATATTCTTTTCAAACCGGATTTGTCTGATATTCTTTAAGAATTACCTATTTTTGGAAGAAAAAAATTCCCTCACGAACAGATCCGGATCTCCAGACTTTGTAACTATGCTGCCAATGTGCTTTGGGACCCGCTTTATCATGGGATATACAAACTTGTGTCCAGCAGTTTCATGGTGATTTAAACAGGGGCCTTTATTGTAGCAAAGCTCAACCTTTACCCTTCACTCACAGCCACTTGACACGCCTATGCATATACTAATCACAATGCAGAAAGTAATACAATTCAAAGGCTAGTTCAGGATTTAAATATATATATATATAGTACTCGTTTTCAAAATTTTAGTCCATGGACCATAAGAGATAACTGATAAAGCACTCAAAATATTTTGCATTCATTGAAATTTGAACTTCTAAAGAGTCACGACTCATCATTCAACATGGTTACAATTTCAATGATTCACATATACATGATAATAATCTAGATTATCCTAGAATGTCTATCATCCAGATTTTCACAATGCTAAATCTTAATGAAAACTGAATTTAACAAGAGAAAAATGAGAGTGTGATTTAGAATGGACCAAAGATGTCATTATATAGCTTTTAGGAAGTGTCTTTAGCAAGTCTAGGTATGGGTAGATTAGGTTTAGGTTCATTAAATGCAGTTATTTTTTATTTTTAAAAATGTTTTGATGCTTTAAAATTTAAGAAAACGGTGGAAACGTTCCAGAAACGCCTGCCACGTTTCCCCACCGTTTCCCCTCACGTTTCCATTTCTGAAACGTTTTTGACAGGGTGAAACGCCACCCTCCTAGGCATTTCCTGGCATCACTGTTTCTGAACAAAACCATTTTTGAGCATATCCTTCAACCATTATCAATTCATGAGGCTTTCTCATCTTAAATTTTTCCTATCCTGCTGCCAGGTGTTCCATATGCCTTTGCATTTCTGGCAACAAACCTTTAGTTCCCCCTTGGCGCAACCTGGAAAATCCTGGGAAAGGACATAAGACAAATTATTAACATCTTTTTACAAACCCATCTACACAATTCCTGTTGTTGACAATGGCATTCCAATAGATTCACATTTCTGGTAAAAAATTTTGACCTATTGAAAAAATGCTGCCCCCAAGCTCTTTGGTATAGGCTGGGGACACATCTACTTTTTTCCAATTGTTCTAAGCTGAAAAAAAAGCTTTCAAGTGCACAAACCAAATAGTGCCAAACTTCTGAAATTGCCACACATTATGGTCAAGGCAATTTCAATGCCAAGCCATAAAAACATCACTTGGACAAAGCGCCCACCAAACAAGTGCAGGTTTTAACACAGGTTAAGAGCCTGCTTGGCAGTAGGAGGAAATATACCTGGTTCAAAGCGCCCAATCAACACCTATTTAATGCATTTCTACTAGTCTCACGCATTCCTGTAGCCTGTAGGTCACACTTCACTGTGAAATTTTGTCAAAATTTTCTCCTACTTCAAGCATACCTCTACGCTAGTAGATATTAACTATATATATCAGGCCAAAAATCTGCTCTCCAAAGTGCTTTGGTGAACGCCAAACCTGCTCCTCATGCTTATTGAATGCACCAACAAAGTTATGATCCAATCTGAACGCATTTCATGAGATTTCATATTCTTCGGCATTTATTATAAAGAGATCTGCTTTACAAAACCTGGTTGAAGTGGTTTATTTATTTATTAGTTAATACTTGTTTAAATATTGTTACTCAATGCTAAATTACGGGCCTGCATATTCTAATACCCCCTCTTAAGGCTATACCTATAGAAATGGAAATTAACAACGTTGACAAAAGATTAAATGATTACATTATCTGTCGAAACTATTGATCAATGGTCTTTATTCAAAGTTTTTCCCTTTGAAACGAGTTCTTTACCAAGTAGATTCCATAACCACTCCATAACCCATGTACAAGGTCCGTGGAGTTAGCAAGTTGAATTACGAGTTCCTGAGATTGAAAACCTTCAAACTCCAGAATCATGACAGGTCTAAATTATTGGACAATAAACCATCAATGTTGAGCTACATACACAATGCACCATTAAGTTGTCTCGTGAGCCTCATAAGGGTATAGTTCCCAAGATCCATGGGTTCTCGAACTAATTGGGCAGCAATCCATGCTAAGCTTCATCTACACTAGATCTCTTCTTATCTTCAAAGTGTGGGGCTTCTTTAAAACATGTATTCTTCATCATTTTCAACATCCGGTGGATCTTCAACAATGGCTGCATTAACTTCATTTGGTATGCGTTTGAGTTTTCCTTTGAGAACATCATTGGCTCAAATGGTACAGTACCATGATGTGTGACATCGTTTTTTGCAATAGTAACATTCAATTTCCCCTAACTTTATATGATCTTCTATGATTATTTCTTGAGTTTAACACCATCTCAAGTTGAGATCAACCTTTGCATCTCTTACAATTGTTCTTTTTTTTTCAGCTAAGAGGGCTGAAATCATATCTTCCAAAATTAAGAAGGAATTGACTTCAAAAATGGCATTGCATTTTGCAATTTAGATCGGGCAAATTTTGGGCCAACAAAATGGCTTTGGCATCCTGACTCATCTATGTAGCCATGACTGCATTAACAGCTAACTGGGCCCACGGGCTAACCGGGTCTAAGGAGAGATCTCAAATTGCATGTGGCTACCGCATAGTGACTCGGTCAAGATCATCTTGAATCTAAAAAGTTGAAGTTTTAGCAAAAAAATTGAATTGACAACATTTGCTCCAAACAATTTATTTATAGTAGCCTAGATTTCCTTATGACAGTTTTTCAAAGTCTACATCATGTAACTCAAGAGTCGGAGAGAGCAAGACCAATAATTGTTTTGGCTTTATCATCTCTACTTTGTCAATCCAATAATTTAGTTGCAATTGTAGGTGACTGCTCTTTCCCATTACTATTCTCTGTAGATTTTTATTTATTAATTGCAATTGTATTTTAACTTTCAACAAGTTTGAAATTTGAAGCAAAATATTTCTCCAATAGATTTCCATTTAATGGTAAAACCATCATCATTTGATGGAAATACCAAAATTTGTATAAAAAAACGTGTGGAAGATAAATACCAACAAAGAATCCTAACACAATTCCAAAAATTACATGCAAGTCTTGAGTTTCTTTGATTAGATGATCTTCCATTGT
Source organism: Taxus chinensis (assembly GCA_019776745.2). Taxonomy (NCBI): domain Eukaryota; kingdom Viridiplantae; phylum Streptophyta; class Pinopsida; order Cupressales; family Taxaceae; genus Taxus; species Taxus chinensis. Next base: position 98,298,453 of record CM034157.1, read on the forward strand.
TGATGTAATTGAAGCACCATATGCATGCTACAAAATGTGCACAATTAGAAAATTGTGTCAATGCCGATTGAAACTAGTGTGAGGGAATCTGAAAATGTCACCTTTGATTTGAATGTGCCCTCATACCAGATTTAAAATTGCAATTTGCATTCCCTGGACAACTGATTGTCCCCCACATTAGACTTTAAAATGTTTCCTTGGTGTTGATTGGGTTTCGAATGCCTACTTTCACAACACTTTAATTTTTGCGATTATAAATGAGTTAGGCAATGTCCACATGACTGTATTTCTGACTGTTGATTCATTAGTATGTAAAATTTGCAAAGCTGTCATTAAACCCTTGCTCTATGACCTCTGTTTCAAATTCTTTCCAGCCCCATCGACGACTTTATTAATGGTCTCAACACTTCAGGTTGTATCCTTCAGTGCCCTCATACACAACACTCAATACAAGCATATGACTGAACCTTCAATGGCATTTTGAAATTCAATCTGTCCTTGCCCTTCTCCTTGATAGTCCTTCATACTGTTTTTCCTCTTTGCAGACCATTCTAGCACCAAGGATGTTAGAACCAATTTTAGAAGGAAGAAGAAAAACGGAATGCACATATTATTCATTGTGTGTTCCATCATTTTATTATGTAAGAGATGGTTACAAAATGGTTGAAGTGGTTACAATGTTTATTAGTTAATACTTAACTAATATTGAGTTAGTGCTAAATTATAAGCCTTATATCTCACCATGGGCACCGATTATCCCATATGGAATAGTGAGTCTGGTCCACAACAAATTGTTCTGCAAATGAGGAAATCCATACACAAAAAGTTTGTCTAGTACCCTGGTATAGGGATGTTCCCTCCACAATAATGCATGTAGAGGGGCTTGTATGCCAAGTCAACTTGCCTTGTGAGGAATGACTTCCTCCCAAGGCATTGCAGCCTCCTCACATCCTGAATGGTGGAGTTGTCCACCACACGTGCATTCTTTGTTTATGCCAAGGACAAGCAGACGTATCTAATTGGTTTGATACAGCCACCTTGGATAAGACACCTTGCACTTCATCCGTCTATGTTTCACATCCAGGACAATGTAACTTCAGACCACAGAAAACTGCACAATTGGGATTTTAAAACAATTGAGGAATAGATAGAAGATTCTTTTGTAAAGAAGGTACATATCTAACATTCTGTACCAAAATATGAGCATTACACAATACAATGCATATATCTTGCTATCCCTTCTAATGCAAGTGATTCTCCATCAGCTGATGGGTCCATTCAAAACAAATATGTTCAGTAAATGAAACATAGAGAGCATGAAAAGTGTGGACATGACCAAACTCATGCAACTAGTACCACTGTAATGTGAGCATGATGTCGTAAGACAATAAAGAGCATGCCCGTCATCCGAATCCCGTTCTTCTGCAACTGCTGCCACATGTTCCTCATCACATGGCTTTTTGTTCTGTTGCGAAAGATCATACTTCCGCTTCCGACAATCCTTCTTAAGGTGCCCAACCTTGTGACAGTAATAGCATGTGACCTGATACCGAGTGGAGGACTCACCAGAATGATGTCTCCACTTTCCTTTTGACTATGTGACAAGAGCACTCTCTAATTGGTCACAACTAGATTCTGCCTGAATTTGTCTCCGCTCCTTTTGCAACAGGTAGGAACTCACCTTGTCAAATGTGAGAGTTTGACTTTCAGCCATTAAATGGAGTGCCTCCACAAATGACTCATACGAAGAAGGTAAGTTGTTTAGAACCAGAGCCACCATATCATCGTCGTCCACCTTTTTGTTGATGGAAGATAACTGGTCTCGGAGGTCTTTCATCCGAAGTATGTGCTCAAACAGTGATCCACCTTCTTGTAACTTTATGGAAAAGAGCATATTCCTCAAATATAAAACCCTACTCTTTTCTGATGTCTAATATTTGTCCCTCAGTCTGGTCCACAACGTGTTTGCCACAGTTGCATTTCGTACTTCCGGTATCATATCATCTAACACCAACAACTTGAGAAGTAATACAGCCTCCTTATGATATTTGTCATAATTAGCGAAGTTTGCAGCAGGTCTGCCTTCGTTGCCTGTGATTATTTTATCACAATCTCAAAATTCTACAAGCATCTAAATCTTATGGCTCCATACATCGAAGTTTGTGCTCGTTAATTTTTGCGAGTACAACAAAATTAGGTTCGATATATTTGCCATATATTACTCCAAAACAACAGATAATAAACAAATGTTTGCCCACATAAACAATAGAATGAGTTTTTTTTAAAATGTGTGACACATGAACTGCTCAGAAACGAGACTGCACCTCCTCGCGAATGCTCAGAAACTCCTCACATCACAACTGCTGAGAAACTCCTCGTGATTGCTCAGAAACTCCTCACAATTGCTTAGAAACTCCTCACGATTTTCCAGCAAATAGGAAGACAACAACAGCGAACAGGAAATGAACAGTCTTTCCTGTCCAAACAGCAACCTCGAGGATTAGTTTTTCTTGCCCTCGAATGCCCTCACAACTCCATCCTTTGCGACTGTATCCTTTGTGTCTGGAGAAAGTGCGACTGATATTGCAACTGCATCCTTCTGGGGAAAGTGTCATATTCACAAGTTACAGACTTTTCCTTTTGATGGCAGAACAGCCCACGACCCCTCGAACAAACTTTTGCAGGAATGGCGTCGACCTTACACACACTTCACTGCAATTATTTCCTCTAATGGCGACTTGACTAACTATTGCTCTGATACCAATGTTAGCAGAAGGAGAAACAAAGAAAGAGATGAGAAGGCAAAACTGCACTGTACCAAATGTCATGGGCAGAGTATTATTTATATTTAGGGATGATGGTTACATTTCAGTTATCAGTTATGGCAGGTGTAACTCCATAACTGCTCAGAACCGAATAGTACATTATATATTCAACATAAACATGTCCAATTGAAACAGGGATACTGAATATTCAACACACCTAAAATAATTAAAATGACAAAACTACATTAACGAATCAATAATAACTCCCCTATAGTCACAGAAGAACAAAATAACTACATTTCCTGCTTGACACATACATATATACGAATAGACAAGAAGAACAACAGCCAAAGAAAAAAAGAGTTAGAAAAAAGAATTGGAAAAATATGAAAATGGAGTAATACGGTATATTAACAATCAAGAAAAATAACTTCAAACAATCCCAAATGAAGTCAACATTGTAGGCTACTTTTGTCTTACTTAACAGCTACCTACACTGCTGATATGTGCCATAATATATCTCCCTTGATAGAAGATACAGCATATGATATCTTCCATCAACATTGCAATCAATACTGAATCCAGTCTTGTTAACTATAAGTTTTGTGACTTGTAATCCTATATAATACAGCATTAGACAATTGAAAACTTGGAGCCAAATGTATCATATGCTGAATTGACCAGGTTGAAAATACCTTAAGGGTGCATGGAATACATTTGAATAAGCAATGGAGTCTTCCAACCATGCTTCGTGCTCTAAGAGTCTAAAGCATATACATTTGGAATAGACAGAAACTATACCTTTCACAGCCTTTGCCATGACCAAAGAGTAACTTTTGTGCGACATTTACAAGCCTCCTCAATGTCAATGGTAGACTGTCAAGCTGAACAATAAGATACAGCAGTGAGCCCAAGATGTCAAGCCCAAGATATCATTTCTCTATTTCGATTTTGAATTGGTGAGATTCGGGGCTCAAATGTTACGACATTCAACATAGTATATACTTAAGTTCTACTAAATCTTGGGATTTTGAGAACAACACATAACAATGAGAACACTCAAGTACCGTAGACCTGCCATGGTATTTTTTAAATCTACTATAAAAAACTATAAAAAAATTCAGGTGCATTTGGGTTTAGCTTCACAGTCAAGAGCATCAGCCAAAGAGAATACTTGATTTAACCTTTTAAGGAAATAGAATTTATGTGCAAAGTAGAAGATACATTACTGTCAAAATGTTACTCTTAAAGTTTCTTTTTATCACATTATAACACTCATCTAGTCGCGGTAAGGCACACCTGGGTTTCTAAGCGCCACTGTCAAAGCTTATATAGAAGCCAAAAGATGTGGATGCACATTCATTATCTACTAGACCTTCTCACGTACACCTAGAGAATCGTTTTATTGTTGTGTTCAAACATCGCGTCTACCCTTGCATGTCATGTCACCTTCACATCTTTGCTCAACACTTTGTCTCCCATCATGCACATGTAGATGGCACGAAAAAAATGAGTAGTCCAGGCACAATTCAACAAATTTGTGCTCTTCTAATTGGTACTTGGCTGCAGGCATTCCATTATCTTACTATACAATACAGATCAATGAAAATCCATCTGTGATGAAGAACATAAAAACATCTCAAAAAATAGCTACTTTGAAAACACAGACGATGAACAGAGCGATAATTATGGACAGTTTAAAGTTCTGTCTTACTAGCTAGAAGTTTATGGCATACCTCCAATAATTCCATAGCATTAACTTTAAGTGTCATTATATCTCAATAGTCAGGACTAGTACCTGAACTTATTTTTGAACATTAAGATTTAACACATGGTCTACTGCCCTAACAGCAAACACATAAAGTTGAGGAAGAATAATCTTCCAAAGAAACTCAGAAAATTGATAATAGAGAGCAAATTCATCATTTGGCTGCTAGCTCATGCAAGGTGCATTTCCTAATTCAAACCATGTCAATGTATAAAACAAATAAACCCCAAAGAAAGTGGAAGGCCTTACCATAGATATGACTTGCTAGACTTTCTGCACTTACATAATCTGATAAAATGAGCTTCTCATGCTCCTTTTGTCCCCAATAATAACCCCTCAAAGCGACTAGGTTTGGATGCCTTATGTTTCCAAACTTTTTTGCCTCCCTTGCGAACTCCTTTTTGTGCTTTGCCAAGCCCTCCCTCAGCCACTTCACTCTCAAAACATGTCCATTGTCCAGTGTGGCTTTATAAGAGGTTCCATGACTGCTTCTCCCCAAAACCTCAGCAGGTGCACGAGACAACTCCTCAGCTGTGAATGATAGTGTATTATCCAGAAAGAAAAGATCCCCAGCCAACCGATCGGGTGATCGGACCTTCAAGATAACAGGGTGCTCTGAAGTGAATGAATCATCAGATTGTGGAGATGATGAGAAGTAACTCTGTGATCCAGGTGAAGACCTCCTCTTTTTATTTGAAAGAGAAACACCTGCAGCACTAGTCTTTGCAGAATCAATACCCTTGGCTTTCACATCTAAAGTCTCTTGTACTGCAGCTTCAGTGGCGAGTACTTTAGGCGTAGCAACAGCAAGCCCCTTTTCAGAAGCTAGCAGATTATCTGCCGAGAATTTCATGGACACCGGAGGTGTGGGATCCACATCTTTATGAAATTCAAAATACTCAGCACCTGTATTTTTTTCTCTTTTTTCATCTCTTATTCTTGTATCAATTTTCTCGCCCAAGTCAACATATCTACTGGAGTGTTGCATGTTTGAATTTCTTCTGTGGTATAAAAACAGAGCAAGAGCAATAAGTACGGCAGCTCCAGCAGTACACACTCCAATTATTACTGCTTTAACATCTGATCCAAGGCCTTTCTCATGCCTATGCTTGCCATTGATAACAGGTCCCCCATCAGATGAGATGGGAGCATAAGGATAAATCAAATGAGCATTTCCTGGATGAAAAGAGGAGTCAGGGAACTTTCTCAAGCTTAAGGGAACAAAACCTGACAATTCATTGTAAGATACGTTCAAGGCCTTGAGGTTGGCAGAAAGATTGTTTGGTATTTTCCCTGTTAACTGGTTGCAGCAAAGATTAAGGTTCGTCAAGGCATAAAGCTTACTAAGTTCACTTGGTATGCTACCCAAGAATTGATTTCCAGCTAGATTTAGTGTCCTGAGACTATTAATGGCACCAACTTCTCGAGGAATAAAACCACTCAACTGGTTGTTCGAAAGGTCTAGTGATTCCAAGGGTGAATAGTTTGTCACTACAGGAACTCGTGATGCAGAAGGGCTGATTGGTTGAATGTCCTGCAGAGGGATGCTACCCGTAAAATTGTTTCTAGACAAGTGTAAATGTGCCAAAGTGGGTGATGTAAAAAGGTTCATCAGAAGAGGCCCATTTAGTTGGTTGAAGCTGAGGTCAATAGTACTAATCTTAGAATATGTTCCTAATACAGAAGGAATAGGGCCCACTAAGGCATTGTGTGATAAATTTAGATAGGTCAATCTCAAAAACTGAGAAGTATCATTAGGCAAGGACCCAGTAAATGAATTCTGGCTCAGATCAAGCATTTCCAAATAATTTCCCCAAATCCGCATCACAGACAAATTCCCTGATAAATTGTTATTGCTTAAATCCACAACTGTACAGCTTCCAAATTTTATTGGCAATACACCAGACAGTGCATTTGAAGAAAGATTGAGAACATTAAGAGTTTTTGATGTGATCGTGCTTACCGGACCTGCATTATAAATAAAACACGATGAATTAGGAAGCTAGGCAAAAAAAATAGTCCAAAAGAGAACACATCACAAATCACATCCGGGTACGATCCTGGTAAGTTAACCATGAAAATTAACATTACACATATTGGTTCTTTGTACAAAGTCTAACCACCCAACACTTAAGATTATTGCTTTCCACTCACAGATTTCTTTGCGATTGGATTTATATTGCAGGACTGACACATAAAAGTATGAAGCATACACCGCACACAACAAAGGAAATGAGAAATCACATATAATCCAGATGCCACCAACATGGGAGGCTCACAAATCTTATCATTTAGCAATCAAGCCATAGCAGTATAAGAAAAGTCTAACTCAAAACGTTACAATACTCTAACCAAGAGACAAAATACTCTTGAGTTAGACTTGGGTCCCTGAAGTAAAAAAACCGAGTCAACTCTTTACCAAGTTATCAGAAGTTTCACACTAAGTATGAAATTGAAATTGAAAATAAAAATTGAATATAAATGTAGGTGTTTTGAGATGACATTTAGTCAGATATTTGCCAAGGCCTTCACTAAAGTTTCGCTGATCGCCAGATCAAGAATTGCTCTTTCTTTTCAAGCTGTTCGCAAGTCAGATCCATGTGAATCTGTGTAGGGCATGGGTAGTTCAAACATGACTATAGGAAGTACATTACATGTGAGTGTGGTTGGCATTCAGGGGAATCGGACTATACATCATTAATGGGAAAATAAAATCACTAAACAATAGCTCAAAACCCACATGACTACAGGATGTACATTACATGTGAGAGTGGTTGGTATTCAGGGAAATCAGACTATTCATCAATGATGGGAAAATAACATCACTAAACAATAACTCAAAAACCATGTTGTTTAGCACGCAAAATGATTCAAGAATGGTCTGCAAGGATTGACATCAAAACCCCAAACAACACAGTTTCAAGCATTAGAGACAAATAAAGTTACTTGCTTCTTAACCTACACATGTATTTTAGATGTATATATGATACATCAGTAACACGTATAAGGATAGATCATAAAACAACATTGAAGAAAGGAAACAACAGGAAAGTACAGCTCACTCTAGTCACGAAGGTGCAGGTTCACTGACATTGAACAGTTCACTATTGGCATAAGTATCTAAGCTGTGTGTGTGTGTTGTTTCACTTCAAAAGAATTAGACTATGGCAGGCAGGGAGGAAAATGCTGCAGGTAAACAGCCAAACACAAAATACACTGCTAAGCTGAACAAATAATTTAAGGTCCACAGGCACATTATAACATTCTCAAATGGACAAAATAACTGGTATTCTCTACCAGTATAACTGCAGTTCTAGTGAAGACTAAACCTCTGGTTCCCCATATCTGGGTGATTTTTGCTTCACAATGCAGCCTGTATTTGATATACTCCAACACTATCAGAATAGATGAGTTGCTAATTGTGGTTTTCATGTTACTTTGCATCAAAGCCAGTTATACAGTTCTATCATTGTGTAAGCCATATAATTTATCTAAATTTGTTAATGCATTATAATCACCAAAACTAGGTAGAAATACTGGAATTCCTATGTTTTTCTTAATATCAGGCTACAGCATATAATTCTTAGTCTATGAAATGGAAAAATCGGCCATCTACTATACACTTATAAAAAAATGTCCCGCCCCTTAAAATTTTCCCTGTTGGAGATGGAGATAGGTATATTTAAAGCTGCCCCTAGACTAATAAAAAAGAAACCTTCTATGCAAGAAACCTTTCTCTAATTGTGCTTACCTGAAAGCTTGTTGCGGCTGAGATCCAGTTCCTTTATGACAAAAGAATCATCCGCAAAAAGTGCATTCGGCAAATTCCCAAAAAAACTGTTATTACCCAGCCGCAATGTCTCAAGGCTATAAACAAATTCAAACGAAGGAAGCTCTCCTGAAAAGTGATTGTTACTGATATCAAGAACTCTCAAGTTCTCAAACGGAATTGAATCGTAATAAAGCAAGCTTCCACTATATTGATTGTTGCTCAGATTTAGATACTGAAGAGACCTCCTGAGTCCAGAATCAAGGGGCAACATCTGTGGGAGGGTTCCAGAAATCTGGTTACTGCTAAAATCCAGGTACTCCACATTTTGCAGCTCAACGAGACCATTATCAATAGGGCCGGATAACTGATTTGAATGCAAATCGAGCCTGCGCAGCTCCCTGAGCTTGTTGAAGCCCTCTGGAATCTTTCCTGACAGCTTATTTGATGAGAAATTGAGGTGCACCAGGCGTTCCAAGGCAACAATGGCGCCTGGAATTCTTCCATAGAATAAATTTTTCGAAATATCGAAATACTGGAGAGATGAGAGCGAATGCAGCTGAGCATCCAGCTTACCTAAATAGACAGTTATTGAAGAGAGGCAAAACTTTAGGGAAAGGATGCCGAACAAAAAAATTGAGATTATTTTCACAAGTTTTCATTTTTGAACCACATATATTTGGAGACAATTGTGTTCAATCCACTTTACTGGAAATATATATAGTAATGTAGAGTGCATTGAACACATTTCTTCCCACGTACATGTTTGAAGAGAGAGTTATTGAAGAGGAACAAGGTTTGGAAAAAAAGACGCCGAATAAAAACTGTGATATTATTTCCAAGGGTTCTCATTTTCAAAACATATATCTGGAAACAACCGTGTTCAATCCATGTTACTGAAAACCATAGTTACCTGGAAAGTTGGAAACTAAAGGGTACAGGTACTGGGATGCCATTCAAATCAGGGAAGGGAGTGCATGAATGATGGTACAATATAAAGGTACAGGTACTAGGATGCCAATCGAATTAGGGTAAGTGAGTATATGAATAACAGTACATCTAGATTGTATATATATGTAGTCACCAGAAAATGTGGATAAAAGGACATGGATACTAGGGTTTGCTGGTAAATATGCAGGAAACTTATACGGTAAAGTAAAGTCAATCCACTTTGCTGGAAATATATATAAAGAGGTTACATGTTTGGTTCATCATATATGTTTAAATGTATTTATCGAGGAGGATCAAAGTTTGAGAAAACGATAGGACTAAAAATATTGAGATTATTTCCACAGGTTCTCATTTTTAAGACATATATCTGGAAACAACTGTGCTAATCCAGATTACCTGAAACGTATATGCTTAAGTAAAGTGGCATGAATATAGTTTTGTAATCAGACATTTCAGTCTGAAAGCAATTGTGTTTAACCGACTCAACGGGAAACATATATGCCACAGTATAGTGGATTGAACACGTTTATAAATCTGCATACAATTGGGTTGATCCAATTCAGTGGAAGCATATATGGTAAAGTAAAGTAAATTCAACAAAGTTATTGCCAGATATATGTTTGAAAAACAATCGACATGACTAACCACACAGAAGGCAGGTATCTTGCGGTAGAGCAATCTAGCAGCCTATGGCAGGTCCTAGAAGTCTTACATGATCCATGGAAAGTTAACAATAACAAAATCTTGAGATTGGGAGAACTAAAATTATTGAAATGCAGCCCGGCATCGAGCTTACCTGATATATTATTATTAGAAAGGGATAAATTGGCAAGCATTTTCATGTTTGCGAGAGACCCCAGCTTAATTTCCCCTGCAAGATTAAGGTTATCGAGATTAATGCTGGTGACGAGGCCCCCAGAGCACTGGATCCCGTGCCAGTTAACAGGGCAGCCATTGGAGTCCAAGTCGGCCATTTTCCATGATTCCAGCGCAAACCCTCGTATGCCCCGTCTCAGCTCCACAAGCGCCAAAACGTCGCTAGACGGAGCGGCGGCGTGAGCACGTGCTAAGAAAAACATCAAAATGATCATCAAAGGGAGCGGCATTCTCGTCATGCCCGCCATGGGCGAGCTCCCTCCCAATGTGACCCTGGCCCTTAGAGCTCGAGGCCTTAAACGCCTAGATTTGTCTTAGACTTCAGCTGGCAGGAAGAAGAAGAAGCAGTGCAATGCAATGTAGCTCCGGCATTGGATCCGCCGTGACTCGAACCCGAGACGTGCAACGCTGCACTCCCGGGCGCCATCTCTCTCTGCTTTTGTTTTTGCGAGCAGGTTTTTTTTTCCTTTTTTTTTAACGAGGGTTTGCTCCGCTGTCCTCTTCTCCTTCTACTGTCTGTTGCATTCCATCAATCATACAGTTTTAAGAATAAAAGACTAAAAAAGTCGCCAAAAATTAGTTATTTATTTGTACGGCTCCCGGTTTTCAAAATACCGGGAGGGTTCGCCGACATATGCCGCCGCCGGCGGAAGATAGGTTTTACAGGTAGTAGTGAACGCGTCCTTTTGGGTTCCACTACAGTGCACATGGCGCCTGTGGATTCGATGCGCAAACCTCGCACGTCAGAAAAATTCTATATTTTCGCCATTTTTCTGCCTCGCATTCGTTGGCAGGTTGTGGGAATGATAAGAAAGAGTAAGAACTTAATTTTTGCTTCTGTCATGTGACGGACCATAAAGCCAACCGCACGTGGTTTTGACGAGTGTATACTAACGAACCGTCTTCGTCACCTGACGGAGCTGTCAAGTGACCGGCAAATGGGGAAAAGGACTCACATTTGTTTTGGGTAACAGCTGTGCGGTATCTGGGATCTCGTCAAATGTCGGGAAATTCATTTTTAAGGACGGGTGTTGGATTTAACGGGAACTACGGCCGTCAACAATGACTGACTAACGTTTTCGCTACCGGCTGAACGAGAGCAATGGAGGGTTCCCAGATACTTACTTTAGTTGAAATTGAACATTATTGAATTGTATTCAACATAGGTATATGTGTAACTAACAACAATCACATCAAAATGGTGTAATGGAGACGGATGGAAAAGGATGCAATGGAGATGCCGATAGGAAATATCGAGGGAAATGTACTTGAAAAGGTAAGTAAAAGGTAAGTAAAATAAGGGGAGGTAGACGATTAAAAAAGCTTTGTTTGTTACAGTTGATCGAAGGCAAGCAAAGAAGTCTAGAAAGCAAGACTAGTACTTATAGGAGGTATGTTTTATAGAGCGAAGGTGTTGAAACAAACATTAGTTCCAAAAAGGAAAAAAATAGTTTATTAGTTGATATCGAAGTGGTGATTCAATTAGGTGGATACATTTTTATTGTAATAGGAGTATACAGGATGAAGTGCAAGCAAATGTCGCTCCTCTTATTTATGAATGTGGGTGTAAGCTCCTTGCAACAAGTTTGAGTATTGTTGAAAAGAAAAAGTTGGAGATATTCTCATCTAATGGAGGCTTCGAACTCTAAAAATAGTTGTGAAAGTTAGACCCTGATGTTCCTTATTTTCAATGTCAATCGTTGCCCTGTCTAAAGTGAGCCCTTGAGATTTATGTACCCAATCCATCTTTAGAGGGAGTTGATGTCCAAAATCTTGAGAAATTGAGCCAAGTGGAACACGAAAAGGTTTTTTCGGGTCCCATGATGAGCCAATGTATTGTTCGAATTTGAGAACAACGAAAAAGAGGTGGGTCTGGTCGCCCTAAACCGAGCATTTAAATTATGCAAACCACGATGTCAATGGACCCATTGACAAGGCCAGCCTCAACCCAAAGGTTTGTTATAAGCATCACCTTTTGGTTATTGCAGAGAAGAAGTCTAGGTTGCAACCGATCAATATCAGGGTCAAAGGAAGTTGTTCACTTAGTGTATTTAGTGTTGTAATAAGTAACAGGGACACCTAAAGATCGTGACATCTATTTTTTGCGATGGTCGATCAGCTCATTAGTAGCAAACAAATGGGGCACAGTCTGGAACTCTTTTATTTCTTTAACATAAAGAAACATGTACGTGTGGTGCATCAATGTTTCCTAGTTGTTGAAATTTGTCTCCACATTTTGAATGTTGAGAAAAATGCAGCGAAAAGAATCATGAGAAGGCTTTGAACCTTATTGATGGAAGATAATCTGAAAGGTAACATATTTTTTCAATCCTTTCCACGAGGTTGTGTCATACGAATGCCCAACATGCATGGGAACATCCTCCACAAGAGGTGATAAAACTATCATTTTTGGCATCCTTATGTTTTTAAACTCACCAAAAATGGGTACACTTCCTTTCTCTACATATGTGTAGGTTGTTTGGAAAGACTTGGAATATTTTGAGCAGTTTTGGCCTCCAACGTCCAGATGATGGTTTGACTATTCACTGCCTTTGTTCAAGCCTTCAAGTTTAATCAGGCTGAAAAGGACATTAATGATCGCAGGGTCACTTTGTTCACGTTTTTTCACTTGGGATTAATCCCATATGCACGAGGAGCGGATCAAGGTCATTATATCATGGTGGTCACAATGTTTAATGGAGCTAATGCTCCATGGGACCTAACTCTTTTTGCATGAGCTCGAGCTGAGCTTATAAGATTCGAGTGATCGCCTTAGTTAAGTGGAATGATAAAGGATCCACGAGTGAACTTTTTTGCCCGAGTTTGACAAAGTGGCCTAAGGCATGGAAGGGGCAAGTAAGTTGCCCGAAGCTCTCGAGTAAGCAAGTTGATCCAAGGTCGCAGTTAAATCTCAAAGTAGTTGAGGGGCACTTGTGGCTCAATCCTGAGAACTCGAGAGGTTGATAAAATCAGGTTAAAGGCAAATATTGAGAGCCCAAAAATCCGAAACCCGAGAAATCTTGGAAGCTTGAACCCAAGGATGCCATTAAACACGAGAAAGGTTGTTTGAAGTCAAGAGAGTACGAAGAGGATGAGAGACATGGAAGGCCGTGATTGGTCCACATGGACCAATAACGACAATTTGTGGTCCAGAGGTTGGAATCTCAACAAGGAATTGGATGGCCCGAGAATCCCAAGACTCAAAGACAGTCTTGGATCCCAAGGCAACCCGATGGGTGATCAAGCAACATCGAAGGCCCAAGAATCCACTAGGTAACCTCGAGCGACTTCGAGAATAGTGAAAGAACGTGATTGGTCCATGTGGACCAATCATGTGTCACTCAAAAAGACAGTAGAGGAAAAGGCAAAGAAATGTTTAGAGACCCACGACCCCGTGAACCAATGATCTTGAGAACCCCAATCCAATCTAAGAAGGACACATGACACTTGTTTAGGTGGGAATCAGTCAAGGATCACCAATGAGGATGGGACGCGTGGCAAAATCAACTTTGGGGTTAAATTTGATGGTCCCGTGCCTGTCAACTATGCAAAACGACACAGGAATCTTCAAATGCTCATAACTTTTGACTGGGAGCTCCAAATCAGATAAAATGGTACTGTTGGAAAGCTTGTGAAAGGGATACACGTTGGACACAAATTTGGTGAATTGGTGAGGTATTTGCAGTGTATTTTGTGACAGAAGTTTTTGATAGCATTTTCCTTTTCGCCATTTGTCAATTGATTTCATTCAAATTGATCATGTGTGGGGCCTCCTTTTGCTTTTTAAGAGTGTTGTGTGCTCCTCAAGAAATGAATTGGCCCATGGATATTCAATTGTAATTCTAATTGGTTCCAATTGTCATTTGATCAATGGTGGAGCCATTAATGATATGTGCATGCTTATTCCTCTCTCTCATTGGTTTTCAAGCATTTTGTAACTTCCCTCCATTTTCCATTCTAGAAAATTCTCAAATTGTATAAATAGATGAAGAATGTGCTTCATCTAATCATCTTTTAGCTTTCCATTCTTGGCTAGATCTCTGATCCCTTTTGGTAGTCTAGTTTGTAGGTGTTCATTTTCAGCTCTGTTCTAGGTGTTAGAGTTGAGATTAGTAGTAATCAATTCAAAGACATTGTAATAAAGGTCTGAGAGAGTAGCTATGTATGTTTTGTTGAGAAATTAATGAGATAGTGGATTTATATGGAAGCTATCATTTGAGTTAGAAGTGTATTCATTCATATTATTGGAATTGTCATTTGGTAATTAGGTGTAGAGGTCAGATGTGTAATCACCAAAACACTTAATTATAAAATCCTTGTGAAATTATAGTTTCATTTGCTCTCAATAAACTTGTCTAATGCTATATTTTGGATTATAAGTTGCAATTGTTGGATAATTTCTCAGTGTATGTGTTTTCTTAATTATTTGAATTGTGGGGAATTGAAGCAATTGTGTAGACTGAAGCAATTCTTGTGCTCTTTTTGACTCCATCTCAACTTTCAGGATTGGCCCAATGGACAAGGAGCATTTGAAGTTAAAATGTTCAGCCCCCCCTTTTTAATTAAATCTTGTTTTCCTACCCCCTTTGAGACCTCTATTTATCCTACACACTTTTAGAGGCCTCTTTGATATAACTTAAGATATATTTTTGTTGTAATGATTTATTTGTCTGCAACCTTTGCTTAATTTAAGTAGCTTTATGATTCTTCTGCTAGTGACAGCCAATTGGGTGGGAAATCATAGTGGTTGGGCCACTTATTTGGGTCTGTCACACCTATAATTGCATACTTTGTCTTATTTGGCACATATTGGGTTGCTTTAGGGTCTCTCCCCTGGGTTTCACAGAGCCCAAAGAGTAAGAGGTTAACCACCCTCTAATTTGTTTCCTTGAATCTTCATGTGATCAAAAAGGAGCCACACTTCTACATTGACGTATCTTTCTCTTCATTCATTTAATAGGTGAAATGAACTTAGGAACTGACATGACCTTCTACCAAAGGATTTCTTTTTCACGTGGGGAAAATCCCTTCAAAACCTAAGGTTAAGAAGGGAAAGCAATTTTGTCCCTGCAAAAATCATTTCATCAATAAAAACATAGTGAACATGTCTGAGTGATTCCTACAAAACTACAAGCGACTACCCCTCTAATGGCTTCATTTTTTTTGGCTAGTATTTGGAGACATACATGGATTGTAGTTGTAGACATGTTAAACATTATGACAACAGTAGGATCCAAAACAAGGAGGGAGACCTATTTGTGTTTGTTGAGGGAGGAAATGTTGTTTTTAATGCATTTACAAGGAAATATTTCCCTATCCTTGTTGTCCCTTAAATGGTAATATTTAAAGGTGGGAGAGACACCTATTATACAATATGATGAAGAATAATATGGAATACAACATGTTGTTTTAGCGATAGACAATAGTTAATGGCAAAGGAGGAATGTTGTATAGAGCTTTGGATTGTTTTCCATCTGCCAAATTCAATTAAAGTAGTGGTTGTTTCTTGCAAGGATGTTGGAAGGCTACATGCAATTCAATTGAACTTGATGTTAAATTTACAGTGCTTCAGCATATCCAGCTCATTAAGTTCCATATTTGGGTTGGGATGGAGCTGGGAAAGAAGTTGTCACTTTTCCAACGAGAGGGATCCATGTGTGAGACCTTCTATCTATAGAGAAATTAATGTTAGAAGAACTGTCTTACATGGGGAAATCACAAACAACATGTCATAGATGTTAGGAGAGGTGCATGCTTTCCCAATTATAGACAATTTCATATATCTACCAATATAAGAGCTATTTTTCTAGAATGGCTATTGAGCAATAATTCGCTCCAACAGAAAAGCTCAAAAGAAGAAGAATCATTGGATGGAATAATATAGAATCACGGTGTTAGGTGTATAATGGACTTAATTTCTTGTAGTCCCCACTTGTCCCCCATATGTTGTGCCTCATAAGACCGGTTGTGGATTGCCTTCAATGAGTGACAATTTTTCTATCATGGAAGGACATTTTTTATACGCATCAATGAAGGTTGATGATTCTAGAGGAACATTGACATCTTCCAACACACATCGTAAAATTTTATTCCCCACATTTATGGAAATGAGCGTGTAATTATAAAAAACAAGGTGTAATTTTTTCAATATATGACAACTTTCTTGCGCATTAATTTCATGTTCCCTAAGTCTATCCAACAACAAATTTTTGAAAGGTAATTGAGAAGGGGCTTTGCAAGCCTTCGTTTTCTGCAATTCGTGTCAACATTTGGTGATATGTTTATGAACATTTATCTACCCTCATATCATATTTAAAAATATATCTTAGAAAGGCGTGATGTGAGAGATGTAGACACAAAAATATTCACTTATTACTATTACATGACACCTCTAGTATGTTGTTATATGTATGATTTCCAAGTGCAAAGATTAGACATTAGCGACACATTTTCGTAGTCCTTTTACTAGTTTTGATTGTGACTTTGCCTCTTGTTGCTTGTATTTACATCTTTTGGTCATGTCATAAGGATCTATGTCCTCGTTATTGGTGTTGTTTTCATTTCTTGGCTTTGGGACAGTACCACCCAGTTAAGGACACTACTGCCTTAGGTGCTAGTGTCCCTTCTAGGGTTTTTTTCCAATCTACTTTATTTTCTAACTTGTCAGATTCTTCTTAACTTTGGGTCTTTTCTTATCTTTATTTCATGACCTAGGTCAGCTTTTGGTGTCACTAAGTGTCAAAATTCAAACAACTCATATATATACACAACCTACTAACTATTATTGGGGGCTAGACAATTGGAGCTAATACTTACTATCTACTACTTAGGCAAAGAGCAACACTCGAGGACTGCATTTAGGTTGCATTATTCACTGCATAGGAGGGTTTATTTTGAATTCCATCTCACACATTCATCTTGGGGGAAAAGTAGTTGTAGCCTGTTATCTTGGTGTACTGACACAAGGGAAACCTAGCTTCAAGGGACACAATTCAAATCACACACACACACAAGAACTACATAGAGTCTGAAATGTAGTGTAACACTTGGTGACAATCACATTGGGGTGACCATTGAGGTCAGTTTGACTCAAACATATGCATTATTTATTTCATCTAATGTTTGCTTGAGCTTTGTGTAGGTAGCTAGGGTTTGTTTTGAAAGTTCAGGTGTGACACAGGAACCTACAATGAATTGGATGTGAAAAAGATGAAAGGAAGAAGACAAGTTCAGACCCTGAAAATGATCAGAAGCAGAGACTTTACCAGGACACTAGCACCCAGATTAGACACTAGCACTGGGGTGGTCCTGTCCTCCTTTGGGTGGTCTTGTATCTGAAGAAGTCCAGATCTCAATTTTTCAGATAGAGAGCTTACACAGTCCAGATCCAGCCTTTGTTCCATTCAATTCCCATCCTAGGATCAGTCTAGATCTCCCAATACAAGCTAAGTCACTCTTATCCCATATCTTGCACACTTACTTGTTTCTTGCATGATAGATCTTGTTTGTTACTATTATATTCATTTGATCTCAGTCCTCTGATATAAGATTTAAATTTTGTTAAATCATTTGGTGAACCCATTTATTGATCAAACCCTGAATTTCCCTAGGATCCTTCATTTTGTATATTCCTCATGGATTATCAAAAAGTGTTGTGAAACCATCATCCCAAACCTCCTTCCCCCAAGTATGAACCTATTCCTATGACTGGTGTTCATCCTTTTTTACAAATTCCTAAGAGGAAGCAACCTTCTATCCTAAGTCACATATTACTGCTACATATCATCCCAAAATCCCTTGTGTCTTTACAAATATTTTCAACCCCAGTCCTGATGTTGTACTCCTACCCCCTATTGAGGCCACTAGCTCTTGTGAATCTGATAGTGATGTTTCTTCTATTGCTACAAATGATACATGTGTTGAAGATTTGGTTAATTTTTCAGATGAGGAAGGTCTTGTTAATGATGTTTGTGATACCCATACTTATTTTGATATTGTAGATGTTATCATAAATGGCCCTCACCCTACTTCTTCTTCTCCTCCACTTAAATATGCACAAATCATTAGAGTTGATCCTATTGTTGTTGATAATGATATTCAGATCCCCTCTTCTTCTTCTCAACCAAGTGCTTGTTCATTGAATATTGTGCCTCAAAAGTCATATCTTTCTTCCTCCACCTCTTGTGTGCTTCCTAATGATGTTAGTACTCATTTTTCTTCTCATAATATATTAAAAACTACAAAATTTACATGATGCATGTGTTTCTACTCTTGATATTTCTAAATAGTGTACATAATGATGATCATAAGGATAATATGCATGTTTGTTTCTTCTATTGAGCATTGTTGATAAAAGTGTGCAAACTTATTTTCCTATTGATTCTTCTTCCATGTTTTTATTCCTAGTTTTCCACTTGTTGATCCAAAAGTTGACTTTCAACCCAATAGTGTCCCTATGGCTACTTATAATGGAAAGATTCAACCCCTTAATGTTTATGTCATTCCTCCCCAAGAATTTATTTCTCTTATGCATGTTGTAGGTGATTTACAAAATAAGATCCATACCCTTACCCTTGAGAGTAGGGCCTATTATGCTAGCAATGATAATAATTCACTTCATGGAAATCTTATTCCTAAAAATATTTACAATTCAACTTTTCCTAAGGGTTTTACTTTTCCTACTTTTAAACTTTTTGATGGAACTGGTAATCCTTATATGCATCTTAAGGATTTTAGATTAGCTATGGCTTCACATTCTAATGATAGATTACTTCTCAAAGCATTTCCTAGTAGTCTTACTGATATTGCTTCTCATTGGTTTCATCATTTTCCTAGTGGATCTATTAGTACTTATCTTGATATGGAAGAAGCATTTCTTAGATGTTTTATTTCTAACAATGGTCCTAAAGTTACATTTGAGTGTTTTCCTTCTTTGCATCAAGGAAATAATGAACTTGTTAATGATTATATCTTATGTTTCAAATCATGCATGCATCATTTAATTTATCATCCTATTGATCTAGAAATGCAATATATCTTTTATCGTGGCTTGATTCTTCCTTTGAAAGAAAAATTATTATATGATACATGTGAATCTTTTACACTTCTTTGCTTTAAGGTTATATTTAGAACAAGAGATGCTTAATGAACATACTATTATGCATGCTCCTAGTTCTTCTACCACTTCTCCACTTACTACATCTTCTCTTCCTCCTATTATACCACCTTCATGTTCTCCATCTCCTATTAGACACACTCATGATCATCCATTTCATATTCGTAAGCCTCCACCACATTCCACTCCCACTCCTAAGCATAAGCCATTATACTTCTCACATTATACTAGGCCTCATGATATTTTACACACTTTGATTGATGAGAGGTTGATTATTCTACCTTCTAATGAACATCCTCCTCCTCATTGGTTATGATGAAATTGTAACCGACCATTTTGTAATTTCCATAGGATCAATGGTCATAGAGATAATGATTGTTATGCACTCCATGATAGGCTTCAATTGCTTGAGGACAAGGGAGTCATTTCTTTTCACGCATGACATATCGATAGATCACATTCTCTAGTGCCGCAACACCGTACACCAACATTTGTTACTTTGACTACCTCTCATCCTCCTAAGATTATTTTGTCTCCTCCTCCCTTGGTTTCGACTATGCATGAGCTTCTTCCACCACTTTTCATACACCCTATACCTAAGTGGGTCTGAAGGAGTAACACTCAATATTATATTCTTCACATCTTCTTAGTGATGCTATGATCACTTTAGGATAATCATTTGGTACACATGCTCATGAAACTACATTATTTGAGCCATTTGTACGTAGCTATTGCCTTCTTTCTAACTAGATGTTATATGTTCTTTCGTACTACACGATTTCTCACATATTTTCTAGCTATATGCCACTATTTATCTCACTTAGTGAGGTTTATTAATCCTTTCTTCTCTCGTTATCACTTTTACTGTTACTACATGATCTCTTTAGCCAATCATTTTACAAACATTCTTATTATCAATCTACTATTTATTTTGTTGTTATCATAGTATGATATGACCACATATATTATATACTACATTCTACATTATCAACACATATACTCTAATCTACAACATCAATACATTGTAGTTACATCATCATCAGTTCAAACAACATATCCAATCAACTCAAAGTAAATACTCAACAAATAATATGACACAAATACACATCATCATACCAAAAATTATCTCATCGTGTGTGTATATATATATATATATATATATATATATTTCTTGAAAGTTTCATCATACAAAATCAAGGGGCAATGCCCACTACAACATTTATCACACATCCTCCTCATTACTACTGGAAGATACGATCGGGGCTCTAAAACTTGAAGCCTCGCCACTACATCTTTTTCTTTGTGCTCAAGACCGCTACTCTTCTAACTGAGTTCGTAGCAACATTATCTCAGCTACTATCTCCACATATCATCCTTAGAGCTCCATGTATCTCTCGAACATGCTTTGAGCTAGGATAACTCTTCCAAATACATTTCTCTCCCATATTAGCTCCATCCTAGCCTTATATTTATCTAACTGCAATATTGTACATGTAGATGTTACAATTGATTTAACAAAAATAGATTTTTTTATTAAACCTTGTTGTAGAGTAACCGATGTAAACTATGATATACACCTACTATGTAAAATATGATGCAAGCAAATAAGCAAGCATGAAACCATAAGTAAGAGATATAGAAAGAATGACTTAGCTAATTTACACTTGATTTGGAATAGCATTGTACTAGGAAAACTGTTGAACATGAAGTGAACAATGTCGTAAATGCTCTAAAAAAATATGGACTGTAGGAATATGGTCAAACACGGGTGCCCATGGCAAGACAGGGGCACATGGGTGCTGACAACCTCTTATGGACACCTGTGACTACAAAAATGGTTAGAACCTGATCTTTATTGTGTGAGACAAGTGTCACAAATATTCCATGTTGATAACATGTGTGTCACTCTTTGATCACCGAGGGTACCTGTAACTTGCAAAACAAATATTACCTACAAAATCCCACAAACCACATCAAATCAAAAAAAGAAATATGCAGAATGGGGAGTCAGACTAACCCTGGTGGTCACCCTAAGAGTGAACTTACAACTGAGCACTGCATTACATCTCAAACTCCATGTAATTTTGGTGTGTGTGTAAGAATTGTGCCCTTGTGCAAGTGCACTTGATAACATGTTGTAGATAGACGTACCAATGTTGTAGAATGTGTGGATGGAAAAATGAACTTCCCCTTCTTATGTTGTGTATGTAGAGTTAATACAACCCTTGTCCCTTGAGTGAATGCTAGATGGATGCTTTAGAGTGTTTTAGGCACCTTTAGATATAAGCTTAGGGGATGATAGTATATGCTTAGTGTTTGGTCCCTTGTTTTGAACACATAACTATGTATTTATATGATTCCCTTGTTTGAATTTCGTAATTGACAACTAGAAGGCCGACCCATAAGTGAAAAAGATTCCCAAAAGATAAAAGATACCCAAAAGAAGTGAGTAAGGTGAAAAAGGGTCATGGGCACCCAGAGAGAACAGGGGTGCTTGGGTGCTCTTGTTCTATCTAGTCACTGGTGTCTGGAGCCATAAATGATAAATAAGTAAAATACTGACTGGGTTGTGGGGTATGTAAGACTAAATAGAAAGCAAGAAACAAAGACAAGAGGCTAAAGATAGTTGTCAATTACTAGATTTTTTACTTAGGAATCATATGAATGATAGTATGTGTTGAAGACCTAGAATTGTACCCAAGTGCATGATTTAGTGTCTACATTTTCCCCCACTTTCAAATTAGATAAGAGATGCATACCTGATAACCATGTACAGTGTGCGACAAAGAACATGCCGAGTGGAGAAGTGAAGCATGGAATGATGCAAAAATGAAGTGTGGAAACTAGGAAGAGAAAGTGACCCTAGAGGTGAAGCATATGTGTTATACCATGTTGTACATGTTGTTGTGTTTAATGTTGTTGCTTATTGTAAGGATGAAACTACAAAAAGAAGAGCAAGAATTTATTCAAAGTCTTCTATATGATAAATTAGAGAAAAGTGTACATAAGCGTGTAAAAGTATGTAAAAGGAAAGTGTGCACCTGATGTAGAAGAGTGTAAAAGGATAGAAAAGTGTCCTGAAAATTTTGTGTAGAACACATTTTTTGGGTGATCTCACCCCAAGAGTGAGTTTTTTGGGCGATCTCACACCAAAGAGAAAGAGTTGGGGAGAGACGTCTAGTGTTGTACTCTCCATCTATGACTCTTCCTGATAAACACCACTGCAGATGGTGTGTCCCTGTTTTGTTCCTGTTGTCCTTGATTTTTTTCGAATGTATTGATTATTCTAATTAAAAATGGATATTACATGCATTTTGTTGTTAGAGGATTGTGCCTGATACTGTCAAACTACTCTAAAGGCTTATGTGAACTGTGCTAATCTAATAAGTTGACTAAAAGGAACGATAACCAAATCGTGCCAAGCCAAGAACATAGATGCTAATCAAACATCACGATCAATAAGATGAAAGTAATTCGCCAGAATAACTTTACATAAACCTTTGCAAACAAATGAGCAACAATATCATATATTATTATGGAACTCAATGAAATACAATGAGAATGGACCTTGCTTATATAGGTAAGGAATAACAATCTAAGAACCAATCAATGTCGTAGATCAAGCCATAAATCATGGAAAGAACTAGACATCAAAGAACTAGTCAAGTCCATAGATTTTTGAGAGAACTAGACATCAAGGATCTAGTCAATACCATAGATCTAGAAAAGAACTAGTAAATACCATAGATCAAGGAAAGAACTATACCTAACAACTAGATAATATCTCCTAATATCTAAATAAATAAAAAGAAATATCCACACACATAAGTGGGTGAGGATAAATACAATAAAGTACCTAGGTGAACATGAGCTAAGGTAAATACCTACTCTAACATTGACTGTGTGTGCCCTCAGGACATTAGCACCCAGGGGAGGAAACAGGTGCTCAAGCGCTCTTATCTAAGCCCGAGCACTGGTGTTTGTGTTGTGATTCTAACCCAAGTTTGATTCTGAGCCATTGTTGTAACGGTAACATGTGTTATATTGTATTGTGTTGTAGTTATAAGCTATTGTATGAGGTGCTTTGTTTACCCAATGTATGCCCCCCCCTCATTTGGGATGCATGCGACATCGGTAGGAGAATGCGACCCAAAGGAGAGGACCTGATGTTGATCTATATTGTATTCATGCAGGGGGTAGGGGATGTGCATGGTAGAAACCAAGGCACATGTAGACAATATGGCTAGATACATGTGTTAGTAGTAAAAGAAACAATCTTGTCATAGAAAAATAATGTAACAAGAAAATGTTCATATAAGATAGATCATGAAAAATAGGTTTCAAACATGGGACATCACTCACAATCTCATAAGACAATCAAGGCCGAAGCGACCAAAAGCATATAAGCAGTGATCAAACAAGACATAGGGCATAACCTACAAACAATAGCATACAAGTAGAAAGCAATGATAAGAAAATGTATCGGACAACCATGGTGGCATATTGTCCTACAAGGAAATGATTCACATGAAGCACCCATTAGCATGTTAGAAATATAAAAAGTATGGTAAAGCAAGTATGTACCGATATAAAGTAGTGTGCTAGGAAGTAGAAGTAGTAAAGAATGAAATAATAGCACTTGTAATGTGTGAGAGTAGTAAAAGTAGATTCCCCTAGGAGCCTCGATGGGATTGGCAAAGGATATAGTGTTGAGCATCATTGTGGCGTATGAAAATCAATAAGATATATGTATTCATTACAAAGGACTAAGTGAATGTGCATGTGTATTGTAGAATGATTTCTACATTTTCGGGGCTCTTCCATTACTGCTATCTTTTATCGTCGCGACCCCTTTTCCTTTTGGTGTTCTTTTGTGTTTTTTCGGGACTAAATTTTGCCTAAGTATGGAACTAGACGTGGAGGGTGTCCATGTTTCCCTTTGGTGCATTTTAGAGAAAGCACAAAGAATCGAGAGCACTCAAGTAGCGAGAATTGACCATGTGGCTAAAGCGCAGAAAGGCAACCCAAGCGGGTTGAAAAGTAAAAGATAGAGGAGAAGAATGTGCAGGCCTCCATGTGTCACCCAGACACAACTTCATAAATAAAGAGAAAAGGATAAGCCCCAAAACCGTGTTAGGTCTCCACATGTTATAAAGGTAACTACCACTATCAAAAGGACAAACTAAAGAAGTAGAGGACTCGAGGTTCGAAGGATTGAATGTGATCTCGGGGCCCAAAACATGTAGTTGAGATTGGATCCAAAGGTCGAAAGATCACATAGGTAGAAACTAAATGTAGAGAGTGGAATTCTTGATTAGAGGCGTGTTAGAGCAAGAGCTATGGGGTCTATAAGAGAAGGTTCTTATGTCAGTATTCAAGGAGGACAAAAAGACAGAGAAAAGAAGTTCTAGAGCTCCAGAGAAGAGAATTTTAGGTTCAGTATATTGTGTTCATTAGCCTTGACAAGGCTCTAGTGTAAGGAAATGTTGAAATCTATGTCATTTTGGTCTTATGTATTGTTTCCTCTATAAATAAGAGATCTTATTCTATGCACTGAAAAATTTGCAATACTCTATGTCCTTTGTTTCTTCCTGTTTTCTTTTAATTTAGTTCTTGATGAATGTTTAAATGTTTATCGTGTTGCATGCACTTAAATATTTTACATAAATTTGTTCATTGTGCACGTAATTATGTTTTAGTTTCAGCTCACCTTATATGGTATGAAATATCTTCAAAATAGTGATTTTTAGTAAAGATTCGACACATCCCCTTAGATAGGATTTACATATTGTTTTGTTTTCTCTATAACCCTTATCTCAATCCAAATCAGAGAAGAGTTAGCTTCTATAAAACTTGGAGGTTATCTTAGGGGTCAAGTCCCACATCCCTAAGATTTCCCACAACTTTGATGGTTCATCTGCAAAGATAATTGTTAACATATATATAGAAAAGATATTGATATACTAAGTATTTGTCTAACATGGAAAACAAAGTGTACATGTAAGTAGAATAAGCTAGCAGGAGTATATGCAACCAAGATACTCAAATGTTGTGAGTGAGTGAGATGGAATGGTATGCTATGTGAATGTGATAGGAGTAGCGCGCCCCCCAGCGGATATGGATGAGTACATATGAGGTTCATTTATAAAAGATCCCTCAACAATCAAGAATGAATCATAGAACAAGAGTGCATCATCAGGAAATGGTTTGAAAATGTACATTAGAAAGATAGAAGATGAAGTATAGAGTGTGAAAAGTGAATGTGGTGAGGTTCATTTCAGATTTAGACCCTCAGCAGTCAAGTATGAACCGTGGAACTAGAGTGCATCATAGGGTAATGACGATACAATGTGTGTATCAAAGGGTTTGAAAGTGCAAAGACAAATAAATCATGAAGCACATAGAATTTGAGTGTGATAGTAGATATTAGAGACAATTGATAGTACTAGAAGGGGGGAAGTACGATGCCCCCTAAGTATGTGAGTGATAGAGATCTATTGGATGATGAAAGAAAGACATTGCGATGGTGACGAGGCTTAAAATGTGTCTTGGCCATCAATATAAAGAATAGTTTGTTTAACAAAATGAATTGGTCGCGGAAGTGGAGTAGGATGAGGAGGGATCTTGAATGGTGGTAGCTTATGTGGGACCAATAACACCATAGACACCAAAATTTGGTATTTTTACCCTTGTTGCCCATGTTTGCTTCTTTCACAATGGTCTTATCTAGACCCATTTGATTTTAATTCATTTCTTTTATTAAAATTCCCATCTTTCTTATCCATTAGCCCATCACTTTTACTTCTTGATTAATCATCATTAATCACCTTCTAATCCTCATCTCATTAGCTAATTACCTCTAATTAGCTTTCATTTCTCCTCCCTAGGATGTTTATTATCCTTAACTACCTAGTTACATATCCCTATGTTTTTTTTAGCTTTTATTTAATCCATATTTATCTCCCACCTACCCATAACACTTCCCTAGGAAACCCTAACCCACCTATATGCTTTAAAACACTCATCCTAATCCATAAAATCCCCATATCTTGAATAAATCACTCATCCACCACTCAAAGGGGCGGTTCCCCGTAGTTGACAGAAACCCACCCGAGTCATCATTGAACCTATGAATCTAGTTTCACCCCCTTCAAAATGAGGCATAATCATAATTTTCTTGCGTTGTACAAACTTATCCTTGAGCTTGAGCATTCTTGCAGTTGTTTCGACCTTCTTGGAGTCCATTTGAGCTTGTCATGCATCACTTGTGGAGACTTTGGGAGGTTTACTTTGATTTTGTGTTGGTTTATGCTATCATTACTTATCATTGTTATTATCTTTCATGTACTCATGTTTTGCAGGATTGGCTACCATCATAGCCTCATCTTCAACTTCCTCTTTCAGTGATTATGTTTGCAGGTTGTTCGTCTAGCACATCCATCCTCATCCTTGTTTAGCACTGCTCAGGTCGTTGTCAACCCAAAAATTTGAAATTAAGTGCAAAGGACAATGGAGTAAGTCCCACCGGGCGTGCCAAATGTGTATATGAATTAGTTAACAATGCAAAGGAAATCAAATCTAACACTTAATAGCTTCGATACAATGCTAACTAGATCAATATACCAACATGCTTAGAGCTTAAGCAAAGCTAATCTATTAACATATTTGCATTAGAACATGAAACGAGGATTCAAACTAACATGCTAAACAAATTAACCTCTATCTCTAATTGAATGCTAATGAAATGAACCTATTTAAATCCTTAGCAATCAAAAGGGTTGATTGTATGCTTGAATCCAAAGGTTTTCAAGAATGAAGTCTTATCAATCCATGGCTACAAGACCATATGACATATCTCTATATGACTTCAAAACTTGGATGGATGAATGCAAGAAATGAAGATAGCTAGCTCCTCTAATGAAAGAATTCTCTAAGATGATAAAATGGCTATAGTATAGGCTCTATGCTCATTTAGGTGTAAGTAGAAAGGTAGGAGGGCTCCTTATATAGCCCAATGTATAAAAGAATATCTACATCCCTTTACATGTGGGATAATAGAGAGGTTGGGTTAGTTGTGGATAAGAAAGATTTAAGGAGGGTTTAGTCAACCTTAGAAGAGTTTAGTTTGTCCTCTAGTGACTCATGGGGATTGAGGGTGTTTATTAATTAACCAAAGTGATTAATTAATAGGTGTATAAGCTTATAAAAGCTTTCTAGAGGAATAGTTAGTATGATTTATGTTATGAGAGGATTTTAATCAAATAAATAACAATTTATTGATTAAATAAAAGAGAGAATTAATTAATTAAGAATAATTAATTAATCTAGATAGAAAGGGGAGCTTAATTAATTAGAAATAATTAATTAATCTAGATAGAAAGGGGAGCTTAATTAATTAGAAATAATTAATTAATCTAGATAGAAAAGGGAGCTTAATTAATTATAAATAATTAATTAATCGAGATAGAAAGGGGAGCTGATTAACGAAAGGTCGTTAATTGGCATCCTTGTTGGATAGAAGAGTTAATTAACTAACGTAATGTAATTAATTAACGACAATAATAGAAAAAATGTGTGATATTGACAATATGTCATCAATTTGTGGGAAATGGATAATTAGCGCAATTTAAGTATATAAATTGCTTGAGCTAAATTATAGGTGTATAAAGTCAATTACAAAATTCAACCAAGGGAAGCATATACATACATAGATATGTGACCAAAATAAAACACCAAGCTCTAAGCATCTATTATCATCACCTAAGATTACATCCAAAGGCATATAAGAGCACTAAAGGCATCCATCTAGCATCCATTCAAGGGACAAGGGACTACATTTTCTGCATACACCACATAGGAAGGGGAAGTTCATTATTCCATCCACACATCTATCTACATTCTTACATCTAGCTACAAACTGCTATCAAGTGCGCTTGCACAAGGGCATCCTAGGACACGATTATTTCACACATTCATAAGATCTAAATGGAGTCTGGAATGTAGTGTAGCACTTAGTCGTAAGTTCACTCAGTGTTAGGGTCATTCTAACTCCCCAGATTGTATTTTTCTTTTTTTTGGATTTGATGTGGTATTATGGGTTTTGTAGGTGAATCTTTGTCTTACAGGTTACAGGTACTTTGGTGATCATATTGTGACACACATGTGACTAACAACGAATATCAACAACACTTATGTGATATAAGGAAAATGAGATTCTAACCACCTACGCAGTCACAGGTGCCCAGTAGAGGTCTTTGACACCCAAGCGCCCTTGCACTAGCTCAAATGCCCTACTCTAGCTCTGTCTGATAGTTCTAAAATTTATCCTGAGAAATTACGACACTTTTATCTTCATGTTCATCAATTTTCCAGTTCATATCACTTCCAGGAAAATCACAAATCAACTAAGTTCTTTCCTCTCTCTCTCTTGCACTTAGGGTTTTAATATTTTATTAGCTTATTACTTGTGTAATAGTGTATCTAACAGCTGTACTTCATTGTTTCCATCAATTACTCTGCAATTAGGGTTTAATAAATTTTTTTGTTAAATCACCCTTATATTTCAATGAAGATAACTTCAAACACCTCCTATAAAAACCCGAATAAGCATAAGAATGTCAAGGTCTGAGCACTTAAATAAATATTGCAAAGTGAACACACATTAAACTTTAAAAACTTTATACGAGGTAAAAAACCATGTTAAAAAGATAGATTTCCATTAAAGTGAGAAACACAATTTTTACAATAGAGTAACCCTGCTTCACCACTTCTCTCCCCATTTCAAAAATTTCAATTCCATTTAATTCGATTGAATTTACCATGCCCTGAGAGCCCTATATAAGTTGAATTTGTGGGTGTGTCTTCTCGTTAAACACCCCTCCACTTTATAAATTTATTTAATTAATCAATTTAAACTATAACCTAAGGTTTATATTAAATAAATAAAAATAATAAATATTTTTACTTATTTAATTATAAATTAAATCTTATAGCATAAGAACACTTAAGAGGGGATTTAAACCATACTTAATATTAATGTTCTAATTCTCCCCCTTAATATTAAGTGGGGTTTATACAGCGACATTACCTGTTTATACAATATGATTCACAATCCTTAAAACATAGTGAGGTTTTAGGATAACATGTCACTTTTGAAGGATTTATACACCTTCATCATGTTAAACTTACCTTTAGGTACAAAAGGATTTGGAATCCATAAATTAGAAGTGATGATTTAGGCTAAGCATGATTTGTGAGACTACATCTCATAGTTTCTCATGGAAAATCTATACAAGCATCTCTATGAGTCTTTTATAAAGTAAGGACCTACTTTACAATATGATGCTTTATTACTGGACTACATAGTAATATGAGAGTGATAAGTTTACTAAGATCATAAAAATATCTTTTACAATACTTTAATTGGAGTAGAAGAATAGAGGTGAAGACGAAAACACATGGCTGACTGTTAGGAGGTGGCATTGTCATGCACACTCCCCCTCAATGGAAACTCTAAGAGGCCAAGCATTTCACGAAACTTGCATAACTTCATGGTAAACTTACATAAATTCACAACTCACAATGACTTCATAAATATATTTGTAACTTGATCTTCAGTAGGAAATAACTCAAGATGTATATCATTGCATAACTCCTTCTCTTGGATCAAAAGCATATGTATCTCTATATGCTTTGTTCTTTGATGCTAAACTAGATTATTAGCTAGAACAATACAACTCTGACTATCACACAAAAGAGCAATACTTCCTTTAACTTCCATGTGACTTTCTTCCAACAACCGCTTTAGCCACATGGATTATTTCATTGCTTCCATTGCACTTCTATATTCTACCTAAGTAGAAGAGATGGAAACTTTTGGTTGTTTCTTGCTACTCCAAGTAATGACACATGTACCAAACTTGAACACATATCCAATTGTAGATTTTCTATCTATCACATCACTAATATGGTCAGAATCACAATATCCATATAAGCATGCATTATCAGAAGAAGTATAATGCAAAATAAAATTAATTGTTCCTTTAATATATCTCAATATTGTTTTTGCTAACTTCCTCATGATACTGATATGGTTCTTGTATGAATCTGGGTGCAATACCTACTACATATACAATATCGGGTCTAGTGATTGTAAGATAAATTAAATTACATGTACAAGCTTCCTATAAAGAGTAGGATTAGTTTTTTCACAAGCAAGTTTAGGATCAAGTTTACACCCAACTTCAATAGGAATAACAACTGGTTTACAATCTACCATATTAAAAAATTTAAGTAAATTATCAACATATTGTGATTGTGATAAAACAATAGAATGTTTATCTTGAAAAATTGCCATGCCTAAAAAATGATGTAATAATTCCAAATAAGTCATCAGTATATAAGATAATAAGAATAATCATTATTAGATGAATAATTAGTAATAACCAATATATTTGAAAATATATATTTAGTTTTGCATACCAAGCTCTAGGATATTTTTTAAGCCACATATAGATTTTTTTAGTTTACAAACAAAAATTTATTTTTGAGGTTTCTCAAAACCTTTCGGTTGGGTCATGTAAATTTCTTCTTTTAAAGACACTAATCAAAGCCAAGACAAACCAAAGTTTGTCAACAAAAATCATAATGTTGTGAACAATGGGGTCACGGATTCGCGCCACATTCAAAATGTTTAAAACACTTAATCCAAATCAAACAAGTCCACCAATCAACCTATCATCATTCCTGGTAAGGAAACCACTCCTCATGAATTCAAATGAATATAATTTACATCGCTTGGAGAAACATTTTCTAGCATATTTCGTCACTTAGCAAGCATGGATATGGTCATTTATCCAATCTAAAGACCATTTGAAGAAGGGAAACCAAAACCAACATGGTACAAAGAAGATGAATATTGCGAGTACCATCATATCAAGGGACACCATGCATATCATTGTATGAAAATATGAAACTACATTCCAAATCTAATTGACCACGGAGACATATAAGTCAAAAACACATCAAATAATAAAAATCCTAATGAGAAGTAAAAATTTTTCCAAGACCCTTTTCTAAAACACAATGAAAACAAAATAACTCAATAGGATAAAGGTGAAACATCCAACAACATAGAGTATGAATCAATCATATAATTCATCGATCACAAACCTAACTTTTTTTATACCATCAAAATTAAAACTCTTGACCGTGCGATTAAAACTAGAAAAAATAAGGTTTGGGTGGTTACTGCCAAACAAGTTTTTGCACCTGCTGAAGCTCAAACATCCAATGGAAATCATGTATTTACTAATAAATCCACGTCTTCCTCCGATTATTTCAATATAATTAAATCATAAAATACAACCACGTAAATCTCCCTCATGGAGTTACTCAAATCCTCTCGGGCACATTACAAGATGTTCTTACTCATGCCTTGCATGAAACATGTGTTCATACAAATATCAATCAACAACAATTCCAAGCCATGATTGTCAATCTTTCATCAAACAACCCTATTATATCCTTCAATCCTCAATACCTAAAAGGTGCCAATGCAAAAAAATAACCAATCCTTGTATATTAAGGCCCTTATTGGCCATCATAAAATTAAATGAGTACTCATGGATAATTTATATGTGCTAAATATACACTCCATGAAACTATTATGATGACTTGACTATACTAAAGAGAGTCTCAATATTGATATCATAATTATTCGTGGGCATAATAATCATAAGAGATAATCCAGGGGAACAATCACATTATCACTCAAAATTGGACCAATAACCATGGAAACCTTGTGTCACATTGTGGACTTGGAAGTTACTTACAACAACCTCCTTGGTCGCCCATGGATCTATGTCATGTAGGTCGTCCCATCCACATACCATCAATGTATTAAATTCCCCTATCAAGGTAAAGAAGTCATGTTGCATGACGACACAAATTTCAGGGAAGGTATAGGCAAGAAAACTACTTCCCCATCCCCACAAAATATCCTCCACCTTATATCATCCCATTTTTTGAAACCACCCATATTGATCCTCATACACTTTCAAATATTCTTCTAAAAATTGATGCAAAAAGTTCTGATAGTGACTCTGTACCTTCTACATCCATTGATCCACCTTCTATATCTGCTAACCCACCTTCTACATCATCTAATACATCCAATAATTCATTTGAGCAAATACCCACGTTCAAAATCACTTATAAAGGATGCAGTGAGTACCAATTTTGAACTTTTGAAAATTATTTTAATATTTAAAACCTACCTTTGTCACCACACACCTATAGAAAATAAAATTCTTCCCATATATAAATATCTCCCATTTACAAACTTGGAAAATGCATTTTTTGACTATTTAGATACTTAGAAGATGAGAGAATTCAAGGTTTTGAGAGCTCTTGGTTGTATGATGATCAATTCGCTACATGTTATCAATCACCCGAACATGTCATAGGAAAAAAAATCATGAAAAATATGAAATGGAAGGGTAAAGGTCTTGGAAAGAATGAACAAGTTCATCTAGGTCCCATTATCCCATCAGAAAAGCTTAACTCCTATGTCTACACTTCCCCGAGCGGAGCATCTACTGATACAATGCGTAATTGTGAAGATACTAAATCTAATGTTGAGAAAAGTTCCACACATAACCTCTTTGAGGACATTTCAGATATAATCCTTTTTGACCAACTTTCCATTAAAACCATCACTGTTAACATTGTACACCCTACCCTTATTTATTAGTGTAGACACACAATCACACACTTTGGGTAATTATCTAGTCTTGATTACATACTACTATTCATGTGATTCCTAAGTAAGAAAGGTACTAATCAACCCATGTCTTTGACCACCTGTATTTTCTTTCTATTGCTACTTTCAGTCTTACTCCCTTACTTGCTCAGTCTGCCTTTTTACTCTTCGAAATTTGTCATCCTAGACACCAACACCCAGCTAGGATGCCAGCGACAGGTGCCCTTTTCCCCTTTGGGAGCTCCTATCCATTTTATACTTTACTCTCACTTTTTGGGTCCTTTAGTCGACATTTTCGAGGTTAATTACACAATTCAAGTGAAGTAATCATATAAATATAAAGTTATGTGATCATAAGAAGGGACTAAAACCTAAGCACTAGGTATCACCACCTAAGGTTGCATACATCAAGGCATCTAAGAGCTCCATTACATCCACATAGCACCATCACCAAGGACATAAGGGCTAGTTTTATCCATCACACCTCATAGGAGGGAAGTTCATTCTATTCCATGCACACATTTATTACATTCTACATCTAGCTACTTGCTCGTTATCCAAGTGTGACACAAACAAGAGAAACCTAGGGCACAATTCCACACGCGCACACACAAAACTACATTGGGTCTGAGATATAGTGCATTTCTCAGTCGTAATTTATCCATTGTGATAGTTGAGGACAGTTTGACCCCTCATTTCACATCTTTCTTTTGTAGGATTTGATGTTTATTTGAGGGTTTTACAGGTCTATTATTTATCATAGGTTTACAGTGAACTCGGTGATCTTGGTGTGACCTCAGAATGATAAAAATTAAACACCTTGTGACACATCAAAGGAGGTTTTATGAGCATCTCCGTAGACCCGGGTGCTTAGAAACAGGTCGAGGGCACCCACGGGCACCCCTGTCCCTCTCTAGGGGCCCCTGTCCAGCTTATCTCTCCAAATATGCATTTTCTAGGGCTTTTGTGCGACACTGCTTCCTCCCTATTCGACTGGTTATAGCTTCAGTCCAGTCCAAATCTCATCTCAAATCAACTAATGATCTTTACCCTCTCTTTGCTATTAGGGTTTCATTATTTATTGCTTAATTACTTTTGTGTGATTTTTGTATTTCATTGTTATTTGCTAATACTATATCATTCAGATTAGGCTCTTATTTACATTTTAGCTTTATGAATTATGACAAACCAAATCATGTCTCCATGGATCTCTTCTAAAAAAATGAGGCCATCAAGGAGTTTCTTAGAACTCGGGATCACATACCCCCTTCTGATCACAAGAAGGGATTTGAAATTAATTTGGATGCTACACCCTAATTCGGTGAAGAGCTTGAGAACCCCAACCCACCAACATTATAAAATCAAAAAAATACAACCAAGGAAAGAGAAAAGAAAAGAAAATTCGATTCCAACTAGTTGCGACCATATGTAATCATTGTAAAGTTTGGGTTTGGAGCATATAAGTTAGCCACAACAAATGGCTAAGAGCTTGATGAACCTATGAACGTTACTCATTTGAAGAGGTTCTATTCCTATGAACCACCTATACACATGTACTCTTTGTATTAGGGGATGCATCTTATACATTCATCCCATCTATCTCATCTAAAAATAATTATAAACTTTTCATTCCATTAGAAAATATCCTAATCATAGCATCTTCATGATCCTTCAAACTCTTCAGCTATTTATTCCATTTCACCAATCCCAATCATAAGACAAGAGCTAATGTTACTCCCATTAAGTATTGTGCATCTCATACCTCTTGTGGTTTCTCAAATTTTAGATATTTTCACATATGGTCATGTCTAGATACTTCCTAATGGCAAATCCTCCTTTCAAATAAGTTCTCTCCTTAACAAGAAAGCTCTAAATTATTCACTCAAATCTTTTGACCTCCCATCTTAGTCTTAGGTGATGATCCATCATGTCCTACTAGTCACGTGGGGCTAAGATTTGGGGAAAAATGTTCATTTCCCAACAAGAACAATGCAAAAAAGGAAAAATAAATCACAAATATAAAATAGATATATCTACATATGTGTGAATTGCAAATAATTACACCTTTAATTCTTCCCAGTATTTGGTGATGATCCCACACTTCTTACTGGTAGCATGAGGTTGGGAAATGAGGAAGATGCCCTTACTTAACTATGTTTTTTCTTTGGTGATGAGCCCTTGCCTTTTACTGGTGGCATGGGGCAAGACGTAGGGGTTCATTTCAAGAGAAAAGAGAAAGAAAGCCTTAAGAAAATATGAATCAAAGGTGCTTAATCATACAAAATTCCAAAGAAACAATTTAGATGCCCATGTTAGGAGAGATAACCATTCCTTAAACTAGATCTTTCCAATTAGTAGGCCACATGCGGGTCTAAGTCTAGCCAAATACATATAAATTGAAAATCATTTTGGATTCAGTTGAGTAATCTTAATTGGAGATGAGTCACAATTTCCCAAATGGACCATTGTTAAACCTCGTGTCTTTGCATCCATTATCTTCATTTTTGCATCACTATATCATGTGTCTCACATCCTTCTTGGCTCTCAATGTTGAGCCCTCACATCTTACTAGTTGTGTGGAGTCAAGGGTGGAGTAGGACATCCTATCACTATATCATCTACAAGTACATTCTACCAATTGAATGAAATATTTAATATTGTTTGAAAATGAGTTCCCAAAGTGCAACATTTAACTATGTATGTTTCCATATCTTATTTTTCTATCATATCCTATCACCTCTCATGTCTTCTACTGTCATATGTTCCAAATAGTCAGGACATTTACCATCTATTGTATCATCCATCTTCACTCTATCCATCTCTAAATCTCGATGAGACTCTTAGTTCTTATGTGAGTTTAGAATGGGTCCATGGTCACTTTCACTTCTCATGATCACTATCACAACTAGGTCCCTCACATTGATACCTAGTTAACAATCTAAAATAAAAGAGAAAATATTCCAAACCTACCAAAAATATATAAAACCAATAGAAAATCTACAAGCAAAGAGAAAACCATAAAAAAACCCTAAACATTTACAATAAACCAAAAATCCCAAAAATCAATTTATTGACTCTTATCACGGTATTTGTTCTAAATATCCAAAAAAAATGAAAACATCCTAATCCAAATCCCTTGCATGTATCATTTCTTGGGTCAATCTCAGCTCTCACTTTCTCCCTCTCATGCATCCTTTCTCGGGGGAAATGACCCAATCAATCCTGAATCATCTTACCCCTTGTATGCATCCTTACTTGGGGAAAGAAAATCAATCAATCATCACTGTGGAACACATTAGGGACAAAGTTACATGTCTTTATGTAAATTTGTGTTGCATTGTTACTTTTCTTAGTTATTTGTTGACCAATTACAAGTTTATTGTTTTTCATCTTGGTTCATTTATAGCCATGGTGCATACATTTACTGTGTATATTGGGTTTGTTTTTACTTGTATGTTTATTTTTTTTGTGTGTGTTTGTTTACACACATTATGAATTACTCATCATGGTACTTTAATAATCATGGCGCATGTTGTATTGTGTAAAAGCAAATGAGGTTTGTGTAATGAAAATTTTGTTAAAGCTATGAAGATGGGGTAAGAATCTCTAAAGAAACCCCATTAAGTGAAATGGTGGAACAAACAACTCAAATTAATCATCATATTAGAGATAATTAAGAGCTACCTATTTACATGCATATATAAAGCTTGAAACAATTAATTCCTTGTGTCTATATTAGTTCATCTATTCCATGAAATTTATCATAAGCTTTGAACAAGTTATATCAAAGCTAATAGAAATCAATGTGTTTATTGATGTTTCAAAATTAAGAATGGAAGCTCACCATAATGGTTTCTCCCATTTACCTAAATCTTTGAAAGGATTAGTGCAAATAATCAATTTTTCTCAAAGAATAAATTATGACCAATGCTGGCCATAAAAG
Organism: Taxus chinensis; assembly: GCA_019776745.2. Lineage (NCBI taxonomy): Eukaryota > Viridiplantae > Streptophyta > Pinopsida > Cupressales > Taxaceae > Taxus > Taxus chinensis. The sequence goes on from CM034157.1 coordinate 98,335,402, forward strand.
ACTTAAACATGACCTAAGTAGAAATGATAGTTCTTAGAACCCTTCAAAAACATCCTGAGGGTTATCCCTTCACTATTTATAGTTATTGGATTTGAGCATCAAAGGATGTTTTGGATCGCATGTGGGACTAAATCAGGAGTCAAAAAGTTGATTTTTAAGAAACAACCTCAATTTGGAGGTAAACAAGTGAAGCTCATTTTAGGCAAAGCTACAGTGGCACAATTTGGAAAGGTAAGATATTTGTTTCAACAAGTCAATAAGAGGGTTAATTAACCTAAACAAGGTTAATTAAATGTGAAATCAAAGATTATAAAGCTGACCTCCCTTTTTATAGAAGAGTGATTAACATAATGTTTAAGAGGTTTAACTCTCATTAAAATATTTTACTAGATGTAGTGCTAGTAAATTACAAGACTAGTAATAGTGCACTAAACTAACTATAGATTTATAGTAATAAGTTCATTCATTCATAGGTGTCCGAAAAATACAGTGAGGCATCTCAAAATTACAAAATCTAAATGGAAGCTAACGTTATAAGCAAGGTCATTCCCATCATCATTTCATCACAATCGATATCAAATTTAAAAAACTCATCATCATATGTCTATCATATATCAGCTACCATAATAAACTCAACAATATATCAAATTAACCCACCCTTCTATTTAACCCTTATTCCAACCCTAATTCACGCCCCAAAACCTTGATTTTGGCCTTTGACCCTTTGTTTCTCATTTTCTGAGCCTATTTTGCACGTATCTCACATGACAGTCTGTTATTCCTCCCATCAAGTGAATGTATACTGCCTTCTCGCATCACCCATCCACTCGAGGGGTCACTCCCTTAACACAATCTAGATCCACTAGGGTATCCAAATACTTTACTGGGGAAAATTAGGTAGTCCAAAACACTTCTTTTTCATCCATTCACTAATCTGCATGTGTCTACTATCTTTAAAATGTTATTACTTCGTAATATATATTTAAAGAGGGGCAACTGTAGAAACCCTAAAAAATACCAATTATGCATTATAACATCCAAAAACGTCCATATCATCATGTAATCATTATGCAATAATAATGTGACCATTTTCAAATCCATTCAACACATTCTGCTATTTTCCGCTATTTAACGACATTTAATGACATTTTACGACATTTTTCTATATCGTTGTAACCAATGTTTTCATCCGTCCAGGTCATTAAAATGACCCCCTTTATAAGCTCTACCGTCTGCACAACAACTAAAAATAATAGTAAATCCATTATTCACATATATCCCACTTCTAGAATTAATTAATTAATTAATTCTATTACACTCACTATACACTATACATCCCTTTGGCTAATTTAATTATCTATTTAAATAAATAAAACAAATTAAATATCCTCACTATCCACTCATCTCCACTTCATTGGTCACTTCACTTGAGTTGACTAAGCAATGCCACTTGAGCACCCACTTTGGTGAGGTGGCTCAAGTCAAGTTCTAGAATCCTAAAAACATGGAAGAAAATATGCATGTACACTTTAGGAATAATTAAAAAGCCCCTTAATTTCTCATTCAAAAAGTCAACTACACAAAAAAAAATCAACCATGCTAAATAATAAAAATGAAATCAATAGTCTGCAACCTAGTCAATTCCATCTTCCTCAATCTGTGTCTTCTTCTTCATCTCTAAATAAGAAGCTCCATTCCTCTCAAATCATCATTGGAAGCTTGAGAAATTTGCACTATTACTCTATCAAATTTCCATTGGAAATCAGTCTTGCATATTGTTATGTTGTCCATTTGATCACCCAATCATCCTTGATCATCCAATCATTCAGTCATTCAATCTACATTGCTCATAGCTTAACATACTTCCATTTAGAGCATTTTGGAGCAGCCACAAATCAAGAGGTTCAACTTCATAGAGGATTCAACAAGAGTGTCACTTGACCCCACTTTTTATTGTGATCCAATCTGAGGTGACAAGGATCTGGTTGGGAAGGTTTGCATTTATTTATTTATCTGCTTCTTTCTCTGTTGAGTATTTTCACTTGTTCACAGAGACCACAAATAAATTGGCTCCTTTAGGAGGCTTGATTGCTACAATGGCTTAATGGCATTCTCAATATATACAATAGATCCATTAGCATTCTTAATTGCTAAAATAATAGGATTAATTACTATAATGACTATGTTAGCAAGATCAATTAATATAATGGCTTGTGGTAAGCTCAAATTCAGAATTCTCACATACAATATTCATATCCCTTACATATGACTCAATGGTCATGTAGGTGTAGCCATTTTATGATTTAATACTAGTTCTTGTTATTTGTTCATTATATAAGCATATTAATTGGTACTAATACACTTTTTTTCACGTGGAGGTTCATATGTATGACACAAAGAGAGAATGAAACACACACATTCTAGTCTCACACATACTGCATCCATGGGGAGGTTTGAGTTTTAAATTATTTTATTTTAATATCACAATTTTCAAATTTCTTGCTTAAAATGAGCACAATTGTAAAACCCTAAATTTTTACTAAAGTCACTTGACAATCATCATTTGGCATTTATCCTAACCTATTCCCATTTATACATTTAATTGACATAATCATACATGCATATTTATCAATCCCATACTCTAAAAATAGTAATTCAATTCTTTTCACTTATTATTTCTCATTAGAAACCTTCTCATTATATTTAGAATATGTCTATAGACTCCTAGTTACCCATATCCACTTTCAAATTAGGTTATAAGTTAAGTAGGGGTCAATTTTTCAAATGCATAAGCTACCTATGTCATTATAGGGTCAATTGAGTAGGATGTGTTTCTAAAAGTCACATTTAAAAACACATACACCCTACTCATTATAAGATATCTCACCTCTTTGGATATCTAGGTGATCACATATACAAAAAACCTAAGAGAAGGACTATCATTGCACTATTAATCCTTGAAGCACACAAACAAGATACCAAGTGTGAATACATATCACATTGTTATCCTAGATTACTATTGTATGCTAGAACATAAGCTAAATATCATTTCTAAGTTGTTGGAGGTCGTATTTTGGTGTCTCTAAATCACTACTATTGAACATTTGCACACATTCACTAGGTGGGAGAACTACATTGATCGTGGTAAACTCCCAACTCATAGGACATTTGAGGAAGCTTAACCAAATAAAATTAAATCATATTTAGGTCTTCAAACAAGGAACAAACATGTTTCACAAAGGAGAAGCAATATCCTATCATAAAAACATGTTCTCAGAATTTTTATCATGGATATTGAAACCAATGACATACAATAATTGGGTTCTATAATCCAAATTTAGATTACGGAATCGAAGGAAAAATCAGCCATACATGTTAGAAATTCCCAAACATTTCTATCTTGTTTGGAAAAACCTACCCTACATTGAGTTTCTATATTTCATATTTTACAAACAAGTTAATCAAACCTTGATCAACCCATTTCTATGATCTTAGTATTTTATTCCTCTTCCAAATATTTTGCAATGATGTAGTATGTCTAACCCTAATCTTAATCTAACTTTTCTAGATATCAAGATATTGTATTTATCTAGATATCATTAGCACATGATTTAGGATTTATGTATTTATTGTATTATTGTATTTTTTATTCCTAATTCATCATTACACATTTACTAAAGGTCTTAATTTTATTAAGTTCCTATTTTTTTACATTGCACCATGATATTCACCATGCATTTCCTAGATGTTACAATGTGATTAAATTTATCTCAATTTCTAACTATGTTCACTTATGACTATGCCTTGGATGACATGTTTCATATTTTTTTAATGATGATGACATCTTTTGATGATTACATATCCAACCATGTTTTTTTGTATGTTTTATCTTTATATACTTAATACATGCACATTTAAATATTTCTTTTGAGATGAGAGATAGGTAGGCTTTATTTTCTTTCCTCTTCTCAAAAGGGGGGTATACATGGGGTTACTTAAGGGATTCACAAAAAAGATGAAGTACCCACATATAATTAGACTTAGTGAAAACCTACATGATTACCAATCTTATGTTAGTCTATGAAATACCTATAAATATTTTACCAATCCTTTTAAAGATTGTCACCCAACTTATCAAGCTTTAAGAAACATTTTCCTAGATTCTTTGCTAAAATTTATCAAGTTTTTTCCTAATTCTCACCTATTTTTCAAGATGGTACAACCTATTTGAAGTTTTCAAACTTGGATTTTCTTCATCTATAGAAATATACCTAGTCTTCATAGCTTATGCATAGTTATTTGTCCCTCATAGCCTCTAAGTTTTTAATTTTTCTTTACAGCTTTTGAATTATCATTTGGACCATGTAGACCCTGTATAGTTCTAAATCTTAAATGTCTCCTTTATCATTTGCATGATCTAATCAAGATTATTTTGTGTGACTTCATCCTTGATTAAGCCACCCTCTTCCATAAAAATTTTGTGTGATCTCCTCATTGATAAAGGTCTCACCTCTATACTAGTTTACAACTTGCTTGACCTCCTCTTTGATGAAGGTCACCTTTCTATATTAAGTGCAACTCTAGAGATTCTAACATTGCTAAGAAATTGGAACCTCACTCTAATTCAATAGTTATCATAACTAGGGCATATACAACCCATGAAACTTTTCAAGTGGTTAATTTGAGGCAACGTAGTCCAATACATGAATTAATTGTAGTTCTTATCATGTTCTTTCACTTTGATTTTTTAGTAATTAAATATTTCAAAATTTCCATTTCAAATCTCAAGTGTGTACATCTTTATCAAGCATTAATATAATTTTTTCTTTTCTTTTTATATTTACTCACTAGACTATGTGTTTTTTCAAGCACAATCATATTATGATCAAGATTCTAATTTATCACAAATACAAGAAAACATTGCTCGCATGCTGAATAATTGCGAAGAGGGTTTCAGTTTAGCAAATGAAAAATGTGAAAGAAGCACCTTTGGTGGAGAGGATTTTCTAGAGTGGAAAGAATAGCAACTCGGAAAAAGGTGGTTGGAGGAAGCAATCCAAGGGTCACTATGACTAGGACAAATATCAAAGGAGCTTTAGTAGGAAAGGGAATTAGTGGCTGGGGGCTTCTTCTCTGTCGAGGTTTTGTAGGGTTGTGGATTATACGATGTCTTGAGAAAATGTGGTCCCTTTGGGTGGAAGTAGAAATGCTTGGAGAGAGAATAAGCTAGCGGATGATTTCCGGGAGTCAAAGGAGAAGGCGAGAGAATGTGAGCTAGAGGCGGGGATGTGGTTCTTTCCGAATTCGGGTTCTAATGATAGGTTGTCAGTTCAAAAGTGTTTGGATGTGTCTGTGGGTGGTGATGAGTTGGGGGATTTATCGGAGAACACCATGCCTTCTTTGAGTTTGTGGGAATTGGAGATAAAGGTATCAAAAAAAGTTAAGATGATTCATGTGGGTCTTCGGCATTGGAAGAAATTTGTGAATTCATGGGGCAAAGGGCACTGATATGCAAATTTATTGGGCTTTAGCCTTCGAAGGATGAGCTTCAAGGCTGGATTGAGAAAAATTGGGATTGCTTTGAGTGCCATGACCATAGAATTTTAACTAAAGGATTTTTTCAGATATGTTTTTGTGATCCTGCTGATCGAGATAGGATTTTTTTGGGGCTCATGGTTCTTTAAAAATGTAGGGTTGTATATTCATCCTTGTTCAGCATTTTTTAATCCAGAAGAAGAATTAGTGAAGAAGGTTCCTCTGTGGGTGAGGCTTTATAAACTACCGCCAAAATTTTGGGACCAAACCACCTTAAGGACCATTGCTAAAGCCTTCAGGGATCCTATAGGCATTGGTAAGGAAACCAAGACAACTACCTTATCTTCTTATGCTTGAATTTGTGTCATGATTGGCTTGTCTAAACCATTGACACAAGCAATCAGGATCAATACTCTGATGGGGGTGTGATTTCAGGCTATAGACTATGAATGTCTTTCGTTCCATTGTTTTAAGTGTCAGAAAATCAGGCACAAAATGAATAAGTGTCCTCTGAAGGATAATAAGGAGGTAAAGTGGGTTGAGGACTTGGAGGGTCCAAAGGAAAATTGGAAAGCCAAAAGGAAATTCAAGCCCTTCCCTTTCATGCCTGAAAAAACGGTTTAGAAGGAAATCATATGTCAAAGGCCCGTTAATGAGTCTTTGGAAAAGGATATGGATATGGTTGAAGAAATGGGATAGGGTCCTCTAGAGCATGACATGGATGCTCAGGGCATGGAAGATATCTTCAATCTAGGATTTTGAGATGTTGGGCTTCTTAAAGAGCATCTGGATCAAGGAGGACTTGGAAATTATGCTAGAATATTTTAAGTGCACGAAAGAAGGTATTGTTGAGGAACTCCCCAAAGAAGGATGAATGGGAAGGAGAATCAAGACTAGTAAGGAGGCATAGACCTCCTTTATGGTGGAAGTATTACTGAAAGAAATAGATATGAATAAGAAACCTGTGTCTTTTGCAACTCCATTGCAAGGAAATCTAAAAGGATTTCTTTGTCTCATAACAAGCCTCAACTAGATATGGGTTTTCTAAATCATCTGGAAGAAGATGCTCAGAATGCCCTAAAGATGCAGCTGGAGGCCAAGCTGAATATTATATATTGGAAATCAAAGCACCTTAGAGGCTTTTATGTTCTGGTGGAAAGGACTCTCCTTCCACATGGGGCCATGAAAATATTAAGTTGGAATGTCAGAGGATTAAATTCCTCTGAAAAATGTCACTTTTTCAAGATACGTTTAGAGAAGTGAGGATCCATGATATTCTTTTGTTGCAAGAGACCAAGATGACTTGTGAGGATTGGAGGTGGCTAAGAAAAAAAATTGGTTTAAGGGTGAGGCAATTGGTTGTTGATGTTGTGGGAAATTTAGGGGGTTGGCTACGGTTTGGAATCCAAGTAAAGTTAGAGGCAATTTTGAAGCTAAATGTAAATGGTTTATCATGTGATGGAGTGTTTGGACTTGCTTTCTCATGATAGGTTTTTATTAGTTAATGTGTATGGGCCAATCTTAGTTGAAGGAGAAAAAGGATTGCTGGGATGCTCTGACCAACCTTTTGGAGTTGGAAGACTATAAAAAGTGTTTGGAGGGGATTTCAATGTTATTATGAATTTAAAGGAGAAAAAGGGTGGGAAAAATTTTCTTCCCCAAATATCTCTGGATTTTAGAGATTTCTGCAATAATCTAGCTCTTTAAGATGTGGAGCCAAAACATGGTTGCTTTACTTGGAATAATAGGAGAACTGGTGGTGACGCCATTCTTGAAAAGTTGGATAGATTTTTTTAATTTCGGAATGGGGATTGGAAAACTTTAAATTTTCCTCTGATATATTGAAGGTGGCTAGGTTTGATCACTCTCCCATTAGTTTATTTTTGTCTTTAGAAAATGAGTCCTAGTTGAAATTCCCTTTAAATTGGAATTTATGTGGTTTATGGACCCTTCGTTTGAAGATAATATTAAGGATTGGTGGTGGTTTGGGGGGTTAAGGTGGATGGACACAAGAGATATAGATTGTTGAGTAAGATGAAGCATGTGAAAGTTGAAATGGGGAAATGGAATAAGTCGTCCTTTGACAATTTGTTTCAAAATAAAAATGAGTGTGTTTTAGATTTGGAGAGTATCTAGGGAGCTATCATGAAGGAAGGAACTTTGGAGAGATTTGCTTTTGAAAGAAAAAGAGGGTTTATGCTTAGCTGGATCAGATTCTGTACATGGAGGAGATATTTTGGAAGCAAAAATCAAGGGTGAGATGGTTAAAAGAAGGGGATAGGAATACAAATTTTTTCATTTATCTACAATGGACAGGAGGAATGTGAATAGAATTGATCAATTGGTTCTACCTTTTGGTGAGGTGAACATTGACATGGAGGAGATCAGGGAGGAAGGAGCATCTTTTTAAAAAATCTATTCTGCAGATGAGGCTCTGTGGTTGGTTGAAGAGGAGAATATACTCTATTGCATTCCTAAGGTCTTAAAGGAGGAGGATTCAAAAAATTTAATGCTTCCCATTTGCTGGAGGAGGTTAGGGTGGCAGTTTTTAGTCTTGGAGCTGATAAGGCCCCTGGGCTAGATGGGTTATAGATTGGATTTTTTCAGAGATTCTGGCATATAGCTGGGGAAGATGTGTGGGCTGCAGTGGAGGAATGTAGAAAGAAAAGAGTGACTCTCAAAGAATGGAACTCCAACTTTTTGGATTTAATTTTGAAAAGTGAAGATGCTCAATAATTTTATGCTTTCTAATTGATAGCATTGTGTAATGGTATCTATAAGATTGTTTCAAAGGTTTTAGCCCTAAGGTTAAAAGATTTTTTAAGGTTGGTCATTTCGGATAGTCAAAATGGGTTTGTGGAAGGTAAGAAAATTCTAGATGGAATTGTGATTGCTCATGAAGAAATACATTCTTTGAGCCACAAGAAGAATTTGGGTATGATAATCAAGTTAGACATGATGAAGGCGTATGACAGAGTGAATTGGAGATTCTTGGGTTGTTCTCATCAAGTTTGGCTTTCCTATGGATTAGGTTAAAATGGTCAGGAAACTTCTTTTCTACGTCAAGGTTCTTTGTTTTAATAAATTGAGTTCTAGTTGGGAACTTTTATTCTTCAAGGGACTAAGACAAGGGAGATCCCATATCTCCTTTTCTTTTCATTATTATGGCTGAGGCCTTGTTCAGAGCCATTTAGAGGGTGGTGGATAGAAGGAGTTGAAAGGTTTAATTATTTCTTTAAGATTGAACCATGTGACTAACTCGCAATTCGTTGATGATATTGAAGCTTTTTGGAGACCCTTCATTAGACTGAAGCCTAAAAATTTCAGGAGATTTTAGACTCTTATGAAAAGGAAATTGGTCATAGAAGGTAAGTTCTCCTAAATATATTATTTATTTCATAAATGTGGATCCTAAATTATAGAGAAGGATAGGAAATATCTTTGGATATTCTGCAGGATTTCTTCCCAGCTTGTATTTGGGTATTCCCTTGATTGGTGGAGCTGCTGGTAAAGATATTTGGAAGCCAGTGGTTGATCAGATTCAGAAAAAGTTATCTTCCTAGAAAAGAAAGTGGTTAACCTTCGCTGGTAGAGCAGAGTTGATTCACTCCTCTTTATAAACCATTCCGTCTTATTTTATGTCAGTTTTTAAATTACAAGAGAAAGTGGCTAAGAGTATTTCAAGATTGTAAAGGGGTTTTTTATGGAATGGAGTTGAAGATAAAAGGAAGTTTAGCCTGGTAGCTTGGGACAAGGTCTTTCGCCCGAAAATAGATGGAGGTCCAGGCTTTAGGGATTGTGCTTTAGTGAACAAGGCTTTGGGTTGCAAGCTTCTGTGGAGAATGTATGTTGATAAAGAGCATTTGTGGAGCAAAGTTATAAGAGTCAAGTACTTAGACTGTCTTGATCTAGAGGATATTTTTTTCCAGCAAGAGCTTTCATCAGGTTCGGGGATTTGGAATTTTATCAAAAGTTACAGACAATATATTTATCAAGGTTTGAAATGGTCACCTCGAAATGGGAATAAAGTGAACTACTAGGAAGACAATTGGCATCCAGATGGTCCCTTTGCCGAGTTGGAATCTTTGAGGTCTCTCAAGGATGTGGCTATTGACAAGTGGGGTTCCATGGTTGTGAATTACATGTGCATGGATGATGGGGTCAAAAGTTGGATTGATCCTACTGAGGATGGGATGGCGCGTTTGGATGGAGCAGTGGATCTTTGGAAACTTCTACATTCCTTCCCTTGTCCTAAAGCAGGGGAGGAAGATAGACTCATTTGGGGTGGGTCAAAATCTGGTGAGGTGACAGTCAAGGAGATGTATGTTTGCATTTTTAAAAGATTGAAAGGCAGGGTCGAAGAGAGAAGTTACCCAGTTGATAAAGTTTGGCAATCAGAAGGGCTTCCTGAGGCTAATATTTTCCTGTCGCTGACATCGTTAGGCAAATGTCTAACATATGATAATTTGATGAAAAAGGCTTTTATGGTCCTAGCCTTTGTTACCTTTGTGAAGAGTGGAGTGAATCAGGTAATCATCTTTTTATCCACTGCTCTTTTCTCAGTAGATCTGGCTTATGTTTTGGCAGCAGTGGAATATTAATTGGGTTCTCCCTGGATCGACAATGAAAATGATCTCTCAATGGACATTGGAAGGTGGAGCATAAGGGTCTTCAGTTGTTGTGGAACCTTACCCCAACAATGGTCATATGGAGTTTATGGCTAGAACGAAATAGGAGAGTTTTCCAAGGTTTTAAATTCTCGATGTGACAAGTATGGAATATAATTGAAGTTATTCTTTCAAAGTCTGTTAATTCGTGGAGAAAAAAATTGGTGTGTAATTGCTTTGAAGATAGGATTTTATGTGGGAAGTGGCCATTGATTTCTTAGAACTATGGATCATGTGCTCTCTTGATAATGGGAGTAAGGTTACTCAGGTGAATCATTGGTCCCCCTGTAGAAGGATGGATTAAATTGAATTTTGATGGCACTGCGAAAGGTAAACCTGGAAGGGCGGGTTGTGGTTGTATTTTTAGAGATTTTTGTTGTCAGCTAGTGCTGGCCTTAGCTTTGGATTGTGGCTTGCTACTTCAAACAATTTTAGTTGAGGGGATGGCTCTTTTATTTGGTTTACTGGAATCCAGGAAGAGAAGTGGTCTCGCTTATGGACCGAAGGGGATTCGAAAGTAATTCATAGGACTGGCTCATAAAAGATAATGCCTAATTATTGGAATCTTCAAGTGATTAGGAAAAAGATTAAGTGTATCATGTCTTCCTTCTCAGAGATTAAGATATCTCATGCCAAAAGGGAAGGGAATTGAGTTGTGGATCACCTTGCTAATAGAGGGGTCAATGTTTGGGAGGAATTGCATTTGAGCAAGCAAATTTGGGAAAAATATTTTTCGGATGATGTCATGGTCTTAATCACTTATGATGTAAGGGTGACAGATAATGATGGTAGAGCGAAGTATGCCGGCGTCAGGCATTTATGAGTTTTAATGGGAAGCATGTTATTTATGATTGGGAAATCCAATCGATGATCTTTGGTACCCTCACACTTTCCTCCATTCACGTGTTGAGCATTGGTGGCTTTATATTTTCGAGTCGGTTGTTTTATTCACTACCCCTATCCTATTTCTTGTTTTTTGGTCGTTGTGCTTCGTGGCTCTCTGCGAGATGGCACTGGGGAGTTGGTGGTCTCTTGGGTAGAATGGAGGTTGGTCCTAGCAGGAAGAGGAGGAGAGCTTTGACAGAAGAGGATGTTAGGGATTCATTTACTTCTTGGATGGATGGGAAGATCAGAAATGCTGCTATGTGGAAATGCCTTAAGAAGGTGTGGTCGGTAACAGATCGTTTTGAAGAAGAAGAGGAGATTGACATTTGTGAGAGCATGTGCAAATTGATGTTGGACCCTTGAACCAGTCTATTGGGTAGGCGGAACATTTTTGACATGGCGCAAGGGTTAAGTGTGGCGAACATACTATCCAATTCTTCGGGGAAGTTTATCTTGCATAAGGAACATGAGAAGCTGGAAGAGCGTCTAGTTAGCCTTTAATATCATGTCCATGCCTTGGAACGGGGGGTGCAGGTGATTGTGCGTGGTCTGGAGGTGGTTGCGGAGTAATTAGGGTATAAAACTCCCTGCTAGTGCTAAAGTGAAAATTTTGGATTTGTGTGGATTCATCCTCCTCCTTAAAGTAGAGTAAAGAGGATTTTTATGTAGAGATCATTAGCGAGGTGGAGCCTAGTGGTCGAAAGGCCTGATCTTTCCTGGCTTCTATGCCCTGGGTATGGTGGTTATGTTTAGTTTTTGTCTTTGGTTTTTGGTTTATAGGACAAAATGTATGTCGAATTATATAGATAAAGGATGTAATTTATGGGTTTAGTAAAGCTGAGTTAGAAGCTCTTCCCCATTCATTTTGGCATGTAATTAGCATGATAATGTGCATGTAATCTTCATGGGAGTCCCTGATGGAAGACTTATCAGGGATTGGTACCTCATGTTTTTTTTTTTGCAGGCTAGAATATTTTTTGTCTATATATACATATTTCACCTTTATCAAATATATTTATGCATTTTGAACACCACATATTCCCCTAGGGTTTCCTCATTCTCCATTTTAACATTATCATATCCATATAGTCTTTGCAAAATTTAACTTGTACTATAGACATACATCTTAAATCTTCTAGTTTTGAGTTTTATGACCTATATATGGATTTATATCTCCTACAAAGGTTCGGCCTTGACTCATTTCACATCTAAAAACCCATCCTTCACCTATGTAATGGTCATAATTTCAAATGGGTCACTTGTCTATTAAAATTTAGAGAGATTTTATAATAAGTTAAGTAGGAAAACTAAGGAAAGGTATTATATATATTTTTAGTTATTGGTAAAGACGGAAAAATTAGTAGGAGCCCAGCCTTGTTACAACATATCAAGGGGTCTCAATAGCCAGATATAAGAATAAGATTAGGATAAAACACAACATAATCAAAATAGAATTAAAATAGAAAGGAAATAGCTAACACACAACAAATATACAAAAAACATAGTTGAAAGACTTTAAATCTTCATTCTAGAGTTGTGATACAACTATTTGTAGGTACTTCTTGTTCTAGGAGATGAACTCCTTCACAAAATTTGATTCCACCTTTTTTAAACCACCTGAATCCACATATCCTCCTTAAAATTTTCTTTAAAGAAATCCTTGTTCAAACACTATCTTTTGATGTGGTTTCTGAAGCAAGGGCCTTCCCAAAAGTTCAAAATTTTCATCCAGTTATCCCTATTTTAAGAGGAAATAAGAGTAGATCCAATTTAAAAAGGTTATTCCTTTATTATACCCTAGAAAAGTCCTTTCTTAATATCCCTCTTCTCCTCATGGAGACAAGATTATCTTTTATTTTGTAGTCCTCTCTGCTCATCAGTCTCTAAAAATTGCTTCTTCTCTACATTTTTACTTTCATCATCATTCATCTAGTGATTATTGTCTTCTCGATCCTCTTCAATATGAACTTCATCTACTTGATCCTCTTTAGTATGTACTTCTTATGTATCTTCTTCTACTTTTTCTCTAAAGTCTTTCCAGTTCCTCTTTAAGAAGTTCCCATTCTTCCCTTAATTCTAGATCCTAGTTATTCTTGTCACTTCCCACATCATTTCTAGTACCATCTAACTTCCCTTCTCCCTAGATAATCTTAGCCTCCAAAATCTGATCTTCCATAACCTTTATTTTATTATTTTGGGATGAATCTAACACAACCTTTGAGCTAGAAACACCCAATAAGAATTTTTTTGAAACCTTACCAGTTTGCTCCGTATGTGTAGACTTGTTGTTATGCTCCATTACTATAGGTAAATGGAGGGAATCATTAATCTTCATGATTCATTTAGATACATTTCTTTGCCAAATCTGGTTTTTCTTATAATCCATCTTCTTACTTGGTTAAGATATTCTTACGGGGCATAACCTGTCCTCATGTCCCAACTTGTGGCGTGATTTACGTTTGGGTATGGACCCCTCATACTCAATATTTCGAATCGTGGTTCAAAATCTAGAATGCAAGCTAATAAAATCTAAAAGTTTGTGATTAATAAATACATTGACACAAAATCTAGCACGTGTTCATCATGATCTAGTTTTAGTGATACTATCAAAGGAAAGAAAGATACCAAATGAATTAGTAATACTTGTCAGTATCTCCTTCTCCCAAAATTTGAGAAGAAAATTTAGGAGTCTAACTGAAATGGCCATTACATTAATATCTTCCTTATCAAGTCAAAATCTAGTGTTCATTAACATAAAATGAGGCCTTTAGAACCTAAAAACTAAATCCCACCCATCATATCTCTAACATAGTCCTCTTCGTTATTGAATCAAATGAGAAAGAAACCCTTAGACATTGCAGAAATATCCCTTATAAATGTGGGCGTCCATTTTTCAAACAACCCATTTGTGGAAGAAATCAATATTAAGACGAGTCCCCAAAAATTTTCTAATAAGAAAATTTTTATTATGTTGAACAAATATGTTAATCAAAGAATTAAGGATTTTTTTTATTATTGGTAAATAGTTTTGAAGGGACTATACCCTGTTTACATAGAGGGCCTAAAATCTAGATAAAACATGAAGAGGTTCCACAAAAAAGGATCAACAACCAGAATAGGTGTTAAAGCCAACAGTAACCAAAAGAGAGTTACTAAAGAAAAGTAAAATAGAACGTGCGCTACAACAAAGCAGCCAAAAAATAGCAAAAAAACAACAAAAAGTACGATGAAAAGCAGCATTTGCAACGAAGACCTCCTTTACTTCTTGGCAACTCTGTTAATTCTGGACTTAATATTTTGCAGCGATGTGAAAAGAGCCACCGTTGTCATGTGTGTGGGGTCCTTAGCATCCAAATTTTCTATGGTTTGTCTACTTTCCTTGTCCATTCCCCAAAGAATTAAGGATTTTAAAATGATACACATTATATTTAATGTGATGTCTAATGGGCTCCTCGAGGAAGATAACCCCATCATTCTATATTTTATTATTTTGTGATATCTCTTGCCAAGAACCTTTATATCTAGAAAAATCCTTTTACATCAAGTGTTGGGAAGGATATTTTCTTAAAACTTCAACAAACACAATATCTTACTTCTTATCAGTGTCATCCTTTTTTTAACCAAGGAGGACATAGCTCTTATAACAAGTTCTTTCAGTGTCTCACCCAAGCCCTTTACAATTGGAGGATCAATCTTTAGATACCTATCCATTATCTATAAATACAGATCAAACTTGCATGCAAAAAGAAATTTCAAAAAACCCTAGCTCTATCATGCACAAGTATTATATTTAAAAAAGACACCCTAAGCCATTCAAACCATCTAGGCATAATTCAGTCCTCAGAGATCATTATACACAAATAAAATAATCTTCCTAAATCTTCTAAGATCAGCCACAAGAAAAATTATAAAGCATATAAGGTCTAAAAATGAATATTTTAAAGTGCCAATGTTGAATCAAGGGTTAAATTCTAAGTGGATATTCTATTTTTCTAGTTATATCTTATCTAATGCTTTAGGTAACCACATGGATTTGATCTGTTTTTAGAAAATTGGTGATTAGGAAATGCATATTCACTATGGAGGTGTGTTGAGGCCAATCCAACCCAAACTGATAAACCATGTTTCAAGGTCTCTCATATTCAAGGAATGCAAAGATAGTGTTTAAACAAAGAAGAAAGAAAAATAAATTGCATCATAGTCATCATGACATTCCAGATACATAAAACAAAATATTATATCAATTTGAACCTACATAGAAGAATTGAATTGCATCCAATTTCCTTAGATGCAATTTTAACCTATAAACACTCTCAAACCTGACAGTCTAAGACAAATAATTTTGGACCCAAACCCATCTTTAATTTTCAAACCTATATAGAGTAAAAATTATAGATCTTGATTTATCCTTATCATCTTGATGACTATCTTTCCAAAATTTGTCCAACATTTGCACAAACTTTTTCATCTTTTGTAAGTCCTAATTGGTGAGCTTGCTTTTTTTCCATGCCTTAATCAATGCTTTATTATTTATATAGTGATCAAATTGTTTTAAACCCTTAATTTTACACAATTCTTTTATGATTAGGACTGTCACATATTAGAATTTAATTCATTATTCATAGTTTTAATTTAATTATGCTTCAATGTAATTTTATTAAAAAAAAAGGAATAATAAGAATATGTAGAGAGTTGACAAGAGGAAGAACAATGTCACGATTCTGTGAATTTTCATAGAGGAAGAACACAATCAAGATTGTCCAAAATTACATAACAAGTTGAACAATAGAAGGAACATGGGCCAACAAGAGTATGAATCAGACCAACAATCAATACACACGTAAATACACTATCATCACAATAGTTAGCTATTCCTATAGCTAAAGTAGGTGTCTACATAGTGTTCCACTTTGATGCACATGTGTGTGTAAACACACATACATATTAAATTAAAAAAATCAAACACTTATCTAAGAGTTTCTTAATCTCATCGCCCGAGCCATATTTTGATACTTATCAAAGTTTTTAAGAGAACGATAACACGATGAAATTTGAAAGGAAATATATATCACTTGATCTTCATAGTGAAGGGTTAAGGATCTCTCAGGGTTAGTATATGTGCTTCTACCTATGAGAAATTGTGCTTCTCCAAACATATAGAAACGTATGCAAGTGAACCATTGTATACATGTATAAATCCATAATCAAATAAATAATATAATATAGGAAAGATAATAAAATAGGAATGAATACACATGATTGTGTTCAATATTGTGAAGATGCCTATATGAAACCCATATCTCATAATATTGAAGTATTTGCATATAATATAGGTGTGTCTCATGATGTGACCAATGAGATTATGATAATACCATGTGATCACTTCCACGTGAGGGAGCAAGAAAATGTACTAGAGGCATAAAGATTAGAGATAAAATAAGTGGGATGTATGACCCATTTTTATGTGTGTGGAAAACATATGAATCATGTCTCTCAAAATAGAGATATTATGCATATTATGTATATAATATGAAATATTATTTCTTATGTAAATTTAGTAATATATCATCGAGTAATAATAAATGTTATAAGTAAAGTGTGCCTATTGGTTCTCGAGTCTAATCAATATAAGCACAATAATGGAGACATTTCCTAAGTGGGTGGATGTAATCTATATAAGTATAAGGGGGGTATGACCCAAGCCACCCTGAGATATAATATGCATGTGTACAAGATTATAGTTACCTAAGTGGTCAAATGTAATTAATAATGATCAAAGGTAATATGCCCCAAGTGGGAAAATGTAACCAATGTAATCACAAGAACAATGTTTTACCTTTTAAAACAAGATATAAGCAATACTAACACAAGAGTAAGACAAGCCATTATAGGTAGGAAAATATTAATGTAAGAACAACATATAAGGTTCCCTATGTGGGTGATATAAAATTAGTGATAGTGAAATAAATGGTTCTTTCCCTTTGTATGGACATGATATAACTAATGGAAAATGTATGCAAGAACATAAAATGACATGTGCATGATATGTATGATGAAACCACAAGGTGATGTGAAAAAGTATGAAAGTTAAGAATAATGGGATCAATAAATGCAACTAGATTTTTCGTGTGCCTAAAAATTACTTTATGGGGTACGTAGACCATATCCTGAACTCCTGTGAAAGAAATATAAACTAGTTTAGAATCCCTAATTAGGACCACTAATTGTTGGATTTTAACAACAATGTAAACTTTTTTACATGTAGGATTTAAGGATGGGATAAAGAAATCTAAACTAGGGGCAAGACATTAATATGACTTTCAAGACACTGAACATGAAAAATGATGATCATACCTTTAAAGCTCAAATAAGTCATGAATGCAAGTTAAAAGGATGTAAGAATGCATACATATGTACTCTTAATTCTAAAAGATCCATCGAATTTCCTTGCATCACTTAGTAAAATCATGAAAATTTTCTAATGGGAAGGAACCTTTGAAGTATCAAACAATATTCAACATGCTTAAATTATTGATAGAAGGTTTACTATCTAAAAATATTGGGAGGTGGCAACCTAGTAAAAGCTTGAAACCGAATCTATATGGCATTTAGGGATAAGAGCTACTTTGGAATATCTTTTAACTAATGTCTTTTAACTTGTAAGAAAGAGATCAAACATTAAGATTTGTATTCTATGGATGATCATGTGCCGTGAATAATCAATTACCAGAATGTCCATTGACCTCCATAGTTTTCCTTCAACCACCTTACAAAATCTGATAACGTTCTGTGTAGGGTTATTCTAGTGCTCCAATCTCACATGGGAAGTACCACGTTGTGTAGACCCTCATCATGAAGGGTTCTTGTGGCCGTCAATCCTCTATCGGCATTTCTCGCAGTCAGCACAACACTGAGACCATTTTCTGCTAACTGACGGACAATTTCAAAACCAATTCCTTTGTTCGCTCCAGTCACCACAGCCACCGTCTCTCTCGTCCACCACCTGTATGTGGCAGAAAATTATTTGAATATAGAACCTATAATTCTCCTAACTGCGGAATTAAATATACCCTCAAATGAAATGTCATTCCAATAAGTGATTATGAGGTGGGTATGGGCTATCAATTAGTAATCATGGCATAAAATATGGAAGAACTTAAAGATTGCCCCTATCAAATAATTTGGGCTCAACAAAACCTACCTAAAGAAATGACCTTTACTTGGTTAGCATTATTGAATAGGATTTTAACATATGACAACCTAATAAAAAGAGGATTTTATGGTCTGAGAATATTTGGGTTGTATGAATTTAAAGAAGAAACAATACACCTTATTCTCTTTATTTAACCCTTTGTTGTCAAAACTTGGAGTTGTATATTGAAGAAGTTATCCTTTGTCTCAGTAACTACTTAATAAGTAAAATATCTTTAGTATAATGCAAATATCCTTTAGACTCTTCATGAGACCCTTTTGGGTGGTGACCCCAACACTAGTCTATTGGAATTTATGATTAAAGAAAAAGAATCATTAAATAGATCAACGGGAATATTTTTGAAAAATAGTGTAAGATGTGTTTTTAATTGAAAGATATATAATGTTGATAGCCTAAAAAAGATGGGTGGAAATAATCACACCTTAGAATACAAGGTATATCTAGCCAAAAAAGGTTTCAAGGAGGAGGCCAACTCATCTCAAAGTACCAAAATCATACAAGATTTAAAGGCCCGCCTTAATCGTCATAGAAAAATTTACAACAATATTTAGATTTTAACAACATAAAATATATATTTTAAAATTAAAACAATTTACACCGATCTAACTTTATAGGAGTCGGCTCATAGTTTCAATAATTTTTGGAAGATGGTATAGAATGAAAATTCCACTGAAATTCTAAGCTGAATATAGAATAAAAAAATATGGAGTTAGCAACATGCATTTAATAATCTAGAACATTTCATGTGACATTGTGTAAATTTTGATGAGAACTGCACAACACACAAGATGAAGTGGTAGATTGCGTCGATTGTTGGATATGTCAATCTTTTTGAGTTTTGGATGAAGAATTTGAGAGAGCTTCTTGAGTGGGAAAATGATGCACCAGAACTGAAGGAAGCAAGTACATGAGCTACTTGAAGATGGGTTGCTCAGAGAGTCTTTATAGCCCATGCGCAATACCCATAGCTGAAGGAGTGAACCAGAAAAAAGGAGGAGAATGGCCAAATGTGCATAATGCAGGTTTGAGAGCAGAGTCTGACAAATTTGATTATGATGTATTACATATTCCATTTGAAATTGCATGCAATGAGCACTCTAATGAGACTAAAGAGATGGTGGAACATGAGGATCTTCACCAAGATAGAGACAAAGAGTGAAAGACAAGTCGCAGTAGGAGCTCAAGGAAAGAGATGAGTGGGAGATTGATTTCAAAATGACTTAGAGATAGATTGTATGAATGGTTGGCTAATGCTACTTTGGGATTAGCCAACACAATAAGTAGAGTTCATGAAAGGAAAGAATGATACAATCAAGTGCTTAAGACCTTTACTAAAGAGGAGCAAGTTTGTCATTGTTTATTTGGAGAATAAATTATGATTTGTAGATAGGAAGAAAGAAGATGTGACATAATAATGAACATCTAGTGTATAGAGAAAGAGAAGAGATATGCGCAGAAGGAGACAACATTATCAGATGAAGAACTGATGTGTAGAGAAAATAATTTTTTTGATAAGCCAAATATGAAGAAAGGAGAGACCAGAAAGAGGTACAAAAAACATCGTGATATCTCAAGCATGAAGTTGAAATAGTGGATGAATGAAGATACCAAGATGATCTATAATCAATTGATGTATGCAACACAGAAGTGCCACAGAGATGAGACAGTATATATTGACTATGTGAAGCAATAAGTCTATAGGATTGTCAGCTTAGCATGATTCAATGGGGGTTGCAGCCTCCTTATGAAGGTAGGTGCGAAAGGATAAGAAGCATCAATTGTCAACCGTGAATGCGAAGTATGCATTCTATAGGTTGAAGGAGAAGGTCTCATAGCAAACAATATTGGCTCTTGTGATAATGTTCAAAAAAGTATCACTTGAGTTACAAGTTGTTGTGTGTAATATGGAGATATGATGAGTCAAGATGGGGTACCCATTGCATCCTTGTAGCGAAAAATGAAATGATCTCACTAGGAAGAGATATCCAATTTAGGACAATGATGTAATATTCTTGCAAGTCCTGTGTAATCTTTGAGTAAGTGGAGGCATTATTTATGTTCCATTAAGTAATTTGTATTATTGTACGGACCGACCAAGGGTTTCCCACATTATATCATCAGTAAGGGAAAATGTGAATGTGTGTGATTCCTATAGTCTCATGATTAATAATAGTTAACATAAATAGATACAGATTTTAGAGAAAAGCACATTGTTAGTGGTCAATAGCAACATTGATTCAAAACCCATTGTTAGTCCCTAGGAGATATGCCTTATTGACACCTCTTTATACTTTGGTCGCAAGTAGAAAAAATGAAGGTATTTTCTAGCACATTTGGATAATCTTGCTTTTCATTGAAGCATGGATCCACATTTGTAGTGGTTAATGAGCATGAACCGCATGTCATCAACAAGGAGATATCATATAAATCATAAATGCTACGTGCTCATACAAAAGTGACACAAGCACTAATGTACAATTATGCATGGTCACCACCTAAGGTTGCATCAAAGAGCATTATAGTAGCAGTGAAGGGTTAGGGCAATCCATGCTAGTACCTCACACAAGGGATAAGGAACATCTGATATTTTTGCATACACACATGAGAGGGGAAGTTCATTCCTTTCATGCACGACAGGGGCGTGATTTACATCTTTGTAAATGCTAGCTAGATTCTTGAAGATGGAGTGCTATTTTCACAAGATACCACATAGAAGATACAATTCTACACACACACAAAACTGACATGGGGTCTGCAATGTAGTGCTACGCTTGATTGTATGGGTTTCCATGCATGATTATGTCTGATAGCCAAGGACCGAACTTGTGACATCCCACTTTTGACATGGAAGAAACACAACACGAGGATTTTAGTGTAGTTTGGGGGTTTGGCACCCACATAAATTTCTGCATTACAAGTAAGCAGGTGAACATGCAATCCTTAGAAACTTTTTTAGATGTTTGGTGGGAGAGAAGGTAGGAAGGTGGGATTCAATGACAACTTGTATGGACATAGTTGCAACCATGTAACAATTGAGTTCCATAGCTTAATAGAAGCACTTGTCACAGGTGCCACCCTTTTAGATTGTGTCTCTGGCAAATTCTAAGAGTAACTCTGTGGAATTTTGGGAGTTACTACGTGAGGAGGGATATGCACCCTGGTCCTAGAAGACTTCATACAATACATGAAGGAACTGCCTGAGCAAGCGCACAAGCTATTGGTGAAGATGTGATGCTATGCAATACAAAGAATGTTCCATCAATTTATGGAGGAGCTCTACACAGTTTCGACATAGTTTGTAGGAATCAACTAAAGTATTTTATTCCCTTCTTTTGCAGCTACATAAAGAGAGGTTCCTACATGTTGGTCTCGAAAATCTAGTCGGGTGGACAGATCTATGGACAGACGGGCCAACAGTGTGCAGGGCATAGCCCCTCTTTGAGTCAGCAAAGCGAAACTGGTTTATTGCTATTCTACCAGTAGGAATCTTGTGCAAGTCTCACAATATTCTGCCTTTAGGGGTTGGGATCTCATCCCAGTAGAGGTATTTCCAACTGTAAAAGAAGGGAAAGAAATGAGGTGAGGAGATAGGAAAGATCTGAAGGGAGAAAAGAAATGAATTCCAAAGCAGAAAGGTCAGAAGGTCTATGATTTGGGTTGGTAGTAAACAGAGCCGAACCTACTTGCATAGACGAATAAAGCAATACTGATGAATAAATGACAACAAAGTAGAAGTAGATTCAACAGAACAATCATACAAATCTAACATAAGAAAGGTCTGATGTAAAACACAGGTATTCAACACAAAGTCTAAATATTGTATTAATATTTGTGTCTGTTACAAAAAGTTTAAAGTCTTTTCTTCTTACTTCTATTTTCTCATCTAAAAAGTATCCACCACTTGAATACAACAAGTATTCAAGTATTTATAGAAGAAGAGAAGAAAAGAAGGCAAAAACAAACCAACCACTTAATTACAAAAATATCTTACAAAATATCCTAAAGTCATTTGTTGACTTTTGACAACTTTGTTGATGACATCATCCCATGGTGCAACATGGATGATGTCATCATTTGTGTCAACATACTTTAGATGTTTACAAGGAGAAGGTCGAGGAGAATGAAACTATTCATCGTCGTCTCACGGCTGAAATGGGGTATTCTACTTTTAATGCTGCTCAGGAGACGAGATGTGGAACTGGGCACAGTATTCCATGAACTTGCTGATCATGGGTTGAAGTTGATCCTGGGAAGGATCCTTGTGTCGATCACTAATAGCCTCGCAAGTCTCCCTCTCATCTGTGAGCTTTTCTGGGAGCTTGGAATATTCATTTTTCTGCATCTATCAGGTACCCTATGAAGTCACGACAAGCCAGCAGGTTGTTGATGGATTCGGCGTCGAAAGTGACTTCTGGTCCCAGCCCTTGCGAAACGATCTCCTTGAAGATCCGAATAGTTTCATCAACCTTTCTTAAGGTGAAAGAAGGAGTGAGCAAGCCCGGAGACATTCTTAGGACAATTTTCTCCATTTGATGCATTGCATCCAGGGCTTCCTCCTTGATTTTGTCAAATTTTTCTAAGACAAACTCTAACTGATCGACCCGGTAATCCAAAGTAGAAAGGATTTTGTTGAGGGCTCTGGGGTGACCGAAGATACCGAACTTGACCAGATCTTCGACTGAACAGTCGAGCATTTTCTGAAAGGTCTCATGCTGCATCCTGGCATGGTCTAGTTCTTCAGAGATAGGTCCTGTAATTTCCTGGAGCTCTTTGTTCACCTGACTAATATTCTGATACAATCTGGTGAACTTGGTGATTACTCCCTCACTTTCCTTGAGGATTTGGCTCCTTTAGGTGGAAACTGCCATACCTTGCTCACTGATTTTGGCGTATTCATTAATCTTATCCTGGCTCAGAGGCTCAGGAGTTTCAGTGGCAGTTGTAGGAGGTGCACTGCCCATTTTCTGCAAGGCGTGGAGAATATGTTTATTTTTCTCCTTTAAGAGCCTCTTTTCTTCCTTTGCTTCCTGGAGCTTCTTGCAAAGGGCATCAACTACAGATAGGGCCTCTCCTTGAAGGCTTTCTGAAGATGTCCCCATTGTGACTTGGGTCACTGTATAATCTGTTGAAGACAGATCCTTTTTATCCTTTAAAGGATTGGGATACGCTATCTCCATTACTCTCTCTCCTGACGCACTCTGAGAGAAGTGGGTTATAGGCTTTTGCTTCTTGGCCCCCTTTGATGGGATGACAGAGAAGTCCATCGGTGCGATGGGAACTTTCCTCTTTTGTTGGCTCAGGTGCTGAGAGATCCATGCTGGACTTATGGGAGAGGGGCCGGAAATAGAAAAGGGAGTAGCTACAGTAGTAGAAGGAAAATGCGTTGAGACACTTGGAGGCGACATTGAGAGGGAGGCCGAGAAAGTGCTCATGGGAGGAAGAGATACTATAGGGGAGGTAGACATGGAAATGGAAGGGAGCTGAGAGATGAGGGAAGAAATGGTGGGGGACAGCTCCGCGAGAGAAGAGAAGATGGATGATGAGGAAGGGGGAATAGTAGAAGATGGGGGAGAGGACACGACCAAAGGAATGGTCACTTGGGTCACACGAGGAGGGGAAGGAGGAGAGGGAGAAGGGATAGAAGGGACCTCAATAGTTGCAGTAGTGGAAAAATCCTAAGTGGATGTGCCCATCGGAACATCTTCGGCCACTTCTTTCTCTGGAGAAGCCAGAGTTACAACTTGTTCTTGCACGGTGGAAGGGGGACTCTCAGGAGCCTCTTCTTGGGCAGAGCTTGACTCGCCCTCCTTGTCTTTTCCTCTGCTCTTTGGAAGATGTTTTGGTCTGGAAGGTGCATTGCCCAATGGAGATGTGGTGAAATCAACTCCGAGGTAGATGAGGCCATTCATCCTACACCAGTGCTCTGTTCTCCACAGAGTTTCTTTAACCCTTTCTTCAATGGTTTGAGGTGCTTTATTCAGTCAATTACAGCAAATGGCCAGTTGTCCCCATCCGTGTCAAGATATACCTGATCAACTTCTTGATCAGTAGTTTGATAACCCTTTGGGACAATGGCCACGCCATACTGAATGATTTCAGCCAAAGCCAAGTGGGAATGATCTTTCCTTCCTGAGCTCGACCTCATGATACAGGTCGATATAAATATCCTTGATCTGTGGAATGTGGATTGGATCGAGTTTGGCCCTGGGAAGGCAATTCCTTGGGTCAAAAGTGGGCCTTGCTGGGAAGTTGTGCTTTAGATTGAGCAGTTCCAGCTCTGCAAACATCTCCCGGGCTTTGTGGTGAGAAAGACAAGTGTACCTGCCCACTGTGAGGGGGAAAGGAGTTCCACCCTTCTTTCTCTTCAAGCAATTTTCATGGTAGGTTATGAGCTATCTGGATAGCTCCAACAGGATCAGCTTGGGGCCAGCATATCTTGGCAATTTGGTGGGTTCCCCCAAGAAGTTGGCTGCCCTTAGATAGGTGAAGGTGGGGAATTGCATGAATAAGGTCCCCCCACTTCTCCGTTGCTGCAACAATTCTCTTGGTCGTACGACCGTGAGTCATGTTTGGCCTCAAAAGGTAGACGATGCCGTAGAAGAAAGCGTCGTTGATCTTTGTAAACTATGAAATACTATTTTCCTGTTTTATCTCTGGGTAGTATTCATATATTTTCACTTGGGGCCAAACCCCGCATCGCATCAATGCTGGATAATCCCTCTCCGAGGCTGCAGCATAAACTATGTAGGAGTTCATGTAGAACCTCCCCGTTGTGGTGAGTTTGTTGGAGCTGCTCGGATATAGTGCTGCTTATGATCTCCGCCCACTTGAAGCGTTGATCTGGCACATTCTTGTTCATTGTCTCCAGGTACCTAAGCATCCATTTATGAAAGTAGTGGGTGTCGGAAAGCCCAAATACTCTGCTTAGGAATGTGATGGTATCACTTAGTTCCTCAGATAAATCACTGCGATGAATGACTTGTGGCCATCTAGTTACCACCTTCTTGTTTTTTAAGTACACTTCATTCATCAATTACATACACTGGTCTTCATTGTCTTCCCAAGCCTTGGTGCAGTCTTCTTGGCTTACGGCCACAAAGTGCCGGTGGTGAGGAATGCCAAGCATAATTTCAAAGTGCCGGGTAGTGAGGTTGATCACGACCTCACCCTTCTCATTCAGGACACACCTCGTGTCTTTGTTGTAGCAGCGGGCCACTACCATCATGAATTCATTGTTAACTGCACTGACTGGGATCCCCCCAGCAAAATGTAGGCCACTGCCTACCAGTTTATCCATCCAGGGACTTCCTGTGACCCTCCTGGTTCTGGCCCAGAAATCTTCCATATCAATGTGACCGAGCTCAGAGTCTCTTATGTCTAGGTCACATTCTGCCTGGGATTCGGGCATCCTGACCCTCTGATATTTATACTTCATCTCTTCTTCCGTAAGCTTGGCTTTACCTTTAGACTTGGTTGGTCTCTTGCTTGATGTAGACATATGTAGTTCTGAACTCAGTTGCTGATCTGCAAGAAGGAGAAGTGAAACCCAACGCAAAAGAGTCATGTTAGTTGTTTGATCTCCTATTAAAGCATTGACAGAAGAAAGAGTTAGCAATTTTAAGGCATCAGGGCGCAGGGCGCATGAACACTGCAGACTACAGGGTTAAATAGTATGGCGCACAGAAAAAGGGTGTTACAAGGCGCAAATCAGCGCCAAAGGGCGCAAGGCGCATGGACACTGCACATGACATTTTTGTTGTTGCAAGTGGAAGTGCGCCTGCGCCATTTACATGCGTTTTATAATGGGCGCACAGATATTTTTCATGTTACACGGGTACAGGATGTGCCAAAGGTGCAAGTTTAGTGCGTGTAACATCATCTTTTCGTGTGCAATAGGGGAACTCAGTGCGGCGCAGGAAAGGTTTGCATGGAAATGTGTTACTATAACAGGGGATGCGCCTGTGCCGTTAACAGTTTTATACTTAGCGCAAGTAAGGTTAGTGTTGCATGGATGCAGGGTGCGCCAATGGAGCAAGTTTTTACGATGTTACACAAGAGTTTGGTGCGCCAAAAGGGCGCATGGTTAGTGGGTGCTACGATCAAGGAAAGTGTGCTTTGATGGTGCAACTATTTTTTATGCAGCAAGCATGGCAGATGAGCCGTTGGCGCGACTGTGCATTATGTTGCAAGGGTGGCAATTGCGCCAAAGAGGAAAAGTGCAGTCCACTAACCTTTAAGCCTTGGTTCTTTCTCTGGAGGGGTTTGCATGGGTGTTAAGCCTCTTCTGCAGGGTTTCTTGGATAGTGGAGAGGACACAACGAAAAGAGCCAAGTGTTTTTGAGGCAGAGCTCTCTTTACCAGCACATATCTGGAAAGAGGAGGGAGGAGCATGGGAGAAAGATAGCTAAGACAGGAAAAGAGGGCTTTGAAAAATCTATGCCACCTACTACACAAACAAACAACAACCAACAAAAACACATGAGGAAAAAGACCACCTACCCGGAATATATAATCGTGAGAAATGAAGCAGGGTCCACAAATGCGATACAAGGACGACAGGTGCGCTGACAGGTGCAGAGGAATAAAATCAATCACGTGTTTTTTTAATTGTGAAAGTGATAGGGTGGATGCGCCTATATATAGGCAAAGGTGTAATAAATGCGCCAACCACTTTTTGAAGAGGCGCATCGAAACACATGTCGACACTCCAAACCTTGCACCTTTTAGCGCACCAAAACGCATGTTAACACATTGTTATGTGTGCCTT
This sequence comes from Taxus chinensis, assembly GCA_019776745.2. Lineage (NCBI taxonomy): Eukaryota > Viridiplantae > Streptophyta > Pinopsida > Cupressales > Taxaceae > Taxus > Taxus chinensis. Next base: position 98,362,469 of record CM034157.1, read on the forward strand.
TGGTGCAGCAAAAATACTGTCAACATGGAAATACGTGCGCCCTTGGCGCACCAAAACGTGGTGCAACAAAAATACTGTTGACATGAAGGTGTATGTGCCTTGGCGCATGCAAGAAAGGTGTAACACGGGGAGGCGCACCAAAATGTGTGTCGACACATCGAAGGATGCACCAAAGGAAATGAAGGGGATGCACAGTTACTTTGTGTTGCACAAACATAAGGTGCACCCGACCAAAAAAGACCAAAAATGGCTAAGTTCAGAAAACTAGATTTTCCTAGAAAGGACTTTGCAACGTTTTGAACGCAAAGGGGTCCCTTACGAGGGACTAGGACAAAATTTTCATTGGGTTACCCACAAAATTTCCCTTGTCAATTCTACGGGATAACATACCTCTATGCAAAATATTATGACCCTTCATTGTAGGATTAAATTGAAACAAAGTAAGATTTGTAAAAATTCTACAAGTGACGGTGTAATGAGAGATTGTTTTGAATACAAAATTTGATGTTTTATATTGAAGTTTGGAATATGTTATCACTTACTCATGGTCTTATAGTTAATGGTTGTATTGTTATGTTTTAGGAGTGACCTTAACTTGAACTTGTTGTAGTGTAATATAAGTCTATCAATTTATAATAATCACCTAGTCTTCATATAAAAATTTCAAACAATGATGTACTATAGATGTTATTGATTTTATTTATTGATCCAGATTAACCTGAGAAACACATCATAAGACAATTATTAGGCACTACATGAAATCAAACTAAGACAATATTATGAACCACTATGATAGTTGAATATGAAACTAAGGTGTTTTCAAGTATTTTTTTACTATCCCATAGTTGGAAAAATAACGCGTCTACTAAATTTCTCTTGTAGAATCTTAGGCTATTAATAAATATATTTGTGTACACTTTAACAATTGAATCATTTTCAATCATTAATTTTAGAGTTTTATATGGATGTATACCAATAAGATCTCATATGAATATGGGTCTAATGTAAGATTCATCATTTCAAATTTCACTTTCTAAAAACATAGTGGGAGGAGGATCCTTCTTTTCCAATGAAACCATGACCAAAATGATATATACATCAAGTGGATAAGCATTAGAATTTGGTAATTGGTCCCGTCATCCATCATATGAAAAACAATTTCATCTTGTGATTGTGTATTGTGTTTTGAAAGAGTATTTCTTAAATATTTTCAAAGGTTTGTTAAGTTGAGAAAAATGCCATTAAACACTATTGATACCTTCGAATTGAATGCTATTACTTTCTATAACATATTGGATTTTATATTTGAATGTGTTTCACACATTGAGAGAATGTCCCAACACTTTATGATAATCACTACATGAATATCATAAATCCTAGCTAAATACCTTAATGGATCCAACTCTCAACTATGATGTAAGTTAATAAAGTTGTATCCAAGGAATCGTAGTAACATTTTGTTTGGACTCTCAATTAACCTTGTAAATATATAATATTTTTTTTTTGTAGTAGGAATAACCTATTATTTTTTGGTTTTTCAAGTTCGTTTACCAAAATCTTGGCATTGGGTTTAGGTTAAAAATAATTATCACTAATTTTGACCTTGAAGTTTACATTTGGTTGATTTTTTCTCAAATAGAGGCATGACCCCATATTTGCACATGTTGGCTTCTAAAAATTTGACCTCTACATTTATATATGCATGAAAAAGCTTGTTGAAATATTACTAATTTTTGGACCATAATACTTTATCTTTAAAATGTGTAATAAAGTTTTGAGAAAATATGTTTATGAGTTCCATTTCAGGAAACATTTGAGTCATTTTAGTGATTGAGTCTTGAATCTAAATACAAACTCACTAATTGGTTCATTGGCACATTACCTTAATTAAGAAACATGTGAAAAGGTTACCTTCATGATATTTTTGACCGAAAATTTGAAAGAAAATCATTGACTTGTGTGGTATAAGTATGAACAAATCCTTGAGGTAAAGAAAAGAACCAATCAATAACATACCCCTTCAAACTTTCAGGAAATAATTTGAACAATAACTAATCATCACGATAAAATTCCAAAGTAGAGGCATGAAATAACTTGAGGAAGTGTGATGGATTTCCTTTTTTATTATATATTTCAAATTATGGAGTAGTGAAACTGGAATATGAGATGTGTCAATTTACCTAATCTACATTAGTTACAATATTAACTTCACCCGAATAGATAAATTAGTTCTTAATATATGTTATTAGATAAGATGGTCTGATAAAATAGGTTAGGGTCAACCTAGTAACTGAATGAAACCACTAAACCCTAGTTCCTTAAAAAGAGGTTGAGTTTAGTCCATGATTCAAATTCCCGAACTTATTATTAAATCTAAAATTACATTTTGTATATAAGTAAATTAAATTGTTTTTATATCAACCATTTAAATTATGTCGTGCATATCTACATTCTACCACCACCTATTTTATATTAAAATTTTGCATATTTCATGAATGTAAATAATAAAATAAAATAAAACAAAACATTCACATGTATATTTGAATAAAACCAAAGTTTTATCTTTCTTTTGTATATTAATTTGCAACAAAAATTAGATAGTTCAGAGAGAAACTTATCTGGGAAAAATGGTAAGTAATTGGTACACAATTCCAATGCACACTTTGGTAACAGACACTAGACTATGGCCACATTATTGAGAGGAAATGTTACACACCATGTGTATTTTCTCGTTACTTTGGCCAAGAACCATCCGAGGTGTACATTGTATCCCTGATTGGGACACCCCTGGTGCCCCTCTCTCTTGCCCACTCCCTGTTTGTACCCTTGTCTACCTTGGAATTACTATCCACACGTTAAATGTCAGCGTAATTGAAATTCACTCCAAAATTCTCTTGTAAATTTTCTTTTCTGCCAAATAACAATGTCTCCCCTTTGATTTCATATGTTTCTTTTTATAATATTCCCATGGTAGTTATGAACCTACACAACGGTCCCGCATTTTTCATTTTAATCAATCTTCTTTTAGTCACATACTTAGGTTATTAACTCCCACATTTATTTTTCAATAGTTTATGATAGTACCTTTGTTATAAATAATCTCACCTCAAACTTTTATTTTATAATAATTCAACAAGCCTTTAATTATAAAATCTTTGGGGATTTAGTCACATAACATTTCTCCTCCCTTGAATCAGGTACTTTCCTCAATAATTCTAAGTTTATAATGAAAATCACACAGAGAAACACAAGTTATTAGTTAAATAATTCAGGGTATCGATCTTTTAGAAAATGTTCTCTTTCCCATGTAGCACTTTCAATATCATAAAAAGTCTACTTTACTTTAACCTCTTTAATTTCTCTATTTCTAAGATTTTTAGTCCTTTCCAAAAGTAATTCAGGTTGAATTTTAAATTCACATGTAGGTTCAATAACTATGTTTTTCCAATCTATAACATGTTTAACATCATATACATATTTCTTTAACAAACTTATGTGAAACACATTATGTATTCTAGATAACTCAAGAGGTAAAACAAGTCTATAAGCAAGAGTTCCTATTCTTTCCAAAATTTCAAATGGTCCACAATAGTGAGGAGCCAACTTAGCATATTTACCTAATTTTAAAGAACTTTTCTTAGGTTTAACTCTAAGAAATACTTGATCCCCTATTTCAAATTCTCTAACATATCTTTTTGAATTAGCCCAATGTGTATGCCTATCTTGGGCAGCTTTCATGTTTTGTTTTTCTTTGTAAATAATATCTTCCATTTCTTTAAGTTATAATTTGCATATTAAGATCTATTTTTAGGATTCGACCAAGAAATTGGAGTTGTACAATTCCTACCATAAATAGCTTCAAAAGGGGTCATTTTGGTTGTAGTGTGATAACTGTGATTGTAAGCAAACTCAATCAAGTGCAAATACTATTCCCAATTTCTAGGTTTCTCACCAGTATACATCCTAAGCATATCCTCTAAAATTCTTTTTATTATTTAGTTTGATCATTTGACTTTGGATGATAAGCAATACTAAAACTCAAGCTAGTACCCAATTCATCAAAACAAAGATATCTAGAAAGAAAAAGTAAATCTAGGATCTCTATCAGTCACTAAATTGTTAGGAAGTCCATGCACATGAAAAATTTCCTTAGTAAACAAATGAGCTATATCAAAAACAAAGGTTTTGATTTTGGTTGGTAGAAAATGCACCATTTTAGTTAATCTATGAACCACCACAAGGATAACATCATGACCATTCTTGGTCTTATGTAATCCTATAATAAAATCCATATTAACCGACTCCCATTTCCAATCAGGAATAGATAAATGTTGTAATTGACCAGGTTTACCATTGTTCAATTTTAACTTTTTGGCAAGTCATACATTGTTGTACATACTGTCTAATGTTTTATTTCATTCTAGGCCAAAAAATATTTCTTTTTAACTGATAAGTATGTCTTTTGAAATCTAGGATGACTAGCTATAGGGATATCATGAGAATTTCTTGATATCTATTGTTTTAAGTCAACAAGGTTAGGAATGCACAATTTACCTTTATAATATAACAATCCATTCACACAAAGTAAATAAGAAGTCTATCTTTTAAATGCATATTTGATGTTCCATTTTTCAAATCGGAATACAATTCATGAAAGTAGCTATCATTAGAAAAGGCATCTTTTATCTATTGTTCACATCGACTTCTTTGTAAGGACAAAGCATTTGCACACATTCTTTTTCTACTTAAAGCATCTACAACCAAAATTTCCTTACCAGGTACATATTGTATTTCAAAATCATACTTAATAACTCTACCCATCTTATTTGTCTCATATTTAATAAGGGTTGAGTAAAAACATACTACAAACCTCTATGATCAGTTTTCAAAACAAACTTGCAACCTAAAAAATAATGCCTCCAACTTTTTAAAGCATGAATAATTCCTAATAATTCTAAATCAAGAGTAGGGTAGTTCTTTTTAGTAGGCAACAATTTTCTAAATCTAAAACATACAACTTTGTTATCTTGCATTTGTAAGCTAGGAAAAAGACACTGATAAACAAGAAAGTAAAACACTAACAATAATACCTCCTCCTTCATGATTCTGTAGCAAACCTCATAATGGGCAAGGAAACATGGATGAGCCCTAATTGCGTGATATGTAGGTGCTTTTCTCGAAACAGAGCAAGGCCTTCCTGCAACAAGATCTACTTACTTTGCACCAAATGGATAAAAGGATTATGGATTTGGGGTGCTTCAATATGAGGCTATTTGGGCATTAGGACGAGGTGGAGGGATGTTCTTTGCTCAAAGGATGCAAGAAATTAGACATGGCATTCAAGCTTATTCTTCATGTCCTAGAGGGGAGGGGTAAGGCTGTATTTATAACCTAAGGAAGTGATTAACTTAGAGTAATTTAAGTAATCATGGTTTGAAAATGTGGGCAAGATTAGGTGAGTGGGGACCACGAAGAATGGGTGAGGATTTGAATTAGATTTTTTAATTCATGAGTGGAGGATTTTAGGTGAGTGGGGACCACGAAGAGTGGGTGAGGATTTGATTTTGAATTTTTAATTCAATAGTAGAAAAACATGGAGAATAATGACATGTGGTAAGGATTAGGTTATTTTTAGATTTGAAAGGGATAATTAATCAAATTATATTTGATTAATTCAGAGTGCATTTTTGTGGGAAATGAGGTAGGGGAATTAATTGATTTAAGACAGATGTGAAATTAGGGTGTCTACATTTTCCCCTCTTTGGAAGGGTACTATGAAAGTAGTGTCCTTTCAAAGAAAGTAGACGAGATGGAGTGAATATGCCTCAGGTGGCAAGATTGAATATTTTTGAAGAGAATCTTCTTGAAGGAGGTGTTCCCTCGATAAGAAGTTGTTAGATGAAGAAAAGAGAAAGCTTTCTCTAAGAAGTAGAACAAACTTTCGCTTGTGAGAATGGGGGAAGAATTCAATCTACTTTTCCTAAGAAAAAAGTAGAGCGAATGTTTTTTGAAGAGAGTAGAAGGTGGTGAGTGATGGATGTCATGATATCCTCCAAGACAAAAATTTCATGAGAAGATGTGATTATGGACAAATGTGATGATGCCCCCTCGAGAGGGCTGACGAGAATGGAATATACGACAGAGCTCTCGAAAAGAGGAGAGATTAATTATACGGAGAGGAGGATGATAATGGGGTGTAAGATAATGGAATGATCACATGATGCAAATGAAGAAAGGATTAAATTGGCTTTGAATGTTGAGTTTAGGTGTGAGGGTGTGTGGAATCTCTATTAAATCTGGTCCTTATGAATAGGGAATGGACAACTTGGTGGTTGATTATGAGAAATATTTCTAAGAAAGGTGAAGGGTTATTAAGATAGAGGAGGGACTAAAACAGGAATCAAAAGAGGTTACGGGGAAGAGAATGATTTCATAGATATGATAGGGGAAGAAGGGAATGATGAAGGACAACCAAGAAGGCTACAGGAAAATGACAGAGCAAAGGTTTCTTTGAAATTATGAAATAAAGAGATGTCCATACATGTTCATTTACCTGAATGTATAGCAACATGAGATTACAAAGAGGAATCAAAATAATTGAGATATTATGGTATGCAAGAAACTGAAATGAAAGAATTTCTGATGAAAGATGTGTTATAACAGAAATGAGCATGTAAGTAGGGGGTAAAATCGACAAAAAATTGGACAACAGTAGTGAAAGTTATTGAGGTATGCTAATGTTGAATTCACCTAGTTCCTTAAGGTGTGAGAATGTTGGATAGGATTATTGACTGAATCTCAAGTAGAAAACTTAGGAACTATACTTGATTATCGATACCTGTTAAAGTTTAACAAACAATCATAACTTATATACACAATCATGGAGAGTGAACTATGGGGGGATCAGATGGATCTAATTGACCCATATTGAACTACACATTGAGGTTTACTTTGTCTATCAAGACCTCTTCCAATTAAGTATTAGAATATGTAGGAATGACTAAATGGATGATGAATTTAGAATGAGCATATTTGATAAATAATTAGTATGGGATCATTTTTTTTTTTGAATTTCCAGGTTAATTTGGAGTAAGCAATAAATCGTGATGTTATTTCAAATGATGTGAATTTGAATAGTTAATGCACAAAGTTATTGGGAGTAGAAGTATTTAGTTTAAATCTTATGATCTATTCAATGAAATAGACCATGTAGACCACTTTCCTTTGATTAGGAGAATAATCTAGAAAATCTTGGATAAAATTGCACACTCCCAAAAATATTCACATGCTTAAACCTCCATAAGGACAAAGGAACACCTACAGGCCCATATTGAACAATTCAACTTCAAACACTATACTGGAGATGCATGAAATAGGAAACATAAGCTCAGGGGAGGTAATTGACCAGAATTCAGGGGGATGAACATATAAAGATTTCACAAGGGAAAATAAAGGAAAGAAGGGATAGGTATTACTATGTCAATATCATGAAATCAGACTCACACACTAGGTGATCATCATGGGAGCATGGAACATAAAATATACTTGCAGTAGGTAACATGAAGTTATGCACAACAAACCAATGATGGAAACAAAGGAAAGGTAAATAATATGTAATAAAATATAAGTTACAAGGTAGAGAGTAACCACAAAACAAGGACTTTTCCAAAGCCTTCATTTCAAATGATGCACATTTGACCTTACAATTAAGTGGAAAGATGGAGAAGTATCCACATGCAATGAACCAGATCTGAGGCCTACAACTCATAATGCATGGGATAAACTACTTTTGGATGATGATCTTGCAATTCCATTAGGTATAAACGAAGACCTTGAAACTAAAAAATGATAGACTGCATTATTCAACAATATATAGAAATAATGGGAGATAAGAAGAGTTGGATCTAATTTAGAGAGTGAAAGAATAAGATTTTCAAAATGTAACCACTAATCAGTTGACATGAATTATATTCCTTTAAATCCAATAGAATGTCAAATCTACCTCCCCATATTAGGTAGACTTGTAAAAGAAGGAAAGAGGCCAAATCTGAAAGATCTAGGTGGTTGAGTCAACTAAATGTGTGTATTAATGACCCAAAATTGTTTTTTCTTGAATTTCACCATACAAAATCCCACCGAATAGGTTTTGAATTAATCATGACATGTGTAGCCCATATCAGCATCTTTCAAACAATACCAACTTGTGTCATGAATACAATCCTTGTAGTATAAGTTATGGTGATTTGACTATTTGTACACATTTACAAATGACATATCAAAACACGTGGCACGATCTAATCAACAGAATAGGTGTGGGAAGCCTGATATAGATTATCTATTTATTTTTTTCATTCTAACACGTGACATGCATTCAATTTCCAAAAGCTTCACATGCAACTAAGGCATGTTCTAAGAAGGTTGTGTGTAACACCACATTTTAAGAAAGTTCCATGGACTATACTGGAACTTAATGACTGGTGAAAGATGGTTCGCACCATTAATCATCGCTTCTTTCTTCAGCAACTAGAAAGGGACAAAAATAACATAACCTTGACTTAGACTATAGTGTGCATAAACTGTTAAACAGACTATCAAATAGAAAATATGATATTTGAAATGATACACAAATACATGCATTGATGACAAGAGTGCATAATCACAAGCATATATCAAGCAGATGGTAATTGTTAATAATACTCTCCCTTTCATAATCAATGTGAAAGGACTTAATGGTTTCACTCATAGGTGATGTGAGGATCAGAAGGGAAGGTGTTTCGCAAATATGAAACAGATAATCTAGGAAATACAAGGTAATTCTTAATCAATATTGTAGGATATTTCATTCACTAGTATATACAATGATGCTAATCGATTGAACACACTAAAATGAAAGGATCTAGAAGTGCAAGAGATACTCTAATATGGATGGGGTAGCAAGGTTTAGAATGCAAAATCTGGATTCTTCCAACTAGAAGGGGAACTTCAATAGAAGATCTATAGGGGATAGCATGTAATAGGAACATGTGAAGCCCATTCACACCAAGATAATTCCTGTAGGAAGGAGCCAGTCACAATGTGTGCACTTGAGAACTTGAAGCACTTAACTAGAAAATATAAACTCAACTATTACAGTTGAAATGCTCCCAAGATATTTATTTGTTGACAACACATACAACAAAAGTTCTACTATTTTGACCAAATATAAAATGCAACTCACTGGTATATTTCTCCAACTACCTACCTAAATCATCTTCAGTTACAATTCCCAACAAATGTTAAAATTTTAACAACAAGTGTTTCGCACAAACCAATATAGGAATCAGTCCCTTTAAATAATAAAGCATCTATCAAAACTTCTTGAAATGAAAACCATCTACTGATTTTTGCAAACCTTAAATTAAAAATCAACTTGTACAAAATTCTGAAATTCCTAACCAGAAGGTACCAATAAAAAATTTATAATATGATTGATTCAACTTTAGGGGGAATCATACTTCCCGATTTCTCCTAAACCATTTTGGCACAATAAATTTCTCTATTTAACTTATTTAAAATTTCAGAGTTTGGTAAATCCAGGCTTTGAGATATTTGTTACTCGCTCATTTTTAATTCCTAGTAATCTCCAAAATTGCAAGAGGAAGAAATATCCCAAGTATTAGGGACTCTATAAAAGCTTATTCAACTCTTCAATATTCCCAAGCTTCTAGAAACACATCCTGCAATGACCTTTCATTACCTAGAATCATTTGCCATGTGAAAATGATGTCATCCTTTAGCATAACCTGAAAAATAAAATGCACAAATGAGTATCATTCACTTTTAAAGACAATTTAACTAGCTCAACAATATAGCTTTTATGCCTTGCTCAATCAGGTACTAAATACTAAATGGCTTGATAATTGACAACCAATTTCAAAATTGGGTCACACTCCCCTTGGTCCCCTTTTGAATAACCAACTTAAACACATTCACCTAACCATGACCCTTATACCCCACATTAATATTAATTTAATTATTTACAATTAAATTAATACTCATCCTCACTTCATTATTATTTAATTACCTAATTAAAACCAATTTCCACCTCACCCCACCACCTCACCTAGACACCTCACCATAACATTCATAACATTCCATAACTAACTAAGACTTAGCCCTACTTACCTTAATGAACTAAGACTTAGCATAACCCTACAAGCACATGCCTATTCTCCCTCTTACCACATTTCCACGTATCTAAGAGCAACATTCCATTTAGACCTGACACAAATGAAAAAAAGCTGGAAGAGGATAGCCAAGATCTGCTATTTTAGGCAACCTAGGATATCCCACCTTAACCGATGCCGGTCAACCTGAAACCGACGCCGGTAACCCTAAACCATCGTCGGTTACCATATAACCATTTTGGTAACCTTGTTTGAGAGGTTAGACACATTCTCAAGTTTTGGAGCAAAGGAGATCTGCATGCAAGCAAGAACCAGAGCTCTTTCACACATCCAGGAAGCCATAGCCAACACAACCATTGATCAGAAGGTATTTGCATTCACAGGAGCATTCTGGGAAGCACTGCCACGACACTGATCACCATTTCACCGATCAACCATCACCACCACCCAGCCATTGAACCTACACAATAGTAAGTGTGTCTCTAACCTACACCATTTCATTTCTATTCAGTTTATAAGAGTTCTTCACCTTTGTTTATCAACCACCATTTATATTTTTACCCCACCACTATTGCCTTCCTATGAACCTGACCATTCCCATCACTCATAACCATTTTAATCACCTCTGTCTACTCCTGAGTACCTCTGAATATTCCCAACACCTCCCCAGACCTAAACCAACTCCTTACCATCTCTGATTCAGTCTCAGACAAATCCCCAAAACCATGAACTATTGAGTTATTACCAGCCCATAGTAACCATCATCGGTTCTTACTAAACCGTCATCGGTCATACCAGACCAACGTCGGTCTCTGTATTTGGCAGTCCTGCTAATACCAGATCCCAATAACCTTTTTCAAGTGATTCAAGTGACCCAGAATCTGACCCTGACCTGTTCTAACACCTTAATTATTTACCTTATTTCCAGATCTGATCATAGCCTAGCCTGTTATGTTAGATTTTCTTATTGTATTTGGATGACATACCTAAATCATATCAACTACAGTAGAACCTTATTTATTTATGTCATTTCTTACATTAAATTGTATTAAATAGTGGGTTGACTGCCACCGAGGAAGTATCACACTTCCTGGATCTAGCACACGCTAGGCAGCCCACTGACATATATTGTTTAACTCTTTCTTGTGGTCTTGTTGTGTATTTCAGGTAGTTCCTCCTAGCCAAAAGGAAGCTCTCACAGTCAGCATTGGATCAAGAAGTCAGAATGCATGCGCAACAACCTTCAAACTGACCATCACAACAGGTATTCCTCCTTGGCCCACACCCTTATCTGTTTCATCTAAAAACTTAAAGAAAATGGTGAAACATTTTGGCATGCCCGGTGGGACCCATCCGGGGTTCCTTGCATTTTATTCATTCCTAGGTGAAAGTTGTGTGTTTGTTTCCCTTCTGAAAAGCTTACACATTAATTTTCCTCTCTTGAATCTTCCTCTCTTTCTATTGTCTAAAACAATCATGTTTTTGGTGCTATAAAAAGAATACTTCTTTTCTTTCATTAGTATTGCATTAGTGAAAGAGCATTCCTCTTCCTATTCATTACTTGTTACATCAAATATCACACTTCGATTTGGGCTTAAAACACTTGCATAGCATTCTGATTCATTGCATCTTAGCTCACATTAAAATGAGGGCAACCTATATGTTGGAAGTCATGCCCAGCTGATGGTTGACATAACTGAATCATAGAAAAGCACATTCTTTCTCTCTCTCTCTTTGCCAAACTACACAAATTTGAAATATATACATCTTCTTAAACAACATCCCACCCAGAAGAAGTTGTCAATGATCACACGATCAGAGGATTGACAGTGGGCACCCAGCTGGTTATCTCTTTCTAGTCAGTACCCCATCAGAGGAATGGCCCGCCCCCGCCATAACATAACCTGAAACCTCACCTTTAGAATTTCCTTCTTCGTAGGAAGCCTTCCCAACCAAAAACTCTACTCTAAATTCATGAGTCATATTTTAAATAGCATAAGCTAAACACACTAAATTCACTTGTTGGATTACGTATTTTTCTTAGCTTTGTGCTTGACTTGTGTTTTGAGGTGTGAGGATACGATTCTTCATTTTTATTTTTTCCTTTCACACTCTGCCATCACAGTTGGAGTATTATGACTTTCTCAGAGTGTGTCAGGACCTCATCTTATCATCCCTAGACTTTTGGGTTGATTATTCATCTCGTCTAAATTCACAAAAAACCATTTTTCTTCATTCTTCAGATTTCACAGTAACCGACATCGGTCCAGTGACCACCATCGGTTTACATCTGACCGCCATCGGTTTACCTAACTGGCATTGGTTCCTTGTTCTTTTGGTTAATTTACCCAAAAGACACTTATCTCATCTTCTCTTCTATTTTGAGTCTCTGTGTATCATTGTACTCTCTGTACTCTGATAACAGTCATCAAATACAACTTTCCTATCTGACAATCATCAGTTTCTACCTCATTTGCTGAAACTGTTCATTTTCTCACAGTAACCAGTATGGTTCCTGTAACCGACATCGGTCACCCCTTAACCATCATCGGTCAGTTTAGACGGCATCGGTCACTCTATTTTGATTTTAATCAAAACATTTACCAACTTTCCCTCTCAGAATCTATTTTGTCCCATCTCTGTTGTTCCTTGTGTCATTTACAGAGTACAGTTCACCTGATATACATTGATTCACATGGTGTTGACTCGTAGCCAAACTAACTCCCTCGTATTTCATGCCATTCGTCAGCCACTCCCACCTAGTCCATCACCACCATCCATCCTGTCACCTATGGATCTGACTCAGCTTATCCCCATCACTACCGGTGATGAGGAGTTCATGAGACTCCTCGACCAGAATCCCTGCTGCCCTCCAGTACTACCTTGCTCATTCTTCCACCCAGGATTCCTCAGGATAGTTAATATATGACATGCCCGTATCTATCCCTCCTACTCTAGCCCCCACTTCTGTGTCAGCTAGCACCAGTTCGGCACTACCATCATCCACTTTATCACCTGTGGTGTCTCAGCTAAATCCCACAGCCACTATAACTGCAACATCTACGTCATCGATCACACCCGTGACATCGATTGTCCCTCTGATAGCCGCTATGAGTATAGCTTCATCTGCACCCGCCACTTCACATATACCCATTGCATCACAACCACCTCTGGTGTCGGAAACTTACACCCCTTTCCAAAACCTCATCCTTTCTATCCCACAATCCTTACCCCCAATCACCACTAGAGTTGTTACGACTACCCCACCCACTTACACATACTACCAACAACCCCCGACCTCATCTATCACTTATGTTGGCTATGTGCCACCTACATCTATTCCTCCTGTGTAGTTCTCATACTCAGTGCCACCATACACTAGCATACCACCCACTTCATACATTCAGCATCAACCCCCTTTTTCTACAGGGGGCACCCATTCATCCCAACCTACTAACGACCTCATTAAAATGATGATGGAGAAGATACAGACCTTAGAAGCATCTGTTTCTGGCTCCCGTAATTCTTTAACATATGATGAAATCTGTAATGAGCCTATCCATCCATCTATTCCCATTCATCCTTACGAGTGCATTGGGAAATGCCTAAATTCAATCACTTCAATAGTAAAGAAGACCCACAACAACACTTGTGGTCATTCAAACATGGGTGTTACCTAATCGCCCACGATGACGCTTTGCTCCTACAAACTTTCCCAATGTCCTTGACAGGACCAACATTGGATTGGTATAGTGGACTACCTCGACATTCTATTTATTCCTTTAATCAAGTAGCCCAAGCTTTCTTAGATCATTTTTCAATCAATGTTACCAAGAAAGTCACCATGACCGATCTCTATTCAACCCGACAGTATGAAGATGAATCTATAGTAGATTTTGTTGCCCACTGGTGGAGTCTTATTAACCAATTGATGTTCCAACTACCTCAGACTGAACTTATTGAGTTGTTCACTAGAGCTTGTGCCAGACACATCTCACCAACTCTGCAAGTCCAAACCTTCCAAACCTTTGATGAAGCATTCACCATGGCCTGAAAACTAGAAATTCATGCCATTGAAGAAAAGAAAATCCAATTACGGAACAAGAACACCCCATTCAAATCAAATGATTCTTCTTCATCTTCAAAACCTCAAAATAACTATTCAAAGCCCAAAGGATCTGCCAATGTGGTAGTCCTCAAGGTGGGTCCACCTCATCCTTCTAATCAGGCCCAACCTTCTTCCAATCTTTCTCCTATCCAGGCCTTTCAGCTCTGGCAGGAACATCGGAAATACACTTCGATTGGAGAGCCCTATTCTTCAGTCTTGGAGAAACTTCTTAAAGTTGGAGCCATTACACTTCCTCCCATAAAACCTCATACAGGTTTTGATCCCACTCGTCCTATGCCCACATGGTATAAAGAACATGACTACTGTAATTATCATCGTGTTAAAGGACATAGTGATGGTAACTGCATAACTTTTAAAAACATTGTTCAAGAGATGATAGACAATGGAGACCTTGTTGTAGACAACCCAAATGTACCAGCAAATTAGAACTTTCACATCTTCAAAAATCCATTCCCTAATCATAAACCTTTGTCTAATAAAAATAGTGAACCTTTATATAGCAACAACAATGTCCATGAAGTTCACATAGTTTTTGATATCATGCTAACTGTTCCTCAAAACCTACCTACTTCATCTATTGAGGAAATCTTGGCACGAGCTCCTCCACCCATAGAGGAGCATACCTCTTCTACTCCTCCACCCACAGAGGAGTCCCCCTCATCTCCCCTTGCTCTCATGGAGGAACCCACACTTTCTACCGATGTCATGTCATCGTCTACTTCCCAACCTTCTGAACCATCAACACTTGTTATTCTCCCATCCACAAGAGAATCATCATCACCTTCTCCTCCACCAAGAGAGAAGTCTACCTCACCTGACCTATTATCTCTCCTACCCATGGGAGATTCTTCAGACATGTCACTACCTGTTGGGGATAAGTTTTCCCCTAGCATCCCAGGACCCTATTGACATGATCTCGGCTCTTTTACCTACAGAATCTGAGGCTAGCCAATTCCCTGTCTCACAGACATATTTTACAGGGATTTCCACCCAACCCATTCCATCCTCTTCTTCAGTAGTCCCATTTTCATGGTTGGTTGATCATTTGGATTACGTTGATCATTCCATGCTCTGGGGACGTCTTCGGCTCCCCGTTTCGACCCAAATGCAAATGTTTCCTGAAGATAATTCAATGATCTACCCAAAGGTATTTTGGAAACCAAAACTACACTGACCATGCCTGATTGAAATGAATTCCTCTTCATCATCCCTACCTCCATCCAAACTTCTACCCATCACTACAACTATTCCCAAACCTAAAAACCTACCCACACTTATCCCCTCACCCGTATCTAGACCCATCACTACTTTGGGTGTCATGCCGACATCAAGCCTTACTCACCCACCTATCAGATTGGACTTAGCCACATCTTCCCAAGTCCACACCAACATTATCCTCCCACCTAAAAGGAAAACCCAACCTTCTAGGCCATGTACACGGTCTCGCCTACCACACCTTTGTCACCTTCCCCCCTTCCGTCCATCTTAGGGCCTCATCCATCAACCTTGACCAAACAATCTCATACCCAAGGCCAGTCAAAAGCTAAACAACATACTCCTGCCTGACGAGCCTTCGTTACACCTCATTCACCCAAAAACCAAACTTCCTCACCCTCACCCATGCACTTATTGCCACCTATACCTCCACCAGTTACTATAACCCCAACCTTTCCTATACAAATTCAACCAATGTCACCTACCCAACCTCTACCAACCACCTTCACTACAACTCAGTTACCCCCATGGGTAACCCATCCTCTTCCACCATCTTTTTTCCCTTCTACATCCATACTCCCATGTCACCTTTACCCAAGAAGGTGCAACCCAAAGCTAAGAATCCGCTACCCTCCAATAAGGTAGTCAAACCAACCAAACCTTCCATCGCCAGCTCTTCTACCCCACCTTTACCCAAACAAATGCCAGTAAGACCAAAGACCACTCCACATACCAAACTAGTAGACCAACCCATTCCCCCTCCTATAAAGCCTCTTCCCTCATAATCATCCACACCTGTACCCAAACCCACACTCACTTCCCATTGTGATCCGTTAGCGGGGTCCTACGCCAACATTTTAACCAATCTCTTAGAGACTTCCATCATCACATTACCACCACTTTGACCTTATGATCCTCTCAAACCCAAACCAAAAGGGTTTGATGAAACCAAGATTTGTGCCTATCATCGTGTGCCAGGACATGATGTTGAAAATTGTAAGGCTCTGAAGACCATTCTTCTTCAACTTTTTCCTCCTAAACAAAATTTTGACGATGATGACCTTCTTGATGAGGACCATGCTCCACCTTCACCTGTCACCATACATCATCATCCTTTACCCATTCAGCGACCAATATCTCCACCCCCACAACCATTTTTCCCACCTCCAAAATTTGAGATCAACATGGTCTGTATTAGAGAGTTGGCCAAACCACCACCCAAATGTCAGTGTGCCCTACTCATTTCACAAGGCTCTTATCCACCACTAGGATTTTTCCCCTCATGTCATTATACCTTTCATGACACACCCTCTCCATCCACCTCCCCTCAGATTAACATGGTTCATGTTGCTACCCATGCTCAGAAAGACAAAGGAAAAGAAAAAGCAACTAGCCCATCAACCAACCCTGTACCCAATATACCATCTGCACCCACTCCCAAAATCACCATCCACGGACCTACATACCCTATCTCTGACGGGGTCACCCATCGTGCAATGATAAAACAATTACATCAGTCTCCTCTAAAGATGTCTTTGTATGATCTCGTCCAGACTTCTGAATCCCACAGACAAGCCCTTATCGAGGTTTTACAATCCATTGAAGTTCTACCCAATGACCCCACACCAGTGGCCTCGATTATCACCCCTCACCATGTGGCCTCACTAACCAAATCAGCTCCTCCTTCTACCCCCATGACCACTCCTCAAGTCACCACCCTCAGCTTCTCTGAAGAGGAGATTGTACCTCTCCAGTCAGATGACCCTGATCCCACCCTATTCATTTTATGTCTATATCGATAACATACGCATACGACGTGTCATGATTGATGGTGGTGCTAGCATTAACATCATCTCCTCCCATGCATACAATCAAATGTGTATTCCTTCTAACTGTATGCATAATAACCCAGTTATGTTGTGCTCCTTCAATGATGTCATCACCTCCACCCTTGACACTATTATCCTTCATGTTCACGTAGGCCCTCGCACTTCCCAGAACTATTCTATGTCTTAGAGGGGGAATTCCAGTATAACCTATTGCTCGGCAGACCCTGGATTCATGTCATGGGTTGTGTCCCTTCAACTTTACACCACTGTGTAAAATTTGAGCATGAGGGACATAACTACACCATCCCCACCGACCCGTCACCATTCAAGACCTGTAACATGTTGTACCAGCCCAATGATGTGCTTGTACCAGTCAAGGCATCTGCCACTACCCCCACTTCACCTTCACCCACAAGCCCATCCACCAATGCTGCCACCACCTCTCCCACATCTAACCCTGCTATTCCTACTACCACCGCAACCTCTACAAGTGACTCACCTACTTCCCAATCATCTAGTGAGTCATCTATCCCTGCTACCCACATATCGACTACTGATCCCTTAGAAGGTATTTTTCAATGCCTCACTCTGGGGGAGTACCGCCTATACAATATCGACACATTCCTCACTCCGCAAGAGTATGGGAACCTGTGCCAACACCCTAGTTATGACTACTGTGTAGGTGAGGTTTTTCCTTATGGTCCTCCCCACCTTCGCACTAATCTAACATATGGGGGACTTGATATTGCCACTTATTCACCTGAACCTCCATCCCAAACATGACCATTTTCATCTGACCTACAATCCCTTACTAACCACCGCTTCACCCACACTTTCCTCCACTGTTGCGCATGGAAAGGCTTTGGCTTCAGTTTTTATGAACAAGGCTGCCATACTGTCATTTCCTGTACCACCCGTAAACACAATGACCATAGTGGCATTGGATTTTCCACACCACCTCCCAAGAAGGCCCATGTCGACCTCATTGAGGAAGACAAACCTTCTCCACCTCATTCACCCATGTCACCATCTTCACCCACGGAGTCCATAGATCCCGAATCTATTCCTCCTAACTTTTTTTTTTGTAAACACAATTTCCCTGGGACCTCTGACCTATCAACGTGATGGTGAGGCTCCCTCTTCTCTCCCCTTCCTGTATCCTGACATGATCGATGATGATACACCTTCTATTAATGTCATTCAATGTCAGGATGATGAGTCCATCCTCACCTACCTTGGTGTGGAAGACTCTTATATTCACCGGTCGTTACCCTCTGAGACACAAACCATGTTGAATGAATCAACTATTGAAATCAAAATTAATACTCAGGATGACCCACACATCCTAAAGATAGGTCAATCTTTAGATGTTGCTGAACAGGAAGCTTTTACCTCTTTCCTTCGGGACCATAACAATGCTTTTTCTTGGTCCTATGCCGATATGCCCGGTATTGACCCAAAAATCATGGTCCACAATATCGTAACCATTCCTAATGCCAAACCCATCAAAAAAAGCTGTGGAAAATGCATCCTCGCATTTCTCTTCTGGTCAAAGAAGAACTTCAGTGCCTTCTCTCAGTTTCCTTCATCCTACCCATTGACTATCCCCAATGGATTTCTAACATCGTTCCTGTCACAAAGGTGACAGGGGGACTCACATTTGCATGGACTTCTGTGACCTCAACCTAGCTTGTCCCAAAGATGATTTTCCCCTACCAGGCATTGACCAACTAGTTGATCTCACCACCGGCCATGAAATGCTATCACTCATGGATGGTTTCTTGGGTTATAATCAAATATTACTTGCTCCAGAAGATCAACACAAAACTACCTTCATCACTCCTTGGGGGACCTTCTGCTATCGAGTCATGCCTTTTGGCCTTAAAAATGTTGGTGCTACATATCAGCGAGCCATGACTTACATCTTCCATGACATCATGCATCACATATTGGAAGATTACGTAGATGATCTTCTTGCCAAATCCAAACATCGAGCTGAACACCTGACCATCCTTAAGGTCATCTTTGACCACCTCATCAAGTATTGTGTTTGTCTTCAACCAAAGAAGTGCGTCTTTGTGGTACTTTCAGGAAAACTCCTTGGTTTCATCATTTCTTTGCATGGCATAGAAGTCGATCCTGCTAAAGTAAAGGCTATTCTAGAAATGCCTCCACCTACTAATCTCCATCAACTTTGAAGCCTGCAAGGTAAGTTGCAATCCATTCATCATTTTATCTCGCAGCTTTCTGACCACTGTCAACCATTTCATCATCTTCTCAAGAAGGATGTTTCATTCAAATGGGATGATGAATGCCATAAAGCCTTTGATGCCTTAAAACAATACCTTCTTCAACCACCAGTGCTCATTCCTCCTAAGGATGACCAACCCTTTTACCTATACATTTCTGCCACTGACCATTCTTTAGGTGCCATGCTCGCTCATCGTGATGAGAAACATAGAGAGCAAGTGGTTTATTACATAAGCCATACCCTTCTGGACTATGAAACTAGATACACCCATGCCGAAAAACTCTTCTTAGCCTTAGTTTTCATCACCACCAAACTCCACCATTACCTACTCAACCACAAAACCTTTGTTGTTACCAATACTGACCCCCTACACTATATGTATGCCAAACCCTATCAACATCAATGTGCCACAAGTTGGCTTATGCTTCTTGCCGACCTTGACCTTGAATTCACTCATCAAAAATCCATCAAGGGCCAAACCATCGCTGACCAACTAGCAGATGCACCTCTTTCCGGGAATCAACCCTCTAACTTTGATTTCCCAGATGAATCCATAGCTACCCTCTCCTTAGATGATACCACTTACCAAATGACACTCTTCTTTGATGGCTCCAAGTGTCAGCATGGAGGTGGGGCTGGTGTTATCCTCATTCCTCTTGATGGTGAACCTATGCCTTTATCTTTCAAACTAGATTTTGATTGTACAAACAATATCACTGAATACGAAGCACTCGTATTGGGTCTCCAGGCTGCTTATGCCTTAGATGTTAAGTCAATCAATATCTTTGGTGATTCCCAGCTGGTCGTAAACCAAGTCAATGGTATATACCAGTGTCGTAATGAAATACTTCAAAAGTATAAACATCATGTAGACATACTTTTGACTACCTTTGACCGTTACGAACTTCAAACCACCCCACGTTCTACCAATAAATTTGTGGATACCATGGCCTGCTTGGCTTCTCAGATACTTGTTTCGCCTGCCGACTCTAAAATATTTGTCACAATACAAAGGTTACAATCACCCTCTTATTTACCTCGTGAGGTCTACTCCGTCGGAACCATTGCACCTGACCTACGTAACCTTTAGTATAAGTAGTTCACAGACTATCTTTCCCTTTCCATTCTACCTACTAATCTCACTTGTAATGGAGAACATGCCTTTCTTAAAAGTGTCTCTCGCTATGTCATCATGGGTGGTCTCCTTTATAAGTGTGGCTTCGATGGTATTCTCTTACGATGCCTTACAAGTTCTGAAATTCCCTACACCATCAAGGAAGTTCACGATGGAATTTGTGGAGGCCACTTTAGTGGTTTAGCTGTCGCTAAATGCATTCTTCACCTTGGCTATTATTGGCCAACCCTAAACCGTGACTGTTGTGACTATGTCAAATGTTGTGTAAAATGCCAGCAACATGCTAATCTTCATCACACACCTAGTCATGCCTTACAGGTCGCACGAGACCTTTGGCCCTTTTCTCAATGGGGCTTAGATCTTGTCGGTGAGATCAATCCCCATTCTTCACAATGCCATCAATGGATTATAACCACTACTGAATATTACACTAAATGGGTAGAAGCCATTCCCCTCATTTCTACAAAATCTGAGAAAATATGTGAATTCATCAACCATCACATCATTTGTCACTTTGGTGTTCCTCACCATCTCATCACTGATAATGGAAAGCAATTCAAAAACAAAACCCTACGTAAGTTGTGCGATGCTTTTGGCATCCAACTCAGTTTCTTGTCACCTTATTACCCACAAACCAATGGCCAAGCAGAATCGACCAATAAAACCTTGAACAAAATTCTTATGAAAGTAGTTGATGATACTGGCAAGGATTGGCATTCACACATTCCTTTCACCTTGTGGGCTTATCGCACTAGTATTCACACTTCGACTGCTGCCACACCTTTTTCTCTGGTCTATGGTACCGAGGTTGTCTTGCCTCTCGAAGTCCAGATTCCATCTCTCTGCATCTCACTACAAGACATGCTCAACGATGATGACTTTCACCAGGATCGTTTGGCGCAACTTGAGTTATTAGATGAATGTCGTCTCAATGCTCTTGACCATCTCCAAATCTACCAAAAATGTATCAAACGTGCCTATGAAAAATGTGTCCATGAATGAACCTTTCAGGTCGGTGACCTCATCCTGAAGGAAAATCAACATGTAACCAAAGAAGAAAAAAGTAAACGGGGAAAATTTTCTCCTAATTGGCTTGGACCCTATATCGTTACCCATGCCTATGGATCAGGTGCTTATCATTTGTCTTCACTCGAAGGTAAACCTGAACCTGAGCCTCTCAATGCCTTGCATCTTGACCATTTTATTGTTGACATCAAGTCCTATATCACTTTTGTCAATTGACCACTCATCCCTTGAGCATTGTTCACCTTCCATATTACCCATTTTTAAGGATCAACGACTAATCAAGAATTGTTTGGTTACCCGTCACCTTTCAAGCCTTATCTTCAATATGAGTACCACGGCTCTACTCATGGCATGATTCTCATGGATACTTTTCATCTTTTTAAAGATGGAATCCCATGGTCGTTCATCACTTGAAACCACCTCTTTCATAGTTAACCCCTGTGTACTATGGTTTTGTCTTCTAAAAAAGAACCTAATCTTCCTCTATAGTCTTGTCCATGACTTAAACGTCCAAAAACAAAATGGGATTCAACTCCTTGAGTCAAACTTCCAGCAAAAGATGACTCCCTCAAAAAGGGACATCTCTTCTCTCTATTAGCTGCTATAAATAGACTGCTCCCTTGAAGGACAACTATATAAATTCATTGCAAAAATACAATAAAAATATCCAGAAGCTTCCCGCATCGATCAGCTTCATGAAGACCTCAAGGAGATAATATACTCATCCCATATAGACTTCCCACATCGATCAGTCTATTAAAAACAAAAAAATGAAGAAAATGATGAATTTTTTGTCATGGACTTGCCTATTTTTGATCCTGGGTTTCTTGCTAAGTAAACATGTTGTCGTACACTAAGTTATGCTAAACCATCCACTTTCACCTCATTTCCTTTTGTGCCCTAGTTTTCTCTCTGCTCAAGGGACTTGCCGCAACTGTGACATTTTCGTGATCATGTGACTTTCTTCACCTTTAGAATAGTCCATTATGAAACACCTTTAGGGTCTTACGTTCATAATGGTAGACTCATTAGGGTTCTTATCAATTAAGTGACTCTTTTACCACCTCTTATCATTCACCTTCCTCATTACTTATTGATTATCCTATACAGGACCAGATCATCGACACCTATATTTAAAATGACTCAACCATGCCTATGACCTAAAATCAACCATGCCTATGACCTAAACTCAACCTTGACTATGACCTAAACTCAACCATGCCTATGACCTACATTCAATCATGCCTAAGATCTACCAACCCATTCATCATGTTCTTCCCTAGCTTATGGGAGAACTACATCGGCCTGAGGCCCCTTTTCGCTGGGGCTATGTAGGCAGCACTTCGAGGGCATGGGGCCCTTGAAGGTTAGCTCAGCCACTCTTCAGCCTAACCTATTTTCCCCTTCATTTTCCTATTCACATCCTACCTTAGTTTGTTTCCATTTTATATCAACAATTGGAAATTAAACCAAACAAGCAACAATTAATAAACATTTTTACCACATCATCACATCATTCATTTATCATTTCACATTTCCACTATAGCAAATATTTGGAAACTTAAACCATAACATGCATATACATCATCATTTATTTCCCATGTTACCAATAACTTGGAAATTAAATCATTTCCATTCCCATCATGCCTATAACCTGACTCCATCATGCCTATGACCTGACTCCATCATGCCTATAACCTGACTCCATCATGCCTATGACCTGACTCCATCATGCCTATAACCTGACTCCATCATGCCTATAACCTGACTCCATCATGCCTATAACCTGACTCCAACATGCCTAATGACCTAACTCAACCATGCCTACAAGACCTCGACTCAATCATGCCTAATTCACCTAGTTTCCATCACATACACAAATAATAATGGAAATTAAAACAAGTACACCATCCATACCATAAATATCATCATCTATATAAATGAGAAAGTCTGTGTATCCATACATCCATACATATGATACAAATAAATACAAATATCTCAAATCTCTCAGATACAACCTCACTATCTTGGCATGCAGGCCGGTATAAAATCAAAAAATCAAAACTCACATATACATCCTCACTATCTTCGGCACGCAGGCTGGTATATATATCAAAAAATCAATACAATGATCATCTCCAGTGACTAATCATCACCCCACCTGATATCCTCTGGGCCAGTCATACATGTCTCCTCCTCCTCTCTACCTGTCTATCATCCCTGCTAACATCTCACCACCCTCCATGGGCCTCGGTCTGACCTCTGTGGGTACCTCACCTGGAGCTGGCCTCCGTGAACTAGTGGCCTCACCCTGACCCTGTCTCGGGGCTCGTCGGCCCCCTGTACTCTCCACACTATGAGTGTGAGACCTGGTCCTCTCACTCGAGGCCTGTTGTGCTCTATACTCTACATAGCTAGGGACATCTATCCCTGTGGCCATCAGGTGATCCTGATAGTACCTCACCTTGCTTAGGGCATCCCTGAACCTGGCCATCGGTACTATCTGTGGTGGTGCCATCGGTCTCTGACCCTGTACCTGTACCATGGGACCCTGTCCCACCCCTGCCTGTAAAATGGGACCCTGTCCCTGAGCCTGTGTGGGTGCCTGTGCCTGTACCTGGGCCTGAAGGGCCACAATCTGTGCCTGTGCAGTGGCCAACTGGCCCTACAAACCTACAACCTGTGCCTGTAGGGTGGCCACCTGTACCCCATCTCCATCTCCACCCTGTGCGGGTGTCTGTCCCTGTGCAACCTGGGCCTGAAGGGCTACTACCTGTGCCTGTAGAGTAGCAACCTGTGCCTCTGACCCTGTCAGCTACCCCTGCACTATCCCCAACTGTGTCACTAGGGTAGTCACCTGCCCCTGTAGGGCATCCCTCTGAACTGTGATAGTGGCTAAGTCAGGCTGCCCTGGCCTTGGTGGTACTGCCCATAGCTGTGCTGCCCACCACTATCTATATCTATCTGTCACTCTGACATCATCAATTTGCCAGTCTACTGCCTACTCCTCCTGCCCTATCGGCACTGTTGGCTATGGTAGAGGCATAGGCCTCTCCACGTCATCCCTCCTATACTGTGGGAAGGGTGGAGGCACATCCTGTGGCAACCCAAACTATCATCTTACCCTGTCTATAGGTATCATCTCGTGCTCCCGGACACGACATCCCTCTATCCATCTGAGCAGTTGTAGCTCATCCAGCTCCATGGCCATCTACCTATATGATGGGAAGCCCACATACGGCCTCCAAATGATGTCCACACTAGATAACCCCTCTAGTACACACCTGTAATATGCTACATCATGTGTAGCCCTGACAGCCCGATGCTCTCCAACAGTAGGTACCCATCGCCTGTAGCCTACTCAGACCAAGCCCACCTCAAATGCATCTGGATGGGGCATACCAACTAGATGCACACACATGATGTGCTCATATGCCCAACAGTGTAGTAGAAATGTGCAACACAGGCTGAACCTTCGTAACCTCCCATAGGCCCATAACTCTCTATATAACTACACCAAGAATGTTGGTGCCCATGCAAAATGGGTCCTATCCTCCATCATGTCATGAAGAACCCCCATCAATTCCCATGGGAATCTCCCACCCTCACATCTGGCAATGCAAAAACAACAAACTACCTCCATAATCAGAACCACTAACCTCATCTCCTCAGGATGGGCCCTGTACATGTCTCCATAACTCAGGCTGGTGCTATGGAACCACAACTCTGCCAGCCCCTCACCGAACACTGTCAACATCAACTCCTCAGATGCCTCTGAGGTAATGGAATACACCTGCATCCCCACTATCGGTAACTGCAGGATCCTATACACATCCTCCAAGGTGACTGTGATCTCACCCGTCGGCAGATGAAATGTGTTAGTCATTGAATCCCATCTATCGATAAGAGTGACCATCAGGCTCGGCTCCCAAACTATGTGTCTGTAGTGTCTGACCCCAATCAGGCTGACATCTACAACATGGTGCCACTCCTCAGCTGTCGTGCTCCCTCGTACTGATACTAATAGGGGTGGTACCCTATCTCGCATCCGTAACTGGTCCCTCGCCTGCATCCAACAAACCATAACATGATTAAACCTCGACCATACCCACATTCACCCTGGACCTCCCCACCTATTCCCAAGATCCTTCCTACTCATGACCTATCTCCCTCTCCCCCAACCCTCAAATCACCCCTATTTATACCTATTATCCCATTTATACCTATTTTCATCCCTTGAATCATACCTATTTATACCCATTTCCTATTTTCCCTTCGAAACTACCTTCCTATCTCAAGACCTATCTCCCCCACCCACCCCCTCTCATTTGATGGCCCATTTTTCTCTAAATACCAACCAACATCGGTTCTTATTGACCGGCAATGGTCTCCCAAAACTGGCATCGGTCACCTCATCCTTGACCGATGCCGGCTAACTCCCACCGACGTCGGCCAACCCTTGACCGACGTCGGTCACTGTCGTGGCATCAAATCCACCAAACCCTACCCTTTTTCTCTACACATTCTACCCTACCGACCTACCCTTCCCTACCCAAATCTCACCTCAACCCATCCCCACCCCTCTTTAACCTACATACCACTTCCTACAAGTCCTATTTCATCAATCCTCCTTCCAAATTCAAATTTTGATTTCCCCCCAAACCCATTTTTACCCAAACCCGATTTATACAAACAAATTCATCTAACAAACGTAGAATGGGACCGAATCCTACCTCGTCGCGATGTTGTCTCCATGGGGGCATGTCGGGCCACTGCACTGGTGGTCCACCTGACCCCTCTCCTACCTCTGCCATCACCGAATGCCCTCCTCACCTCCAACCAACCAAATCACTCACAATAATCTCATGGACCTGCCTATCGAATGAATGATCACCCACTCTGAGGCTCGCCAACTCAACTCTCCATCTTGCTCCATCACTTTCCACTTTTCCACCACTCCTCTGTCATTTTCTACTATTGGAAAATGACAAATGATTCTGCAAAAAGTGGAATTTTCCTTTTTAATCCCAATCCGCTATGACCGATGTCGGTCATATTTGTGCCCTAGTCAATCGACGTCGGTCAACATGTAACCGACATCGGTCACACTTCAAACTAGTTTCCCTTACCCCGCTCCCTTTTCACCTGTCACCACTCATGCTCACCCACTTTTTATCATTCTGGCCACCCATTGAAACATACCTACAAGCCCAACCTACCCCTACATTTCCTTTGTTGTGTCTTAGGAGTTGTTATTTTACCTATACCTTGGCCTTACCTGTGCCATGACCTATTTTCCTGAACTTGACCTACTTGGTGTGACCATTGACCTTATGTACTCGCTATACCTTGTGATGTTGTTACCTATGTTGTTTTAGCCTAACAACCATACCTTGCCTATTGTCGTGTCATTTATCCTGACCAAACCTTTGGTGTACCGGAGCATACCTAAACGTTCCTGCACCTGACCTATGTTGTGTTTCTCGACCATATCCTATACCTTGGATACCTGAATCACTTCACCCTTGTTTGGATAAACCTATCGACCTTGGACGATGTAGAGTTTGCAAGCTCTTCAACCTGGTACCGTGTTGCAATCTATACGTGTGCGTGCATTTGATTGCCATTACCCATGACCTGATTTTGACCATGACCTACTACCCATTACCCGAGTTGACCATCACCCTTTCCCTCAATACTCAAACCTTTCCCCACCTATCTTCCCCACCTACACCTTTATCAAACCACTCACTGATTCCGTCTTACACCTCATCAGTGCCTGGTTTGAGGGGGATCACCTTCACCCACACATGGGGCAATCACTTCCTATTTTTGTCAGCGTCGCTTACCAATACAAGCTACGCAACAAAAAGGGGAAAAATGTAGACACCAAAATTGGGTCACACTCCCCTTGGTCCCCTTTCGAATAACCAACTTAAACACATTCACCTAACCATGACCCTTATACCCCACATTAATATTAATTTAATTATTTACAATTAAATTAATACTCATCCTCACTTCATTCATTATTTAATTACCTTAATTAAAACCAATTTCCACCTCACCCCACCACCTCACCTAGACACCTCACCATAGACCTATTCATAACATGTTTCCATAACTAACTAAGACTTAGCCCTACTTACCTTAATGAACTAAGACTTAGTATAACCCTAAAAGCACATGCCTATTCTTCCTCTAACCACTTTCCCATGTATCTAAGTGCAACGTTCCATTTAGACCTGACACAAATGAGAAAAAGCTGGAAGAGGATAGCCAAGATCTGCTATTTTAGGCAACCTAGGATATCCCACCTTAACCGATGCCGGTCAACCCGAAACCGACGCCGGTAACCCTAAACCATCGTCGGTTACCATATAACCATTTTGGTAACCTTGTTTGAGAGGTTAGACACATTCTTGAGTTTTGGAGCAAAGGAGATCTACATGCAAGCAAGAACCAGAGCTCTTTCACACATCCAGGTAGCCATAGCCAACACAACCATTGATCAGAAGGTATTTGCATTCACAGGAGCATTCCGGGAAGCACTGCCATGACACTGATCACCATTTCACTGATCAACCATCACCACCACCCAGCCATTGAACCTGCACAATAGTAAGTGTGTCTCTAACCTGCACCATTTCATTTCTATTCAGTTTATAAGAGTTCTTCACCTTTGTTTATCAACCATCAATTGTATTTTCACCCCACCACTATTGCCTTTCTATGAACCCAACCATTCCCATCACTCATAACCCTTTTAATCACCTCTATCTACTCTTGAGTACCTCTGAATATTCCCAACATCTCCCCTAGACCTAAACCAACTCCTTACCATCTCTGATTCAGTCTCAGACAAATCCCCAAAACCATGAACTATTGAGTTATTACCACCAGCAGTAACCGGTTCGTCATCGGTTCTTACTAAACCATCATCGGTCATACCAGACCGATGTCGGTCTCTGTATTTGGCAGTCCTGCTAATACAGATCCCAATAACCTTTTCCAAGTGACCAAGAATCTGACCCTAACCTATTCCAACACCTTAATTATTTACATCATTTCCAGTTTTGGTCATAACCTAGCCTATTATGTTATATTTTCTTATTATATTTGGATGAGATACCTAAATCATATCAACTACAGTAGGATTTATTTATTTATGTTATTTCTTACATTAAATTGTATTAAACATAGTGGGTTGACTACCACCGAGGAAGTATCACACTTCCTGGATCTAGCACACGCTAGGCAGCCCACTGACATATATTATTTAACTCTTTTTGTGGTCTTGTTGTGTATTTCAGGTAGTTCCTCCTAGCCAAAAGGAATCTCTCATAGTTAGCATTGGATCATGAAGTTCAGAATCCACACAAAAACCTTCAAAATGACCATCACAATAGGTATTCCTCCTTGGCCCACACCCTTGCTTGCAAAAATGGAAGAGGAGGTGAGAGGATGTGATAATGGGGAATGCCAAAAAAGAGTGAAAGGTGAAGATTTATAGTAATGGGGAAAGGAAAGAAGACAGATCATCCTTAAGAGGGACTATTAAGTGAGATCACAATGCCACATGAGTGGTTAAGTAAGATTGCCAAATAGAGGATGAAGATAGTGGTGATAAGAAGATGTGATGATGGGAAATGAAGAGAAAATATGGATGGTGAGAATGTAGAGTGATGGGCAAGTGCAAGATGAAAGGTCATCCTTAAGAGAGACTCTTAAGTAAGATTTTCATGCCACTAGAATGGTTAAGTAAGATCACCAAACCGATAGGGATGATATGCAAGGAGAAAGACAAAATTGTATTGGGTATAGGGGTGGAATGGTTGGTTGAAGAAGATGATCATGATGAGAGGTGAGAGAAATAAGATGGGGGAAATATGATGGGAGGGGGAAAGGCCATAGGGAAGATCAACCTTAAGAGGGACTCTTAAGTAAGATTGTCATGCGATAGGGATGGTTAAGTAGGATCACCAAGCTGAAGAAGAAGAAGAATGATGGTAGAGTTAGTGGGAATATGGTATGACAAAATGAACTAAAGGGGAACCCTCAAGTGAATTCGCCATACTACAAGAGCATGTAAGAAGGATAAGCAGGCATAAGATGGATTCAGGGAAGGATGAGAAAAGAGTGAGTGATGTATGCCAGAGTGGAAGAGGAGGTGAGATGAGGTGATAAATAGGAAGAAAGGAAACAAAGGAGTGTAACATGAATGGATGAAGGAATATATGTGGTGGAGGGCAGAGAGTGTGAGGGGAATCCTTAATTGGGATGCTTGTGTGGTGAGAGTAATGATGCAAGAATGAGAAGCAGAAGAGGTGGAATGGGAAGATGTGTGTGGTGGTGATTGTTGTTTGATGAGAGGGAAAATGGTGGAGAAGCTTCTACATTGGGAAGATCTTAGGGAGAGGGTATACCTCCACCGAGGATCCCATATAGAAGGGGTTATTAAGTAAGATTGTCAAGCGGGAAGAAAAAGAGTGAAAGGAAAGAATACAAATGGGTGAGAGGGGAGAAGAATGGTGAGAAGGGTAATATGGGGATAAGTGGCGGAGGAGTAGAAATGAGGAGAGAGGATGAATGGATCAAATACATGGTGATCATGGTGGGGGAGGAGGAGTTGTTGGATAGTGAATGCTACTTGAGAAAGATCTTCAAGTAGGATTTGTAAACTACAACGGTGATCAAGTAGGATTCCCAAACTGGGGAATGTATTAGTATGGGTGAATGGATGGGGTGCAAAGTAAGATTTTGATCATGCAGGAAGATACTCACGTGATGAAAAGCATCTTAATTTTAATATAGCACATAAGAGGATGCATTGTTATATAAAAGATCAGGATGACTGGACTGTAATATTTGTGATAGTATAGACAGGGGCCATCAAAAAGGTTTGATACCCCAGTAGGATATGCAAGTGTAAGAGAGGATAGATAGAGGCCATCAAGAAATTATGATGCCCCAATACAATATGCAATCAGATAACATAAGTATATTAGAGAGAACACCAGGATACATAAAATCAAGATGCCCCCTGTAGTATATCAAGATACAAGAAAGTAATTAATAACTTGTATCTAATAATGCAACACAAGAACCAATAAACATGTCCCTAATGTGTTCCATAGTGAGGATTGATCGGATGTGCCCCCAAGCAGTGGTACAAGGACATAAAAAAGGATTGGGTAATTATCCTCAAACAAGGAAACAGTGAGAGCCAGATTCACCCCAAACAAGGATTCACATGAAGAGAAGTGGTGTGAATTTGATAGTCATAAGGTGATTGGATCATTATTTGGGTATAATAGTTCAAAGGATGAATTATGTTGATGATTTTAGAGTTTTTGCAATTTTGTGGAGTTTGCAGTTTAATTTTTTTTAGAATTTTATTTTTTGTGATTTTTTATTTATTTTTGATTTTGTGGATGTTTTTGGAATTTTGAAATGTTTTCAAATGTTTTTGTATTTTGGATATTTTCTAATTTTGAAGATTTTCTGATTTTTTTTTGTAATTTTGAAGATTTTCTAATGTTTTTTGTAATTGTGAAGATTTTCTAATGTTGTTGGATTTTTGGATTTTATACTGTTTTTTTGGATTTTTGGAGATTTTCTAATGTTTTTGGATTTTTGGAGATTTTCTAATGTTTTTTGGATTTTTGAAGATTTTCTAATGTTTTTGGATTTTTGGATTTTTACACTGTTGTTGGGAATTTATGGACCAGAATGCAAACTTATTTTGAGAGGTGATAAACCAATATATTGTCCATATGTACCGTGTTCCTCGTGGTAACTCATGCTCTGAATAACACAAAAATTCTCATTCCATTGGCAGGATATGTTGGTGATGATATGATGAAAAGAAGTCCAGCTCCATTCTTGACTCCACACAACTAGTAAGATGCGAGGGCTCATCACTGAGAATCAAGAAGGACGCAGGATGTAGATAATGAATATAGAGAGAAATGCTAACAATAATCCCTTTGGGAAATCATGACTCAATTCTTCTTAAGGTTACTGAACCATTTTCAAAATGACTTTTGCTTTATGGGTCACATGCTAGACTTAGACAATTACGTGGCCTACTGATTGGTAAGATATGAGGTGAAGGGATAGTTCTCTCTTCACTTAGGCATCTAAATTACTTCTTTGGGGATTTTATAATTGTAAGCACTTTCAGATTGATAAGATGTTGTATTTATTGTAATGACTCCCTGTGCCTTGCCCCATGCTACTAGTAAGAATCAAGGGCTCATCACCATAGACAAAACATAGGTGAGTACATTTTATTGGTTGTTTTTAATTTGTTTTTTTAAATTTTGTGAATGAACCTCTATGCTTTGCCCCATGCAACTTGTAAGAGGAAAGGGTTTATAATTGAAGACAATATGTAGATGAGTAAGGGCACCTTCCTCCATTCCCAATCTCACACTACCAGTAAGAAGTGTGGGCTCAACACCAAAGACTATGAAGGATGAAATATGTGACAATGAATTATTCATAATTTATTGAATTGATGGAATTTTACAATAGTGCTTTGTATTTGGGAAGGAATGTTTGCCCCCAATCTCAGCCCCACATGACTAGTAGGATGCGAGGGTTCAACACCGAAGACTGAGATGGACGATCAAATGAACCGGGTACAAAAATTTTGAGCTTTGTTATGAAAGAGAGAATGTCTTTGAAGGGAATATATTGCCATCAGTAAGCTTCTAGGTATGACCATAGGTGAAAATGACTGAAAATGGGAGATATTATAAGAAGTATGAAGATCACAAACTTAATAGGATCTATATTAACACCTATCTCGTGATGATAAATATGAAGATGTGATTTTGATAATGAAAATATCTACCAATGGAAATGAATAACTTTAAATTATTCAGAGATAAGTTTGACAGAAGGAACAATGTACATGTCGTTGTTTCCCGGAATAGTGAACTCCTCAAGGATAAAATTTCTTTAAATGAACTACATTCATTGGTTCATCAAGTTCTTGACCATCTTCAGTGGCCAAATTATAGGCTCCAGAGCCAAATTTAGCTATAATTACATAGGGTCCTAACCAATTAGGCTCAAATTTTCCTTGTTTTTCTCACTCTTTAGTGGTATTCTTTTGATTTTATTTTAAAATGAGGTCACCAATTTTGAATTCTCTGGGTCTTACCTTTTTATGATAATTGTGTGTAATCGGTTTTGATAAACTTGAAGATGATTGAGGGCATTAAGTCATTTTTCATCGAGAAGCTCAAGCTCTTAGATCCGTGACTGTCGATATTCATCCTCATTAATTACATCTTTAAGGGAGATTCTCAAGGATGGGAGTTCTATCTCAATAGGTAAAATAGCTTCACAACCATAAATGAGGGAAAATGGGGTCACTCCAGTAGGATGTGGTAAGCCCAAAGAGTGGGGTAAATTTGAGTATGCCAATTATGTCCATGGGTGTTGATAATTTTTTCCATGATGTATTTTAAAGTCTTGTTGGTTACTTCTGCTTGACCATTACCCTAAGGGTAGTATGGAGTGGACCACTTAAGTTTGATGCAGAAATATTTGGCGAGGTCTTTTACATCTTGATTTTTAAATGATTTACCATTATATGCAACAAGAGGGGATGGAACACCAAATCAACAGATGAGATTATTAAAAATGAATTTCGATATTTGGCTACCAGTAACATAGGTGAGAGGCATAAATTCCACCCATTTAGTGAAGTAATCAGTAGCGGTAATGATGAACTTATGTCCATTGGATGATGTTGGTATGATTTTACCGATGAGGTCAAGTCCCCATTGAGAGAAGGGCCATGGTGTGGTTATCGATTGCAATGTTTGGGAAGGTGCGTGGATAAGATTGCCATGCTTTTGACATGCTTGACATTGTTTGACAAAATGGCATGTGTCACTTTCCATGGTGGGCCAATAATATCCAACTCGCAGGATTTTCTTGGCTAAGGCTATACCATTTGTGTGCACTCCACAGATACTAGAATGGACTTCAGTTAGGACACTCGAGGCTTCTTCCTGATTAATACATCAGATTAGGGTGCCATCATATTTGCTATAATGGTATAATGAAAGGCATGTTGTGCTAAAGTACATTTATGCATTGGTTTCATGTCTATAGGAAATGTTTTATCACAGATGAAGGTGTAAAGATCATGGTACCAAGGGTTATTCAGACCCACGATTTCACATACCATAATGTTTTCAGGAAGATCATAGGCATGAATTAAGAGATGTTATACAAGAAAATGTGTCTGGGGTCGATTAGATGTGATTTATAATAAGGATCCAATAGTTTCCATAGCGTCAACATATTTATTATGAATTCTAGGGATTTGATCAAAGCTAATTAATAAAAAATAACTTCAAAGGCTATCCACCATGTGATTATATGGGATAAGTTTTTCATCCTTGACCTAATATTCATCAGTAACTTGTTTGATGATAAGTAAAGAATCACCAAATACAACTAACTCTGTAAGATTCCAAGATATAACTAGTTTTAATCTTGCGATTAGAGCTTCATATTCTTACGATATTGTTTGTACATGGGAATGCTAATCGAAATGATTTGGGGATGATGTGTCTGCTAGGTGTGATAAGAAAAATACTAGCTCATGAGCCATGGAAATTACAAGATCCATTAAAAATAGAGTCCAAGCTGGCACGATGTCTATGTACAGAAGATATTCATCAGGAAATTCAAAATGGAGTGGTTCTGTGCCAGGAAGGGGTGCCTCAGTAAGTTGGTCTACAAGGGTTGGTCCTTTAATTTCTCTATACGGAACAAACTCGAAGTCAAATTCACTAAGTAGTATGACCCAACTAGACATTCTTCCTGTGAGAATGGGTCGGGATAAGAGATACTTGAGGGGATCAATCTTGGTGATCAACTTAGTTGTGTGATTGAGAAAGTAATGACATAACTTATGGAATGCAAAGGTGACCGCCAAGCATACTTTTTTGATTTGGGAATAACATACTTCATGCTCAATAAGTGTTTGACTAAGGTAGTATACAACCTGTTCTTTTTCTTGATCATTGTGTTGTGCTAATAGAGCTCCTATGGCATGTTTAGTGGTAAGTATAAAGCAACATGGGTTTATCTAAAATTGGTGACATAAGAAATTGTGGGATAGAGATGTATTCTTTTAACTTAGCAAAATAGTCTTGATAATTGTGGTTCCAGTGGAATTGTGCATCTTTCTTGAGTAATTGGTTGAAGTGATGGCACTTATCAGCCAACTATGATATGAAACGATAAATAGATTGGATTTTTCCCTAAAAACTGTGTAATTTTTTTAGGTTTTGAGGAGGAGGCATTTCCATAATGGATTTGAATTTTGCAGGATCCACTTCTATACCTCTCTGTGAGACAATAAACCCTAACAATTTACCAGAGGTCACCCCAAATACACATTTCTTTGGGTTAAGATGAACCTTATACTCACGTAATCTATCAAAAATGTGTCTCAACACACCTGGATGTCCTATTTGTGTTTTTTATTTTGCTAATATATCATCAACATAATCTTCCATGATATCATGTAACATATCATGGAAGATGACTGACATTGCTCGTTGATAGGTGGCACCAGCATTTTTCAAGCCGAAAGGCATGACCTTATAACAGAAGGTGCCCCATGGTGTAGTAAATGTCATTTTATGTTGATCCCCTTCAACAATACGTATTTGATTGTAACCAGAAAATCCATCCATTAAGGAGAGCATTTCATGGCCTACCATAGAATCAACAATCATGTCTATGTTTGGCAAGGGAAAGTCATCTTTGGGACAAGCCTTGTTAATGTCTGAGAATTCTATGCATATCGTGATGCCAGGAGTTTTCTTAGCTATGGGAACTATGCTATATATCCATGCCGAATAATCAATAGGTCGGATAAAGTCAAATTCCAAGAGTTTCTCGAGTTCAGCTTTGACAAACAATGCTACTTGGGGATGCATTTTACGTAGTTTTTGTTTCACAGGATTTGCATATGGATGCACCACAAGGTGGTGTACTACAAGAGATGGATCTAGGCCTGGCATGTCCTTATAGGTCCATGCAAAGATATCTTGGAATTCAATAAGGAGTGTTGTGAATTCTATGCATTCTTGGTCAGACAGACTAATGCCAAGTTGTAAAAATTTTGGTTGTTTGATGGTTCCAATGTTTATGTCTTTAGTTTCTTCTACAAGCATTTTAGATGTATCCTTTTCGGAGAATGATGCTAATGGTTGATGTAAGTCATCATCGGTGTCGAGTGATTTGGGGGAGTTGGCACAAGAGTTTTGTGTGTTATGTTTAGAATTTTTATTGACATGTTTTTTTGATAGGGTGGTGATGAGATTTTGAACATGTGAAATTTTTTGTTTGCATTTCTAATCCAAAATTTCTGAAGGTGAAGGATCCAAATATTTTATTTCTTTGCCAAAATAGACCAATTCATCTAGATTGATTTCAAATCCTTTTCTATGGTCGAAAGTAGGGATTTGATCATGAGTTCCAAGGAATTATTCGATGGCTTCATCATTTTGGAACATGTCCATGGCCACATGATGTGATTGGCCATGGTCTATGAGAGTTAGATGTGTAGGCTCAAAATCGATGACATTAACGGATAAATGTTCAAAGCAAAGATGTGTTTTAATGAGGTCCTCAAAAAGGCTATGTGTAGACGTCGTGTCACTATCAGAGCTGGTGTCATTGTTATCACTTAAAATTAATACAGGAGTAACATCAAATACCTTGAAACCCAGACCATGTTTACCATGATGTTGTGTGCAATTGATTGGGTCTAAATGACCTTGTTCATTTGGACCGAGTCCTTTACCCTTCCATCGCATGTTTTTCATTATTCAATGAGCTTTGGTAAATTGAGGGGACTCATAACAGGGAGAAAATTCGTCATTATATAACCAAGATCCTGAAGAACTTGGAATATGTTCATTGTCGAGATAACCAAATTTTTTCCAAACTGACTGTCCCATTTGGTAAGTGGGATGGATTCTCAGATGCAGAGTGTTGGGTTTTCCATAGTTGTGTGGGGATTTGTTGATGTAAAAGGAGTCTTCCACCTTTTGAAATTGATATTCACCACATCCTTTGTCAATAATTTTGAATGTGTGGGATGGGGACCAGTAGGTACCTCATGTGGCAGGGAAGTCAGTTTGGTAGTTCTAAAAGATGAAGAAAATGGGTTATAAGAAGAAGGGGGTGGATTAGAGGATGAAGTTTGGTTAATCGAAGGAGAAGGTATCTTAATAGAAGAGGTATGGTTGGATGAAGAAGGTTGACTAGGAAAGGAAGAAGATGTTGTGGTGGAAGAATAATTGTTGTTGGAAGAAGAAGCTTGATTAGTGGAAGAAGATGATTGATTAGTGGGAGGAGGACTGGTTGAAGATTGTTGATTAGCGGAAGAGAATGGATTGGAAAATGTGGTTTGGTTAGAAGGTGATGGTTTCAGATCATATTTAGGGAGTGTATCTAGATTGAAATGTGTTTCCTTAGGGATTACGTGAGGTGGAGCATACTTATCTATTGATGGACAATAGTGATCATGTCTATATCGTCCTTTGAGGAATCTAGAATACTCAAAGGGTTGAGGATCCGCATGCAGTGTAAATTCTTTGTCCAAATGAGGAAATTTAATACATTGGTAGAATGTTGATGGGAAAATTTTCATGGTATGAATCCATGGTCAGTCAATGAGAATGTTATATGTGACTTCTACATCCACCACATGACATATCATTTCTAAGTGATGGGTCCAACTTGGAGAGGTAACGTGATTGTGCCTTCAGACTTTCTTTCAATATTATCATACCTAGGAATGGTTATGATGTTGTTTTGTAAATCATTTTAGGTGTAACCTAGGCAGCGTAAGATTTTCATGGAACAAATATTCAATGCGGATCCATTGTCGATTAATATGTGCTTGATCTTACGATGAGTTATATAACCCTCGACGTATAAAGAATGATTATTAGCGATGTTGGGATTAAGAAGGTCAGTGGGACCAAAGGATAAAATAGGATTGGGTACCGTAAGATGTGCAATTAAAGCCTAGAATTGTTGTGAATTGATGTCCTCGGGGACACGAGTGTTATTCAATGTTTGCATAAGGATGCATTGTAGTGCGGGAGAAGAATTAAGTAATTCCATGATGGAAATTTGTGTTGTAGTCTTCTCCAATTGTTTGACAATATTGAATGATGGCACAGGTTGTGGAGTGGAATTGGTGGTGGAATTAGATGGTGGATTAGGAGGTGGTGTGGGAGACGAAGTAGCATTTTTTTGTTACAGGGACCCACATTATTTTTTGTCTAGTGGTGATCACATAGTCAGTTCTGATCTTTATAGTTGCCACTAAGTCTTGGTCATAGTCTATGGTCGAGATGACTGAGTCATACTCAACATTGCTTGATGATTGGCCCTTATCCTTTGAATTATCATTGTGGTTAGGGAAGGGGTTTTTGAACATGTTAAGTTTTTTGTTGGGTGTTTTTGTCTCAGAAGTATTTTCAACTTCTATGTCTCCACGTTCAATCAGGTCTTGGACGTAATGGTGGAGTTGCATGCATCGATCTGTAGAGTGCCCTTTTATGCGATGGTAATCACAATATTCATTGTCCTTATACCAATTCAGTTTGGGTTGTCCTTCTTCGAAGGGTTTGACGATGGGATACGTAATCATGTTGGCATTTTCCAAGTGATGAAAGACACTAGATAGGATTTCTCCAAGAGGATCACCTGTCCCGAGAAGGAGCTTCCTTTCTAGGGATTATGATTGGTTGTTTGGATTTGAATGTGTTGATCGGATTGTTTTGAATGTTTCAAACATGGTGAGAATCAGTAATGCCATTGTTGACTATATTTCAGTTTCGGTTAAAGAATTTGGATTTTTCCTGGTTCTGAGGGGTGTCTCTATGAGGTTGGTCCCTAAAGGGTGTTTTAAGTAAGCCCTTAGAAATGAGGGATTTTTTGATTTGTGTTCCCTTTTCAATGACTTCTTCGAAATTACTTAGACAATGCATTTGCATGTGGAATGATAATTTGGCATTGAGATTTGGAACAAAAATGCTAACCAATTGTCTTTCGGGTATTGAGCAGGGAAATCTGCTTGCAATTCCTCGCCATCATTGTAAAAAGGAGGTGAAGTTTTCATTGGGCCTTTGTCTAGTGTTACAGAGATCGAGCATGGTTATTTCTGAGTCTAAGTTGAAGGAAAAATGTTTGACAATTTTTTTGATAAGTCTGTGAATGTCGTGATTGACCCTTTGGGAAGATGGAGAAACCAGTCTAAAGCCTGTCCTCCTAAACTTTGAGGGAATAATCATAAAAGATATGTGTCACGATAAGAAACTTCCTGACATTGCATGTAAAATTCCTTGACATGTTCACGGGGGTCACCTTTGCTTTTGTATTTATCAAATTTTGGGATTTCGAAGGATGATGGAAATGGTAAGCATAATATTTCCGTATCAAATGGGTAAGGACATAGTTCTTCAAAGTTGAATTGTTTTGATTGTTTTTGTAGTCCTTGAATGGTGTCTTTCATATGTTTCCATTCTTGTGCGAATGGAGAGGCAGGGGATGGGTTATCAAGAATTTCATGAGTATTGGGGTCTGGATTGGAGTCTTTTAACCTTTCAGCTCTAGCAGTTGCTTCCTCAAGTTTCTTTGTTAAGTCTTGGATTTTGGTGAATAAATCGTCGACCAAAGAGCTATTTGGATTGTTTGGTATTTCTTTGTGATAACTTGATTCACCATTGTTGATAAGTTTGTTTAAATTTTCAGTCCCGAAGTCAGGGGGTAGTTTTTCCCCCATGGCTAGGATGCGTAATAGATATTCATTCTTGTTTTGTTCTATCACCCTATTTACTTGTTCTTGTTCTTCATTGGTGAGTTCTGGTTGTGACTTCTTCATCATCATTTTCATGATTGTGACTATGTGTGAATACCATGATGAGATAGGTGTGTGCCTGATTAAGCTGTAAAAAGTGGTTATGAATTTTGAGCAGGCGTGATTAAATGAGAACTTGATTGCTTTGGATTTGGCTTGAATAAGCTCGTGATTATTGATAAGGAGAGTAACTCAAACAAGTTATCTCAATATGATTGTGATATAACTCGAGATGAGCTATTAGGGAATTTGTGTCACGTTGTGTAGATTTGGCTTGAACAAGCTCTGGATTGTTGATGGGGAGAGTAACTCAAACAAGTTAATCTCAATATGATTGTGATATAACTCGAAATGAGTTATGAAGGGATTTGTGTCGGATGTGATTTTGATAAACTCGATAGTTGACAAAATAAGGAGTGAACTCAAACAAGTCTCCTAATATCAGTTTGATATAGCTTAAAAACATGCTATGGAGGATTGGTTGAAGCAAGCTAATGAAATTGGTGCGATGTTTTGGTCTTCATTGTTGGATTGAAATTCAATGTTTTGCTTGGTATTGAATTGAAGTTGAGAAATGGTGTTGTGGAACACGACTAGGGTTTGAAATTTTATAATGAACACATTGATATCAACCAAGTTTTATGATAAAAGTAATGCTAAACTATTTTGTTGACAAACAACAAGCAGTCATGTGTATCAAATTATTTTGGCTCAAGAGGTAAATTCTTCAGGAATGATCATTGTTTCATGCAATCATACAAGTATGTTGTGGAATGATGGATGCAGGATCTTATCACTCCAAAAAGATGTGTCCTCTGATATACCCTAGTCCTGATATACCTAATTTTGTACGGGGAAAAATTGGTACGGGGAACCCTTAAAGCACTAGAGGAGACTCACCAATTCTTACTTTTCCTGCTTCGGAGTGAATCACCACGTCCAAAATAGGTTTTGTGAAAAGGTGGAAGGTGATGGGGGGATGAATGTGTATGGTGTCCTTATAACTCCCTGAAGATTTACAGGGACAATGCCCAGGCTTCATTGTTACAGCTATTTAGGTGTGACTCGCATGCTCCACATGACAACATTACCTGTAAGTGAAGAGTAGGGGTGAGGTAAATACCGAACGTTGTGATGAGACTATGTCTCAAAGTGTAATGCAGATGCAAATGTTGTTGGTGCATGGTAGTCAAGTCCACGTCACCGGTGTAGCTTTGGTGGTGATGAAATCCACCTCTACTACGTGCAAAAACAAGAATGATGATGTGATTATACGCAAGGTTCTTTCCAACTTGAAATAAATTACTGGTGGAAAATGACAGCGTACCTGAGCGTGCTAATTTTTTTTGGTTTCAGCAGTTTTCTTTGAATGGTGGTACTTTTGTGGGAAGGTTAAAATTGTTTTTTTGACAATATTCTAGGAACATGGTCCTACAAGAAACAAATTAGTAGTTATCCTGCAGACAAAATGTTAGAAAAAAAATCATCGTGGTTGTTTTTTATTTTCTAGATCACTCGAAGGCGCAGGAAAAGAGCATACACAACCAACAATCGATCAAATTATGAAGAAACAAAAAATTGAAGAGACAAGTTAGTTAATGACAAAAAATAGAGCTAATTTGAATTATTTTAATTAACATACAAAAGGCCCTATTAGTACAAAATGTTGATTTAAATTTGTCGATTTAATTGGGGATCCTGTAATGTTAGAACAAGAAAATAAATAATCGTGACCGTTTCTGATTTTCCAGATTGCTCGAAGGCGTATGAAAAGAGCATACACAGATACAATTGGGATAGAATTTGGTAAAAATCTTAATAATTATTGTACTTAATTGTGATTGCGAAAAAGCGATAATGATTATCTTCACAAAAAAGAAAAAAAACAACAAAAGAAGAGTTTTAAAATGTTACCAGAAGTGTCGTCGTGAAAAGTTGTAATGTAAGACAATTTTTTTTGTTTTGGAAGCTCTGGGGGGCCTCCAGTGTGCAAAAGATGACTGGGAATGTGAACCTGATAATTTTGGCTAGAGAGGTGCAAAAAGGTCTTGTATTATAAAAAAAAGGTCATGCAAGAAAATGATTAGTAGTTTGTACCTGCACACAGTGTTAGTAGAATGATCACTAAAAATAATTATTTAAAATTGAGAAGTGTTAAAAAACAAAAAATTAAATTGATAAAAGAACATGTGGAGATTG
The DNA here is from genome assembly GCA_019776745.2 of Taxus chinensis. Taxonomy (NCBI): domain Eukaryota; kingdom Viridiplantae; phylum Streptophyta; class Pinopsida; order Cupressales; family Taxaceae; genus Taxus; species Taxus chinensis. The sequence goes on from CM034157.1 coordinate 98,404,339, forward strand.
TGAATGAGGACGCCAAAAAACACAAAACATGATTACTAATGATCGTGTAAAATAATTAGGAAAAAGCGATAAATATCACATGATAAGTTGGAAAATGGAGCACGAAAAAGTAAGTCCGTTTACGATCGTAAATTGTCATAAAAGAAAGTTACAAAATTGATCATGTAAGATGAATTGCGAAAATGGTTAAGGAGGGCACATCAATCGACCAATAATTATTAGATGAACTTGAATCAAGACTAGAAGAATTAAGGACTAGATGAATGTAAATTGAAACTAGCTTAATGATGAGATTAAATTAATGACTAAATTAATTGATTGATGAGGTATAAATATGAATGGAATAAAATTATTGGGTGACATAATAGAATAAACAATTGAATAAATGTACAAAGCTAACGGAAATTGTATTGGAAAGAAGTGACTGAAAGGGAATTAATAAAAAAACTAACAAAGCTACGGTACTAAAAATAATGCAAATGTGGACCCGACCGAGTGGCAAATAGGAGCTTAGTTGTTGAGTGGGGTAGACAATGAGGTGATGTTTTTTTGGAAGGATTAATAGATTGACAAGAAATAACTTGAGCTAAGGGTATGGTGAAGTTAGCAGAGGGAATAAGATGTGGTTAACGAGGATTTGCAATGGGAGCTCAAGCGGAGAGAAGGATGGTCGAGCAAGGGAGGAAATGTCTATGCAGGACAGTGGGTTGGGAGAGATTGGGGAGGGAGTTGGAGGGATCGCAGAAGGGAGAGCAGGGAGGATTGGATGAGGAGCTGTGGACAGATGTTGCATAGTTGGGGATCAAGCTATGTTGAGGGGTGGAAAATAGGATAGAAAAGGTGTGGGTAGTTGAGTTAGGGGGCTACAATGTGGGTAACCGGGGTAGTGGGGGAAGGAGTCTATGTGGGTGTAGGAAGATAAGTGGTGAGTGGAGAGAAGTGGAAGAAGGGCTACCTGTAGAAAGGGGGAGTGGTCTGTGGAAGGCCAAGGGGGATGGGAATGAAGGAATAACGTGTAGGGGATAGGATTAGAGTCAGGTCAGGGGTAGGAAATGGGGTGTGGCCAAGTGGTCTGATATGTGGGAACCGGGACATGGATGTTGGACATGGGGATTGTGGGGATCAGGCTTGGGATAATGGGATGTGGGTCTAGAGATGTGAGAGACGAGTGAGTAAGGGATTGGGTTATGGCTGAGTGACCAAGAGAGTTAGGGAGAAGATGGTCTGGAGAGCTTGGGAAGGGGTTAGGGGAAACAATAGGCTTAGGGTAGAGTTAGGTGGTTTTTTTTTTTAGAAATTTGATTATTTATTAAATACTATTTTTTATGTTTTGCATAGAGGTGTTAGAAGAAAAAAATCAAAATGGGTTAAATAAATAGATCTATATATAATTTTGATTTTTGAAAACATGATGTAATAACATTAAAAATGAGATTACATAAAAATAAAATAGGACGATTAGAGTTGTAAGATCTAGATATTAGATCAAAGATCTAAAGAAATAAATATTAAAATATTTTGTTTTTAATTTTTAGAAAGATCGAAAAGTATGATTTATGAGGAAACTATAGATGATTTTTCTAAGAAAAATGGATTAGCATGAAGATAGATTTCCGTACAAAAAATGATGACAAATTTGCTTTTTAAATAAATAAATTTATTTTCTGCTTTGGTTTCCCATGCCAAAAGATTGTTTTCTTCCTCTAACCCACAAGTATCCAGATCTGGTGATGGATTTTTTGCGTCTAAACATTGAGTTCCAAGGAGATAAAAGATATGACAAGCATCATAGTTTCATTATTACTATAACCTATATACGCACCACAAGACACCGCACAACAAAAGCACTTCCCATAGCATGAAGGTTAACCAAAGAAGGCCATAAGGCACAAAAAAGGAAATAATAGTGAACAATAATAAACAAAGAATGGATAAAACCACTAATTGGGAAATCAATGGTAACAGATCAAAGGTAACCGGGTGTGCCAGAATGTAAGCTAGGAAAAATATGTTGCCAACAAGAAAGTAAAACACTAACAATAATACCTCCTCCGTGATTCTGTAGCAAACCTCAGAATGGGCAAGGAAACATGGATGAGCCCTGATTGCATGATATGTAGGTGCTTTTCTCGAAACAGAGCAAGGCCTTCCTACAACAAGATCTACTTACTTTGCACCAAATGGATAAAAGGATTATGGATTTGGGATGCTTCAAGATGAGGCTATTTGGGCATTAGGATGAGGTGGAAGGATGCTCTTTGCTCAAAGGATGCAAGAGTTTAGACAGGGCATTCAAGCTTATTCTCTGTGTCCTTAGAGGGGAGGGGTAAGGTTGTATTTATAGCCTGGGGAAGTGATTAACTTAGATTAATTTAAGTAATCATGGTTTGAAAATGTGGGCAAGATTAGGTGAGTGGGGACCACAAAGAATGGGTGAGGATTTGAATTGAATTTTTAATTCATGAGTGGAGGATTTTAGGTGAGTGGGGACCACGAAGAGTGGGTGAGGATTTGATTTTGAATTTTTAATTCAATAGTAGAAAAACATGGAGAATAATGACATGTGGTAAGGATTAGGTTATTTTTAGATTTGAAAGGGATAATTAATAAAATTATATTTGATTAATTCAAAGTGTATTTTTGTGGGAAACGAGGTAGGGGAATTACAAATGATATGTGTTACTTTTCTTTGTTAAATTTGTGACTGGTGTTAGAAAACACAAGCACTGAGAGGGGAGGAGTGAATCAGTGCTTCTTCAAAATTCGAAAGAAAGTTTAAACCTTAGCAAATCTTCAATCTTTATTAAGCTTTACCATGAAGAAATAATGACATTCAAACATGAGCACATAATAAGTAAAAACTCATAAAGATAGTAGTTAATATGGGAAAACCTTGAAGTAATAAAAACCCATAAAAATAAATGCACTACTATGGACAATTGTCCCATAAGAGATTATAAAGATTCATTTTGTCGAGCACCTACTCAATTTGAAGCACCAACTCCAATAATTAAGTCAAACACCTACTTGACAACTTTTGCAAGCTCCTACTTGCATGGAAGTAACAACTCTCTATTTTTCTAAGAACCCACTTAGTCTTCACAAGGTTTTGATCACATTGATCTGACTTAGTTTCTTGAAACAAATTTTTTTTGATCACATACTCAACTCCTATATTTCATCCTCCGTCTACACACACCCTAATTCACCTATTTGCTCAATTTCTCATACTTCTGAAACTTTGTCCTCAAAATATATTTTTGATGCACATTTTAACATACATATACATGAGGATGACACTCTCTTGCATTTCTTCCACTTCCTCTTCTAACTCATTCAATTTCTAACCTCTTCAACTCGTTCAAAAGACTCTAAATGACATCACCTAAAATTGCCACAATGTAATAATTACATCTGCAGGGTATCAGTTACAAGTACAATCCTTGTATGAACTTTCATGACACTTTTAACACCTATGAGGAGCAAGAAAACATTACTAAACTCACTACACCTCTGAAACAACTGAAAATATTCCATATTGACATATGCAACCTTCATTTGCAATGGTTTATTCCTTTTCATACTAATTATCAGTGACAGTCTTCTTTAAACTTCATAAGCCATCATTACATAATGCAACAATGTTTGAAGGTGTGTGAGCATTACAAAATGCACTTTAGGCATTATTTAGCCCGGTCTTATACTACTATTTAGAAGGTTCTCAAGTGAATAAAGTACTAATTAATCCCACCTTTTGGCCACCTTTATTTTATATTTTATTTCATCATTCCCACATATTTTCCTATACATATCCACTTATTTCACAATTTCCCGACATTTTAGCCTAAACCGGGGTGCCCAAGCCTGTACTGGGGCACCCTGGTCCCACCTGGGGTGCCCCGATCCATGTTCCACTTTCCCGCTTCTTTTTGGGGTCTTTCTAGCCATTTTTCATCCTTATCTTTTTCCTAGTCAGCCATGTTGGGGTTAATTACGAAATTAGAGCAAGAGAACCCTATAAATATAAAGTTATGAGACCATAATGAGGGTCCTAACGTCACATACTACTATCACTCCATCTAGAGTTGCATCCATTGCATCACTTGCATCCACATAGTGTCATGCATCAAGGCTAGGAGATCTGCATCAACACACACAACATAGGGGGAGGATTCTATTCTATTCCATGCACACATGCTATTACATTTTCTATAGTTATTATTGCTCACTACTTCACAAAGTGTGACTGGCACAAGAGCACCTAGGGCACGACATGCACACACACACCAAAACTACATTTGGGTCTAAAATGTAGTGCAACACTCAGTGATAAGACCACTAGTTTGGCGGCTGAGGTCAGTCTGACCCATTCATTTGCATATTTTATTTTTCTTAGGGTTTTGATACTTCCTTCTTTCTTACAGGTCGTCACTTCATTATTCAACACATTCAACGCAACTCAAAAAATCTAATGTGATGGAAATAGAACACTTTAGAATACCTTGTGACCCTATAAAAAATCAGATTCAGAGATTTTACAGAAACCAGGGCACCTAATCTGTAGACCAGGTGCATTGGGGCACCCCAGTACCTTCCCAGGTGCCTAAAGTCTGCTCAGATCCTCCAAATTTGGCCTTTGTGGGACTTCTGAGTGTCTTTCCTACTTCCTAGATTTTATTATTAGACCTGCAACAACCTCGATAGTCTTCTTTAATCAACTAAGTCATTTCTCCTTCTTCCTTGCATATTTAGGGTTTTATTTCACTTAGTATAATTATTTACAATTATTCCATACTATTTTAGTGTGCATTCATACAACATTTTAGTCCTCCTATATTAGATTAACTAGTGGCTATACTTCTCATTGTTTAGTTTAATTTTAGTTAATCATTTTGGTGAACCCAACATTTCTTCATAACACCTTCTAGGGTTTTTACATTTACATTTAGCCATCATGCTATTTTATCAATGAATATCTACTTACCTTCTTTATCCCTGATTTACTTATGATGCTACCCAATGTTTCTGTTTCATGCTATTTCATCTTTCTTTCCATAGTTATTTTACAACAATTCATTCAAGCCACCATATCTATTCACATTATGCTTTTATAATTGACCCACTCACTTTATATCATGTCCATATCTACCCATTACATTTCTCATTCACATTATTGATAATCATTGATGTATGTTCTCATAATTTTTCTTCATGCTCATCCCTTATGAATCTATCAAATCACTTTTACATCTGATGATCTACCTTACCAACATTTCCTAGATCTACATGACCCTTGATCTATATATATCTAAGATTTGTATTAACAATTTGTAGCTTGTTAAGTGTGCCTTAGTTGACAATTTTGGATCTGGCCTCTTAACATTTGTAATCAATATAACAACAAGATTTCTTGCTAAACATATAAATCATCAATTAATCATATTTCCATCTACTCATTTATTCCTATTTGTGGTTTTGATAATATCAATATGTTCTCCCATATTTCATTATATCAAATTACCATGGCCCCTACATAATGACACCATTGTCATATTTCATGCCCAATGACCTTAAAATCTATATAATCTTCTCTTACCACCACTTGGATTTTTGTTTGCATGTTGTTCCCTTCTACACCTCCTATACAACCATTATTCCAAATTTTTCATCCCTCCATGAACACTATATCCCATATTGATCTTCCTCATTAACTCTCATTTTACAGTATTGTCAACATCTTATTGGGAACACATTCCATTAGATCCCATTCAACCTAGTATCACATCACTTTGGCTTAGTTTTTATCTACTATCCACTCACCTCATCCTCAATACCATGGGTTAGTCCATACAAATTATCTTTGTCTATTTCAAATAGTTTTTATAAATACTCCTTCGCTACACTTACATAGGACCATCTTGGCTAAGTCATCCAGGCTATTCTCATACATATCCTATTCCAATCAACTCTAGTATTGGACTAGAATAGAAATCCTCTACAAGCATTCTTTCCTACCTTTTACTACTACATAACCTACTTACTATATTACTAAAACCTCTATTATATTACATTGGACCACATGGAAATACCACTTCCCAATTCTCTGATGAACTATTATGATATGCATATCACTTACACTTTAATGGACTTGCATGATTCAAAACATTTTCCACACTACCAATCACCACATGCAGCTATGACATTTTATCATGAGGACTTAATCTTTTATGACTTCACATCAACCCTTGTCTTTCCACCATGGGGGGCATACAATTTCAACACCCCTCTTACATAGAATACACTTGGTTTTTAGCATAATCTCTATTCCATTTTCTTACATAGGCATACTCATCATCATCATAACACCATCATTACCCGATGACACGCTCTTGTGCTTTGGTTCACACTTGACTGTTATGGGATTACCATTACACTGAACCCCACCCATTGCACCATAGGTGCTACATATTCCTACATTTCATCCTACATTACACATTATACACCATCCATTCATACACTTATTTCTACATTATACTACTTCCTCATTATACATTATCTACACATTTAGTCACATTATACATACCACATTTTCATATCATCATACATACTACACTAGTTGTAATTACATATGAGTCTAGTTTTACATCTCATCCACATACTCTACATTTATGCTAGGTTACAATATATATATATATATATATATGGGTCTAAATTTACATTTTATCACTACACATTATATTTCCTATTTACACTTATCACACATCTTACATTGTCTATTATACACACCCTACATTTCCTACATTGCATTAGTTCACATGGCACATTTATACATCATATATATTCTACATACTACACTAGATTACATTACATATGGGTCTAGTTCTACCTATCATCATTACATATTCCATTTCTATATACACCTATTATTACATTTCACACATTACATATCCTATACACATTACACATCCTATATTGCATTTCCCACACCACACATTTACATACCATATTCATCACTTGGTCATTTATACTACGTTGTTTTCTACGTGTTGTCATCACCACCCTATGACACACTTTAGTTCCTTGGTCCATACTCGACTGCCGAGGGTTTACCAATCAAATGGACCTTACATCACCATCCCTCATACATTTCTAGCGTCATGACATACATTAGGTTAAAGCATCTTCTATCAGTGACATGGTATACCTTAGGTTAAATCACCACCCCCATTATCATCTTGTAGTGGTATACACCCTTAGGTTACATCACCACTCCCTTTTTCATCTTATAGTGACATATGCTTTAGGCTAAATCGTCACCCATCCTCATCCTTTCATCATATAGTGATATACGCTTAGGGATAAATCATCACTCATCCATTCAACAAATTTGTGATATATGCTTCAGCTATAGGGTTCATGCACATCTCTCCACATGTCACATTTCATCACCATTACATATACACACTCATCATAATGCACTAGAAACAACCAACACTACTCGACCATTTCCCGATGATGCACTCTCATTTATGGTTCATTCTTGACTGCTGAGGGGGAAAACAAAATGAACCTCACTGCATACACTTCCATCCACTCGGGGGGCACGTTGCTCCTATCATTCCATCTTGCATTCCATTCCATCCATCCACAACATACTGCATTGTCTTGGGGGCATTTACTCTTGCTTGCTAGTGTTTTACATGATCACTTTACTACACATGTTAGACTGCTTTCTTATATGTCATTATCATACACACATGCATGTTCATGCCTTTGTTTAGTGTGATCATAGATACAAGACTCTACATGTGGCATGGATGCTCACCTTCTACCCTTCCTATACTGGTCACTGGGGGCATCCACATTCATCTTATCCAGGTGTTATTGTTTCATTTTGTACTTAGCATCTTATATTACTTTCTCATACATGCTTTGACATATTGGTTATCGCTCTAACATGCTAATGGGTGTTCCATGTGCAACACTTGTTTTGCAGGATTACATGTTTCCATGACTACTTGTTTGTTTCTACTTGTCTCTTTGTTTTCCATTGTATGTGGGATTTTCCCTTTGCTTGTGTGCACACTTGTTTGTTGTTTGTGGCCATGATGGCCTTGTGTGTCTTGTGACATTGTGAGTGATGTCCCATGTTTGCAACCCACTTTGTGTGGTCTACTTGTTTTCTTGCGTGTTTACACTACTTTGTTTGGTAGTTACTACATTGTTTATGTATTTTACACTTGTCTTATTGCATGCATGTGTTTTCAGACTAACACTTGTTTTGGCTAGCCATCCCCTTTTGTGTGCACCTTGGTATCTACCAAGCATTTTCCCTTTCCCCTAACAGGGAAGAGTTCTACAGGTCATAGTGCGGTTGGTCCTCTTTTGGGGCCACATTCTCCTTTCAGTGATTGCATGTGCCCCAAAGAGGGGGCATCATTGAGGGTTTCTACTAACACAATGTATTTACACTGGTTCAGTACAAGTGCACTTTCCTGCCCTTGGCATTGTGGGTTTACATATAATGAGTGAGTTCAGACCAGTCTACGAACTCCATACACAGTGGCCTCTATAGGACATGGTGTCCTTTGGCATTTCTATGGAGTAGTTACAGGCTTGGAGGTTACAGTGGGTGTGCCTCTCTACACTACTTCATCTAGTGGCATCGAATCACCCAAAAAACTAGGACAATACAAGATATCTCTTCACACATTTCAGCAGAAGCGGTTAAAGGTTGGAGGACACACAGAGCATTTCCTCCCTATACTTCTTCAGCCAGGGTGGCGTGAGATCACCCAAAAAACTCGCGACAGTACATGATATCCTTCTACACCCTTTTTCTCGACATGGATCAGGTGCACATGTTCCATTTACACTTTTCTTTTCATGTATTTTACATTTGCGTACTTTACACATTTCTATACACATGCGTATTTTACACAACATTTTTACATACATACATATTTGACTACTTGATCATTTTCTCCTTGCAGGTCTGCCGTATGAGAAACAAACAGTCAAATTGGGGGCAACAACAACAACAATGACAATGACAATGATCATAACAACACACAATGATGGGAACTTGCCTTTACTAACCATGTAGGTACACTACACACAACAACTACACATGTGTTCCACCCTAGGTCCACTCTCATCACTTTTTATGTGCATTTTTCATCTTTAGAATCCACGCTCCTCCACATTTTTTCTTTTTTTCATTCCATGCTTGAGTCTAGTCCATCGACACATCTTCTTCTACACTCTACATGGATATCAGGTATGCATCTCTATCTACTTTATGTTACCGAGCGTTCCACTCACCAACATAAAGTGGGGGAAAAATGTAGACACAAAATCATGCACTTTAGGCATTATTTAGCCCGGTCTTATACTACTATTTAGAGGGTTCTCAAGTGAATAAAGTACTAATTAATCCCACCTTTTGGCCATCTTATTTTTTATATTTTATCTCATCATTCCCACATATTTTCCTATACATATCCACTTATTTCACAATTGTCCCAACATTTTAGCCTAAACTAGGGTGCCCAGACCTATACTGGGGCACCCCGGGGTGCCCTGGTCCCACCTGGGGTGCCCCGATCCATGTTCCACTTTCCCACTTCTTTTTGGGGTCTTTCTAGCCATTTTTCATCCTTATCTTTTTCCTAGTCGGCCATGTCGGGGTTAATTACGAAATTAGAGCAAGAGAACCCTATAAATATAAAGTTATGAGACCATAATGAGGGTCCTAATGTCACATACTACTATCACTCCATCTAGAGTTGCATCCATTGCATCACTTGCATCCACATAGTGTCATGCATCAAGGCTAGGAGATCTGCATCAACACACACAACATAGGGGGAGGATTCTATTCTATTTCATGCACACATGCTATTACATTTTCTATAGTTATTATTGCTCGCTACTTCACAAAGTGTGACTGACACAAGAGCACCTAGGGCACGACATGCACACACACACACACCAGAACTACATCCGGGTCTGAAATGTAGTGCAATGCTCAGTGATAAGACCACTAGTTTGGTAGCTGAGGTCAGTCTGACCCATTCATTTTGCATATTTTATTTTTCTTAGGGTTTTGATACTTCCTTTTTCTTGCAGGTCGTCATTTCATTATTCAGCACATTCGACACAGCCACTGAAGATCTGATGTGATAGACAAGAACACTTCAGATACCTTGCGACCCTATAAAAACTAGATTTGGAGCTTTTACAGAGACCAGGGCACCTAATTTATAGACCAGGGCACCTGGGGTGCCCCAGTACCTTCCCAGGTGCCTCAGTCTGCTCAGATCCTCCAGATATGACCTTTTAAGGACTTCTGAGTGTTTGTTCCTACTTCCAAATTTTATTATCAGACCTGCGACAACCTGTGACAGTCTTCTTTAATCAGCTAAGTCATCTCTCCTTTATTTACATATTTAGGGTTTTATTTCACTTAGTATAATTATTTACAATTATTCCATACTGTTTTTAGTGCATTATACAAGTTTTAGTCCTCCTATATTAGATTAATTCAAATACTTGGAGCTACCATAACATCTTCATCCTCTCCATGAAACACTTATTAAGACAAGGTCATAATGGACTTGTATGCACACAAAGATAGTCTTCAAAGAATGAGCAAGTTTATACATTAAATCATTTGTTCATGGATCTTATGGCACCTTTCTTGAAATCTATACTCGTGAAAATTTTCAAACCCATAGCATGCATCATTTCAAGACATATAGGTTCAATATGCATGAATTTCTGAGATTGTTCACACTAGGTCTTAAGTCACAAAAAACCAAACTTGGCTTAGTTGACTTACATCACCCAAAAATTAAGTTTCACGCCAAACCAAACCATCAAATACTTCATAGGAGACCTCAACTTTATATTCAAACATTCAATTGATCGGTTAGGTAGATACATTCACATTTGATTTCGTGTTTCTCAGACCTTCTTGGCAGAGGTCATGGAGCAATTTGGCCATTAGAGATTAGACCCAAAAATAGTTCACATGATCACTTCTTGGGCTCAAACATGTCATGTTGGACTTATATAAACTATCCATGCTCACATTTTACTTCAGCAACATGCCTTAACATCAAAACCCTTTCAAACAAACTTGATTGTTTTTGCCTCTATATGCTTTAAGCAGTAGGTCATATTGGTTGACTTGTTTCACCAAAATTGTGCAAATAACCTACCTAAAACTTCTCATGAACACTTGGGGCACCTTTAAAGCTTTCTCCCATAGACGCGCTTTCACCATGAAACCTGCTATGCATAATTTTACTATCAAATTATTTCAAAATAGAGATAAAATTATACATTACTAGCTGATTTGGAGAACGAGATCACCACCAAAATGAACTACGAAGAGTCCTCTAAAATCTCAAATCATCAACTTAGCTTGTCTAATTCATTTCAAGACCAAAACCTTCAATTCTTTTCAATCGCTCTCAAGGGATAGTTTCAGGAGGGTTTAGAACCCACTTAACTTCTTAAGGATCGTTCATAAAGCATAGGGAATCATTCTACATCATTCTAATTGAAAAATGATTTTGAATCCATGCCTTAACATTGATGAAAGAACTAGTTCTCCATGTAAATATTAAACTTGTAAGTGAGCACATCAAACATGACCCTCGAGCTAGAAATGGTCATTCTGAGAGCTCGTTGAAGCTTAAAACTTTATAACTTGAAAAATATTCTTCATACAACCCTGAATTTTTTCCCACAACACTAGGACAACCTCTACTAACTTCTCAAATGCTCACAGCTTCTGATAAATAGGTTTGCATCTTCTTGACCACCATGACTTATACTTTCTCATTTGGCTTGTCCTCAAGAACATGCCTCCAAAAGGGCTTGAAAATGCCTCTACCATCTGAAAATTGACCAAAAACACCTTCCATGTCTTTTCTACCATGTCACAACACAGGTATTTCCTTATTGCTTGGAATATACCTACCTTAGTGTTTTCCTTCATTCACCAAGTCATGTTTGTGGACTAGGTCTTACCATACTTGCACTAGGTCTTAGAATTAGGCCTGGTTGAGCTTGTTTCAACCCATGTTTCATTATCCTATCCTATTCTTCATCATAAAGAACTAAAAAAATTTGAGACACCTCTTAGGACAATTTAGAACCCCTTTAGAGTTCACAAATAACACCTAGATGTTTTCCTATATACACTTCAGAAGAAGACTTGTGTATACACCATGACACCTCAAAAATCCACACCATGTCACTTCATACACACCATTTGAAGTCAAATAAGGCCAATACCAATCAACCTTCATGCCCCTGGAAGATTTACACCTCACCAACACTCTTTTCCATCAATGCTAAATGATATCAATGACAACATAAATGAGACTAGGGTCCAACAATCTCCCCCTTTATCATTGATGGAAACAAACTTTAGAAAATTTGATGGAAAAATAGTCATACCAACACCTTCAATTCTCTCTTTTCTTGTTTTTGAGTGCACTCTCCCCCTTAGACATCTATGAAAAAGGTTCCTTCAATAATTTTTCATGCAACACAACAACAAACAATGCATAGGCTTATCCCTATTGAAATCTTCCCCTTGGATTATGCTCACTTTCTTGTCACTAATGGCTTCAGATAATGCATGGATTTTTCACCAATCAACCTCAATTCCCCTGAATAGATTCACTTCATAGTCAGAAATTTCACTCTTTGCATATATCCCCTTTTGGTCTTCTTAACCTATTCATGAAGCTAGTGAGCTAGCTCCCCCTGTTTTGATACTTTTTACATCTTCTTGGAGCAGATTTTTCATTTGGTTTGCTCCCTCTTGATGGATTGAGTCTTTTAGTGGTTACTAGGGGTAGGGATTACACCCAATTTTTTCCTTAGATGTTCAAAATTTTCTTTTGGAAGTGGTTTTGTCAAGATATCTAGCTATCTCCTCCTTGGTAGACACATTTTCCAGATTGATCCTCTTCTCACTTACTTGTTCCTTAAGAAATGATACTTTATTGGGATATGCTTGGTCTTAGAGTGCAACACATGGTTTTTGGACACACTTATGACACTTGTGCTATCACAATACAAGGGAGTAGGTCCATCACATTCAACTTTGTAATCTTATAGAGTTTACCTCATCCATAGTACTTGTGCACAACACAATGCAACTGCTATATACTCATCTTCACACTTGGATAGGGATACAAGAGATTGATTTTTTCTTAGCCAAGAGACAAGACACTTACCAAAAAAAAAATCTCCTCCACTTGTGCTCCTTCTGTCATCAATGCTACCTGCCCAATCTGCATCTATGAAGGATTTTATCCCAAACTCATTGCTTCTTGGATACCAAAGTCCATATTCCATGGTCCCCATGAGATATCTGAATATCCTCTTGACTTCTTGTAGGTGGATTTTCTCTAGGATCTTCTTGAAATATTCCTACTAGACCAACTTCTTGCATGATGTCAGGCCAAAAGGAAGTTGAGTACAATAGGTTACCTATCATGGATTTGTATGTGGTTTGATTGACTCTTGGTGAGTTGTCTTCCTTGCTTCTTAGCTTGTATCCCTGTGACCATTGGTGTTTTACTGGCTTACAATCCTCCATATGAAACCTCTTGAGCATCTCTTTAATGTACTTGGTTTGTGATATAAAGATGCCTTCCTTAGATTAACTAATTTTTAGTCCTAGGAAGAATGATAGTTCTCCAAGCATGGACATCTCAAACTCCTTCTTCATGACCTCTACAAATTCATGTGTCATGTTCTCACTATCTCCTCCAAATATTATGTCATCAACATATACAACCACAATCAATTGATGACCTCCTTCTTCCTTTATGTATAGGTTGTTATCTGTCACTCCTTTCTTGAAGCCTTGATCAATTAGATACCTATCTAATATGTTGTACCAAGCTCTAGGAGTATTATTAAGGCCATATAGGGCTTTCTTCAACCTATATACATAGTCATTTTCCTCTGTAAGTGAGAAGACATCAAGCTGTTCAATGTAAACTTCTTCATTTATGTTCCCATTCAAGAATGTTGACTTGACATCCATTTGGTATACCTTGAATACCTTTTGTGTGGTGCATATACTAAGAAGAGTCTTATTGCTTCAATTCTATCCACTGGTGCAAATATTTCTTCAAAATAAACTCCTTCAACTTGTGCATACCCTTTACAAAAAATTATTTCCTTATTTCTTGTGACCTCACCTTTTTCATTGAGCTTATTTCAAAATACCCACTTAGTTCCAATGAATTTTTTGTTCTTGGGCCTAGGTACTAGTTCCCAAGTCTCATTTTTCTCTATCTGGTCCAATTATTCATTCATAACATCAACCCAATTTTGATCTTTGTTGGCTTCCACAACATTATTTGGTTCAATCTTGGATAAAAGAGCAATGTTCTCTTGGTTTTGGGCACTCACCAATATCATCCTTGTTTGTATGTATGCCTCCTTGTTTCCTATTATTTGAGTTGTAGGATGGTTTCTCTTGACGTGTCTTGAGGTAGATTTTGTTTATTGTCTTTCTTCATCATCATCTTCTTCTTCTTGATTTCTCTCTGTAACTTCATCATCATCTTGGATGTCTATACATTGAGAAGTATCCTTTGGCTGAGATTTGGTTTTCATTAGATAGGTCTCATCAACTATAAAATTTGTGTTTTCTATTATATTTTGTAGGATTTTGTTATAACACCTATATGTTGAGCTTATTGAGGATTTTCCCAAGAATATACCTTCATCATTCCTTGAGTCAAAATTACCTAGGTTTTCTTCATCCCTCTTGATGAAACACCTACTTCCAAACACTCTTAGATGTTTCACATTTACAGGCCTTCCTTTCCAAATCTCATAGGGGGTCTTATTGTTGTTTATCCTTATTTGGGCTCTATTTAAGATGTAGATTGTTGTATTGACTTCCTCCCTCCAATAGCCATATGATAATTTGGACTCATTCAACATAGTTATTTCCATCTCTTGAACAATCCTATTTTTTCTCTCCACAACTCCATTTTGTTGAGGTGTTCTAGTTGCTAAAAAATTGCCTTCTTATTCCATGAATTTCACAAAACTCATCAAACTCATTTGACCAAAATTCACCTCCTTTATCAGATCTCAAGCTTTTGATCTTTGCATTTTTCTCATTTTCAACTAGAGCTTTGAATGTCTTGAACTTGTCTAGTGCTTCTGATTTTTCTTTCAGGAATGCAACCCAAGTCATTCTTGTGTAATCATCAATCAACAACATGAAGTAACTCTCACCTTGAATGCTCTCAGTCCTTGTAGGTCCAAAAAGATCAGTATGGATCAGTTCTAGTGGTCTTTTTGTGGAGTAATCCTTGGATTTGAATCTTCTCCTATTTTTTCCATGTAAGTATGCTTTAGAAAGTGTATCAATAGGTTCGGTGATTTTGGGCATGTTTCTCACACATCCCTTGGAGCTAATTTTAACAAGATTGTCAAAATTTAGGTGCCCTAACCTCCTATGCCAAATCCAACTATCATCAATCTTGCTTGTGAGGTATTTCTCCTTGTTGATCTCTTTCAAGACATACATGTTGTTCTTGGTCCTTTTGGCCTTGCCAACTAGCTTTCCTAATTTTTTCTTCCTTATATCACAACCTTTGTCATGAAATACCAAGGTGTACCCTTGCTTGCACATTTGACTCACACTTAGTAGGTTGTGTTTTAAGCCCTCTACATACAAGACATTCTCAGTTACTATCTTTCCATTATCTAGACTCAATGTGCCCTTACCTACAATGCTTGCAGATGTGTTATCTCCAAACCTTATTGTTCCTGAGGCATCCTCTTTCAATGAGATGAATTTTCTCTTATTCCCTGTCATGTGACTTGAACATCCACTATCAATGTACCATGCCATGTCTTCATTTTGAGTATGAAAGGTTGTTTGAGCTATTAGGCCTTTCTCTTTCTTTCTTGTAGAATTTTTCCTTACTACATACACCTTCTTGTTTTACTTTGAGAGTATCTGATTGCAAAATGTTGCTATGTGACCAGACTTTTGGCAATTATAGCAGACCATTTCATTTTTTCTTCTCATCTGTTGTGACTGAAAATTCCTTCCATGACCCCTTGCATATCTTCTACACTTTATAGCTTTATGTTCAAACATGTTACAAGAAGAACAATAGACATAGAAAGAGTGAGTGTACCTTAGTGCATTAGGTTGTCTCATTGACTTGGTTCTTCTCTTGGCTTTCTTATTAGTATCCTCCCTTGCTTGAGGTGGTTCTTGAGTGCTCTTTTCATCCTTCTTGCCGGCTACCTTGTCATCCTTGTGATATTCCTTAAATCCTATACCAATTTTATTATTTTAAGACCTTTGACTGCTTAGAAGCTCATTTAGGTCACTTGAACTCTTGTAAAATATTTGATATGCTTTTAGCTTGCTTGATATCTGATCTAGTTCAGTTATTAGAAGCTCCATTTCTGTATTGAGTTTAAGGCATTATTCCTCTTTGGATTTGAATAATTTTGAGATCAAATTTAGTTGTGCTTTAAGCTCTTTGGTTTTATATTTATTCTCTTTATCCTTCTTGCTCTACCTTTTCTCAAAAAAAAAAAAAATTGATTTTCTCTTCATACTCTTTCAACATTGACTTCATTTTTTGGTTCTTCATCATTTGGAGCTTCAATTCCTCAAGAGCACTAATCAATTCTGATTCAAGGTTCATTTCAACATCCTCATCCTCTAGAATTTTCATCTTCACTAAAATTCTTACCTTTTGAGATTCTTCCAGAGGTTGTCTCCATGGCCATGAATAGGGTGTCAAGATGGATATCTTCATCTTCACTTTCATACTTGTTGGTGTCACTTGAATCTGATGAACTTGTTTCCTCTTTGGTGTAGAGGTTATTTTTGTTCTTGAAAAGTGGGTAATTCCCACCAGGGTGCCATAATGTAAGCATAGACAATCTAACTAAAATGAAAGACAAGCAAAAAGATATGCAAACCTTCATGTATGTTCTCCCTTGCAAACCTCAAATAAGGTTGTGACAAGATTTTGAGCTTGTATAAACTTGTAAATGGTTGATTATGGATGCTCTTGAAAGTGACCTCCAAATGGGGATTTGATAATGCTACGAGCATATATTTGGCTTGGATATAGCTTCCAATATTCAAATATTGGGTAGAAAAGTTGACCAGGTTTTCTTACAATAATCCAAGAGCATTTGTAAAGGGATAGGCTTACTCTTTTATAGAGGTTGAGTAATGGTTTGAGAGTAGTTGTAAGAGGTTGAATTCACATGCTCAAAATAGTAGTTGAGGGAGGTTGAACAGTTTGAATGAATTAATTCCCATTTGAGGGGCAGTAATTATTCGTTTGGCAAAATTTACAACCATAAATGTGGTTGTACGTGAATTTTTTTTACCCCACATTTATAGGATTCTAGAAGTGCAGTTGACTAGATTGGTGAAGCAAAGTCCAAGTAGAGATCACTAGGACAATGAAGTGGTAGTTAACTAGGAAAATATGTGTATTTTTCTAATTAAGTAACTAATTTAATTGGCTATAATGTGCAATATAAGTAATTAATCATTTATTTAATAAATGATAATTGAGATAGCTAAAGTAGGTTAGAGATTATATTAATTAATCCTACTAAGGTGAATGTACATGATTAATTAATTTGATAAATCAAATGCAAGGGGGTGTGAACTAGGATGTGAACTAGGATAGTATTGGGAACTATACAATGGAAAAGTGATAAGCGAGCATGGGAATCTACAAGTAACTCTTCCTCGCACCCGACCTCCCGAGGTCGTGCCGAGACAGCTGGTGGGGATGGAATATATGTGGGGTATATGGATAGACTAGTTAGGCAATCTAATATCTTCGACACGCACTAATGGAATCTGCGAATCTAAGGAAAAGAAGGCCCTTCTAACCTGGACCGGTGTGATAGATCGATCAGCCAGGATGACTACTCGAAGGCTCCAATCAATATCGAGCTCTGGCGTGATTCGATCTATGGGTTGTGGGATGCGTGGAAAATGACCCGGGATGGTTTCGTGTATTTCTCCTGATAGGGTCATAAGATGGATGATGGATATATAGTCAAACTCTATGGACGATTCTCTGGCCTAGTCCAAAATTCTCTAGCTTCGTTAGCTGTCTGTGTCTGGTAGGGATAACTGTGTGAATGATGATTAGGTGGAATCGGAGTGGGATCTGAAATACTAATGTGCGTAGGCCAGTGTCTATGTCTAGATTCTCTTATGGATTCTGTTAGGCTGTGGGATTTGTGGATCACAACCGTAGACTCTTGGTTATTGCGGTCCTGTTATGGTCATACGCAAGAATCAAGTCCCTAATCCCTAGTATCCAGTAATCGTATGCGTTCTCAGCCTCTACGTTTAGAATCAACAATTGTGTGATTTTCTCAGAATACCTCACAGGTGTTCTAGCAACTTGAATTCTTAAGCTGGTATCTATATCTAGCGAGGAGTGTCTCCAACGTCTGGCTGTGGAACTAAAGGATCGCACCCGAATATTTGTCTCTCTTTCAAATCCTTCTACAGTCATGCGGATGTTTATCTAGGATAACCTGTAGTTTGGCTGATTTGACCAAAATGTGTGTGCTTGGTCGTCTTCTATGTTTAACCCTCTCAACTGTGTACCTGACCTGTTGGAAGTCTGTTGTTGTTTGGAAGACTTGTATCCTAAGGTTTTGGTCTATATCAGTTAGTTATTGCCACTACGATATTGGGCTGGGGCACAATTGGCTCAAAAATGTATTCCCTGGGCTCCCTAGGTCCCGTAATTGTCATGCAAAAGCAAGTAATGTAAATCAAACTATAATAAAGTAAAATCTAATTATGTACAGTATATCTACAGCATATATAACTTCTCTATTTTTGTATTTTCTGATGAACAATTTGAATAAAATTGAAAGAGCAACTATTTAAAATATCCAAGAATTGACAACTAAACTAATAACGAAATGTAAAACAAACTAAGGCAGCCAGAGTGTAGCTATTTGTCTGTGTAATTTTGTATATCTATTCTAAACAATCGAATAACTAGTCTAATCTATTTGCAAGATTCTCGATCCTACCTCAGAAGTGAGGAAGTGAATCATAGTTTCTCAGAAAACTATCAATCCCCACAACTTCCCTCGGCAATATCAAGAATGTGAGAATAACTAAAATGAAAGTGATTAACTACTTCTATTTGATAAGTTCTAACTAAAACTTTGAAAGATGGAACCTGGATTTCGCAGAATAGTGGCGAATCCGACGGTGTGTGTGTTCTTGTCGCCTCAGTATGATCTCTTCGTTCTTTGTGCTCACGTGAATCTAGAAAAGCATGTAATGCTTGCATCAACAGGAATAGATATTTGGATCAATGGACATCCTTCAGAATGCAGACAGAATAGAATGCGGATAGGAGAGGGATAGCGCAAGAGAATAGAGCTTGGATTATGTAATTCCTAGCGGGATTTATTGCGAGTCATACAACATAAAAATGTCTAGAACCTGAAACTATCATGTTTGACGAAAAAAACCTACAACTTTAATGGATTCAGACTTGAAAATGAAACTATCCTACTCCAATTGATTGCATGAAATAGTAACAACACTAGCACAAGATGGTTATGTGGCTTCTAAACAACACTATACATGCAACAAATAAACTACTTCAACTCCTAAACAAGAACTGAAAACCAAAATTTGAAATGAGAAGATGAGAGACAAATTTGAGGGGCCATTTGCTTGAAGTTCAACCAACAATTTATAGAATCCCCATTTACCCAAAGGTGAAAACCAATTTGAAATCTTTAACCATAAACAATGCAAAAACACTATTCCAGGGAACCAGAATCATAAATATGAGCAAAGGCAGTGAAAAAAAGCTGGTAAACATTGAAATTTACATAAGTCACATTAAAAAGAAAATTCTATAAAACGCGTGAAGGACTACCGCCCTGAGCAGGGTGGTGGTTACAGGACTGCTGCCCTGCCTGGGCGGCGGTCATGAGACCGCCGCCTAGGTAGGGTGGTGGTTTTGTAACTGAAGACAAAAACACAAAGAAAAAGAGGGGAGAAGAGAGAAACAAAGCATGCAGGGGCTATGCGGGACATGTGGGATGTCAACGCGTACTTGGAGAGATTTTTTGGATCTCAAACACTTTGTGAGGAAACCTGTATCATCATTGGGGCACGTGTATCGTTGTTCTGGCAGTGGAGTACCCTATAATTTTGGGTACGTATAGGAACACGTACGTAATTTTTGGTTGTCTACAACAGTCTTTGAATTTTGATCTATTCCCAAGTAGTAGATAGTAAGTATTAGCCCCAAATGTATCACCTCCTTAATAATGGTAAGTAAGTCATGTGTATATATATATATATATATATATATATATATATATGATTCCTTTACTTGAATTTCATCATTAACAATTGAAAATATGACCTAAAGTGATAAAATAGACTTTAGAAAAGATACAAAATGATGTAGAAATTCAAAATCAAGAAAAGGATGAAAAAGCACATAAGCACCCAGATGGGATCGTGTGCCTAGGGTGCTCCTATCCCTAATGGATGGTAGTTTTTGGGGTACAAAGATGGGTCACATGTCATTTAGTATCCAAAAGTAAAGTGGTCATTTCAGAAAAGCAAATAACTAGAGTATGGGAAATATAAAAGTAGTGAAAGAGTCAAAAAAGTGTTGTTAATGTCTAGTATTCTTTCTTAGGAATAAATTATATAATGAAATACTTAGAGGCGTGATGTAATTAAAAATTGCGTGATTTCGTGACTATATTTTCCCCCACTTTATGCTAGTGAATGAATATTTGATAACATAAATCAGATACAAATAGTGTACCTTGTGGAGAGGTGAAGAAAGTTGCAAATGATAGCGTGTCGAATGAGGGTTGTATTTGATATTGCGTCGAATGAAGATAGTAGAATGACCATCATGAATCTAGAGAAGGATAATGATTCTAGGGGTGACCTTTGTGTGTGTAATAGAAGTGATGTTTACATGTGTTCATTTGATATTGTCTTTTCTAAAGTGTCATTGTGCTTAAGATTGTTCCTTTTTCCATTTTGTGTGCTTTTTGTCGGAGTAAGGTCGGACTTGCAAAATAAAATAAGTGTAGTTAATGTTCTTTATAAATGAAATTTAACTTTAACTTAGTACATTTCAAGATAGAAATGCATGTTGAAAAATAAATGAATCAAGGGTAGAATACACCTATGTGCGGTGAGAGAAGAGATAGAATTGTTCATGTATGTTTTCTTCCTTGGAGATGGTTAGACTAGTACTAAGGACTTCGGTATCTTATCACCAAACTTTGGATTTGAGCATCATGTCGCTAAACTTCAAATTTGAGCGTTCTATCACTAAAATTCAGATTTGGGTGTCCTGCCACTAAGGGAAGAGTATTTGGAGAGTGGTCAAATTTTATGTTCAACCCTTAACGCTTCCCCACGAATAAGTGCTATTGTAGATGGTCACAAACCCAATAGAAAGTGGTCACCAAGCCATATGAAGTGATTAGTTGTATTATGTAAATTGTGTAACGTGTCATTGATAACAACTTGTAATTGATCCTATGTTATTGGAAATTAGAATATATTATCACTAATAACCTATTGATTATGTATTATAATAGTTTCTACCACTAGGACATGAGCGCTTAGGTGGGACACTAGCACCCATAGGTCCTATGTGTGTTGGGCGCTTATGTCATGGACTGATTTTAGGCCCAATTTTGATTTAAACCCTATTTTTTGGCTTTTATGTACCTTGATTTTTCTATGTATCATTATGTATATATTCTATGAATTGTTGAGAGGGTGAAATAGTCACTCATTTATTTCCCTGAATCATTTGGGGTGCGTGAGATGGACAAAGGTGAGTGTGGCCCAAACAAGGAAATATGAAACTGATGTGCACATCTGAAATGGAAATCTTATAGGGGGAATAGGGAATACACATGGTAACAACCATGGCATATGTAGACATTGGGAAAAAGGCTAGCTAAAAGTGTTAGTCACAAACAAGTATACATGATGTAATACACATTAACATTATAAAATACACAAGTAGTTGGTTGAATACATGTGGAAATCACTCAATATGTCACAAGATAATCAAATCCTTCAAGGAGGTACAAGAAAACAAACAATGAACATAGGGCATAACCCACAAATAATGACAATCAAGACACAAGAAAGGAAGACAAGATATAAGAAAATCAAAGAACCATGATAGGAAGTAGGCCTGTAATAAAAATGCTACACATGAAGCACCCATTAGCATGTTAGAAAGATTGATAGTATACCACAAATTATACAATGAGAAATAAGAATGAAAGTAGTAGATCTTGCAATGATATAACCTGAATCTAGTAAAATAGGACAAGTAGATTCCCCTAGGAACCTTAGTGGGAATGATATGGTACATTTCCAAGTATCATACATCCTGTAGAAACTTGTAAGTGATCTTCATTCACCTCAAAAATTACCATGTGAATGTGCATGTGTGTATGGAAAAATGATAAAGCCTATTATGAGCCCAAGTAACATGATAAGTAGTGTGTAACATAGAATAGAATGAGAAAGCAAGGATACATCCAATCAAGATCTAAGCTAATATTTTTGATTTTTTTTGTAAATATGTGAACATAAAACATTACTGCTAGAAGAGGGGAGAAAGGTTACACCTTGGTGTAAGTGTGGTCCATGTAAGTAAATTCACCCTCAACAGTCATGTTTGAACCTAGAACAAGAGTGGGTCATCTAGTAATGAGGGGGGATAATATGCCCCCAAGTGTGTATGCCAATGGGGAGAGACGAGGGCCCGCTTTATACTAGTGTGAAGGAAGTATGCATGTGATCATGATCAATCTATGGCCATGGGGGAATACACATGGAGAAAGAGACCATGAAATGGGCCTATATGTACCATGGGTAAATTGTGTCCTATGATGAGACCTATTCATGTGAGGTGGACTATGAGAACATGATATCTGTCATGAATGGGGAGTAAAAGCTATATGTAGAGGATATCTAAGTTTAAGTGTGTTGTCATGAGACATGAAAATTTGAAATTTTCAATTTTTTTGAAATTTTGGCTAAATAGCTTACTCATATTGGTTGCATTTTCCTTGATTGTGTCAAGATTGAAGAGGAAAGTCTAGAAATTAGTATATTTTTGGGGTATTTTAGTTCGAATTCACTAAATTGGTCCTTTAAAGAACATGAGGAATTGTTCCCTTATTCCTCCTGTTCCTCGCATTACAACCTTCCCCGCTTGCTCTACCTTGGTTAGGTGAATCAGGTGAATCGAGCACTACTTGAACTGGTGGATCTGTTCCCAACTTCCTCACCTTCACCGATTCACTACACCTCACCACATAAATCAAATAAATTGGAATTTCCATGTACTATGGGAACCTCAAGCATTGTTTCTTTGGGCCTTCATTTCATCGATCATTCGCTTTACCTAACCCCCTACTCAAAATTGGCTATATAGGATAAATCGGGAACTTCAGGTACTTGAGGAACTATTCCTTTGGGCCCTTCGTTCTCCACAAACCCAACTTATCCATTTTGTATCAAAATGAGATTATGTAGTGTGTGTTCTATGAGTTCCTCCCAAGCCCGAAATAATCTATTTGAATGAAATAAAGGTGGAGTTTGTGTTTATATGTGTTCCCATGGGCCTTTTAACATCCGACTCACTGTTTTATGGGGAAATTGACTACCAATCTGAAACCCTATAAAATAGTTTATACTCGTTCATTCTCCTCACTTATATTCATTTGTTGTTGTATCATGCCATACTCCTCCTCCTGCATGTAAAGGTGATTTTTCGCTCATAACTTTCTCATCCCTCCACCAAATTAAAAAATTAAAGGTGCATTGAGACCCTTGAGCAGGAACCTTCATTTGCATACAATAGGTGAGTAATTTTACACTTGTTTTATCCACTTTATAAATTTCTTTGGGTTTTGAGCTCTTCCCCTCACATCCTCTCCAAACTCAGTGTAAAACCATTGTCTTTCCTTGAGTCCTATCCAATTTTCCACATTGAAGTTCTAATATGCATGAATTGAGCATATCTCCTCCCTTGAGACCTTTGTCCCTAAGATTTATGATAGTGGTGTACAACATATGAATCTAGATTATTTTTGGGGTAGAATAAAAGATGATAACCTACCCATGTTGGCCCAATGTATTAAGAATAGTGGGTTGCCTCATGTAGTTGGTTTCCCTACCTTAGTTCAATGTACTGAAATAGTCCTAGCCTGTGCCTCTAGTTTTGATCCAAAAACTAAGGAGTTAAAAGATCCTCAAGGGAAATTTATTGCTTAATTAGATGATCATTATATTAACATGGCCTTTGGTATTCCTACCTTAGAAGATTCCAAATTCCTAACCAGGGTAGAAAAAACCATATTTAAGTGGGGAAACCCAAAGGAAAAAATCCACTGAATAAAGCATTTCTGTATTAAGAATTCACAATACTTTAACCCAACACTTCCACTTCACTCCTTAGTCTTTACAGAATGATTGCAGAGCTATGTCTTGCACTCATTCAATACAATATTCATCACAGATCGACCCCAGTCTGATATTCTATCCAGATATCCATTTGGTACTAATCTTCATTTGTTACATATAGCCAATTCCGAGAGGGATCACCCTAATCAATAGGGTGGGTGAATCAGTCGAGCCACTTCACTCTTAAATGTATAAGATCTTTGTGGAAGATCTTCATAATAAATTTTGATAGAAAAACTTTTAAAATAATATTGGGGCGTACTGCAGTGGTAGATAACCCACTTGACATTATCACCCCAACACTCCCCCTTAATGTTAAGTGGGAAGAAACAAAACAAGACATGCCAAGTTTACCTTTTTCTACAAAAGGATTTACAGATCCAAGAATCAACAACAGTGACTCTGGATAGCATGCAAACAAGGGAAATCATACAGATCTTCCCATACATAAATTCTTAAGACCAGTGCTTTATATATGAAGACTTATATCAGATTATGGAGCCTTTTATAAATAAGGCATACCCATAACTAATGCTTCACTGGGATTTACAAGTAACTTCACATAGTGTGACACATTTACTTATTACAAAATGGAGGAAGTATTGGAAGTTTACAACAACCGTTAAGAGGTGGCATTGTCATGCACACTCCCCCTCAATGGAAACTCTGATAGGCCCAATAAGGCATGAAATTTTCAAAACTTTACAGAACACAATGGATTTGTGAAGATATCTACAACTTGATCTTCAGTCGAACAAAACTTGAGATCAATATCACCATTCAGGACTTTCTCTCTAATAAAGTGCATATGAACTTCAATATGCTTGGTCCTTTGATGTTGAACTAGATTCTTTGCAAGAGAAATGCAACTCTGGTTGTCACATAGAAGAGTAGTGCTCCCTTTGATGCCCATGTGCAGTTCATCCAACAGTCTTTTCAGCCACATAGCTTCCTTTGCAGCTTCCATAACACTTCTATACTCTGCTTCAGTAGAAGATATAGACACTTGTTGGTTGCTTCTTGCTACTCCAAGTGATGACACCTGCACCAAACTTGAAAACATATCCAGAAGTAGACTTTCTATCTGCAACATCACCAACATGATCAAAATCACAATAGCCAAATAATTGTGCATCATTAGAAGAAGAATAAAAAATACCATAATTGATTGTTCCTTTAATATATTTCAAAATTATTTTTTCCATTTTCCAATGATCCTCATAAGGTTCTTGCATAAATCTTGAAACAACTCCTACTGCATAAGAAATATCAGGTCTAGTAATAGTCAAATAAATTAGACTACCAACTAGTTGTCTATACAGAGTAGGATCAAATTTAGCACAAGCTGGTTTAGGATCTAATTTAACACCAACTTCAATAGGAATGGAAACAGGCTTACAGTCAATCATGTTAAATCTTCTAAGAAAATTCACAACATACTGAGATTGAGATGCAACAATAGACTTATGATCTTGAAATATAACCATGCCAAGAAAATGATTTAATAAACCTAAATCAGTCATTTCAAAATGTTGTTTTAACCTTTCTTTGATCTTAACAATTAAATTTCTATCACTGCTAGTAATCAAAATATCATCAACATACAAGACAATAATGATAATATGATTGTTTTCAAACTTAACAAATAAATCATTATCAGAACAACAGTTAGAGAAACCAAGATCTTGAAAGAAACTGTTAATTTTAGCATACCAAGCTCTAGGAGCTTGTTTAAGACCATACAAAGACTTTTTCAGCTTACAGACATATAGTTCCTTACCAGGTTCTTCAAAACCTTTAGGTTGTCTCATGTAGATTTCTTCTTTTAAGTCACCATTAAAAAAGGCATTTTTAACATCCATTTGGTGAATCTCCCAACCATATTGGGCAGCCAATGCAAGAAGAATTCTAACAGTGCTCATTTTAGCTACAGGAGAAAAAGTCTCAACATAGTCAAGACCACATTTCTGAGTGAAACCATGAGCTACCAGCCTTTCCTTGAACTTTTCAATTTCTCCTACAAGAGTTATATTTGATCTTGTATAACCACCTAGATCCTACAATGCTTCTCTTAGAAGGAGGAGGGACTAGTTCCCAAGTATTATTTTTAATCAAAGCATTGTATTCATCTTTCATAGCCTGAATCCATCTATCATCTTGACAGGATTCTTCAAAATATTGTGGTTCAACCTCATAGAGGGTCATCAAGGCATGATAAGAATGTTGACTATGAGTTACCTTTCTAAGACTAACAGGATTAGAATCTTTAACAATATTTTGAGCCCATTTAGGAATCTTAGGATGCAAGACATTTTGAGATGACTCCCCCTCAATCTCCATCATGTCTAGATCAGGATAATCATCCTTTTGAACTTTTGTTTCCATGTTATTAGGAGAATATTATCAGGCTCTAACTCAGGAGAAGCAAAGGAGGGTTCATGAGAAGCATCACAAAATGTCTTTCCGAAAACAAGAACATTTTATTTTCTACAATGTCATGCTTGAAAGGATCATATACTCTCAAACCTTTAGTTCTACAACCATAGCCAACAAAAATACAAGAAAAGGAGGTTGGATCAAGCTTCTTCCTTTTGTCTTTTGGAATGAAGATAGAAGCAGGACTACCAAATATTCTTAAGTGAGAAATATCTAGTTTTTGCTTTGTCCATACTTCATGAGGAGTAGCTTGATGAAGAGATTTAGTAGGCACTCTATTAAGAATATAGACAACAGTATTCATAGCTTCATCCCATAAAACTTAGGCACATTAGAAGCATGAATCATAGTCCTAGCCATTTCTAAGACAATCCTATTCTTTCTTTTTGCAATGCCATTTTGCTGAGGGGAATAGAGAGTGGTCAATTCTCTTTGTATTCCACATGACACACAAAACTCATCAAACTTTTGCTGACATATTCTCCTCCATTATCAGTCCTAATTCTCTTAATTTTCATATTAGAAGCATTTTCAACTAAAGCTTTAAATTCTTGAAACTTAGACAAGACATCAGACTTCTTCTTAATAAAATAAGACCAAGTCATTCTAGAGAAGTCATCAATAAAGAAAACAACATACAAAGCTCCACTAAGAGAAGGAACCTCAAGTGGACCTCTCACATCACTATGAATCAGTTCTAATAACTGAGAAGAATTTGGATCATGATGTTTGTGAAATGGTTGAGCATGTTGCTTACCACGTAGGAAACTTTCACAAGTTTCATGATCTGACTTTATCTTTGGAATACCAACAACAAGATTAAGTCTAGAAATTTCATACAAGATTTTGAAATTTACATGACCTAATATTTCATGCCAAAGTTGAATATCATTTCTAGAAGAAGAAGAAAAACAAGACTCAGACACAAAACCATCAAAGATATACAAGCCATTTTTCTGAATACCAGAAGCAATAATATTACTGAACTTATCTTTTACATACCACTTATCTTGCAAAAAGACAATTTTCCTTAGTTATCTTAAAGTAAGAAAAAAAATTCTTTTTAAGTTGAGGAACATACATGACATTCCTAATTACACCATTTGACAATTTAACATTGCCACACAAGCTTCAGATCTAATCATGGAATTATCTCCTAGATAGATATTTTCCTCACATTTAACTACATCTGAGAGGATACCAGGAGTACAAGTCATGTGCCTAGATGCACCACTATCAAGAATCCATTCATTATCATTTGAAGCTGAAAGGGAAGTATACAGGGCAATAGACTGCTCAACAACATTTGCATGATTTTGCTTTGATTTTGATCTTTCTTTTGATTGTTCAACTTGTTGTTCTTAGCATTCTTAACTAATTTGTTAGTTTTTACTCTACAATCAGATTCTTTATGCCCA
This sequence comes from Taxus chinensis, assembly GCA_019776745.2. Lineage (NCBI taxonomy): Eukaryota > Viridiplantae > Streptophyta > Pinopsida > Cupressales > Taxaceae > Taxus > Taxus chinensis. Next base: position 98,432,770 of record CM034157.1, read on the forward strand.
AATTTTCCACATTTGTTGCAAGTTCCATTAAATTTGACTTTAAAATTCTGAATTTTTTTAGCAAAATTAGGCTTAGGATTTGCTTTAAATCTAGATCTGATATTAGACTTCTGATTAGGATTACTATTAAACTTGTTTTTAGCTGCCTTATGATTATGAGAGAACAAGGCTTGAGAAGCAGTCTCTTTTGAATCAAAATTCTCCATGACTCTCTCTTCTTGAATCAACAAAGAAGACAAAGTGTCTAAATCAGGAAGATCATTCTCATTCTGATACTTAGAATTAAGAATTGAGATGTAATTTCTGAATTTTTCATGAATATTTATCTGAATAATGAAATATAAAGCTTATCTTGAAATAATTCATAGTTACAACCATCTAATTGAGCTTTAATGTTCTTAATTTTAGCTAAATAATTGACTATTTTCTCATCCCCTTTCATAGGAGTTGTAAACAACTCTAAAACTAGCTTAATTATCTTAGACAAATGACTGCCTTCATGCATAGTTTCTAATTGCTTCCAAGCATCTGCAGGTGAGTCCATATGACCTATATGCATCAAAAATTCATCTTTTATGCTTTGCAAAAGGATGGACAAAGCTTCCTGAGATCTCTGAGAAAAGGAGCTAAGGTTTTCAGGGGTAGCTTGTCTCCCTGTGGGACATTTTTCTACACCAGTCACAAGATCCCAGAGCTTTCTAGCCATAAAACAAGATTTTAAATGCACTCTCCAGATGCTATAATTTTTTTCATTCAAAATTGAGACTTATCCATCAAAAAAATGGCAGAACTAGCCATTTTTAATGCTCAGATGACAACGAAGACAAATACAGCTAAAATAACAAATCAAGGAAGCCAAATAGAGACAAAAAACTAGCTACAGATACTTTTAATAGTTATATGCTTGCAAATATAAATGAAAAATGAAAAAAAGCCACGGAAGGCTGCAGAGAAAAAGATCTAAGCTTTCAAATTTTGGAATGCGAGACAAAGAAACTTAGAAAACCCACAGAACATAGACTTTGAAAACCTGTGGATGAAGAAAAACTAGAAACCCATGGTAAAGCAAAAATTGAAATTTGGAAAAAGGAAAATGAATCCATGGTACAAAATTTAAAATCGGTATAAAGAAAATATTAAACCGACGTTAAAAAAAACAAAATTTAGAATACATGTGTCACTTTTATATTAGCTCACACTTTTAGTGCACAGTCAAACAAGTCAGAATTAATTAATTAAAAAATAGACAACAAAACCATATACACGTGTCTTTAATTAATTGGTTCACTTCTTCACACTCTGACACAATGCGAAAGCAAAGTCTTAGTCAAACAAAGCCACTTGTTGAAAATCTAATGGCTAAAGAATAGACACTTGGCGGTTTTCTGCCAAACTTTAAATAGATTTCCTTGGGTGGACTTAAAGTCCCCGGAATAAGCCAAACTTTAAAATAAAGTTTGGGTCTGAAATCTAAAGACAGGTGTCACAATCTAAGTGGCTAAGCCAAAGCAAAGACTGACACCCTGACACTTTGAAGACTGACACAAACAGAAGATTAATATATGTGTCAATAAACAATTGGTTTGTACTTCGCAGTGCAACCACAAAGACTAAGCCAAACAATAAAGATATGTGGAGCCTTTTAAATGGCTCGCACTTCGTAAGACAGAAAAACACTAACAAATGTGAAAAGGTGGCTAATTATTATTGGATAAGCCACTGACACAAACAAAAATAAAAATGTGAACTAAAGAAAAATATTGGCTCAATGCATATGTCAAAACAAGAAAATGGAGCAATGAAATACTTGGAGAAAATCTATTGGTTTCAATTTCACAAGAACTGTTCAAAATGAAAAATTTTGTAAAAAGAATAAAATAAACCAAATGACTAACAAAGTGAAATATGGAGCAATATTATTGGCTCAAATTTATCATATGTCAGAGACAAATAACAAGGGACTGACAATGCAAAATATGGAGCAATATTATTGGATTGTATTTCGCAAAGACAGAAACAAGTAACACAAGATCTGATAGTGTAGAATATAAAGTGACTTAGCTTCCTAATTGAATCAGATTTCACAAATGACAAGAGGAAAGCTAAACCAAGTTCTGACATGTGAAGACATGTGAAAGCCCTTATTGGCTTGTGTTTTGCAACTGACAATCAGATAAACAATATGACTGAAAATGTGAAGAAGATGAAGCCTTCTGATTGGCTCAGCTTTGCAAAAAATGGAAGGGTTTAATTAAAAAATGACAATGCGAAGCTAGCTGGAGAAAAATGATTGGCTCAAGCTTTGCTTAGAACTTCAAAAAGATTGACAAGTGAAGCAGATGGCACAAGAAGATTGGATCATGCTTTACAAAGTCAGAAAATTCACAAGCTATTGCAAAAATGAAGAAAAATGGCAATAAAACTGACAGAATGAAGCCAATGGCATGAAAAAGCAAATATATATGGTGTAAAAAATGATTGGATCGGGCTTCACAAAAGATAGATCTAGAAGAATCTAAGAGTAAAAAAATAAAGATTTATAAAGATTTTAAAGTTGGGGTGGATTTAAACTCTGAACTAACTAGATCTAAAGAGATCTTTTGGATCCATAAACAAAATATATCCCTAATGGCTATAAATGGTGCAAAAACTTAAAAAAACTCACAGACAATGGATTTAAACTAAAAATGACTGAAACTAGATGCAGAAGCACAAATCTAAGCACACAATTTCTCAAACATGGTCTAAACAACCATTTAACCAATATTTCAAACAATATTTAGGTGGGAATTGGAAATTTAAACCTGGTTAGCTTGAAGATGACTGTGGAACTTTTAGGGTTTCGCAGATCCATGAAATAAAATTCAAGCTTATTCACTCTAGCAAATTAAAATCTTCTAAATCAATCCTGCACATGCATAATCACCAGCTCTGATACCATGTTAGGATTTATAAGGAAATATAATCAACTGATTATAGATCCACAAAATAAATGTTGAAGATTATAGATTATGATGTGTGTTAAATTACAAAATGCTTAATAAAAGAATTAAAGAGCTAAATAATAGAGCTGAAAGAAAATAATAGAGAGAAAGAGATAGAGAACACCAGATTTAAGTGGGGAAACCTGAAGGAAAAAACCCCATAGTTATAAAGCACTGTCTGTATTAAGAATTTTCAAGACTTTAACCCAACACTTCCACTTCACTCCTTAGTCTTTTACCAGAATGATTACAGAGCTATGTCTTGCACTCATTCAATACAATATTCATCATAAAAGATATATCGACCCTAGTCTGATATTTCTATCTAGATGTCAATCTGGTACTAATCTATTCATTTCTTATAGCCAATCCCTGAGAAGGATCACCCTAATCAATAGGGTGGGTGAATCAGTCAAGTTGCTTCACTCTTAAAAGTATAAGATCTTTGTGGAAGATCTTCATAATAAAGTTTGATAGACAAATCTTTTAAAATAATATTGGGGTGTACTGCAGTGGTAGATAACCCACTTGACATTATCACCCCATTCATATAATTCAGGAATTTTTCCTACATCTGAACAGTTGGGTTCAATGGAGCACCATATAAACTTCCAATATATTGTAGTGATAAGATCATTTTTAGTTGGGCTTTAGACATGTAGTTGGATCTCCTTCATAGGATCTGTAGAGATAATAAAGTCATTGGTATACAATTTCCCATAACTTTGGGAAATTACACATGTAGATCAGACCTGGATGCACAAAATCTTGAAAGGACCATTTCCCCAATCAATTTACATCCATAATAGAAGAGGGATTATTTTGATAGTAATAAATTCATTGAGAAGAATATTCAGATATCATATCACCATTTTCCATCATTTGAAGACTATTGAGAGGACTATAATGATGATTATGAGGTTAGAATGAGAGCTTATGGTAGATTATCTGTACAAAAAATCAATATTTCAAGATATATGTAGTCCTTGAGGGAATGATTGATGATGGCTTCAGACCTATTCACTATAGAATATATAGATTCCATTCATTATACTCCTCTTCCCACCATTGAATGTCATATAAGGAGAAGGATAATTCTAGATGATCTTAACACCCTTGTTCTCCTAAGGTCAAGGCATTGGTTGAATCAGAAAATCAAAGAATTCAATGAGTCTCAAAAGATGGATTCTTCTCATGGGGAATATTTCTTCACAAAATAATACCCCTACTCATCAAAATCCTTCTTCCTCTCCTCTTGACTCTAAAACTAAAGTTTATATCAAGAAAGACAAAGCCAAAGAGGGAGATAAGAAATTAGAAACATCTAGATAAGGTGGTGATCAAAAAGAAATTAGGATTTGGTAGGTGGAACAGCTCCTGAAATTTAGACACAACAAAATGATGAAGAAGAGGTTAAGATGAGAAAAAAAGTTGAAGAAGGGAAGAAGATGAAAGTGAAGAAAGTGATGAAGATGAAGATGTTTTTGAAGTATTTACCCCTGATCTAGGGAAAAAGTGTTTCAAGGCCAAAAATAGATGTAATAATACCTTCATCTTCTATTATGACTTCCAATGTTGAGGTTTTAGTCTCCCAGCCTAATAATACCTTTCTCTTCCATTTCTCTAACATTTCCTCCTCTGGTAACATCTTCATAGAGACTCATTCACCTGGGTTTCAACCCATGGTGGAAAGTAGAAAGAGAATGCTTAATCTAGGATTGAGGTTCCGAAAGTTTGATGTAGTGTCTTCCCTTCTTGTTACTTCCCCTCCTCCTCCTAATAAATCCAAGACCACCTCTCATCTTGTTTCTGATTCTACATGACAACAATTCTTAGAAATTCTATACTAAAAGAGGATAAGAATGAAAAGGATGTTTCAATATTCAAACTTTGAGCTAACAAGAATCTCATTGGAGAATCAACTCCAGAGGGTGAAGTACACAATCTTAGAGAAACTATCTCTAAGGTCATTGAGCGATTTGAAAAGGGAAAATAGACTCTAGAATAACTAGAGGAACAAGTACAAGTACTGACAAGTTTTATCAAATATTTCCTCTCATTTGACAAGGCTCCCCTAAATCCAACTCCTATATCTACACTTCCATCCACTATTGTTACTGCTGGTATTGATTTGAAAGCAATAACAAAAATTCATAAACATGCCACTTTTGGCAAGGCATCATAGGCTTGGGTAGAGATCATTCTTGTCACTGGATTAGAGTTTATTGATGAGGCTTATAAGATCTATGATAATATCATTTCAGCTCAAGAGCAAATCAATTCAGGGATCGATACAACATTGACAAGGAAATCAAAATTTGGGATGATGTCATCCAAGATCTCTGAATTATGACTCTCACAGATGAGAAAATCCTTCTTTCTGAGAATATTTTTGATGAATCCAAAGTAATTTATATAGAACTTTGGACTTTTAGTGTGGAATGGAGGATCAAGGTCCTTGAAGAAGCCTTGACTGAATTACGAAATGTGGTTCAAAAGGAGAGTCTTTGAAAGATGAAATATTTTTACAGACTTGTAAGCCCTTCACTCCCAATTTTTCAAAGAAAATTCATCAGAGAGAAATTTTGTTGATCAAATCAAGGGAGATTTTAATGCACTCATCAAGGAGAATTTATTCAAGGCAGAATTGGTCAACAAGGAAAATATGGAGGAATTATCAGAGCTTAATAATGTCATCAGTAGAAGTAGCAAAAGGACTTGCTCAATATGGTGGAATAGAAAAGGAAATGGAGTTTTCCCTTGGAAATCGGTTAACTAATCTCTCCAACACCATTGTACCCAAAGATATATAGAGATATCAACTGTTGTTACCAAGTTTTGAATGCATGTTTTGAAGCTCAAAGTCCCTGCATCAAATTCATCTCTTCTATTCCTTCTTCCTATGGTTCATAATATCACTAGTTATTCTATTTTGTAATTGACTTTATTGTATAAATGGAAAAATCATAATATAAATTCATTGAATGTAAATCAATTAATTAAGTGTTTTAACACTTAATTAAGACAACTAGTTAGTTTGGGTAGTTATCACTCTCCCCTTTGCCTATATAAGGCTTCATTTTCTTTGTAAAAGGGGTTGGATATTGGTGCATTTGTATGTAAAAAACAAATATTTTGAAATACACAAGAAGAACCCTCTCTCTCTCCATTCTTGTTCTTCAATCTTCTTTTCTTGTTCATGTTTTAGTTAGTATGTTGTTTTTTTTATCTAGAATTTGAAGCTTTGTATTCTCGTTCATGGGTTAAGATTTGATGAACTTTGATTCAATTTGTATCTTATTTAATGTGAAAATTCCATTTATGCAAGCATGTATGTTCTTGAATTTCATTTACATGCAAGAGTATGATAAGATCTGCAATCTTCTTATCTAAAAGTGTTGTTATTACCCTTCATTTATTCATTCTGTGGTAATCTTGTGGAACCAAGGAGGAATTACATGTCCTTGATTGATAAGTTAGCTAGAACTATGTGTCCCTAATTAATTCTATCTTCCATATCTTAATGTTACGTTCTTTTGTCTTTCCAGTCCTTTATCTATCTTTTGTATTAAAAATCATGGGGTTACTAATTCTCACCAATATCATCATTAAAAATTAATTAGTCTGTACATTTGTAAATATTTTAGATTCCCAAGTTTTGGTTTAATAAGGGAACCTCCCCATTAAAGAGGAGGGATTTTCATCCCCTAAACTGTTGATTGCTTCTCCAATGACAAAGTTTTCAACCAACAATTTTTTTGCGCCCACCATGGGGCACGTATCGTGATACCTACAAAGTATTTTCACCATATTCGAAATAGAAAATGTTTTAGAGGTTTTTCTACACTGGATGAAATAAAGAGATATACCAGAATCTAAGATCTCAAGGTATTGAAGACCCTACTTTTGAGTTTCAACAACAACATTCTTTTCATTCATCTCTAGAAAGAAAGGGTAAAGGAAAGAGGTCTATAAGCACACCTCCAACACAGAGGAGACTCGGTTCATATTTACAAGTAAGTACTACTCAAGCTTTGATTTTAGCAATTTTTCTCTTCCTTTGCAAATTATTTTTCCTAGAATGGTTGTACCTGTGCCTTGGGGATAGAATATTGGGCCCTTATCCCTTTCCCAACCTCTCCATGATCTTCCCAAGGGAAACTGAAATAAACTTCCAAAATTTAGAGGAGATGGAAAGGTTCACCCAGATGAGCATCTCACAACATTCTATGTTTCATGTGGATTCCTTAGGGTCACACATGAGGATGTATCTGTTAGGTTGTTTGTTGAAAGATTGCAAGACAATGTTGTTGAGTGGTTTTATCATCTTTCGACTAACAGTATCACCAATTGGGATACAATGAAAACCAAATTTGAGGCTAGGTTTAAACCAGTAGAGGATGCCCATGCACTTTTAGCACAACTCTCTCAAATGAAGAAGGAACCTTATGAACCAATGAGGGAGTTCATAGCAAAATTTAATAGATTGGTTCATAAAATTCTAGTCTACTTTCCCAACCCACTATGATAATATGAAATGTTTCTTCATCAATGCTCAAATTTCTGAGGTAAGTTTTACATTAAGAAGATAACAGTTAGCAAACTTGAATGATGACTAAGAATTGGCCATAAGTGTTGAAGATGACTTGATCATCTCTGAAAAGTTAAAGAAATAACCTTCTAAGTATAAGGATTCCACTTCTGGTCCAACTACTTTTGATCAGTTAGTCCAAAATTTGGCTAATGATTTGATTCTCTATAAAGAAGCAACTTTCCAGAATATCCCATATAAATATGTTCCTGGGAAGAATTTTCAACCAAGGAATCATCTACCAGTTGCTCATCCTAAGCTTGCCATTGAAGCTCCTCCTGTGAAGGTCCCAGTGAATACAACTTGTGAATTTCAAGAAGTGGAGGATGAAATCATCACAGAATAAGTTGAAGAGGTTGAGGAAGAACTTTAGGAAATAAATTAAGAGGTTGAAGATTCTCAAATTAGCATATGTTGTGTATGAATAAAGAGATGATTATGAAGAAACAGTGGAAGGAATGAACAATGAATCTTATGCAGTCATGACTAGAGAACAATTGAGTAAGAAGAAAGATATTGTTCAACTTGAAAAGAAGGAGAAAGCTAAGGAATCTCCTGTTATTATTCTAGTTGTTGCAAAGAGAGGATTTCCCGTTCCTTCTACTGCTAAGAAGGTAAGTACTTTTGCACCTTCAAATCCCCCAATCAACATCTGTCCCTAAAACAAATTCAACTCCTAAAGTTGATAAGCCTAAAACCCCCAATGTGTCTAGTCAAGAAACTTCCTCTTCTTCAGGGTCTTTTGATATAATAGATCATATAAATGAAACCAAGATTCAGGTCTTTAAAGCAGATAATTATCAAACTCACCCAAAGGCGTTTTCCTAGGTTGTTAAGTTTGTAAATGATAAGCCCACTCAAGCTAACCCTTCTTCCAAAGGACTCTTGCCTACTCCCAAAGCTCCCTTTCCAAAAAATTTGATGGTTTCCACTCCTACATTTGAAAATATTGAACCATTTTATGTGACTTTCTTGATATCTGAGAATAAGTTAAGAAATTATGTCATTGATTCTGGAGCATCAGATAATGTAATGCCTGCACAAGTAGCTCATGCATTAGGCCTTAACCTAACCAAAATATTTGGTTCATGTTACTCCATGGAGACTAAAGAGGATCCTTTAGTAGGAATGATAAAATATGCTCAAGTAACCTTTTATAGTTTTTCCTTGAAAAAAGAGTTAAGGCTACTATCTTGGTTGTTGATATACCTCCCTCTTATGGAATGATCTTAAGAAAATTTTTTATCAGAGATGTAGGAGGAGAAATTCAAATGGACTAGTCCCATGCTCTAATTCCCATGAAAGGAGAGATGAAGAAGTTGTTTCCTGAAATACAAGCTAAGTACATCGTTTAAAATACTGATGATCCTCAAGCACAAATTTTGTATGAAGACATTGGACATGGTAATTACATGATAATGTATGGTCCAGAATTGAATATCCCTCAAGTTATTCAAGATAATTTGGACCCTTGAGTTTGATGGAAGTTGTTCTACATACGGTTCTGGAGCAAGGCTAGTTCTTGTCTCAACTTTTGGAAAAATTCACCCAGTCTCATACAAGTTACAAGTTTGCTAATACTAATAACACTGCTTAGTATGAGGCTCTTCTTCTTGGCCTAGCAGTAAGTAAAAGAGATGGGAATAAGAATTTTCATGCACAAGGGAGATGATGCAAAAATTATAGTCAAAACAAGTTTGAGGTTTATTCCAAGTCAAGAATGAAAGGTTGAAGCATTATCAAAATAAACTATGGGATTTAATTGAACTTTTTGAATCTTTCTCAATTGATGTGGTGACAAGAGATAACAATTCTAGAGAATAAGCCTTGGCAGTTTCAGGTTCTTTTTTAATTCCTCATCTGGAATTTACTCAGGATAACTTCACAATTGAGATGATTTTAGACCCAGTGTCCTAGACAATGTAGATAATTGGCAGGTGTTCAATGATGACCAACATCTCATTTCCTTTCTTGAGCTAAAGGATAATTTTAATCAGTTGTATTTTGAAGGTAGTGAAGTTGGTTATCAAGAATCAATTTCATCCACAAAAGAGGAAGGTATTGAATCTGAATCTGATCAAGGATGGGTGTATCAAGTTGAAATGTAATAAAATACCTAAGGGTATTGTTATCTTAGAATATCTATTTGATAAGCATGATTGTTATGTCAAGAGAAAGATGTCACAAGGAAAAAATCATTCATCTGAGTATGAAAAGGTAAACTTGGGAAATGATGAAGATCCTAAGTTTGTTAATTTAGGAAAGTGTTGTTCTACTGAAGAAAGGAAGAAGTTAGTTGAATTGTTTAAAAAAATACATTGATGTGCTTGCATATTCATATGAAGATTTGAATACTTTTAAGCCAAGAGAAATGCAACACTATATTCCCTTGAAGCCAGGCATTCAGCCTTTCAGACAAAAGTAAAAACAATATAACCCCAAGATTGCAGGAACAATCTATCAAGAGATTCATAAATTATTAAGTGCTAAGATTCTTTTTCCCATTCATCATTCAACTTGGATTTCCAATATTGTTCTGGTACAAAAGAAGAATGGGGAAATAAGGATTTGTGTAGATTTCCACAATCTAAATCAAGCTTCTTTAAAGGATAACTATCCTCTTCCCATGATGGATCAAATTCTGCAAGTCATGATTGGTTCAGAGATGTTATCAATGCTTGATGGATTTTCAGGCTATAACCAAATTGAAGTAGATGTTCAAGATCAACACAAAACTGCCTTCACAACTCCATGGGGCACATTTTCCTATCGGAGAATTCATTTTAGTTTAATTAATGCAAGTGATACTTTCCAAAGAGCTATGGATTTAGCCTTTGGAGATCTTAAAAATAAGTGTATTCTTGTTTACTTGGATGATCTTACATTTTTCTCTAAGAGCAAGGAAGATCACTTTCAACACCTTAATTATGTTCTCCAACGGTGTAGAGATCATGAAATATCTTTCAACCCCAAGAAATCTATTTTTGGAGTTATAGAAGGGAAATTTTCTTGGACATATTGTCTCAAGGGATGGAATCAAGATAGATCCAGAAAGAGTGCAGGCTATTCAGAAGATTTCTCTTCCCACAAGTAAGAAATGAGTTCACTCTTTCTTTGGTAAAATCAATTTCCTTAGAAGATTCATTCCAGATTTTGCTGAATTGACTCAAATTATAGCTAACATGATGAAAGAAAAGTAGTCCTGTCACTAGATTTTAGAGGGAAAGAAATATTTTGATGAGAAAGAATGCCATTGCAAGAACCCATGTTTCTATTTTCCCTTATTTTGACAAAGACTTCATCATTTATTGTTATGCCTTAGAACACACCCTCTCTGCCATCTTAGTTCAAAATAATTTCAAAGGGTGTGAAGTGTCAATTTATTTTATGAGATATGTTCTTAAGTCCCATGAGCTGAAGTATTCTCAGCTTGAAAAACATGCTTTCATTGTAGTCAAGGATGTGAAACAATTCATATTTTATATCCTTATTCCCATTCCATTATTTTTGTTCCAGATATAGTTGTGAAGTCTATCCTAACTCAACAAGAGTTTGGGTCCAAGAGGGGTAATTGGGTTCAAAATTCTAGGAGTAGGAACTTGATATCAAACCAAATAAATTGGTTTGAGGATGAGTTCTATGCCAACTAATTGCAAAAAGTTCAAAGGAGAAATCAAGTAACAATGAACTATGCTGAAATGCCCACTGTTCTATTTCTGAGTTCTACAGATGAATGGTATTCCAACATTTCCCACTTCCTCACATATGGGGAATGTCCTGCATATCTTAATGCCAAGGAGAAAAGAGCCATTAAACTTCGAGCTGCAAAGTATGTTCTTTGGGACAACTCTTTTTTCAAAAAAGGCATTGATGGTCGTTTCTTAAGATGTGTGGATAAGGAGCAAAAGAAGAGGTTGTTAAGAGCTTATCATGATCAAGCTTGTGGAGGAACATTTCTCTTCTTTCTGCTGACAACTCACAAGAAAGGACCAGGAGGTTACTATTGGCCAACCTTGTTTAAGGATGCAACTAAATGGGTATCAAAGTGTGAAGCTTGTCAAACTTTTGTTGGAAGACCTAAGTTGGCCACTCTTCCATTGAAGCCCGTTGTGATTGAAGAGCCTTTCCAGCAATGGGGATTAGACTTCATTGGAAGTGCAATCTAAACAAGTGCCTCAGGGCACACCCATGTTTTAACACAACAGATTATTTCACAAAGTGGGTATGAGATGTAGTGCAGCACTTGGTCAAAGTTCAACTCTGTCAAGTGATTTTTAGGGTTAGTATAACTCCCCATTTAATCTTTTTCTTTTTAGGATTTTATTTTTTAGGTTTTATAGGAGATCATTTGATTTTTTAGGTTATAGGTGAACTATATGGACATAGTGAAACATACAGGTGATCAACAGTGAATGGAATTAGTGACATTTGTGTAACACCAAAAAACTAGATCTTGAGAATCCTGTGAGGTCAAAAGTTCATGAAATCAGTGAATCTTCAGCATAGGTGCCCCAATCTTCGAGGCACCCTAGTTCAAGCTAATCCGACGATTCCAAGTTTTTTTATGTTCGGTTGTGATAGTCTCCTCCTCCTGTTTACCAGTTTTCTTTCCGACATACTTTGGGATCAAGTGAAATATCATCTAAGTATTTTTTTCCCTCTCTTTCATCTAGGGTGCTTAATTTCCATTTTCTTATTGACTTGTCATACCTTGCTTTAGTGAATATTTATTATACATGAATCTGCAATATCCTTAAAACGTTTAGAATTTATATGCACATTTTGGGAAGAATCAGATATCAAGTGAACTCAAACAAGTTTGAGGATTTGATCACATGTCATTTGAATTACAGAAATTTCAAATGAAAATTCAAGTAATAGTGAACATGCTGAGAACTATTTTTCTAACCTAAGTTCCACAAATGAATGATATTCCAACATTTCCCACTTTCTCACATATGGGGAATACTTCTCGCACATCATAATGCCAAGGAGAAACTTTGCTATTAAATCTTTGAGTTGTAAGGTATGTTATTTGGGCTCTTTCCATAAAAGGGATTAATGGTCATTTCCTTAAGATGTGTGGATAAGGAGAAACAGAAGAGGTTGCGGACAAGATCTTATCTGATCAAGCTTGTAGTGGATAACTTCTCTTATTTCATGATGGTTCACAAGATTCTGCAACCAGGTTACTATTGGCCACCCTTGTTTAATGATGAAAATAAATTGGGTCTCAATAGTGTGAAGCATTATAAGACCTAATTGTTGGATGAACTAAGTTGAAAAATCTTCCATTGAAGCATGTTATGATTGAGGAACCTTTTAAACAATGGGGATTAGTCATTGGAACTCTCAATCCAAACTCCATTGAAACACATAGACATGTTTTGAATTCAATATATTATTTGAAAAAGTGGGTGGATGCCATCCATGTCAAAAAAACAACTTCTGAAGTTGTTTGTAACTTTATCAAGGAAGAACAAGTTTGATTAAATTTAGAGTTCCAACGAAATTGTAACTGATAATAGTGCTCCTAAATTTTCTTCCTATGAACTCATAGATTTTTGTTATGGATTTGAAATTTCCCTTTCACACTCTTCAAATTATTACCCGCATGGAAACAGGAAATCTGAATCAAATAACAAGAATTTGGTAACTATATTCATAAAATTGGTTGAAGAATCACAACGGAACTAGCATAAGAAATTGTACAATGTTCTTTGGGTTGATTGAATAACACCTAAGAGAGCTATTGGAATGTCACCATTTCAGCTAGTTTATGGGATGGATTTCCAGTTGTTGGTTACTCTCTAGTTATAAACCTTGCATTTGGCCCTAAGGCCATTGAAGATGAACCATTCAAGGATGCTCTAGAGAAGATGATTATGTATTTGCACAATTTATAAGAAGAAAGGAATCATGTGGTTGATCACACCTCACTCATCAGCAAAAATATCAAGCAAATTTTTGACAAGAAATCCAAGTCCCGTGACTTCCAAGTTGGAGATATTGTTCTGCTTTGGTATAAAAGGATAGAACCTCATGAGAGCCATGGTAAGTTTGACTCACTTTGGTTTGGTCAGTTTCAGATTCAACATTTGTTGGTGAAAATTATTATTACTTTACCTATATGAATGGGACTTCTCTCCCATTTCCATATATGGAGTATCTCAATTTGTATAATTATTGAGTGGGTGTAAGTCCCTTGTACATAGTCCCTTATTGTTTGTTTTTTTTTTGGTTGTGCCTCATCTGTGTGTCTATTTTGTCTTCCCCTTATTTTGGTTCTCTTTTGTGTGTCTATATATATTCTTCCCAATGGATAAGGCACTAGTCTTGTAAGCCATGTGATTATGGAGTTCTTTTCTTTACCTTGTTTGCACTTTGTGTCAAGCCAAGTCAAGCCCCGGAAAGAGCCAACTGTTGTCATGTGACCTGAAAATGTGAAATTTTCAAAAAAAAAAATTTTAGAGAAGTATTTTCTCCTCTTGGTTGCATTTTCCTTTTGATGTGTCAAGATTGAAGGAGAAAGTTTAAAAGAGTTAGTCATTTTTGGAGTTATTTTGAGCTTAATGGATGAATCGGTCATTTGAGGAACAAGAGGAACTGTTCCCTTGTTCCTCTTGTTCCCCACATCGCTGCTTTTCCACTTGCTTTACCTCTTTCTCAGGTAAATCGGATAAGTGGGTAATCAGGCTTAAAGGTGGAACTATTCCCAACTTTCCTTGTTTTCTGCTTCCCCACCTTCACTGATTCGCATCTCACCTCATTAGTCGGTCAAAATTGTAATTTATAGGTACCATGGAACCTCAAGCCCTATTCCTTTGGGCCTTTAGTTCACTGATCATTGCTTTCCTCAACTCCCCACACTAAATTCTAATCAGTCAATGAATCGGAGGTTTCAGGCACTTCAGGTACTTGAGGAACTATTCCTCGGGCCCTATGGTTCTCTGCAACCCTGTCAGACTTTTCCACTTATATTAAAATGGGATTGTGTAAGGTGTGTTCATGACCGTTTCCACTCGGCCCTGACATATCAGATTTAAATTAAAAAAGGGGAGGAGTTTGTGTTTAGATGTGTTCCATGGGCCTTTAAACAACATTGACTCATTATTTGTTTTATGGGAAAGTGGATTTTAAATCATAATTATATAAATCCTTTACCCTCAATTCATTCTTCACATTTTTATAAACTTATCATATTGTTGTGTTGTGCCTCATCCCTCCTCCCATGTGCAAAGTGTTACTTTTTTCTCATAACTTTCTCATCCCTCAACCAAATTCAAAAAATTCAAGTTGCGTTGAGCATTGAGTGAAGGCACCTTCATTTGCATCAAGAGGTGAGTAATTTTACATTTGTTTCATCTACTTTGACAGTTATTTGGGTTTTTGAGCTCTTCCCTCATATCCTCTTCAAAACCCACTATAAATCATTGTCTTTCCCTGAGTTCTACCCAAATTTGTCACAATGAAGTTCCAATATGTTAGATATGAGCATATCTCCTCCCTTGAAACCTTTGTCCCTGAGATAGGTGATAGTGATGTAAAACATATGAATTTAGATGATTTTTGGGCTAGAATAAAAAAGATGACAACCCAACCCTATTGGCCCAATGTATTATGAATAGTGGGTTGGCTCATGCAGTTGGTTTCCCTACATCAGTCCAATGTACTGATACAGTCCTAGCCTGTGCCTCTAGTTTTGATCCACAAACTAAGGAGTTAAAAGATCCTCAGGGGAAAGTTATTGCTCAATTAGATGCTCATCATATTAATATGGCCTTGGGTATTCCTACCTTGAAGGATTCCAAAGTCCTAACCAAGGGTAGAAGCTCAAAGGGAATATGACCTCACTCCTGTCAAATACTAAACAATGATTTCCAAAACCTTGGCTAAGGGTTAAAAGGAAAGGGCCATCCAAATTACCCAAGACCCTCTACAGAATTGAATTCTTGGAGGAGTTATCTGATATGATAACATTGCTTGCAAGGGTAATGGGTTTTCCCTCAACTCAGGAGTTTTAGAATTGGATGAGTGTCTATATCAACCTGATTTGTGAAGGTACACAACACTTGAACTGGGGAGAGATCATTTGTGAAAACTTAACTCAACAACTCACTCAGGTTCATCAAAATAAAACATTTTATATGACCTCCTACTTGATGTATACCATAGCTGGATATAGAATATGGATTGGCTTATCAAGCCAAGATAACAGGAAAAATATGGCTATATATGATTTCTATACACAACTTACCTATGAGAACAACAAGAGCCATCATAGGAGGGTCAATGATGCCTTCACAATGTTTTTGGTGAGATTGCCTAAGGGAAATGTAACCAACAGGGCATCTCAAGAAGTCGATCAATTGATTTCAATATATGACAACTTGTTCATATAATTCATAAATTTCTCCTACATCCAAACAGCTACATTTGAGGGAGCTCCATATAAGCTTCTAATATACTGCAGTGATAAGATTATTCTCATTGAACTTTGCAGGTAGTTGGATCTCCTTCATAGGACTTGCAGAGATAAGAAAATTTCTGGTATACAATTTCCCATAACTTTGGGAAATTACACATGTAGAAAAATCTGGATGCAAAGAATGTTGAAGGGACTATCTCCCCATTCAACTTACATCCTTAGCAGAAGAGGAGAAATTTCGATACTAAGAAATTCATTGGGAATAATCTCAAGTTAACATACCACCATTCTCTAGCATTTGAAGACTATTGGGAAGATTGTATTGATGACTATGAGGTCAAAATAAGAGCTTATGGTAGGTTATCCTTACAACAAATCATATATTTTAAGCTATATGTAGTTCCTTGAAGGGAATGACATAGATGATGGTTCAGATCTATTTACTACAGAATTCATAAATTCCATTCAGTATACTCCTCTTCCCACCATTGACTGGTCACATAAGAAGAAGGATAATCCTGATGATTTAAAAACCCATGTGCTCCTGAGGTCAAGGCATTGGCTGAATAAAAGGTTAAAGAATTCAATGAGTCTCAGAAGGTAGCTTCTTCCCACGAAGTATCTTCTTTGCAAAATACCAGCCCTACTCAACAAACTCCTTCCTCCTCCCCTCTAGATTCTGGAACTAAAGTTTATACCAAGAAAAGACAAAGCTAAAGAGGTGGAGAAGAAATCAGAAACACCTGGACAAGGTGGTAATCAAGAAGAAATTTAGGAATTAGGAGGTGGAACAGCTCCTGAACAAACACGTCAACATGTTGAAGAAGAGGTAACTGAGAAGAAACAAGTTGAAGAAGGAGAAGAAGAAGAAAGTGAAGAAAGTGATGAAGAAGAAGATGTAGTTGAAGTAGCTTCCCCTAATCTAGGAAAAACTATGCTTCAAGACAGAAATTGGATGTGAGAAGACCTTCTTCCTCTGTTGTAACTTCCACTATTGAGGTTTCAGTTTCCCAACCTCTAAGTTCTCATATTGCTCTTGCATTGCCTCCTCCAGAAACATCTTACAGAGATTCATTCACCTAGGTTCAACCCATGGTAGATAGTAGAAAGAGAAAGGCTCAATCTAGGATTGAGGTTCCTAAGTTTGATGCAGTGGCTTCCCTTCTTGGCACTTCCCCTCCTCCTCTAAAGAAAGCCAAGACTACCTCTCATCTTGTTTCAGACTCTACATGACAACAATTCCTAGAAATTGCTAGGCCAAAGGAGGATAAGAATGAAAAGGATGTATCATTATCAGATCTTGAACTGACAAGAATCTCATTGGGAGAATCAACTCCAGAGGGTGAAGTACACAATCTTAGAGAAATTGTCTCTAAGGTTATTGAGAGAGTTGAAAAAGGAAAGCAGACTCAAGAAAAACTAGAGGAACAAGTACAAGTAAAACAAACACAAGAAACTGTCTTTCCTCTCATCTGACAAAACTCCATTTTATCCAACTCCTCTATCTACACTTCCACCCACTATTGTTACTGTTGGTATTGATTTGAAGGTAGTCACAGAAATTCACAAACATGCCACTTTTGGAAAAGCATCAGAAGCTTGGGTTGAGAGAATTCTTGTTTCCGGGATTGGAATTCATTGATGAGGCATGTAAGATCTATGATAATATCATTTCAGCTCAAGAACAAATCAATTCAGGGATCGATACCATTGACAAGGAACTCAAAATTTGGGCTGATGTTATCCAAGATCTCCAAATCATGACTCTCACAGATGAGAAAATCCTTCTTTCGGAGAATATTTTTGATGACTCTAAGAGTAATTTATCCAGGACTTGGACTTTCAACATAGAATGGAGAATAAGTGTTCTTGAATAAGCCTCGACTGAATTACAAAATGTAGTTCAGAAAGGAGAATCATTAAAATCTGAAATCTTTGTAGACTTGCAAGCCCTTTGCTGCCAATTGTTCAAAGACAATTCATCGGAAAGAAATTTTGTTGATCAAATCAAGGGATATTTTAATGCACTCATCAAGGAGAATTTGTTCAAGGCTAAATTGGTCAATAAGGAGAGGATGGAAGAATTATCAGAGTTCAACAACGTCATCATAGAGGCAGCAAAAGGACTTACTCAATATGGTGGAACAACAAAGGAAATGGAATATTCTCGTGGTAGTTGGTTGACTAATCTTTCCAACACCATTGTACCCAAAGACACAAAGATATCAACTGTACCAAGTTCCAAATGCATGTTTTAAAGCTCAAGGTTCTTGCAAATTCCATCTCTTCTATTCCTTCTTCATCTAGTTCATAATGTCACTAGTTGTTCTATTTTGTAATTGACTTTATTGTATAAAAAGTAAATTTGTAATATAAATTCATTGAATGTAAATCAATTAATTAAGTGTTTTAACACTTAATTAAGACAACTAGTTAGTTTGGGTAGTTATCCTCTCCCCTTTGCCTATATAAGGCTTCATTTTCTTTGTAAAAGGGGTTGGATATTGGTGCATTTGTATGTAAGAGACACATAGATTTTGAAATATAGAAGAAGAACCCTTTGTCTATTCTCCATTCTCATTTCTTCATATCTTATTTTCTTGTTCACATTTCAGTTGGTATGTTGTTTTCTTTATCTGGAATTTGAAGCTTTGTATTCTTATTCATGGGTTAAGATTTGATGAACTTTGATTCAATCTTACTGTGAAATTTCCATTTATGCAAGCATGTATGTTCTTGAATTCCATTTACATGCAAGAGTATGATAAGATCTGCAATCTTATTATCTGAAAGTGTTGTTATTACTACCCCCTTTCATTTGTTCATTCCATGGTAATCTTGTGGAAACAAGGAGGAACAACATGTCCTTGATCGATAAGTTAGTCAGAATTGTGTGTCCCTAATTTATCTATCTTTCCATATCTTTGTTGTTGTGTTATTCTATCTTTCCAGTTCTTTATCTAACTTTTGTATTAAAAATCATGGTTTTTTCATCCTCACCATTATCCTCATTAAAAATTAATTAGTTTGTACATCTGTAAATATTTTAGAGTCCCAAGTTTTGGTTTAATAAGGGAACCTCCCCTCCATAGGAGTATGTGCCAAAGTCATGTGGCCATCATGATAATATTTAGAAGTAGGTGCACTAGTTATAGAAGTATTTGAAAATGTGGCAATAAGAGGAGGCAAATACAAAGGAGTTCGTGGTGGTATTCCTTGAATAGTAATAAGGTGACTCTCATGTACAAACTTAAGGCATAAGTGAACTATGGATAGTACGGATTTGGAATCCCTAAGCCAAAGGAGTCCTAAGGTTATATTATAGAGTGAAATGGTTGAGCCAACAGTAAAATGCATAGAGAAAGTAAGAGGCCCAACAATGATAGGAAGAACAACATGCCCATGAGAAGTAGGGGTCCTACGAGTCATATGAGATAATGGAAAATTTATAGCTTGCAAGAAAGATAATAAACATACATTCCACGTATAAGTAGAATGCACCATAACATTGTCGATAGGATGAGAACCGATACAAGGGTTGATGTGTAATTTGTGTGATGAAAAGCAAGCGTCAAAATCAACATCAATAAAATAAATGATATGTGAAGGTAGATCAATAGTACTAATAAGAAATCCAAGAGGATGATTTGTAGATGAAGGAGGAGGAACAATGTGATAATCATTATTTGAGGAGGATTCAGGAGATAATATTTTATGCTTAGGTAGTGGATCATTGAAGATCTTGAGTTTTCCATTTTCATTAGTAGATTTTGGAATGGAAATAATAGATTCAGGATACTCAATGTCATTATTGTCAATTAGATCTTGAATGATATGCCTAAGCTTAAAACACTTATCAGTAGAATAGCCATTACATCTATAATAATCAAAATATGCATGTTCATCGATTTTTTTCCACGAGGCCTATCAGAATATATCTCAAGAGGCGGTGGAAGAGAAATCATATTAGTTTCAAGGAGTTGAGCTAAAAACATGTGTGGTGGGTATGGAAATGGAGTAAAAGTGTAGCATATAGGTCGCAATTGTAGCTTTGTAGGTTGAGATATAACATTGACAATATACTTAGAGTCACTAGGCTTTCCCTTGAAGGAAAATTTTCTTGGGGACTTGTTAGTAGAAGCATAGGAAATATTAGCACTGTATGTAAGTTTTCTCAAAGAAAGTAACTTGATCTCTCTACTTTTCAAAGTATGACATAGCTCATCAAAAGAGTGAAAAGAATCAAATATTACACACTCTTATAAAGGAGGTAATAGGCTTTGGATGAAAATATATTGTAATTCATATTCATCCAAGGCGTTGTTCATTTTAGAAAGATTAGTTTTATAATACAACACACAATCACTAAGATGCTCGTTAGTTCTTTGCCTTGTTTTCGCCATTTGTGCATAAGATATATTTTGCCAATATTCATGGAAAAGTGAGTTAGAAATAAATTTTCAAGAGGATTAAAATATTGAATGAAATGCAAAGGAAAATCGTAAAACCATCATAATGCATAATCTCTTAGGAAATAACTTAGTCAAAAGTGTGTCATCACAAGCATAATCTATGTTACCAAAATATTGTGTAACATTATTAAATAAATTGTAATATTATTAATAATGAGTTTATAGAACTCATATTAATAATATAGTTGTAATAGTTTAATTATTGATGAGCTGTGAGAACAACTCACGTAGCTATTTTGTAGTGTGAGTGATCTTAGGGATGTTTGAGATATATTAGGGGATGAGACTAAGAGATTCATGGAGAGAGATATGAGGGATTGAAGATCATGTTTGACTCCACCATTGTAGGGGTTAATTGATCTATATATGTAACTCTCTAACAATGAATAAATTGTCCTAGATGAATTTTATATTCTGTGTTTTTATGACATTATTTTGTTAGATTATTTCTAATAATCTCTACCAAATTTATTATTTGGTATCAAAGCGTGGTATTTCTTGTACGTGTCATGGAATTCTAAGAATTGTTTGGGGAAAATATATGTTATTGGTTGCCCCTATGTATGGAAATTTATTGATATGAGAGAATTTTAGATTTGTAGATATTAAACTAATCAAGATTATTTTAGAGATTAACAACATTTGTTTGTGTTTCCTTGGACCCATATGAAAATATAAAGAGCTTCATTATTGACGCTGCAATTTGGAATAATTGTGCCCACATTTTTTTCTCTACATGATCTGTCTCTAACACTACAGATCCATTTATTTTCTCTCTCTGTATGGTCTATGATTTGGCCATTTCAACATATAATTTCTCTTTGCGTTGATCTTTGGAATCTCAAGCTCCCATCGATCCATCAATTGTGTGTTCATTGCTTCAACCTCGGGCTTCTCAGAAACTATTTTGCATTAAAAGACACATTTTTCAAAAGATGTTTACACCTCTATTCATTTGTTAAAGTATGGTGGCTGTACATGTTTTAGTATGTGAGAATATCCAACCAGACTGCCTGAGATCTATTGAAGATGCTAAAAGTGAAGCAGAAACATTATATATTATGCCGATTATACTTTACAATCTCTCTAAGGTATTTTATCTTCCATACTGGTCACGTGGAATTTATGCTCTGTAGTGTGAAATTCCTTTGTTCGTGTATGCTTGGCATGTGAGCCTTATATTTGTGCATGTGGATGTTCATCATTGTGTCATATTTGACGTCTCAGGATCCTCTGACATCACTTCAAAAATGCGTGTAGGTTCTTAGGATTTGATACAATATTACATGTTGTGTAGTCTTTACCTTTGTAGATGCATACCATATTTTTCTCGTGTCACCATAAAAGCTTTATGTTTTAGAATACTCATAGTTGTGTTAGAATGTTTTTGAAATAGAATGAATAATTCCCACTCATTATTAGATTAAAATTCATATTAATAGTCATAGTCCATAAAATTTATTGTTTTGATTATAATTTTTTTAGCTTTGTCAATCCAATTTTTTAATTGGATCCATTATTCTTAGTATTTTTTTATTTTTTTGTTAAAATTTTTTTGTCATTACTTGTAAGTGTCATCAAATTTCTTGTCATCAAAAGATTATTTGTATTGTATAGAATCAAATTTTATTGTCATTCAATGCTATTGTAAAAAAGTGTCGTCGTCAAAAGTCTAAAAAATTAAAAAGAAATTACCTTACGAATGCATTTTTGGTGGAATCCGGCGTTTGGGTAAGGTATGTAATTATTGAGCCTCAAATCCAAATTCGTTGAGTTTGCAACATGACACATGGAGGATGGAGGACAGAGGCAACAGAGGAAGGAGGTCAATCAAGGACCTCTCACCAGCCGCAAGTGATAGGGCCACATAATGGTGTTGTGGCATTTTATTTTTTTCGTTGTGTGTTTACTTTCTACAAATAAGAACAGATGAATCATACATGTTCAACTTTTGTAATAAGTGAAAAATACACTACTAACAAGGAAGTAAAATACCAATAATCATACCTCCTCCTTCGCGTTCCATAGAAAACCTCGGAATGGGCTAGGAAACTTGGATTGAGCCCTGATTGTGTGATATGTAGGTGCTTTTCTTCAAGACGGAGCAAGGCCTTCCTGCAACAATGATCCTCTTACTTTGCACCAGATGGGAAAAAGGATTTTGAGGCTATTTGGGCATTAGGACGAGGCAAAAGGATGTTCTTTGCTCAAATGATGCAAGAACTTAAATATGGCATTCAAGCTTATTTTCTGTGTTTAGAGGGGAGGGGTAAGGTTGTATTTATAGCCTGGGGGAGTGATTAGCTTAGATTAATTTAAGTAATCATGGTTTGAAAATGTGGGCAAGATAAAGTGAGTGGTTTGAAAATGTGGGCAAGATTAGGTGAGTGGTTTGAAAATGTGGGCAAGATTAGATGAGTAGGGCCACGAAGAATGGGTGAGGATTTGAATTATATTTTTAATTCATAAGTGGAGGATTTTAGGTGAGTGGGGACCACGAAGGGTGGGTGAGGATTTGAATTTGAATTTTTAATTCAATAGTAGAAAAACATGGAGAATAATGACATGTGGTGAGGATTGGGTTATTTTTTAGATTTTGAAATGGATAATTAATCAAATTATATTTGATTAATTTGAAGTGTATTTTTGTGGGAAATGAGGAAGAGGAATTAATTGATTTAGGATATATGTGAAATTGGGGTGTCTACATTTGCCCCTCTTTGGAAGGGTACTATGAAAGTAGTGTCCTTTCAAAGAAAGTAGACGGTATGGGGGAAGAATTCAATCTACTTTTTAAAAGGTAGAGAAAATAGAAAGTGGTGAGTGACGGATGTCATAGTATCCTCCAAGACAAAAATGTCATGAGAAGATGTGATTATGGATAGACGTGGTGATGCCCCCTCGAGAGGACTGACAAGAATGAAATATACGACAGAACTCTCGAAAAGAAGAGAAATGGATTCTGCGGAGAAGAGGACGATAATGGAGTGGAAGAGACTGGAATGACCATACGACGCAAATGGAGAAAGGATTCAATCGACCTTGAATGCTAGGTGTGAGGGTGTGTGGGAAAGAGAAAAGGGAATGGATAGGATTGGGGGTTGATTACGAGAAGAGTAAGGGAGATAGGGGAGGGAAAAAAAAGGAATGAAAGAGGTAGAAATAAGAGAGAGGGATGATAGGGGAAGAAGGGAATGATGAAGGACAAACAAGACAAAAATAGGAAAATGACAGAGTAGAGGGTGAAAGGATGAAATAGAGAGATGTGCAAAATGAAAGGAAGCAATAGAGATAGTAAAGAGGGATGTGTGGAAGTGAAATAAATGATAGACCTGAGAAAATCAGGAAACGGGAAAGGATAAATAAGAAGGAGAAAATGAGGTGGGAGTAGGGGGTGAAATGGATGAAAATGGAAAGAGGACGAAAGAAGAAGTAGAACAGAGAAAAAAAAGAAACTATGAGGGGCGAGGAAAGTGTGAAAAAGAGGAGAGAAAAGAAGAGAAACAGATACAAAATGAACGAAAAGGTAGGGGTGGTAGAGAAAAGGAGAAGTGGTCAGAAGAAACGTGAAAATTAGGGGAGAGGAAAGGAAGATAGAACGAATACAAGGAGAAGATTGAAGGAATCGTGTCATTGCGAGGAAGACCAAGGCAAAGAATATGGAACAGACCGTATGGAGATGCATGTGGAGGGTGGTATGATAAAAAAGATAGGACAACGCTGAACAGCTAGGTTATCGATGGGGAAGTAAGGAGGAAACGTGATGGAAAAAGGGGAAGAAGACGATACAGGGGAAGGGAAATAAGACGAGGGGTGGGAGAGAGAAGAGGATAACAAAGAAAATGATGTAGAAGGAAGGGAATATAGAAAGGGGGTAATAAGTGGAAAGGGAACGGTATAAGGAATGTTCAGAGAAGAAAGAGGGGAGGAATGACATCGATTGGAAAAGATGTGGAGATGCATGAAATGAGGATACTAGGATGACGAGAAAATAGAAAAAGGATGTATGATGAAGACAGTAAAGATATTGAAGAGGGCAAAGAGAAGATGGAGAGATGGGTAAGAAGCGACAAGAAAGGGTGGGAGTGAGGGAAAAGAATAGGAGAGAAAAGAGAATGGGGGATAGAAGAGGCAATGCCAATGAGGGGATGTTAGGGAAATCCCTTTTACAATGAGTGGTGGGGAAGGGTGAGAGAAAAAATGAAGAAAAGGAGAAAGCTAATGAGGATTGGAAAGGGTAATGCCAACAAAGGGACGTTAGGGAAAACCCTTTTACAATGAGTGGTGGGATTAGAGGAGGGAATGAATGAAGGGAAACTCTAGAAGGTCCAAGGGAGTGAATGAGGCCGTGCGGAATGAGGATTGATGATTTTTAGGGAATACCCGTTTACAATTATTAGCACGGGAAGAGAAGATGATGATGAAAGAATGATATAGGAGTGTTAACAATAATGGTGAATGCGTGTGTGGGTAGAAATGTGGGGGGAATGTGAGAAGATGAAGTGGAAAGAGTAAAGAAAATGGGAGGGATGAGTTGGGACTAGGTGAAAGTGAGGAGAGGATGCGGGTGATGAGGATGAACGAAGTGAGGATGAAGAACCAAGACATGAAAAGAATGGGAAGAAACGGTATGAAGGATGATGGATCAAGAAGGGGAAAATGGGGGGAAAGAACGTGATTGTAGGCGGAAGAGATTAGATGTATGTTGTAAGAGGATATGTGGAGAAAGGATAATAGTAGGAGGAAAAAGTGGGTAGTAGGAGATACCAGGTGGAAGAAGCGATCAACAAAGTGAACGAAGAATGAGGCGGGGGAGAAGTTCACGATGACAAGTTAAGTGTAGGGAGGACCTTGACATAAGATTGTCATGTGATGGAAGTGGTTAAGTAAGATTGCCAAGTGAGAAAAACTGGAGATGACAAGTGGTCAAGCGAGAAGTGGTGTTTGCGAGAATGGAAAAGGAGGTGAAAGGATGTGATAATGGGGAATGCTGAGAAAAAGTGAAGGGTGAAGGGTGTGTAGTGATGGGGAAAGGCAAGGAGACAGATCATCCTTAAGAGGGACTCTTAAGTGAGATCGCCATGCCGGGTGAGTGGTTAAGTAAGATTGCCAAGCAGAGGAGGGTGATAGTGGTGGTAAAAAGATGTGATGATGGGGAATGAAGAGGAAAGATGGATGGTGAGATTGTAGAGTGATGGGCGAGTGTAAGATGACATGTCATGCTTAAGAGAATCTCTTAAGTAAGATCGTCATGCTGCTGGAGAGGTTTCGTAGGATCACCCAACCGACAGGGATGATATGCAAGGAGAAAGACAAGATGATATTGGGGACAGGGGTGGAATGGTAGGTTGAAGAAGATGATCGCGATGAGAGGTGGGAGAAATAAGATGGGGGAAATATGATGGGATGGGGGAAGGCCATAGGGAAGATCAACCTTAAGTGGAAGTCTTAAGTAAGATTGCCATGCGGCTGGAATGGTTAAGTAAGATTGCCAAGCTGAGGAAGAAGAAGGATGATGTTAGAGTTGGTGGGAATAGGGTATGACAAAATGGACTGAAGGGGAACCCTCAAGTGAATTTTCCATACTACGAGAGCGTGTAAGTAGGATGACCAGGCATAAGACGGATTTGGGGAAGGATGAGAAAAGAGTGAGTGAGGTATGCCTGAGTGGTATATGATATGAGATGAGGTGATAATAAGAAAGAAAGGAAACAAAGGAGTGTAACATGAATGGATGAAGGAATATATGTAGTGGAGGGCAGAGAGTGTGAGGGGAATCCTTAATTGGGATGCCCGTGTGGTGAGAGTAATGATGCGAGAATGGGAAGCAGAAGAGGTGGAATGGGAAGATGTGTGTGGTGGTGATTGTTGTTTGATGAGAGGGGAGGTGGTGAAGAAGCTTCTACAGCGGGAAGATCTTAGGGAGAGGGTAAACCTCCACTGAGGATCCCATATAGAAGGGGTTATTAAGTAAGATTGTCAAGCGGGAAGCAAAAGGGTGAAAGGAAAGAATACAAATGGGTGAGAGGGGACAGGAATGGTGAGAAGGGTAATATGGGGATAAGTGGCGGAGGAGTAAAAATGAGGAGCGAGGATGAATGGATCAAATACATGGTGAGCATGGTGGGGGAGGAGGAGCTGCTGGATAGTGAATGCTACTTGAGAAAGATCGTCAAGTAGGATTTGCAAACTGCAACGGTGATCAAGTAGGATTCCCAAACTGGGGAATGTATTAGTATGGGTGAATGGATGGGGTGCAAAGTAAGATGTTGATCATGCAGGAAGATACTCACGTGACGAAAAGCATCTTAATTTTAATATAGCACATAACAAGATGCATCGTGATATAAAAGATCAGGATGACTAGACTATAATATGTGTGATAGCATAGACAGGGGCCATCAAAAAGGTTTGATGCCCCAGTACGATATGCAAATGGAAGAGAGCATAGACAGAGGCCATCAAGAAAGTATGATGCCCCAGTATGACATGCAATCAGATAACATAAGAATATTGGAGAGAACACCAGGATACATAAAATCAAGATGCCCCCTGTAATATATCAAGATACAAGAAAGCAATTAATAATTGTAACTAATAATGCAACACAAGAAACAATAAACATGTCCCTAATGTGTTCCACGGTGAGGATTGATCGGGTTGCCTCCAAGCAGGGGTACAAGGACATAGTAAAGTATTGGGTCATTGTCCTCAAACAAGGAAACAATGAGATTCGGATTTGCCCCAAGCGAGGATTCACGCGAGGAGAAGTGGTTTGAATTTGGTAGTCATAAGGTGATTGGATCATTCGTTGGGGATAATAGTTCAAAGGTTAAATTGTGTTGGTTATTTTAGAGTTTTTTTTTTTGCGATTTTGTGGATTTTTTTTACATTTATTTTTGTTTATTATATATATATAGATTTTCTAATGTTTTTTGGATTTTTGACGATTTTCAAATGTTTTTGACTTTTTTGACGATTTTCAAATATTTTTAGATTTTTGACGATTCTTTTAATGGTTTTGGATTTTTGACGATATTTCTAATGTTTTTAGATTTTTGACGATTTTCTAATTTTTTTTGGATTTTTGGATGATTGTTTCTAATGTTTTTGGGTTTTTGACAATTTTCAAATGTTTTTAGATTTTTAGATTTTTACTAATGTTTTTGGATTTTTGACGATTTTTTTTTTATGTTTTTGGGATTTTTACATTGTTTTTGGATTTTTGATGATTTTCAAATGTTTTTGGATTTTTAGATTTTTACATGTTTTTGGATTTTTGACGATTTTCAAATGTTTTTAGATTTTTACATTGTGCAATTTATAGACTAGAGTGCAGACTTATTTTTGAGAGGTGATAAACATGGATATTATCCATATGTATCGTGTTCCGTGTTGTAACTTATGCTCAGAATAACACAAATTCTCTTTCCATTGGCAGGATATGGTGGTGATGATATGATGAAAAGAATTCCAGCTCCATTCTTGACTCCACACAACTAGTAAGATGTGTGGGCTCATCACCGAGAATCAAGAAGGACGCAAGGAGGTAGATAATGAATATAGAGACAAATGCTAACAACAATCCCTTTGGGAAATTGTGACTCCATTCTTCATAACGTACTGAACCAGTTTCAAAAATGGCTTTCACTTTATGAGTCACGTGCTAGACTTAGACAGTTATGTGGCCTGCTGATTGGTAAGATATGAGGTGAAGGGATAGTTCTCTCTTCACTTAGGCATCTAAATTACTTCTTTGGGGATTCTATAATTTGTAATTTCACTGATAAGATTTTGTATTTTTGAAATGACTCCCTATGCCTTGCCCCATGCTACTAGTGAGAAGCAAGGGCTCATCACCGAAGGAAAAATATAGGCGAGTGAATTCCCTTTTTGTCTTTTTTTTTGTTTTGTTTTTGTTTTTTTTTAATATTTTGCAATATTTTTATGCTTTTATGAGAATGACCCTCTACGCTTTGCCCCATGCCACTTGTAAGAGGCAAGGGTTTATCACCGAAGACAAGACGTAGACGAGTAAGGGCACCTTCCTCCATTCCCAGTCTCACACTACCAGTAAGAAGTGTGGGCTCAACACCAAAGACTATGAAGGATGAAAGATGTGACAATGAATTATTCATAAGTTATTGAATTGATGGATTTTTTTACAATAGTGCTTTGTATTTGGGAAGGAAATGTCTGCCCCCAATCTCAGCCCCACACGACTAGTAGGACGCGAGGGTTCAACACCGAAGACTGAGATGGACGAACCAAACGAACTGGGTAAAGAAGTTTAGAGCTTTGTTATGAAAGAGAGAATGTATTTGAAGGGAATATATTACCATCAGTAAGCTTCTAGGTATGACCATAGAGGAAAGCGACTGAAAATGAGATATTATAAGAAGTATGACGCTCACAAACTTAATAGGATTTATATTAGCACTTGTCTCATGATGATAAATATGAAGATGTGATTTTGATAATGAAAATATCTGCCAATGGAAATGAATAAATTTAAATTATTCGGAGATAAGCAAGACAGAAGGAACAATGTACATGTTGTTGTTTCCTGGAATAGTGAGTGCCTCAAGAATAGAATTTATTTGAATGGAATGCATTCATGGGTTTTTCAAGGACTTGGCCTATGTCAATGGCCAATTTATAAGCTCCAAACCCAAAATTATCTATGATTTTGTTGGGCTCAAATTTGTCTTGTTTGTCTCGTTCTTTGGGTGTGTTCTTTCAATTTTCTTTGAGAATGAGATCATTGACCTTAAATTTTCTAGGTTTGAATTTTTTATGGTAGCTACGCCATAGCCGATTTTGATAGAATTGAAGATGATCTAGGGCATTAAGTTGTTTTTCATCAAGAAGCTTGAGTTCATTAAGGAGTGAGTGTCGATAATAATCTTGATTGATTACATCTTTGAGGGATATTCTGAAGGATGGAAATTTAACCTTGACATGTAAAATAGCTTCCCAACCATAAACAAAGGAGAAGGGAGTGGCTCTAGTAGGTGTGTGATAAGATGTGCGGTAAGCCCAAAGAGTGGGATAGATTTGGTTAAGCCAATAGCTTCCATGTGTGTTGACAATGATGGTTTGTATTATTTGGTTTGTTGCTTTTGTTTGTTTATTAATTAATTGATTTGAGGATAGATTCACAATTAAAGATGGAAAAGGTTGTGTAAGGATATTCCTGGGTATACATACCTCGTAGAATGTATGCATGTATAAGTCTTGACAGGTGGGAATCATTGGTGATGAGATGCCTGCAAGATCGATCGTTGAAAGCATAATGGACATGACAGGTTGCATTGTTGCAAGTGTCCAAACTTGATGTGGTTGTGTTTCGACAACAAGGCTAAAGATGTTAGGCATAGAGCCAATATTGGAATAATAGAATCAAACTTAATGGTACCTGTTGATGGAACTCTTCTGTAGTGTCTACAGTAATATCAAGGGTTGAAAGGGAGTCTTGAAGTGAGATCAAGATCTCATTAGATGTTGGAAGAATGTTTTCGGCCAAAATAGGTTCAATGTATGTTTGGGTTGAAAGAGAGTCTTGAATAAGGTTCAAGCTCTCAGTAGATGTTGGAAGAATGTTGTTGTCCAAAACAGGTTCAATGTATGTTTGAACTAATGGAAGAAAATTTGAAGAAGATATGGATTGGTTTGGAAGTAGAGAGTCTTGACTGTTGTTATCATGATCTTGTGGAATTTCAGTATGTATAGGAGTTTCGACAGTAGTCAACTCTTCATTGAAATTTGTGGTATTGGATGTGTCATTGGTTGCAAGAGCGTTGTCATCAAGTTCTACAGAGATGATGTTGTCGTCAATTAAGTCTTGGACGTAATTCTTAAATCACACACATTTATCTGTGTGATGACCATCAATGCGATGAAAGTCACAGTATGTGTTAGGTTTGTACCAACATGGCTTTATTCCCCTTTGACAAAGGGTTTTGTAATTGGATATCTTATCAGTTTAGCCTCTTTTAGTTGATGAAAAACACTAGAGAGACTTTCTCCAAGGGGGGTAAACTGACGTTGGAACTTTACGTGAAGTGATGTCTTCGTTAGGTTGTATGATTGGCTTTTTGGGTGATCGTTCACTGATTTGGGTAGCCATATGAGAGAGTTGTGTTGTCATCTTATTAATTTGTTCTAATAGCTCATTGTGTGATGTTTTTTGTGAATTCATCATGTTTGAAAGAGAGGGAGAACGAAGAAAGGTGTAATGAAGAACTCAACCTATTGATTGTGATCTTTGTTTTGGCTCAATCAATTTTAACAAGTAAGGCTATAAGGAGTAAGCTCAAACAAGCTACTCGGGATAAATATGCGATAGCTCAAACAAGCTATAATGAATATGGTTTAGATTTGGCTTAAACAAGCTTAGCATACGAAAATGTAAGGAGTACACTCAAACAAGGTACTCGATACAAGTGGGATATAGCTCAAACAAGTTATGATGAATATGTTGATTGGTTTGGCTTAAACAAGCTTAGCAGATGAAAATGTAAGGAGTACACTCAAACAAGGTACTCGATACAAGTGGGATATAACTCAAACAAGCTATGATGAATATGTTGATTGGTTGGGCTTAAACAAGCTTAGTAGATGAAAATGTAAGGAGTACACTCAAACAAGTCACTCGATACAAGTGGGATATAGCTCAAACAAGCTATGATGAATATGTTGATTAGTTTGGCTTAAACAAGCTCTAGATTGTTGATACGGGGGGAGTAACTCAAACAAGTAACTCAATATGATTTGAACTCAAAATGAGCTATGAAGGGATTTGTGTCGGATGGGATTTTGTTAAACTTGACAATTGATGAAATAATGAGTGAACTTAAACAAGTCACCCAATGTCATTTTGATATAGCTTGAAAACTATAAAGATATGACAATTGATGAGATTGGAGTGAAGCAAGCTAATGAAATCTAGTGTGATATTTTGGTGAATTTGTTGTTGGCTGAAGCAGGCTAATGAATGTTTTGCTTGGTATTGAATCGGTTGAGAAATAGTTTTGTGGAACACGAATAGGATTTGAATTTTACAATAAACACATTGATATCAACCAAGTTTTATGATGATGCTAAAATATTTTGTTTACAAACAGCAAGCAGTCATGTGTATCAAATTGTTTTGGCTTAAGAGGTAGATCCTTCAGGAATGATCATTTGTTTCATGCAATCATACAAGTATGCCGTGAAATGATGGATGCAGGCTCTTATTACTCCAAAAAGATGCGTCCTCCGATATACCCTAGTCTTGATATACCTAATTCTGTACGGGGACAGAATTGGTACGGGGAACCCTTAGAGCACTGGAGGAGACTCACCAATTCTTACTTGCCTATTTTGGAGTGAATCACCACGTCCAGAACAAGGTTTTGTGAAAAGGTGGAAGGTGATGGGGGATGAATGTGTATGGTGTCCTTATAACTCCCCAAAGATTTACAGGGACGATGCCCAGGCTTCGTTGTTACAGCTATTTAGGCGTGACTCGCATGCGCTGCACGACATCATTACCTATAAGTGAAGAGAAGGGGCGAGGTAAATACCGAACGTTGTGATGAGACTAGGTCTCAAAGTGCAATGCAGATGCAAATGTTGTTGGTGCGTGGTAGTCAAGTCCACGTCACTGGTGTAGCTTTGGTGGTGATGAAATCCACCTCGTGACTACGTGCAAAAACACAATGATGAAGTGATTAAATGCAGGGTTATTTCCAACTTGAAATAAATCACTAGCAGAAAATGGTAGTGTACTTGAGCGTACTTTTTTTTTGTTTCGGCAATTTTCTTTGAATGGTGGTATTTTTGTGGGATTTTTTTTTGTTTTTTTTTTGACAATATTCCAGCGACGTGGTTCTACAGAAAACAAATTAGTAGTTATCCTGCAAACAAAATGTTAGAAAAGTGATCGTGGTTGTTTTTGATTTTCCAGATCGCTCGAAGGCGCAGGAAAAGAGCATACACAACCAACGACCAAACAAATATTAATAATATGATGAAGGAAAATAATGATTGAAATGATAGTTAGAAAACAAAGCTAGAGGATCCTGCAATGTTAGAACAAGAAACTAAAAAATTGTGACCGTTTCTAATTTTCCAGATCGCTCGAAGGCGCAAGAAAAGAGCATACGCGGATACAATTGGAATAGATTTTTTTATTTTTTTAAATGTTAATAATTATTGCAATTAATTATGATTGCGAAATAGCGATAATGATTATTTTCACAAAAAAGAAAAACGATGAAAGAAGAGTGTGAAAACGTTACCTAGAAGTGTTGTGGAAAATTGAAATGTAAGGCAAAAAATTAAAAATTAAAAAAAAATTGTTGTGCAGAGCCCGAGTGGCCTCACGTTTCTGATTTCCAAGATCACTTTTGAAGTGCGAGGAAAGAGCATACGTGTGAGGTTGTTACGTGAAATAAAATAAAAAATAATAATAAAAAAAAAAAACTATAATTTTGTTGTTTTTTTGTTAAAAAGACAGGTGTTAGAAGAAATGAAACCAAATTTTTTTTGTAAGTCTAAATCTAAAAATTATTTTTTCATTGCATAGATCTTTTCAATACCTTTCCATTAAAAAAAATGAAGTCATTCCGAGTTCGGGAGCAAAAGTTATGGCTTCCGGAAGATGGGCTACGGTAGCACTCTGAATGAAAATTTTGAACGTGAGAAAAACGTCCCAGGGAGCTGTTTTTTTTATTTTCTGACTTATGTACTTCACCTGAGGAGCTAAAATTTTGACAGCAAGGTGAAAAAAGAATAATAAACAGACATAAAGAATTAGATCACAAAATGATTGACTAAAATAAAAGAAAAAAAAATGATTAACTTCCTACAAAGCAGTTATTTTAGCAAAAGTAAATAAATAAATACATTTTCTGGATTGGTTGTCCCATGACAGTAAGATGATAAACTAATGACTAGTTCATGTGTTTCTATAGATTACGAGTGAATAAAAAATCAAAACTAGGAACTAAACACCAAGCACCGAGGAGATCAAAGACAGGATGAGCTTCAGAGTTTCATTGTTGCTATAACCTGCAGATACACCACAAGACACCACACAACAAAAACACTACCCAAAGCGTGAAGGTTAACCAAAGAAGACCATAAGGAACAGAAAAGGAAATAATAATGAATAATAATAAACAAAGAACAGATAAAACCACTAATTGGGAAATTAATGGTAACAGATCGAAAGTAACCGGGTGTGCCAGAATGTAAGCTAGGAAAAATACACTACTAACAAGGAAGTAAAATACCAATAATCATACCTCCTCCTTCGCGTTCCGTAGCAAACCTCAAAATGGGCTAGGAAACTTGGATTGAGCCCTGATTGTGTGATATGTAGGTGCTTTTCTTCAAGATGGAGCAAGACCTTCCTGCAACAACGATCCTCTTACTTTGCACCAGATGGGAAAAAGGATTTTGAGGCTATTTGGGCATTAGGACGAGGCAAAAGGATGTTCTTTGCTCAAAGGATGCAAGAACTTAGATATGGCATTCAAGCTTATTCTCCGTGTGTTTAGAGGGGAGGGGTAAGGTTGTATTTATAGCCTGGGGAGTGATTAACTTAGATTAATTTAAGTAATCATGGTTTGAAAATGTGGGCAAGATTAAGTGAGTGGTTTGAAAATGTGGGCAAGATTAGGTGAGTGGTTTGAAAATGTGGGCAAGATTAGATGAGTGGGGGCCATGAAGAATGGGTGAGGATTTGAATTATATTTTTAATTCATAAGTGGAGGATTTTAGGTGAGTGGGGACCACGAAGGGTGGGTGAGGATTTGAATTTGAATTTTTAATTCAATAGTAGAAAAACATGGAGAATAATGACATGTGGTGAGGATTGGGTTATTTTTTAGATTTTGAAATGGATAATTAATCAAATTATATTTGATTAATTCGAAGTGTATTTTTGTGGGAAATGAGGAAGGGGAATTAATTGATTTAGGATAGATGTGAAATTGGGGTGTCTACAGGTAAGGTATGTAATTATTGAGCCTCAAAGCCAAATTCGTTGAGTCCATTCAGCATAACACATAGAGGATTCTTGGGGAAGTTCATAGTGAAACATAATGAGGAAGGAGGTTAATCAAGGACCATCTCGCCAGCCCAACCTGTGATAGGGCTGCACTTAATGGTGTTGTGGCATTTTATTTTTTTCGTTGTGTGTTTACTTTCTACAAATGGAGTGTCAGATGTTTCATACATGTTCTGACTTTTGTAATAAGTGATTATCAATGCGTGAGGCAATCATTTCCTACATTTTCCCTTGCATGGTCAGAGCATTGCAAAATATCAGAAGCACTAATGTAAGTTAGTTCATGGATCTTGAAATTTTTTTGGGAGATCCAGAAAACCCCATGGGGTGGACACGTGTATGCATAGAGGGCTTATTCACGTCAAGGTTCAAGTGGTAAACCTATTTAAAACCATAGTCAAGGATGAGATCCTTTCTTTTGGTCAAGGATCATGAGCCAATATGGGCATGTAAACATGGATGAGTCATAATGTAGATAAGTGTGTACATCCCACATGATTTTTTACCATGTCAACATTACCAAGAAAGTGTATGCCATGGTAATTAATAATGTTAAAATAGGGTGAGTGAATGCCTTACCAAAATATTGTGTATGATTATTAAATAAATTGTAATATTATTAATAATGAGTTTATAGAACTCATATTAATAAATAGTTGTATCAAGTTTACATATTGGTGAGTTGTGAGAACAACTCACATAGATATTTTGTAGTGTGATGTGATCCTAGGGATGTTTGAGACCATATTAGGCGATAATACTAAGTCAGATTCATAGACGAGTAGATATGAGGGATTGAAGATAATGTTTGACTCCACCATTGTATGGGTTAATTAATCTGAATGTGTAACTCTCTAACAATGAATAAATTTTCATTGGATGAATTTTATATTATGTGTTTTTATCGATAGCACATTGTGTTAGATTACAACTAATACCATCTCTACCAAATTTATTAATCTAAACATGTAACATGAAATGAACGAATGTGCTTTTGGGGATCTCCATGACCATATAAGAGAGGAAACTTAGGTGAGGAAAAATTAGGAGGAAGTGGATAAGAAAAAACCTAGGGAGTAAAAGGACTATGAAGAAGAAACTAATATACGTAAAGCATCATGGAGATTATGAAGTTTCGTTTCAAGAGGAGGCTTGTTGTAATTGATGAATTTGAGTTTACAAATCATGATACAAAGACTCGAAGGCATGAGTGCCTAAAGAAATGTTGGGTTGAATGTGAGAAATGAGAGGAGAAGAAAGAGGAGTATGAGGTGAAGAGATATGAGTATGATCCCAAGATGGAAGCCATCCTGTAGTAATAAGACCCCAAAGGAGAGTGGAATAGAAAATGTGGCGGCATGATTTGGGAATTAGTGGTGCTATCTCGAAGAGGAGTAGCTCAAGACATATGTCAGGAGGAAATGAAGTGGATGAAAGAGAATTATGGAAAAATCCCACAAATCATCAACAGTAGATTACCTAAAATGCAAATCTGTATTAAGATATGAAATTAAAGGTGTAGAATGTAACATAACACCTCAGAGGACAATAATTTAACTGGATTTAACCCAGATTCGGGCTACATCCACAAAAACATCCAAGGAGGATCTTTATTTCAGGCCAACAAAATACAATGAAGGGATACACCCTATAGACCTATACCCATTGTAACTTGGTGTTCTATCTATCAGAAAATTCAAAGCCCTCATGGAATCGTAACACATATGATGAATTTAAGGATTGTTTGTCCCAATGAAGTGTTATGGTTCCACTTTAGAAACAAGGTACTTATTAGGATAAGCAAATCAAAAAACATTCCTAAACCTGGATATAGGGTTATATTTGTCCCTAACTATAGTAATTTGGTTGACAGCATTTTAGCTTGAAATGAAACTATACTTGAACATAGCACAAGTTATGGCTTTCGGAGGGGGTGAATTCTACTACCCCTGATACCCCCGTCGGGGCAATGCACCCTATATGCTCAGACTGACATGAATCATAGAAAGGGAATTTAGATTAATTACGATCCACTCTATTGACGTAAGGGAGGTGCTACTTGACCCCTAAGTTATTAATGATAGACTCAATAAGATCCAACTAATCCATTGATGGTATCCAACAAGATTTTTAGCTATAAAGATGGCTATTATCAATTTATGTAGAAAATGCATAGAGGATATAATAAAGTGTCAATGCATTGGATCCTCTTAGTGGCTCCTTCCAATGCAACTATATCCAAAAGATCAACAAATTTTTAGGTGATGACCATGCAATATTGAAAGTATGTGGCATTAATATGTGTGACTAGTCAAACTCATGGTGAGAAGTCCTAGTTAAAATAAAAGATAAAAGCTATCTAGAGGATTAACATTTAATGATCAGGTTCACCAAATGATTTAAGTAAAAATGAAATAATTCATTTATCATAACCCAATATTGTACCAAATAATGATAGCAATACAATTAAGTACAGCATTTGTCAGATATCAAATAAGCAAGATAGGAGATAAGATATGACTTCCTTGTATCGGGAGAAATGGGACTGATTAGTTGGGATGGAACTGGGGATGGTGCAGACTGGAATAGGCTTGATTTAGACATGTGAGCTCATGATTTGGAAAAATGACCTGAGACGTCTGTAGAAAACAAGGATAGCACCATCTAAGGATTAGGAGCACTGGGTGGAGACCTAGTTTAGTGCATCTAGGTGCTAGTTATCAATACAAAGCTTTTTAGTCTTTTTCAGGGTCTAAACTTAGCTTCTTCCTTTCATTGTTTATCATGTCCACTTTAATGTAGGGTTTTTTTATCACACATGTACCTACAAAATAAACCCTAGCTACCTACACAAATCTCAATCAAACATTAAATGAAATAAATAATGCATATGTTTGAGTCAGAATGACCTCGTAATCATCCCAATGTGATTATCACCGAGTGCTACACTACATTTCAGACTCTATGTAGTTCTAGTGTGTGTGTGTGAGATATAATAATGTCCCTTGAAGCTAGGTTTCCCTTGTGTTAGTCGCACCAAGATAACGGGTTACAACTACTTTACCCCCAAGATGAATGTGTGAGATGGAATTCAGAAATGTCCCTTCCTATGCAGTGAATGATGCAGCCCAAATGCAGTCTTTGAATGTTGCTCTTTGCCCAAGTAGTAGATAGTAAGTATTAGCCCCAAATTGTCCAGCCTCTAATACTAGTAAGTAAGTCATGTGTGTGTGTGTGTGTGTGTGTGTATATATGATTCCCTTGTTTGAATTTTGATCATTAATTCCCAGGTTTGAAAAGTTCAGCTAAAACTGAAAAGAATGACCCAACAGTGATAAAAGAGACTTTAGAAAAGATAACAAATGATGTGGCAATTCAAAATTGAGAAAAGGAGGGAAAGGGACAAAAGTTCCCAAAGGGGACAGTAGCAACATTTGGGAGCTCCTGTCCCTAATGGGTGGTAGTGTCTAGGATGCTCGGAAGATATAACAGTCAATACAGAGTTTGGTCACATGTTGTTTAGTATCCAAAAGTAAAGTGGTCATTCCAGAAAAGTAAATAACAAAAGCGGGGAAATATAAAAGCAATGAAAGAGTAAAACAAATGTTGTTAATGTCTAGTTTTATTGCTTAGGAATCATGTATATAATGACATACTTAGAGGCATGATGTAAGTAGAAAGTGTGTGATTTCGTGACTACATTCTCCCCACTTTATTTTGGTGAATGAATTTTTGGTAGCATAAACTAGATATGATAGAGTGATACCTTATAGCAAGCTAGAATGATTTGTAACTGATATCATTCCATGAAATGAATATTGTATTTGATATTAACAAATGTAGTGAATGCTGAGATGCATGAGTGTGTATCGCATGGAATCTAAGAGAGGCATAAGGACTCCTAGTGGTTGACCTCATGACTAGTATTTAAATGATGTTCAAAGTCCATTTGTTCCTTGAATATTGCCTTTACCTGAGTGACAAATTGTGAACTTGCAGATAACTTCTTGTTCCATTTGTGTGTTGCAATGTTTTCTAGAAGTAAGCCTACTTCTAGCCTGTCCCAAAAGATAGATAAGTGTAGTCAATTCTCATGATAATATGAAATTGAACTTTTAATTATAGCCGCCCTAAATGTCCAAAATAGGAATTTGTATTGAAAATAAAGTTTAACGATCATTTAACTGTACACACATGGTTATGCAATGAGAGAAAAGATAGAATTTTCTTGAAATCTTAAATTACCTTGGAAATTGTTAGAATAATAGTGTTAGGATTTAGGTGTCCCATCACCAAATGGATTTAAGTGTCTATGTAATCTAATTTAAAATTCAAGCATCCTATCGCCAAGGGAAGAGTATTTGAATAGTTATAGTATTTGCGCTCCAACCAGTTGTAAAACTTCCCCAAGGAAATGCCAAATTGGGATTTGACATGCCTGTCCTAATTGGGCTAAAGGAAGATGGTTCTATACAACTGGCTTATATAGACAAAGTATGTAGAGAATGGGTGCATGAAATTTTTACTTCTTTCAAAGAACGATTGGTTAGAAAAATGCTTTTCAAAAGTGTCTGGAATCAACTACACTGAGACCTGTTACATTATTTGCTCAAAAATATAACTAATATCTAGGGGACAATCACTCTTATCATTTGTCTCAACTCATCATTGGGATGTTGAATCAATAGATGTGAAGAGTGCCTTTATTCATGGTGATCTATGAGGAGGAGGTATACATGGAACAACTATAGGGTTTTGTTTAGGATTCTTCCTTAGTATGGACAACTTAGAAAATCTATCTATGACCTCAAATAGGCCCCTTGGGATCAATATGGTCTTCTGCCAAGATGGATTACTTTACTTCTCACCATGTAATGTTTACTTGATGTGATTTGTGATTCAAATGTCTACAGTTTACAGAAAGGTGATTCACTTCTGATTCTAGTTCTTTACGTTTCCAAAATTTTGATCAGCCATGAAGCTGGTAAGCATCATCCATTGTAGTGGTGAAATTAACTCTACATGAAGGACTCCCTTTCTTTCTAGATTTCAATATTGAGGATGATTGTATTTCACCATTGGTTGCATGTTACCTTATATTGACATATTTTTAGGCAGCAAACTTATATATTTTACTCACAGTAGATCTAACATTTCATATGCAATAGGCCTAGTCTTTAGGTTCATGCACAACCTCATGAGCTACACTAAACAAAAAATTATAGGAAATTCTTCACTACATTCAAGGTATCACCCAGATTCTAGATTCACTATGGATCTAGCATTGATGCATTAACTTGGTTGGATATGACTGGGATAGGTGATATTCATAATCATAAGTGTACTTTAACTTATGATTTTCTCACTAGGTTCTATGCCATATTTTTTTGTTCAAGTAAGAAGTATAATTGCTATTGTGCCATTTATCTATCTACTAGGAAGACGTTTTTCTACAAAGGACCTATAGTAACGTTTTTATTAAGGCCATATAGGTATTAAGGGGATTCTAACAGAGTTTGGTATTTAGTACAAGACGTTGACCCATAGTCATCTTCTGTGATAACCTATCAAGCACCGTTCAAATTTGTAGGAATCTGGTCAACTGGCATTAATCATTGGACCAAGAACATAAACTCTATTCACATGCATTTCATCAATGAATCTGATTCATGGGAAAAGTCATGTAATCTCATATATTGGCTAGACTATCAGAGAAGATTTTTGACATCTTCTAATTGTAAACAACCTTCGCCGAGAGTAAGATTTTTCACTTGTGAGCTCTTCTTTGGGTATGGACTACATCAACATCATCTTATAGGGGCCTTTTAGTCCTCCCTAAATCTTCTTCTCTATTTTTTGGGGGAGTTTTTCCCTTTATATTTTATCATTTTTCTCTACTTTCTAACTGCCATTTAGTCATTTTCTTTGGGTACCTCATCAAGAACTTGTTTTCAGGACCCAATTTTATACCCATCATAAGCTACACTTAATGGGTTGAATTAGTGTAGGATATTATTTTCCTTGTATTTCTTTATTTATTTTGTTATTCCTACACACATGGGTTTTTCCTACACTCGTTATTATCTTACTTAGGTGTCATTTGATCGTCAAAGGTGTCATATGAGTTACATTTTACTACCATGGATGTCATATGTCATCAGGAGTTACTCTTACAACCGGATATTCTGAGTGTAGGAGTCTACCACTCCTATTATTGGTCTTTGTTGCTCCACTATTCTAGGGGAGGTTACACAATACTCTCCTATTTGTACACATATTTTGAGATCTATTAAATGGAATTAAAAGTTTACTTGACATCATTTTGTCATTATATTATCTTTGACGTAGTATCGAATGTACATGTACTGTAATAACCAGTCCAAATAAAGGTATAGGAGTTATGTACCAGTGTAATTTCTAGTCCTAGCTTTTAGAAGATGAAGGGATCTGGAAGGATGCTCAATCACCTCTAAGTGTATACAAGTTTGTGCACCCAGATTTATTGTGCATAACTAAGTCGTCGCTAACTGACATCTCTCCTCTTGTGTCAAATTTGTAGCTTGTATCATATTGTAAAGTATTAGATTCAAGTTTTAATCTCTTGCATCTATGATATTGTATGGTCTTGCATTTTTGAGTTAATTATCATAAGTATAACCCCTTATCAATGAACCTTAAAGTGTGCTTGAAATTATTAAAGTGGACATTAGAAAAAAACCTTTAGTTAGGTTTTGAACCCCCTCGAGCTGTAAACATTATGGAGCTACTAGTGCGTTATGTACCTGTTGGAGCTCAAAATATGCTACCCATCCTATGGAGCTCAGAATTATCTAGGGCTTTGAGGCAACATGAGATTGTCTCCAAGTTGTGTGACTGTGCGAACTGAGACATACCTCCAAAGAAGGTCAAGTTCCTTTGCTTATTCTTATTGCACTGAAATACTCTTAGGAAGGGAAATGCAACTAATTAATCCTAATCTACCAATGTCAAGGCACCACGGAAAGATAGAGAGAGTGCATGAAACATAAATCTTAAACTATGGGGGTGATAACACTAAAAAGAGGGGTGGAGACATTCCAATGAGGGAAAAAAGGAGAGATAAAGTGATGAAGGAGAGGACATGTCAAGAAATCCACAGTCCACAACAACATTCAAGCCACCATTTTCCTATGGAGCACCGATCACATTTGAGACCCTGCAAAGAGACAAAACGATGCACAAAACACTTGTACATATGCAATAGGAAGGAAAGAAAAATACAATAAAAAATTCCAGGGAAAAAGAATAGCC
Organism: Taxus chinensis; assembly: GCA_019776745.2. NCBI lineage: Eukaryota > Viridiplantae > Streptophyta > Pinopsida > Cupressales > Taxaceae > Taxus > Taxus chinensis. The sequence goes on from CM034157.1 coordinate 98,474,597, forward strand.
ACAAAACAAATGATTTTATTGATTTGAGTATGGAAAATCCATTACATTAGAGTAGAAGAGGCAAGGATCACCATGCAAGATGTCTAAACATGATGGCTGTGACTCACAGTGTTTTGGAAAACATTTTACAGAGTTCCATTATAATGAAAATTCCCCCTTCACCCACTAATAAATTTCATTAATTATATGGAAAACAACATGGGATACCTATAAAACTCATTCCCCAATGTCTTTTTCTTTTTGGAGAAGGAAGGAGGACCATACTTCATTAATTTTGGTAGTTGGGCTACCTGGAACTGTTCATTTCAATATTGGAGATGTTTTTCCATTTTTTCACCAACTTACCCTCATATAATTATGATTTTCATGATTCCATGGTGTAAGGATTGATGATATGTTTTAACTAAGTCCAACGAGATCTTGTTTGTGAAAAATGGAGCAACATGAGTTAAAAGATATGGTAAATCGGATCTCTGGGTGTCATGTGAAACATGAGTTCCATTATTTCCTATCCACAGTCCACAATACTTTTCCTTTGTTGCTGGCTTTTCAGATCTTCTTTGCTTAGCTACTTTCAATTGTAAAGCAACATTAGAATCTTTGCATTACACTCCTGTGGATTTTTGGCCTCTTGTTCTATGCGGTTTTTCGAGAACTACTTTACTTGGGTTTGTGAGTAAGTATTACTCTCGTAGCTAATGCACACATCCGTATTCCCGAATTACTCTCCCTTCTTATTTTGATTTGTCTGTGTTGGTTTTTGTAACATGGGTATGGGGGAACTTAGTTGATTTCCAGAAGTAAAGCAAGGGTTCAAATTATGTCACGCGGGTTACTCAACTTTCCTGAACCATTCTCTACTTTACTCTACTTCAGACTTCCTTTTCCAAGTGCTTTGATTTGTAGTTTTTGCAGTAAAGCTAACATCGGGGAACTTTTTCCCATGAGAAACAAGTTCCTCGCACTTACTCATGCTTTGTAGTTTTTCCGCAACCTGCTTTACTTAGCTATCTTTTAAAAGTAAAGTAACTTCAAATTTCAGGGTTACTCACCTTCCTCTTCTCTGCTTTGCATGTTTTTCGAGTTACTTCAAAATTTTGGGAATGCTTCACTTTGCAGTTTTCGCAGTAACCCTTAACATCCAAACTTCTACAGTAGTCCTTTTCCAAGCTTTTTTGTAGGTTTTTTTCGAAAAAAGTTACTTGAACCTTAGGTTCCATTTTGCATAGTCCTACCTGTTACATCCAAAACTCCGCATTACTCTGAACTTCAATCCTTTTCACAATTTTCTTGATTTTTTCTGAACATCCTTTGGATTTATCTTAGATCACTGAAGTGCTAGGTTACAGAAAATATAGTAGAGTGCCCCAAAAGCCATTTTTTTTCCCCCATTTTATCCATTTTTATCTCAATTTTGGACTAAGTATGGAACTCTGAAGCCTAGAGAGAACATGAGAAGTACATGACAATAACTTCCAAATGCCAAAAAAAACATGGAGTTACCTAAAATTCCTCAGATTCGTCACTGAAGTTCTCAAGAAATTTCTCAAGCTCCAAATTTATCCAAGTTTCTCTAATTTTTGCAAGTGGTGAAAAAATGGATGATATTTCTGGTGACTCATAGGGGACAATCTACCTGCTAGATTAAAGCTGATCAATGGCCTTAAAGCACCCATTGTGCATGGAGTCTAGCCTGATAACCTTGAAAATCTGATCCCCTGAGCCACTTAGAACTGTTGCCCTTGAGACCACTTGAAGAACATAACTGCACCTGAAGCTTTAATTGACCATTCACTCTATAAGAAATTTTCTGAATTAAGGTTTTATGTGGAGTGGGAATTTGTTTTGAATCTACAAATATCATCTGTTTCCCTCTGGAAACTGATCAGTTAGGATTGAGAATAGAACATCTGAAATTGTCCCAACATCTATTTTTTCCAAGTATGAAGAACTGAGTTGATTTATTTCTTGACAAAGATGATCATATTACAGAGTTGATGGATGACATGTTGATTCATATATATTTGGAACTACCTTAGAAGATTTGATTACCCCATAAACACTTCCTCTTCCAGATGGACTATGCAACAACAAAAATGACACACAAGTTATGTACAAAGAGGAAAATCATGCATATGTTCCAATTGGAAACATGTCAGAGTGTGTACGAAGCACTTATTTTGTTGAAAATAAACCTACACCCACCCTACTGTAACCAAGAGGAAAATGGATAACTTAAAACAAATATTGCAACTAGCAGGGAGAAGTAGCTTCCCTTCCTTAAAAATTGAGACCATGTGATTTAATTTTACATTGAGACATGGTCATGGATACACTATTGAAAAACTGACATAGAAGCTAATTTTCCACTCAATTCTGCTTCAAAGTATCAACAACAAACAAATAAAATTCCTCTTTTAGTTTCTCTATATTTAGATCCTGAGAGGCATTGTTTTTGACCTTTTTATCAATAGATATCTTCCTCATGCTCTGAAATGAGCATGACAGGTGGCAACACTATTTTTTGATCCAAGCTAGCAAGGTATCTGATTAGGACATGCAGCCTATGGATCCAATGGGTTGATCCTTGTGGTTTGCCCATTACTATGAAGCTCAACTCCATGAATGAGAGTCATCTTGCATACTTTCCTAAAGAATATGGACTTGCTTGCAAGCTGATCTTGAATGTCCACTCTACCTTTACAAACAACTCTGACCTCCTTTAAAACTTCCTTCTCCATGATGACTTCTGATTTTGTAATGGTGTCATCATCTTTCACATACTGAATTATGAAATTCTGAAAAGATCAAACTCTTCTTTATTTTCTTTGTGAGGACATATTTCAGAAAGTTCTTCCTCAATGTTCTCTTCCATGGATGACTCTTGGGATTTTTATGCAAAAATAAGTTCTTTGTGTTGAAATAAGGATGGTGGGATTGAGAAGGTAATTATCTCAATAGGTTCTTCCTCACCAACACAATCTTCCAAGTATGATAAAAAAAATCTGCCTCTTCGTTTTCCCGATTTGCAGCACACTCCTCTTATGCATTTGGAGTTGATTCTTCCTCCACTTCAAACTGTGATCCTCATGAATACAAAACTGCAGCCTCTGAGAATATGATGTTATCATGCAAGCTACATTCTAAGTAAACATATTGTTGATCATCTTCCTCTTGTGCTTATTTTTGTGTCATCACAGTCTCCACATTGTGTTCTTGAGCTCCACCCTCCTTAACCTCTTACTCATGACTCAATTCAGCGTCTTCTGAAGGCATAAATAGTAAGGGAATTTGATCAATGTTAAACCTTTCATCCCACTCTTTCAATTTTCTTATAGGTTCTTCCTTGCTAGGCTCTTCAATTTTATTTTCTCCTTGATTGGTTTCTTTATTTTGTTCTTCCCAAAATGTCGCAAGAGGAGGGATGGGTTGGGTCTTAACTAGTTTTTGTATCATTTGTGGTGGAAGGAAAAGTGCAATGTTTTCCTATGGAGGGGATTGAGCTTTGGAAAGAAAAAGGGTAGAGAAATGAATATGAGGTGGAAGGGAAGAGGATGGAGAAGGGAAACTCTCAATTGGAGCAGGCAGACAAAAGCTAGGAACATGGGAAATATGTTGAGATGACATAGGTTGGGAAGGAGGAATAGAAAGGATATAAGATGGTGTAGAGTTCCCCCATTGATAGGGTTGAAATATCCCTTGTGGTATACCACTTAAAAATGCACAAAATATTAAAAATATGCAGCCAAATAAAACACTGATTTTTGTCGATTTTTACAGTTAGGGCAGCGAACTAAAGAAACTTAATATCTCCCAAGATATCCAACTGAATTACTTGAAAATTTAAAGAGAGCTTGCTAATATTATAAAGAACACAAGGAAACTATTTTTGGAATTTTTTAGATAATAAAATGCTGCCAGAAAATTACAGTGTGCCCTAGACAGCTGGAAAACTTCTAAAATTCATATCTTCCCGAATACAAGTGCAAAAACTATGAAACTTTGGAAATAACATTTACAAATATAGAAGATGGTATTCCAACCTTTAGATCTGAAAATGGCCAACTAGAAACCCTCCAAATAAGGGCTGCAATCTCCAAAACAAGTTGCCCTTTTTGGTAGATGGTCGAAACCCCTTTGAAATCCTCTGGAAATGATGCCAAACCCCTCCTTTATTGCTGCTGTAAGTCTGATCTGAAACTCATTGATTATCTTCACCAAACCTCTCAAAAACCCTCAAAACCCTTATCTCTGAAACCCCTAAAAATATCTCTGTGAATCAGCCCTGAAAACAGCTCCAAAATGACAAGCTAGGGTAGATCTCTCACTACCGAAGAATGCCCTGCTAGCTAGGGATGGGTCTCTCACCACCGAAGCTAGAGTTCCTGTGGGATCTCACTCCACACGCTGAAGATTTGCAAACAGCGGTTGCACATGAAAAGAAATAGTTGAGTATGCATAAAGTATCCTCTCCTTTCTCCCCTCAACTCTTTATATAACCTTTTCCAAGGCAAAAGACCCCTAAAAGGTCCTAGTCGCATTTTTCCTTAGGATGGGCCAATAACATAAAGTAACTTAAGTTACTTTTCACCTTTTAAGTCGTCATGGTCCAAAAGTGACCCCAAACACAAAATTAGAACATAAGTACCATGTGGCCCCTCCCTAACAACAAAACATAACATCTAGCCCCTCCAAAACCACTTATGCACATGTCAATGAAGAATAATAATAAAATGGACTAGAGATTCATACCCAATAGCTCCTCACGCCCATAGCCCCTTGGGTATGACCAAGGCCTGGACTCGAGTTGGCCCCTAGGCCTATGGCGTAGGAAAGGGGACATTACATTTACGTACATATTCCATGTGTATTAATATAAATTTTCCGCTCTTCTCGACTCATAAAAATCTACAATCATCTTTGCCCAATAAAGGGTATTCTGGAAAAAAAGCTAGAAAGCGGATGATTAAGTGAGCTCCCCTAGAGTATGGCAAGATAAAATTTAACTTCAATGGAGTGGATAAGGGTAACCCAGGCCCAGCTGGTAGTGGAGGTATCTTTAGAGAATCTCGAGGGAAACCTTTATTGTATATCGGAAAAATACTAACAGAGCAGAGGCAATGACATTACTGAAAGGTTGTACTTAAAGGATGGGGTTAGCTGATCATAGAGGGTGACTCACAAATCATTATCAATGCCTTAACAGGGGTTGTATCCAGGCTTGGCAAATCATGGAAATTATTGAAGAAGTGAAGTGGTTATGCTCTAAACTGCACAGGTTGAGTTTAAGCACATTAGGAGATCCGGGAACAGAATGGCAGATTGGGCAGCAAATGGTGGAGTGGGTTTGAGAAATATGAGGGCTGAGCCACATAAGATATGGAAGCCACCCTTTCCAAATGATGTACAGAATATTTTGCTAAATGAAATTTTCTGTTGGGAGGGATATATATATATATATATATATATATAAAAGGATGACAGTCATCTTCATTCTTTTCACTGCCACACCTTTCATAATTTCAAATCAATATCAGTATTCTAAGTGCTTTGGACGCCATAAACACTCACGTAAGGTTGGCATTCCCTCTTTCCTTAAAAATGAACACTTGCCTTGAGATTATTAACACAGTTGTGCATGGGAGGAAACAATCTGAAGGATGTTTGGGTTAAGAGAAACGCTGGGGTCTACATAAGGATGGCAAGCAACTGGTTTGCATTCAACTGCGTCCTGGAAAGCTATGATTTTCGTTACTTCTTCCTTCAATTTCAGCAATGGTTGAAGAAAAAGTCCTTGAATTGCATGTTGGTCTGGAGAGGCATGGAATGGGAGGTGTAAGAGAGTGCAGTTAAGATAGGTTTCCACTTTTCAGAGGGGCTGCTAAGTGAACTCTATTTGTCTTCCTGTGTGTGTGGATGCTTCAGCCCTCAATCTGCCTCTGTCCCTTTTTTCTGTTTCACATTTTCTATGATTTTTGATTTTGAGCAGGGGGACCCTCAAAGACAATGCATATGCCAACTTATTCATCCTCCGAATTGGATCCTCAGCCATTCAGGAGCTACCCCAAATACGTGCTGCCACTGCGGTCACGTTTGAACTTTGATCTACTCACGATTCCACTCTAGGGAATGCTCTCCCTCTAACACATGGACAGACTGCTCTTTGAGGCTGCTTTTTGTGTGTGGTTGTCACAAGTCTATATTTTTGATGCGGGATTCCTCACCTGTGAGATTGGGATAGCCATGTCATCTTCTGCAGGAATCAGGAGCAAGATGAAGATGGAGAAAATGGAGGGTCCTCCCCTAGCTGTGGGATTAGGGTAGTAACGCAAAAATGGAGGGGAAGGAAGTTGACTGGGAAAGATTTCGGGGAGAATTGTGTCATATGTGGATCAAGAGATTTGCAACCCCTATATGTGTGTGGATTCACCATCTGTGGAGGACAGCAAAGGAAATAGATGATGTGGAGGTCACCAAAAGCGGGAAACTTATGAAGGCTACGGTGCTCAATCACGAGAAATCAATTAGCAGGAGGAATGTATTTGATGTTGCACAGTCCCTAAGTTGCGCTAACCTAGTATTTAATGCTGCTGGCATTTTATTTTGCATGGAGGACCGTGCTAATATTGAATGGATGGTTCAGGCAGTTGGGGCTGATTTGGAGCACGCACTACACGTCTTTCACTTTTTTTCTATCAGGCACTAAGCACCCACCTGCACTCACTTGTTAAGTGAAAAATCAGGAACAATGATGGTTTCAATTTAGTATGATTTACTGACAGATATAATAGATGTTTGGCATGAGTAACTGGCAGATCTTGGAAACGCTGTTCATAAGATTCTTGCATGGTTAGCTTAGAAAGACTCGGCAGAGCGGGTTCGTGGTTGCAGGTAAGGACAGCAACTCATTATCGACATTTGCTGAGACATCCCACGGGTAAGATTATTCTTTGTGCCATGATCACATGCTTTTTAATTTGTGGCCCTGAGATGCAGAGCTTTCTGGATTGGAACTGTAATTTTTTTTTGTGGATCTCGGGCCCTTTTCTAACCTTAGTTCCATCATCATCAAGCAATGTTTTTTATGTATTGAAAGTCTCACTCAACAATCCCCAGTTGTATTAGAAGTCAACTTAAACTTAGTAAACATTAACTGCATATAGAATCCTACCCAAGGCAGTGAACAAAGGAAACTGTATGACCAAAGATATCATCCATATCCAACATACAATATGTAGATGGCATGTGATCGTATCAATGAAAAGGAGTTTGTCAAAAGCAACAATGTTCTGATGCTTCTAAACACTTAAAATGAGACAAAATCACCCCCAGTGATCTGTAATTGCCCTGGATATTCCAATGAACATTCACCAATGCAGATCTTATGCAGAATATTTAATACAACTTGCAGCAAGTAATGGATTTCAATACTCCATACATTCAAATGAAAATTGCAGTAAATATCGACATCATGAAAATATGCAACTGACAAATACAATAAATCTGAATGCAAACAATCACAAGTGATGCTGAATAATTTGCCCTAGATAAACACAATAACTGGATAAAAACTCCATCATTGAAATGGACACCTCTTATTGGTCTACAAGAACTGCCTAAAAGAATACATTGCTAAATATCAGAGTGCCATCCCCCTCTCAGCTCCTTTCTGATTTCCTTCCACACACAGCTATATGGTTATGGAACAGAACCACACTCTGCTAAATGTGACCCTCCTGCCAACTACATATTTTTGGAGTTACATGTGTTTTTTGGCTTTCCATAATCCCAAACTTGTAACTGAAATCAGAGAAATCATGGTTCTTTTTTAGTTTTTATTTGAATAATGCCAAATGGGCTTACTACTGATCACCCAGTCATAAAATGGGTTATAAGGAGATTTGGATTACCCTCCTCCCAAGAAATTGTTGAAAGTTGAGCATAGATGGTGCTTCCAAGGGAAATCTGAGTCTGGCACAATCACAAAGACAACATGCTCTTTTGGGTTGCTGGGAACCTTGGAATCCAAACCAACAATGTGGCTGAAGCCTTGAGAATTTAGCTTAGCCTATTGGAAGCTAAAATCCAAAGGCTGAACAGCCTTATAATGGAAACTGATTTGAAAATCTTATGGTCCTACTTGGAAAAGATATAGCAGAACCAATCTTGCCCTCCCTCCATTAAATAATTGGCATCTAAGCAATCTTGTTTTACTTTTAGATATTAAAACCATCCAAATGTATGTATTGTCAGTAAAATTAGCTCATGTGAAGAGTAATAGACATAAGGTAGTTGATTTTCTTTCCAAGGGGAAAACTAGTATACCCCTCCGGACTCTTATAAAGGTTGGAAAAAATTAGTGACCCTGGTTCCAGGCACTTTTCAAATTTTATTCTAAATGGTAAGGTTACAATGGGAGAATAATGTAAGGAGTTCAATATTAAGGTCTTAGGAGCTTAAATGTTAATCTTGTTATTAAATATTAATTACTAATAGTGGGGAAGAGTTTAAGTTTCAAATCAATAACAGATCTGTGAATGTTGTCACTGTTACATTTTACTTCTGGAATAAGGTTAGTGTTGTTATTTATATATACCCACAATTTTTTCTTTTTTTTAAGTGCAAAAAAATAAATAAAACATGAGGGGCTTTGATTGGAATTGAACTTTGGAAATTTCGTGTGAGATTCAATATTGCCAATAGCCTCTGAAGGGTCGAGAGAGATGAAAAGGACTTCACTTGGTTGACTTACTATTTGGGGGCTTTCTTGTTGCTCCTCATGGGTCTTTTATTCTTCAGTCAATTTGGAAGGCATGGGAACAAGTGAAGCACTTGGTGGTTGGGCAGCCTATCTTCTCTTGATTTGACATTAGGTGCTAAGCCTACAAATCGATTTCGTCAAATCAGAAATATGATGACAAGATCCTTGCCTTGACAAGAGGCTGTTCTGCCCTCCTTTGGTTTGAGAAAGGAACTAAAATATTACATGACTTTAAATATTTTTTTAATGTCCAATGATACGTCCAACTCAAGCTTAAGGCATTAATAATGAATTATCAAATCTATAATACAGTCTATGTTATTAACTATTATGTTTTGAACACTATGAATCAATACAAACTCAAGTCTCAATTCTCAAAGTATTGGAAATTTGTTTTCATGTTCTATGAATGATTTTAAGTTGTATGTGTATTAAATTTCAATAAGTATGCAAATGTTTCTTTAAATTTATAATTTTATATGCATACATATATATATATATATATATATATATATATATAGGGATATATAACATACCCAAAAGCGTACCGTACCCGAGGTTTTTAAAAATTTGCCATTTCAGCGTACCAAACCCGTACCCATACCCGTATCCGTGCAGTCTAGATTGTAACCCTAACTAAAAGGTATTTATCAACATATATCAAATAATTGAATATTGGGTACATTGGTACCCTCCATGCTTCTCTTTTGTGTGAATTTCTATTATTCTTGGAATATTTACATTTCAGGTACTTTTGGTTCTTCACATTATGTCAAAGAAGAGATTTTGACTCAAAATTTCTTTTGAGGATGAGTTACATAGAAATTGGACTATTCAAGGAAAATGAAGCAGTCTAGGAATTTGATGAGTTGCTCAACAAATCCCCAAAGGTGGAGAGGAAGGACAAGAAAATCTATCCAAACTGGGATTTTGAGTTTGGCTTATTTGGAAACTTGAAAAACCCTAGTCTAGTGTGAAAAAACAACTAGAGTATTATGAATGAACTAGGGGCCATAGTTGACAACAGCTTTATAGTGTTTAACATTGTCAAACCGAAACTAAAAATTCTTTGGTAAGGTTTTGAACCCCCTCTAGCTTGACGTCATGGGGTTTATAGTGGTTGTGGACCCATTGCTTAAGCAAGCTTTTTGAGGGGCTCACCCAAAAATACCCAACAAGGCTTAAAAAATTCAAACCAATTGCATGCTTTATTAAACTCGGGAAATTCAAGAATAACGGTAGGCGAAGGGGTTTTTGGGTTAGAATCGATACCCCTTGGAAGACTTTCGGGATAAACTTCCTTTCCTTCTTCAGTGTCATGATTATCCAAAGTTTCATTGGCGATACTTGCACCAAATAATGTTTGTGTTGTGGCCATTAATAAAGATTTTTAGCAAATGTTGCCTTAAGGATGAAGTAGTAGACCGATTCATCAAAATAAAATCGATATTTCATTGCTAGATCACTATAAGACCAACTATATGGAACCAAGGCGTTAGGTGTATGGAAGCCTATTACATTCTCCAACATGTAGAGCACCAACTAGCTACGGTTCCATATTGTTACAACTTCAATATCACTCTTGTGTAAATCATTCATTCATTTTTTAATTGTTTATCTTGTATATTGATGGTCTCTATATACACTAAGACACTCGTGTATTTACATACTTTTTAAATTCAATTTAGAAGTTTATACAAGTAAAACACACAAAACCATAAAAGGAAAATATGCATACATTAGTATTTTTGCACTTATAAACTAATTATAGACCATTAATCTCACACTAGTTAAACTAATTATTTTTCATAAAAGACAATGTTTTACATTCCATAACATTAAGAAATAGTTTTTGAAAACCCATGTTAATCAACATTTCGAATTGCATTCTCAATCACAACAAAGCCAATAGAAATGATTAGATTAAACAATACAATCCAAAACATCAATTAAAAAACAGCCACATATTTTTTTTCCCAAAGCCTCATTTCTTAATAATTTTACATATTTATTTTAATGATTCTGGTTTGGTAAGAATTGACTTTGGGCCAAAAGGTTATCATTGAATTTGGCTCCGCGTCCCCACTCATATAAAATTAAATTTTGTTTCACCCTCACCTTTTGACAATGGTTGGCACCACTTTAATGGGTATTAGAAAATGATAGAAATTTGGATTGTGCAATACCATTAATTATGGTCGGAGGAAAGACCACACCACAATGTACAAAGTGCCTACATGTGCTCATGTCTTTTTGGACATTTCCCATTGTTAAAGTAGTGACAGAGATGGCTACTCTGGCTTCAAGCAACTTATGTACTACATCAAGACTTACTACTTGGTACTTAAAAGACTATTGTCACCCCTTTGACAGTGTAAGAGTAAACATTTAGATTCTTGGAGAAAGTTTATATTGATGAATTAATCGATCGTTTTCAATTTAATAGTAACGATTATTTGTTAGTATGAGCGTATAATGTAATTAATAATCGTCAAGTTAGTATTAAGGATTGAGAGGTATCCATTCCATTAAAGTCATTTGGGATTCGAAGATAATTTAGTCTCTTTTTGATATCTAATAGAATTTGTACACAACATACTTTTATCATAATTATATTGTTAAATTACAATTCCTTTAATATTATAACAAAAATATTTTAAGATATATAAGATCCAACAAAATACATAACAATAGAGTTTGTTTAAATTATTTATTTTATGTTAATACTAATTTTTATTATTTTTTACTTTTAAAATCTAACAAAATATACAACAATCGAATTAATTTTAATCAATTATTATTTTTAATGTCAATATCTTACTTAATCAAAAAATTGAAATTTAAAAAATAAAAAACTATGCAATATTTATCAAAAATATCTCTAGAGAATAATAAATATATATTAATAAAATAAATCCAAATATTTATAAATAAATAAAAATCTTGACATTACCTAAGACTACAATTTTTTTTGCACCCGGATACGTTGGAGTATGGAATTCTCGTAAGGTGATTGGTGTACATGTGCTGACGTTGGAAAAGATACGTGAGAGCGAAGGCATGAAGTTTCGGCACATTCTCACACGTGAGAATTTTCAAATGTGAGATGTACTATGAAGTTTTGGCACATGCTCACACGTGAGAATTTTCTAACTTTTCTGATGAGAGACGTATTTTTGACTTATTCTATTAAAAGGACTTCTAACTACGGTTAATTCTATGTTACCGTTTGGGAGAGTTTGAGATATATTTGACACGTCTTTACACCTTGCAAGACCATTAGAGAACACTGATTATAACCTTCAAAAGGTTATAATCAGCCCTATGGTCTTGCAACCACCAAAAGGTTATAATCCCGTTTTAAGTATGAGACTTGTAAAACGAAGGAAATCTTTAGAGAAATTTGGTTCTTATCTAAACTATTAGTGTTTCTACTAATTTATTGATTTTAGAGAGGAATTTTGATGGGAGAAAATGATAAGACAAAACAAAGAAAAGGAGAGGTGATACAACATCAGGGTATTTCTCTTTTTTCATGATAATAACATGTTATATTAAATGATTGCAAATATAGTCAACACATACAAAATCACAGCTAACACATGACATAAGAATGATTTACAGAAGATTTGAAGAGACAAAAGAAAAGAGGAGGGAAAATATAAGCCACAACAACTTCATTGTTGTCTAAAGCTACACAACTATAATATATTAAAATGAGTCCTGAATGAATTCAAGAGAAGAACCTATAATACAGAGCAAGATTTGTTCTTTATAGAAAAACAGAGGGAAAAGACTTCAGAAACAAGTCACATATAATATGTAATGAATGAGAAAATGCAAACCATCATTGTCGCAATGAATCCAAAGTCAATATTGAGTGGTGATTGAAGATCTCGATAGAGAATATCATAATTGAAGGGGACAAACAAGTGCCTAAATTCGGATGGTAGCTCAAGATAGCACATGGCATAAAGGCTTACCCTGACATCCCATTTGCATCATATCAGATCAGGGATTAACCTCTACAACCACCTAAAGTGGCTGAAACATCCTACATGTGTTTGGTGTGACTTTGGGGTAGTTCAACACATTTATACGAATTGACAATAGTAGGTGGAAGTGGTCTGTGTGGCGGAAGGAATGGGGGAAATGGTTCTTGTAGGTATAGCTACACAACGTTGTGTAGAAGTGTCTTCAACTAAAAGGGTTCCTTATGAGTTCTTCATCGAGCTATAGACAAAGAAAATGAACCACTACAACTAAATATATAACCAAAAAGAGATTTGTAGTCCAAAATATGTTTAGATCTTAGGACTAGTGGTGTATATATTTACCCCCCCGGGTAAATATAGATACAAAGGAAAAAAGCAAATGTCGGAAGAAAGCATGTCGGAGGGGTTGGAAAACCCGACATCAAAGGAAATGTCGGAGGGGTTGGAAAACCCGACGCAAAGGCATGTCGGAGGGGTTGGAAAACCCGACATCAAGGAAATGTCGGAGCATGTCGGAGGGGTTGGAAAACCCGACATCAAAGGAAATCGGGTCTTGGAGTCGGGAAAACACGGCGGGGAAGCATGGGGCGAAAACATGTCGAGCAACCCTCCGAACCCGATGCGCATGCAGGTCCATTTTCCGACCCCGAAACAAAGGAAATCTTGGAAATACTGGCGGAAGCGGGTTTCGGGAAAACAAACATCAAACACATGTCGAGGCATCCTCCAAACCCGATGCAAATGCAGAGGAGAACCCCGAACCCGACAGGCAGAAGACCCTGACGCGGGAAATATTCAGATCGCCATAACTTTTCACAGGGAGCTCGGATTCACACAAGGTTGGACTTTTCGGAAAGCTCTCGGCGTCCTCTACCCAACTACGACTGGATATCTTTAATTGGGTGGGAACAAGTTCTTAAAAATGAAAAAATACAGTTCGCCACTTTTGGGTTGTTGGGGATCTCACCTACCGCCATGATGAGATGAGTTAGGTGCAGTCTTGGAGGTGGTTGGGGCAGAATTCGAATCATTCTCTTCTCCCTCTTTTTTCCTCATATAAATGGTAAGGAGAGGCTCTTTAAAAAAGGGTTGGACATTTTTGTTTTGCCCCTCCCTTCTTCTCTTTGGCAAGAGAATTTGTGGAGCTCAAACCTCCCATATGGATTGTAATGCATTTTTTGCCTCTTGGCCATTTTTGCAATGTATTGTATCAAACCTTCGGAGCAAATAAATGCATGTCTGTGGATTGATTCTCAACCCTCTCATGTATTCATTTTGTCATTTTGATCTCTTATTGTGAATTTGGTTATCCTGTGCATGATATTGTATTGCATTTCTGTGGTTTGTGTTTAATCTTGCAAAACGGGTGTTCAACATTCCTCGGTGCATCACCTCCGTAGTTTAGGTTTTATTTTTATGCATTCTCTACCCTGTCTCCTTGGCAAGTTAGATTAGGTTTTTTGGTAAACCCTCTGCGTTTTATTCGTGCATCTGAACAGAGGAATAGGAGCCGGCCTTCATCCGGAGAGCTTTTCCGATTTCGCAAGGTCCCACACTTGGGAAAAGCTCCATGTTGTGCAATCGCACTGAGAGTCTCAACCGATCGTGTTGCAGAGTCCCAGGGGTGCTGTGATTCGACACCAACAGTTTTGGCATGCCCGGTGGGACCAAGAGGTCATTCCATGAAGATTTGAAGGAGTTTTCACAAATTTCAGACTGAGAAATTGCAAGTTTTTAAAATTTCAGATTTTGCACCTCCAGGCCTGAACTCCGAAATCAATTTTCAAGGGTTTATCTTGCTCAAAACAAGTCAAAATTTCAACAGTTGGTAGATCTGAGGGTAATCTTCAAAAGGGTATCTTTAGTTTTTTGAGATTTTGATTTTCAAAATTTCATGGTTTTTAGTGATTTCAGGTTTTCGGGATCCGAGAACATCAAAGCAGTCATTTCGGGTTTTGGGGGATGCATTGCATGGTCCTATTCCCGACAGCAGTTATTTCAGGTTTTGAGGGATGTCGGACATGTTCCAAGTTCCGACACATGGCAATTCGGGTTTTGTGAGTTGCATCGCATGACCTGAGTTCCGCCTGTACTTTTCGGGGATCCGCAGCTGCAACAAGGCCCGAATTCCGAATTGAAGGTTGTCTCCTCTGGGTCCTTCAAATTTTAAATTATATTTTCAATATTGTCAAGTTTGGTGTGTAACTTGGCAAAATCCAGCCTTTTAGAGGCTTGTTATCTAACACATATGGTGACTCCGAAGGGATAGAGTTCAGTGGTGTAGCAGCACAAGTTGCCCAGGCACATGAGAAGAATTCGAACCAGGTCTAATACTCGAGAAGAGGGGCTATTTTTCCACTTGCAACTTTCACCAGGCAGAGGAAGGAGAGGAAGAAGACCACAAAGATCACCATCTCCACCTAACAGGACTTTGTCTACACCTCCACCTGGTAGGCCTTTTCTCGCATCAACCAGGGTTCTTAGGCCAATCATAATGGCACATCTACCACCGAATCCCTTTGTCAATTTCACGGGCAGTAGTCCACTTGCCCTAAATGCTCAGAATCAAATTCCAGTTGCAGCGCTAAAGAATATACCCTATTTCACAGGAGAAAATCATACTACTCCTATTGATCACATCCAGGATATTGCTAATGCATGTGCAATCCACGAAATAAATGAAATGGATGTTGCAGTCAAGTTGTTGGCTTCATCTTTCAAAGGTAAGGCCTTACAATGGTTTAGGAGCCTAACAGCAGGGTCTATTACGAATTGGAACCAACTTTGTTCAGCTCTTTGCAACCAGTTCGGGGAGAGGGCAGACAATTTGTCCTTATTGGAACAACTGACAACAATCAAAAGGGCTCCTAACGAACAAATGACAGATTTCAACTTCAGATTCCAACGGACATGGGACAGGATTCCAATAGCTGTTAGACCAACTGCCGAAGGAGCATTCCTTTATTTCTTAAAGGCTATAAATTCAGACATAGCCATGATGATCCAATCAATGGGAGGAACAACGCTGCCAGGGGCCTATGACACAGCTATCAGAGCAGAGAACTGTTTGATCCAAGCTGGCAAGCTTGCACCAAGGCCACCAATGCCTCTCTATCCAGATATGGGAAATCCTACAACCAGTCAAGCACCAGAGTTGAATCCCATTCCAACTCCTAGAAATCAAAGCAATAATGAGGCATCGACTTCTTCAAATACTTCAAAGGAATTGCAGGAGGTTATGAAACAACTACAGAACCTTGGAAATGAGCTAGTGACTATCAAAAGACAACAAGCTCAAAGTGCTAGACCGTATCAGCCTCAAGCACAGTACCAGGCTAGGCCCTCATACCAACAAAATAGACCACCACCTCAGGCTGCAAATCAAAACCAAAACCAAGGACAACCTCAAGCTGCCAGGCCATTTCGACCGTATGATCCAAATGCAATGACATCCTCAAGAGCCTTGGTTCCAACACAAAACAACATGGCACAGGAGTACAACTGGTGTTACCCTTGCAATCTACCTCACAATCAGTCAGCATGTTTCAATGGTGCACTGAATCAGGCCTTGATGGTGCAAACCATTGGTGTTCCTCAAGAACCAAGTCAAGAAGAGAATCAACAGCAAGAAACGCAACAAGAAGGACCTCCAACAGAGACCACATTGGCCAATTGGCAAACGGAAGACTTCTGTGGAGTTAACCAACAGCCTTTTCAAGGCGTGGCTGCCAACACACGGTCAAAGAAAAGAAGCATAGAAGAGGGACAACCATCTAATCCAGTTGTTTCTCAACCCACTCTTACACAACAAGGGGTCAGTAGACCAAACACAGCTCCAAATGTGCAAAATCAGCCTAAGGTACCTGTTGTAGCAACACATGCACCTGTTCAAGCTCCAGAAAAGGTTGCACCAAGTAAGGGACAGCAAAAGGACAATTCATCCCCCTTCAACATCATCGATCAAATGAAGAAGACACATGTGAACATTTCCATGTGGGAATCACTGGCGATCCCAGGGCAACGAGATTTATTGCAAGCTGCAATGGCTAATTGGTCTGCCACAAATGTATCAAACCAGGGACATGAGAAAGTTCTCACTAATGCAGTGCAACATGATGGGGGCCAGACAAGAAAAAATTTGAAGCCTCCACCATTCTATGTTTCATTGATTGTTGGAAACCACTTGGTACACAACTGCATGATAGATTCAGGGGCAAGTAGTTCAGTGATGCCGAAGCAAATAGCGGATCAACTGGGTTTGAAGTATGAGCCAGTGCTGAAAGGAGTAGTACAGCTAGATGGAACGGCAGTGGGAACAGTTGGGGTCATCAAGGGGTTAAGCCTAACACTACATTCATGTCCTAATGTTACAGTTCTGCAAGATGTGTCTGTGATTGACCTTCCGCCACTCTTTGCGTTGTGTCTATCAAGGGACTTCACTGCAAAAATCGGTGGATATTTATCTGCAGATTGGTCACACATGATTTTTAGGACAAGGTATGGAGCCAAAGCAACAATCAGGTCAGAACCAATTGCCAATTTCCATATTGAGCCTCATGTACCAGGTCCTATCAATGCAAATTGCTCAGCTTTTGATCAGGAGGAGTGTTCAAGTGATCTAGAAGCAGGTACTAAGGTCGAGGGAATTCCTGATTTAACTTTGGATGAATGGGCAAACAAGAGTCATGAATTTGACCCATACAAGGAAATTGAAGAATCTGAATTGGGCGTGTATTGTGTACACGAAGAAAATTCACCCATTCCCGACATCATTCAGCCTGAACAAAAGGATGAAAACAAAGTTTGGAAATTATTCTTCGATGGTTCGAGAAGCAGACAAGGTGCTGGAGGTGGTGCAGTGTTGATTTCACCACAAGACATCAAATATTATTCAGCTTTTCGTTTCCAGTTTTCCTGTTCAAACAACACAGCTGAATATGAGGCCTTGATTCATGGACTTCATTGGGCCAGGAAAAAGGGCATAAAGAACTTGCAGGTGTTTGGAGATAGCGAGCTAATCGTCAACCAAGTTAGGGGACAACATGCTACAAAGAATGACTTGCTAAAGAGCTACAAGAATAGGGTATGGGACCTCATTGAGGATTTCGAAGCTTTCAACATTGTGTCCATACCCAGGAAGAAAAATGAAGCCGCAGATAGGCTCGCAGCAGTTGGAGCAACGTTTGATGTGGTTGACAACATCAGAAGGGAAAAAACACAGCCACATATCCATGTGATTGTGAGGCCAGCAGTTCCAGATAATAACACAAGCTGGCAGGTGTTTGAGAACGATCAACAGATCATCAATTTCTTACAAGAAGAGGCTGAATTCTCAGCTAGAAATCAGGATAGGCTAGAGCAGCAGTATGGGGATCAAGTAGTGCAGCTGCGGACAAACAAGCTTCCTAAGGGTTTAGTAACGTTGGAGTCTATCTTCAACCCTAACGACCAGTTCCGTAAAGAAAAGGCTAACATACAGGTCAAGAGAGAAGATTCAGAGCCAATTCCGGTTGGGGAAGGCAAAACACTTCAAATTGGTAAAGTGGCCACTGAGCAAGAGAAATCAGATTTCATACAGCTTTGCCAAGAATTTCCAGATGTCTTCGCTTGGAGCTATGAAGACTTAAGAGGATTCAATCCAAATTTGGCACAACATACCATAGAATTGGATCCAGATGCTAAGCCCATCAGGCAGAAGCAGAGACCAGTCAACCCTCACATTGAGCCTCTAATGAAGAAAGAGCTAAACAAGCTAATAGAGGCAAGCATTATATTCCCGATCAAGCACTCAAGCTGGGTTGCAAACTTGGTTCCGGTCAGGAAGAAGAGCGGAGAAATCAGGTTATGTGTGGACTTCCGAGACCTCAATAGGGCATCTCTCAAAGACCATTACCCACTCCCTTCAATGGAACAAATATTGCAAGTAGTATCTGGTTCAGAGAGATTCTCTCTCCTAGATGGCTACTCAGGGTATAATCAGGTGATGGTGAAAGAAGATGACCAATTCAAGACGGCTTTCACCACCAAATGGGGGACCTATGCCTACAAGAAGATGCCATTTGGGCTATCAAATGCTGGAGCCACTTTCCAAAGGGCAATGGATATGGCATTCAAGGGGTTGATCAATAAAATAGTTCTGATATATCTTGATGACATCACTGTATTCTCAAAAATGCAGCGGATCACCTCTATCATTTGAGGCAGGTATTTCAGAGATGTAGAAGATTTGGGGTATCATTGAATCCCAAAAAATACATATTCTTGGCTCACGAGGGAAAACTTCTAGGCCATATTGTTTCAAAGGAAGGGTTGACGATTGACCCAGAAAGAGTTGAAGCAATTCGAGCATTGCCATTGCCAAGTCACAAGAAGGCTCTTCAAAGCTTCTTAGGAAGGATCAATTTTGTCCGCAGGTTTGTTCCAAACTTTGCAGCTCTCGTAAAGCCAATAACACTGATGTTAAAGAAGAGCATGGCATTTAAGTGGACATCTGAAGGCAAGGCAAGTTTTGAGGCAATAAAAGAGGCTATATCTCAAGCTCCAACTCTCGTCAATCCAGACTTCTCCAAGGGACTTCATGCTATATGCCTTCGGTGGTGGAGACACAATTTCTGCAATCCTGGTACAACAAAACAAAGAAGGATTAGAACAACCAGTTGCTTTCTTCAGTCAAGGCTTGGAGGAATACGAAACTAGGTACTCTTTCATTGAAAAGCATGTCCTTGCAGTGATCAGGAGTTTAAAGAAATTCAAGCACCTAGTCTCAAACAACAAGATCCAATTATTGGTCTCTCATGCGGGAGTCAAGGACTTCCTTCTAAACAAGGATCTGAATGAGAAACGTGCAGGATGGATCACTCGTGTCATGGAATATGACATCGAGATCAAGGTCACCAAACTAGTACGTGGAAAGGGACTATGTGAACAGCTAGCCTTGAGTCAACAAGTTGAAGCAGGTGATGAAAAAGAGACTACCTTGGTACTACAGGATGGTCAAGAACATGAAAATGATGATGTGCCTACTCCTTGTTGGACTCAGAATATGATACACTTCCTACAGACAGGACTATGCCCTCCAGAAATGAGCAAAGCAAAGAGGAGATACTTTAGATTACAAGCCATTCCATATGTGCTTGTTGATGGTGTTTTGTTCAAGAAAGACATCAATGGAGTTCTATTGAGGTGCATTGGGACAGGTCAAATTGAGAGGGTGTTACGAGATTTTCACGATGGAGATTCTGGAGGACATTTTGCCCCACGAGTAACAGCTCTCAAGATTATGAAGGCAGGGTATTATTGGCCCACGGTGTTCAATGACTGCTATACATGGATAAGAAAGTGTAAGAAATGTGCACTCTTCACAGGCAAAGAAAGACTAGCAGCACTTCCATTGCACCCAATTTTGGTTGACCAACCATTTATGCAATGGGGATTGGACTTCATCGGGGTCATCAACCCAAACTCAAGCCAAGGCCACAAGTGGATTCTCACGGCAACGGACTATTTCACCAAGTGGACTGAAGCAGTAGCGCTCAAAGAGGCAAACGAGTCTAATATACTAGAATTTTATGAAGGAATAGTGACCAGGTTTGGTGTGCCGGCCACTATCATATCAGACAATGCATTGGCATTCATAGGTTCCAAGATTACAGAATGGGCTGTCAAGAATGGAATCTATTTGAGCACCTCTTCAAATTATTACCCACAGGGTAATGGACAGGCAGAGTCCACGAACAAAAATTTGCTAAGAATCATCAGGAGGACTCTGGATGAAAATCAAAGAACATGGCATACCAAGCTAAAATCAGCATTATGGGCTGACAGAATAACACCAAAGAGGTCTACAGGTAATTCCCCTTACAAGTTGGTCTATGGAAAAGAGGCAGTATTGCCTATATCATTAGAACTGCCTGCATTGGAGTTCATGAAGCAGTTGGAGTTGGCTGAGTTCGAACCAATGGAGGCTAGGTATGCAGAGTTGATGGAATTGGAAGAAATTAGAGAACATGCAGTTCAAACAATTGAGAAAGATCAGGCCTTAGTGAAAAGATGGTTTGATAAGAAAGCAAGAGCAAGGACCTTCCAGGAAGGGGACCTAGTTCTGAAATGGGATGCAGATCGGGCAAAACCAGGAAGGCATTCCAAGTTTGATGCCATTTGGAGTGGCCCCTACATGGTCATGGAATGTAAGAATAGCAATGCCTTCCAATTGTCTACATTGGATGGAGAAGAACTCCCAATTTCGGTCAACGGAATCTATCTTAAACATTGCTACTGAAAAGAGAAAAGTTTTACCCTTGTAAATATTAGCCTAGATTTCAATTCCTCTAAGTGCGTATGCACATTGTCTTGTTGTAGTTAGGTTTCAGTTTCCCTAAGTGCTTTGGCACAGGTTTTGTTGCTCCTGGGTTGGTTTTCTACAGTTCAGCGTGCTCTCAGAGAAGGAGTTGCAGTATCAGGCTCGGGATCAGATATCAGGTTGGTTTCAGGTTATTGCTTATGACTCCATGCCCAATGGATCGCTAAAAGGCCATTGATCTTCTACCTAGCAGGCAGGTAACCCCGTTGAGTCGCCAAATTGTTGTATATATTTACCCCCCGGGTAAATATAGATAAACGCAAGGGATGATCGGGGTCGGAGAAAACCCGACATCAAAGCATGTCGGAAGGGTTGGAAAACCCGACATCAAAGGAAATCGGGTCTTTCGGAGTCAGGGGAAAACATGGCGCAAAGCATGTCGGAGGGTTGGAAAACCCGACATCAAAAAATCATGTCGGAGGGGTTGGAAAACCCTGACATCAAAGGAAATCGGGTCTCAGATCGCAAAGGATGTCCCGATGTCGGAGGGTTTGGAAAACCCGAAAAACATCGGGTCTTGGAGTCGGGGAAGCGGGTCGGGGCATGGGAAAACATGTCGAGCAACCCTCCAAACCCGATGCACATGCAGGTTCCATTTCCGACCCCGAAACAAAGGAAAGCTTGGAAATACTAGGCGGAAGCGGGTTTCGGGAAAACAAAGCATCAAACACATGTCGAGGCATCCTCCAAACCCGATGCAAATGCAGAGGAGAACCCCGAACCCGACAGGCAGAAGACCCTGACGCGGGAAATATTCAGATCGCCATAACTTTTCACAGGGAGCTCGGATTCACACAAGGTTGGACTTTTCGGAAAGCTCTCGGTGTCCTCTACCCAACTACGACTGGATATCTTTAATTGGGTGGGAAAAAGTTCTTAAAAAAAAATACAGTTCGCCATATTTTGAGGTCGTTGGGGATCTCACCTACCGCCATGATGAGGAGTTAGGTGCAGTCTTGGAGGTGGTTGGGGCGAATTCGAATCATTCCCTTCTCCCTCTTTTTTCCTCATATAAATTGTAAGGAGAGGCTCTTTAAAAAAGGTTGGACATTCTTGTTTTGGCCCCTCCCTTCTTCTCTTTGGTAGGTGGAGTTGTGGAGCTTTCAAACCTCCCATTTGAAATTGTAATGCAACCTTTGCCTCTTGGCATTTTTGCAGTGTATTGTATCAAACCTTCGGAGCAAATAAATGCATGACTGTGGATGTTTCTCAACCCTCTATGTGTTTCATTTTGCATCCTCTTGATCTTTCATTGCGAATTTGGTTATCCTGTGCATGATATTGCATTGCATTTCTATGGTTTGTGTTTATTGGCAAAACATATGTTCTTCATTCCTCGGTGCATCACCTCCGTAGTTTAGGTTTTATTTTTATGCATTCTCTACCATGTCTCCTTGGCAAGTTAGATTAGGTTTTTGGTAAACCCTCTGCATTTTATTCGTGCATCTGAACAGAGGAATAGGAGCCGGCCTTCATCCGGAGAGCTTTTCCGATTTCGCAAGGTCCCACACTTGGGAAAAGCTCCATGTTGTGCAATCGCACTGAGAGTCTCAACCCATCGTGTTGCAGAGTCCCAGGGGTGCTGCGATTCGACACCAACAGTACGTCCTGAAAAAGGACAAAACAAAATATAAGGTGAAAGAAACTACTATGTACAAAATGTGACAACCACACTCAAGGGTACTATATGAGAAAGATCCAATTAATTGGGAGCCGCATATGCTCTCCATTGAGCTTTGAGAGCTCAAATGCATTCTTCTTTTTGCACTTGGTGATCTGATAGGTCCAATTCCAAATTGTGTCAAATTTTGTGAGCCATATAAGCTTACCCTGGTCTAAATCCCATTTTAACACTAGGTTACCCACTTTAAAACTTTGGATGACAATCTGTTTATTAACAAACTTCTTGACCACTTGTGAAATGATCTCAAAGCTTTTGTATAGACTTTCCTCTAACTTCTTCAAGATTCACCAACTCTTCCATTCTAATTGTCATTACATCATGATGTTCCAACTCCAATTGGTGAAAAAATTCTAATGTTGGGAGTTCTAATGAAAGTTGAAGTCTAGCTTTCTTTCCGTATACTAGCACGAAGGGAGAATTTATAACTGGCCACTTTGGAGTGATCCTATTGGTCCATAGGGCTCAATTTACCTTGGTATATCATTGCCTCTAGTTTTGCTCAATTTTCCACTTTATGATTCTACCGGCCTTTGTTAATCATGTTGGTGGACTTCACGAGGATTCAATCAAGGTTAGTTTTGGTAGTTGAAAACCAGTCTTAAGGTATATGTCATACCTAAGATAAAACCTAGTTATCTTGGCTCCTATGAGTTCCTTGGCACTATCAGAGATTATTGTGTGCAAGATGTCAAACCTCCTAACAATTCCCTTAAGAAAGTTAACAATGACTCCTTTCATGGCTTCTTTCAGCAACATAACTTTGGTCCACCTTGAGAAGTAATTAGTGGCGGTCAGGATGTGGCTAATACTGGAAGGAGGGTTGAGCATTTTAATAAAATATAATCCCCATTGGGATAAATGTTGATCATCTACTATTGGTTGCAACAAAAGGGATGCTCTCTTTTTCTATAGAAAATGAAGAACTTGTTTATTTGTTCAAGTAAATCCTAACTTGGTTCATCTTAAACAAATACATCAAGATTGAGCTAGAAAGGAAAAGCTTAATTAAATTACACAAAATGTAAATCTAACACTAAATGCAAACATCTTTTTTGATGTTTGGATGTGCTCTGATATGTAGATACTTCCTTATGTGATCCGAACACATGTTACATATGATCAAAGGTTTTTTTACTAAAGTGGAAGAGATCTCATCAATATGGCTTAAGTTCCATTTTTTACTCTTCTCCTACTAACTTTAGCAAAGAGGTTTCTCAATTTATGCAAGCTTTCTTGTGATAGAAATGTTCTCTTGAGATGTCAAATGTCTTACAAGGACAAGGTGTAAGGTGTGACAAGGTGTACTATAGGTTTCTTATATAGCTTTCCAATTTGGGAGAAGCTTACAACCTAGTGAATGTGGGATAAAGTGAATGTAGAATTAGAAAAGGATAAACATGATTAGAAGAGATTAATTAGAGATTAGTGACCCATGGGAGTTTGGGAAGGTTTAATTAATCAATTGGGATTAATTAATAGGCCAAGTTTAGCTTATATAAAGCCATTTGGAGATGATTTGGAGGGAAATTAGTAGAATTTGAGGGGTTTGAGAGGGGGATTTAACTAATAAGAGGGTTTATTAATTAAATACAAGATTGTGGAAGGGTAATTAATTAATAATGGTTAATTAATTAATTAAAAGAGGATTTTAACTAACGAAGTGACGTTAATTGGCATCCAAGATGAGGGACAAGGCTAGTTAATTAACAAAATGTCATTAATTGACCGAGAAGATGGGGAATATTAGCTAATTAGCGGAAAATCACTAATTATAATAAAATGACAGAAAATAAGACAATTAGTTCACTTTTAGTATTAAAATTGTGCAGTCGAAATTAGGTGTCTACATCTGCCCCTATTTGATGTGGTGTAGCGTTAGTGACACCATTTCAAAGATAGTAGACAATTTTATTTTGTATGGGTAGAAGAAAAATTAGTAGGATGGATGATGCCCCCTCGAGCATCGATGGGGTGATAGAAGAGGTCGATTGATGCTTGAAAAGAAGAGAAAAATGATCACAGCGGAAGAAAATCCCATCAATAGGATTCAAACTTGGCTGGTTGGCCATTGTGGTGGTCAAAACCATCACATGACGAGGGCTATATAAGGGGGAGGGGTGAAGAAACAAGTCATTGTTACAACTATGTCTCAGTAGGTTAGAAGAAATAGAAAAGGTTAGTTAGAATGGGGAGAGAGATAGATGATGGATTGGATATGATGAGGGATGGGAAGATTGTAACATAACTTGTGTACCATCATGGCTCAGAAGTACCTTTTTATTTGATGTAAGCATACAACAAAAAGGTAAAATGACATGAAAATCCATAATACCAATTTTTGTGCAATGCTAAAGAACTGACTCAAAGAAAAATACATAAGCAATGCAATACGAGAAAGTAAACAAACAACAAACAAACAAACAAACAGCACAATCAAATACACTCAAACAAGCAATGTTCAAGACAATTTGTACCAATGTTTTTGTTATCCAGCTTCAGTACCCAAATGTTCGAGTTATACGACAAGGGTTAAGATGATGCCCCAAGCAAGGATACATGCAAGGGATTGGATGGAGGACATAGAAGTCTAGAGAAAACTAAACGTGCACTATGAAACTACCCCGAGCAATGATATATGTTCGGGAAGATAGACATAACAAGCAAACAAGCTTTGTTGATGAAAGAAGATCACAAGATGATCCACATGTCATGCACTAGAACTAGCACAAATTGAAGTAGGATGTTTTGTGGTATAGTTTCCAATTTTTAGTGATTTCAATTTTTTCATTGTTTTTGGGTTTTGAGATTTTAGAATGTTTTTGGATTTTCAATTTTTACCAATGTTTTGGATTTTCTAGATTTTGTGAAAGTTTATGATTTTCTAAGATTTTCCAATATTTTTGGATTTTCTAGGTTTTCCAATGTTTAGGATTTTCTAATATTTTCCAATGTTTTTAGATTTTCTAGGTTTTTTAAAACTATGTATAGGAGAACAAACATCCAAGATGCCCCCAATGAGAGGTGAGAATATACAAGGGAAAATTTATGTGCATATATACAAGAATAGGACAAGCCAGATCAAGGCCAAGAGGGATAGGTTCAACAAGATTACAAATGCAAGCCAATGAAAAGCTAGGAAGGAGTGATCATGCCCCCAAGTGTGAGGTGCTTGTGAACAATGAAATCCTCCTATATGGTGTTGAAAACTGATTTTCACCAAAGGACCTGTCCAAAGTGCCACAATTGTGTGGTTTTCACATTTGAATGAATTTATTTCTCTTTACTATTTTTTTTTTGATTTTTTTAATTTTTTTTTATTTTTTGAAATGCCTCTAAGCCTAAGTATATAAATTCTTGATATGCATGATTTTCATGGGATCCCAGACCTCTAAACCATCAGGATAGGCAAGTTTATAGGCTCCTGAACCAAATTTAGTGACCACAATGTATGGCCCTAACCAGTTACACTCAAAATTTCCTTTCTTTTCATGTTCCTTGGTGGTATTGAACTAGTTTTCTTTAAGAACAAGATCTCCAACCTCAAATTCATGAGAGATAATGTGCTTGTTGTAGCTAGCACAGATTTGATTCTGATACACTTTGAGGTGACATGGAGGCATTTTTCATCAAGCAGCTCAAGCTCTGCTAGTCTAGCCACTCTGTAATCCTCTTCATTATCTAGATAGTATTTCAAGGATATTCACAAAGAGGGAAGCTCGATCTCTAAGGGAATAATGGCTTCAGTGCCAAATACAAGGGAATATGGGGTTGCACCTGTAGGTGTGTGGATAGAAGTATGGTAAGCCCATAAGGCAGGATGGATCTGGAGATGCCAATTACGACCTGTTTTACTAACCAAATTTTCCATAATACAAACAAGGGTTTTATTAGTGGCCTCAACTTTCCCATTACCTTGAGGGTAATAAGGGGTAGACCACTTTTGATGGATTTTAAAGTGTTGACAAGGGTCTTCACTTGCTTTTTCTTAAAGGAATTACCATTGTCAGAGACAATAGTAGAAGGGATGCCATAATGAAAAATGATGTGGTTCATGATAAACTTTGATATCTGAGCACCGTAACATAGGTGAGAGGAACAACCTCCACCCATTTGGTAAAGTACTCAGTCACAGTGATGATGTGCTTATGGCCATCAGATGAAGTGGGTGTAATCTTCCCTATGAGATCGAGCCCCCATTTAGAAAATGGTCATGGTGTAGTGATGGGTTATAAATATTGAGATGGTGCATGGATCAAGTTGTCATGATTTTGACACAAGACACATTTCTTTACGTACTGATTGCAATATTTTTTTTCCATAGTAGGCCAATAATAACCTACACGTAATTTGTTTTTGCCAGAACCATGCCACTAGTATGAGCACCACAAATGCCTTTGTGCACCTCTTTGGTTGCTTGGATAGCTTCTTCTGAATTAAGACATTGTAACAAAATCCCATCATAACTTTGATGATAGAGAGTTCCCCCAAGGAGGGTGTAATGTGTTATTCATTAGATAAGGGTTCATTTTTGTGAGTGGGAAATGTCAGGTGGGAAGGTACCATCTTGTAAGTAATTATAGATGTCCACGTACTAGGGGAAAAGGGACCAACAACTTCACATACCAAACATGATTCTAACATGTCATAAGCAGGTATTGTTAGATGATCAATAAGGAACTGGAAATCTCTTGTGTCTAGTGATAATCGTAGCAAAGATCCAATGGTATCCATAGCATCTGTTGATCTGTTCTGTGTTCGTGGGACCTGTTGGAAGGTTATTTGAACAAAGTACTCTTTCAGGCTATCTACCATGCATTTATATGGAATAATATTCTCATCTTTGACTTTGTACTCATCATTCACTTGTTTGATGATTAGTTGTGAGTCACCTATAACCTCAACCTGTTTGATATTCCATTTGATAGAAACTTTTAAACTAGTAATGAGGGATTCATACTCAATAATATTGTTTGTACAAGGAAACCTGAGTCTGAAAGCTTGTGGGATAAGATCACCTATAGGGGTAATAAGGACAACTCCTTCCCATGAGCCATTAAATGTGAACGACCCATCAAAGTATATTTTCCATGTAGAAGATATTTCAATGTATAAAATGGAAGCATCTGGAAAATCCAAACTTAGTGGTTCTATGTACCTGGTAATGGTGCTTGTGCCAGTTGATCAACAAGCACTTGTCCTTTCACTACTTTTTGGTTGACATATTCAATGTCAAACTCACTAAGTAATATGATCCAGTTGGCCATCCTCTCAGTCAGCATGGGTTTGGATAAGAGGTATTTGAGAGGGTCAACTTTGGATATAAGCTTTGTTTTTTGTTAAGCAGGTAATGATGAAGCTTTAGAAAGTGAAAACTATGGTCAAGCATGCTTTCTCAATTTGTGGATAATTGAGATCATAAGAGATCAAGGTAGAACTAAGATAATAGACGACTCTTTCTTTGTGTTGGTTGTCAGATTGTGCTAAGAATTTGCCTATAGAAAATTGAGTAGGAAAGATATAAAAAAGAAGGGTTCACCTGGGGTAGGTGGTATTAGAATGGGTGGATTGGCCAAGTATTGTTTCAATTGGGAAAAGGCTTATTGGAATCAGAACCCATTGGAAATCAACATCCTTTTTGAGGAGATGGGTGAAGGAATGGAATTTATCTGAAAGTTGGGAGATGAACTTGTGAATGGCCTAAATTTTTCCTTGTAATATACAAAGTTTTTTAAGGTTTTTAGGAGGAGGCATCTTAGTAATATCAATGATTTTTTAGATCCACTTCAATTCCTCATCTAGACACAATGAATCCCAATAGTTTTCCTAAAATAACACCAAACACACACTTTTTTGGGTTCAATATGACCTTATAATCTCGTAGTCACTCAAAGATATGATGAAGGATTGTTGGGTGTTCACTATGGTTTTGGACTTACCAAGGATATCATACACATAGTCCTCTACAATATCATGTAACATATCATGAAATATGAAAGTCATGGCACACTGATATGTGGCTCCTACATTCTTAAGGCCAAAAGGCATGACCTGATAATAGAAGGTACCCCAAGGAGTAGTAAATTAGTCTTATGTTGATCCTCTTCAACTATTTTGATTTGGTTATAGCCATAAAATCCATCTACGAGGGATAACATTTTGTGACCTATTGTAGAATTGACAATCATGTTGATATTAGGAAGAGGAAAATCATCTTTAGGGCATGCCTTATTAATGTCCCTGAAGTATGTGCAAATCTGAATACCAACCGGTTTCTTGTGAACAAGCACAATATTAGAGATCCATTCTGAATAATCAATGGGTTTGATAAAACCTACTGCCAGTAACTTCTAAAGCTCTTCTTTGACCAAGAGAGCTACATGTGGATGCATCTTACATAGTTTCTATTTGATAGGCTTTGTTGATTCATGCACAACTAGGTTGTGCACAACCAAAGAAGGATCTAAGCATGGCATGTCCGCATAGGACCAAGTAAACACATCAACAAACTCTCTAAGAAGTATAGTGAATTTTTTATGTTCATGTGGAGTAAGAGAAGCTCCTAGCTTGAAAAATTTAGGCTCTTCTTTTGTACCAATGTTAACATCAATAGTCTCTTCAACTAGTAACTTTGAACCATCCTCCATACATGTAGGATCGGTAGGGAGATTGAGCTCTTCCTCTATTAATGTCTCAATAAGATTTTCACCAATAGAATGATCACTTATATTTATCCATTTTTTATTTTTTATTTTATTTATTCGCAAGTGCCTCAAAGAGGTTTTCATTGTGGGACTTGGATTTTTTACTAGTAGGGTTTTTAAAGATATTTTGGCCTCTTCTTCTTTTTACTAACCATAGAACTCAACCTCCTCGAGGTTAACAGTGAATCCTTTCTTGTAAAATACTATAGGAATGTCATCACATAGCCCCATGAACTCTCCAATTGCCTCTGAATGCATGTCTTACTACCTCAAGTCAAGCATGCCTCTTAAGTGCAACTTGAAAATTCTACACCGACTCTAAAAGTCCTCATTCAATTAAAAAATGAATCCCTTATTGGTTGGTTTTATTAGATGTAAAAAACCCCATATATCATGATTATTATGCCAATAGGGGTGATGTCACAATGGAAATGATCCTCTTACTAGCATCATGGTAATGGTTGTAGGATAAATGTGTTTGCTTTCTCAACCTTCCACTCTCTATGAATTCATAATCTTTTTTAAAAAAACTATAAAATTGTGCCACTAAATACGTATTACCATCCCAAGTCGGATATGCCTCTACGTTGCATCTTGGAATCACTTCTACAACTTTAAAAATCCTCATCCAATCAAAACATTAATCGCATATTTGTTGGTTGGCTTGGTCCACTATAACATATAAACCTTTATACTGTAATATTTATACCAATTGGGGTGACACCAAAAAGGAAATTCCCCCCTTACTAACACAATGGTTGATTGGTAACGGGATAAGAAAGTTTGTTTGCTCAACCTACCCCCCTCCTCTATGGCTTAAAAGAATCTTTTAAAATGCCTTTAAATACATGCTTACTACTCTAAATTGGATATCATCTTGAAATTGTTTCTTAGAATTATTTATGCGACTATTAAAATCGTCATTAAATCAAAAAAATAATCCCACACTAAATGATTGGCTTGGTTTGCATTAGCATATAAACCCCTATAAATATATCATGATCTTTATACCAATAGGGATGACCCACAATGGAAGTGGCCAACTCACTAGCATAATGGTTTATTGGTTGTAGGATGAGTGTGTTTTCCATCTCAACCTTCCCCTCTCCTCCTATGTGGCTTCAAAAAATAAAATAAAAAAGCTCTAAAATTCAGTTTTAATACATGCTTACTACCCTAAAGTCAAATATGTCAATCCAATTCATCTTGAAATTGCTTCTACGACTCTACAAATAAATCCCAATGGTTGATTGACTTAGTCCACAATGGCATTTAAACCCCAATATATCTAGATCCTTATGCCAATAGAGGTGACTCCGCAATAGAAGTGGTCTTCTTACTAACATAATAGTTGATTGATTGTAGGGTGAGTTTGTTTGTTTGCTCCACTTCCCCCCTCCTATGTAGCTTCAAAAAATATTTTAAAAGAATCCTCCAAAAATTGTTTCTAAATAGTTGTCTTCCTACCCCAAGTCAAACATACATCTTCATAAATATTTGAATTGCTTTTACAACTCTAAAAAATCCTCACTAAATCAAAAAATTAAATCCACATTGCTTAATTGATTTAGCTCATGGCAACACAAACTCTAATACATCATGATCACCATGCCAATAGGAGTGATGTTACAACAGATGTGGCCCTCTTACTAACATAATAGTGGATTGATTGAAAGATGAGTATGTTTCCTTACTCTCTAAGCCTTCTTCTCTCCTCTATGACTTAAAAAATCGAAAATCAAAGTTCCCCCCTCCTCTCTTGGTTCATTATATATAAAATGACAATATATATATATATATATATGACACTCTTATTAATATATTGGTTTAATGATTTCAAATGAATATGTTTGA
This sequence comes from Taxus chinensis, assembly GCA_019776745.2. NCBI lineage: Eukaryota > Viridiplantae > Streptophyta > Pinopsida > Cupressales > Taxaceae > Taxus > Taxus chinensis. Next base: position 98,505,951 of record CM034157.1, read on the forward strand.
TTGCTCAACCTTCCCCTCTCATTTACAATTTCATTATATTTGACACGAAAAAATTCAAAATAAAATCCTCCAAAACCCTTTAATTACATTACTCTTAAAATCTTCATTGTGCCAATAGTAGTGAGATCCTCATAGAAGTGACACTCTTATTAACATTATGTTTAGTTAATTTGTGGTGAATATATTTTCTTGATAGCCTTCCTCTCTCCTCTATTGTTTCATTGTGTGAGATCCTCATAGAAGTGACACTCTTATTAACATTATGTTTAGTTAATTTGAGGTGAATATATTTTCTTGATAACCTTCCTCTCTCCTCTATTGTTTCTTTGTGTGAGATCCTCATAGAAGTGACACTCATATTAACATTATATTTAGTTAATTTGAGGTGAATATATTTTCTTGATAACCTTCATCTCTCCTATGTTGTTTCATTGTGTGTGCACGTGCGTGTGTGTGTGCAGACACGTGAGTGTGTGATTGTGTGTGTGTGTGTGTGTGCACATGTGTGCGAGTGCGTATGTGTGTGTCTATGTGCATGTGTGTGTGTGTGTGTGTGTGTGTGTGTAGGGGTGGGTGTGTGCACATGTGCATTTGTGTATGTGTGTGTGTGTGCATGTGTTTTTGTGTGTGTGTGTGCGCGTGTGTGTGCGTGTGCATGCGTGCGTGTGTGCATACGTGTGTGTGCGAGTGCGTGTGTGTCTGTGCGCGTGTGTGAGTGCATGTGTGTGTGGGTTGAAATGACCCTTTTAAGGAATTAGACCAATAACCAAGGAATGTAGACAAACGCCAAATTATTCAAATCTGATTTTTAGTGCAACAGATTGAAAATTAGAAATCAGCAAACTGAACTCTTCAAAAATATAGTCCAAACACTAAATATACTTCAAATAAACTAGCCACAATTTAGAGATATCTTTTATGCATCCAATAAAACCAAGAACAATGATAAATCTGAAATAAAACAGCGCTAGAAATTAATAAATGTCCAACAAGAGCAACCACAAGAAAATTATATATTATTCGTCTACAAACCCCCAAAAATCATGAAATTGCATATTTCGGCCTTAGAAATTATGCCAAATCAAATTATAAATTGAAAATACAAATATAAGTTCACCAAACCCTCAAACCCTACACCAAAGTAGGTCGCTCCACATGTAGGAAGCCAATAACAATCTGAAAATGATAAATATCTCTTCAAATTTGCCTTATACTTCAATGTCAAGCCAAGATGAAGGGTTTTCGTCCTTCACGCAACCACTAGAAGAGTTTTCATCCTTCTAGGAAAGCCACGCAAGAGGGTTTTTATCCTCAAGTGGAAGAACAAAGAGCCACAAGGTCACAATGCTCAAGATAAAATAAATGCGCCAAAACCCCCCTCCATAATGATGTCTTAAGACTCCTTTTTATATTCCTCCATTGGCGCTAAAGCTTGAAAAAGGTAAGGCTGACCCCCAAGAGATGTTATTTTCCTTCATTAGCTTCCTTTATTTGACTCTAACTCAGCCGACTTGTTATAAGAGGGAAAAACACTAAAAGAGGATATAAAAATTAGAAAAAACAATACAAATGGAAGATTGATGTTCTCCTCCAACTCCTTTACTTCCTTGCCATGGAGAAGGAATGGCAAGAAGTCCAAATAATAGCTCCCAAGTGGGAAAAAAGGACATTACAGTCCTCCCTTCCCAAAATTGTTTGTCCTCGAGTAATTGCAAGTGCTTGGATCCCAAACAAGTTTTAGTTGCTCCCTTTTTGTATAATCACCATCTAAGTATTGGTGACCCACCATCTCTTTTTTGTTGTCCCAATCATCCATATAATCTTGCTCTTCTTCTTCAAAATTCAGGATGAGGGGAACTAGAATCTCACCTTTAATTATACAAAATAGTGCAAGTGTGTCATTGTGAAGAAAATACAATCTCCATCTATAAAAATGTTTTTCCATGGACCAAGACTTCAAGAAGAACAAACTGAAAATGAATAAATCAGCAGACCACTTTGGTGGAATCATTTTCAATTTGACCCTTGGGTCAAAGTCTTTGCCATCTCATCTTTCCCCCATGTTTAGGCCATTGATTCCTTGAGAGAAATAGCAGCATAATGGTTGAATGAGGGCTATAGAGTGACTACAACATCCATGAAGTACTTGGTACTCTTTCAACCATGTGATTAGAAGCCCCTTTCTCAGTGCCTATATATAAACAAATAGGTAGAAAATTTGTGAACATCAGTAGAAAGGAGAGCACAACATATGTAATCATGATATACCTTCAAAATTTCCCCTTCTATCCATGTTATGGGGGTTGGCCACAAGATTATAGTTGTTAAAAACTTGGAGAAAGGGCTAGAAATGCTTACATAAAAGCTGAGGGCAATGTACTTGGAATCCAAAAATATGGTAGATTTACTACCTTCCTTCAAACCAACAACCTCAAGACCACTACCCCATGATTTAGTAGCTTCAAAAGGAGCATTCTTATCGATGTTCAAAATCGTAAAGAACTCATAATCTAACTCAAACCAAACCCACATCTTAATTTTTCTTCTAAACTCATGGGGTGGTTGAATTTGAACATGTCCAACCAAAAATAAGTTTTTCCAAAGGGTTGATATGTGAAGAAGTGTATCATAATGAAATTCTCCCAAAAATTGGAGCCATTGCATTCCCCAAACAACATTAACTTCAGTTGGCTTAATTTCAAGTAAAACATTGCATACCTTGTACCCTTTCATGAAATTTGTCGACATGAAGATGTTATAGGTGACCTTGAAGCTTCCAAGGTTACTTATGCTCAGCCCCCATGAGAGTTGGCATGTATGAGAGCTCTCTAAAAATGCGAGTTGTTTTGACATGTTGGAGAGCAATAAATTTGAAACCCTCTTAACTCCTGAGCTACCCTTAACCTTCCTTAAACTCGCAATTTTTGAGTTAGAACCAGCGCTCAAAAAATATTTCAAAAACACCTGACCTTCATGATCTTTTGCTTTCTGAGTGTCATTCTTGAGGCCCCTTTGCAAAACAGATTGGCCTTGTAGATGGTGAAGGTGATACATAAGAAAGAGTACATAGTCCTCCTTCCTTCCCCTTTGTTCATGATGTCCATCATTTTGGTGTGGCAACATGTTGGACGATAAATCTGAGTTGTTACTAGGTCCAGGGTTGCTTACCTTCACTAAATCTTTTAGCCTATTCATGCTAGCAATGGTATTTATGCATGAAACCCTTTCAACATCCTCTTCATTATCTTGTTCCTCGTGCTTCTTTCCATTCTTTTGCTTGTGCCTCTAAGATCCTTAAGTATCTTGCCACATGCAACCATTAAAAAGCAAAGGAATATCATGAACAACCAAAAGTCTTTTGCCTTCTTCTTTGTTTGATGATTATTTGACAATTTTCCCATGTTCTTGAGCTTTTTGTAAGGCTGATATTTTCCTCAAATGACTTTCTTTTTATTGTTGTTAGGTACAGACCAGTAGCTTCACCTACTCTAATACTTGGTTTCCCATGGAGAATTTTTTCCTCTTTTCTTGACCTTATCAATTTGGGTGAGTTATCCTTAATGCATTCATTATTGTGACCCTAAAATTCCTTTCTAAGCACATGCATAACAACAAATCTATGAATCAAATGGAAAAAGGAAGTGGTTATCTTTACAAACATACCATGGCCTTTGGAAGGGGGAAAGCTTCTCACCAATTTTGTCTTGGCCCATATACATAAAGCAGCCTTCACCCGGTTTGGATGTTGCATGAGAGAGTGCATGTGCCCTTTATCATCAAGGTGTTCCCAGTCTTTGTTCCATGTTTCTCCAATTAAATGATCTTCCTCTTTTTGAACTATCTCCATATCTTGATTGCTTGAACTTGTGTTGCCTTTATGGCCTTTACTAAGGCCCGATTCTTCATCATTATGTTTCCTTTTGACTGTTATAAAAAGTCCAACAATCTTGTTGTCCTCATATCTATTCGAACAAAGATTCCCTTCTTTTCCCACTTGCTTAAGCCTAAATTCATCATGAGCTAAAAGAAAATTAGTATTAACCCAATCATGATCCAAATTTACCTCATATTGTTAAATAACCAAAATAGGAATGGAAGAGTTGCAACTCCATCCTTCCTTGGTCCGTGCTTCATTATGTTATCAAACCCTTACGACACCAAGCTGTTGTTAGGAGACCCATCCAAGAGATCAATTGTGACAAGAGGATCAGAGGTTTCTAACCCTCCCAAGGGTTGTTCCCTCTTAATAACCAGTTACGGCAAAACATTGTCTTCCTCATCCTTGGGGGAATAGACATGCCTCTCCTCCCGTAGCAAACTTGGGGTTTTGGCCCTTTATTCAACTAACGCCATAGCCACTCCTTGCTTTGCCAACAAGAAAGGGCTCTCTTCCACTATGGTAGGGGTATTTTACTCAAAACCCTTATGCATGCCTCGAAGCTTAGACTGAGTTCCAATGCCCACTCTTTCTATTTCCAAATTTATGAATTATAAAAAGGTTAAGGCATGACGAAGCTTCTCTGAAAGGGTTTGATATTCTTCAAAGCTAGTCGCCACCTTATAGACCTTTGAAATCCTAGACTCTTCCTCAAATATTCTTCCTCCTTGTAGGCTTTTCATGGTGGAGGCAAGAGAATCCAAGGTCCCTGTTAGTTTTTCTTGCACCTTCATCAATTTGTCTATTAAAACCCTAAGCCTTTTAAGATTCGAACTCTAATACCATTGAAATGACCCTTTCAAGAAATTAGACCAATGACCAAGGAATGTAAACAAACACCAAATTATTCAAATCTTATTTTTATCGCAATAGATTGAAAATTAGAAATCAACGAACTAGACACCTTCAAAAATGTATGTCAAACACTAAATACACTTCAAATAAACTTGCCACAATTTAGAGATATCTTTTATGCATCCAATAGAACCAAAGAACAATGATAAATCCGAAATAACACACTGCTAGAAATTAATAAATGTCCAACAAAGAATAGCCACAAAAAAATTATAGATTATTGGTCTAAAACCCCCCTGAAATCATGAAATTGTAAATTTCAACCTTAGAAATTATGTCAAATCAGATTATAAACTGAAAAATGGAAATATAAGTTCAACAAACCGTCAGCTCCTCATGTAAAAAACCAATAACACCCTGAAAATGATAAATATCTCTTCAAATTTGTCCTATACTTCAATGTCAAGCCAAGATGAAAAGTTTTCAGCCTTCACCCAACCATTAGAAGAGTTTTCATCCTTCTAGGAAACCCACACAAGAGAGTTTTGATCATTAAGTGGAAGAACAAGGAGCCACAAGCTCACAATGCTCAAGATTAAATACATACGCCAAAACCCCCTCATTAATGATGTCTTAAGACTCCTTTTATATTTCTCCATTGGCACCAAAGCTTGAAAAAAGGCCAACACCCAAGAGATGTTCTTTTCCTTTAGCTTCATTTATTTAACTCTAACTCAGCCAACCTACTATAAGAGGGAAAATCACTAAAAGAGAATATAAAAATTAGAAAAAACAATACAAACGGATGCTCAATATTCTCCTCCAACTCCTGTACTTCCTTGACATGGAGAAGGAATGGCAAGAAGTCCATATAATAGCTCTCAAGTGGGAAAAAAGAGTCGTTACATGCATGCATGTACACGTGCAAGCCTGTGCACACACATGCATGTCCACGTGCGTTCGTACACATGTGTGCACATGTACAGGTGCAAGTGTGTGCACACACTGTGCAACATGCATGTGTACGCATGCGTGTGTGGCGTGCACACGTGCGGCATGCATGCTTGCAACATGCATATGTGTGCATATACGTGTGTGTAGATGAAACACCGCTAGAAATAACACTCTTATTAACATTTTGGTTTGATGATTTCAAATGTATATGTTTGTCTACTCAACCATCCCCAATGGCTTCATAATTTAAAAAGAAAAAGAAACACCCTAAAAATTTGCCTCTTAATATATGAAGCTTTACTACTCAAGGTAATTGTCTCTTTAGTGCATCCTAAAATTTGTTACTAAGAATCAAAATATTTGCACTAAATCAATGCCACAATATACAACACCATCTTTCTAGCAAAATGGTTGATTGATTACAAAATGTGTATTTTTACTTATTTGGCCTTGTGCTTTTCTTGATAAACTCATAATCATATATATACTCTATAAAGACATGCATTACTAATACATATGTATTGAAGAAACATTTGATTCGGAGTTTGTTTACTTGTTTGGCATTGTCCTTTTTACTAATAATCATATATATACTGTATAAAAACATGCATTACTAACTCCTAATCAAACATTCCTCTTCAATATATATGTGTAAACATATATGTATATGTATATGTATATGTATATATATGTGTGTGTGTGTGAGATTAGTTATATATATATTTGCATAAATGTGTATATATGGGTGATATTAAATGTGTGTATGTATATAATAGTCTCTAAAGGCATGCCTTGTTAATATCTAATCAAATATATATAATCAATCCATATTACACTTTTTTTTTATAAAACTTGGTCCATAATAAGATATAAAGTTAGTTGGCCTGAGCTGTAACAACACATAAACCATCGTAATTTTTTATGTAAATTGGGAGACAACTATAAAAATTGGCCTTCCTTCCCCTTTATGAGTTCATAATATACACTTAGATATGCATCTTAGAATTAAAATGAAAATTAACCATCCATCTCCTTTGTGGGTTCATAATATCAAAAAACAGTTGCCTCTAAATAGATATCTTAGAGCCATAAATCAAATATGCATCTTCCAATTAATCTGAGTTCGTTAGCCAATAGAAGTGATGCAACAAAAATACTCTTTACTGAACATAAAAGTTGATTCATTGTAAGATGAATATATTTATTCACTCGGCCTTTCCTTCTCCTCTGATGTAATTTCATAGTCCATATATATACATATATATATAACTTAGGCAACCCCTCAACATCTAATGTCTCATCGCCCAACAAACTGCAACCAATATCATATCAAAGCTCTCAATCAAAACCAAGTGCAAACAATATCATATCAAGCTCTCAATCCAAACAAAATGCAAACAATATCATGTCAACCTCTCAATCCCATGTAATCTGCAATTATCACATCAAACTCTCAAAAACCAAACAAAGTGCAAGCAATATAATGTCAAGCTCTCAATCCCATGTAATGAGCACTTCTCATAATCCAAAAATATATATATGCTGAAATTGCCTCTAAATACATGTTTTGTTGGCCGTCTCTAACCCCCAGATTAACCCCACTTTTAGGCTATAAATAGAGCCTCACCTCCCCCCCCACACACATCCATAAACATATCTTTGGCGTTATCTAGCTACATTTCCATTCATTGGCAAACACTCATCCAATGTCTCATCCCCCGACAAGTGCAAGCAATATCATGTCAAGCTCTAAATCCAATATAGCAAGCAACTATCAAAACCCAGTGCCCATGATCCACTGCTGTTTCTGTCAACAAGGTAATGAAGTATTGATAAATACCCCATTGACACAAAAAAAGAACCCTTAGAACAATGACGTGTCTTACCTAGAGCCTATAAAGAGATCCCAAAAAAACTATATGTAGAACACAATCAAAAATCCTAAAACGTGATAGTTTCTCCATTTCAGAACAAAAGAAACGAATACCATAACCCACTATACATCATAAATAGATACACAACATAAGTCATAAATGACAATCATTACACATGTATTATATATCTATATGCACCCAAAAGAAGAAGAGATTCCAATTATACCCAACGAAACCCCAACCATATATCCCAGCATGTAAGTCATAAATAGAAATAATTACACATTCATTATATATCTATGCACTCAAAGGAGACCTAGACCAGAGTATTGTGTATGGTTCGCTCAACTGTTTATACTTTCCCCACTATTTTGCTCCTACCATCACATCATCGAAAGAATGAAATGCAGATATAATAGAAATTGTTACATTCTCACTTTGTATGAAAAACAAAATCCAGAAGATTTTCAATTGTAAAAGTGAAAATCCTAACAAAAATGAGTAGATTTGTTATGTCATTAAATGAAAAACCATTAAACAACCTAAACCATGCCGTCTGATAAAATTATCACTGCTGAAGTTTGTAGCATATAACAGTGAGGCCAACAGTTCAGCAAAACTATCCTACATAATTAGCTTCCTTTCTTTTTGGGAAGGAACACAACAGTCAAATGTAGTTCGACGCCTTTCAAGGAATTGCCAGCCTTCCTTGTTAAAATATACAATCCACCCAAACAATAGGGAAAGAAAAATTGTAATTTCTCATCCTCAACCCAATATTGATATCATTTTTAATAAAATAGAAAAATTTACAAATTTAGTAGTAATGCCAGTTCTAATGGTGTGAGGTTAATCTCTGAAACACTCACCCTTCATGAGGAAAAAAAGAACTTGGGTTGACAAAAGATGAAGACAGAAGTTCAGCTCCCCAACTGTCACTCATCCTCCTCGTCATCTTCTTGATCTTCCTCTTCCTCATCCTCATCAAGACCATCAGTGCTTTTCCCCTGCCAAGAAAGATCAGATCACAGCAGCAGAAGCAGATTAGGCGGACTTCTTCAATTACGAAACACTGTGCACATTTTCAACTTCACTTGATCAATAGAAACATGTGACATTTCCCATGACAGACATGTACAGAGACTAAACAGCATTGTAGCATGACACTATAATCTTTCACATGATTCTATTTTACTGCAAAGCAATTCTGGCATTCTAGTATACCCTATTAAAAAACTATTCAGATTCTAGTAAATACCATAGTATAAACACTCGAGGGATTCTAGTATACCCTCAATAATAATACTTACAGGATCCTCATCTTCCCCATCATCATCTTCATCTTCGCCATCATCGTAATCTTCATCAGCTTCCTGTAATTGTTTGGAGATTGTGAGACGGACATCAAAGTAAATTTCCAAACAATAACACTAATCATAAATACTCACATTGTTGAAATACTTTAAAGGATTTGGCCACAAATCTTCCTTAATTATTTCAGCCACCTGTTATATACACCATAAAATTATCAGGAAAGAATTAGTTTCTAAATACTGTCCACCACTTAGAAGCTGTAAAGCATCCTGCCAAATCACCACTGAATACACAAGTAATAGAGTTGCAACTTGATGTTTTCCATCATCAGTAAATACTGATATAGTAATGACAAATCAAAGACTGAGGGTAATTTTCATGTTTCTATTCCATTTCCAAATGCACGTGCAGAGTTTGTCTATTAGCAACATGAATGGTGATCATTTTATGCACTCATGCTCACTGTGGTCCATATAGTTGGAAGCTTACAAATTCTACTCTACAAAGCAAACAGATGCAAGATTACCACTGTAAGTATAGAACTAATACTAAAGGATATCTTCATAATATAAGCCGACATGAACAGCCTTCGCTGACAGAATAAAACACAAACAATCATGGATTCAAATACTAAAGCTTCTCTTCATAATATAAGCCGACATGTACAGCCTTCACTGACAGAATAAAACACACACAATTATGTATTCAAATCTGCAAAGCCAATAGGACATTATATTGATTCAAAACAAAATCTAAGTTCGTTCTAATCTACAGTATTTTTTCCCTCCTAAATCCAGGCAATCAAGACCTATCAGGAAGATAACAGATGGAACAGTTAAATAAAAATGCAAAAGCTTGCACAAGGAGAAAAATAATTGAGGGTGCTTACTCAGACCTCATCATGTATTCCATCTGAAGGATCCTTCTGCTCTGTCTCGCTAAACCAGGTAAAAAAACTGCATGTTTAAAAAGGAAATTGAAGTCATCATAAAAATATGCTTGGGAGAATACCAAAGCAAAGGTATTACAACAAAAAATCAAATATGTGCATCCAACTGCAAACCAACTAGTTTTAGAACCACAATGCATTTCTGTAAGTTTGATACACGAACCTTTCTTCTTGAAAGGGTCTTTTAGCTCCTTCCTTCTCTGGACTAATCCCATTTGTCACATCCTGCAACAAATAGACATAACCATATAGTGTCAATCGAAACACAAAATGAGAAATACATAATATAGTGCAAATGCATTATCAGTCCAATATATGTAAAGGATGGTATGAAATCATGTATCACATAAGGAATTATGATTACCATTCCATCTTTCCATTTCACAACAGGGCCAGATATTTTTGTGGTTCCCTCATCAGAGAAAGAGAACACTTTAACCAACTTTGTATCTTCAAAATAAGGGTTGGGGCGAAATGTCTGGAACATCAAAAGCATAAGAATTCAACCACCTAAAGCTGAAAAAAAAATACGTAATAAAATATCCCTGAAATAAAATACCCCTCACCCTTGATATGATGGTTCATCAACAATAATAATACTTTAGTTATCAACTTTCATAACAGAAGATTTTAAAGCTACAACGAGCATGCATTACTTACAAATGTGATGGAATATCCAGACTTTACATCTTTAAAGTCCTCAACATCAAGAGATTGCAAATACTTGAAAACCTGCACAAATTCAAAGTAAAATCTATTGAATTACAAAGATAAAATAGATCCTAATATAAATCATGAATCCCACAAGACAAAGGTTTCCAGCTTTAAAAAACAAGGAAAACCCACAATATATATATATATATATATATATATATATATATATATAAATGAAAACAATAGTGAAACAAAATAACATAGATAGTCAATAACAACCTTCTGGTCTTCTTCAGTCAGAAGGTCGCCTAAAGCAGGATGACTCAGAAACTGTAAATAAAACCAAACAATAGCAGTTAAACATAATAAATTTCATAAAACAGTAAAGTGAGGATGAAGATTGTATCAACCATTCATTTTGATATATGGAACAGAGAATTGTGTAATACAGGGAGCAACTTAGACAACAATATATGAGAGACATACTGCAGTTAGCCAAAAATCAGGAATCGTCTGAATGATTTCATTGCGTTTGCCATAATATGGGCGCCGTATCTCGTTAAATTTTTGTTCCACCTCTAGCACTTTATCACTTGCTTCTTCATTGACCTATCAACAATACAATAAAATGTCAAAGAACTAGACAAGATTTACTCCACGCATAGCTCATTGAGTTTTTGCAAAAAAACTAACCTATCAGGGATACAATGATGAAGTCAACGAACTGGTATGGTTTTTATAAAACTTACTCCAAAAGTAAAAATGAACTTCAGGAAAATAAAAGATAAACACCCGGTAATAATTGCTAATTCTGTGTGCCATTCTATTTTCCAGCATACATATCCTTGTAAATCACCAACAAAACAAGTATCAAACTCTTCCCTTCGCTATCCATATTTTCCAACACATTTTTGAAATAATGTAATAGAGGAGACATGACAGATATCCATACATTCCAATACATTTTTTATATAATGTGATGGAGGACTCGTGACAAATATCCATATATTCCAACACATTTTTGGTATAATGTGATCGAGAACTCTAACTTCCTTTGAGAATTTTCCTTTCCTACTTTTACTCGCAGGTTTTGCTTTCGGGAAAGATAAGATGTCTGCTGACCACAATAAACAAACTAGGATCCCTCACCTCAAATTTTTTATCTATCATGGAAAGCATAACATTAACAAAAAAATCTAATAGTTACAACAACAATTGGTAACTAATCATCGCGGCGCAAAGGTCACCATAAATAAAGAAAGACCAGTTGATACAAGATTTTGATAAGACAAGAGTAACAGGGGTATCCATCCTTGGCCTTTCTTCTTCTTACCATTTCAAAACCTAAACGGATTCGATCTAGTGAAAAAAAAATGAAACTAGTTAACAATGCCTAAATGCCTATTAATGTTCTCGGTAGCATTTTATAAGGAACTGGAAACAAGCTTCCACCGTATCACCAAAATTATCATTAGCTTCACAAGAGCTGTAAAAAGTAGATTTACAGCCCTACAACTATAAACAAGAATTAATGACAACAGGAAATTGTGTAGAGCTGCTACTGGATTACAGGAATTAACACCATCAGAGCACTGTGGAGAGCCATTACCGAATTACTGGAATAACCACCACTGTGTTCTTGTGAAGAGCCATTCCTTATACCACTGTTGAGCTTGGCACTACAATTTTATTGTCGTGAGTAATAGTAGAGAATTTTCCAAATGGAATACTTTGAATTTTTACAAAGTAAAGGTTTTACTCCATTACCTATAAGTTTAATATTTCGCATTTTGCGTTTGCTTCCATTAATTTACTGGAGTCATATTCATCTGTAAACAGCAGATTTACACCCCTACAACCATAAACTGGAATTTATGACATTGAGAAATCGTCAAAAACCTTTACTGGAGGACTAGGATATTGTGAAGAGACGTTTCTTATACCACTGTTGGCCTTGCTATTACAAATCTATAATTGAGAGTCATAATACAGAATTTAAGAAGCATCTTTTTACCTCCATAGAGAATTTTTCCCACTAACTATAAGTCCAATATTGTTCTTTTTTGGTTACCTTTCTTTGATTTACTGAATTCATATTCATTTCTCACTTCATATATTTTCTTTATCACATCAAAATAATCAAAGATTGCAACAGAACCTGTGGGAATGTTAATCTTTCCCGTTAGAGAAGCTTAAACCAACTAGTCCAATACAACATCATTTGAACATTTTGATGAGATTAGACAAGTAAATAGAACAAGCACCAAATCAGATTGAATTATACAAAAAATTGAATTATCACAATAAATGGAGAAAACGCCAGATTAAATCCAAATAAAAAATAGAAAACCTCTTAAAAAGTAAAAAAGATTGAATTATATAAAAAATTGAACTATCATAATAAATGGAGAAAACACCAGATTATAGCCAAATAAAAATCTCTTAAAAAGTAAAAAAACCTTCAGGAAAATACACTTGCTAATAATATAGTACAAATCCCAGAAGTAATGCATCAATGCCTCTCTGCAATGGGTGTGAAAGCACTGACTATCCACAATGGATGTGAAAATACTTGACATTGGTGTCAGATCTGAATTTATGTTGGCTCGTACAAGAAATGAAAAGAAAAAGTGCCCAAGTCTCAAAGATGTATGGAAAGAGTGATGGTACTGTGGATGCAGAGAGTGATGAAAGAGTGATGGATGTGTGCATGCAAAAATTCACAGAAGTTCAAAGTTTTACAAGATGGCAATTAATACAAGAAAATTCAAATACAAGGTAGCACAGGCAGGAATATCAAATGATTTGCTAAGAGAGCTTACTGAATATAGAATAGTATTAGGTAAACATGAAGGAGATTTTAGTGGCAGAATTCTAAAGCAAACTGGTTTAAAGCTTTCAGCATAAGAAAAGAATACATTACACTTCCAGAAGATGGTCTCTACGATAAAATCAGTGAACAAAATTTGCAAGATCAAGTATTGGAACCCGAGATGGAAATGTTAATCTTTCCCATTAGAGAACCTCAAACCAATGAGTCAAATGCAACATTTGAATATTTTGATGAGATCAAACAAGTAAATAGAATAAGCACCAAATCACATTGAAATATACAAAAAGTGAATATAAAAATAAATGGAAGATACACCAGATTAAAGCAGAAAAAAACCTCACAAGTAAAAAAACACTTGCTTCAGAAAAATACACTCGCTAATAATATAGTACAAATCCCAAAAGTAATGCATCAATGGCTCTCCACAATGGATGTAAAAACACTTGACATTGGTGTCAGAGTTGAACTTTGTTGACTCATACAAGAAATGAAGAGAACAAGAACCCAAATTTCAAAGATGCATGGAAAGAGTGATGGTAATGTGCATGGAAAGAGTGATGGAAGTGTGCATGCAATCATTCACAGAAGACCAAAGTATTAAAACCCGGCAATTCAATTGCAAAATGGTACAGGCAGGAATACCAAATGACTTGCTAAAAGAGCTTGCTGAATATAGAATAGTATTAGGTCAACAAAAAGGAAATTTTTGGTGGTAGAGTTCTAAATCAAACTAGATGAAGCAAAAAAATACATATCACTTCCACAAGATGGCCTCTACAATAAACAACTGGGACAAAACTTGTAAGATCAGGTCTTGGAGCCGTAGATGGTATAGAAAATGTTACTTTTATTTATATGTTTGTTTGCCTGACCCTTAAATAGATGTAGAAAGAGAAGAAAGAGATAAATCACCATTCTAAAGATTATCTTATTAGAGCAAAATCAAAAGCTACTGGCAACTGTATATGGAGTTGGGCTAAGGAAATTTTATTTGTTTAAGGGAACTCCATAGTCTAGATAGATTTGAAGCAAAAATGTGTCTATATAACAAGATGTAGCATAGAAAGGTTTGACAAGGATGGGTAAACAAATCAATGAATGCATTCCACCATTCAGTAGCACTCAATCCTGTTGTGTTGACCCTAATTAAATGAATAAAGTGAATGACTATATACAATAACAGCTATAACAGAATTAAGAAAGTAAGTGGAAGCTGCTGACTCAAGAGCACTCAATTCTAAAGTGTTGACTAAAGGAGCTATTGATCCAGGTGAGAGCTCAGCTTGGTAGGTTATAAGCCCCGCTGTCATGCAGTGAGCCAAAAGCGTGATGAAAAGTGGCTTATGCTCCCTTAACTTTAAGTACTATGAACAGTCAAGAGGCAGCAGCTTTCTGTAGACTCAGAGAGGCAGCAGAGATTTCATTCTTGCTTCAAATTTTTAAATTTATATTTCTGATATCATCCCTTCCACTTCTAGGTACACCTGTATCTGATTTTCCTAATCTGGCAGAGACCTTGTATCCATATAGGTAATTCATGCATAAAAATGCTCATTGGATACAAGCAAAACACAGCCAAGATAAATATCACAAATAAATATAACCACAATTCATCATTGCTTCAAATTTTTGTATACATATCTGATACTCCTATTACCCCTCTAGATATGCCTATATCCATAAATCTAATTCATGCATAAAACAAAATGCTTGTCTGATAAACACAAAACAGACCACATACATATTCACACCTAATTCCAACCAAGTATAGAAAAAAAATCGAGAATGGCCTAAATGAAATCTGAGCTAAATCCCACAAAAAATAGAAACAGAGTAAAAACTAAAAAATAATGCAAAAAACACCTAACCCTTACAAAAGGGCAAACATCTCCCTTCTCACATGCACAACATGTTCATATTTTTACTTTTGAATTCAGATTTTTTTATTTAAATCCCTGAATTGAAGCTTTTAATGTTGTATGATGTCAATTTGCATTGGCATAAATGTGTGTGTACATTCACACTACAAATGTGTATTCATAAACACTTGCATTGATACTCATCTATATCTGTGCAAACTCAGATGTTCCCATAACAAATAATCCCGTCTACAAAGAAGACACTTCAAACTTTCAAAGACCGCCACCAAGTAGGCATAGGCCAAACCTTAACTACAACCAAACCCATCAGTTTCACTGGTTTCATAAAAAGCAAACATTTGGCAGCAACATATTTCCCCTTTCCACATATGGAAACTCTCCCTTTAATACAGGGAAATGTCAACTATGTTGTGTAGATAAAAAAATTATATTAGAGCTACTAACCAATTTTGATCATATTTACAAGCAAAACTTCACAATATAAAAAAGCTCCAGCAATCATTAACAACATACTCTTTTCCCAGGCACTTCAATATTCTATTTCTGTAGACATGCAGCCTTTCTACATGGATGCAAAATCTCTCTAATGGTTCTTTGAGCATTAAATTTCACACCCCAGGGATACACTTAAGCTAATAACCAAAGCGTAAAGGGTATAACCATGTTCTTATAACACAAACATTATTACAAGACCAGCATAAAGTTGTTTTAAAAACTTCAAAAAAATAGCAGGCAAAACATCTAAGGGGCACTATTACTGGGAGACATTCATAAGAGCCAGCCCAGGTTCCGACCCCCCAATGCAATAAGAAGGCCTGGAGTAATGGTACTAGGGGTAATGGCATAGCATGACCCAGGCTCAAATTCCCACGCAGCAATGAAATGTCATCTATTCCGGCCATATTTTCTAGATGAGTTTCAGATTGCAATAACTAACCAGTTTCCATCATACTTAACACTGGAGTAAAAACTTCCGGGAAATGAAGAAGCCCAAGCACTCATGGACCCCATGTGCCTTTTCGTAACAAAATCATTTTTTTCCAAGGAGCTCCCCCTCATATTCCTGTAGACGTATGCCACTTCTAGACCAATGTAAAAAAATTATGTTGAATACTTGGGCTTTGAATTTCAATCCAGAGGGAAGCTATGAAGCTAAACACCAAAATGTAAAAAAATGGCCATGGAAACATTCATATTAGTAATAATAAGAACGAATATTGCTAATACACACAAACTCCCCCACCACAATAAGTAGGCCTGGGATAATGGACCAGGTTAAAATCTCCCCTTTCCTGCGGATGCGTGGTAAGCTCATAATCATGTAGTACATTCAGACATAACCCATTTAGCGTACCTTAACAACATCGTCGAAGCTTATACCCTAAAAGCCAGCTCATAACTTCACTGAAAATATATTAAGCAAAAACAAGTAGATTGTTAACAAACAAAAGAAATAAAAAGAATGTTGGTGCACCTAAACTTGAACAAAAAAGAATTATGATGTTAGAAATCTTTTCTTAGTTTTGAATTACTTGCAAAAGATCCACTTTTGGAAAAGTACGATTATTGTTTCCAGTGTGCCAATAAATTTGTGTCGAAATAGATGAGTGACGGAAATAGCAGCCCAAGGAAAGGGCACATAAAAAGACAATGAAACGAAATGTGGGTATCCATAAAACTGGGCCAAATTTATCTGTTGATAATAAATCGTCACAGTTATTCGTTGCTCTGAAACTTAAGTAGCTGTTTCCGATAAAGTGCAATAGGTCATATGTAGTCACAGGACTATGGGCTTTACTAAGAATGACACTTAAGTTCAAATCCATAACCAGAAGAAAGTGGCAAGTTTGCTTTTGGGTAAAAGATGCATTACAAGCCAGCCAAGTTCACAAATTTGAGAATGTGATATAAGCTTACTACATGCCCTCGCCCTAAGATTTAGCAGAGAGCCAAATAAAGATGATTGGGTATCTATAAGTGAACTTCTGAGAACTATAAGGTTTTCTCCTATGAGCGAAACGAAAAACAGCCCAAATTATCTTGAATTCTCCTAAAAATCCCTCAAGCAGCTTCTATGAGAAATAGAGAACAGGACCCCATTTCCAATGATGCCAAAAATCAATATGGCCAACCAGAGTTTTAAAAGACTGTAATGTGTTAGCCATTCTTTCTCCGTAAGATGCCAACCGCTGGTATATCTGTGAATAAACTACTACGAAAAACATTAGAGGGTTTCCATTATACAAAAAAAAAAGGAATTAAATTGAAAAACATTAAAAAGCTGCCCGAATCCTCCAAGGAAGCCCTAGTGCAGTTTATTAACCCAAAAAGAGAAAAAATCAGCAAGCCCATTGCAACATGATTAATACAGATTTAAAAGCGAACCCACAACGGAAAGCAATAAAAAAAACATCTTTTTGCAGGAAAACGTTACGATTCCTTACTTTTTCAAGCTCGTCCTGGATTTCCTGCAACTTCTCAATGGAGAGAACGAGTTCCCCATCTATGTGATCTTCGTCTTCTCCTACCTTTGCCCTCTTGACCTTGTCCATGGTGCACAGAGTTTAGTTAACTCTAGGGCTCTCCTCCTCTATACCAATGATAATTATGATACAAATTAGCTGCTGGAATCTCCTCCTGCTACGACAACATCATTGAGAAAGACCCAGTAAAGCCCTCTTTAAACCCTTTTTCCCCCCTTTCTTCCTCTTCTTCAAAACAGACAAATATACCCCGAAGTTGAAAGTACAACTTGCCTCTCTACATTATTTTATAGCAATATATTTTTCGTCAACCCTAACCCTAATATTATCTTAGGGATCACACAACCATTTGACCAAATAATAAATCAAACGACACTCGTGGCGAATTTGTGGCGTATGATGCGACTTCTGACTCATCTCAGTCCTTGGATTTGAAGTGCGAGCTAATAATATAAGTTTCAGAGGGTACCTACTACCTACTACCTACACTCTCTTTTTAATTTCAAAAAAACAGGTTTCATAAATTTATTTGTTTTCGATTTGCATTGTACTTGTGTTCGTTGATTATTAGTTTAGATTAGGTTTTTTATGGTTTGTATTTGGTCTTTTGTATTATAATTATTATTTTATTTTATTTTTTATTTGTATTTTATTATTATTTTAATGTTTTGGTTAAGAGTTGCATTAATATGATTTTGGTTTGTTTATAATTATATTATAATAATTTTGGTCTTTTTTATTGTCTATTTGTGTGGTTCTTTTTTCTCCATTTTTCCCATCTATTATATATCAACATTTGTGTCAATAGGATTGAATTCGGAAGTCTACAAACATACAGACGCACTCTTGTATTTGGGATAAACTAGCAATGGCACGTTTAAGAGGTGTCACAGTAACGTCGAAGGGGTATTCTAAATTTTGTAACATATTTTATTTATCATAAAAATGTGACAGTATAGAACTACAAATACTACACATATCAGCATCAAGAAGTGTTAGTTTGACCATTCGAAAAGTGTCCATATGGTTGTGACACAAGCAATAATAAATCATTAAAGTTACTTGTTTTTGCACAAGAAGACATCGACATCTCTCTAGAAACCGAACATTACAAAAGCAAACTGTAATTTTCCAACTAGGGCTCCCAACATGCATAGAGGGTAAAAAAATGGATGGGAGGTATGGTGGTAGAATAGACCATTTGCCTTGCATAACAGTGGACAACCACGTGTGACTTAAGTGGAAAATTTGAAAACAATAAGAGAAGAATAAAACATGACAGTGTTTGTTTTATTGCACAAGGAAACTATAAGCCTGTGGGGAGGTTGGAGGTGTACTAGCATGAGCCGCACAAATATATTAAACTAAGAACTATCAACTATCAAGGATTCGTCAATACCTGATCAGTGTTGATTGTAACTATAATCCTAGGTATTTTTCTTCTCAAAATCCCCAATGAGCATCAACTAATTGTCCAGTACTCAACCTATGAATGCAATCCAAATTATCGAATACAAGGCAGGTTACTATAGTTGGCTACATAGATGTGAGACTATTGGACTTTTTTGGTTGGAGGGTTGAAACAACAAATAAATTTTAAGTTGTAATAATATATGGTCTTCTTTGGCGAACACGCTAAATTGGGTTTCTTTAGTTTTCTCTTTATGAGCAAAAATAATTCACTCGTTGAGTCAAGGAGCACTTGACATATTATTGGGCAATAACCAATAGCGAGATTAGAGTGATTCCTCCTAAGACTACTAATGACAACTCTTGATGTAGTTGTCATGTGGCATACATGGGCACACAATGGTTGCCCTCGAATCTTCAAAAGTTCATGGCAATGGTGTTTTTTTAATAAACATTAGGTATGACTATAAATACAATATGGTAAATAATTGGTGAGATAAAAGTTATCAAACAAACAAAAGCAAAAGTTGTTAATATAATCACAATAGTCCAACAAACAAGTAAAATTCTAGCCTAATGACTATTATAAAAAAATCTAACTTCACCAAAACATTTGATAAGCTACCAAATGAAATTATAATCCCATCCATTACTTTCTATGACCCATTGTTTTCTTTTTCCACCACAACATCTATATCAATAAATGTGTTAACTATTTATCAAAAATAATTTGGGCCCTCATAAAATTTAATAGAAAAAAATTGATAGTTGGTCGTGTTATATCTAGGAGTGGTCAAATTTGTAATCTACAATGCCCTTTAAAAGTTCGAAGAGGACTCTAGCAAAAAAAAAAGTATAAATTAAAATTTATCTTTCAATTGAAGGGTAACTCCTAAACTTAAAATTTATGAGTAAAATAAATTTGAAAATTTTCATCTTGAAATGTTTATGCTTTAATGTCTTTCAAATGTAATATAAGATCGACCTGTAAATTTGATTATAGAGAACTAGCTTCAGACACAAAAGTTGGTGGACACCCCATATTCCCATCTAGAAAATTACATCCCAACCTAGATTTGGTAGTGTGTAACATTTTTCCCATCATCCTCACTAGTTTAAAATAAAAAGAAAGTGAAAATTAATAAAATAAAAACTATAAGAATGCACAATTACAAAGTCACCCAATCCATTCAACCATGGGAAGTTGTCACGCAAAAGATCAATGTTCAAACTTTAACAAACATGAAGCCCTTGTATGTATGGGTGTGTTAGATTCATAAGTTTGACCCAAAATGAACAAAACAGAGTGCTTGCAATGTTCAACAAAACTTGATAATTACAAAGCCATAAAATCCAATTGTTACTATCAAGGAAGGGAACAAATCATCTACATATAAACACACATACAATACTAACATCTAATTAGAAATTGAAATGTCAACAGAAAATTTACTTAATTTCAACACGAGGGAACATATTGTTATTGATAAATGACCATCGTAGACACCAATATAAATCCCAAAGGCATTGTTTAACAATTGCCCCTAATCCTCCAATTATGAATTAGCCTGCACCATTGCAATAGAGAGATCCTTAGAAGTGTGCGGCTTTAAATCCTTGTGATGTAATAATGCATTGCCTCCATCAACCACACCAAAGAAATTGGAAGGTCGTGGGGAGGTTGGAGGTGCACTGGCATGAGCTGCATAAATATATAAAACTAAGAACTAGAAACTATCAAGGATTCATCATTACCCGATCAGTGTTGATTGTAACTATAATCCCAGGTATTTTTCCTCTCAAAATACCCAATGAACCAAATGTTATCAAATTCCAATGAGCATCGACTAATTGTCGAGTACTCAACATATGAATGCAATCCAAATTATCTGATACAAGGCAGGGTTAAATTAGGACAAACACTATAGTTGGCTACATAGATGTTAGACTATTGGACTTTTTTAGTCAGAGGGTTGAAACAACCAATAAATTTTTAAGTTGTAATAATTTATGGTCTTCTTTGGCTAACACGCTAAAATGGGTTTCTCTAGTGTTCTCTTTATGAGCAAAAATAATTCACTAGTCGAGTCAAGGATCACTTGACATATTATTGGGCATTAACCAATAGCGAGATTAGAGAGATTCCTTCTAAGACTACTAATGACAACTCTTTATGTAGCTATCATGTGGCCTATCTAGGCACACAATGGTTGCCCTTGAATCTTCAAAAGTTCATGGCAGTGGTGTTTTTTTAATAAATATTAGGTATGACTATAAATATAATATGGTAAGTAATTGCTGAGATAAAAGCTATCAAACCAACAAAAGCAAAAGTTGTTAATAAACTCACAATAGTTTAACAAACAAGTAAAATTCTAACCTAATGACTATTACAAAAAAATCTAACTTAGCCATCCTTGATAATGGGGCCCTGAATGGATTTATAACTGACAATAGGTGGCAACCGTCGCCTGATGGATGGGTAAAGCTGAATTTCAACGAGGCTTCCAAAGGTAATCATGGTCTTGTTGATAGCAGATGTCTAATTTGTGACTCTTGTGATCAACTGGTTTTCATGATGGCCTTGGATTGTGGCAATACCACTAATAATATTCTAGAAGGCATTGTTATTTTGTAAGGGCTCGTGGAGATTGCTTCTTTTTGCTAGAGCAAGTTATAGATTGAAAGAAATTCTCGAATAATCATTGATGCTCTTATTTCTCGCTCGATAAAGGCTTGGAAGCTAAATCAAAGAATTCAGGAGGTCCTTCATAGTCTAATTGGATATGAAGAAGTTTGTTTCACACACATCATAAGGGTTGGGAACTCCTCTGCAGATCATCTTGCTAACATTGGGCTAGGAATGTTGGACAGAGAAGGATTTTTTTTTTTAAAACAAGGAAAGATAATTTTCCAATGGATTTGCAAAAATCCTTAATTAATGACTTAAATCAGTAAGTTATATTGCATTGTCACCCGAGCCTCTCACACGAGGTAGCTATCCTCCACTCGTGCGTTGGGATTCATGGCCAAGGGGGGCATTAACAGTTACTTGTGCAAATTGAGTGGCATTTCCTCCCTTAGCCTTTAACTACCGAAGCATGCACGACATTTGACATTCTGCCTAGTGGTGATTTTGGGGAAAGCTCTAAGTTCTCCATTTCAATGATTAAAGGTAGGGGATCACTAAGGAAGTGTCCATTGACCCAATCATGTCACAAGTCTAGAAGTGGTTCTCGTCATTCTCATTTTCATATGGTTATTGTTAAAGCCTCATTTGAGGACTGGTTGGATGATAAAATCCAGAACCCTGCAATGCAACAGTGGCTTTCTAAAATATGGTCAATTATTATGGACATAGATGGGCTCAAAGTAGAGGAGATTCACTCTCACCCACGTGGGCTGATGATTGATCCCAAGTAGTCAGTTGGGAGGCACAATATCTTCGGCATGACCCAGGGGATTTACGGCACCAATTTGCTTTCAAACACGTCTGGTCAATTTGCTCCCCATTTGGACCATGTAGAGTTAGGGCAAGTAGGAGACAAAAGGGGGGCATAGGCTAATTTCCACTCACATGCCATCGTCGAGGCGCTGGTTGTAGGTCAAAAGGTGATTGCAGAGCACTTGGGTCTAGAGCTTCCTCCAGAAGCCAATGTGAATTTTCCATGCGAGGGCTCCTCTAATGAGTCTGATCAGGTAATTTCCGTTGATTCAGACATGGTATTCCTTGGGCGGAGCAGCAGTTAAGGTGCTGGAGATGGAAACCAGTCATAATCTCTATAGTATTATAGTTTTTTGTATCTCATCTTTGTATACAACTTGGTTGTTTTTTTGATGTATTTGGTTGGCTAGATGGGCAAATCCTCATTGCCATATCTTGTCATTTTTTCATGATAAAGCGATTATACTAAGACTGCCGAGATGAGCTACACTATCTATGGCAACTTCATTGTAATCTTTTTTGCGGGCTAGGGCCCATTCCCTAAGTAATATAAGCAAAAAAAATCTAACTTAGCCAAAACATCATATACATCTAATAATCTACCAAATGAAATTATAATCCCTTCTAATACTTTATAAAACCCATTGTTTTATTTTTCCACCACAACATGTATATCAGTGACTGTGTTAACTATTTGTCAAAAATAATTTCGGCCCTTACAAAACTTAATAGAAAAAAATTGATAGTTGATCGTGTTATTCCTAAGAGTGGTCAAATTTGTAGTATACAATGCCCTTTAAAAGTTCAATGAGGTTTCTATCCAAAAACAAGTATAAATTCAAATTTATCTTTCAATTGAAGGGTAACTCATAAACTTAGAATTTCTTAGTAAAATAAATTTGAAAATTTTCATCTTGAAATGTTTATGCTTTAATGCCTTTCAAATGTAATATAAGATTGACCTGTAAATTTGATTATAGAGAACTGGCTTCAGACACAAAAGTTGTGGACACACCGTATTCCCATCTAGAAAATTACATCCCAACCTAGATTTGGTAGTGTGTAACATTTTGCCCATCATCCTCACTAGTTTAAAAACTAAAATAAAGAAAGTGAAAAACAATAAAATAAAAACTATAAGAATGCACAATTACAAAGTCACCTAATCCATTCAACCATGGGAAGTTGTCATGCAAAATATTAATGTTCAAACTTTAACAAACATAAAGCCCTTGTATGTATGGGCGTGTTGGATTCATAAGTTTGACCTAAAATCAACAAAACAAAGTGCTTGCAATGTTCAACAAAACTTGATAATTACAAAGCCATAAAATCCAATTATTACTATCAAGGAAGGGAACAAATCATCTACATATAAACATGGATACAATACTAACATCTAATTAGAAATTGAAATGTCAACAAAAAATTTACTTAATTTCAACATGAGGGAACATATTGTTATTGATAAATGACCATCATAGACACCAATATAAATCCCAAAGGAATTGTTTAACAATTGCCCCTGATCCTCCAATTATGAATTAACCTACACCATCGCAATAGAGAAATCATTAGAAGTGTGCAGCTTTAAATCTTTGTGTTGTAACAACGTATCACCTTAATCAACCACACCAAATTGGTTTATTAGACCTATCAAAGTGTACTATTAATGTAATTTGTCTTTTCCTCTCTCCAAATAATATTCTTGGAATTATCCTGTATGTTGTCGACTTTCACTATTACACACTCACATTCAATAAATGAATGTTCCATAAATTAAAAAAAAAAACAATAATACCTTGAGCATCAAGGATAGAGCCCAAATAGTTTGTTTATATGTTTTGATAGGTCCTAGTTTCTACGAACCAATTTGGTTTGAATGTCATTAAAGTTGCCATAGACATACACAGTAATCTACTATGTTTGCTAAATTTTCAACCTCTAAAATTTTAACTATTGCAAAACCAACTTGAAGAGCATGTTGATATTTATGGTATTTTCAAAGTTTATTGACGTAACCTTGTATCTCCCAGGTCTTAGCCTTCCTGCCCTCATCAACCCACTATTGCAGCATTGAAAGGACATCAAAGTTGGGGTGTCCCAGCCTTAACATCCTCCTGTATAAATTGTCTCCAACATCTAATAACAACATCTTAACCGTCCCCGAAACAACTCCTAAAACCACTCTGTTAATGTGAAGTTCCCTAAAAATTCCATTTTTTCAGTAGGCATGGATTATTTGTTGGAACGTTTTAGCGTCCAACGAAGAAAATATTATTGCAACATTGGCTAGGTCTGCAAACCGAAATGAATATTTACTTGTTCAAATAATAAAAAATGCAACCGCAAAGAGATAGGTTTGAGTGATTACAACAAAACATTAGAGGATAAATAGCAAGAACATTACCACTTGGAAGGTAGTGCACCAAGAGTATGAGAGCATCATGTTTATATAGCTTCGACTACTACATCTTCATCTTTTTATGCATAAAATATTAAATATTTAAATTAATTTGATGATAGCCCATTGTCAAAATTTTATTAGGACACATAAATATATTTCATAAAATATCTTTTTCCAAAAAAGTTCAAAGAAATATTATGGAAAAGTTTTTGTCGGAAAGGCTTGACACTTTTTAGTAAAGACTCTCATAATAACGGATGCCTTCGGTGTAATAAACAAAGTTATGAAATTAATGATTTATTTATTTGAGTGATAGATAAACATTCATGTACCAAAATTAATTACAAGCATTTAGAAAAACATTCAAACATTTTGTAAAATTTTAAAAGCATTTAACACTTATTGCATCTAGTAGGCTATTTAAAGTGACAAGAGTTCGCTAATTTCATTTCATTGGATTGTCTATTAATTTACATTATACTTCTTGTGTTGTCTTCAAAATGTTGTTCCTATCAAGTAGACTTATAATAATGGATGGATATACCTCTTAAAACACCCTTTATTTTTAGAGTGTTTTTGTAAAGTGTTTATAACACATTAAGGTTTTGTTACACCCTAATTAATTTCTAGGGTTATGTTATTACAAAACAATAAAAAGGATGTAAAGGTTTGCAATAGGTGGTTTATATAATCTAATTAACTTCCAACATTAATCATTCACAATCAAAATAATGCATTCGTACATGTAACGATTGATAAACAATAAGTGATTGCTCAAATACATAGGAGGTAAGAGAAACTCAGTTGTACATGGTAGAATGGGGAGGATCTGGATGTGTAGGATGATGAAATGGGAAAATCAAAAACTATAAGTGCTTCGGTGCAAGTTTTGGAACTAAAAACTAAACAGGGGCAGGACTGTAGAATTGTTGTATGGTACATACCTAATTTGTATGATCTAGTCCTGGTATTTTATAGTCTTGGACCCTTTAACAGACTATATTTGAAAATTCCTATGTGTTTCACTTGCTTGGAAATGGGTTTTGTTGTATGTGTTAGGAATTCTTATGTTAGTGCTCTAAATGTGTATCTGTGTAAATAATAATTACATTGGTAATTATTATTATGGTGAATGTTAAGTTAGTAAGTTAATATATTGTTATTAGTTGTTATATAAAACAACAATAACAATTATGTATTCTGTTGAGTGAGTTAAAAACAACTCGCGTAGTTTAGTAAGTTTTTGTAGCCTCCTCCTAAAATATAGGGTATATATTTCTTATTTATGTGGGAGCTTGTAATATGCAGTTTGACAAGTGATTGTTGAGTATCATTCATTCGTATTTGCATCTCTAATCTCGATGCAACTATGTTTGATTCTGTTATATATTCTTCATTTGGTATCAAAGTAGGATTTTCAGAGAATATACATGTTTTAGAATAGAGAGACATTTCTAATATCAATTGTATATCCATTGTAGTTTTATTTTTATGTTGTTATTGTAGAGAAAGTGTGAAGGAGTTGGTGCTTTCAGTCTGGAATGATAAAGAATTTTCACCATCATCTATATGTGAAGTTACGACTGTGTTCATTGAGATTAAAAAAAATCATCTTGCACCACGTGTATATACACCTTCATTTATTCCTTGGATGAAAAATTGTGTGTTTTAGTCATCTTATGCAGTTTCATTGGATATTTCCTCATTTTTTTAATCAATTTTCCAGTAAATATCTTTGAACACATGTAAAAATGTGGAACTAGAATGATATATTGATTTTTATAGTGATCACCAAAGATTTTGATAATCGTCAGTGATTTTGTTCCAATCACCAACGATTATGGACCTAAAACGTAATTGCCAATGATCAGGGAAAATCGACAACTTTTTTACTACATCACTAATAATTCCCAAGAAATATCCAAAAATTCTCTACATTGTTGTAAAGATATTGAAACTATCTTTCTGACACATGCTCTAGTTCTCAAGTTATTGTCAAATCTTTAGACGTGGTTTTTTTTTCATATTCGGAGCTTCATCATCAACAATATTTTCATCATAAGCCTCAAAGATAAATTGGGATGATTTAGCAGTAGGACACCAAAAGACGAAGGCAAACAGAAGTTGGAGGTCAATCAATGACCTCTCATCACTCGCCAATGATGGGGCCGCACAAAGGTTTGACGACATGTGTGTTTGGAGTTTGCTTTCAGTTTTTGTAATATGTTTTTTGTTGTGTTTTCATATTTACGGTTTCAATATTTCTTTTGTTCCCATGTAGTGTGAAAAGGTGGAAATTTCATACTGAGGGAGGAACATAATCCAAATGTTCCATTTCCTTTATGTTAGCATTTTCTATGTGTGTATAAGTAGCAAAATTTCCTATATTGTCTCCTGATGGAAGAATGTGATGAGGACTAATGATACTACTACAACGTCATGATATTATGGTTGTTGGTTATCCATTGAAAACCATCCTTTGTTTTGGTTGTTGGTTATCCATTGAAAACCATCCTTGTTGTGGTTGTTGGTTTGCCACTTGAAAAACCATCCCGGAGGTTGTTGGTTATCCTGAAAACAAAAACCATCCAGATCATGAGCAAGCTTTGAAGCGGCATGTTACAGTACAAGACAAGTTTTCCCTGTGTTCGCACTAAGGGGGGGATTGTTAGTGATCCACATGTGTAGGGGTGTAAATGATAATTACATTGGTAATTATTATTATGGTAAATGTTAAGTTATTAAGTTAGTATATTGTTATTAGTTGTTATACAAAACAACAATAACAATTATGTATTTTGTTGAGTGAGTTAGAAACAACTCACATAGGTTAGTAAGTTGTTGTAGCCTTCTCCTAAATTATAGGGGAGATATTTCTTATTTATATGGGAGCTTGTAATATGAAGTTTGAGAAGTATTATTGAATATCATTCATTCATATTTGCATATCTGATCTCTTTGCAACTCTGTTTGAATCTGATGTATATTCTTCAATATGTATCTCTTACTCACATAATTTCGAGATGATTTGTAGTCACCCAAAACAAAATGGAAACTCTAAAATCTTGTTAAACCTATCATCAGAGCATTAACAAACTAAATGGAGAAAACATTTTTGTGTGGTTGAAGCTATATTACCCTTGGCAATTAGAATCCCAACAACTGAACCAATCAAATTGTTACACTACATGCCCTCGTTGCAGGATCAAGCCTCATGTAGTTCTCCTAGTTTCTTATGAAAGTGTAATCAACTAATTGTAGACACTCAAATTTGGAAATCTACCATTTGAAATTATTGACCTTAACATTACACGCTTGTATGGACAAATGCACTCTCCTCACTCTTACTTAGCACACTCTGATAGCACTTCATGTGTTTGCTTATATTTACACACCTCACTATCATCAATTTATGAAATATTAAGTGTAAAAAATACATCTAGAAACATCCATGATTATGCCTATAAATCCAAAATGTATGTTTCTCCCTCTTGTCCAAAAATGTCAATTTCAGTCAGGTTATAAAATTCCATATTGACCCTACTATACGATATTCGACTGACATGTTGTGTATTAATTATTGCAATTCCATCACCTTCATATGAAAAAACATGCCCATTTAGTTGGCCTTTCATGTCATAACAACCTTCAGAAGCATATATAAACAAGTAAAACATACCTCATTTAGGAACCTTGCACTTTATGAGCTCCTCATGCAAAATCAAGCATTAAAGGCAACCAAAGCTCCCTAAACAACGAAATAATTCATGCACATCCATTAGGGAAACACCTCTTTTGATCTGAAGTCTCCTTCTAGATTTAGGAGTCTCCATTTTCACCACACAAACAAGAAAAGTGACCCTTCCTAAGCATTTAAGCAATCATGAAACTCAAACAAGGCATTGTCAAAGCACAATTGTCAAATTTTGATTGCATTATAGTAGATATCACATGCTAGGAGAATGATGTGTGGTTTGAGGCCTCTTTAGAGTAGTGTATATGTTGGTGGTGCATAGGGGTTCTCACAACCTAACTAATTTTTTTGCAAGAAATCCTTCTTGCACTATAAGGGTTTAAGGGTTTGAGCAGAGTTTACAGAGTCATTCTAAAGGTGAGTGAAAAAGACTGAAAGACAATGACACACATTTCCAGGAAGCCAAAGCACTTAGGAAGTTTTAAGCATAGATTCCAAGTAGGTCCAAGATCATACAACATGGTTGGGACCATTCAAATGTTATTGACTAAGTTGTAGAGTTTTGACCAAGCTCAATTTTAGGTCACAATTTCACAGAAAAAGCATTTCTAGTTCCAGATCTACATGTTCTTGCACTCAAACCACCCAGACTCCTTTAGATCCACACAGAATCAACTAAGTGCACTGTTTCCATCATGTTTTGACATTTGTTAAATATCTAGTCACTTTGAAAAGTGGTATTATACTTTGTGCAATTAATGTTGGAAGTTAATTAAATTGGGATAATCACATGTAACATTATTCATCCTTTTTAGGCATGTTAAATAAAACATTCTAAAACCAAAAAGGGTGAAATCATTCGGTGAGCCCTACTTTCTCTAATTGATCATTGTATCCCTAACCCTAATGGCCATAGGGTTTCTTTTTAGAAGCATAGGTTGCTATTTTCTTTCATTGTTATCATCACTTTTAAGTTTATATATACTTCCCTTTTATGCCATACTAGCGTAGTGCTCAACTTTCTAATCAATTTATTGAGCATCTTCAGCTTTCATCTCTTACTCACAAACATCGTAGTGAAATGGATTCTTCTATTCCTACTTATAGTTCTCATATTGATTCACCTACACAAGAGGTTCCCTTGCATGACATTGAGAACAATAGTGAACACTCATATGATTGTGACCATGATAAGGACAAAAATGTAGATTAAGACTGAGTAGAACTCTTATCTAACTTTTGTGCTCAAGTTTGTGCTAATCCACATCATATTGAGCCTATTATAAAAATTCTACTTGTTGTTAAGCTTGCCTGTGATCAACCATCTAATGACACATCTTTTACGGATATATCTCACCCCTCATCTACTATACATACATCTATTGTGCCTACCTCCTCAGGGGTACCTAACATTCATATGCAAAATATGTCGATGTCTATTCCTACAGCCATTATTGCTACTGAACTCTTACCTATCGTCATAATGGCTTACATACATCTTCGTTTAGTACACAAGGCCTCGAGTCCCTTGTTCATTCTTTAGAAACACAAATTTTACAACTGCAACAAGGGTGCACAAAGACGGGGGACCAAAAAGTGGCTAAAAATCCACTTTTTGGTCATTTTTCCCATAACCCACTTGTGTTATGGCTCAGTCACATTATAATGCGACAAGGGAAAAACAAAGTCACATTAATGTGAGCGCGTTATGGTTCGGATTTATCAAATAATAACACGTTCGACAAAAAATGAGCTTAGAAGAGGAAAACATGAGTGGAGGAAAAGTGCAAACACGTTTTGTGGCATCTAAACCTTGTGGCACCTCAAATCAACTATGGAGGCAAGCTCAGAAGGTTAGTTCTTCTTGAATTTAGGTTAATTTTCTTTATTAATTTTTTTTTGCATTTTGTTGATTTGTTTTTTAATTTCATTTTCAGAGGTTTCAATAGCTTCAATTCAAACCCTCATTCACTTGTAGATACAGATGAAGAAGAAAACATTCCAGAAACACCCCCTTCAATAGCAAGACATCCTCCAAACACCCAACAAAACATTTTAGGGGAGATTGAAAATAAAAAAGTTCAAATTGAGGGTTTAATAGAAACCCTAAGAAACCCTAATGTGACAAATCCACATCACCAAAACCTCGCTACATCATTAGAATCATTATTATCTAATATCGATAATGTGGTTGGTCAAATAAACACATGGGAGAGTTTTAAAACCAATTGTCACAATTTTTATGTAGACAAGTTGTCTTATGATGCAGTGAAGAAGAAAAAAATCACAAAAGACAAATTGTGTGCATTGTTTACTGATCCTAAAACTAATGCACCATTACTATTGAGTTGCAAAATATTCCCCATCCACTGGTGTAATCATGAGGGGATAAAAAATAATTTTTGGGATAGGTGGTGGATGGTTTTTGACCAACCACCTTGTAACAATTTTGAGGTGCCACAATATTTCTTGAGGAAACTCTATTGTGAGTTCATCCTCAATGAAATACCAAACTATTTTGACATTCGATATTTTCAAGGCAGAGGCAAAGGCTCTACACAGGATAGAGTGGGGGCACAACATTTGTAGAACCAACCATCTAGACCCATTTCTCACCCATCTATTCATCATGTTTCAGTCCCTTTTTTTGTGAAGGAGACAATGGAGGTTGAGACTCTTGATTCTATCAGGTCATTGACACATTCATTGCTTCAGCATGGAACTCATCTCTCCCAGGGTGATGAGGTTGGTCCTTCTAGGCATCAGACATCATATAGCATAAATTGTCATGCTTGTGGGAGTATAGGCACCTACGTGGTTGACGAGGCAGCTCCACATCCTAGCGAGACAACTCCACTTCCTCGCGAGGTAGCTCCATAGCCTCACAAGGTAGCTCCACAACCTAGTCAGGATGCTCCACAGGCTGAGCAGGGTGTTTGATTGGAGGAGGCACATCGTGATTCTATGTTGGATAATATCATCATCACAGATGTTCTACTAGATTCGACCTTTGGTATTGACCAACAGGTAATTTTACATGAAGTTAGTTACAATTATATATATATATATATATATATATATATATATATTTCGTACAAAATTTTATAATTAACAATGTTAATCAATTATGAATGAAAATTAATGAGTCATGTGTGTATTTTTATAAAATTACAGGGTCAAACTATACATCTAGTGTCACATTCCCCTTCTCCATAGTTGTTTGCGGGCACGTCAACCCCTCAGGTATAAATTGGTAATAAATTAGTAAATTTATTGTGTTAATTTGTTTTCCATATAGGGATGTTATCCTAAAATTACAATTTGATGTTGAACAGGTGAATGTTGGTATGAGTTCGCATGTTGGTGAATTTACTAATGTGAGTTTTATTATTTTTATTCATCATATACATGAAGAGAATGAACTATAGTTAACGTATGAAGATAATGTCATGTAACTTGTATGTGTGTTACCTTTTTCCTTTTTTAGTTGATGACATCATTACAGTCTCCTATTGAGATTCGACGATCATTAGATATTGGAGTTGCTATGGGCATAGCTTCTGTCGCACCTCTTACACAGGTATGCGCTAGTAAAGTAATTTTCATAATGAATTGATTGTATTAAATAACATCATGTAGTATAATTAAATGACATTCATGTGTATTCTAATTTTCGTCATCATGGTTTCCACATGAGGAGTTGACAACTCCAGTTCGTGCACCTCCTACTGATGTTGTTGATGATCTTGAGAGGTAGAGGATGATTTTGAGTGATCATCAGATTGCAGTAAGTATTTATTTTTAAGTAGTGTCATTTTATATGTCATTAATTGTATACTAATGGGTATGTTGTTTATTTGTATTAATAGATGGAGCTACAAGCATCCTTTGAGTGTAGGAGGTCTGATTGGCATAAGGGACATTCCACTGATGTGCCTGAGTCATCTTCCCGACGGCCAAAGAGAACTAGATTATTTGATGATACCCCATAGTTTAGATGTATATGGATTTTGTTGTCTATATTCGTGGCATATTGGTGTAGATTTATATTTTGTCGATGTATATCATTGTATATGCCTACATGGCTTTGTTAAGACATTGATTTTGATCAAATTTTGTATGTTATCAAGGATTTTTGAATCAATATAATGTATGAGACAAAAATATTTTGTTTTAAATCTTGTATAGTGGATGAAACATGCTTTATACATGTATCTAAGTGGATTGATATGATTTCATATGTATGTTATGTTAATATGTATTATTAGTGTTATTTTTTTATGTTTTAAACATGGGAATTAAAATATATATGTAACTAATTTACAATTTTTCCACTACTATAATCATTCAATGCCATCAATTATAATAATATAATGTCAATGTCATCCACTTCTTGGAATCTCAATAATTCAAATGAAACATATGTAAGGAGACAATGTAATATTACATTAATTCTAATAATTAAAATGTAACTACAGAGAGAAAGAGAGAGGGAATGCAAGAGGGATAGACATAGAAAGAGAGAGAGAGAGTGTGAGAGGAAAAGAGAGAGAGAGAGTCTGAGAAAGAGAGAGAAAAGAAAGTGAGAGAGTGAGAGATAAGAAATGAGAGAGAGTAAGAGAAAGTGAGAGAGAAAAATAAGTTGACATTTAGAGTGATAGAGTGAGATAGATGAGGACCTTGAAAGGAGATAACCTTCACGTTGGAGACCCTCTAGAAAAGATTGAGAAGTTTTCCCCATCTCAATGTGAGAAAGAGTGTGAGAGGAAAAGAGATCTTATTGTTTGAAAGAGAGAGAGAGATTCTACAGAGTGAGGAGATGTGTGATAAAAAAGAGAGAGAGAGACAATATTTTGTAAACAAAAGCTCGTGGCACTGAACAAAGATAAAAACATGTCCTCAAAGGGTGGCCTAGTAAATGAAAAAGGGAGGAAAGTGAGAACAGAGTCGATTGCTTGAGGCTATGTCAGAAAGGCGTAGTCCCTTAAGAGCCCTGAGAGAAAAAAGGATATAAGAGAGACTAGAGTGATTTCTGAAGTCTGAGATAGCACCTTAAAAAGGTAAAACAATTTTGATCCTACACCTCCACATTGAGACCCTCTACAAAGAGATGTCTCAGTTTTCTCCATCTCAATTCGGTCCTCTGAGATTGTCCTATTATTTGCAACAATGTGAATACTGAGAGTTTGAGTCAGTGTAAGGTTGCCCAATGCAATATTTTACAAACGGAGGCTCATGGCACAAAGACTATGCACACATGTCAGGGTGGCCTTGTAAACACTTGGGGAGGCTTCATTTTAGTGCTCAATGATGTCAGTGCTTCTGAGCTAG
The DNA here is from genome assembly GCA_019776745.2 of Taxus chinensis. Lineage (NCBI taxonomy): Eukaryota > Viridiplantae > Streptophyta > Pinopsida > Cupressales > Taxaceae > Taxus > Taxus chinensis. Next base: position 98,539,911 of record CM034157.1, read on the forward strand.
ATCAATCGGGATAGTCCCTTACAAGCCCTGAGAGCAAAAAAGGCTATAAGTTCGATGGGTGATTTCTCAGTCTCTGTGGCACCTTGAAAGGTATCGTCTGATCCTACACCTCCATGTTGGGACCCTCTATGAAATTATGTCTCAGTTTTCTCCATCTCAATTCAGTCCTCTTGTTGTCCTATTGTTTGTAACAATGCCAAATAGTCCAGTTTGAGTCAGTGTAAGGTTGTCCAATGCAATATTTTACAAACAAAAGCTCATGGCGTGGCACCAAACGGTCTATGCACACACATTGGGGTGGCCTGGTAAATGCTTAGGGAGGCTTCATTTTGGTGCCCAATGATCCCAGTGCTTCTGGGCTACTTCGTTGGGCATAGTCCCTTAAGAGCCCTTGAGAGAAAAAAAGGCTATAAGTTCACCTAGGTGATATCTAAGTCTCTGTGGCACCTTGAAAGGTCTCGTATGATCCTACACCTCCACATTGGGACCCTCTACGAAATCATGTCTTGGTTTTCTCCATCTCAATTTGGTCTCTCTTGTTGTCCTATTGTTTGCAACAATACCAAATATTGTAGTTTGAGTCAGTGTAAGGTTGCCCAATGCAATATTTTACAAATGAAAATATCATGGCACCAAAAACAACTATACACACATGTTGGGGTGTCCTGGTAAATGCTTGGGGAGGCTTCCTTTTAGGTGCCAATGGTGTCAATGTGCTTTTGGGCTACGTCGGTCAGGTGTAGTCCCTTAAGATCCATGAGACCAAAAAAGGCTATAAGTTCACCAGGTGATTTTTCGTTCTTCGTGGCACCTTGAAGGGTCTCGTATGATCCTACACCTCTATTGGGACCCTCTACAAAATTGTATCTCAGTTTTCCCATCTCAATTTGGGTACTCTGTTGTCCTATTGTTTGCAACCGTGTTGAATAGTCCAGTGTGAGTCAGTGTAAGGTTGTCCAATGTAATATTTTGCAAATAGAAGCTCATGACACCAAAAGACTGCAAATAGTCGGGGTGGCCCGGTAAATTCTTGGGGAGGCTTCATTTTGGTGCCCAACAATGTTGGTGCTTCTGGGCTACGTTGGTTGGGTGTAGTCCCTTAAGAGCCCTGAGAGAAAAAAAGGCTATAAGTTCGACAGGTGATTTATCAGTCTTTGTGGCACCTTGAAAGGTCTCATCTGATCCTACACCTCCATATTGGGACCCTCTATGAAATCCTATCTTGGTTTTCTCCATCTCAATTTGGTCCTCTCGTTGTCCTATTTATTGCAACAATGTTGAATAGTCTAGTTTGAGTCAGTGTAAGGTTGTCCAATGCAATATTTTACAAATGAAATCTCATGGCACCAAATGAACTGAACCCACACATCACATTAGGGTCCTGGTAAATACTTGGGGAGGCTTTGTTTTGGTGCCTAATGATCTTGGTGTTTCCGGGCTACATCAAGCAGGTGTGTAGTCCCTTAAGAGCCCTAAGAGAAAAAAAGGCTATAAGTTTTCTGGGTGATTTCTCGAGTCTTTATGGCACCTTGAAAGGTATCGTCTGATCCTACACCTCTGTGTTGGGACCCTCTACAAAATTGTCTCAATTTTCTCCATCTCAATTTTATCCTCTTGTTGTCCTATTGTTTGCAACCATGTCAAATACTACAATGTGAGTCAGTGTAAGGTTGTCCAATGCAATATTTTACAAATGAAATCTTGTGGCACCAAACAACTATGCCCACACATCGGGGTGGCCTAGTAAATTTAGGGAGGATTCATTTTGGTGCCCAATGATGTCAGTGCTTCCTGGGCTACGTGGATCCTAGGTAGTCCCTTAAGATCCCTTGAGAGAAAAAAAGGCTATAAGTTCATTGGGTGATTTCTCAGTCTCCATGGCACCTTGAAAGGTCTCATCTAATCCTACACCTCCACATTGGGACCCTCTACAAAATCTTGTCTCAGTTTTCTCCATCTCAATTTGGTCCTCTCGTTGTCCTATTATTTGCAACAGTGTTGAATACTGTAGTGTGAGTCAATGTAAGGTTATCTAATGCAATATTTTGCAAACAGAAGCTTGTGGCACCGAAATGAACTACCCAACACATTGAGGTGGCCTGGTAAACATTGGGGAGGATTCATTTTGGTGCCCAATGTTGTCGGTGCTTTTGGGCTACGTCAACCGAGGTGTAGTCCCTTAAGATCCTTGAGAAAAAAAAGGCTATAAGTTTGTTGGGTGATTTCTCAATCTCCATGGTGCCTTGAAATGTCTTGTCTAATCTCACACCTTACATTGAGACCCTCTACAAAATCCTATCTTAGTTTTCTCCATCTCGATTCAATCCTCTTGTTGTCCTATTGTTTGTAACCATGTCGAGTACTGCTGTGTGAGTCGGTGTAAAGTTGTCCAACGTAATATTTTGTAAACGAAAGCTTGTGGCACCGAAACTGATGTGCACAACGCATTGGGGTGGCCTGGTAAATGCTTGGGAGAGGCTTTTTTTTGTGCCCAACAATGTCAGTGCTTCCAGGCTATGTCATGGTCTAGCGTAGTCCCTTAAGAGCCATGAGAGCAAAAAAGGATATAAGTTTTTCGGGTGATTTCTCGGTCTTCATGGCACCTTGAAAGGTCTCGTCTGATCCTACACCTCTACATTGGGACCCTCTACAAAATCCTATCTTGGTTTTCTACATCTCAATTCGGTCCTCTCGTTGTCCTATTGTTTGCAATTGTGTCGAGTACTGCAGTGTGAGTCAGTGTAAGGCTTTCCAATGCAATATTTTACAAATGGAAGCTCATGACACAGAACCTACTACACCAACATTTCGGGGTGGCCTGGTAAACATTAGGTGAGGATTTGTTTTGGTGCTTGCCAATGTTGGTGCTTACGAGGTACGTTGGTCTAGGCGTAGTCCCTTAAGAGCCCTGAGAGCAAAAAAGGCTATAAGTTTGTCAGGTGATTTCTCGACTTGCATGACACCTTGAAAGGTCTTGTTTGATCCTACACCTTCGTGTTGGTACCATATACGAAATATTGTCTCAGTTTTATCCATCTTAATTAAGTCCTCTTGTTGTCCTATTGTTTACAACCATGTCGAATACTGCAGTGTGAGTCAATATAAGGTTGTCCAAAACAATATTTTGCAAACATATGCTCGTGGCACTAAACTGACTACGCCGACATGTCGGGGTGGTTGGTAAACATTAGGTGAGGCTTCATTTTGGTGCCTAAAATCCTTCAATGTGAAACAAGTACTAGGAAACATGTTAAGAAGAGATTGTTCATATAATATAGTTTGTGAAATGAGAATTTGAAGAAGATATTTTTCATACAATATAGGTCGTGAAATGAGAATTTTTGCTTGTTGTTCATTTCCAACATTTAATTTTCCTTATCTTCTCTTAGCTTCAAGAATAATAAATTCTCTACTAATTGTAGTGCCCACTTCCCTTTGACACCTTTTTGATACTGATCATGATACTGCTGATTATATTATGGACATGATTATGGACTTTATTATAGTATGATGTTAGATGTTAGATCATGGATTATTGTTGACTTGATTCAGTTATGATGCATGATGATTATTAGAGACATTTTGGATATTGATGTTGATATACTGTTTGACATGGTTATATTATGGATGTTGTTCGGACATGTGATATTTGGATATTGTGAGTAGACCTAGAAATGGAAATTATTTGATGATGATATAGTTGTTGAGTAAAATTGCAAATGATCTTGTTGGTTGCTTGGATGTTGTTGTGATCCATATATCTAGATGATTTTGGAATTTTATTTATATTATTTTGGATGTTCTGATATGGCCACGAGGCCGAAGGAGGTATTGTGTTTTACAGGTTAAAATATCACAACAAACATCGGGGATTGGAGACCAACCACATTGGAATTCTAGATGAATTCAACAAGGTCACCATGACAACTTGTATTTGTTGTGTGTGTTTGTGTTGTTAGGGATTCCCATGGGGGGATCACCTTTAAATGTGACCAAGGGGTTATGTGTATTTATTTATTTGGTTCCTTTGTTTAATGTTTGCATGTGTTTATTTTGTGGTGCATTTGCCCCTTTCATTATTTATTAAATGTGTATTAATATTGTGAGTAATCGTGTTGTTAAGTTAATTAATTAAAATGTGTCATAAGAAAGTAATTAATAGAGTTGTTGGCCTTGAATTAAGGTATTGTAAGAGATGTGTAAGTGATGTGTAAGTTAACTTTTGAGTGTGAAACACTCTACCTTCTTGGAAATTCAAATTTGTCATTGGAGGCTGATTTTGGAGGCTTGTGGGACAAGTTAAACTTGTCCCATACCTCTTAAATTTATTTACCAACCATACCTATGGTTGGAGAGTTGAAATTAGACTTTTATAATGCATTTTGAGAAGACAAATTGTAAGTTTTAATTGCACTTTTCTTACATGGTTTAATTTCAGTCCTTTGGGGTGTGGGTTGGATTTGAGTATGTAAGTAAACTGTCATATTATTCACCCACCTATTTATTATGCATTGGAGAATGAAGTTGAATTTTGGGTTGGGGTTGAGGATGTGTGATGTGGCATCCTACATGGATCCACCTCATCCTCTTCTCTTCCCTCTTCTATAAAATTCAAATTCCTTGCCTTGTTTTGGGTTGCTTCACTTTTGGAAACTCCTTTTGGGTGAATTCTTTTGTTGTTTTGGAGCTCTTGCTTGGAGAAGTTTTTGAAGATTGTTGCATGCTTGTGCTTGGCTGATTTTTGGATTGCTTGCATTGGGATAAAACTTGTTGTTTTGGAACTTGGAACAACTCCATCATGGAGAGATAGGAGCTTGGCTCTGGAAATGCTTCTTTTTTATTTATAAAATTGTTATTGTTGTAAATATTTTGGCATGTTTGTGGGATGTTGGGTAGATGGCCTAGGAATGGTGTAGGAGAAGACTATGGGGTTTATTTTGTGGGAGGCACAAGTGTTTTGGGGAGGTATAAGTGTGGAGGGAGTTGGGATTTGGGTTCCACCTTACAAATAAATAGCTTGCATTTCTTTACTCGTTATGGGGTGCCATAAGAGGTTGGGGAGGCATAAGGAAATGTGAGGAATAAGGGGTACTTGGGGGAGGCATAAGGGCATGTCAGGGCTTTGATATACTATATTTTGGTGGTTTGAAATCAGGTGGTGATACCCATTTCCCTTTGGGAGGCATAAGTAGCATCCCCCATAGTTTCTTGCTCCTTTGGCTTGCTTGATGAAGCCTCGGTGTTGTTTGTAATGCTTTAATGTAGTTGTAAACTACATTTTGTTTTGGACTGTGTTTTAAATGTGAAAATTTGCTTGTGTGTTGTGGAAGCCTGTTGTTGCCATGAGTTGAATCACATCTTTATTGCATTGTGGTTGGGGCTCGGGGGCCAATGAAGAAGGATGGATTCTCCTTGTCATTGGATGTCTTGGTTGGGTGGAGAGCGTTGCCTTTCCCCTGCTCTTGTTGTGATCAGAATTGGAAGAATGATAAATCTACATGTTGTTGTTCTGGAGCAAAGGAAAATGAAATAAAACATTTGACAGACCCTTGTTGAGATAAATCTTATTGTAACCTTCCCACTTGAAGTGGATGAACTCGTATATGTTTTGTAATGGAAATATGTTGTATTGAATATGAAAGTTGTAAATTGAAATGTGAAAGAGATATACTCCGTTTCATTTTTTGAAAGAAAGGATTGTATTTTGTATGATGAATTTGTGGAATGAAAGAAAGAAGTTGTAATTTGTCTTTTGGAATCAATAAATGAATGTATTACCTTCTTAAATTGCATTGTTGTATTAAATCTGATCATCTGTTTCAATGTATTTGAAATCTCTGTTTGAAAGGAAGAAATGAGTGTGAGAAAAATACAGAATTTTGTCTTTTGAAATGTGTAAAATTTGAAATCAGAATTGCATTTTGGTTTTGAATAGTTTGATTTGAATCAACTAAATGTATTAGATTGGAATTGGAATGTATTCTAATACTTGGAAGAAGAAAATGGCAAATAGACCCTTTAAAATTTGATCTTTGTTTTGTATTTTCAAACTGAGAATTATTTAATCGAAAATGCACAAAACTGAACCTATAACAAAGAAATAACAAATGAAACATTAAATTGGACATAATAAGATCTAAATGAATTCATCTAGATACATTAACACTTAAGGAATTTCTTAGAAAACTTAGTAAACTTAGGCTCAAATGGATTTCACTTGTTTTGCATGTCAAAGTTGAAATTTTCAGGAAATTGGAGCTCAATACCAAACAAACTTACCTTCAACATCCATCCTAAATCCATCTAAGAAAATTCTCCATGTTTAATGGACTTAAGTTGAAGGAGGAAGAAATCAAATTGATTAAAATTTCATAAGTTAAAATTTACCAGTTTCACTTTTAAAAGCTTCTAGATAGTTTTTGGGTGAATCAAATTGAATCCCTTAAACTTTATCAAAATTAACAATGTCATGTTTTCTCCTAAACTGAAATCTTTTGCCACTATTTTAATTTAAAAAGGAATATTTCTTAATGATACTTGTCATTTCCCAAGAGGCACAAAATCTGTTGCACATTTCTTCCTCGAAGCCAATTTCCCATTCGGAGGAAAATCTTCCTTGTTTGGTCATGAACAATTTTCCCACTCCTTCTCCGCCATTTCAGTATCCTACGTGGGTAGAGGGATGCACCTTCTCACAGTGCTTTGGCCAAAGGGTTTTCGACGGGTCAGTCTCACCCTTGTTGCAGTCACCTTTGTACAGAGGGCAAGGGATTTTTCATTTTTTTACTCCTGCCTATTCCTTCCTCTGCCCTTGTTGAATCATTGCATAGTTTTGCATGAAATTTAATCTTCGCAGCATTTAGGACAGACCAAACCGTGTCATCAAAAATGTTTTTCGGCCTTTGGGGTGAAGAAATAGATGTTCTTAGCCCCCACCTCCATGCTAATGTGGAACATAACCGTGCTCTTAAAATGCTTCTGGACTTTGTTGAGGTTCCATGGAGATTAAATCTCCCATTGATGCAGCTATGCCAAGTAATACTTTGTCCTCCCAAAATTCCACTGGAAGAGACGGCAGGGAGATCCAAATGGTCAACTCTTTGATCTAAAGATAAACCCCTGGCTTCCATCGCTTTAGATGCAGGGTATCTCTTCCCATCCAAGGGGCTACGTTGAGGACCTTAACCATTCTTCTTCCTTCGAAAAATTGAAAATTTCAAAGGGCGTTATTGGGAAGAGCGATGATATCTACCCAACAACACCATTTTACCTGCACCATTTATGAAATGCATCAATATTGGGTCGGTACCTCAAAATCTCCAATGTTTTGCAAAAGTTTGAATTGGACTTCAACTCAATCACTGATTCTGGTAGAATTGGAATGAAGCTTTCTCTTCTTTCCCAGATGAAAATGGAAAATAGATTCTCTCCTGTGGATTGAGGGAAAATTTGATCTTCCATAGCTTTCTGTATCTTTAACAAACTTACACTAATTATTTCATCCAAAATGCACTTTATGAATGGAGTGTTTTGTATCTGAGATAATAACTGTGAACTAGAAAATTAAATTGATTAATAATTTATCTCTACTTTGAATTCATTAGATATTAACACTTAAGGAATTTCTTAGAAAACTTAGCAAATTCGAGCTCAAATCATTTCACTGTCATTTTGCTATCAAAGTTGTGTTTTTTCAAATTAGAGCTCAATAAAACAAATTTACCTTCTAAATCCATCCTAAATCCATCTAAGAACAATTATTCATGTATAATTGACATGTTGAGAGAGGAAGAAGATGAATTGAATAAAATTTCATAAGTTAAAATTTACAAGTTTGCCTTTTAAAATCCTATAGATCATTTTCATGAAATTGACCCCTTAAACTTTATCAAAATTAAAAATTAATGAATCCTATGCAAAGAGGATGTTGAGAGATTTCCATAAAGTCCTCGTTTTCCCAAAACGAAGCTCTCTATCAAAAGTTATGGCCTTCTGAAGTTTTTCTTCACTTGGCATCAAAAAAAATAATAATTCTAATTGTCAAAAAAAAAATTGGGAAAAATTTCCTTGGCGGACCCACGGGCCCGAATTTTTCCTTAGCGCTTTTTTGGTCAAAAAACACCAAAGGCACAAATTCCCCCACCACTCCACTAACCCGCAAGCCTTTCTTTTTGGTCAGAAATTGTCTAAGTTAAAAAAAAAATTTTGGAAAGTTTTCCTAACCCACCACCCCGCCTTTTTTAGCCAATTTGATGTTGTCTTTTGTGAGGTCTGAAAATTTAAACCTTAGTGTTTTCAAAATTAAAATTTGGAAAATTTTTTGGGAAAGTTTTCCTAATTTTCCACGCTGCCCCGTAGCCAATCAAAGGTTGCCATGTGGTGTCATGAGGCATTGGTGGAGGAGTGGATCCCTTTTTAACTTAGCGCTTCAAAAATTTTTTTGGGAAATTTTTTTAAGTTCTCCTCCGCCGGCCTGCCAACCCACAACCAATCAAATGCTCTGACACGTGGTGCCTTGGGTGTCGGTGGAGGCACAGACCATTTTGATCCCTTAGCACTTTTTGGCAAAAAAGACATAATGTCTTAAATCTTTCTCCGATGGCTTAAGATTTCCGCCAGGGGTTGGGAAATGCCAACACGTGTCCTTTTTGGCTCAGCGTGGAGGTAAATCACGCTTTTTCCCAAAGGGGAAAATTTGCTAAATTTCTCCCCACTCCACCAGCCCGCTAAAAGCATGGGAAAAATTTGCTTCCCTGCCCCGCTCCTCTGGCGCACTGGGGAAAAATTTCTGTTAAAGTGGAGTATGGGGAAAATTTTCTTCCCTAGGCCCGTAGACCCGCTCTTGGGAAAATTTTCCTCCCAAGGTCCGTCGGCCCATAACTTGAGAAATATGAGGAGTTAGGAGGACTTATTTATATCATTAGAAAGGTGAGGAAATTTCCTATCTAATGGGAATGTTTTTGGGAAGTTTTGAGTGTGTTAATTTTGAGAAAAATCAAGTTGAATCTTTTAAGCCAGTTAGAGAGTGGTATAGTGAGAAATTACCCTCTTAACCTAATTGATTAATCTAACCCTAAGTTTGGACCTTGTGATCTTTTATAATTGTTGTATTAATAAAACTATAAGCTATTAATAATGTTTCTCTTAAATCTTTCTTGCGACAACTGTTGTCTTGTAACCTGGTTGTAGACTCTTTTAAACAAAAAAAATTATCTCATAATTTTTCCTAACTAATCCTAGGTTGTTTTTGGGTTTCAAGTGGGTTGTTTTTAGTGGGCATTACATCTAATAGTAAGACTGTCAGAAATGTGAAGGTGGAAGCTTTTTTGGCATGCAATAACCTACGTAAACATGTTATAAACAATTAAATAGAATTTTAAAACTTGCAAAATTAAAAAAAGTCATTAAAGTAAATATTCAAATTAAATTCATGTAGATGTGTATCTAATCTTAAGTGAACATACCTTCGGAAATTAAATCCAATGAACAACAATGATCAACTTTACTCTTGACAATAGCGAGAATTGCTTCATGATTTGATTTACGAACCTTCCACAGATTCTTGTTTGATAGGCTACCTCGATATTTGATCAACTGAATATTTTTTGTAAGAACCAAATGTGAATAGTAAACTATCATTTCTGATGTATTTCATAGTCTTCAAACAACCAAGTATTTGATTTTTTGATAGGATATCGTAGAAAAGCCAAGTTCTAGTGACTACCACGGACCCAATGGATGAATCCTCTCACATGTTTCACCTTCAATGACATGTGGAATCAATTTTATTTTCCCTTTACACAACTGAGACAAGAAGTAGTTTTTCTCTTCATTAAATCTTGTCGCAATAACTACAAAACCATGCCCTGCATCACAGAGTAAAACTCAATTCAAATTTAAAATACATTAAGAGATTATCATTTCATAATTTATAAATTTATAACATGACATGTATGTACCTTGTTGCATTAAGCCAAAGACTTGGTCAAATTCACTGATGTTCCATATGAGCTAAAGACATTGTAAGCTATAATGCTCATGGAACTTGATGTGTTAAGTGGAATTAGAGGTCTACAAGTCCATTCATCCACCCACGACCATGAATCACATTCATTCCACACAAAAACAATGCATGATATACAAAAACATGTCATGCACCTAGTATAAATAGTGCAAGAATTTATATTTGAACTACAGAATGAGTGCATATCACTTTATCCCCTGCTTTATTAGATATCGAGGAGTTTTCAATAGTTAGCTCTAATATTTGTTCATCTTGGCAATTTCGTAGAACTTTGCAATAGTTGGTTTCACAAGTACCTTAAGAAATATAATGAAAGGTTTATATAATGAATTATGGTAAATCATATTGACAAATGGATATTATTTGGTGAGTTCCCTAATTGATAATATTAAGGTTTTAGGTCTTAACTAACTTTCAAGAAAAAGAAATAGAAAGTTAAGTGGGTTTAAGAGAGAATTGTGACTTGAAAATTTATACAAAGCATCAAAGGAGTGTGAGGAAGGATATTTTGAAGGTTAGAAGGCTTGAGGCTGCTCAAAAAGACCACAATTTATGCCAGTATTGTTGTAGACATGTAGAAGTGCATATAGGCCTAATTAGAGAAACACTTTTAAACGTGTGGAAAGGTGTCTTAACTTTGAAGGTTGAAAGCTTTCAAACTTGTTCAAATCAACTAAATTAGCAAAAGGGTATCCAAAAAGGCCATTAGTTAGTCTTGAAACCTTCTTAATGAAAATTTAAGCTTGAAAAGGACCTAGGACAAGGCTACAAGGAGCTAGAATAGGTGGAGTGATGATAGGAGAGAGACTTAACAATGCAAATGGGCTATAAAATTTGTAACACACCTTGAGGAGGTTAATGGGTGTCTAGAAATGGTGTTGATTTATTTCAGTTGTTTATGGGTGATTCCCAACACCAACTCACAAATGTCATTGTTCTTGAGAAGCTAGTGAAGGTAGTTTGTCTAAGGTAAGAAATTTGAAGAATTCTTGTATTTTCCATCAATTTGATTGGAGAATTGGCATGAAATATGATATAGAGACATGGTGCATTGATATGAATGGATCAAGTGAACCCATTTAAGACAATATTTATTAGTTTGAAGTGTTCTTGACTTGAGAAAGTAAGCCACTTGGCAGGCTTAATGGCAGTTTTGTGTTTTTGGACTAAACCGACATTTTGGATGGGTTGAGTGTGATTTGTACAAATTAAATCCAGTTGAACCTAAAAGGGATCTAATTGTCTGATCTAATTTTTAGGGTGTTAAGTATTGCTTAGTGGTAAGACTTCAAGAACTTTCCACAAGATCTTATTAGAGTGTGTCTACCTCACATATTTAAGTCAGGATTGAACATTAGATGCAACAACTAGGTGAGAATAATGAATAATATTTTTATGAGTGTCAAATTCCTCAAACAACCACACATTGGATTTCTTCATTGAGTATCTTCTTGGCCATGTTCCAGTAATAACCACAGACCCGATAGGATATTCTAGGCCTTCTCCATATATGATTGGGGCTATCAATCTCCTTTTTTCCTTAACACAACGACACAAATAATAAGATGTTCCTTCTTTAATTTTCTTCTACAACTGCATAAACATGACCGACATCACATTGTACACAAAATAGTTAATTTCAATAAATGATTCATAAATAAGTTACATAAATGAGAAAAACTATAACTTTTAACAAAATGATACAAATATATAATACATGGTTGTACTAGATCTGATATATGGTCAAATTCAATTGATGATTCACTCATTGTGAATTGTAGAGCTCATGGAGGTTAATAGGTTTTGAGTGGATATAATTGCCTACAACACCATTCATCAACCCACTCTTTTGACTCACATTCATCCCAAAATGAATTTATACATGGAGAGAAAAAGCATGCCATTTCCTTATATAAATAGTCCATGAACCTGCATTTAAACTTCTAAAAGAGTGCAACTCACTAGATCCCGTTAGTGTATAACAATCTTCATATTTTGCAAAATTATCTTCTTCTACCAACCAAAAAAACCTATGAACTATAGACTTACCCTCATTACCCATTTTTGAGTTACACCATTCCACGATGGATTTTACATCAATCAACTCGACACCATCTTTGTACTTCAATTATTCTCTTGCTAGGGATCTTTTAACATATGCTCCTGCACCATCATGTTCCCCTTTTCCATGTCTGGCCTTAGTGAAATTCTAAAAATGTTGAACATCGCTTATCCTATGTATCTTGCTCAACCAATAGAACATTCATGCATTATGGAATTGTGATGTACAATTATCTAGCTATATGACGTGCTTATCAAATATAATGTTTCTGTTATTCAAATTGCCATAGAAGGTCTCAAAACAACCTTGCACAAACTATAATGAATGTGCACAATCATCACTAATATAGAATTATTACTTCCTCAAAATATTTTAATCTTCCTCTATACTGTCGAGAGCATGAGTGAATACTATATGCACAAATATGGAAACCTGAATAGAGTTATAGTATTACGATTGCCATTCATTTTATGGCTATAGAGTATAGTTCTATACAAAATCAACAACTAACTCAATGGTACTAAGAGGAAATGTGTCCTTGTATAACCTGAATTACTCATCTAACCATTGAGCTCTGTGTGTATGTCGTGCATACTCATACACTATCTTCTCTCGAAATATAGTCGTAAAATTTGTAACACTTATTTCCTTACTCACTAATTCATACCTCTTGGCTTCTTTACCATCTTTTAAAGTGTATGCCACTTAATTGTATTTTAAAAAATTAACTAGTTCATTTCCGATTACATGTGTATTCTCTGTGTGTATACATCTTTTCAAACGTTGCAAACCACCACAACTATCACAAGTTTCTTCTAAACATGATTTCTTATAAAAAAGCATCCTTCTTCTCTTGTACAAAAAACAATTGAGATTAAATATCTTGCGGATTTAGGTGGAACATTTATCACACACTCCTAAAAAATTATCTCAGTATGAAAATTAACACATATATGCCAGAAAATATCATAATGCATAGAAAATTCAATATGGATCTGTGCGCACCCAAAATTGCATGGTGCTACATTATTGGAACAGTAAAAATCCCCAATGATGTTAACTTTAATTTTGAGAAGAAATGATGAATCCATGTCCCATTTTGTTACTTTTTGCTTGCCTATGTGACTTAGTCTTCTTTACTTTTTAGTTTCCTAGCCTTACATACTCTCGTAAATGTTTTTCGCCTCCCTTTTCCTTAGTTTTTTCCTTTAAGTTATGTAACCACTGATTTGTGCAGACCGGCGGTTCTGTGCACTTTAATATGAGAATTAATACTTCCAGTTTTGTACACGTGTTGCAATTTTCCCATTGTTTTTCTCACATGTTTCTTGACAATTTTCCCTGATTCTGAGCTTGTTAGGTGCGTATGAACTTCTTCTTTACTTACTATTCTTAGTATGTTGACACTCCCTTTTGCGGATGATTTGGCACTTCTTGGTTGCCAAGTGTGCTGGACCATTTCCCTATCAAATTTTTATAAAAACCAATATTTTTCCTTAAGCGTTGGTTGGATTCCATTGAATTTGATTACGCCATTACTCTGCCAAAATATTTCCAATAAACACACAAGCAACTTAGAGCTTTGCCTTGTTACTTACCTGCATTTGAGACCAACTAGCCTATAACCAGTCTACTCCAGCATCTGCACAACTTCTTCTGCATACCAATCTACACAGTTCCCTAGACCTTTTAGATTCATCTCTGGAGAAGAATATGAGGGCATAAAGAAGAGCACAACTGCATCTGAATATTTTCACAGTTCTACATTTCCAAGTTGGGGGTATAATTCAAATTCTTTAAAGATTCTTTAATCTAGAATTTACATTTCTTTGTCAAATCATCAATTGTTTTAAGAAGGTAGAATTTACAAATTATTTTTAGTTTTTTATTAACTTCCATTAATAATTCCTTCTCATCTCATCCACGTGTATTTTCTTGAGAAAGTATTTGGAGGAGGTTCTTGTGCACATACTTCTTCCTTTCTTCAATGAATAACACATGTAACTTTCATTTTGGTTATTATTTAGATTTGAATACGAATACAAACAAAATTTCATTGAGAGTTTCCTCCCTGCTTATCCTCTTGGATCTCCAAGAGGAAAAAATTGAGGAAGCTTATGTGTCTATTTATTTTTTTGTGTTTCTTCATAAGTCAATTTCTTGTGTAGTCCATTGCTTCACTTGGGAAGTTTCATGGAAAGAAACTACTTTTGAGAAGCTTCATTTCTTCCTATGATTCTGAGGTGAGGCATTAGAAGAAATAGTAATTTATCCATGATTACAAATTAGAAAGAATTTGTGTTTCATTAAATTAGCTTCACATCTAACAACATAGGAATAACTACATCCGACTATTCTCTGCTTGTTTTGTTTTAGTGTAGAATTAATTTTATTTAATTAGAAGCAATTTCATTTTTTTTGTAGCTTTCATTTATTTATTCCCAATAACCAAAAAACCCAAACACATAGATTAACAATTAGTTAGTTTTGTTTATTTATTTGTATTCAAAAGCTTCATTTAAAATACCAAAATCAAGTAAATTAATTTGTTCTTGCATTTATTTAATTAATTAGTTGCATTCAAGTTTAATTAAATTAAAAGGAGGGTAATCAAATTTTGTTTAATTTGAATTTGTTTTCTTTGTTCATTTAAAATAGGAATCTAAATTAATTAGATTGGTAATGAACAACAAACCCCACATTTCTACAATGACCTGGGTTACCTGAACTTGACTTTAGACTCCTTCGGTTTTCTTGTGTTTTGTTTATCTCCGTAATTACTTGCTTTGTGCCCACATGACCATTCATGGTCCACATCAACCGAGAGAAATATTTTGTGACCCAACCATGCCACAACCAACCATTGACATGTGATTGACTGATATTGATCAAGGCCTTAGAAAATTTATCTTTCAGACCGCCCTAGTCCCACCTACCATCATCATACAACTGATTTCTCTGAAAGACAAGGTAGACACTACCAAGGAGTTTTGGGAAAACCATCCTGGTAGGGATTAAACATGTCCTTATCCCATTGTTCGTCGTATATTCATGACCCTCTTTGGAGAGGAATTCATAGATGAAGAAGGAAAGTTTACTCGTATTCCACAACCAAGCAGGGTATTATTCAATTCTATTGACATTGATCGTGACTTGTGTATGACGATCTTTCTTGATTGTACCATCACACATGAGAAAGTGAGATAGGAATTTATTGCCCTTAACGAGTAAATACCCATTTTTCCAGTTGAGAATATTAGGTTACATTGATTTATTGTTATCACTTCCACCTATTCTATTCACATTCCATTTACCCATTTTATTGTTATCCCATCCATTACATTTCAGCTATCCCGACATGACCTTGGGAGGTCGCGTCTATCTAGGATTCATGTATTGATTCTCAGGCATAAAAAATTGATGAACTCAATGTGAAAGACTAGTTCCTTTTCGTATCCTCTTTCTTTCCTTTCTTTCATCCATCCTTCTCTTATCCCATTATTTTGCGGATGTTTATACACCCCCCGAATATGTTGGTCAGGAATACAACATGCCCATCTTGGGCCTCGAGGCCTATTAATATCATACGGGTATGCAATAGTCACCCTCATTTTCAGAGTGGGTTGATAATTACTCACAAAATTTTCTATCCCCTCACATGCCTCCTCCTCCTCAAGGTTCCGATTATGTTAAAATGGAAATTATTCTAGCCTAATCTAATGTTATAGGAGTAGTGAATAAATAAATAAATGGAATGTTGAAAGTACCCAAACAACTAAGCAAGTAAAATATGAAACCCTAAGTATAAAGAGGGTTAGAAAGGCCTTAGATGATTCAAAGATGTATCTAGATTGTGTCACAGTGGATACCGGCTGAACAAAAGGAGAAAAACATCACACAAGAGCCTGAGAAAATGTAGATTTGGAGTGTCTGACTAGACTGGGGCACCTGGAGAAGGATGGGGGTGCTTTGGTCTAGATCTTTGGCACCCTAGTTTACAAAAATGACTGAAACATGGTTCCGACAGGGGTCACTGGAGCTCCAAACTTGTTTACTTATTGTTGCATATATGTCGCACCTAGTTCGTTGATGTCACCGTAAACTTGCAATAAATAATCACCTACAAAACCCTAGACAAAGCATCAAACCCAAAAAAATAAAGATGCATATAAAGAGGTCAGACCGTCCTCAACCACCACAATGGTGGAGTTACTAATGGAGCACTACACTACATCTCATACCCAATGTAGCTCTTTATGTGTGTGTGGAATTGTACCCTAGGTGTTCTTGTGTGTGTCACACTTTATGAGTAGCGAGCAATAAATAGATGTAGAATGTAAATAATGTGTGCATAAAATAGAATAGACTCCCCTCCTATGAAGTGTATGCAAAAAACCAACCTTGTGTCCCTTATGATGGAGCTAGATGGATGCAAATGGAGCTCTAGATTTCTTTGATTGATGCAACCTTATGTGGAGATAGTAATGCTAAGTGCTTGGTCCCTCATTACGATCACATAACTTTATATTTCTATGATTCCCTTGTTTGAATTTCGTAATTAACCTTGAAAAGGCTGACTACCAAAAAGATAAATTGTTCAAATGACTAGAAAGTTCCCAAAAAGTGCAAGTAAGTAAAGAGATGACAGGGGTACCTAGAGGGGATAGGAGCGCTTGGGTGCTTCTGTCATGGCTAGGTGCTCCAGTCTAGAATGATAAATGATGAAAGGTAAAAATACAGACTGAGCAAGTACAAGTGCAAGACTGAAAGCAGAAGCATAAAGTAAAGCAAAGTGGCCAAAGACATGGGTTAATTATTACTTTTTTATACTTAGGAATCATATGAATAATAGTATGTAACCAGGATTAAATAATTACCCAAAGTGCATGATTTTGTGTCTATAGGTTCTAATAACAAATCAACGGTTAGCATCAAGGAGACATAGCAACCCAACCACAATGCACAATCAGAGTTCTCCAACTCTAACAATTTGACATTCACAGAAGAACAAGGGTTTTATCCATGGGTCTTATCCAAACCCCATATTAGCATGCAATCTGATTCCTTCTACTCTTATCTATCACCAAATGACGAGCTTCTGACATGATTCACCTAAATCGGTGATCGTCTTAATGCTATAGATGTATCTTTGGATAAGATGCAATGATACACTAAAACTCTTCTTTAGAACAATGCTACCACCCCTCCCTAAGATAGAAGACACACCTAAAGATGGGTGGTCTATAAAAGACCAATTTATAGCAGGGTATCATGTACCTTTGTAACCCAACAAGGCCTAACATGTGCCTAATCCAAATACACAACCTTCACCTGGGGATGTGATCTTGTCATTGGTGGGTAGGATCACAGAATTAGAGATCTCCTAAGCCCCTCCTCCTATAAAATCTGTGGGTCCAACCAATACTTCCCATTACATAGAAAATCAAGGCTACATGCCTTCCATAAGTTCCTATCAATAACCACCATCTCAAACCTACTTGGATGCTTCTAACCTGGGTGACCTCCTTATAGGTTTGGGCACATTAGGGATGGCTCCTCATCCTTCATACACGTATCCATCACAAGGGTCGACCAGAAGTGCGTTCTCAAATCCCGCTCCTTCAGGAAATGCAGTGTTCCTTGGTTTTGTGTCTACAAGCCCATACCCTAATGCAGTCCCTCCTTATGTGCACATGTATTTCAAATACCTTCTTGTTGATATGTAGTCTTTCCCTGGTCCTTATGTGTAACCACAAGGGGTTCCTTATACCCCACCTAATGCCTACGTTGCGACGTATCAAACCCCGGTTCCACCTCCACTCCCCCTTCAAGGATTGTCAATGGTTGAATCATATGCAATGGGGACATACTCTGAATACCTCAAAGAGCCTCTAGATTTTACAATACGAGGTGTCGTGTTCCCGCGACCATTATTAGACCTCCCCAAGTTCAAGGAGGAGGGAGATCCAAATGCCCATATAAAGGCATATACTATAACCATCAGAGAAATGCTCCCTTAGGATGCAGTCATTGCAAAGACATTTCTTAAGAATATCGAGGGGATTTCTCTTGATTAGTACTAAAGAATCCCAGAAGCCTCTATCCATTCCCTCCAGCAACTCGTGTCTAAGTTCATTAAGGATTTTGAAATGAACAAACTATTAAGAATAGGGATTAAAGAATTCCTACATATCAAACAAGAGCATAATGAGTTCGTTGCCCACTTCTTTCAGAGGTGGCGATAGGTCATCTATTCTTCTGTTGGTGCTCCCAATATGGACCAAACAGAGCTTTGTGATTTTTTCCTTCATTCTCTTAACTAGGAAACCAAGGAGGAAGTCCAAAAGTTTCCTCTTATGAGCTACAAAGAAGTCTTAGAGGGATCCCTTCGTATCGACTAAGTGGCAATAGACAACGGGCGTAATACCTATGGTGCAAATGGGAAGTTGCTCACTCTCACTCAGAATAACCCTAATCATCAGAATGGTTATAACTTTAATCAAGGACCCAAAGTCCTTAATCGGAACTGAGGTGTTACAACGGATGGTATTGTTGACCAAAGCAAGAAACAAAATGTTGTGAATATGAATAATGCAAACAATAGCAATGTCAATGTAAAAAATCAAAGGAGTAATAACCTTACTCCTTTCATTAATGCTATTGACTTCAGTCGTCCTCCCCCCAATAGATTCAAACTCAAGACCAAAGTCCTTACCCAAACCAAATCCCAAACCAATATCAGAACCAGGGTCAAAGGCCTCCAAACTATAAATATAACAATCAAAATCATATCAACAACATGAACTATGGGCTGCAATAAAATTAGAACCAAAGACCTCGAGATTATGATCCTAATTTATACTGTGGTTGATGCTAAATCTCTATATTTGCATAAATAAATTAAGCAATAATTAATTGAAATCAACACGTGAAATGAAAACTACAAAAGATAGAAACCAAATGTAAATAGAATGGAGAAATTTCTATTGAATATGAGAGGGCATTTTATACAATTGCTTGCTCCTAAAATCATGGAGTCAAGTCTTATCATTTTATCCCCATATCTCTCCTTTATTCCCTAGTCTTACTCTCAATCCCAAGATATTCTCACACATTCCTATCTCTATGTGTTGTGCATGACAACTAATTGTGCACACTCACATATTATTTAAATATTAAAAATAATACTAATATTTAAACCATATGTTCACACTATGAACACTAATTTCCTAACATTCACCCCCTTAGTGTGAACATGGGTGAGTTATGTCTAGTACCTGCTCATGTTCTACAATACGATGGTTTTCAAAGAGTACCATCAACTCCAACAAGTTTTCTAATGGAACCATTAACCAATTTGTATGTGATTTTATAAGAGATTCACAAAATCTAAAATTGGTTTTCTAGTGGACCACCAACCACTTTCATAGTAGCATACATTTTCCCTCATCCTTACATTCAAGGGGAAATACAAGAAATACTACTCACGCAGGAGCTCACTTATTAAAAGATCAAACAGGAATAAATCATCTATTCTTCCTACAATACACAATGAAGATTAAACACAACAAAAATAAATTCCACAAATTCATTGTGTGGCCCCTTCGCTTGCGGCTGGCAAGAGGTCACTGATTAACCTCCTTCCTCTGTTGCCTCCTTCCTCCATCGTGATGATGCTAACTCAGCCGAATTTTTCTTTGAGGCTCATTTTACAATTCTATTAGGTGTTGGTTTCAACCGATAATGTTCCCTTATAATAATAATTAGCTTTATATTTAACCAAAATAATAAAGCATATTAGATTTTTATTGCTGGAAATCAGTCACTATTTTTTACAGAATAATTAGAAATGTATAATTGTTTCCATGATTTCTCTTAAAATGAAAAATGGGTTTCTATAATGTTTTGATAAAAGTTTCACATAATACAAATAAACAAAGCCACAAAATTTTAGAAAATTCTGAATCTGGGTTTTTGAGAAAAATACGATTTACTAGTCATTTTTTGGAAGATCAAAATCCAGAAAATGGCGACAGAAGCTTCAAAACTCTCAGATCTGCATCCTAGAGGCTATGGTTTTGTCCTGCAATCACTCTCATAGATTTTCCTTTCCTGCTCTAATACCAGATGATGCTAAATCTCTAGATTTGCATAAATAAATCAAGCAATAATTAATTGAAATCAACATATGAAATGAAAACTACAGAAGATAGAAACAAAATGTAAATAGAATGGAGCAATTTCTATTGAATATGAGAGGGCATTTTATACAATTGCTTGCTCTTAAAATCATGGAGTCAAGTCTTATCATTTTATCCCCATAGGCTCTCCTTTATTCCCTAGTCTTACTCTCAATCCCAAGATATTCTCACACATTCCTATCTCTATGAGTTGTGCATGACAACTAATTGTGCACACTCACATATTATTTAACTATTAAAAAATACTAATATTTAAACCATATGTTCACACTATGAACACTAATTTCCTAACAGTGGTTCCCATACAACTATAGTACACAATGTTTGGACTATAACAAGTTCATATAACATTTTCAAGAGGACCAAAGGTAACTCTTCATTGAGATGTTCTCGGTCAACACTATGACACCCACACAGAACACTCACATGAGGCTTGTTTCTCAGTAGAACACTACTCTTGGGATTTTTATAGACCCCTTCCCAAAGAACCCCCAAAATGATAAACTTAACCTTCATGGCATGAATAAGGGGACTCATGTAGGGAACAATGATCGGGAAACCTCTGTCCACTGATCCACAAGTAGCTCCTCCTTTGGACTGATGGAACCAAACCAAGATTGTGGGTCTAGTTGAGTTAGAAACTGAGTCAAAAATCCATGCCATTACTTGTACCCATGACTACGCATCATAGCCTCTCCCTGTTGACCCCTTAGTGCAACATGTTGCACCAATAGTGCCTAAATTGGTACGGGCCTATGATTTGATTACGGACATGACCAAGACCTTCTCTCACATCTCCTTTTTGGATCTGTTGAAGAACTCACCAGTGCACTAATCTGATTTATTAGAAGTATTGGGTCTTTGTTACTTAGTTCACGTGATACCTCCTCCAAAATCCCAAATAAACCATATAGACTTCGATGTCTATCCTCCGGGCCAACATGAGAGAGATGTTGGGTTTGTTTTTTATATTAGTAAGATGCCCAATGACGTCGAGTTAGCTTGGAGAGGTGATCCTGCCTTATATTTATGAGTATGGATCTACAATAATTACGTTAAGAGAGGCACGATTGATGATGGAGTTATGGTTAACATTGTCTTATTTTCGTTCTTGCAAAAACTAGGTTATGGAGAGATGAACTGTTCTTCGACCCATAACATGTTGAGAGGTTATGATACTCTTAAGGCTACTTTCATCAGAACTATAGTTCTCCCGATCACTCTTGGACCTAAGACTATTTTGACCGAGTTTGATATTATATACAGGGAAAATAACCATAATTTGATTGTTGGAAGACCCTAGATTCATAGGATGAAGGTCATTCTCTTTAGGCCCTGATCCAGAAAGTCTGATAGCAGCGTTTTCATTAGAGTCAATATCTTTGTGGCCCAAGTTGATTCAAATGCTTTTATGGTTTACCCAACCTAAAATCTCTCTTAGGCCTCGTATGAGATCAATGTTAGCTATGAGCGAGCCTCTTCAGTTTTTTATTTCTGAAGATTAAGGAAATAACTAAAATAAAGTATCTTTGGTATCCGATGTAGTTTAAAGCTTACTGTGAAGTTTTAGTTATTGGGAGGGTAAAAAGGACCTACGTGGTCGAATGGGTGCAAGACGTCAACCTATGTGTTTTGATCTAGCTCATTGAGTTCTTCAACCGGCTCACCCCCAAGCTCACCTCAGGACGTTCTCTAGAGTCATCGATCTTGTCCTAAACAGCTTGTAAAAATGGCCATAATCATGTGACAAAGGCATTTTTTTAGAAGCTTCAAGAGTTTTAAAAAAGGGGAGTTATGATTTTATAGAAGTGGGAAGTTACATTGTAAAAAAAAAATGTTAGGAATATAGTTTTTTTAGAAGGGTGCACATATTCATTCTAAAAGGGCATTCCTACAAGGTGGCTAGGATTGTAAGGAAAGGAGGGAGAAAGAAAGGGGCACCAAACTATTTGTTAAAAGAGGGGAAACCTTCTTTGGACTAAAAGTGTTTTTTTGACCATTTTTATATATTAGGTCGTTATCAAAAGTTATGGTGAAATCGTCAGTTAGACCCTGTCATGAGGGCACTACCCTCTTGGCCATGATGGAGGTTTCTGCCCCTAAACACCCACTTCCCAGTCATATGTTATTTTATATATGGATCTCGTAAAGAAAGTATTCACTAATGACCTATCCCCTAGTCCTGTCGTCAGTTAGTTGGTTGTCATTGTCATTTGTCTTGCATAGTCATCAGTTATTTGCACAGTTTTGGTCATCTCTTAGGGAGTCTTAGGTGTTGTTATTTGGTCATTTGTCATCTCTAGTCTTTGACTAGGGTGCCTAGGGTAGTACTGGGGCACCCATGGGTGCCCTGGTCCTTAATTTTAGGTGCCCTGGTCCTGACAACACTTAGATCTAATTTATCTATTCGAGGTTGGTCTTTGTCATTTTCCCTCTCATTCCCCTAGGTACTAGTCGGCATGTCAGGTCATTAGTGTCGAAATTTGAGCAAGAGATCCCTATATAAACATAACATACTTACTATCTTATGGGCGGACTATCTACCATCAAGGGCTAGCTATCTACTAAGGCAAGGGACTACATTTGGGCATCATTGCATCACACACACTACATAGGAAGGGTTGTATTCATTCTATTCCATCCACCATTTGCATTTTACATCTAGCTATTGCCCCTATCTCTACGTCATTGGTGCTAGGGCACCCTAGGCACACAATTACACACACAAGCACACAAAACTACATTGGGTCTAGAATGTAGTGCAATGCTTAGTTGTAAGTCCACCATTGTGGTAGCTAAGGTCAGTCTGACCCCTTCATATGCATCTTTCTTTTTTAGGGATTTGATGCTTTGTATGGGGTTTTGCAGGTAAATATTCATTGCAGGTTTATGGTGTCATCATCGAGGATATTGTGACACTCACACAACAAGGGTCAAGATATTGTGAAGATCTAGTGACACTGTCAAATTTAGATCCTGAGCTATTTGGCAGACCAGAGCACCCATACTGCAGACCAGGGTGCCCATAAGTGCCCCAATCCTCCTGTAGGTGCCCCAATCTGGGAAAATCACCATCTGCTGCAATCTTTTGGGTTGTTCCTTCACATTGTCCTTCATCTGCACATCATCTTGTTCAGTCCCAACACACAAGGAGGTAAGTTATTTTTAGGTTAGTATCTTATCCCCCTTCTATTTCATGCATTTCATTTCATTTAAATATCAAAATAAAATATTTAGCATCAATATTTCAGCTTATATCATTTATTGCATTTTGTACCTACTTAGATTAACTTAGAATATAGATATAAATTTCATATTTTAGTTAATCATTTTGGTGAACCCGTACTTTAGAATATTTTTCCCTAGGATCCATTTCAAACCCTAATGGCTAAGAATAGTTCATCTTCTTCACCCATCATGTCTCATTTTAGTGTCAACCCTATATATGATGAGGTTGTTATTGTTGAGCTCACGACTCTCTATGGTAATCCTATTCCTACGCCAGCTCATACTCAACAAGAACTCTTAGAGGGTCAACAATATGTGCCTACTCACTTTGAAGACTCTCCTATTGGCATTAGCATTGTTGAGGATCCTATAGCCTTCACTCATTGTACACCATGTTATACGGCTACTAGTGATCCTCCTTCTGATCTCTCTAAGGAAATTTTAGATGACTCTCTTATTGATTATTTGCTTGGTATTGATCATCATTCACATGTGCATACTGATTCTTCTCCTACTCAACATACTACTATAGTTCCATCTCATGATTCTCCTACATCTGATATTGCTTCTCATCATTCATCACATACTAGCTCTCATTCACTTTTGCATTATGTTGATGATCCTATTGATAGTGTCCTTAGTGATATTCTCATTTCTGAGTCTTTATCTGATCATGATCAGGTAGTTGATAGTCATGATTCTCCTTCTTTTCATACTACCGAGTGTGAATCACCTATTCCATCACTACCTTCACCTGAGGTTGCATCTAGTACTATGCATGAGTCACCTCCATCTATCACTTCTTCATCTCCTACCATTTCATCTCCTCCTCTCACATCATCTACACCTATTAGGACATCTTCTCTTATAGAGGTATCTCCATCGGTCACCTCACCTATTAGGGATGTTTCTGATGCTAGTACCATAATTTCTATAGATATTCCATCTACATCATCTACTATAGCTCCTTCGGCACCTACTCCTAGTGTGCCCTTAGCATCGGAATCTCCTCTATCATCTCTTGATATTCCTATGACCATGCACGATGGAAAGTTACAATCTCTTAATACATTATTCCATCTTCCACTATTCCTTCACAGGATATCATCTCTCTCATGCATGTTGTAGGTCAATTACAATCTCAGGTTCAGTCTCTCACTTTAGAAAGTAGGGCTTACTATGCTTCTATTGACAACAATTCATTACATGGTAACCCTGTCCCTAAGAAGATTCATAATTTTGCATTTCCTAAGGACTTTATCATGCCTACATTCACATGTTTTGATGGTACTGGTGACCCTCATGCTCATCTTCTACACTACCACATGCTTATGACCTCTTATTCTGATGATAGATTATTACTTAAGGCCTTTCGATACAGTCTTATTGATGAGGCATTGCAATGGTACACTCATCTTCCCTTTGGGTCCATTAGTACTTACTATGACATGGAGGATGCTTTCCTCCATCGGTTTATCATCAACAATGGCCCTAAGGTTACTTATGACCACTTACCTACTTTACATCAGGGCTCATCTGAACCTATCAAGGATTATATCTTATGGTTCAATGCTTGTATACATCAACTGATATTCCAACCTATTGATCTTGAAAAGTAATTTATTTTCTGTCGTGGTCTGATTCCCACACTTAAGCAAAGATTGCAGTATGATACATGTGAGTCATTCATTCTTCTCTGCTACAAAGTCCTAGATCTAGAGCAAGATCTTCTTTCAACAAATGTCATTGACCCTCCACATACATCTACTTCTATTATATCATCTAGTCCTCCTCCATCAAAATTGGTTGAGCATCCTACACAGTCTCCACCTTTTCCTCACAAGCAAGGAAACAGGCTCAACCTACTCCACCACCACAACATACTTCTTCTCCTCCTCCATGATAGGTTACTTCTCCTTCCACTCCATATGTGTCGCGTGAGCCATTGCATTTCTCCCATCATGCTAGACCTCATGATGTATTGTTTTCCTTACTTGAAAAGCACCTAATTCACTTACCATCCAACCATCATCACCCACAACATAGGTTACAATGTCAACGTGATCAACCATACTATAATTATCATCACATAAATGGCCATAGGGAAAATGATTTTCTTTCCCTTCATGATAGATTGCAACAATTAGAGGAAAATGGCATCATCTCCTTTGGCTCTCGCTCACGTGAGTGGTCTATTTCTCCTCTACCTCAGCAGAGAGTTTCTACTCCACTTGATTCCTCTTCTCCATCAGGTTCTCAGGCCATAGTTCATCCATCATAGTTTGTTACCATATATCACTCATGCACACTTTCCACCACATCCATCCATCACTCCACTATCACATCCATCA
The DNA here is from genome assembly GCA_019776745.2 of Taxus chinensis. NCBI lineage: Eukaryota > Viridiplantae > Streptophyta > Pinopsida > Cupressales > Taxaceae > Taxus > Taxus chinensis. The sequence continues at coordinate 98,565,777 of CM034157.1, forward strand.
CATTCATGCTATCCACCACATCATGTTGCTTCTACACATTGGCTTCCACAACCCTCCACATTTGCACATTCCACCATAACTCCATATGACATTCAGTTTGGCACATATTCACATGTTGCTTCCATCCCACATGCTTCCACCACTTCATGCCACCTCATTGGTCTCTGGTAGGTGATTTTTATCACCTTACCCCTGATGACACACTTGTGTTCTTATGGTTCTTACATGACTGTTGAGGGATTTTTTCTAAGAACCTCTCATCACAAGCTTTGTCATTTCATCTAGCACACTCAATAATTTTCCGATGACACACTCTTGCTTACATGGCTCATTCCTTGACTGCTGAGGGGTCTTAACTAAATGAGCCTATTCATACATGTTGGGGGCATCACTAATCTTCCCCCCCTTAGTTTCATCATACTAACATTTTACGATCACATCACATTATTATCATCATACAACAAGTTACTTTATTTTGTGATTGTACATCATCCATTTTACTATCATCATTACATTAACTACGGCTACAAATAAACATTTCATCAATCACATTACATTCATAATCTATTTTCATCATTCACCGTACACATTTTTTCTATCATTACCAACATTATAATGTGAATCTACCTTAATCAAACACGACCAATACACCACACATACACTACAATAATAAACATTGAATCATACATCATCAATTACATTACGATCTGATATACACAAAAAAAAACTCATCATATAGCCATAACATGTGTCCAAACATATATATATCAAATACAAATAATCATTCCAAAATAAAATTCTCATCATTGGGAGGTAATGCCCCCACATGATATACAATAGTACAAGTCAAATCTCATCATCACTATCACTCTTGGGTACTGCGAGAGCCCTAGAACTAGATGCCTCTCCACCAATGTGATGTCGTAATTTGTGGCCTCGATACCTCTCAACCTGCCTCCGTAATAGGAAAATCTATGTAGCCTTCTCGGAACACTGACGTTGCACATCCATGTATCGTGCAAACACATCTTATGCCAAGGGACCACCACCTACCACCTCTCAGGCTCGTCGAGTCTCCTCATGTGCCTCATCTTTGTCACCTAGCAATAACGTGCATGTCACCATTGCTATGGCCACTGGCTCAAATAAATGGGCATGCTCACCCACTATATCATCCACTCACTCAAGTATACCTCCACCAAGTACATCGGTCAACACATTCTATGTCAATGTGTGGATGGATGTGTCTACTATCAGGGACCAATACACATCACCTACAAAACAAATAACACAATGCATTAGACAACCATTGTTATCACATAAGCCAACAATGACACACACAACATAGCTATCTATAGATACTCATGCTCAGCTACAACTATTGCTACATTGTCAGGGGCATGAGCTTCCCCCTCTCCTCCTCCTCCATGTGGTAACCCCACTGGACCTACAAATAATGGGAACAACAATACCCACCGATGTGCCACCCACCATGCGGGGTACTCCTTGGTACAACCCGCATCATCTGAGTTTATCGGCTCTATAGCCGCATCTACCTCATCTGGCCCTGGTGGTACTAGTTGCTCTGTTGTGGGCCCTGGTCTAGCTCTGGCCCTCCTAGGTGCTCTGATATCTCTCAACCATATATATGGCTCTGGGGGCACATCCTGAGCCATGTCAAACTATCATGATACTCTCTCACCTGAAAAATCTCGGCCACACCTGGGAATCGATCCTCTAACCACATAGTCCTCTGAATACATCGTAACACTATAGCATCCTCAGGCCATCCGCCATAATCACGATATGGCCTCCATGTTACTACCTCAGGCCCCATCCTATCTATCAGTGCCCTGTAGGTATCTGTGTCCATCCTATGCCCATGAATATTAATCCACCTCCTCACATATATCTCTGGCCTAGCCCACTCTCCTTGTGGACCTCCAACTGGTCTCAACACGGCTATATGCTCATAAGCCCATACATGCAATAGTGTAGTGGCTCCTATCCCACCACCATGCTCATCATGAGTAAATTGATATAGATCTCTATATAGGTGGGCCAACACACACCATGCCCATGCGTATCTAGTACCCTCCTCCTCTATCCATGACATATATCATGCATCTTATACAAGATGCCTACACCTCCTCCCTCCACTACTATAGATGAAGCAATCACAACTGCTATGAACTTCCGCAAATGTGGAACCCCAGACCGTAAGATAACATCCAAATTGATATGGGCCTCGGTAGGTACTCGAGTCCCCACAAAATACCATCTTCAGCACTGCATCTGTCTCTCCATATCCTCCAATGGCATCACTTGTACTCTCTCTCCAACAACCTAGACAACCACAATATATGATACACATCCTCCAAAGTAACAGTCATCTCCCCCATAGGAAACCAAAATGTACACATGTATCATACACCACCTCTCACATAATGCAGTCAACATGGGCATATTATGGGTCACATCCCCCATCTGTTTTATGTGCCGCAGGCCAACACGGTCCATCACATCCCAATCATCATCTGATAGGCCCAATCCAAGCAAAGTACTCATGTGATGCCCACCGTGAAACTCCCTCGAGTGAATGTCTCTCTGCACAACACAAACAAACAACAAACCCAACATTAGAATGCCTTATAAGTACAAACACACTCACTCATCACATTACTATACATTACAAATCACACTTATACCATTCTAGACCAAATACACACATTCTGGACCAGGGCAACCCAGATGCAGGACTGGGGTGCCTAGGAGCAGGACACTAGCACTGGATCTGGGTGCTCTTGTCCCAGAGGTCACTAGCGCCCTCACTGCTCTTGACCTAGGTCTAAAACACTGAGAAAATAAAAAATCTCAAAATTCAAAAATTCAACAAACATGACTACTACATCGTACATTTTTCAAAAAACAACACACATACCAACTCTACAGTTGTACGTGACGCTACGACGGTCGCCACCATCTCAAACCGACTAGGACGTGTTGCTCTCACTTGCGACATTTTACTCACTTAGCACTCAATCTCACAATCACATAAAAGACAAATGAAGTGATTAAACACTTTTTCACTTCACTACTTATAGTTACTTTTTCATCACCTACTTTACTATAGTCATTATTTCATGCTTATTAACACAACTAATACACACCACACCATTTTTGTCATATCTTGAGTGTTTCTACTCTGATTTACACCCCGTTTGTGGAATTATTTTTAGAATCCCACCTACTACCATATTGGACACATTCCACATGTGTTATCTCTCTTTGATGTTGTTTTCCATTTGACTTATCCACATTTTCATGATTTTTACCACTTTCTACTATATCGTGCTTACTTTCGGCTTAGCGTTCATTCTTCTCATCACTTCCCCTTTCACTGAAAGGAGGGCATATCATTGGGGTCATCCTATAATCCCCCTTAGATTACCATGTGATTAATTAACACTACCAACTCATCATTTTCAAACATTTACTAATTCACTGTATGTGACATTTCACCATTAATTCCCCCTAATGACCTAATCTGGGGGAAACAAATATACAATTTTTCTATGTGACATTTCATCACTTCCCCCTAATGACCTAACTTGGGGGAAACAAGTGATTAAAATATTTCCATACGATCATTCACCAATTTCTATCGATCCCCCCTAATGACCTAACCTGGGGGAAACTAGCGTAAAATCTCTCTACGAGTAACCAATCAATCAATCAATCAATCAATTAACACATTCACATTTCTAATAATCAAAATCATATCATCAATCAATAAAAACAACACAATCGGCCTCCCAGATGACCTAACTTGGGAGTTACATGTGTTACTTTCCCAGATGACCTAACTTGGGAAGTTATTCTACATTTTGCGCTTGCTTCTAGATGACCTAACTTGGAAGCCATCATACATTTTTTGTGCTTGCTTCTAGATGACCTAACTTGGAAGCCATCATACATTTTGCGTTTGCTTCTAGATGACCTAACTTGGAAGCCATCACATTGTGGTGAAACCTGTGGAGTGGGGGAAAGAGTGCATTTCTTATACCACTCCTATATGGGTCAATTGTTTGATCAAAATTATTTGGATCCAAAAACCACAAATATTTGATCTGAGTCCATCTGCAGTGGCTAGATCTTGAGGATGTAGTTAGAGATTGGAGAATAACACATTTTTCTCCCTACACTCTTCCTCTAGCGTAGGACTCCAAAATCCTCCTTTCAATTACATGTGTTTGGGTTGGGAACTGATCACTCCCTACCCCATCTCATCATCATCATATGCATTCAACAATCATCAATCATAACAATCATCACTCTCATTTAGTGCACTTCATCATGACTATTACACTTTTTTATGTTGCATGGATCAACCCGTTGATCCATGGTTTGACACACTTATATGGTTCTTTTGGCACACTTTTACTACCACATCTTCATGTTCTACTACAACATGGGCTTCTCTGATTTCTCTCAGGTACACATCTATATCTACTTTATGTTACCGAGATTTCCACTCACCAACATAAAGTGGGGGAAAATGTAGTCACAAAATCACACACTTACTATTACATTTATACTGCCAAAACATGTTATTTTATATATGGATCTTGCGTAAGAAAAGTATTCACTAATGACCCATCCCCTAGTCCTGTCATCAATTAGTTGGTCATCATTGTCATTTGTCTTGCATAGTCATCAGTTATTTACACAGTTTTTGGTCGTCTCTCAGGGAGTCTCAGGTGTCGTTATTTGGTCATTTTTCATCTCTAGTCTTTGACTAGGGTGCCTAGGGTAGTACTGGGGCACCCATGGGTGCCCCGATCCTTAATTTTAGGCACCCTGGTCCCGACAACACTTAGATCTAATTTATCTATTTGAGGTTGGTCTTTTTCATTTTCCCTCTCTTTCCCCTAGGTACTAGTCGGCATGTCGGGTCATTAGTGTCAAAATTTGAGCAAGAGATCCCTATATAAACATAACATACTCACTATCTTATGGGCGAACTATCTACCATCAAGGGCTAGCTATCTACTAAGGCAAGGGACTACATTTGGGCATCATTGCATCACACACACTACATAGGAAGGGTTGTATTCATTCTATTCCATCCACCATTTGCATTTTACATCTAGCTATTGCCCCTATCTCTGCGTCATTGGTGCTAGGGCACCCTAGGCACACAATTGCACACACAAGCACACAGAACTACATTGGGTCTGGAATGTAGTGCAACACTTAGTTGTAAGTCCACCATTGTGGTAGCTAAGGTCAGTCTGACCCCTTCATATGCATCTTTATTTTTTAGGAATTTGATGCTTTGTAACCCCAGTCCTCCTCCAAGAACCCCAGTTTGGGAAAATCACCATCTTTTACAATTTTTTGGGTTGTTCCTTCACACAGTTCTTCATCCGCACATCATTTTGTTTAGTCCCGACACACAATGAGGTAAGTTATTTTTAGGTTAGTACATTATCCCTCCTTATTTCCATTATTTCATTTCATTTAAATATCAAAATATATTGGCTCATGATCTGGTGATTTTCACAGGATGATCACAAACCTCAGGGATGGTTTTGCAAACGGTTGACCACAAACCGAGAATGGTGGTTTTGCAATTTGGTTTACCACAAAACCACAAAGTGATGGTTTATGCGAATGGATTACCAACAACCAAGAATGGTGGTTTTGCTATTGGTTTACCACAAACCACAAATGAAGGTTTTCAAGTGGTTTACCTACAACCACATCATGATGTGCCAAGTACTATCATCGGTCCTCATCACATTTCACTGTAGGGAATAACATAGGAAATTCTGCTGACATCTGTTGCTCATACATACATAGAAAAAACTGACATACTGGAAATGGAACATTGGAATGATGTTCCCCCCTCAATGTGTAATTTCCACTTATTGAAAACAAGATTACTGCAAACTGAGGCACACCACACTGGAAGCACTAAAATCAAACTACACACACACACCTGTCACCAAAGCTGATATGCAGCCTCGTCGTTGGCAACTGACGAGAGGTCGCTGAATGACCTCCAACCTCCAATGCCTCCTGCCTCCGGTGTCATGCTGCTAACTCAGCAAGATGTGAAAATGAAGCACATTTGTTTCCACATTGATCTTATTCTTTTCTTTCCTCCTGCAATGTGAAACACTTTAATTTTCAGACGTCAGGTAACACAGAAAATGCGTCCATGAGGCAAAAAAATAAATTATTTTAAAGATTTTTTTAACTTTTACGACATTTAACTTCGACATGACAAAATGCTTTGACCAAATAAAAAACAACTTTTTATAATGACCTTTTGACCTACTATTTGAACCAAAATAGGACTCAATTAATTGACATGGATTGTCACTTGATGACATGACATATAATGAAACAAATAACTTTTAAGGAATACCATGACTCTGAAAAGCTAACATGATACCTAATATTTGAAACCACACAATTTTGACTTTAGACTTTTAATAATACGAGACCAACAAATAACATATTACAAGGCTACTGACTCGACTTAGATAACATTGAAAAACTTTGATCGACAATAAGACAATATGAGCCAACCACTTAAAGCGACAATTAAAAATTAGACTATGGCTCATGACTTACAACTAAAGAGTGAAACTTTGTAACACTAATATTAAACTCCCATGACAACTCTAACAAGTCTAACAACGTATCATTAAAGCATGAGTTCTTCATTTATGGGATCAAAAAGCATACAAATTTATATATGAATTAGAGAACATGTGAGTGCAACATGATATTTATTTTCCACCTTTTTCACATGTAGTTCTTATTTTAGAGTGTTGTTGGATAATTAAATGAAGGACGCATTTGGAGACTGATCCAGAACAAATCAATTTTGTCTAGACTTGAATTCTTGTGTCAAACTCGAAGTGTGTGGGAGCAAGCCAAGATTGGGCCAATCAGGCGTATGAGTTAATATAAGGCAGTTGGATTTCTAGGAAAAGGATGATTTGAAGCATATATGGATGTGTTGTGGCTAGTTGTGCTAAATGGAAATCTAAGCATTCACACAAAATCCACAACCGTTGATCAACATCTTCTTTCCAACTTGAACTTAGATCAAAACTAGATGCATAGAGACATCCCTGGATGAGAAGTGAATTGTGTCCAGATATATCAATGAAAGCATAATTTCTATTTTTAGACTAGGCTGTACATAAACTGTGACCACAAGAAGCCATCCCACCTAAACATGAATACACTAATTGTTAAAACTTTCTAATCAGACAAAAGTAACAGAAGATTGATTAGAAGTGCAAGAGACTACATAATAAAATATGGCACTGAAATATATGACATGCATATTTGTATGACTACACATTAAAAAGAAACTCTACTAAGAAATACTCTACATAATTTGGGCAACATATAATTAACAGAGTTGCCTCTCCAAATTAATTATGCTTCCATCAACGAATCCTCGCTATGATACTAAATCTAGAGCTAGATTCAAACCGTCATGGGAAAATAACACAATAATGCTCTCACAAGATAATGATAATTCTCTTATATTTTCAATTACATATGTGTACATATATATAGGAGAGGAATTCCTATTATTAAGGAATCTCCTAAAACCACTCAATCCTACAATATCTCGTATATTCACGAGTTAGCTCAACAACAATACTCACTTACAATATAATAGTAAACTCCTATATTTGAACTATTGTTATATTGTTATTAAACACAACAATATTACAACAAACATATATAACTAAGTTATATTTTACCCTATGGTAAATCACCCACAATCATGTGAACATTAATTTTCCTAACATTCCACCCCTTGATGTTTACATGGTAAAAAATATCTCATTCTTTGATTGTAGTGTGCCACCTTTTTGTGCTCATGATCAACACCTCAACTGTGTAACATCGACATGCACAAAACTCACACATGTGCCAACGTACATTTCTTCCTCCACTGATGGTTTTCTCCGGCTTCTACCAACAACCTTACCCAATTGGTTTTGTAGGTGTACCTATAACCTTTCACTCTTGGTTTTACAGGTTCACCAAAATCCTTACACAATTGGTTTTACAGGTTCACCAAAATGTTAGGAAATTATAGTGCTCACATTATTGGGAAATAAATATGGGTCATAAATAGTATTAGGGAAATATTATTGTTGTGAGTTGTTTTAAAAGCTTATGTATATAGGAGTTTGTGGAGAGAATTGTGGGGTAAGTTGTTCAGAGAAGCTCCTTGTTTATAGGAGCACTTATACCTATATAATTGTATATCTTTCTCTAGTTGATTCATGTGGAATAAAACAAATCTCATTTCCCCTGTGCAAATCTACTTGTTCAAATTCATTTGGCATCAGAGTGATTTTCCTCTACCTGTGATGGACCAATCGAACCACCAGGGGCAACTATATTGTGTATCGCCCCTTGTGAATGAAGAGATTATAATATTCTTGATGTTACCTTACAATAGTGTAGAATTTAAAGCATTTGGATCCGACCCTATGCTAAGGAGAACGTGTTGTGTTTGTTGCCAAGACCTGAACGTGCACGTTATATATACGCAGTCCTAAATCCTTCTACGTAGTAGCCTGACAGAGGGATCTGACATCCAACAAGCACATGTGCTAAGTGGCATATGTTGAAGTGAAGAAGGAGGCTAAGGAAAATTCAAAGGCTTCATTAAATATGCCAACTTGATCAATCAGCTGCGTGTGGATATGGCGTCGTACATTCAAATCAAAGCATATGAATTCTCATGTTTACTCCGCTGAAGTTATGATTGGGTTAAAATAAAGGTAGATGCACAAGACATTTGTTTGCAGTTGTCGAATTTTTCTTTTTTCTGGTTTGCAAGCTGCATGGTTTGGTATTGGGACGGGTTCATTTTTTGTTCGCTACTCGTGATCAACTCAAGATTGAAAAATCTGCAGACGTGTGCTTATAATTTGATTTAAATTTAAATCTATGAAATATTTGTGCTTAGCGGCTAGCTCTTACCACATGTTGCATTGGCAGTTCTCATATTTTTTAGCAAGCTGGAGGTGTTAGAATTAGATCATTGTTCAAAACACGTGACAAATTCTGAATCCATGTTAATATTCCAGGTCAATGTCATAGTATTTCATAGTTTTTAAAATTGTTTGTTGGTGAATACTTTTTTTATTTTTATTTTTCTTTAGAAGTCCTTAACAAGTTTATAGAATTTTTTGTTTTAATTTTCTAGTTTGTTGAGTCATTGTAATAGTGATAAATTTTTTCCAACTTAGATTAATGACAAGACTATTTGTAGAGTGTCTTAAATATAAGACAATCGATGGTTGTAGGTGATTGTTTACATAATAAAAATCTTTGAGTGTCAAGTGTTGTAAAATTAGTATGTTTTGTCATTATATTAACTTAGCATATTATCCCAAATTGGCCTTTTCCCAGAAATCCGACTACCTAATATTATCCTAGAAATTGACGATCAACAATACATAATAGTGAAATTGAAAGTAATGCCAAAACCAAATAAAGGACTATCTAAAATGAACTATACCCACCAATGCGTACCTAATAGTATCGATGGTCCTGCCATGGACAAGCGTAATCCATGCTGTTAGAACCTTGGAGAAGCAAAATTGAAAGGAAACACTAGAGGAACATCAGTAGAATAAGACATAAATCACCTAGCTATGGGCCCATGGGATGGATGTCATGGATTTAGAATTTGGAGATATATGGTGTTATAGAGGTAAAATCCAAGTAGTGGGTAACAATGTTGAAAAGCGTAAAAAACTGTGTGGTAGAAGCTATAAAGAGAAAATTTCATAAAACCCACACGTGTACATATGGATGATTAGCCCAATGGGCAAGATAGCAACATTGAAAAGCGTAAAAATCCATGAGGTAGATGCTATAAGAGTAAGAGAAACACATTATATCCAAGAAATACTATGATCCTAAGTAAGGATGAACAAGACCCTGACGCTCCCATAGGAAAGGCCAGGGAGAATTGAAACCAAGGTTGTAGCTGTCAATTAAGAGAAGGAAGGTTAATGAAGTAATAAATTCGAGAAGGAGAAGAAAGAGAGGGTAACTAAGTACCATAACTCTCAAGCTCCTTTAAGAGTGAAATGTTTTGAGAAATTGGGCATTTGTTGGTTCTTCGAAGATATGGCCTTCATTGGTTTGAAGGAAATATGAATTAGGTCTGATGATATATTTGATGAGGTAAGGACCCCAACATTTATGAGCATATTTTCCTTCTTCGTCATGAGTGTAGTCAAGTTTAAGGATGAGGTCACCCATGTTAAAAGTACATACACAAACAATCTTGTTGTGTTGCACAATCATGTATTTCTTTTGTTTTTTATTACAAGTATAAACATGATCACGTCATTCTTCAAGTATGTCAAGTTCATGAAGGCGTGCCTCACAAATTTCTTCATCTAGAATTATGAAATGGAGAGATACGAAGAAAAAGGAGTTCCAATTTGAGTGGAATGATAGCTTTGACTCCGTAGATAAGTGAGAAAGGCGTTGCCCTAGTGGTAATGTAGACATTGGTGTGATATTCCCATAATGTAGGATATAGTTTGGTATGCTAGTTTGTACGAGATTCATGAATTATTTTTTGAAGGATCTTATTAATGATTTCATTTGTAGATTCAACTTGGCCATTACATTAAGGATGGTAGGGTGTTGATAATTGATGCTTGATCTTGAATTTAGCACAAATTTGCCTCATTTCTTTGCATTTTAAACTACCGCCATTATCATATTGTTGAGGGAAAATTTGGCAGTGGTGAGTCCAAAAATGTTGGTGACGGGCATGGCTTCAACCCACTTGGTAAAATATTATGTGGTAGTAATGATGAAGACATGGCCATCGTGAGATCGTGGGAGCTTTCAGATGTAATCCAATCCCCATATACTGAAGGGCCAAGGAGTGGCAATGGATTGCAGCTCATCTGGAGAGGAATGGATTAGATCATCATGATATTGACAAGGCTTGCAATTTTTGGTAAAGACATGAGTGTCATATTCTAGGGTAGGCTAACAATAACCTTTACATAAGCATTTACGAGTAGTATCATGATTGCTACAATGGCCACCACAAGTGCCCCCATGCACTTATTCCAAAACAAGGGGAACCTCATCCTTATTAATACATCAGAGTAGGGTGCCTTTGAAGTTTTAGTAGTATAGGACATCATCTTTGAACACATACTTGAGAGCCTTTTGCGTATGCACAATCGTGCTCATGAGTCTGTGCCCTCTGGGTAGGTTTGATGTTGGATGAATTGATGAATGTTTTCATACCAAGGATTAGTGATAGGGATGTTTGATTTAATTTGGAAGACATCTTGGAAACTTTTATGATGTGAGGTAGCGGGAGATTGGTGAATTTGTACTAAGGGTGTAGCTTCGTGAGAATTAGAATGTGGCTGAAATTGTTTGGAAGCTATGGCTAAGGAATCAACCAAACAATTATGCTCATGAAGGATTGATTCGATGGTAAAAAATGTAAATTGTGGCTTTAGCTCTTGAAAAAATTCATAATAATCTTTAATATTTTAACTATGACATTGATATGCACCACTAACATGTTGACACACTAATTGAGAATCAACCATGGCATAGAGATAAGAAATATTCTTATTTAGAGCATCTTACATGCCAAGGATAAGAGCTTCATATTCAACCATGTTGTCGGTATCCTTGAATTCTACTTGATAGGAAAGGGGGAAGGTTTGGTTAGAAGGATCAGAGAGAACATATCCTACACCAACTCTTTGAAGAAATTTTGCCCCATCAAAGTGCAACAACCATGTTTCCTCGTGTAAATCAATGATAATTTTTTCTTCAATGATCTTGGGGTTTGGTTTAGGTTTAGGAAGGGGAGGTGCTTTGTTATTGGCTTCAAAGGACTATGCCTCAAGACCAGCCATGAAGCTAAAGAAGTAGTATTTAATAGAGATGTTGATGTCAATGACCTAAATGTGGATGATATTCTCGTTAGGTAATACTTCATGAATGGGTTGAGGAGAAAGGATGGGAGAAGTGGCCAATTGCTCAACAATAACTTGGCCTTTTACTGCTCAGTGGGTGATTATGCAGATGTCAAACTACATAAGGATAGTCATGAAATTTCCAATTCGTTCTATTAGAAGGATGTCATTCGATATTAAGTGTTGTAAAGGATCTGTGTGAATGATGACATAAGTAGTTTGGTAAAGCATATGAAGGCGTAGTTTTATAACGTCATAGTAAATGGATAGGCAAGTCCACTCGATGGAAGTATATCACATCTCGTAATCTAATAGGTATTGAGTAACATAGTAAATGGAGTTCTCATTTCCTTTTTCATCTTCCTAAGCTACAATTTCCCCAATAGACACCAGAGTGGAAGAGGTGTAAAGCAAAAAAGATCGATCAAGAAAAGGAGGTTGTAGTGTTGGTAATGAGGACAATGATTATTTCATATTATTTAAAGCTTACTGACACTCCTTGGTCAGCCTGACATCACTGCTCACTCATTTTGTATACCTGTAAACATAAATTATATAATTTGGGTACTAACAAACATAGAACAAATTATTCCAATGATAGTGATGTGTTAAAAAATACGACAAGTATGTTTCCATATTTATTGGTGTAATATTTGTACTAATGTTAGTACTAAGTAAATTTGACATTGTAAGGAAATGTGGATACTTCAAAGTTATGTTTCCATATTTATAAGTGTGATATCTATACTAATGTTAATACTAAGTAAATTTGACATTGTAAGGAGATGCGGATACTTCAAAGTTAACAAATTCACCATTAAATTATAGGGTAGAAAAATTACAACTAGCAAAAAGAATAAAGCTTAAAACACAATTGCAAACATTAGGAATGTATACCACATGTAACACAAATAGAAAGCATGAATTTTATTACCAATAAAATCTTGCCTTAATATGTAATGTATATTAAATTTCAAATGATCTGGATATTTATATTACAAAAGAAATTACTCTGCCCATTGTAGAATCAAAAATGCCAGAGAAACATTTACAAAATTGAGATTTCAGTGTTGCTTAAAGGTTTAGAAGGAAAACATGTGTACTTCGCCACCTTATAAGCATTGAAGAGATATATATATATTCTCCCCCTGCACTAACATAAATGCAAAACAATGGATAACGTTGAGTGGTACACTTATAAGGGGAATAACATGAAGCGGAGATGCCATCTCATAAGACAATTGAAAAGTGTCACGTCGTTGCCCAATGACAACCACATTCTCCCTCTGCTTGAAATGGCTTGCTCATTTTGCATACCCGCAAACATAAATTTTCCAATGATGGTAGTGTGTTAACAATACAATTATGCTTCCATATTTATTGGTGTAATATTTGTACTAATGTTAGAACTAAAAAAATTTGACATTGCAAGGAAATGTGGATACTTCAAAGGTATGTTTCAATATTTATAGGTGTAATATATGTACTAATGTTAGTACTAAGTTGATTTGACATTGAAAGGAGATTCACTACTTCAAAGGTATGTATATTTCCATATTTATAGGTGTAACATCTGTACTAATGTTAGTGCTAAATAAATTTGACATTGTGACAAGATGCAGATACTTCAAAGGTGTTGAATTTTTAAGTCTCCTTCCAAGTTCCAATAATGTCATGGAGTATGGGCAGAGTATGTGATGAATGGCTCATAGAGGTTTAGTGGTTGGTTGTTAAGTGTTTGACCAAATGACCGAACGAAACCTCCTCATAGAATATTGTAATTGCAGCTTATGGAAGATGTGAGCATCCCCATGAAGCATTGACAATGTTTAACCAAATGCAACCAATAGGTGTCCAACCTAAAAATTCACCTTTGGTAGCAAACTCCCAGCTGCGCCAAAATAGGAGACTTAACATGGTAGTTTGGAGACGCAAGACAAGTTCTTGGGCAACATCCTTGAAGAATTCAACCTCCTTAAGTGGGATTTATTACGTAAATTTGTTCAAAACTCCTTTAAGGATGAGTATGACCGTTGGAGGCAAATTTTTGGTACAAGAAATTTAGTAAAGAATCCAACTGATAAGAAGAAGTCAAGTTTGACCCATATACACCAAAAAATTCCTATTTTCTAACAATTTTAGACCAAGTCAGTTGCAAGAATATGACATGTTTTCCTCCACTACGCTTAAACAACTACTCAACCCACATGGATCAAGTCTAAGACATTCAAAGGAGTTGAATGCATCCCTAGATCATAGGCAGAAATTTTGAATTCAATTATTCTTCTATATCATCAACTGATACTTTAATATAGGATGGTAAAAAACTGGCTAGAAGGAGCCATCTACTTTGGTGCAACAAAATTTTTCTGTTTTGAAGATTGTACATAGGCTTTAGCCTTGACATTACTAAAGAACTAATGTTGGATCGTTGCTTATGGACATCAAATTTTCTCTTGTAATATTGTCCAATCCTCCTCACCTTCATGCAAAAGTATATCACTTTATTTTACAGATTATATGTTGAGTATAATAAGGTTTGTGCAGAATTAGCTGTGGATTCTCACCATTTGAGTCTTGTCAAGATAAGATAAGATAATTATATTAATGTCCAACGAATGACCGCAAAGGTAGGTCAATGGGACTAAATAGTACAATGCCAAAAGAACCAGCAGGGAGACCCGAAAGGGTTGATGGGTGTCGTTATTCCCTTTATTTAATCAACTTCTTGTTGATGTCATATCAAACCAAGGGTGTGTCTAAAGCTATATGCAACAAGAGTAATTTTATTGCTCTAGTAGTTGAATGTTGTTATTTTTGTATTTTCTACGAGATCTCTTCAATTTCTTAAGGACTTCTTGGTAAAACCTTATTTAAATCAAACTATGAAAACTTGCTGAAAGTAAACACACTGAAAGCTTTGCCGAAAGGAAACACACTATGCAAAATGGAAACACACTTGCTTATGAAACTAAACACACTTGCTGTTGGAAATAAACACACTTAATTCAGAATGCTTGAAAACAATTGCAAGAAATATAAGAATCTATCTAAACACTTGCAGGAACAAATATACAAAAGAGTCTAACTGAAAGAATTAAAACAATACAAAATCAACAAATCTAAGATATTTGCTGAAGAAATATAAATACCAAATAAATGAATATCCTGTCCTTGGGGGAGTGGGTCCTTGCTCCTTCTCAAATCAGGATTTAACAACTCAGAATTCTCTCAAATAGGAATGGCTATTTTATTGATAAAACATTCGGTATTACAAAAGGTACTAGATCTGAGTACTTAGTCTATATTTCTCTTCTCTGTTCTATTTCTATCTCATATCATATTCTATGTATTATCTATCTACTGCAGGTCTTCTTTTATATACATTTTACAATCACAGCTGTCTCAACGATTATGATGAAATCAAATCATGCCTAGAATAGATGTTGAGTTAGATTGCGGTTGATCAGATAGCTGTAGGATAAATCTCCCTGGATTTGTGTTCAGAAAGGTTCTCATCCTTTCTTGATTGAAAGGGTCATAAATGAAAATTCTCTGGATGTGGTTAGAATAGATAAATCCCATTAGTTCCAGAACTTCAGAGAAGTTCCAAAACCATATGAAATCGTTAAGGTTCAACACCATGAGAGTTCTGAAGCTATCCCTAGGAGTTCCAGAGCTAAGTCCGAAAATTCCAGAACTAAATACTGGAATTCCGGAACTAGATGATGACTGTGCGATGGAGTTATGAAACTAGCTTGGAAGTTCTAGAACTAAGATGTGTAGGAACAAATGCTACCAAAAACATACTGAACACTACTTGCTTCATTTCCTTGACTGATTAGACCTGATTTTTTACAAAACTGAATTTCAAACACACACTTCATCACGAATTCTAGAGATTTTAACATTAGAATCACAATCAATCAAAAGAAAAACAATTACATCCTAACTCATATCAGATCAACTAAAAGTCACACAATGCAATCAAACTTAATAAAAAGGAGAGTAAGATGAGATCATATATTATACATTAATCAGACATATTCTAGCCTCATCAAGGGTCATTCGAACAACAAGAAAGGAGAGAAGAGAAAGGAAGAAGGAGAAGAAAGGGCCATAATGGCAATAAGAGTGTAGATGGATGGAGCCAAAGAAGGGAACAACCCCATCTTCGACACTATCACCTAACATGTGAGGCCGACTGGAATTAGCTGGCAATATGTCTATGTCTTGTAGCTGAAACTGCGAAGAGTCAAGAATGTCGATGTCTAGGAGAAGGATGAGCAAAACAAGCCCTTTGTTTTCTCCTGGTTGACTATGATCCATGGGGGGGACTCTAACCGAGTGCGGTCATGAAAGCCTCTGAACTAGGAGGTGGCACCCCAGGTCATGATGGATCTAGTTTGGGAATCCATACTAGAGTCAAGGTGCCTCTTGACACCCCTCTCATGTGGGAGCAACATAAAAAAAGATGTGATTTATCAAGTAGCAACATGTCTGGTGGGGACTAAAGGGTCTCATTCTGAAGCCTGAGAGCCTCCTGTAAATAGAGAGTAAGACACCGCTGATCGTAATACTTGAAGAAATATATAAATGACTGATGCTACTGGAATAGGCAATGGAATATCCCTCTGATCTCAAAGTAAGTGGGGTACCTGAAAATGAAGTGCTTGTTCATTTCGACCACCTGGAGAGAACAAATATGGAAAATCCTCTTCGAGTGGTCCAGCTGGTGGTCCTCCACCTGAAGTCTATGAGAGCCCAATCTGAACTAACCTAGGGATATGCAGAGTGCCTGCAACCAATGTCAAGAGATATACGTAGGCTGACTAATAAGTCCATCATTAACCTCAAGGAAATGTACAACATAGAAATCCATCTTAGGGTGTAATCCATCCGGAGGGCTGATCCAAGTGTGCTGGATGAACTTTTTGTAAATGTCATCTTTGATAATTTTGTGTAGATCTTGCTTACTCAATAGGAGATGGGCAAGAGCATCCAGGGAGTATCTATTGGTGGGAGGCAGACTATCTGAATCCCGAAAGATCCCAGAAGACTTGAGATTCTAACTAACTAGCAACATGAATGACCAGTGTGTTCAAAAAGAGAAATAGGCTCAGAGGAATGGTAGGTGAGGTAGAGATACTTATCCCTACCTACAAAAGAATCTGAAAGTCTGCGGATGTGATGCAAAAGTGAAACAAGACCAAATATAGTCTCCAGTCTAAAGGGGCAAGCCCTAAACTCATCCAAGAGGATATTGTGTGGAATTGTCTTTTTGTACATGATGATGCCTTTGAGCATGATGATTTAGACTTACTCAATAGTAACCCAATAAGAATTAAGTATGGATGGTGGGAGGTGGTCCATTTGAATCCCGAAAGAGCCCAAAAGATGTGATACTCTGACATACTAGCAATGGGAATGACCACTGTGGTTAGAAACAGAAATAGCCTTAGAGGAATGGTAGGCGAGGTAGAGATACCTATCCCTACCTATAGAAGAATTTGAAAGTCCTTGAATGTGATGCAAAAGTGAAATAAGACCAAATATAGTCTCTAGTCAAAACGAGAGAGCCCCGAACTTAGCCAAGAGGATATGTTTTAGAACTATCTATGTGCACCTAATGATGCATCTGAGCATGAGAATCTAGACTCGTTCAACAGTAGACCAATCAGGAATCAAACATGGATGTCCCCCAAGCCTTGGTGCCATAGAGAATTGTGGGCCTCACAAGAGAATCCGAGAGACATCTTCGACAAGATGTCTTGGAAGTGGTGGCGGAAGCACTGTCTCTCCAAGATTTCCAAAGAGCCATACCCGTTGTTGACACAGGGCTGAAGAGTAGGTCAAAGACTGAAATGGGGCCCTGTAAATGAAACTCCTAGGTAAGTGTAGGAGCTAGTGATCTCAATCTCTTCCCCTTTATAAAAGAAATGGAAGTAAGAAGTCTTCAACCCATTGGAGATCACGACCTTGATTTTACCAAGGTTAACTGTCAACTATCTTTGGTCACAAAAGAGGGCTAAGGAGTCCAACTGCCTCTGAAGTATCTCCACAGAAGAGGAAAGGAGGTCTACATCATCTGTGAAAAGGAGAATGTAGATCAACACTTGATGAAGAAGGAAAGCATCCCCCTCCAGGATATGGTCCTTGAGAAATTCCTCCAATTCATCAATATAAATACCAAACAAGGTAGGCGAGTGGGGGCAACCATGTTTAACCCTGATGGTGCTCTTGAGGAAATCTGAAAAACTGGCAGCAGTGTGAAGGCAACCCATAACCTCCTCATATAGGCACATAATGACAATAAGAAGATGTTTAAAAATATCGATGTCTCTAAGTCTACAAAAAATAGCTTCTTGTGGCATCGAGTCAAAGGCTTTTTGAAAATCCACAAAGCAACAGAAAACCCTAGAGGAGTGGTGGCGTGCCTCCTCAATAATGTCTCGAAGGGTGAGGATATGGTTGATGGTATGGTAAGCAAGATAGAACCCCACCTACCCCCTAGCTTTGAAATGGTACTACTCCAAAAACTCTGAAAGCCACATGTGGAGGACCGTGGCATAAAGCTTGGAGAACGTGTGGTCCACCATGATCGTCTTGTAGTTTTTCAGGTCAGAAGTGGGACCCAACTTGTGGATGGGGTGAATGATATGGTAGGACCATGAGTTCGGAAAACCTGTACAAACCACCTAATTGAAGATATCCACAAGATAGCTATTTAGAATGTCCAAACCATGCTTGAAGAATTCTGCCTGGAAGCCCTCCTCATTAACAACCCTGCTGTTATTCATGGCTAAAATGGCTTTCTTCACATTCATGTAAGTAAAGATATGACAGGTAGAGGGAGGGGACACAACCTGGATTTGAGGCGGATCAAGGATGTCGTAAAGGGTGGAATTATGAATAAACACGGAGCTAGGATGTAAGTATCGGGGTAAAGAGGAATGACGGGGAAGCATGGCAGGCTAGAAATGTTTAGGGGAGTGTATAAGGGATGCACGAAGCTCAAGGTGATGATGAGAGATAAAGGTGAATTTTTGTCCCTCCTAATGTTGTGTTAGACTTCTTACCTTCATGTAAAGTACTTATGCAAGTTGAAGATCGTGTAAAAATTTTATGAGTTTTGAAATTCACCTTATGATGATTAAAGTAAGTTGAGGAGTTATCTAAGCTTTGGTGCATCACCGTTTGTGATTTTCAATTTACCTCTATCCTCTTTTCCATGACAAGGAGTTTAGTATCACCTGTAAATAAGTCTTTCTAGTGGTGTTTTTAGGTTTACAAGCTGATCTTGCATCAAGAGCACTTAGTTTAGGTAGGAGTTTGCCTTCTCCAGAGGTTCTTCCCTAGGAGTTGAGGTCCCACACCTTGGGGATGTTCCCATTGTTACACTGAATCAAATTACTGAGTAAGCAGGTGCAAGATTCACGTGACAATAGTTTTTTGGCATGCCCGGTAGGATCCTCATTTCCATCAACTCAAGAGCTCCAACTTATAAAGTTGGTGTTATTCTTATCAAATTACAGTTTTGAAGACATTCTACAAGCACCTAACAGCTCCACAAGTTCATGGTTTCAAATTAGTCCTATCTTTTCGTGCTAAGAGTAGAGACGAGAACTTATTTAAGAGGTAATAATTATTAGTTTGTTAAATTATTTGACTCCACCAAGAAGAATAACCGGAAGGTCTTGGTCACCTTATTCAAGAACCCATCCCACACCTCCTTTTGGTCATATCCCTTACATGGCTCAAAGGAACCAGATATTTTTCACCTTCGATGTTGGCAGCCCTCTTGCCCTTTCTCAATGTGATGAAATTATAGTAGCAGCCCTGAAAAACATACCTCATTTTAATGGTGAAAAACCACTACTCCCATAGAACATATTCAAGACATCACTAATATATACTCAGTTCATAACATTGTAGAGGACAATGTACCTGTTAGGCTCCTTACCACTTCAATGGTATAGGGGGTTGCCGCCCAATTTAATACATAACTGGGATGAACTATGGGAATGGATTTGCAAACCATTTGGGGATAAAAGTGGTGATCTATCTCTAATGGAGCAACTTACCACTATTAAAAGAGCCCCTTATGAATTCATGGCAGACTTCAATTTCAGGTACTAGAAAACCTGGGATAGGATTACACCTTTGGTCAAGCCTTCTCCAAACACTAAATTTTAGTATAATTTAAAAGCTCTGCAGAGTGATGTGGTTGTTATGATTCAGTCCATGAGGGATTTTATACTACTTGTTGCTTATAACCCCCAATACCTCTCTTTCATGAGCCTCCACTTAATTAGCACACCTTGTGATGTAGGTAATTCCAACCTACAATTCATACACATCCCAAAATCAGGTTATTAACATCACAAGACAGGTTATTAAATCCCATAATTCTTGACAAACTTTGGTTGAAGTTTCCAACTAAGTTCAACATGTTCTCATGAATTTTTTAGGTTCCCGACTACTCCATATACTTTGTTTTCAACTTAAATTCTTAATCTCAGCCAATACAATGACAATCTTCTACTAGCTTCAACCTTTTTAATATCTCACTCCATCTTAATGCTCAACTGATATGGCTCTGTATTCATGTCTTACGACTAAAGGCTAAGTCACAGGGTTCGGCAATTTTAGGACACAAAATTCGAAAATCACCAAACTTTTGTGGTGTGGAATGAAATTCGCGAATAATCGTGAGTATTCGGTGGCAGATTATATTGAATGGAGGAATGAGTGATGTCTCTCAGCGGGAGACTAAAACAGAGCAGGAGGGAAAAGTAGTGCGGGAGGCAGAGCATGTGGATGAGGAGCCACCGCCAATGTGCTTATTTCCTTATTTCACCCGAGCCCGTAAATAGTCGAGAGTTAGTTTTAGGTTGCAGACCTTTATTCTTTTAGATGTAGGTTTCTTTTTTTATATTTTATTAGTTTTTTAAATTAAATTTTTAAAATATTTTATTTTAATTTTTTTTTTATTTTGTTATTTATTTTAGGTAGTCGGGACTTAGTTTAGGTTCTAGACTTCTATTACTTTAGATTTCTTTTTTTTTAATTTTTAGTTTTATTTTTTTAATAGATTCTTTTTATTAATTTCTTTAGATATTTTATTTTATTAAAAATTAATTAATTATTTTTTATTTTTTTATGAAGTGTTAATATGAAATTTTTAAATATTGACGTTTTAAATTTTAATATTTCAAATCCTTAGATTTAGCATTTAATATTATAAATTTAAAAATATTTAAAAATTAAATAATATAAAATATAAATATTATATTTGAAACTCAAAATATTTCAAATTTAAAATATAGAAAATATTAAATAAATTTATTTGCAAAATATATTATTTTTTAAATTTAAATTTAATATTTTATTAATCGAATTTAATTACAATTTTTTTCCGATATTTTTCATTTTCAAATTTTATCTTAGCCGAACTTGAACTCGAACATGAACCTTGTGACTTAGATAATATGTTTTGTAATAGTCTTCTTTCTTTGCCTTCCTCACTAGTACCTCTGCTAAATAAGTTCTTTAGATCTTATGCTTCCCCATAGACCTTTCAACTCCCTCTCAATGCTTCCATGATTGTCACACAACCTCATAATCACAAATTAGTACAAATTTCATAGATCCATTACTTTATCAAGACTGAATGAGTTTCAAACCCCTCATAGGGCTATTAGGCCTAAATTGCATCTTAAGGGCTTGGATCCACCTTTGGGCTAGATAACCATCTCTAACACCTTTAAAGGTTTCTTGTCGCCTTATTCATGCTAACCTAGTAGTTTCAAGTCTTTACTTGGCCAAACACAATCTCGAACACGAACCTTGTGACTTAAACAATAGGTTTTGTAACAGTCTTCTTTCTTTGCCTTCCTCACTGGAACCTCTGCTAGACAAGTTATTTAGATCTTATGCTAACCTATAGGCCTTTCAACTCCCTCTCAATGCTTTCATGACTGTTACACAATTTCATAATCACAAATCAATACAACTTTCATCTTATAGATCCATTACTTTATCAAGACCGAATGGGTTTCAAACCCCTCATAGGGATATTAGGCCTAAATTGCATCTTAAGGGCTTGGATCCAACTTTTGGATAGATAACCTTATCTAATACCTTAAAAGGTTTGTTTTCACCTTATTCATGCTAACTTAGTAGTTTCAGATCTTTACTTGGCTTGCATGATCAAGAGAACACCCCTTATAGGGTTATTAGGCCTAAATTGCATCTTAAGGGCTTGGATCCACATTTAGGCTAGATAATCTTCTCTAACACCTTAAAAGGTTTGTTTTCACCTTATTCATGCTAACTTAGTAGTTTCAAGTCTTTACTTGGCTTGCAAGATCAAGTGAACACAAAAAATTACTTAAAATTAACTTCCAATTAGGTCTCTTTACATCCCTGACATGCACACTCATCATTAATTGCATTTGTACGGTCCCAAAACTTCAAAAAAGTGCAAAATATGTTGACACACATAAAAATACACCTTCATGACAAATTTCATGAACTTTGGCTGGAGAAATCAAAATTTATCCACATTTTATTGTTGAAATCCAAGACAAGGTTTTTACCAGGCCGAGAGAGGAAAAAATTGCATAACTTGAGTAAATCAGGGTTTCATCACCTCGTTCTAAAACCAGAAGTTATTTTTTCCATACTCTAACTTTTAGTTTTAGACACATAAGGTTGATCATCTATGAATTTTCCCAGATCATAAGGTTTGCTCAAAAACTGTGTTCTAAAACTAGTAAAGAATAAGGGGTAATGAACTGAGGTTCCTCATATTACCTTAGCAAAACATAATATTTTGACCTGAAACTTTGTCCACACTTCACTTAGGCACAATTCCACATAATCCCAAAGTTTATTCATTTTTGTACAGAGGAATCTTATTTTATGCTCATAATCCTAGCTCTAGGGCTTCTCAGGACAACAAGCAGGCTATTTGTAAATAATTTTGTTTAGAGGCTTAAATTTTCTTTCCATCACTCCACATTGAACACGTAGGTAGTCCTATAACCCATCTACACTTTCACAAAAGGCACTCTGTCATAACCATGATCAATTTTCTCAAAAACATAAATTACCAGTCTTATAAGAATATATTGAGGTAAGCTTCTTTATTTCGTTTGCCAAACAATTGCATAACAACTTCAAAGCCTATCTAGATCCTTTATAACCCTAAATACATATATATTCAGATGTAACAAGAATTTTCAAGCTCCCACCAAGATTCTTCAATCAATATTACACCATATAAAATTTGACAAGACAATGATCATACAAGAATAGGGTTCAAGAATCATTCAAATACTAACTTACAAGATTGAAACTGCAATCCACGAGATTTTCTCCATTCAACAACACTTAAACACAAATTACAAACATATATACATTCTTTCCATGTGTACAAAATCCTGTGAAGGATTTAATACCTACAAAATCCACTTTTCTAAGGCAGATTCATTTGGTGTGATTGCACAACATTGAGCTTTTCCCAAAGTGTTGGACTTGCAGATGGGAAAAGCTCTCCAGATTAAAGGTTGGTTCCTATTCCTCTGTTTAGGTGCATACGTGAAAACTTGCAGAGGGCCTATTCCTAAACCTAATCTAAGTTTTACCAAGGAGACAGGGATAAAAGGAATGCAAGAAATCAAACTAAGCTATAAGGTGATGCACCAAAGGAATGATGAACATTTGTTTTGCTGATAGACACAAACCAACAAAATGCATACAATAACCAAGCACAGATAACCAGATCTATAATGAAAGACCAGATGAAAGAAAAAGAGACAAGAAAGGATCTAAAATCGATCATAGACATGTTTTATTGCTCTGCAGATTGATACAATGCATTACAAATGGCCAGGAGGTAGGAAACGTATTACAATTCTGAACGGAGGTCTAATACTCCATGAGTTCCCTTTGCCAAGAAGAAAGGGGAGCCTGCAAAATAGAAGAATGTCCAACCCTTTACAATGAGTCCCGACCCTGTATTTATAGACTCAATCAGAGAGAAGAAAGAAAGAGAGAGAAGTGGGAAAAATAGGTCAAAGCTCAACCACTACTATTAATGTCTCCTACAAAATCTACCCCCAAATCTACCTTGACTGCATCAATCTCTGGTTCGGTGCCTCGAAGAAGGAGGAAATGATGGAGCAGATCGAATCTGATCTGGTTGTTGGGGCAGATGGATCCTGCATTAATGGCCCTGAAGATGTTTTCTCCATTTTCCTTTACCTAACCTCCCCAAACTTAAAGTTTCAGATCTCCATGGCATGGGTGAAGCCGAGATCTTTCCAACGGTGTCAGATTTGCAATATTTTGAGCCCTGAGTCGAAAGATATGCCCCTTCGAAGTTTGTATCGGGTCCGTACAAAAGGGTGGGAAAACTAGTTTGAAAAATGGGCCCCCTTTTTAATATGGGACACGTGGAGGGCTAGCGCTTGTCTGAAGGTGGCCTCTGTATTTTTCTCTTGGAATGGCGTGGGGCTGACACGTGGCTTCCTCCACCGGCCTGCTCAATTTCTTTGTTTCTCGGCTAAGTTCTTTGCTCGGCGGGGTCATATTCCTTGACCGGGGACATGCGGTGGTCTGGCGCTTGTTTGAGAACCCTTTCTCTGATTCACCCTTGAGTTAGCACCATTTGGACACTTGGCACTCTCTGCCGGCCTGCCACTATACATTGACTATTCAACCCGACTCTATTTTGTTCAAAGAGACTGGATGCGTGGAGGCTTTGTGCTCGCTGAAACTCCCGATCAAGATTTTTCCCTTGAAGGAGCGTCGAGTTGACACTTGGAAGCCTCCACAGGTTTGGACTTTTCAATGACCTTTACCTTACCTTTTCGGACCCTGGGCTATGTGGCGAACTGGTGCTTGTTTGAGCCTCCGCATTTGGATTCAACTTTGGAGATGCGCCGCTTGACACATGGCTCTCTCCACTAGTACTTCTATACTTAACCCTTTTTGAGGCCCGCCCTATCCACCTTTTGACCTCTGTTGACCATTTGCTACGTGGAGGGCTGGCGCGAGTTTGAGTCTTCCCCTTTGGCTCCCATCTTGGATTTGCGCCGAGCTGACACCTAACACCTTCCTGTCTAGCCGAAGACTTTTCAATGGCCACACAAATTTTGGGGCACTGGATGCGTGGAAGTGTGACACTCGTTTGAGATTCCTTTCTTGGACTCACCCTTGGAGAAGTGTCGTTCTGACACGTGGCTCTTTCCGCAACATCCTCCATACTTAGCCAATTTTTGGACTCATTCTGAATTGTTTTGAGCCCGAGGACTTCGGATCTTCACTGTTTCTTCCTTTAATTGCTCCTGGCTTCTTTGACACTGTTCCTCCTCCTCTGACCCTGTTGTTCTATTTTTGAGCCTACCTGAAACTTGTAGAATGGATTTAAGGCCCGGATCCACTCGACAGAGCCATCTTCTGGATTCTTCTACGTAGGGTTGTTTGACCTTCGCAGGCCCCGCCACTTCCATTATAGAGTCCCTCTGCAATCTGTTTACAGGATCTGAATGTGATTTCTCAGGTTCTTTCAGTGCGGGGTCATTCTGATCCAATATTTTTCCCGGGGGGAAAAATATGGATAACAATTTGGTGACTCACAGGGGTATCTGCCTGCTAGATGAAAAGACCAATTGCCTTGTCGTATCCATTGGGCATGGAGTCGAGAACGATGGTCTGATACTGATTCTACCTCTGATTCATGAGCCTGACTGTTTGCACTCTCAATCTTCATAAGAAATCTTGAAATGATGGTTTCTGAGAGTAGAAAATTGTTTTGACCCGGGGCTTCATCTGTTTCTGAATGAGCTGTACAAGAGCAACAAAACAACACGACAACTATATACAAAATTTGAAATCATACATGCTCCAAGTAGAACATGCAGAGTGTGCAAAGCACTTAGGAGAAAAGCAACCTAAACTACAACAAGACAATGTGCACAAGCACTTAGAGGAATGAGAAACTAAACCAATATATACAAGGTGAGAACTTCCCTTCTAGTAGCAGTGTTTAAGATAGATTCCATTCAATGGAACCTACAACTCTTCACCATCCAAGGTAGACAATTGAAAATCATTGCTACTTTTACATCCTGTGACCATGTAAGGGCCACTCCAAATGGCATCAAACTTAGAATTCCTTCCTGGTTTTCCCGATCTGCATCCCATTTCAAAACTAGGTCTCCCTCCTGGAAGGTCCTTGCTCTTGCCTTCTTGTCAAAGCATCTCTTGATTGAAGCCTGATCCTTCTCTATTGTTTGAAGTGCATGTTCTCTGGTCTCTTCCAATTCCATCAGCTCTGCATACCTGGCCTCCATTGGTTCAAACTCAGACACCTCCAGTTGCTTCATGAGTTCCAATGCTGGCAATTCAAGTGATATAGGCAACACTGCCTCTTTCCCATAGACAAGTTTGAATGGAGAGTTTCCTGTAGACCTCTTGGGTGTTGTCCTATCAGCCCATAAGGCTGATTTGAGTTTCGTGTGCCAGGTTCTCTGATTTTCATCCAGAGTTCTTCTGATAATCTTCAGCAGGTTCTTGTTTGTAGACTCTGCTTGGCCATTACCTGAGGGTAATAATTTGATGAAGTGCTTAGGTAAATCCCGTTCCTCACGGCCCATCCTGTGATTTTGGAACCTATGAATGCCAATGCATTGTCTGATATAATGGTGGCTGGCACTCTGAATCTGGTCACTATCCCTTCATAGAAATCTAATATGCTGGACTCATTAGCCTCTTTGAGTGCCACTGCCTCGGTCCACTTGGTAAAATAGTCTGTTACTGTCAGAATCCATTTGTGGCCTTGGCTCGAATTTGGATTGATGACCCCGATGAA
Source organism: Taxus chinensis (assembly GCA_019776745.2). Taxonomy (NCBI): domain Eukaryota; kingdom Viridiplantae; phylum Streptophyta; class Pinopsida; order Cupressales; family Taxaceae; genus Taxus; species Taxus chinensis. The sequence goes on from CM034157.1 coordinate 98,592,690, forward strand.
GTCCAATCCCCATTGCATGAATGGCTGATCTACTGAAATTGGATGCAATGGTAGTGCTGCTAGCTTTTCCTTGCCTCTGAAGAATGCACAGTTCTTGCACTTTTTGATCCATGCATAACAATCACTAAACACCCTGGGCCAATAATAACCCACCTTCATGATCTTAAGCACTGTCACTCATGGAGAAAAATGGCCTCCAGCTGCTTCATCATGGAACTCTTGTAACACTCTCTCAACTTGATTTGTCCCAATGCACCTTAACAGAATGCCATTGATGTCCCTTTTGAACAAGATGCCGTCAATAAGTACATATGGGATGGCCTGTAGTCTGAAATGTCTCCTTTTTGTTTTATTCATTTCTGGAGGACACATGCCTGTTTGAAGGAAGTGCACCATGTTCTGAGTCCAACAAGGAGTGGGCACATCCTCATTTTCTTCCTCTTGACTATCCTGTAGGACCAAAACAACTTCTTTTTCATCACTTGCTTCTTCTTGTTGACTCGAGGCCAGCTGTTCACACAATCCCTTCCCATGGACTAGCTTAGTGACCTTGATCTCAATGTCATACTCCATGACACGAGTGATCCACCCTGCACGCTTTTCATTCAGATCCTTGCTGAGAAGGAAGTCTTTAACCCCTGCATGGGAGACCAACAGTTGGATTTTGTTGTTTGAAACCAAATGCTTAAACTTCTTCAATCCTCTGATCACTGCCAGGACCTGCTTTTCGATGAAAGAGTACTTCACTTCATAATCTTCCAGACCCTGGCTGAAGAAAGCAATTGGTTGCTCTGTATCTTCTTTGTTCTGTTGTACTAGGATTGCAGAAATTGTGTCACTGCCACCAAAGGCATATAGTATGAAGTCCTTAGAAAAATATGGATTCACGAGAGTTGGGGCTTGTGATATAGCTTCTTTGATGGCCTCAAAACTTGCTTTTCCTTCAACTGTCCACCTAAATGCCAAACTCTTCTTCAACATCAACGTGATTGGCTTGACAAGGGTAAAAAGTTTGGTACAAACCTGTGGACAAAATTGATTTTTCCTAAGAAGCTTTGAAGAGCCTTCTTATGGCTTGGCAATGGCAATGCTCTTATTGCTTCAACTCTCTCTGGGTCAATTGCCAAACCTTCCTTTGACACAATGTGGCCTAGAAGCCTGCCCTCATGGGCCAAGAATATGCATTTTTTTGGGGTTCAATGATACCCCAAATCTTCTACACCTTTGAAACACCTGCCTTAGGTGAAAAAGGTGGTCTGCTGCATTTCTGGAGAACACAGTAATGTCATCCAGGTAGATCAGTACTATTTTGTTGATTAGCCCTTTGAATGCCATATCCATTGCCCTTTGGAAAGTGGCTCCGACATTAGACAATCCAAATGGCATTTTTCTGTAGGCATAGGTGCCCCATTTGGTGGTGAAAGCCATTTTGAACTGATCATCTTCTTTCACCATGATCTGGTTGTACCCTGAGTAGCCATCTAGGAGAGAGAATCTCTCTGATCCAGACACCACCTGCAAGATTTGCTCCATTGAGGGGAGTGGGTAGTGGTCTTTGAGGGAAGCTCTGTTCAAGTCACAAAAGTCAACACACAACCTAATCTCTCCATTCTTCTTCCTGACTGGGACCAAGTTTGTGACCCAGCTTGAGTGTTTGATTGGAAAAATGATACTTGCCTCTATCAGCTTGTTCAACTCTTTCTTCATCAGAGGCTCAATATGTGGATTGACTGGTCTCTGCTTTTTCCTGATGGGCTTAGCAGCTGGATCTAGCTCAATTGTGTGTTGGGCTAACTTTGGATTGAACCCTCTTAGGTCCTCATAGCTCCAAGAAAATACATCTGGAAACTCTTGGCAAAGTTGCATGAATTCATACCTTTCTTGCTCGGTGGCCACTTTGCCAATTTGAAGCATTTTGCCTTCTCCAACTAGAATTGACTCTGAATCTTCTCCTTTGATCTGTATATTAGCCTTTTCTTTTTGAAACTGATCATTGGGATTGAAGATAGACTCCAATGTCACTAAGACTTTTGGAAGCTTGTTTGTATGAAGCTGCACTACTTGATCTCCATATTTCCGCTCTAATCTGATTTGATTTCTAGCCAAGATCTCAGCTTCCTCTTGCAAAAAATTAATGATCTGCTGATCATTCTCGAACACCTGCCAGCATGTGTTATTATCTGGCACTGCTGGCCTCACAATCACATGGATATGTGGTTGTTCTTTGTCCCTCTTGATGTTGTCAACCACATCAAATGTTGCTCCAACTGCTGCAAGCCTATCAGCAGCTTCGTTCTCCTTTCTGGGTATGGACACAATGTTGAAGGCTTCAAAATCCTCAATGAGATCCCATACCCTACTCTTGTAGCTTTTGAGCAGGTCATTCTTGACAACATTTTGTCCTTTGACTTGATTGGCAACCAGTTCACTGTCACCAAACACCTGCAGGTTCTTGATTCCTCGTCTTCTGGCCCAATGCAATCCATGGACCAAAGCCTCATATTCTGCAGTGTTATTTGAGTAGGAAAACTGAAATCTGAAGGCTGAATAATACTTCATACCTTGGGGGGACACAATCATAGCTCCTCCTCTGGCTCCTTGTCTACTCCTCGAGCCATCAAAGAACAATTTCCATACTTCATTGTCATCTTTGTGTTCTGGCTTAATGATGTCAGGAAGAGGATGATTCTCCTCATGCAGGCAGTAGACTCCTAGTTCAGATTCTTCCATCTCCTTATAGGGATCAAAAGCATGTCTTTTGACCACCCATTCATCAAGAGTCAGGTCTGGGATACACCCTACTTTGGTATCTACCTCAGAAGTGTTTAGGAGGTCCTCTTGATCAAAAGCTGAACAATTTGCATTGATTGGGCTAGGCACATAAGACTCAATGTGATAATCCACTATGGGCTCAGATCTGATTGTGGCCTTCACTCCATACCTTGTTCTAAAGAGCATATGTGACCAGTCAGCAGACAAATATCCTCCAATTTTGGCAGTGAAGTCCCTGGACAAACACAATGCAAAATGTGGTGGCAAGTCTATGACTGATACGTTCTGCAATACAGTCACATTAGGGTAGGCATGCAGAGTGAGGCTCAGATCCTTGATGATTCCAACAGTGGTCACTGTTGTCCCATCCAATTGTACTACTCCTTTAGAGATGACTTCATACTGGAGGCCCAGTTGATCAGCTATTTGTTTGGGCATTACAGAACTACTTGCCCCCGAATCAATCATGCAATTATGCACCAATTTTTCTCCAATGATTAATGAAACATAAAATGGAGGAGGCTTCAGATTCTTACCTCGTTGTTCTCCATGGTTTCTCTCAGGTTGAGCCGTATTGGTAAGCACTTTCTCTTGCTGGCTAGGGGGTTGATTTGAGCTTGACCAATTTTGCATGGCAGTCTGCAATAGATCCCTCTGCCCTGGAATGGCCAGTGACTCCCATAGTGAAATGTTCACACTTGTCCTCTTCATTTTCTCAATGATATTAAATGAACTGTCTTTCTGCTGCCCCTTCCCTGGCACATTTTTCTCTTGCACATGGGCTGTTACAACCGGTGCCTGAGTAGGTCTGGAAGGTGGCTTGGATTGACTCTGCACATTGGGAGTTGTATTTTGAATGCCAATACCTTGTGGAGTAATGGAGGGTTGAGGATCACCTGAGCTTGGTGAATGTCCTTCTCCAATATTTCTCTTCTTGGACCATGTATTGGCAGCTATACTTTGAGAAGGGGTCTGATTCATTCCACAAAAGTCCTCAGCCTGCCAATTGACAAGCATAGTTTCACTTGGGGGTCCCTCTTGCTGAGCTCCTTGCTGCTGATTTTCTTCCTGGCTAGGTTCTTGTGACACACCAATGGTTTGCACCATCAGAGCCTGATTTAGTGCACCATTGAAACACATCGACTGATTATGTGGCTGATTGCATGGGAAACACCAATCATATTCTTGTGCCATGTTATTCTGTGCTGGAACCAATGCTCTTGATGTTGAAGCTATGTTTGGATCATATGACCTGAAAGGTCTAGCAGCTTGAGGTTGCCCTTGGTGTTGACTCTGATTTACAGCCTGGGTTGGTGGTCTATTTTGCTGATACGGGGGTCTAGCCTGATACTGAGCCTGGGGCTGATATGGCCTAGAACTCTGAGCCTGCTATCTTTTGATGGTTACTAGCTCATTTCCCAGGTTTTGTAGTTGTTTCATAACTTCCTGAAGCTCCTTTGAGGTGTTAGATGATGAAGTGGAGGCTTCAGCTGAACTTTGACTCCTGGGGGTGGGTATAGGAGCTAATGTGGGTGTTTGGCTGGTACCTGGGTTTCCTAACTTGGGGTATAGAGGCATGGATGGCCTAGGAGCAAGTTTTCCAGCCTGAATCAAATGATTCTCAGCTCCTATGGAAAGGCTATAGGCTTGCAGGTAAGGTTGTGCCCCCCATTGACTGAATCATCAAAGAAATATCAGAATTTAAAGCTCTAAGGAAGTATAAGAAGGCACCTTCATTAGTGGGCTTTACTGCTGTTGGAATCCTATCCCAGGTCCGTTGAAATCTGAGGTTGAAATCTGTCAGTTGCTCATTCGGAGCTCTCTTGATTGTTGTCAGCTGCTCCAGCAAGGATAGGTTATCCCCCTTTTCTCCAAACTGGTTGTGAAGAGTTGTGCACAGCTGGTCCCAATTTTGAATAGAGCCTGCTTCAAGGCTCCTGAACCATTGTGAAGCTTTACCTTTGAGTGAAGAGGCTAGCAACTTGACTGCAATATCCATCTCATTGATCTCATGGATTGTACAGACATTTGCAATGTCTTGGACGTGGTCACCGGGACAAGTCTGGTTTTCTCCAGTGAAATATGGGATGCTCTTCAATGCTGCCACCGGGACTGGGTTTTGTGCATTCAGAGCAAGTGGGCTGCTGCCAGTGAAGTTGACGTAAGGATTTGGTTGTTGGTGTGCCATCCTGATCGGCCTGAGCACCCTTCTTGATTGAAAGAATGACCTACTAGGAGGAGGTGTTGATAAGGCTCTGTTTGGTGGAGATATAGACTTCTGGGCTCTTCTTCTTCTCCTTCTGTCTGGAGACAAGTGTATGTGTACAAACTGTCCTTCTTCTCTTGTTCTAGACCTTGTTTGTATCCTTCTCATGAACTTGGGAAACTTGGACTGCTGGAACTAGTGGATTTTGTCCCTTTTGGAGTCACCAGATGTGCAGTTTTAAGAGCTTCTTAAAAGCTAGAATCACAACAAGTGCACATCAACCTTACTGTAATAAAGATGGAGACTTCTTGTCCCACCGGGCATGCCAAAACTGTTAGTGCAAAATCACAGCACCCCCAAATGAGTCGTCAGATCCACTTTTCTAAGGCAGATTCATTTGGTGTGATTGCACAACATTGAGCTTTTCCCAAAGTGTGGGACCTTGCAGAATCGGAAAAGCTCTCCAGATTAAAGGTTGGTTCCTATTCCTCTGTTTAGGTGCATGCATGAAAACTTGCAGAGGGCCTATTCCTAAACCTAATCTAAGTCTTACCAAGGAGACAAAGGATAAAAGGGATGCAAAGAAATCAAACTAAGCTATAAGGTGATGCACCAAAGGAATGATGAACATTGTTTTGCTGATAGACACAAACCAAAAAATGCATACAATAACCAAGCACAGATAACCAAATCTATAATGAAAGACCAGATGAAACAAAAGAGACAAGAAAGGATCTAAAATCGATCACAGACGTGTTTTATTGCTCTGCAGATTGATACAATGCATTATAAAGTGGCCAAAAGTCAAAAACGTATTACAATCCTGAAGGGAGGTCTGAAACTCCATGAGTTCCTTTGTCAAAAGGAAAGGGGAGCCTGCAAAATAGAAGAATGTCCAACCCTTTACAATGAGTCCGACCCTGTATTTATAGACTCAATCAGAGAGAAGAAAGAAAGAGAGAGAAGTGGGAAAAGTAGGTTGAAGCTCAACCACTACTATTAATGTCTCCTACAAAATCTGCCCCCAAATCTACCTTGACTGCATCAATCTCTGGTTCGGTGCCTGAAGAAGGAGGAAATAATGGAGCAGATTGAATCTAATCTGGTTGTTGGGGTAGATAGATCCCGCATTAATGGCCCTGAAGATGTTTTCTCCATTTTCCTTTACCTAACCTCTCCAAACTTAAAGTTTCAGATCTCCATGGCATGGGTGAAGCCGAGATCTTTCCAACGGTGTCAGATTTGTAATATTTTGAGCCCTGAGTCGAAAGATATGCCCCTTCAAAGTTTGTATCGGGTCCGTACAAAAGGGCGGGAAAACCAGTTTGAAAAATGGGCCCCCTTTTTAATATGGGACACGTGGAGGGCTAGCGCTTGTCTGAAGGTGGCCTCTGTATTTTTCTCTTGGAATGGCGTGGGGCTGACACGTGGCTTCCTCCGTCGGCCTGCTCAATTTCTTTGTTTCTCGGCTAAGTTCTTTGCTCGGTGGGGTCATATTCCTTGACCGGGGACACGTGGTGGTCTGGTGCTTGTTTGAGAACCCTTTCTCTAATTCACCCTTGAGTTAGCACCATTTGGACACTTGGCACTCTCCACCGGCCTACCACTATGCATTGACTATTCAACCTGACTCTGTCCCCTTCGAAGAGACTGGACGCGTGGAGGCTCTGCGCTTGCTGAAACTCCCGATCAAGATTTTCCCCTTGAAGGAGCGTCGAGTTGACACTTGGAAGCCTCCGCAGGATTTGGACTTTTCAACGACCTTTACCTTACCTTTTCAGACCCTGGGCTACGTGGCGAACTGGCGCTTGTTTGAGCCTCCACATTTGGATTCAACTTTGGAGATGCGCCACTCTGACATGTGGCTCTCTCCGCTAGTACTTCTATACTTAACCCTTTTTTGAGGCCCGCCCTATCCCCCTTTTGACCTCTGTTGACCATTTGCTACGTGGAGGGCTGGCGCGAGTTTGAGTCTTCACCTTGGGCTCCCATCTTGGATTTGCGCCGAGCCGACACCTGGCACCTTCCTGTCTAGCCGAAGACTTTTCAATGGCCACACAACTTTTGGGGTTCTGGATGCGTGGAAGCCTGGCACTCATTTGAGATTCCTTTCTTGGACTCACCCTTGGAGAAGTGTCATTCCTGACACGTGGCTCTTTCCGCAACATCCTCCATACTTAGCCAATTTTTGGACTCATTCTGAACTGTTTTGAGCCCGAGGACTTTGGATCTTCACCGTTTCTGCCTTTAATTGCTCCCTGGCTTCTTTGACACTGTTCCTCCTCCTCTGACCCTGTTGTTCTATTTCTGAGCCTACCTGAAACCTGTAGAATGGATTTAAGGCCTGGATCCGCTCGACAGAGTTGTCTTCTGGATTTCTCCCACATAGGGTTGTTTGACCTTCGCAGGCCCCGCCACTTCCATTATAGAGTCCCTCTACAATCTGTTTACAGGATCTGAACGTGATTTCTCAGGTTCTTTTAGTGCGGGGTCATTCTGATCCAATATTTTTCCCGGGGGAAAAATATGGATTTCCTAATATCTTTCATTATCTTAACTGCCTTGAAATATGCTTATTTTTCCTTCCTCTAACATTGCACTTATCTTGATCAACCTTTTGATTGAGTCTGGAGATTCAAAACATATTTATAATAAGCCTCCACATTGAATCCAATCAATGGTTATTCTAAAACTACCGATGAATTTGGGGATGTTGTAATCTAAAGCTATAATATTGGAAGAACAATTCACATTGATAGAGGTTCAAAAGTCATAATAAATTCATATAAAATAACATTAATATACAAATTTAGAACACTATCTACGGGGTTATATTGAAAATCTTTATTTTTGTTATCTTATAAGCTATAAAGACTATAGTTCTCCCTGTGGCATATTTAAGGTTGTGAACAAATATACAATCACCAAGTTGTGAAGACAATATTTTAAGAAGGGCTTATTCTAGGAGCTTATGATTGCAAGGTACACTAAAAATGGGTTGTTCTATTATGAAGTAAGAGAAAAATAAGGGGGGATTTTTTAGTTATCTGTATTAAAAAATTAATAGTGTACGAATATGTTGTAATGTACCCTTTTCGAAATTTAATTAACTCTAGATAACTGAAGCTTATTCTTATTATTTTCAGTAGGTTAAGGGGAAATTAAAGACAAAAATAAATTAATTTAAGTGGTCCAAGGGTATTTTTATATTTGAATTGGAAAAAGGACACTTAAATTATATTTTAATCCAAAAATCAGAAATAAAATAAAATAATAATAGAAGGGATGACTTCTATTATTGGGTGCCAAAGTTAGATTAATTAAAGAGTTACATGAGTACCAAGGTCCTATTTTTAGGATGGGAAGAGGATAAAATATTTTAAAATGGTTTAATCCTATTCTAGGATGGGGTGCTAACACGGGGAAGAATTAAATCATTTTTAATTGTTTGAAGATCATGCATGTAATTCTAAAAGGGGGCACCCACTTTAGAGAGGCTTTGGAAGTTATAAAGGCAACTTTGGGGTTTATTGTTCATCCATCTTGGAAAATTACCAACAAATTCTTTGTCTTCGATTAGCTTCTACTTCTGCTTCTGCATCAACAAAAGAGGACAAAATCCCTCATATCTATGCTTGGTAATTCCATTCAGGGATTACAGTGACCATTCAAGGTATAAGTATTCATCCAGAGCAGCTAGGGCACGCTTTTCATGCTTGATTCTACATCCAGAACAAGTACAACTCACGTACAACTAGGGCTTCAATATTTGGGTCCAAATTTCAGTCAAATCGATTTGCATGCTCCTCTTCCAGCTATCTTTTCATTTAGGCCATCAATTGCGAGAAAAAAATGTTTCAAACATTTTAGTAGTTCTTTTATTGTAGCTAATTGAAATCAATAAATGAAAGTCCGTTTTGGCACCTTGCGGCTTGTTTTTAATTAAAAAATCATATTGTCGTTGTTTTCATAGATGGTAATTTTTATACTAATGTCCTAGGGTTTTTACAGAAATATTCAAATTTATCTAATTTTTTAGGGATATTACAGTGGTATTAGAGAGAATTTTCTCCAAATTTGTGGAAGGGAAATAAAATATAGAGGAACTTTTTTTTGGAACTTTGAACTTCATGTAGGGTAGTGACAAAGAAGTCAAGTACCAACAAAGGGGGAAAACAAGTTACAAAACAACCATAAGTCATGGGTAACAGAGACCTAGAAGATGTACATCTCGATAGACTTGTGTATGGATAGGAATAGGTAGTTGACATGATAGCCCAATTAGATTACACCATGCAGAACACGAATGTGCAAAGGGCCCCAAACCTCTAGGGAAGATCTTCAGGAGTGAACCATAACCAACACACCTTAAGGACATTCGCTGATTCTATTGTCAAGCCCTTCCAACCTAATTTCCATTACAGAAAGTAGTTCCAGAGGCGGCACCTTATCCATCTATAATAGATGATAATTTTGCCAGCTACAAACATAAGGTACTTCCTAGTGAGATTAGCAAGGCCATATCACTCACCAATTTTATAAATCTGAAGAAAAGTAGAGGTGGAACAAGAGTTGATCCGAGGCCACAAACTAATCAGGGAGACTTGCAACAAACATTAGGGAAGTTCTCACTTCCTATTTTTGACTGCTCTGGTGAGAGTACAGTCAAATGCATGGATATAAAAGTTGAACACCTTATCACTTAGACCAATGATGGAAGAGGAATCCATCAAATTTATAACCCTTCATGTAAATAGTATAACACATGAGTGGTGGTACCATGGGATAATTACTTGATTCACAATCATGATTGATTCTTTTTTTTTCAATTATAGGTTGATCAAGAGATTTGACAAAGTTGATCCAAAAATTCATTTATGGGAATTAACTCAACTCAAATAGATACATTCAGTAAATGACTATGCAGATGAATTTCAAAAGATTTATGTGAAGGTACATGATGTGACAGAGAGGAGATTGGTTGTTTTATTCATGGAAGGTTTAAATGAATCTCTAAGTGGTTTGGTGAAAGCTTTCAACCCCACCACTCTATAATGAACCATTAAATTTTTTTTGTATTTAGAGACTTTAGCCCTGAGAGGGACTATATGACAACCTACAATACAACCAAAACCAACACCTTATGGGCAACAGAAAAATCCATTTCAATGCTGGTAGTTTTCAACAAAAGAAGTTTCCTAAAACCAGCAAGGAGATAGAAATAAGAAATGAACTCAGAAGAAAGAAATTGTGTTTCACTTGCAAAGATTTATAGGGACCAGGTCATATATGTCTTCCCAAAGAACATGTGCACTATATAGAGGTGATATCAAATAATATAGGGGAAGAAGAGGAACCAAAAATGGAAAAAGAAGAGGAAGAACAAATAGTTGAAAATAAAGGAGAAGAAAAGACTCTAGATGGTACTCTTGCTACACTTTCAGGTGTTCTCAGATATCATCCTTTCAGATTTCTTGGAGTACTACAAGGGCATACGGTAACCATTTTGATTGATAGTGGCAACTCACAACTTTATTCATGAGATTTTGGTAGCCCAAAGAGGTTTGGAAACAAAGGATTTATAGGGTTTTAATATTACTGTAGTAGATGGCTTTACTATTCCATGCACCAAGAGGATGAAGGGATTAGAAATTACTCTTCCAAAAACATAAGGTTTGTGATGATTTATATGTGGTCGGAATAGGAGAACCCAATGTGGTTTTGGGAGTACAATGGTTGCATTCAATTGATTAGTTCACACATAATTACCGTACTATGGAGCTAAAATTCAAAACTAAGGGAGTAGAATTTATACTTCATGGTATGGCTAATGGAGCACTTAGGGATATCACAACAAAGAAGATGGAAATAATTTTTTGTAAGGGGAAAGTAGTAATGGCATCCGATTGTTTAGTAACTATTTCCACTTCTAGTACAGATGATAGGTCTTATCATGTGAATATAAAATATATTTTGGACAGGCATGGTACAATATTCAGTGATTTAACATCAACATTACCACCAGATAGAGGATTATAACACTTCATAAAGATGGAAACTTGTTTTAAACCTGTCATGATTACTCCTTACCACCATCCATGATTTTACAAAGAGGAGATTGAGAAAATCAAAGAGATTTTGAAGATGGGTCATATCTAGCCTAGTTCTAGCCCTTTTGCTTCTTTTGTTGTTCTGGTGATGAAGAAGGATGAGATAATGAGGATGTGCATTGATTATCATGCCTTGAATAAGAAGACTATAAAAAACAAGTACCCAATACCCAGGATTGATGAATTACATGGAGCGGTTTATTTTCCCAAAATTGATTTGAGATTTGGTTATCACCAAATCAAGGGAAGGGAAGAAGATGTGCACAAAACAACTTTTTGTTTTCATTTTAGGTGTTTTGAATTCTTGGTAATGCCTTTTGGTTTAACCAATGCTTTGAGTACTTTCCAGTCATGCATGAACCATGTTTTTAGTGAGCACTTGAGAAAATTTGTTCTAGTATTCTTTGATGGCATTTTAGTGTACAATAGGACTTCGGAAGAGCACCTAAAATGCTTGGATACAGTGTTGGAAATTTGGAGCAGAAATCTCTTTTTGCAAAAGAATCCAAGTGTGATTTTGGAAAAACTAAAATTATATACTTGGGACATGTCATTAGTGCCCAAAGAATACAAGTTGATAAAGAGAAGATATAAGCAATATTCGATTGACCTACACCCATCACTTTGACATAGTTGAGGGGATTCTTTGTTATTTGCAGTTACTACAGGTGGTTTGTAAGAGGGTTTTCACAATGTTTTGTCCCATTGATTGATTTGAAAAAGAAAGGAGCTTTCCGCCGGTCCGAAAAAACCCAAAAAACTTTTGATAGACTGAAAGAGGTAATAAGTTATTGCCCATTATTGGATGTTCCAAAATTTTCTATTCCTTTTGTGTTAGAATGTGATGCATCAAGGGAAGGGCATCCCATAGCCTTTGAGACTTGGAAACTTAGTGAAGTAGAGCATGGGTTATCTATTTATGACAAAGAGATGTTGGCCATCATGCATGCATTGGAAAAATTCCAGCAATATTTGGTTTGTGGTAATTTTGTGGTCAAAACTGATCACAATAGTTTGAAGTTCTTTCTTGGCCAGAAGGACTTGAATGACAAGAAACAAAAGTGGGTAAGTAATTTCCAAGGTTATAATTTTGACATAGAGTATGTGAAAGGGGAGAATAACATTGTAGCAAATGTTTTATCTAGAAAACCTTTTCTATGCTCTATATCTAAAATATTTGCTGATTGGAAAGTTTTAATAATTATAGAATATGTAGAGAATGGTTACACTAATGAGATACTTAACAAAAAAATACATAATAATAGGTACAGGGTTGTTGATGATCTTATCCTCTACAAGAATAGAATCTATTTGGTACCTGAATCCAAGGTAAAAAGAAAAATCTTAAGGATTGTCCATGGTACACCTTTGGCTGGTCACCCAGGGTATTTCAAGACCTACAAGTAGATTGAGAATATATTCTTTTGGAAAGGAATTAAGAAAGAGGTCCTCAAATACATTAAAGAGTGGATTGTGTGCCAACAAAACAAGGCAAAACATGTTTTTCTAGCAGGTTTGTTGCAACCCTTACCAATTCCAACCCAAAAAATGGGAAATTATATCAATGGAGTTCATCACGGGTCTTCTCAATGTCCAGATTAAGAATTTTATTTTTGTAGTGGTTGATAGAATCACTAAATATGCTCACTTATTTGTTGTTCCTTTCAATTTTAAGGCTACATAGATTGCTTATTTATTTTTTAGAGAAGTGTTTAGGCTACGTGGATTTCCTAAAAATATTATGAGTGACAGGGATTACAAGTTCCTTAGTTTGTTTTGGCAGGAGCTCTTTCGCTTGATAGGAACATAGTTAACACCAAGTACCATCTATCATCCATAAAAAAATGGGAAAATAGAGATTGGGAATAAGTGGATTGAGGGATATTTGTGGAATTATATGGTAGGGTAACAATCAACTTGGGTCAAATGAATTTACACAGGAGAGCATTGCTACAATACAACTCATCACGTGTGCATAAGTATGACACCTTTCAAAACTTTGTATGGTTCTGATACTCTTTCCTTTGTGGATTAGGTATTTTCCCACAATAGAGTGTCGAGAGCAAGAGAATTTGTTGCATAGAGCCAAGCTATATTGGAAATGCTCAAAAAGAATATCCAACATGCACATAACCAACAAAATTTTTATGTGGACCAACACTGCATTGAGAGGTCTTTTTGAGGTTGGTGACATGGGTTTATTGACGTTGCAGCCATTGTTGATCATGGGAAATGACTAAGTATTAGTTATAATACACGCAAAAGGATGTGCGCAGAGGAAAAACATGTGCACATAGGTATGAAGGGCCGCACAAGAGTGCGTACACAGGGAGAAAAGTGAAGACAAAATAGTGCGTGAGGATGAAGCTAAGAATATAAGCAACACGTGGAAGAAGTATAATAATAGGATTAAAGAAGATAAAAACATGATGTATATTTAGCTTAACTTATAATTAACACAGATTGTATAAAAACATGCAAGCTATTGTAAGCACACCTATTATTAGGAAAATGCATGTAAGTGGAGAAGGGAAAGTCCCCACCCTTTAAATATAGGTAGTGCATCCTTGTTTTGAGAGATATAGAGAGTTAGAATAGAGACCAATCTTTAGTTGTACAGTTCTTGAGAGCAGAGTTTGAGTAATCTTGTTGTAAGTATGTTTTGGAGTTTGTAGGAGCACGCGCAAGGTTCAACGCATTGATGTAATGACTCATAATGTATTCAGATTCTATGTTATGTTATAAATTGTGGTTATAATGGAAAGTTGTGTATGTATTGCAAAGATCTCTATGTATGAACATGGCTTGATGGGTATCCAGATCTTAATATTCATTATCTATGAATGACTTCCTTATTATTTGTGTTGCTGAATTAACATGATATGATGTATTTGCACGAGTGAATGGATGAATGGTTAATAAACATGCATGCTAACATCTTGATAAGCATAAAAAAGGAGGGACATGGCAGTTGTGTGTGCTTCAAGTGAGCTTCCATACTTATCTGGATGAAGTGTCAGCATGCATAGCTATTTGGGGTAAAAATAGACTACATTTTAGTTCCATTATTGGGACCTCTTTTCGATCTATCTACCAAGGTGTTGCATGCAAATGGCATTTCAACTGTCTCTGGAGAATATTGAGAACTTTATTTATGACGGACAAGATGCTTTTGCACAGAGGTACAACACTGGACCTAACTTTAACACAATGAAAGTGGGTGAAAGATAATCTATATGAATTTCTGTATGAGATGTTCTTCATCTTCTTTCTCGTAGATTTGTACCAGTGGTTGGCAACATATATATCTAACAAGGGTGTTCGACTAGGGAGGAAACAAGATTGGAAACAGGAAGATTACCAAACACTATTTGATTCAAATGAGATGTGGACTAAAGTTGTAGATAAGTGGTGGGAAGGTGTGATACACAACTATACCTTGAAATAAGAAATTTCAACCTACTCTTGCCTAGAGGAAGTAGAGTTCTAGTTTTTACGTGAGCCAAGAGGATCTTATTTATACACAAATACCTTAGCTATCAAGATCCTAATGGTGGAGTTGGGAATGGAAATATTACCTATGGTGAGCTAAATCCCCACCACGCATAAGGGCATGAGCAGGTTTGGGAAGGATGACAGCGACCCTAGTGGAAGCAAGACAGAGAGAGGAAAGACAGATCAAGTATAATAAGGTGCATTAGGAGGTAGTTGATGACACACTGAGGTCAAGAGGAATGATGATCGATGGAAGTGATGAGAGCCTCGTGGAAGACGAGGGACTACAGGATCATGTCCTCCTGACATTTTGAAAGCGTAGTAGAGAGACCCCTTTGGCCTCTGATGAGAGTGACTCTAATGAAAGAATGAGAACCACAGGCATGCATCTGACCCAACTTAGCTACCTAGACCTTGCACAAGGTGTTCAATACCAAGAGCTAATTGTAGAAGAGCATCATAGTGAAGGCGAGTAACAAGGATCTCCATGGTGGGTGGGAGACACAAAGAGACATATTTGAGTTAATTCTTAGGAGGCGCGATAGATTAAAGAAACGTGGTAGGAGCAAGTGTTTAGAATAAGTACGTTTGAGGGAAATTTCACAAGTGTGTCATTAGGAAAAAGCATTGGCTCACATCTTTTGGGAAGAAGTCTTGTCGGTGTAGCCATAACATAGAAAATGGGCATCCAGTTCAACACAACAAGTGGGACACAAGGAAGTTTGTCTACGGGACCACAAGTTGTGGTGAGAGCTTCAAGAGGATCAGGACAACCACCGCAAGGAGGAAACCCTCGTAGAGAATCGGGTTTAGGATCTGGTCCTACTCTAGGAAAAGGTCCCCAACCACCACCATAACAACCATCACAAAAACCACCTCAACAACCATTGTAGCAGACACCTCAAGTTTTCTTTGATATGTATCTTCACTTGTCAGAGTACCGAGGTGTGGTAGTACACATACACAAGTGTGAGTTTCTATAGAGAGCTAAGGGCATCATAACCCTGGATAGAAAGGAAAGTCAATTTTCCACCACACTTTAAAGGCGTGCACATAGTTGGTATAGGAAATATGATCCACATCAGATTGCAGTGAACTATGATGCATTGTGCACTTCCTTTTTTCTGAATTTCATATTTTAGAGTTCGAGTAACAAAGTATTGGTGCGCTAAAGGATATTAAGTAGGGCCTATATGAAAGTGTGAGAGAGTATGATGCATGGTTTAAGACTATATTGTCTAATATATCTTATGAAATTCATCAGAGCCAACATGCATAATGGTTTTTTGGAGGCTTGTTGACTCCGTTTCGAAGGGCCTTATCACATAAAACATTTACTGATCTGCAGCTCTATGCGCTGAAGTAGTTGGAAGTGGAGACATTGGAGAGATCCCTTTTCTTGGGTGAAAATAACATCTATGGCTAAATAGTTGGAAAGGTTATCTTCCAATTCGGCACATGAGACACATAGTGGGTTATGGTGCACCGATTGCAATGTGGAGGGGCATACTAAGGATAGTTGTCCGCATAGGAATGTACATGCACTATTACAGTCTTGTGAGATTTTCCATAAGAATCATGATATGTGGAACTGTCCCCTCTTGCAACGTGTAATAATGAAGAATGCCTCTATGTAATATAAGATTTACAATGCACATACACATACAACTGATTGTCATCTGATCAAACATATTCATGAGGCATGTGAGATTGGATTGCAATAAAACATTGTGGCCAACAACTCTTAGGCACAGGAAACCCAACCTAATGAAGGACACAATAATGGAGATGATGGGTTCCGAGGTGGATATAGGAGCATAGGCCATTATGGTAGAATAATGTTCACACGTGGAACTTATTATACTTGTGGGTCCTGAGATCATTACCAGTGCGAGTGTCCCAAGAATCATGTATGCGCTTACATTGGAAAACCACATAAGGTTGAGGATTATCTGAACCTATATGCGCACATGTGCAAAAACAATATAAAAGGACAAATGCACATGGATGATCAAGGTAGAGCATGCAAAGCATGAAAAATGGGTTCCTAAGAAGATAGTTGATCCAAAACTATAGCCTGTGTTAATCACTACACATGCAGAAGCAGAGCGCGTGTGCGAGCCTCTTAAAGAAAATCCTCTCATCAAGAGGAACGAGACTATCCATGTTAAGTATCTAGATGTTGATTATCAGAAAGATGTCTACCAAGTGACCATTGAAGTAATAACATATTTGAAGGGTGAGATCCAATGCCTGAAGGAATAAGCGTGTGAAAGGGAACACGCAAGAGCATTGAGCTTCCACATAAAGATGTAGATGATTTGAAGGAAGTTTGCAGGATGTTGTGACACAAAAATATCATCCCTTTCCTAGGAGAATAGCTGTGTGGGAAGGTACCACATGTTAGAACTGAGCGAGAGGGCGAGATGCTTCACGTGAATTCACCACCATAGGACCACGAGTATGACAAGGAAATTACACTAGATGCAGTGATTGACGGTTGGCTGGTGAGTAATATTCTAATTGACACAGATGTATAGGTCAATGTTCTAACTTTGGATGCCTGGAATCAAATGGAAAGAACCCAATTGCAATCATCTTCTAATGTGTTATATTTGGCAAATAAGACAAGGCACATGCCCATTGGGGTACTCAAGGATGCTTAAATCACTATTAAAGGAGAAAATTTGATAGGATATTTTGAGGTATTGGAATTGGCTGAGGCAGATAACTTCCCAACATTGCCTGGACATCCCTAGTGCTATGCTAATAATATGGACACGTGTTTCAACAAAAAATTATCGATACCGATGTGTCAAGCTCTATACTACCATCCAAAGTGATAAAAGGGTTTGAGAAAACTCATTTACAAATAGATAAAAGCCCTCAAAATTTTATCTCCAAAGAGATCAAGGAAATCTAACCATTGACATAACCTAGGTAGAAGAGAATTAAACATTGACATCCCTTCTAATGTAGTTTGCACAACTCATGTACAATTGTTGGTTAATCTCTCTCTCTCTCTCTCTCTCTCTATATATATATATATATATATGATTGGGCAACACAACAGAGATAGAAATATTATTACCATTTAGGTTTTAACTTTGGTATTTTGTTTTTGTTTTAAATTTTTGTGATATTAAAATTATTATGAATTTTCAATTTAATAATGATCTTTTAAACTATATATTTTCTTATATAAATTTTTTATGTTTTATTTTTATTTTTATTTTGGATCTTATGTTTTATATTTATTTTGATTTTTGAAAAGTTTTCAAAAGTTCTATTAATTTTTTTATTTATTTTACTAAATGTAATTTTATACTTATTATATATATATATATATATATAATCTTTCTTATATATATGTGTATATATATATATCTCTGTGTGTGTGTGTGTACACACACACACACACACACACACACACACACACACACACACACACACACAAACACACACACACACACACACAAACATGAACTTTATTGTAGTCAAACTCAAACCTTGTGACATAGGCATAAAACACTATTATGCCCAATAATAGGAAGGCCAAATACTTATTATCTGGGTTTTTCTTTTCCTATACTTCTATATTTTTCAATTTTTGATTGTAAACTTCTACTATGATTGAAAACAAATTCATTGAATTTGGACGATTATTAATAATCATTTCAATCTCCTCAAGAAACATTAAAATGACAACTACCAGGGCTTTAAATTTTAATCCAATCACGAGAAAAAACCTACAAATTACTAGATAACCTATATGTAGCTTGGGTGTTTCTCTACCACAAACTTCAAAATAGAAATAAGAGTGGCTTTTGCCTTTGAAAGTGGAAGATTGAGAAATCTCACGAGTTTTCAAATTACAACTATGATAAAAAAAGGCTTGATTAAATAAGCTCTTAAGAATTAACACTCATATTTATTATTTCAAAAAAAAATACATTTTCACCTTTTGATTCCATTTACCACGTGGAAACATCAATCCACGGGCTTGCGTCTGCCATAACATTTCCATGCTTCTCTTCAAACATACAAAATTAGCAATCTGTAATGGCCTAGAAAAATTGATGTTGAGGATCAATCTGAGAGTTAGTCATAAGAGTAAAATATTTTTTTCCATTCAAAAGCGAGACAATTTGGAAATATGAAAATAACCATACATTTTTTAGAAACTTATTATTTTAACTTAAAAAACATCAGAAACTTACTATTTTAAGTTCAAACATTTTTAGAAAATCACTATTCTAACTAGTAGTCGAGTTAGAAAATCAATTTTATATTCTCATTACTATGTTGCAATTTTCAAACAAGTAAGTTTAAATCAGGAATTGGGGTAATGTTTTTAAATCTTTGTCTTTAAAGGGGTATCCACATAGGTCTTCCAAAGCTGCTACATTCTCTGACCCATCATCTACAAAATAAGATCACCTTGTGTCACTGTTTTTGTCAATATGTGGAAAACATTGCCCCAGTTCTTGATTTAAATTTACTTGTTTGTAGATTGCAACATATTAATAAGAATATAAAATTGATTTTCTAACATGACTATTAGTTAAAATAGTGATTTTTTGAAAATGTTTGAACTTAAAATAAAAAATTTATGAAAAAATGTATGGTTATATTCATATTTCCAAATTGTCTCGCTTTTGAATGAAAAAAATATTTTACTTTTTGTACCAACTCTCAGACTGATCCTCAACATCAATCTTTCTGAGCCATTACAAACTGCTAATTTTGTATGTTTGGAGAGAAGCATGGAAATGTTATGTCATGGCAAACACAAGCTCATGGATTGATGTTTCCACATGGTAAAGGGAATCAAAAGGTGAAAATGTATTTATTTTGAAATAATAAATATAAGGGTTAATTCTCAAGAGCTTATTTAATTAAGCCTTTTTTTTTTATCACAGTTGTAATTTGAAAACTCGTGAGATTTCTCAATGTTCCACTTTCAAAGGTAAAAGCCACTCTTATTTCTATTTTGAAGTTTGTGGTAGAGAAACACCCAGGCTACATATAGGTTATCTAGTAACTTGTAGGTTTTTTTCTCGTGATTGGATTAAAATTTAAAGTCCTGGTAACTGTCATTTTAAAATTTGGATATATGGTGCAATGTTTTTTGAGGAGATGAACTGATTATTAATAATCATCCAAATTAAATGAATTTGTTTTCAATCATAGTAGAAGTTTACAATCAAAAATTGAAAAATCCAGAAGTACAGGAAAAGTAGAACTCAAATCATAAATATTTGGCCTTCTTATGATCGGGCATAATAGTGTTTTATGCCTATGTCACAAGGTTTGAGTTTGACTACGGTAAAGTTCCAATATATATATAAGGATAAAATTACATTTAGTAAAATAAAAAATGAATAATCAATAGAACTTTTAATTTTGTTTCAAAAATAAAAATAAATATAAAACATAAAATATAAGATACAAAATAAAAACTAAAATAAAACATAAAACAATTTATATAAAAAAAGATATAGTTTAAAAGATCATTATTAAATTGAAAATTCATAATAATTTTAATATCATAAAAATTTAAAACAAAACCTAAATACCAATGTAAAACCTAAATGGTAATGATATTTCTATCTCTTTTGTGCCACCTAATCATATATATATTGATTAACCAACAATTATATATGAGTTGTGCAAACTACGTTGGAAGAGATGTCAATGTTTAATTCTCTTCTACTTGAATCTTGTCAATGGTTAAACTTCCTTGATCTCTTTGGAGATAAAATTTCGAGGGCTTTAATCTATTTACAAATGAATTTTCTCAAACCCTTTTCTCTAGCTTTGGACGACATCATATAGATTAACACATTGGTATCGACAATCTCATTTTAAATCTCATCTCATATGCATATTGATGTGTTAAGCCATATAGAGGGTGCACACAAAGTGATGGATTCTACAGATGAAAAGGCATGTGCATACCATGTCCCTATGAAGTCTAAGAAGGTTAATATTGGGATTGAGGATGCTCCAAAATAGGCTATCATCAGAGACTATTGGTCAAAACTAGAGGTTTCAAATATCATTGAACTATTACGCAACTTCCAAGATTTATTTCCACGAGGTTATCATGAACTTAAGGGCATGCATCCCTCATTGGATGAGAGATGAAGATTAAACTGAAAGATGGCCCATGTCCTGTTCAACAAAGGTCTTATAGGATGAACTCAAACCTAAGCATGAAGGTCAAAGAGGAGATTGAAAAAAATGTTTAAGTCAAGAATCATTGATCTAATTGAGAAATCCGAGTGGATTAGTCCCATGGTGATCATCATAAAAAAGATGGCTAGATTAGGATTTGTGTTGATTACAAGGTACTTAATGCTTCATGTTTCATAGATCCTTTCCCTACGCTATTTACTGAAGAAATATCCTTGAAGGATTTGCACATAGAGAAATCTATTCATTCATAGATGGATTTTCAAGGTGCCACCAGGTGCGCATTGTGCGCGAGGATTAGGAAAAGACCACCTTCACCACTGAATGGGGAAGTTTTGCATATATTGTCATGCCTTTTGGATTGAAGAATGCACCAACATTGTTCTCGTGCACATCGTTTTGCATGCATTACAGGACTTCATCCATAAGTTTTTACAGGTCTATATGGATAATTGGACCATCTATGGGTTGGTAAAAGATCACTGTGATAATTTGAGGATCATGTTTAAGAAATGCAGGCAACTTAGCATATCTCTTCTCCATTTAGAAAGTGCATCTTTTCCACTATTCTTGGGCACATTATTTTTAAGGATGGATTGTTGATAGATCCAACTAAGCTTGAAGCAATCTTGGGGCTGGAAGAACCTACCAATCAAAGTTAAGTGCGTAGATTCTTGGGGCACACTGGCTATTATAGAAATTTTATTAAAGGGTATGAAAAGATTGCCACACCCTTTAAAGAATTTCTCAAGGCCAAAGGAAATTTTTACTGGGGTCGCACGTAGCACCAGGTAGTTGAGACCTTAAAAGAGAAGCTTACCACCACACCTATCTTGTGCTTTCCCTCCTAGAACAAACCTTTCCATGTACATGTTGATGCTTTTGGCATAGCATTGACGTAGTCTTGGGAGAAGGAAATGTGGATCATCTAGTTTGCTTTGCAAGTAGGAAGTTGACACCAGATGAGTAGAACTATACAACGACGGAGCACAAAACATTATCCATGATCTATGTGCTTCATAAATTTAGACAATACTTATCAGCCACACTATTCATCTTGTATACAAATCACATGGCATTGAAGTACTTGATCAACAAACTAGTTTTACAGGGGCACATTTGTTGATGGATACTTCTTTTTCAGGAGATTTGAATTCACAGTAATAATAAATCTTGGTAAGAGTAATTTGGGACCTGACCACTTATCTAGGATCAACACTAGAGAGGATGCGAAGAGCATTAAAGACACTATTCCGGATGCACAACTATTAGGAATAAAATGTGTGCCAAAATATTTAGAAGACATAGCTATGTTTTTACGTACTAGCCTTGTGTCAGACGGGATGAAGAATTTGGAGAAGGAACAACATGTTATTCATGTTGCACATATCAAATCATTGGAGGAGATTTGTATAAAATGGGTAGAGATGGGGTCTCGCGTAGATGTGTTCTAGAACATGAGTGCACAACTATTATGGAGAAAGTGTATGGAGGTATAACCAGAGAAGACTATGCAGGAGATACGACTATGCACAAGATCTATTTAGTTGGTTTATGGTGGGAGGCATTATATAAAGATACCAAGGATTTTTCCAAAGTATGTGATAACTATTAAATAATTGGAAATCCTAGAAATAGAGATGAAATTCTGTTAAGGGCCTATAGAAAGTGCGGAAACTTTTGAAAAATGGGCTATTGATTTTTTAGGACCTATTACACCACCTGTGCGTAGAACTGGGGCACACTACATCATCACATGTACTAATTATATGAAAAGGTGGGCAAAGGCTACTCCTACAAAATATTTCACAGCATAAACAACAACAAGTTTCTTTTGGGAAAATATTATCAACATGTATGGATGTTTATTGAGTCTGAAAAGTGATAAAGGAGCTCATTTATTGAATGAGATGATTAGAATTTTATTAGCAGATTTTATGACGGCACACCATAAGACAACCCCTTATCACCCTTAAGCAAATGGTACAGTTGAAGCTTTCAACAAAATTTTGGGTCAAACACTAATGAATATAACTGATGTTAGAAGAAAGGATTGGGATGACAAAGTATCGACCGTAATTTGGGCATATAAAACAACCTATAAACGGTTGAACAAGGCCACACCCTTTTAGGTTGTGTTTGACGTAAAGGTTGTACTACCTGTGGAATTTATGTTACCATCCCTACATATTGTGTGTGTAGGTAGATTGGATGATGAACATGAAGTTGATGAGTGCATTGACAAATTGGGGTAATTGGATGAGCGGCGTGCCATTGCGTTGGATAGGAGTCAAAAGAATAAAGAAGGCTTGGCATGACATGACACATCAAGAACAAGTATTTTGTCCAGTTGGAAAGAATGGTACTTTGTATGACTCCAAGTTTATGCAGCCATCCAAGGGAAGTTGAAATTCCATTGGTTGGGACCATTTGTAGTGACCAAGACACTAGAATAATGTGCATGTCAATTGCAAGTGCTGGATGACACCATGTTTCCTGGTTACTTCAATGGGAGTAGGCTAAAGCTCTACTAAAAATAAGCTTCCTTTGTGTTTGTAATAAGGTAGTATTGCCACTTAGATTATATTTCCCTTTCATGTTTTGTTTTTGTTTGTTTTGTTGTAATAAGCGTGTTTGCACGCAGGAGCTAACTACAACTTATTGAATTGATGCACAAAGGAGTGCACATACTTTTAGTGTGGGGTGAAACATATGTGAATCTATGTAAAAGAGACTATGTGATGCTTGAAATTGTAGTGGACTTGGTTTAGAGGTGCACACGACATGATGGAAAAAGGTACTTGATAGAGAAGAACTAGGTGTGCATAAGAGCAAAAGAAAGGTATCACAAGTATTTAAGAATGATGGTGCTTAGTGGGAATTACTCATAATAAGAAACCACATAGAGGGCCACACAGTGTAATGCAAGGGAGGTAGCAATAGGATAGACTACTTAGTGTGAGGCACAAAGGAAGATGAGTTGTGGCACGAGGAGGTGCACGTAAGGATGCTTGTGACTTGGAAAGTAGTGGTGCGTTAGAAGGTTACAACTGCCGCGTGTGAAAGAAAGTAGGGAAAAGTGCAAAAAAATCAAAAAGTGCATTTACTGCTTTAGTGACAGTAGCTGAGGAGCAATTAATGCACTAAAAATATGGAAATCTATAAAAAGGGCATGAGAAAGTTCCTTCTTACCTTGCATATTGAAGAATTTGAGCGATTGAAGAACGAATAAGTGCGAATTGCGTAAGAAGACCCTGTGCGAAGGAATATTTGAGATGAACTAGAGTAAGACACATGCAACCTGAGTTGGGAGCTCCTTCAGTGGAAGTAATAGCATAGAAAGAAGGCATGGAGGTTGGAAATACACAAAGATCGAGGTTTGAGGGTTTGTATTCACAGAGCTCGGGTTTGGAGGAAAGGGAATTCCCATAACTCCTTC
Organism: Taxus chinensis; assembly: GCA_019776745.2. NCBI lineage: Eukaryota > Viridiplantae > Streptophyta > Pinopsida > Cupressales > Taxaceae > Taxus > Taxus chinensis. The sequence continues at coordinate 98,616,910 of CM034157.1, forward strand.
CACCCAAAAAGGCCTAAGTATTGATATGCGAGTAGGTTGTGGATCCTGATTCTTTTGATTCTTGGGGCGTAAGCTCAAATTCTTGTTCATATTATTTATTCATTCATTATTTGGGGAGCATTATTCTGGTATAAGTATTGCTGAGGACAGACAATATCCCTAGTGTGGGGAAATGTTGGTCATGGGAATGACTAAGTATTAGTCATAATACACGTAGAAGGCCGCGCGTAGAGGAAAAACCATTGCACACAGGTATGTAAGGCTGTGCAAGATTGCGTGCATAGAGGGAAAAATGAAGGCATAGTAGTGCGTAAAAATGCATGCACCAGAGAAGGACAAGTCAACACGTGGGGCTGTAAGCATGCAAACAAAAGACTGGGACTTAGCCATTTTGGAGCTTTGGCTAAGAATAGACAAAAGTAGAATAACTTGAGGTGCACGCCATGACTATAATTAGGAAAAATCACATGCAACTAAGAATAAAAGCAACGCATGGAAGAAGTCTAATAATATGATTAAAGTAGATAAAAGTAAGATGTATATTTATCGTAATCTATTATTTGCACAAAATGTAGAAAATGCATGCAAGCTATTGTAAGCACACCTATTATTAAGAAATTGTATGTAAGCAGTGAAGGGCGAGTCTGCACCCTATAAATATAGGTAGTGTATACTTATTTTGAGAGATATAGAGAGTTAGAATAAAGACAAATATTTAGTTTTACAGTTCTTGAGAGCAGAGCTTGAGTGATCTTGTTGTAAGTATGTTTTGGAGTCCATAGGAGTGCACGTAAGGTTCAATACATTGATGTAATGACTCGTAATGTATTTAGGTTCTATGTTATCATGTTATGTTATGAATTATGATTATAATGGACAATTATGTAAGGATTGCAAAGATATCTATGTCTGAATATGGTTTGATGGGTATCTAGATCTTAATATTCATTATATATGAATGAATTTCTTAATAACATGGTATGATGTATTTGCTTGAGTGAATGGATGAATGGTTAATGAACATGAATGCTAACATCTTGATAAACATAATAAAGGAGGGACCTAGATGATGCACGTGCTTTGGGTGAGCTTCTGGACGTCTCTGGATGAAGTACCCGCACACATAGCTATTTGGGGTAAAAAGAAACTACAACCATATAATCAGTCTTCTCTTAAGAAGAGTGGAGCTGAAAAGCTCAAACCTCATTTCTATGGACCATACAAGATTAAGCAGAGGATAGGGGACATTTCCTATGAGTTGGATTTGCCAGAGAAAATTAAGATACACAATGTTTTCCTTGCCTCTTGTCTGAAAAAAGCTTTGGGACAACATATTGTTCTTTTCATTGAATTTCCTCCTTTGGATGATGAAGGTAAGCTTGTTTTGGTTCCTGAGGTAATTTTGGATTTCAGTGAGAATAAGTCAAGGACCAAGATTATTATAGACTATCTAGTACGTTGGAAGGATTTACCTGCAAATGATGCTACTTAGGAGGGTGCTGAGATTCTTAAGCATGTCAGCTTACAATTGCTTGAGAGTAAGCAATTCTAGGAGTGACATAATGTAATGTCCACTTTTCGAAATTAATTAATTATGGATACCCGAAGCCTATTCTTATTATTTTCCCTAGGCTAAGGGGAAATTAAAAAAGGAAATAAATTAATTTAAGTGGTCAAGGGTATTTTATATTTTAATTAGAAAAAGGACACTTACATTATATTTTAATCCACAAAGCAAAAAATAGAATAAAATAATAATATAAGCAATGATTTCTATTATTGGATGCCACAGTTAGATTAATAAATAAATAAAAATGGGGCACCAAAATTAGAGAGGGTTGCATGAGTACCAAGGTCCTATTTTTAGGATGAAAAGAGGATAAAGTATTTTACAATTGTTTAATCCTATTTTTAGGAAGGGGCACTAACACGGGGAAGAATTAAATTATTTTTAATTATTTGAGGATCATGCATGTAATTCTAAAATGGGGTTTTTTTTATTGTTTGAGGATCATGCATGTAATTCTAAAAGGGGGGCCACCCACTTTCGAAAGAGTTTGTAAGTTATAAAGGTAGCTTTAAGGTTTATTATCCATTCATCTCAAAAAATTATCAACTACTTATTTGGCTGCAAGTAGCTTCTGCTTCAACATCAACAAAAGAGGATGAAATTTATCATTTGCATATAGGTTTGAGGATGAATCCCTCATATTTATGCTTGGAAATTCCATTCAGGGATTACAGTGACCATTCAAGTACAAGTATTCATTCGGTGCAGCTAGGGAACAATTTTTAGGCTTGATTCTACAACTAGAACAAGTACAACTAGGGCTTTAACATCTAGGGCAGATTTCAGTCAAATTAGTCTACATGCTCTTCTCTTCCATATATCTTTTCATTTAGGTCATCAATTGTGAGAAAAAATTGTATTCAGATGCTCTAGTATTTATTTTATCGTAGTTGATTGAAAACAATAAATGAAAGTCTATTTTGGCACCTTGTGGATTGTTTTTTTATCTTGTTTGAATTCTTCTTTTTGTTTCTTCATATATTATTGATAACCTCTACAATCTGAAACATCGTAATCAAGAGCCTCGTGCCATGTTTAATATGGTATAGCCACAAGTGGGATATGATCCATAATGGAAAGAAAATCATGTGGTCGTGTCTAGGAAAGTAGATTCCTAGTGACACGTGGAGAAGTGGAAGGGGTTGGAGATTTCACAATGGGTATCATAGAGGGGATATTTAAGGCAGAAGGATGTAGCTCAGGTGTCAGATAACCAATTAGGGGAATATAGTTTATGAGATCATCATTAGAGTCAAACTCAAAATAGGTATTATCCTCATAGCGTAAGATAATATTCCTCCATATTGAAGATAGTATGTCCATCTTGTAAGGATATGGTAATAATGTCGATGTTATGATTAAAAATATAGCATAATGATTCTTGCTAGCAAAGTATTTTTACATTTTCAGCTTAGTCTACTAAGAAGGGGTCATCTAGAGAATAACCATCATCATAATCAGGAGTAGTAACATCAATAGAAAATGAGTCAATATTAATCTTGGGTTAAATGAGATGTTCTACATGAGGATGCTTACTATGAGTAATAGTGATAAGGATGTGGTTGTAATCTTCCTTGTGTGGGTGAGGTCACAAAGTGGGAGGTAATTGGGAGAATTATGGCATTGAGTAGATAAGATGTGTTTATTCTAAGGTTGATTTCATTAATCTCATCATCATCTAAATTAAGAAGGTTATGTAGACCATGTCCCATAACCTTAGGATGACTACTATAACCGTGAAGTGAATCCAAAAGGTAATTGAAGCATTGATATTCCCTAAATGTGATGGCAGGAAGTTATTTGAGGGTGGTAATTTTGAATGTCCCATATTAATAAAAAAGGTCAAATTTATAATGGGTTGGTGTCTCCTTTTAATTTATAGATAGCTCTTAGGTGCGCAAAATTAACACATTGGTAAGAAAATGATGGGCATACGATGAGTCCATAGTCACACTAGGAGGATATTGTAAGACAAGGAGAAGTTGAATATTATTGGGAATTCGGGACTACGAAATAGTGTTATGGATTCAATAACAAACTCAATCATGCACACAAAATCTAAATAATTCCCCAAAATTTATAGAAACGGAATTATAAACTAGAATAATCAAAATCAAGACAAAGTACAAACATATAAGGACAATATGGTAGCGGATGAAGTTCACCAAATTTGGGCTACGTCCACAGTGAAGATAGAGATCTCATATATATAATATGAAGCAAGAGTACAAACCAGACTATTCAATACACCAAGTACAATGCATCTCTCTAAGATGTCAAATCTCCTCTCCTCTAGATCTCTAAACGGAAATCTTCATGAGTGGCACATACAACCGTGACCTCTAAACACCACCAGTAAGATCAAAATTCACATAACTGGGAACTACTGCATCTTTGAACTACTACCAAGTTCTCTATGGATCCGTAACAATACCTCTCGCATGGGTTTGGGGGGTACCAATGTGCAACCATGACTGTGCAGGCTGAGGGGAGCTAATTTTGTCTCTCCATCACTGTATGCATCAACCTGCTGCAATCACCAGACTTGATGAACCTCCTCTACAATATCTAGATCTACATGGATCAACAATACAATATGATCTCATGGATCTACAATACAAGACTAGATCTACATAGATGCTATAATACAAGAGTCTCACCATAAGATCTGTTGGTGGTCTATAAGTTAAGAAAACCTATGTGCTTTGCATACTTCATGTCCAAGCCATTACTAATGAGAAAATAACTATACAAAGGAAATACATTTTGTAGAAGATGTTATCCTCTTCTCACCATTCAGATGTACTGGCATATTTGTTTCTAAAATACCAACTCCTTGCAACCATGGAAGATTGGACTTCTTCATGTTGATCCTTCCCTTTCTTTCTTTGTCTGTGAACTCTTCATCCTAATGAAACAATCTAGGATAATTCAAGGATCTAATTCAATCCTTCTCTTAATTATTGCTTTCTAACCCTAGCCTCTTCATGCTTATATAGGCAGGTATACAAACTTTATGGCACAATATGCTCATGCAAGGTACATCCTATTAAATCAGATTTAAAACAAAAGCTAGATTAAATTATTTTGATTTGGAGAATGTAAACTTTCACACACAGGTAATCAACGGTGATGGTTACCTGACACGGTGACGGTCTACCTGATTCCGGTGACTTGGTGTATCACCTGACCGATAGGTGGTTTCCTGACTAGCGATGTTCTTTCTCTCTCCTTAGTCCCTTGGAAATTTTAGATAGAGGTAGTCAATACATTCTATCTGTTTAATTCATCTAGATTAGGAAGAGGAACCAACCTTATCTAGAGGTCTAGATGGAGTAGATGAGTCCCACAACTTGGAGATAATACAACCCATGTTACATCCTGTCACATCATGAGCTCAAGCACACACATTGTTCCTAAGGGTGATTTGAGTTTGGTCGATAACAGTAGACTAAGTGTCTTGATGAAGTAAAGGAAGATATACACAAGTGCCAAAATTCCCTTCATATGTTGAAAGGCTCTTTTGACCATGGTGTGGCCTAATTTGAATCGAAACAAAGAGAAGAGGATCATATTTCACAAAATAGAGTATCGTCAAGTGGATCATATATTTAATGGCGAAAGTGAATTCATGAGGAATGACCGTTAGTAGAAGAGATAAATGGAAATAAATAACTCTTCACATTGATATGATGCTCTCATTTCAAACCATACAACATAGGCTACTATGTCCAAAGTGGTTTCGAAAAGGAATTTTCATTGTGAAAATTTCTTACATAACATGCTCACAATGTTGGGGTGAGGTAAAAATCAGTTCTAAGAATGGTATTTGACTAATAAGGGGAGAGAGTTCTACGAGAGGGTATAAAAATATATGGTTGGGTATGTTGCAACATTCCAAAACTAGGGAATGTTTATCTGAATAGATTTTGAAGATCAGAGGGATGGTAGAAAGTTGTTGGATTATTTATTTAATTTAGTGACATAAGAATTTTGACAAAAATATGGGATCATGGCCATTGGTAAATATTTTTCCACATGGGATGATGGTGTAAGCATTCTTAGATCTAGAAGCAAAGAGGATCAACCATGTATGAGTTTCGGCACTCCACTGACCCTGTGGAAAAGCTAAATCTCTTGCTAGGAGAGGAATTTTCAAGAGAGTGGGAAATGGAGTGAGAATATGAGGTAGGAGAACTAATGTTGCAAGTAGAAAATCAGAGTCTTGCATACATCAGTTAGAAGTTTCATCACATGCATTAAAATTAAGAAGAAACAACTCTGCAAATAGCAACAAGACCAATTAGAATTTATGAGCACAAAGTATCAATAAATCCCTTAGTAAAAGAGGGCTAGAAACTCCTTCTTGTATTGATGCTTAAACAAAAATTGTACATAGTACGGAAATGGAAGAAATTTGAGAGAGGGGGAAATGGAAGAAAATGGCTATCTCCTTTGTTCTCTCTAAGTACAATGCACTCTTGAGTTTACAAAATCAATCACCAACCCTTTGAAATGGGAATGTCTTTACAATTTATAGGAAGAGAAAAGACTCTTCATATAACCCCCAATGACTCTTCATATGTCTCGACATGACTTAAGACTCTTCACCTTCTTAGGAAAACATTAAGTCCCTTTTATAACATAAAGGTGACTTATTGCATTAGGAACATTAAGACATACAAAAAAGTGCAACCCCCAACGCAAAATTAGAACATTGGAGGAGAGAGAAATTTGAGGGGGGAGAGAAGAGAGAGAGAGAGAAGAGAGAGAAGGAAGAATGATAATGATGCTAAGAAAGAACCTGCCTTGATAAAGTCCGTTGATCCTTCTAGATGACTGATGGAATGCTCCAATGTGATGAACTCTGAATCCTCAAACTCTTTGCACCCTGAGAAACTCCTTTGGATGACACAAGACACCTTGAACTAAGTGTTTAAGAACACTATTGAATGATTCATGATGACTGTGAGCATGACTCATGAAGATCCCCTCCAAAGAGACTAGAAGTTGGAACAATACTACCAAGTTGAATGTAGTTGTTTCACTAGTGACTGAACAACTTCCACCTGACACATGACTCCTACAACTTGAGCCATGAAGTGAGTGTTGAAAGACACTATCGATTTCTTAGGGATGGATATCGAATGCCTTGTGAGAAATGCCCATGGATGATCCCAAATGATGATCCCCTTTGCAAATTTCATTCTGCGACATATGTCCTGAATGATACATTACTGTTCATACAGGTGTGCTAGGTTTGTGAACTACTGCAAAAACTATGAATTTTTATCAACACTTACTATTTGAATGAAAAAGCAACTTACTATTTTTAGTAAGTGTCAAAAATTTTTCTCCATCTCCTGGTGATATGCCAATTTGAATGTTCAACTCCCTCAGAATGCTCCTTTTGTGAAATTCACCCTCTGGAATGACTTACTATTTTTAGTAAGTGCCAATGAGTGACTTACTATTTTAGTAAGTATGAAAAATCACTCCTTCAAACCTCAATTGGATGTTACAACTCAAATTTCCCTTTGTCCTTGTGTTCCTCTCACCTTCTAGACCAATTTTCTATTTTTAGCAGGTGCTCATGAGACCACTTACTATTTTTAGTAAGTGTCAATTCTTGGATTAAGACGACCATTCCGATGATTTTTTCCTGCAATACCTCTTTGTGTTCACCACCTTTCGCATTTCTTCATAGTTGGTGACTTACCAAAATAGCAGTCTCCCATGTAGAAGACCTGCTATTTTTAGAAAGTGATCTTCTTTTGGTCAGGTCATAGTCATGGAATGAAGTTTTTTGATATGGGTTTTTTCCCAATATCACCCCTTTGAAATCTTAGGATTGCCCACTCTATGGTTCGTGAGATTTTAAAATTTAAAATTTTTCACCTGGCAAGTTGCTTTGGGACATGCCATGACAACCATTAACGGAGCTTGAAAATTTGTAGGTCTGGTTTTCTTCTCCATTTGAAAAAAATCATATTTTTTGTGGGTTTTTGTTTCTTATTCCACTGGTGTTTTCTCTTCAAACCGATTGTCGGTTTGATGGGAAATCTGATGATTTTTGTCTTCTTGGGCACAAAATGAGATTTCTTCACTATGAAAAATGGTTTTTACTGAACCTGGGAGGTTTCAAGGTGAGGTTTTTATATTTTAAAAATGAATAACACAAGAAGTAAAAATTCTCTTCATTTCGTGCACTAGTTTGCAAGATATGAAATCTTCATTTCAAGACAATGGGGTTTCTGGATGAATTTCTTTGTTTCTTCTTCTTCATTCTTCTGTTTCTTTAACTATTTTGATCAATCATTTCCTCTGAAACCTATGTATTTTCATGGATTGGATGGTTTTGGTGGCCATGGTAGATCTGGTTTTGAGCAGCAATGGTGGGTTTCAAGCATGAACACAAGCTATGACAAGGTATGAATTATGAAGAAGAATGGAGGGAAAAAAGACTAAGTGTTGAGATTTAAAGCATTTTAAAAATGCATAAGTTAGGGGTGGGTGAATTTTTGTGTCCCTATTTCCCTTAAGCATTAAGGGATGAAAGGGACATCAAATTTCACATCGCGCCTCATGCGACACTTGGCAGAAATCCAACGGTTGAGCACTTTGGCCAAAAAGCTTGCTGAGAAAAGCACCTGGAAAGGGGCTGAAAGTTGGTCGTATGGAGAACCAGAGGCATACCTTGGGCTGGGTGCATTTTCATGTCCCCTATGTCCCTTTTCAAAAAGGGAAAAAGGGACATCAAATTTCACATCGTGCCTCCATGCGACACTTGTCACGATCTAACAGCTGAGGGGATGAGGCTCTGACAAGCACTTGGGGGCTGAACTGGCGATGCAGAAGGTTCTATGGGTGACCAGAGGGTCATCATTTATGCCAGGGCGCCACTTGGGAAAATTTCTATGTCCCTCATGTCCCTTTTCATAAAGGGACTAAAGGGACATCAAAATGCACCAGGCTCCTTAGAGCTGACATGTGTCCTCATCAAAATTTGACTAACTATGCGGGAACTCTTACCTTGAGGGCAACTTGAAACGATGATATCTTGAGCTCCCGATGGAATTTTTTGGAAAAATTTTATATGAATTTGACTGAAAATGGCCTTATAAATCCAATGGTGGGGGTATAAGCTCTTGATTCCTCCATTTAAGCCCTAAAAAAGTGGATTTTTTCTAGCTCCCTAGTTGAGCATGGAAAAAACTAGATATAAACCTATTGCGCCAAAGTGTTGTGAAAAATATGATTTCACCATCTTGTAGGGCTCTGAATTCCCTTTCCTGAATATGTATTTTTAGCTCCTAACTCCATCCAGAGCTCCTAGAATCACTTCCCAAAGTTCAGTAGCTCTTTTGGCCCTGTGCACTGCCTAGGCCTGTGAACCCTGTTTTTGATGAAACTACCCCAACTCCTCCAAATATTTCCTGAATCTTCCAAAATAAATTCCATGATGTTATTAGACCTTCAATTCATCTCCATGTTAGATTTTGGATCCTCCATTCCACTCCAGGGGGTTGCATCTATCTTGGGAAGGCCAGTGGTAGCCCTTCCCAACACTGCCCAAAAATAGTATTCTTCAAGAACTCCTAAAATCACCTAGGGGTTTGACTTAAATTTCCTATATCACCTAGGGGATTGAGTTAACAACCACTGGGAGGTAATTGGAGGTCATTGGACTGAGATTGGGTAGACCTGGTGTGTCTTGGAAGGGTAAAACTTGAAATTTTGACACAGGGGTATTGTTGTCATGCTCGAAAATTGTCAATTTTCCTGTTGCACATTTGCATGAAAATAACTGGCTCTAGCTTGGGGACATGGTATGGACTAAGTGCAGAAAAGACATGACATGAAGAATCCTAGAATCTTAACTTTACAATATAATGACTAGTGTCGTATCCATTGGGCCCTGCGGAGTCATGTACAACTTCCAAGAGAGAGATATCGAAGATGAAAACATGCACACACCAAAAATGATGAAAGGAAACACACAGCACACACGGAAAGGAAAAACACACACAAAAGAAAGGGAAACACACCTAAAAATCACCTATGGTACAACATGGGGGACAACCCACTTTCACTGAAGCACTTTCCTTTTCAGGAGTCACCCCCAAAGAGGCAACGTCGAATGATGATGTTCTGTGAAGCCATTGACTGGTTCCAGAAAATAGCCTCCTCTCCTCAACTGCTTATGAAATCTAGGTGATTTCATAATTGTATGTACACTTTGTAGGAGTGAGCCTACATGAGCTTTTTGATGCTTGGGTCTTCGCTTAGAGATTCCATTACCTTCGTTTTCTTTGAAATTTGTTCCTATGTTTATCCACTCATTTTTTTCTATCTATCATTACTACTCCAGGGAATTCTTATTTGAATAGATTAAGTACCCTAGTGTTATTTTTCCACCCATTCACATTCTAGACATCCTTTCTACAATAGGCATCAAATTCACCTTTTTGAATCATATTGAGGTGTTTGTATGTCAAATGGAGGATCAACAATGACCTCATATCTATCACCTAGGGCCATGGATTGAATCAAGAGATGGTTCTGGATTTGTGATTTCTACTGCTTCCAAGGTACCCTGAATTTTATCTGGTTTTCCAAAAGTTCATCTTCACCCTTACTTGAAATTTTTCACTTTGAGATTCAACTGGCTCTATCTTGGGGACATTTCTTCCATATTTTGGGGATCACTACATTTGACACTCCTTCATCTGGAGGAATATCAACTTTGAGGGCTTCAAAACTCCTTGCTTTACTTCCATAAGGGATAAGAGTCTTCAAATTTCAAAGAGAGATAAAAGAAACAATGACTCATGTCTACTAACACAAGGCCAAGGTAATTGAATCAAATTCAATATCAAGATCACCTCACTAATATTTTCATCATAGGTGAGAGGTTCATAATCCATTGGCTCCAAAAATGATCCTCCTTACTTTTTACGAAAAATGAATCCTTAAATTGTAAAAGTGTTTTCATGAAGTTAAATTATTCTTTCTAAATTCCTCCCATAAGTATTGTAGAAAACTAGGATTGAGTATGTTTTTCTTGAATCATTTCAGGGATGATTAATTATTTGAATAACTATTGATTGATTAAATTTAACATTCGTTAAGGAACCCATGGCAGGAAATTCATTTGACTCATGATCAATATGAGGTATTTTGTATTTTGGGATCAACATATGATCATCTTACATTTTATCACTCCTTCATCTGGAGGAATCTCAAATAAAATTTAGGGATTCAAAACATCCTTAACCCATCAGAGAACTTCTTCATAAGAGAAAGAGTCCTCAAAACTCCTTTTTCAAATGGGAAAGAAAATACCTCACTTTCATCATTACCTTCATAATCCATTGGCTTAAGAGGGACATCAGGTTCTTTTCCTTTCTTTTCTCCATCATGACCAATCTCTGAATCAATCAAGGGATTAGGATTTGATTCATGCTTTTCTTGCAACTCCATAGCCTACATCATGAGTTCGAGACTGAGCTCAGGGTCTTTTGTTTCTTCCGCAGCTCTTAAGAGATCTTGCACAAATTGTTCTTTAAAAAATTTTGAGGGCTCATCACAGGCTAGCTTGGTCTCTTCCTGGGTGACATGATCAAGGGAATCCTCATCTTTGAATGGGAATGAGAATATCTCCTCATTATGGATAAGCACATAAGCTGATTTTTCCACTTGAAAATCATCGAGAACCAGTTCCTCTTCTTCATGCCTCACATCATCTAGAAATTTAGGGCTATTCTCTTGCATCTCAAAGTTCCTCAATGCTTCCTCTAGATCCATATTCCTTGGGGAAGGAAGGTTTGGTCCTATCAAATTAGGATCTCATCCTCTTCTTCAGTCATCACAAAATAATTCATCCTCTTGCTATTTTGGTATAAAATGTTGGCTCCTGGGCTTCCAGACTTTCGCACTGTGTACCTCATCTTCTTCTCTGAAATATATATCTCCATGTCTCCCTTCACTGGAATGGTTGCAAAAGACCAATTCATCTGGATTTTCCCTCCCAACTGTTGGCAGAAACTTCTACCTAGCAGCATTCCAAATGAAGTTGGAATGTCTGCTACCAAAATCATCATCAAAACTTTTTTGTTTGGAAATTGGGTGAGAGCCACCTGTGCATCTTTGATCTTCCCTATAAGTGGGACTTCTTTGGACTCCATGGAGTAACAAGAGCCACCAGGTGGAGTCATGGGGAGTTTAAGAGCTTTGGAAACCTTCACAGGCATCACATTATCTGAGGCACCTGAATCTATTATGCAATTGTTCAATACATATTCCCCAACTAGAAGGGAGACATAAAAAGGATTGACCTTGTCTGTCTTTGATGCACTCATGGAAAGCATGTTTTGTGAGGGAGGTGTAGGTGGGTTTGGTAGTATTCCTTTAGAACTGGGTGTTACAACATTGGGTGTTAAACTACCATTCCTGATATATCAGACGAATCTCTCAAATTGTTCAGGGTGAGTCCACAAATATTCAGTTTCAGTAATCTGTACTTTGGCTTTGTTTGCATATTCTATGAAGTCAAAAGGAGCAGATGTGGATGAGGGTGATGAAGGGACTACTTTTGGAGTTAGGACAGGTTTGGAAGTAGGAGTAGATTTTTGGGGAACAGAGGGAATTTTGAAAGGTACACTAGGAGCTTTCAAAGTACTAGATTTTATAGGAGTAGATTTAGATTTAGAATTGGAAGAGGCATTAGAAGACTTACTTGGAATTGTGGGAGCCTTCTTACTTGCTATAGGATCAGGTTTCAACAATGTGAAGACTCCATGCAAGGTGGAAGTGGAGATCCTCGACTGATTATTTTGTTTTGTGGAGTCACCACAGGAGGATCTTTAGTCTTATTTTTCTTCAGTAGCTGTGGAGGAAGAAGCTCCCTTTTGAGACTGGGAGCGAGTAAACACAACACATGAGAAACTTGGTGCCTCTTCACCATCATCATCTTCACTCCCTGAATGATATTCAATGAGTCCATTTTGAGTGTCACCACCCACTTCTTCTGTCTCTAGGAAATTTCCACCTTCACTTTCTTGTTCAAGTCCTTCCTTTTCCTCTTAGATTCTACCACTTGTATTGATGGTGGAGCCTCTAAGGAAAGTCTTTGGGTTTCCCAGAAATCTGATTCCTATTATTTATTTGAGGTGATATTCATTCAAAAAATTCCCTCTTTAGTGAAGACATTTCATTTTCCATTATTGCAACAAAGGATTGGTTCTTTCATCTCCAGGATGTTGAGCTTTACCCTTTGAGGGATTCTTGATCTTTCCAGATAGGATGAGATCATCATCAAGTTCAATGGCCAATATTTATGCTTCTACAATATCCCTTGGTTAAACTCTTCATAGGAAAAATCCTACCTCTGATGATTGAGCACTAATAAAGAATCTCTTGACATTGTTTTCTGATGGTGAATCCTCTTCCGGTATCCTACGGAGCAACCGGTCGAAACGAGCCATGAAGTCTCTCATAGTTTCATTTTCTCCTTTCTTCATTTGTGCCAATTGAATAAGGAGGTCTTGACAGTCCTCAGTAAATCTAAATCTTTCCTTGAACTTCCTTTTGATGTCATTCCAACAAGTGATGGATTGGGCAGGCAGGAGGTAGAACCATTCCGCTGCTTTTTCTTGGAGAGACTCCACGAACAATCTTATAGTGACATCTTCATGTTGGACACCAAGAATCCCACATGATGTGGTGAAGGTGATATGTGCTCTTCATGGAGTTATGTGTCATCACCTTTGAACTTTGGAAAGTTCTTACAGGAATCTATCGGTAAAATGTGAAGAGGGGGTTCAAAAGCAAGTGGGCCTGTATTTCTTCCCCAAAGAACAATGGGTTGAGGTCTTTCTTCTTCGTCCGCCATTGTTTCTCCCGCTTCAGCTTCGGATTCTACTTTGGAAAATTCTTCTTCAAATTCTAGCACTGAAATTTTTTGCAATAGGAATATGAAAAGACATTGTGGAATACGAAAGGTTTTCACTTGCAAGAATCAACAATGTGTCTTTCAGCAATGGATTTCCATCAACTCCAATTTGCAGGAATGATCTTTTCAATGGGCTTTTTTTATTTTATTTTTTGGATATTTTTTATTTTTTTGTATTTTAGGACCTTATGGTCATATTTTGGGTGCAGATGCTGCTAAATTTTCCCCACGGTGGGTGCCAAAAACTGTTGGCAAGAAAATTTGTTGGCTAGAAAAATTTATGGATTTCTTGCCAACACTTTGGGAATCTAAGTCCCTCTACTTAAATGGTGCAACTTCGTATATGCATGCGTGAGTAAAAAAGTGGATTTTCCTGTTGGCCTTGTGGTCGGGGATCCAACAGGGGCACTCCACTGACCCTGTGGAAAAGCTAGCAATTTCTTGCTAGAGAGGACTTTGTCAAGAGAGTGGGAAAGGGAGTGAGAATATGAGGTAGGGGAACTAATGTTGCAAGTAGAAAATCAGATTCTTGCACACATCAGTTAGAAGTTTCATCACATGCATTAAAATTAAGAAGAAACAACTCTGCAAATAGCAACAAGACTGATTAGAATTTATGAGCACAAAGTATCAATAAATCCCTTAGTCAAAAGAGGGCTAGAAACTCCTTGTATTGATGCTTGAACAAAAGTTGTACATAAAATGAGAATGGAGGAAAAATAGTGAGGGGGAAATGGAAGAAAATGGCTATCTCCTTTGTTCTCTCTAAGTACAATGCACTCTTGAGTTTACAAAATCAATCACCAACCCTTTGAAATGGGAATGGCTTTACAATTTATAGGAAGAGAAAAGACTCTTCATATAACCCCCAATGACTCTTCATATGTCTCGACATGACTTAAGACTCTTCACCTTCTTAGGAAAACATTAAGTCCCTTTTTATAACATAAAGGTGACTTATTACATTAGGAACATTAAGACATATGAAAAAGTGCAACCCCAACAAAAATTAGAACATTGGAAGAGAGAGAAAGTTGGAGGGAAGAGAAGAGAGAGAGAGAAGAAAGAAGAAGGAAGAATGATGTTGATGCTGAAAGATTACCTCTCTGATAAAGTCCTGTTGATCCTTCCAGATGACTCGATGGAATGCTCCAATGTGATGAACTCTAAATCCCTAAACTCTTTGCACCCTGAAAACTCTTTTAATGCTTACAGGACACCATGAACTAAGTGTTTAAAAACATTGTTGAATGACATCATGATGACCATGAACACTCATGAAGATCCCCTATGACATGAATGAAGCCTTAAAACAAATCCTACCAAGTTGAATGAACTCATTCCCTGATGACCGAAAATTAGACCCCGCACATGATATACCTGTGACCCAAATCATGAAGTGAGTGTCAAAAGACACTATTGAGTTCGAGATGAACTCTGGAATAGGATGGATCTTGAATGCCCTGTGAGAAATGCCCATGGATGATCCTGAGGAATGATGATCCCCTTTGCAACACTACGTATTCTGCCGACATATGTCCTATGGAATGTAAATTTGTCTGTACCCTGTTAGGTACCCGATGAACATACTGGAAAACTATGAATGGTTCATAACACTTACTTATTCTTGAATGGAAAACTTACTATTTTTAGTAAGTGTGATTTTTGCTTCTCCGGACTCCAACTGGTAGATCCAATTTGAATGTTCAACTCTTAGCAATGCTCCTTTTGTGAAATCCACCCTCTGGAATGACTTACTATTTTTAGTAAGTGCCCAATGAGACTTACTATTTTTAGTAAGTATGCATTTTCAGCTTCTTTGAACCTCAATTGGATATTGTAACTTGAATTTCCTCTTTCTCCCTATGTTCCTCTCACCTTCTGGTGATTTTACTATTTTTAGTAGGTGCCTTCATGAGACCACTTACTATTTTTAGTAAGTGTTCAATTTTCAAGATGACCTTTTCGATGATTTTTTCCTGAGATACCTCTTCTGTGTTCACCGCCTCCTTTGTAGTTTCTTGAGTTGGTGACTTACTTGAAATAGCAGTCTCTCATGTAGAAGACCTATTATTTTTCAAAAGTGAGTTTCTGGAGGTTGGATCATAGCGGAATGATTTTTTTTGATATGGGTTTTTTCCCAATATCACCCCTATGAAATCTTAGGCTTACCCGATCACCGGTTCATGAGATTTTAAAATTTCAAAATTTTCACCTGGTGGTGGCTCTGGACATGAACCACCATTAATGGAGCTTGAAAATTTAGGTCTGGTTTTTTCTCTGTTTCATGAATGAAATCATATTTTTGTGATGTGGGTTTTTGTTTCTCATTCTGTGTGAATTTTTTCTTCAAACTGATTGCCGGTTTGATGGGAAATCTGACTTTTGTGAGTTGGGCCAAAATGGAGATTTTTGTTGCGAACAAATGATTGCAGGGGACCATTGTACCTCCCATTTTTGCATGGATTGATGATCTTGAAGAATGAGGAAAAAAATGGCTCTTCATTTCAACTTGCACCGGTTTGCAAGATATGAAATCTTTTTTCATTGGCAATGGGGTTTTCTGGATGAAAATTCTTCGTTTTTCTTCTGTTCTTCATTCTTCAATCTTTCGATCAATATTTCTCTAAAACTTATGTTGTTTTCATGGATTGGAGGATTTTGGCCATGAAGAGCTGGTTTGGAGCAGCAATGGTGGTTTGGAGTTGTCTGCAAGAAACAGAGTGTTTCACGGCAGGGTATGGAGAGTTGTGAAGGAGAAGAATGGAGGGAAAAAATGGCTAGTTAGATTTTGTTTTAAAATTTGCAAGTCAGGGGTGGGTACAATTTTTGTGTCCCCGATGTCCCTCAAACATTAAGGGATGAAAGGGACATTAAATTTCACATTGCACCTCCATGCGACACTTGGCGGAAATCCAACGGTTGAACATTTGGCTCCAAAAAGCTGGGGGAAGCACCTAGGCACTGAGACTTTTGGTCACATGGATGACCTAATGGATTCAAGGGGTTGGGTGAATTTTCATGTCCCTCATGTCCATCAATAAAATGAAAGGAAACAAAAGGGACATCAGTTTGCACATGCGCCTCATGTGACACTTGTCACGATCTGAGTGAGTGAGGGAATAGGCTCCTCGACAAGCACCTGGGGGCTGAACTGGCGATCCAGAAGGTTCTATGTGTGACTAGAGGGCATAATAGGGATGGGAAAATTTTAATGTCCCTCATATCCATTATCTTGAGGGATGAAAGGGACATCAAATTGCACCAGGATCTTGGAGTTGAGAAGTGTCCTCATCAAAATTTGACTAATTGTGAGAAGCTTACCTTGAGGGCAACTTGAAACGATGATATCTTGAGCTCCCGATGGAATGTTTTGGAAAAATTGTATACAAAATTCAATGAAAATTTCCTTTTGAATCCAATGATGGAGGTCTCAACTCTTGATTCCTCCATTTAAGCCCTAAAAAATTAGATTTTTGATCTGGCTCCCTAGCTGAGCATGGAAAAAACCAGATATAAACCTATTACGCCAAAGTGTTGTGAAAAATATGATTTCACCATATTGTAGAGATTTGAATTCCCTTTTGAAGATGTTTCATTTTTCTCCTAACTCCATCCAGAGCTCCGGAATCACTTCCTAAAGTTCAATAGCTCTTTTGGCCCTGTGCACTGCCTAGGCCTGTGAACCCTGTTTTTGATGAAACTGCCCCAAATCCTCCAAATCTTTCCTGAATATTCCAAAATAAATTCCATGATGTTATTATACCTTCAATTCATCTCCATGTTGGATTTGGATCCTTCATTCCACTCCAGGGGTTTGCACCTGTCCTGGGAAAGCCAGTGGTAGCCCTTCCCAACATTGTACAAAAATAGTAATTTTTAATAACTCCTAAAATCACCTAGGGGGATTGACTTGACTTTCCTAATTCACCTAGGGGACTGAAGTTAACATCCATTGGGAGGTCATTGGACTGACTGGGTAAGAGTGCGTGTCTTAGAAGGTAAAACTTGAAAATTTTGACACAAGGGTATCATTGTCATGCTTGAAAATTGTCAATTTTCCTGTTGCACATTTGCATTTTTATGTGGACTTTCTCATATAACTAGGTACCCAAAAGTTGTTGAGGTAGCTACATACACATATACAATAAATTGAAACTTATTTTTCATTCTCTATATATTAAAGACAATTTCACTTTCTTTCCACATTTTGAAAATGTTTAAGGTACATTTGGAGGTTTTCTCCATCCGTAAACAAAGATGAGGCCATTTTTCACGTATAATGATTAGCTATCTATCTTTGCAAATGAAAAAAACAAACAAAATGAACAAGAGGAGAAATATTTAATCGAATTTGATTGATTTAAAGATCTAGTCAATAATAAATTGGAATATATTCACAAGTATATGGTATTTTTAGAGATACAAAAAATTGTATGCATATGAGATGAGCTTTAAAATGAGTTTGTCGATACCAATGTGTTAAGCTCTAAGCTTTATGTTGCCGTCCAAAGCTAGAGAAAAGGGTTTGAGAAAACTCATTTGCAAATAGATTAAAGCCCTCAAAATTTTATCTCCAAAGAGATCAAGGAAATTTAACCATGGACATGATCCAAGTAGAAGAGAATTAAACATTGACATCCCTTCCAATGTAGTTTACACAACTCATGTGCAATTGTTGGTTATATATATATATATATATATATATATATATATATATATATATATATATATATATATAATTTGGCGACACAACAAAGATAGAAATATTATTACAATTTTGATTTTACTTTGATATTTTGTTTCTGTTTTAAATTTTTGTGATATTAAAATTATTTTGAATTTTCAATTTAATAATGATCTTTTAAACTATATCTTTTTTGATATGAATTGTTTTATGTTTTATTTTAGTTTTTATTGCGTATCTTATATTTTATGTTTTATTTTAGTTTTTATTTTGTATCTTATATTTTATGTTTTATATATATTTTGATTTTTGATTTTTTTAAAAGTTCTATTGATTATTTGTTTTTTATTTACAATTGGAACTTCCCTTTATATTAATTAAATAAAGAGAGTTACATTAGTAGGGGCGAATGGGAAACTCACGATCTCACAAAATGCTACGAAGGCAACAACAAAATGCCAATTAGACTACATCAAAAAGCTGCGTGGTCAATAAGAAAATGCCCAGAGGGAAAGCAGAGAGCACAAGGAATAAAGCAAACTAGAAAAATTAGGCACATGTCGTCGCTCTGGGAGGAGGGTCATCCTTGGGAGGGATAAACGCTCAACTATTCAACTCAACCGAGGGAGGATCCACCTACCAATCATCATGGTTAGGAATCAACATCTGTAAAGGAACAATAATTACCCAACCAGGGGGTGGAGAACCAACCATTGTTTGCATGCCAGGCAGTGGAGAGCCCCACTGCGGAGAACTAGTGACGTACTTCCATGTCAGAGACGGGATCCAACCTAGTTTAGATGAGGAAGGAGCTAAAGGGCCCCCCCCGAGGAGAGGCAGGGTGATGCCTGCGTGAGCGGATTCTGTGATGCGGTTCTGTAGGTGGCATCCATCTAGGCGGTGATGACTGCGGTGGTGGTGACAGAGGATTCGGTGGGATGGGACCCGACTCATCATCGTGTACACTCCCCCAATGTGTAAGAAACTCCTATAAATGAATGAAATCCAAGGCAACCTTCTCTACTTGAGCTTGAATCTATATGCGCACAATAAAAAATATAACCACTTTTTCATTAGTGGAAAATAAAGCAACATATTGATCATGCTAGAATATCAAAGCATTTCAAGCTTTCCAAATATGAAAAATAATACAAGCTCAATTTTTGTTCCATAAAGTATCAATATAATGTGGCCAAGGACTGAAATTTCCAAACAAATCCAAATGCTAGTGAAAGAATTCCAGATGGTAGGGCTAGAAGAAAGAATAAATCCAAGTCTAAATAGTCTGAGCCTGAGGACACGACCAAAATATGTGCTTAAACGATTCATGTCGGGAACAAAAAGGGAATTTAGGGTTAGGGATGTCAATGTGACTAAGATGTTCTCCCACAGGTAGAACTTAATAAACAAGACACCAAAAGAATTGATTAACTTTGGGCTCAAGAAGAGAATTCCAAGCACGGGAAAGTTGAAAAAGCCAAGTGGAATGTGTAGATTGCAAACCCCACTGTACATTGATTTTTTCAATGGCATGCAAGAGTGGGCTCAAAAGATGATAAATTATTCCAACATTATAAAGAGGAAGGCGATTTCATGATTCTACCTTTAATCACACCACCAAGCATCTAAGGGTTTAAGCCCAAACTTGTGGAGCATAATATCAGGCATAAGTTCCTGAATTTTACAGATGGATGGGAGGTCTGAATTAGCAAGATTGAGTTTCATCTTGAGCTTAGGCCAAGGCACCCAATCTCTATGGGTAACTAAATCATGAATGATATGAATGCCTTTACGAGAAAGATGAAGAGCTTTGATGCCTAGAGTTTCTGTAAGTGGAAGATTATCATCAGTGATGATGGGAGACCACCAAATATTCTGAGAATTGAAAGAGAGCATGTGCAAAAAACCATCACCAAGCCAACACATAAATGGCTTGAATTTCTAAAAATATTTCTAGACACTTTTAGCAACAAAAGTGCCAGTAATTCTGACTGGAGACTTAGTGATAATAAGGGTTTACAACCCAATATTGTTCCAAAATTTGTTTCCATATAGAGCTCAAGAAGCAATGTAATGTTGTAACATAATTTTCTAGGCTTGGTCTCCCGCTAAACAATGCACCACCCATTTATAAAATATAGCCACACTTTGTCAGTAGACATCAATGATTCCCATACCACCTTGATCATGAGGGAGAGATCAGATCTCCTAGGTTACTCTGTGAAAGCCAACTGAACCAAATTTTTTACACTAAATAAAGTCCCTCAACAATTTGGAAAATTTGGAAAATGAAGTTGGAGAAGAGCATCGACATGCAGAATAATACACATGGGTGGCAGAAAAAGTCTTAGTACACACCTTGAATTTCCCAGCCAAGGAGAGAGGTTTAGAGGACCACCAGGAAACCTTATGCTTCACTCTATCAATAACATACTGCTAAAGCGTGGCAGAGTCACTATAAATGACAAAAGGAATGCCCAAAAATTTGAATTGATCACCTCTACCAATCCATTTCCAGGGGTAAGCTTTCAACTAGTCTGGGATAGGTAAGAAAATTTTCTCTATAGCCCAACATCTTAGCCATTTGAATGCTGGATCCAAAGGCAAGACATAATGTATGTAGGAAATAAAAAACATTAGCCACATTCTATTTGGGCTCAACAATGGTAAGGAAGGAGTCATCAGTAAAGTGACCGTTGATGAGTTCTATTGCATGATCAGGAAGGAAAATCCCTCGAATGTGACCTTGAGCAACATGATGAGCAATAAGATAGCCTAAAAGGCATAAAAAACTAAAATGAACAAGGATGGTGCAAGAGCACACCCCTATCTGATAAAATGAAAGAGATTGATTACAGTGGACTGATGGCCATTGATGGTAAGGCAAGTTGGACCATTTGAAAACAAAGTGTTGACTATTTAAAATAATCAACAAAGCCAAGGGCTTCGAGCATAACCAAAATAAATGGCCATTCAATACAATCATAAGACTTCTCGAATCAATTTTGAGAAATAAAGGTCGTTGCAGAGAAACCTGGCCCATTCCATCCCTTTAAACCATAATAAGATTATACTAGAATGTGCCTTTAACAAAACCATTTTGTTCAAGATGAACCATTTTAGGAAAAATATTTGCTATACGAAGAGCCAAAGTCTTGATAAGAATTTAATAAGAAACATTTATCAGGGTAATGGGCTGTCAATTTGTTATCTGCTTTGGATCTCTGGCTTTAGAGATGAACTTGATGTTTCCTTGATTGATGAAACTCCCAAGAGAATTGGATTAGAGAGCTTCATTATAGACATGAAGTAGATCAGGTCCCAAAAAAGACCAAGTGGCTTTGTAAAATTCACATGGGAACCCATCAAGACCTGAGGATTTTTCATTAGCTAAGCACAGAAAGGAAACATGAAATTCTTATAAGGTGAGAGGAGCATTACAATGATCTCGATCTTTGGGGGAAAGCTTATTTGACACCAAATCAATACATCTCTGTAAGGTGGTAGCTCGCTCAATTATAACCTCTTGAGCTTGAAAGACCAGATGATAATGCTTGAAAAAAGCATTTTTTAATCTCTGGAAGCTTCATGAGTCGCTACTGCAAATCATAGATAACTTTGATCTGTTGAAAAACATCTTGGCTTGGAGGTATTTAAAAAATATTTTAGAGGATTTGTCTGCCACCTTAGGCGAATGCAGCCTCGACCAGATCTATGCACCACAGTCCAAATGAGAATCGATGAGCTTGAGCTTGTGTTTGGTTTCAACAGCCTGTATCTGGAGAGGAATGTCAAAAGGATATACCTCTAACAATGATGAGATCCTTTTGAAATATTTGTGCAGAGCCAAATCGGATCATTTATGGACTCGGGCCACCTGCTTGCCGAAATGGCAGAGAAAATGGGTGGTGTGTTGTATCTTTGCTTTCCACCATGAGTTCCAGATGACAACGAATGGCAGACATGGTGCCATGTTCCGAACCTTGGCTATAAATGGGACCACTCCATGGTGACTCAACAAAGAAACATTAAGAAAGAATTGACGAGTTGGAGCTTTAAAAGGGGACCCATACTAAACAACCTTAAATGTGATCAGGGTGATAACAAAAGCCTTGACCACACCTTGTCAAAAGAGCCTTGTGTGTCAAAATAAAAAAAAAGTCCATTGTGAAAGAAGTGCATGATCAAGCCTTTTTAATACCTGATCATATATTCTCGAAGATTGGTCCAAGTATACCAAGTTTGGGCTTTAAATTCCCGCCACCGTCTAAGCAAAGGATCATAAATTCCCCAACAAACTTTTAAAGAAATACCGGGCCACATGCTTGCCAACACACCAACGCATAGGAAGAGCACCACATTTATCATTAGAATTCTCAATCATATTAAAGTCACCAAACACCATCCAATAAGCTAAAGGAAAGTTATCACCTATCCATTTCAATAAAGTCATTCTTTTTGAGCCATCATTGGGGGCATAAACATTAATAACACCAAAAGAAATATCATTAATAACCATAACCACCCACACGTCCTGATTTGAAAGATCTTGGCCCAAGGCAGTGATTAAGGATGATAATTTCGGTGTGATGGAAATGTTAGCACCACCTTTGCCATCAATGTGTTGAGTATGAAAATGCATAAAATATGGGGCAGTACAAGTTAGAGTATTATGAAGTAAAAAACCAGAAATCTTAATTTCCTGTAAACAAATAATATCAAGGTTGTCAATATGCTGGCAAGCTAAACAAACAGAGTATTTTCAAGAGGGCTCTATAAGACCTGAACATTCCATGAGATGAAATTCATGAAAAATCAGACATATCAAACTCCCTCTACACATCCGTTATTCCATCCTTTGAGCCAAGAATGGAAAAATTATTGAAAAGTGGGATCTGGTCTAAATCAAGAAGCTCAACTTAAATGGACATGTGTTTGGCCCTATTATCCCCTTGCACACTATGGGACACCTCCCAAGGTGGACTGAGAGAGTTTCACAAAGGAAGAGAGGTCGATGCAAAATTCCCAGTCTTCTAAGAACTTGAAATAAAAACCTAGCTTTGCGAGGGTTTGGAAGGAATGGAAACCGAAGAGAAAACCCGACTCATCCTTGGATAGGAGGGGGGAAGAGAGGTAGGTGGAACAACATGAGTGGGTTTCACACCAGATCCCTTCTTATTCCCTAACGAGTCCAACCCGACTCATCACTAGCTTGAGATGACAGGAAAGTCGTGAAAGTGATGGTCCGGGGATTGGAAAACACGTGTTGGGAAGGTTGAAATAAACCACCTTTTGAGAGATACATAGGGTCCCTAACTTGAATATCTAGGTGGTCACTGCAGATATTTTGCAAGGTCAACTTGACACATACACGCTTGTTAGGATGGTAAATGGTCTTGTTCATGGAAAATCACCCTACCAATGGGTTTCACAATCTCCCCAGGAAGTTCAATCAAACTAGAATTCGAAACCTGGCTTGGTGGGGCTAGAGTCTAACAGGGTGTTCCCTAAATACTAGCAATCCATCGAAGGGTCATAAAACCCCTTTAGGATACTTGAAACTTGGACTCCCAATGGTTTTTTATTGTGAAGGGTTAAGAATGCAGACCACTATAAGCAATGGCTTAGGACATCATACATAACAACATCTAGGGAGGATTCAAAATCAACTCATCATAGAATTTCAGGACAAACTTTCGACGCGCTTGAGAGCCATGTTGACGAGATATCAACAGAAAATCATGAATTCGGTGGTCCGGGGCTTGAAAATGAAAACAATGTTGGGGAGGTTAAAAAAAACCACCTTTTGAGAGATACGCAGGGACACAAATTTAATATCTAGGTGTTCCTGCGAATCTTTCACAAGACCGACTTTGACACACACACGCTTGTTAGGACGAGTAAAAAAAATGATCTTATTCATGGAAAATCACCCTACCAATAGGTTTCACAATCTCTGGCAGAAAGGACCAGTGATGAATAAAAAGACTAGAAAGTTCAATCCATATAATTTTCAACATAACCTAACTGGTGGGCCAGGTTCTTTCCGTGTTTCAAATCTTTGTATGCACATTTGGTTGATGCTCGTGCCTCCTGAGATCTCTTCACGTTGCTGTTTGCACGTCCGTTGATGTGCACGTCATCCCCCGTGATCCTTGCTTGCGGGTTTTAAACCCTCTTTCAGGCATGTGCAAAGCTATAACTTCCTCTTATTCCATTTGAAGAAATGGAGAAACTACTACATTTTGTTCAACTTAAAGAGTTGGCAAAAGATAAGTTGGGACTTAAAACCAATATGACAGGGGCAGGTAGAGGATAAGTATATAGTAATAGTTGAAATTGAAAATCCAAAAAATCCTAATAAATGGGAAAATTTGTGGCTACTGAGCATTACTTCCTAAAGATTGCCAAGGATATGGCATATAAAAGAGCAGTAGAAAAACTTAAGAAAATATATATGTCTTAGGTAGAAATTTTTATTGGCATATGCACTAGTCGCATGTTATAGACAATTATAAATGAATATAACTAGATATGCCAACAATAAATTTATTACTGTTACTTCACAATTTTTGTTTTTAATTATGTTATTCATGTTTATTGACATTGAAATTGGTTGCAACAATAGATAAAAAGATATTGACATTGCTGGGAACATTTAATGCATCATCATATTCTCAGTAATCAAATATTCACTTTTTTGGTTGAATGTGGTTTTTTTGTTTTTTACTTTTATTTTGTAGTTTATATATGTGTTGTTACATGTAATTTGGAACAACACATAGATGAACTACAATTTTTTTTAAAAAAACCAAAAAATATACTGCATCTAACCAAAAAAATGAATATCTGATCATTAAAAATATTGTGATACACTAAATGTTCCTAGCAATGTCAATATTTTTAATTTATTATTAAAACCAATTTCAATTTCAATAAATATGAATAACCAAATTCAAAACAAAAATTGTTAAGTAATAGTAAGAAATCTATTGTTGGCATATCTATTTATATTCATTTATAATTGTCTATAACCTATGACTAATGCATATGCCAATAAAATTTTCTACCTAAGACATATATTTTCTTAAGTTTTTCTGTTGCTTTTTCATATGTCATATCCTCGGTTTTTTTAGGAAGTAGTGCTCGGAAAACAAATTTTTTTACCATTTATTAGGATTTTATTCATTTCAATTTCAATTGTTACTATATACTTGTCCTCTATCCGCCCCACCGTCTTATTGGTTTTAAGTCTCAACTTATATTTTGCCAACTCTTTAAGTTGAACAGAATGTGTCTTCTCCATCTTTTCAAATGGAATAAAAGGAAGTAGTAGCTTTGCGTATGCCGTAAACAGTTTCATATTTTATTAATATTTTTAATTCAAGCAAAAATATAAATTTAAACATAAGTGGAAATATTGTTGATTTACCTTCCACATACCATCTACTGAATACCCACTATCTACATAAATAATATCAGCAACCACTTCCTAAAGAATCTACATAAAATTTAGGTGGGTGCATGAATCATATCTCTCCTCTTCTGATCGTGTCTTCAAACTTTTGAAGTTCGCTTTGATGTTGAACATGATCTTCAATATTCTTAATTAAAATATTTTCTATCTTATGCAATCCCTGTTTGATTACCATCATGTCAAACCTATTATTATTCTCGTTTAACTTTCTTAAAATGTCAAGTTCACCATGTGAGATGTTAGGAGGTATTCACACATATATATCCTTAGTGATTGTCAACTTAAGTGCAATATCTCCCAAAGATTCAAGTTTTTCATAGGAGTTATTATCCTTAAAAATCAATCCTCGTAGGGTCAAATCTTTGTCTTTGAAGGGGTATCCAAGTAGGACTTCTAAAGCTGCCACATTACCTGACCCCTCATCTTCAAAAGAATATCACCTTGTGTCATTGTTTTCGAAATGTGGAAAGCATTGCCCCAATTCCTGATTTAAAATTACTTGTTTGTAGATTACAACATATTAATGAGAGTATAAAATTGATTTTCTAACACAACTACTAGTTAGAATAGTGGTTTTCTGAAAACATTTAAACTTAAAATAACAAGTTTTTGAATTTTTTCAACTTAAAATAACGAGTTTCCGAAAAATCTATGGTTATATTCATATTTCCAAATTGGCTTGCTTTTGAATGAAAAAATATTTTACTCTTTGGACCAATTCTCGAATTGATCCTCAACATCAATCTTTCTAGGCCATTACAGATTGCTAATTTTGTATGCTTGGAGAGAAGCATGGGAATGTAATGTCATGGTAGACGCAAGCCCATGGATTGATGCTTCCACATGGTAAAGGGAATCAAAAGGTGAAAGTGTATTTATTGTGAAATAATAAATATGAGTGTTAATTCTCAAGAGCTTATTTAATCAATCCTTTTTTATCGTAGTGTAGTGACTGAAACAGGCTGTAGTTTTGGATCAATTATCTTCTTAGGTGCCCATTGTTCATTCTTTACACGCTCTACCTTGATCATCCATGCGCCTTTGTCATTTTATATTATTTTTGCACATGTGCGCATACAGGTCTAGACAATCCTCAACCTTATGTGGGTTTCCATAGTAAGCGCATACCTGATTCTTGGGACACTCGTGCTGGTAATGATTGTGGGACCCACAAATATAATAAGTTCCACACGTGAACCTTCCTCTACCACCAATTCCTATGCTCCTATATCCACCTCAGAACCCACCATCTCCATTATTGTGTCCTTCATAAGGCTAGGTTTCCTATGCCTAAGAGCTACTAACTACAATGGTTTGTCGCAATCTAGTCTCACACGCCTCATGAATATGGTCGATTAGATGACAGTCAGTTGTTCCATAGGTATGTGCATTGAAAATCTTGCAGTACATAGAAAAATTCTTCATTTTTTTTACGTTGTAAGAGGGGACAAGATTGTAATAGTGCACATACATACGTGCATGGAAAACTATCCTTAGTATGCCCATCCACATTACAATCGGTGCACCATAACCCATTACGCATCTCATTTGCCAAATTGGTAGATAACGTTTCCAATTGTTTAGCCATAGAGATGCTATTTGCACCATAAGAAAAGGGATCACTCCAATGTCTACACTCTCACCTACTTTAGCACGTAGAGTTACAGATTAGTAAAGGTTTTATGTGATAAGGTGCTTCGAAACGAAGATAGCAAACCACCAACAAACAACTGGGCATGTTGGCTCTCATGAATGTCATAAGATAGTTTGGAAAATAGAGTCTTAAAATGTGTATCATACTCCCTTACACTTTCAATTAGGATTTGCTTGATACCCTTTAACGCATTTATACTCTGTTGCTCGCACTCAAAAATGTGAAATTTAACCAAAAGGCAGTGCGCAGCGCACCATAATCCACCGTAGTCTAATGTGTATCATATTTCCTATACTAGTTGTGTGTGCACCCTTGAAGTGTGGTGGAAAAATGACTTTCCTTTCTATTAGGGGTTGTGGTTCCCTTAGCTTTCAATAGAACCTCACACTTGTGTACATGTACTTCCACACCTTAGTACTCTTACAAGTGAAGAGACATCTCAAAAAAAAATTGAGGTGTCTTTTGCAGTGATTTTTGAGGTGTTGTTTGTGATGATTGTTGTGGTGGTGGTTGGGGACCTTGTCCTAAAGTAGGACAAGATCTTGAACCCAATCATCCATCAGGGTTTCTTTGTGCGGTGGTTTTCTTGATCCTCCTGAAGCTCTTACAACGACCTGTGCTCCCGTAGATGAACTTATTTGTGTCCCAGTTCTGCTAAACTGGACACCCACTATTTTTGTTATGGCTACATCTATAAGTATTCTTCCCATAAGCTGTGAGCCAATGCTCTTTCCTGATGACGTGTCTATGAAAATTCACCCATATGTACTTGTTCTAAACATTGGCACCTATTGCATGACCATGTGTGCATCCTTAATCTACCGCGCCTCTTGAGAAGTAACTAAAATATGTCTACCTATGTCTCCCACCCACTGTGGAGATCCTTCTTGCTTTCCTTCACTATGATGCTCTTCTACAATTTCCTCTGGGTCCTGAACACCTTACGCAAGGGCTAGGTAGCTAAGTTGGGTCAGATGCACGTCTACGGTTCTCATTCTTTCCTCTGACTCACTCTAATAAGAGGCTGAAGGGGACTCTCTACTATGCTTTCCCAATGTCGGGAGGACATGATCATGTGGCCCCTCATATTCCACAGGGCTCTCATCACTTCCGTTAGTCATCATTCCTCTCAACCTCAGAACGTCATCAACTACCTTCTATCGCACCTTGTTATACTTGAGCCATCTTTCCTCTCTCTATATTACTTCCACTAGGGCCGCTACCATCCTTCCCAAACCTTCTCCCGCCCTTACGCGCGGTGGGGATTTCTTCATGCAATATTAGGTTGAAATTGTGTATTCCAAGGTATAGCTGTGTAGTGCACCTCCCCAGCAAATAATCTACAACTTTAGTCTATAGATCGTCTGAATCAGAGAGTGTTTGGTAATCTTCATGTGTCCAAGCTTGCATCCTCCCCAGTCGGACACCATTGTTAGATGTGAACATTTCCAACCACCGGTACAAATCTACAGGAAAGAAGATGAAGAATGTTTCATACAGACAATCATATAGATTATCTTCCACCCAATTTCATGTGTTAAAGTCAGGTCAAATGTTGTATCTCTATGCAAAAGTGTCTTGGCCATAGTAAATACAATTATCAATATTATCCAAAGACAGTCAAAACACTATCTCCATGTTACATCCTGGTAGATAGATTGAAAAGAGGTCTTGGTAATAGAACCAAAATGTAGTTTATTTTTATTCCAAATAGCTATGTGCACTGACAGTTTATGTAGAGAAGTTTGAAAGCTCACCCAAAGCATGGGTAGCCACCAGGTCCCTCCTTTGTTATGTTTATCAAGATGTTAGCATTCATGTTTATTAACTATTCACTCAAGTAAATACATCATACCATGTTAATTCAATAACACATAGTAAGAAAGTCATTAATAGATAACGAATATTAATATCTGGATACCCATCAAACCATGTTCAGATGTAGAGATCTTTGCAATCCATACATAATTGTCCATTATAACCACAATTCATAACATAACATACCATAGAAGTTTAATACATTATGAGTCATTACATCAATGCGCTAAACCTTGCATGCACTCCTACAGACCTTCAAAAGGATTAAGACAAGAGTTGGAACTGGAAGAAGGATTGAGGCTGATGAAGTGCCTGAAGAAGAAGAGGAAGACTAGGGAAAGGAAGGAGGATCCTTTGTGGGTATTAATAGATTGTTTGAAATCTTTAAAAGAAGAAGATAGTTCAATAAAAATGGAGGTTTCTTATAGTAATTGTAGTTTTAAGGTTGAAGAGTTGACAAATTGTATATATGAAGTGGAGAGATACTTTGAATGGAAGCAAATGGTTAATCCAAAAAGAGTAAAACTTGTAGCTACCAAGTTGAAAGGGAAAACAAAAGCACTGAGAGGGGAGGGGTGAATCAATGTTTCTCAAAAATTTGAAAGCATTTTAGTAACTTAGCAAACCATTTAAACTTTATTATCTTTTACAATGATATGAACATGACAGTCACACATAAGAAATTTAAGATCAAGTACACATGAGCACACTACTTAATGTGGAAACCCTTAAAGGGAGAAAACCCCACTAAAATCAACACACTAGATTGGACAACTTTTCTTATAAAGATTATAAATATTTCAATTGTTGAGCATCCACTCAACTTGAAGCTATAACTCCAAAATTTAACCAAGCAACCACTTGATCTTTAGCAAGCTCTTACTTGCTTGGAAGCTCCTACTTAAATCAAGATCCTATTGACCTTTTGTAAGCTTCAACTCCCTATTTTCTATGCAAAAACTTAGAAATTTTACAAGGCTCGATCACCCTCATTTAGCTGTCTAACACAAGAAATTTTGATCTCTAAATCAGCTCCACTTTTTTTTTTCTCTTTTCACCCTCCTTCTCACCTTGATTCATCTCAATTCTCATCTTCTTAGTCAGCTGAAAAACACTGTCATACAAAGTTTCTTTCCCACATACATCCTTGCTATGATTCTCTCCTTGAATTATGTCTCAAGTACCCACTCTCTCATGAATACATACTACTAAAAAATTTGCAGTCATGAAGGCATTTCACACTCCTTGATTTCCATTGTTTTCCATGCCCTAATTCACTTCAACAACAATTTCGTCAACAACAAATGCAACTACACTCTAAGAAACACAAATATATGAGGATGACATCCTCTTAGTCTTTCCATTCTAACCCCTTCAACTTCTTTCCTATTCAATTTGAATGCAAGTCTCTTGATGATGTCATTAAAAATGTCACATTTTCATTTTTCTTTACGGTGCTCCCACCAGAGAGAGGCACCAAATGGCATCCAGACACCATAATGGATTTCTAGACCAAATATTTCAAGACCCAGGATGACACCTCCCATTCTAGAGGCTTTCATGAGCACACTCAGTTAGGGCCCTCCTCCATGGATCATGGTTAGCCAGGAGGAAACAAAAGGCTTGTCTTGCTCATCCTTCTCCTAGACATCGACATTCCAGACTCTCCACAATTTTAGCTACATGAAACAAGCATATCTCTAGCTACTTTGAGTTAGCCTCAGATGCTAGGTGATTGTGTCAGAGATAGGGCTTCTTCAGCTTCATCCTTATGCACTCTTGTGACCACTGTGGCCCTTGCTTCTCCTTATTCTTTCCTCTATTCTCCCCTCTCTTGTTGTTTGTATGAAAATTTTTAGGTCTCCCTGCTTGTTCTTTTGGCATTGTACTATGCAGTCCCATTGACCTACTTTTGTGGTCAATTGTTGGACATTAATATAATTATCTTATCCTATCTACAAATGTGTCAGCTGCTTGTACATACTTTTCGTGAATTGTCAAGACACTTTATACTTCTATTAGGTGCTATTACATCTTCCTAAACTCGCTACCAACCTGAAAAGACTACTAAGATTTTGAAACTAACCTCTGAAATTTGATTTGTAATTGTCATGTCATTTTGTCATCTTCTATGGTAGGTTATTTTTGTATTCTAGCTATTCTAGGCTACATAATTGATTCCATTATGAATTTTTAATGTTACAAGACCCTTCCTCTAGCTACCTAATTCCTAGACATGCTTCTTACCTCGCCATTTCAACTTGACTTCATTAGAGCTCTCATTTGTGTGACTAGATGCAAGAGCTTCAAAACCAGTCTTGAATTTTGATGAAAAGGGCACACTTCAGATTCAATTCATACAACAAAAAGTAGATGGAAGAATCTCCAATATGTCTAACACTTCATTGCATGCATGGATCACTTCAGACCAAGTAAAAAGATTCCATTTATTCTTTTCATCTCAACATGAGTTTCATAGTCATGGAGGATCAAGAAGTATAGTCACAAGTATTCTTCAACAATCTCAATGGATGAGCCTTCAAACCTTCTCAATACATGGAAACAGTGGTATGTGATCTCTAGATCAATTTCAAATCCATGGAGAAACTTTTCTTATCTTTAGTACACAATGACACTCAGTTTTGGGCAAGGTCCTAATGGGCTTGTATACCCATCAAGTCACCTGGTCAACACTCCTATGGCACCTTTCTGGAAAGCACACAACTTCCTTTAATTGATTGGGTCCATATCTTATACTATTTCAAGGTTTATTGCATGGATATGCTTGCATCTTTAGGATTGATCACATTGTGTTTTAGACTATAAAAAACACTTTTTGTATTAGAAGCTTTCAACACCAAAAAATTCATTTTCATGATCCAACACCTTGAACACTTCACATGGGACCGGTACTTGATATACAAAAATTAACATGCATGAGTTATTGTTGACAAAATTTAGTGCCAAAACAACCAACACAAGGGAAAAACACAACCAAGACAATAAATAAAACACATAAAAAATGTATTATACTCAATTTAAAAAAAATTACAATTTCAAAGTTGTTGCTTTGTTTTCCCTTTGTTTCTCTTCTTGTGTTCAATTTTTATGTTTCTTTTTCTTACAAAAATTTCTTTGTGCTACTGCACATTTCTATTTGCAAAAATTCCCCTTTTATGTATTCTTCTTTTTCTTTATTTTCTTCTCTATCTCGTTTGAGTTGTTGCTCTTCTCTCTATTCTTTGTATTTTCCTTATGTTGTTGGATATATATTACCCCCCTTACATGGTATAGTTTTATGTATAAAAAATATACTTACCTGTATAAAAATATATTTTTATAAAAATATACTAGAAATATATATAATGATATTCATGGGCCCCCACATATACCATGGCTAGCAGATAAAAACAAACCCAAAATTTTAATTCATTGCAATAGAGGTTTGGTAAAGATGTCAGCTAGTTGTTGTTCTGACCTTCAAAATTTTAGCTCAGTTTCTCCTTTCTCCACTAATTCATGAATGAAGTGATATTTGGTTGTTATATGCTTGCTTCTACCATAAAAAAATGGATTTTTAGATAATGCAATTGAAGACATATTATCACAATAAATAACAGAACCTCCTTGTTTCTTTTCTTGCAAATCTGAGAGAATTATTTTTAACCAAATCATCTGACAAACAGCTGAGTTTGCTGCAATATACTTTATTTTTGCAGTAGACAATGAAACTACTGATTGTTTCTTTGAAGCCCATGAAATGGCTCCTGATCCAACATTGAACACATATCCAGATGTGCTCTTTCTATCATCTAGGCTACCTGCCCAATCACTGTCTGTATATCCAACTAATTGAAAATCATTATTAACAACATATAAAATTCCAAAATTTCTTGTTCCATTCACATACCTCAGTATTCATTTTCCTGCTTGCCAATGAGACTCTTTTGGTGTCTCCATAAATCTAGAAATTAAACTAACTACATACATTATATCTGGTCTTGTTGCAGTTAAATACATCAAGCTTCCTACCATACTTTTGTACCTTGTAGGATCCACATTGTTGTTGCAATCTTCTTTGGTCAATTTCAGACTTAATTCAGTTGGTGTAGATGTTGGTTTGCAATCCAACATTCTAAATCTTTGCAAAATTTCTTTTGCATACTTTTCTTGACATAAAAATGCCTTGCTCTGTTTTCTTGACCTTAATGCCAAGAAAATACTTCAACAATCCCAAATCAGTCATCTCAAATTCCTTCTTCATGGCTGATTTAAAATCATCAATTGCTTTATTTGAATTTCTAGTAAAAATCAGATCATCTACATACAAAACAACAATTAAAATCTCACCATTGTTTGCTTTGATGTAGAGTGTGGGCTCACTACTGCTTTTGCTAAATCCATTACTAATCAGATAGGAATCTATCCTACTATACCAAGCTCTTGGTGCTTGTTTCAAACCATACAAATCTTTTTCAGCTTGTATACTTTTCTTTCATGCCCTGGGATTTCATAACCAGGTGGTTGTCCCACATACACTTCTTCTTCTAACACTCCATTCAGAAAAGCTGATTTGACATCCATTTGATGGACCTTCCATTTATGATGAGCAACTATGGAAATAATTGTTCTCACAGTCTCTAACCTTGCTACTAGAGAAAATGTCTCATTATAATCACATCCAGGATTTTGTTTGTAGCCTTTGACAACTAATCTTGCCTTATGTCTTTCAATTTTTCCTTCGGGAGTAGTTTTGGTTTTATAAACCCACTTGAATCCAATGACTTTCCTTTCCTTCAGGAAGATCTACTAACTCCCATGTTTGATTCTTTTCTATTGCATGCATTTCTTCATCCATTGCTTCACACCATTTATTATCTTTAATTGCTTCTTCATAATAAATAGGATCAACTTGTGAAAATAAAGCAAAATTAATCATTTCATCTTCATTTTCTTCATACCTTAACTGATCATAGATCTCTTGTACATTCCTCATTCTTCCTTGCTGCTGCAATGAGTCAGATGATGATGAAGATGCTTCATTTGCTGGTCCTTGCATGCTTTGTTGGTTGCTTCCATTTGAAGATTCACCCCTTTGTGAAATGGGTGTCCAACTTGGTACATTGTTTTCTCTTCCTTCTGCTGGTTCAGGCACAATGATAGGTGCATTTACATTTGTTTGTGGCTGCTCCACTACTTGTGCATCTTCCCAAGATGTTTCCTCAATGAATTGAACATCTCTGTTGATTATCAGTTCCTTTGTAATTGGATTATACAATCTGTAAGCTTTAGATTGCTCACTATATCCAATAAAAATGCACTTCTCTCCTCTGTTATCCCATTTTGATCTTCTTTTCTTTGGCACATGTGCATATGCCACACATCCAAAAACTCTCAAGTGTTCAACACTTGGTTTTCTTCCACTCCATGCTTCTTGAGGTATTTTGTTCCTCACACTCTTTGTAGGACATCTATTTAGCAAATATATTGTTGTCCCAACTACTTCTTCCCAAAATTCATTGGACAATCCTCTTGCTTTAAGCATGCTTCTTTCCATTTCTTGAATGGTTCTATTCTTCTTCTCAGCTACACCATTTTGTTGAGGTGCATACCTTGGTGTGAATTGTTTCTTGATCCCGTGCTCTTTACAAAAGTTTAAAAACTCATTTGATATATACTCTCCCCCTCTATCAGTTCTCAATGTCTTTATATAATGGCCACTATGCTTCTCAACCATGGCCTTGAACTATTTGAATACTTCAAATGTTTCTGATTTATTTTTCAAGAAATAAATCCATGTCCTTCTGCTGAAGTCATCAATGAAAGTAATGAAATATACACTTTTAGACATGGAGGGAGTTTTCATGGGACCACACAAATCTGAATGTATTAGCTCAAGAGGTGAGCTTGCTCTCCATGATTTACCTGAGGGAAAAGCATTTCTATGTTGCTTCCCCAATATGCATGCCTCACAAACCTTGTCTGGTTGTTCAATAGGAGGCAATCCTTTAACCATTTTCTTTTTATAAAGAACATTCAATCCACCATAACTCAAATTCCCATACCTGAGATGCCCAAGAGTGGATTGATCAATGGCTATTGTTTTGAATGTTGTTGCGCCTACTGCTACACTTTGCATCCTCAAAGGAAACATTCTATTTTGTGTCATCTGCACAACTGCAATCATCTTGTTGCTTCCACCTTTATCATATAAAACACATTCTCCATTTTCAAACTTCACCTTATATCCATTTTGGACAAGCTGCCCAATACTGAGAAGATTATACTTCAATCCTGGAACATAGAAAACATTATGAATATGCTTCTTGTCTCCTTGCTTGGTGAGAATGGATACAATGCCTTTACCCATCACATGAACCTTATTCATTTGTTCCCATCTTCACTTCAGATCTGATTGCTTCATCTATATTATTAAACATTTCCTTATTTCCACACATATGGTTGCTGCAAGCACTATCCAAATACCATACTTGCTTGTTTCCTTGCTCAGCTACATTGCAAGTTAGAAAGAAACTTTCATTCTTTTCATTATTCTTAGGTTCAACTTCTTTTGCATTAGAGAAGCTTGCATTATGATTATGATTTCTCAAATCATATTCTTTCTTTTTACATTCACTTGCATAATGTCCAAACTTTTTACAGTAATAACATTACACATTTGATTTATCATACCTTTGTGAAGAACCACCTCTGGAAGTGTTGTTGCTCCTTCCTCTACCTCTTCCTCTTGCTTGTGGCTCTTGATAGTGGTTGTCTTCCACCTTCTTGTTGGTTGCTAAATCTTCCTCTTCCTCTGTTGTATGCTCCTCTCCCCCTGCCTCTAACATTTGTGTTTGTTTTGAAGGCTTGTTCATTAGAGGAGTTGGTTGATCTACTCATCCTCTATTCATGGGTTTGCAAAGAACCCATTAGCTCATCAACACTCATTTGTCTCAAGTCCTTAGAATCTTTTATGGCTACCAAAATTGGGTCAAATCTGACTGGAAGCTTCTCAATACCTTCTCTATAATCCTATGCTCTTCAACCACATCTCCATTTGTCCTCATCTGATTGAAAATGGTCATAGTCCTTGTAAAGAAGTCATTTATAGACTCTGAGTC
Source organism: Taxus chinensis (assembly GCA_019776745.2). Taxonomy (NCBI): domain Eukaryota; kingdom Viridiplantae; phylum Streptophyta; class Pinopsida; order Cupressales; family Taxaceae; genus Taxus; species Taxus chinensis. Next base: position 98,653,190 of record CM034157.1, read on the forward strand.
TTTCATGAGAAGAGTCTCAAACTCTCTCCTTAACATCTGCAGTCTGACTACCTTCACCTTGTCACTTCCTTGATAAGCATTCTGCAAGGTGTCCCAAGCTTGCTTTGAGTTTATAGTTGTTGGTATCCTTGGGAAAACTGAATCAGTGACTGCATTCTGGATGTAGCTTAAAGCTTTTGCATCCTTTCTTCTATTTTCCTTTAAAGCATTCTTTTGTGCTTGTGTCAGTGCATTGAATGTAGCTTGGTCTGCTACCTCTACATATCCTCCTTCAACTAGTTCCCATAGCTCTTGAGAAGAGAACAAAGTCTTCATTTTAATGCACCAAATGTCATAGTTCTTCCCATCAAATATTGGGGGTTATTGCCAAGAGTTGCTGCTACTGGAAGCCATTACAACTCAACCCATAAAATAAAAACTCAAACCCACAAGTTATTGAGCTTTTTGTTCCCTCTGATACCAAATTGTTGGCAAAATTTAGTGCCAAAGCAACCAACACAGGGGAAAACACAACCATAAACACAAATAAAACACAAACACAAAATATATATTATATTAATTTGAAAAACTTCATACAATCTCAGATTTGTTGCTCTGTTTTCCTTTTGTTTCTCTTCTTGTGTCCAATTTCTTCTTTCTTTTTCTTACAAAAATTTCTCTGTGTTGCTGCACATTTCTATTTGCAAAATATTCCCCTTTTCTATATTTTCCTTCTTTTTTTCCTGTGCTTGCATATATTTCCTCTTTTTCTATTTATCTCCTCTCTCTTATCTCTATACTCTGAGATATTCTATGTATTTTCTTATGTTACTGCACATACATATATATCCCCCTTACAATTTTATCGTTACATAAATATACATTACCGTATTTATAAAATATATACTTTTCCTTGCTGCATAAACTATACCCAAAATATATATAATATATATTCATGGGCCCCAGGTTTAAAATTGGTGTTGGGATTCAAATTATGGCCCTTAATAAATTCTAACAGTTGTATGGAGAAATTTGCATTTACACCTCCATTCCTCAGTTGCTTGACATGCCTAAAAGCGCAGATTTGACCATTAAAGCTTTAACACTAAACCACCTCACCAATCAACTCATGAGCTTTAACAAGTCATATTATACCTCTAACAAAATTTTATGGCTATGTTGCACTTGAATAACATGAAATTTCATTAAGACCTCTTCAAATGCACATGTCTAGTTTTGCATGTTTACTTCTTTAGCAGTAAGCCACCTAGATTGACCTTGTTCATCAAAATTTTACATTATACATACCTATTTATTTACATGAGGAGTTGGGGGACATTCCAAGCTTGCTCCCAAACCAAACTTTCAAGCATGAAGCTTTCTATACAAGAATGTACAAGAAAATTCTTGCAAAACATGGTTGTTTGGGCACCTTACCAGTTGACTTGAAGAGTAAAACCACCACTAAAATGAAGTACTTGGAGCCCTCTACATGCATAAAGCATCAAATTATCTTTCCAAGTTCATTTCATGACTAAATACTTAATTTTTTATCCTTTGCTCTAAAGGGAGGGTTTTGAGTGACTTAACTTCCTAAGGTTCGTTCATAAACAACATACCTTCATTCTTCCTCATTCCACTTGTAAAATTCTATAGAATCAATTCCCTCACATTGGTGAAAATGTTAGGTCACTGTGCACAAGTTTCACATTCCAATGAGTACTTCAAAACTAACCCACGAGCTCGAAATGGCCATTTTGCAAACTCAGTGGAATAAAAAATCACATGACTTGAAAAATCTTCTTCATTTTTACATGAAATTTGGTCTACAGCACTAGAACAACCTCTACTACCTTCCCAAATTCTCATTCACTCTTAAATAGGTCCATACATTCTTGACCACCATGGTTTGGGCATGCTTATTTGTCTTATTTTCAAGAATATGCATACAAATGACCTTAATCATGCTTCTAATAGTTGAATCTTGACACATGGTACCTTCCAAATAATCTCTACCATGTCACAACACTCTCCTCATGTTTGAACTCATCTTCCTTATCTTGCTTTGCATCATTCTTCATGTTATGCCTGCACTAGATCTTAGAATTAAGCCTAGTTGTGCTAGTTTCAATTCATACTACATGAACCTACCATGTTTACATCATGTACCTAACTTAACATGCCCTATTCATGTTTCTTGTGCCTCTACCATGCTTCTCCATCAGTCACATGCCTTCAATTCTTCATTCCAGGTCATCTTGCTGACTAGCCTAAGGATTGGGCCTACTAGTCCAAGCCAATTTCATTGTCTTCATCAAAATATCATTCCTAGTATCCTCTGGACCTCTTGCACCTTTCTCATTAATGACACACCTTTTTCATCAATGATAACTCAACTAGTACTCATGTGCCAACAAGGGCATGTTGCTATGTGGTAGGATCACTTGCAAAAGAATAGGGTTAGAAAAGGGAATGAAGCCATAAGAATTTGGAATAAAACAAAATCCTTGTTAAGAAGAAAGTTTCTACCTATATTTTACAAATAAGAGCCTTTTAAGCTATTTCATGGATTGAAACATAGAAAAATCAATCCAAGAGTATTCAAAAGAATTTTATAAGCTTTCTATAGGAGCTAGGATTAATGAAGATGAAGAGAAAAAAGTTACCAAGTATGTTGGAGGTTAGAGGATCTCCATACAAGATGAAATTAGTATGCATAAATTAGGTTCAGTTGAGAAAGTTTTTCAATCAGCACTTTTGGGTGAGGAGAAACTAGCTAGATTTCATACCAAAAGACCCTTTGAAAGAAGAGGAACACACACCAAAAAGTGGTAGAGGAAAATAAGAGTATTTAGAAGATTTTTTTAATCTTTCTATTAGAGTCGAGATTAATGAAGATGATGAACAACAAGCTAACAAGTATGTCAGAGGTTTGTAATTAACTAAAATTTGAACTATGGGAACTAATCTAATTAGGAGGACTAAAATGTTGTATAAATGCAGTAAATAACATAAAGTAGATGCAAATAAATATGCTAAGTAAAATAAAACCCTAGATGTGCAAGAGAGTAGAGAGAAATGGCTTAGCTGATTGTTGTAGATGGTCGCACAGTGTCGCAGGTCTGAGAATAAAATATGGAAGTGCAGATGAACACTCAGGGACCCTGTGAAGGGTAGATCTAAGGATCTGAAGTGACTGGGGTGCCTGGGAGTGTACTGGGGTGCCCTGGTCTGCTATCTGGGTGCTCTGAACACTGTAAATGCTCAAAACCTGCAACTGGTATGGTCGCAAGTTGGTTCTAAACCTTCCCTGTTTGTCATGTTGGATCTATCAGATGAGCTGGAAAATGACCTGCAATGCAAAGAGAAGTATCAAACCCTAGAAAAATAAAAGATGCATATGAATGGGTCAGACTGACCTCAGCCACCAAACTTGTGGTCTTATCACTGAGTGTTGCACTACATTTTAGATGTTAGATGTAGTTTGTGTGTGTGTGTGTGCATGTCGTGCCCTAGGTGCTCTCGTGTCAGTCACACTTTGTGAAGTAGCGAGCAATAGTAACTATAGAAAATGTAAATAGCATGTGTGCATGGAATAGAATAGAATCCCTCCCCCTATGAAGTGTGTGTGATGCAGATCTCCTAGCCTTGATGCATGACACTATGTGGATGCAAGTGATGCAATGGATGCAACTCTAGATGGAGTGATAGTAGTGTGTAATGCTATGACCTAGGACCCTCATTATGGTCTTATAACTTTATATTTATAGGGCTCTCAAGCTTAATTTCGTAATTAATCCCAACAAGGCTGACTGAGAAAAAGATAAAGATGACCAACAACTAGAAATGACCCAAAAAGGAGTGAAAGGGGATTTGCATAGATCGGGGCACCCAGGGTGGGACCGGGGTGCCCCAGTATAGGCTGGGGCACCCTGATTTAGGGCTAGAATGTCGGGGTAGTTGTGAAATGGATGGATAAGTGCTGGAAAATACATGGGAACTATGAAATAAAATGTAAAATAAAGATGGCCAAAAGGTGGGATTAATTAGTACTTTGTACACTTGAGAACCTTCTAAATAGTAGTATAAGACCAGGCCAAATTATGTGTAAAGTGCATAATTTTGTGTCTACATTTTTCCCCCACTTTATGTTGGTGAGCGGAAAGCTCAGTAACATAAAGTAGATAGAGATGCGTACCTGATATCCATGTAGAGTGTAGAAGAAGACATGTCGATGGACTAGACTCAAGCGTGGAATGAAAAAAAGAAAAATGTGGAGGAGCGTGGATTCTAAAGATGAAAAATGTGCATAAAAAGTGATGAGAGTGAACCTAGGGTGGAACACATGTGTAGTTGTTGCGGTGTGTAGTGTACCTACATGGTTAGTATGGTAAGTACCATATGGTGTGTTGTTTTGTTGTTTTTGTTGTTATTGTTGTTGTTGCCCCCAATTTGACTACTTGTTTCTCATACGGTGGACCTGCAAGGAGAAAATGATCAAGTAGTCAAATATGTATGTATGTAAAAATGTTGTGTAAAATATGCATGTGTAAAGTATGCAAATGTAAAATATGCTAGAAAAAGTGTAAATGGAACATGTGCACCTGATCCATGTCGAGAAAAAGGGTGTAGAAGGATATCATGTACTGTCGTGAGTTTTTTGGGTGATCTCACGCCACCCTGGCTGAAGAAGTGTAGGGAGGAAATGCTCTGTGTCCTCCAACTCTAACTGCTTCTGCTGAAATTTTTTGAAGAGATCTTTGTATTGTCCTGGTTTTTTGGGTGATCTGATGCCACTGGATGGAGAAGTGTAGAGAGGCACACCCACTGTAACCCCCAAGCCTGTAACTGCTCCACAGAATTGTCGAAGGACACCATGTCCTGTTAAGGCCATTGTGTATGGAGTTCGTAGACTGGTCTGAACTCACTCATTGTGTCTGAACCGGTGTAAATATGTTGTGTTAGTAGAAAACCCTCAATGATGCCCCCCTCTTTGGGGGTGCATGTGATGACCCTGGAAGGAGAATGCGGCCCCAAAAGAGGACCAACCACACTCTGACCTGTAGAACTCTTCCCTACAGGGGGAAAGGGAAACACTTGGTAGATACCAAGGCACGCACAAAAGGGGATGGCTAGCCAATACAAGTGTTAGTCTGAAAACACATGCATGTAATAAATAAGTGTAAAATACACAGACAATGTAGAAACTACCAAACAAAGTAGTGTAAACACGCAAGAAAACAAGAAGACCACACAAAGTGGGTTTCAAACATGGGACATCACTCACGATGTCGCAAGACATGCAAGGCCATCAAGGCCGCAAATAGACAAGTGTGCACACAAGCAAAGGGAAAAGCCCACATACAATAGCAAACAATGGAAGACAAGTAGAAACAAACAAGTAGTCATGGAAACATGTAATCCTGCAAAAAAAGTGTTGCACATGGAACACCCGTTAGCATGTTAGAGTGATAACCAATATGTCAAAGCATGTATGAACAAGTAGTATAAGATGCTAAGTACAAAATGAAACAATAACACCTGTATAAGATGAATGTGGATGCCCCCAATGACCAGTATAGGAAGGGTAGAAGGAAAGCATCCATGCCGTGTGTAAAGTCATGTATCTGTGATCACACTAGACAAAGGCATGAATGTGCATGTGTGTATGATAATGACATATAAGAAATCAAGCTAACATGTGTAGTAAAGTGATCATGTAAAACACTAGTAAGCAAAAGTAAATGCTACCAAGACAATGTAGTATGTTGTGGATGGATGGAATGGAATGCAAGATGGAATGATAGGAGCAACGTGCCCCCTGAGTGAATGGAAGTGTATGCAATGAGGTTCATTTTTTTCCCCCTTAGCAGTCAAGAATGAACTGTAAATGAGAGTGTGTCATCGGGAAATGGTCGAGTAGTGTTGGTTGTGTCTAGTGCGTTGTGATGAGTGTGTATATGTAGTGGTGATGAAATGTGACATGGGGAGAAGATGTGCATGGACCCTATAGCATAAGTGTATACCATGACTTGGTGAATAGATGAGTGATGATTTATCCCTAAGCGTATATCACTATGGGATGAGGTAGTAAGTGGTGATGAAGTATGTGATTGTATAGCGAATGTGCATGAACCATATAGCCGAGGCATATATCACGACTTGTTGAATGGGTGAGTGATGATTTATCCCTAAGCATATATCACTACATGATGGAAGAAGAAGGTGACGATTTAGCCTATAGCGTATGTCACTACGAGATGGGTGATGATAGGAAGCGTATATGAGTATGTGGTGGATAACTAAGGTGGTGATTTAGCACTAAGCGTAGACCACTACGTGATGAATAAGAATGCGGTGGTGATTTAGCCTAAAGTGTATACCACTAAGTGATGAGTAGGATAAATGATGATGTAATAGAATGACTTAGAATAGGATAATAGAATATGTGATGATAGGATGTAAGAGGATAATGAGAAATTGATTAAAAGAGTGGTGATTTAACCTAAGGTGTATACCACTACATGATGTGATGATGAGTGTGGGTGATGATATAGCCTAGAGCATTGGTCACTAGTCTGATGAATGTGGTATGATGACATGTCACATGTAGGTAAGGTCCATTTGATTGGTAAACCCTCGAAAATCGAGTATGGACCGAGGAACTAGAGTGCATCATAGGGTGGTAATGAAACAATATGTAGTATAAATGAGAGTAAGTATGTAGTAAATGTGTATGTGACAAGGATAGAATGTGAGATGGAATGTGAGAAATGTGTAGAGTAAAAGTGTAACATAGAAACAGTGGAATGATTTAACCTAATGTGTATATGGAATGTGTAGCATGTAGAATAAGAATACTTGGATGATGATATGTAGCCAAATAGAATGTCACTATATGTGATGATATGGTCAACAAATATAAAGATGAATTCAAAACTATGTGACTATGTACATGATATAAAGAGTGTAGTATAAAATACCATTTGATCATATGTGGTAGACAATGTAAGAAAAGTATGATCATGTGAAAAATGACCATAGGAACATATGAGTGTAGTATATGTAGTGATGGGCAATGTAATGCCTATAGAATGAGAGACAACTAGGTATAAGTGTACCAAGTAAATGAATATGAGTCAACATAGATAAAGTAGTGACCTGAACAAATGTGCAAGTGCCTAGAAATATAATAATGTATATAGGTGGTGTAGAGTATGTATATGTATGGAATATGCAATGCAATGTAGAATGTGTAGTGGGTATGTAATGTGTAATGTGAAATGTAATAAGAAAGAGTGTAGATAGAAATAGAATATGTAATGATGATAGGTAAAACTAGAATGTATAACAAAATCTAGTGTAATATGAGGAAAGAAGTATAGGATGTATGATGTAAGGTATGGGTATGTACTATGCATAATAAGCATAGATGTAAAATAGAATGTGTAGTGATAAGATATAAATATAGACTCATATATAATGTACTCTAGCATAAATGTAGAATGTATGAGATGGAATGGAAAACTAGAATCATATGTAATGATGACTAGTGTATGTATATGAGATAGATGAATCTATAAAGAGATGATATGTATAGGATGTATGATGATATAATGTAAGTGTGTAACCTATAGTGTAGTGTGTGCGGTTCAGTGTAATGGTAATCCCTCAACAGTCCAGTGTGAACCGAAGCACAAGAGTGCATCATCAGGTAATGAGGGTGCTACGAATTGCGAGATAGAAATAACAATGATACAGATAAAGTATATAGTGTAAGATGATAGGAGTATATGAGGATAGAGAAAAAAGGGGGGGAGTATGTGTTGTGATATGCCCCTCAGTGGTAGTGTGCGTGGGGCTAGGTGAACTCATCAAGGAGATCGTCATCCTCTGGATCAAAGTCAAATGGATTGGAATTGACAACTTGGTAGGCTATAGTATGAGGTTGATCATGTAATGAGCCAGTGAGAGACAAATGGTACATGCCCATAGTGTATTCTTCATCAGTGAATGGGGGATGTGGGCAATCATGTGCATACCATCGAGTGTAATTAGGTGAATAGCCAAGAAAGGAACTATTGCAAATGAAAATATGACCAAAAGGCATAGGAACAAATATCAGTGTGACTAGGGTCTAAGGTACCTCTGATGTAAGTAAGCCAAGAGTCCCCTAATGTGAGTAGAGAAGCACAAGGGGTATGCGGGAGATAGACTAAAAGATCAAAGATGCAGGCCATACATGACAGTGATAGTGACAAAACCATAATATAGGTGAGAGGCATGAGTAGAAGGCTGAAGGTCCTCAAAAGTAAAGCCAAGATGAGCTAGACCAACAGGAGAACAGGTGGTTTTGTCGCATGCGGGGTCAAATGGAACATGTTCCCAATAAGAGTTATGAATGAAAAGTGTACATGTAAAAAGGGTATGAGCTAATGGTGAAGACGAAGAAGGAAGGATATTGTGTATGGATGGAACAGATGACTGATGTGGAAGAATAATGGTAGTAGGAGATAGTGTAGAGGGGATAACATCTAGCAAACAAATAGCTCCCTCAAGTGGTGGTAAATGAGGTTGATCATCCATAGGTTGAGGTTCATCTGTAGTATCAATGCGAGGAATAGGAATGCTAGTATGAGGGTCATGGACACAATATTGGAATGGATCATGATCTCGGAAGATAGTATACTCAATACACTCATGTAAGAATTTGATGCAACGGTGGATGGTAGAAGAAACAACTTGCATGGCATGAAGCCATGGTCTCCCTAACAAGAAATTATATGAGACAGGAAAATCAATGACGAAGAAAATGGTAGGGAGAGTCTTAGGACCTATAGTTAAAGGCAAGGTAACGTGGCCTAGACATGGATGAAACAAAACCATCATAAGCACATAGCAAAATGGAAGAAGGGATAATGTCATGAGAAGACAAACCTAAGGCTTGGAGAAAGGACATAGGGCACAAATTAAGCTCAGAGCCATTATCGATAAGAGTATGCTTGATAGCAACATTGTAGATGCGAGACATGATGTAAAGTGGTGGGTCATTGTCAAAGGGGTGAATGTCAGTGGGAGGATTGCCCTAGAATGTGATATGTTGAGAAAAGGCCTTGGAAAATGTGTCATACAGGGAATCCAGATGCATGTCAGCAGAAACATAGTAGTAGCAAAGAGGGTTTGAACATGGTGAAGCAAATCAGGATGGGTAAGCAAGTATTCAGTAATGGAGATATTCATGATGGTGGAATGAAAAATCCCTAGAAGGTGGTAGAAAGAGACGTTAGGTTCACCAAAATGATTAACTAAAATTAGAACTAAGTGCAAGGAAATAGTAACCCTAGTTAATCTAATTAGGAGGACTAAAATGTTATATAAATGCAGTAAATAACATAAAGTAGATGTAAATAAATATGCTAAGTAAAATAAAACCCTAGATGTGCAAGAGAGTAGGAGAGAAATGGCTTAGCTGATTGTTGTAGATGGTCACACAGTGTCACAGGTCTGAGAATAAAATATGGAAGTGCAGACGAACACTCAGGGACCCTGCAAAGGGCAGATCTGAAGGATTTGAAGTGACTGGGGCACCTGGGAGTGTACTGGGTGCCCTGGGGTGCCCTGGTCTGCTATCTGGGTGCTCTGAACACTGTAAATGCTCAAAACCTGCAACTGGTATGGTCACAAGTTGGTTCTGAACCTTCCCTGTTTGTCATGTTGGATCTGCCGGATGAGCTGGAAAATGACCTGCAATGCAAAGAGAAGTATCAAACCCTAGAAAAATAAAATATGCATATGAATGGGTCAGACTGACCTCAACCACCAAACTTGTGGTCTTATCACTGAGCATTGCACTACATTTCAGACCCGGATGTAGTTCTGGTGTGTGTGTGTGTGTGTGTGTGTGTGCATGTTCGTGCCCTAGGTGCTCTCGTGTCAGTCACACTTTGTGAAGTAGCGAGCAATAGTAACTATAGAAAATGTAAATAACATGTGTGCATGGAATAGAATAGAATCCCTCCCCCTATGAAGTGTGTGTGATGCAGATCTCCTAGCCTTGATGCATGGCACTATGTGGATGCAAGTGATGCAATGGATGCAACTCTAGATGGAGTGATAGTAGTGTGTAATGTTATGACCTAGGACCCTCATTATGGTCTTATAACTTTATATTTATAGGGATCTCAAGCTTAATTTTGTAATTAATCCTGACAAGGCTGACTGAGAAAAAGATAAAGATGACCAACAACTAGAAATGACCCAAAAAGGAGTGAAAGGGGATTTGCATAGATCGGGGTGCCCAGAGTGGGACCTGGGGTGCCCCAGTACAGGCTGGGGTGTCCTGATTTAGGGCTAGAATGTCGGGGCAAGTTGTGAAATGGATGGATAAGTGCTCAAAAATACATGGGAACTACGAAATAAAATGTAAAATAAAGATGGCCAAAAGGTGGGATTAATTAGGATATCATCAACAAAGGGGAAGGAGTTTTGGTGAAACAAGGGCTTACAATATCCCAAGGATGCCACTCATTTGTTTTAGATGTGGAGAAGAGGGGCATAGGGCATTTGAATGCCACCACTGAGACCAAAGACAAGGAGGAGTTGAATTGAGGGCTATTATGGCTGAGAGAGACAATGTTTAAGAAGCCAGGACATCCTCGACCACTCAAGAGATAGAGAAAAAAAATGTTGATGAAGAGAATTTTGATGACTCCTAAAGGACAACAACAAATTCAAAGACAATCACACATAACTTTATCTCTGCAGCCAGGAGGTGAAGAGAATCATAGGTTGTGAAGGATTAATATCTTTCAAACAAAGTGCAAGACTAAAGGCAAGTGTTGTAATTTAATTATAGATAGCGGGAGTACTCAAAATCTGGTTTCTGAAGAAATGGTTCAAAACTTGAATTTATTTTGTAACAAGCATCCAAATACATACAAATTATCTTGGCTCCGAAAGGGTTATGAAATTATAGTAGACAAAATTTGGTCACTTAGAGATTGGTCGTTGTAAAGATGATGTGTGGTGCGATGTTATTCCGATGGAAACATGTCATATATTTCTTGAGAGGACATGGAAATGAGATTTAAGAAATGTACATGATAGCATACAAAATACTTACACCATAGTTTAAAATGGTTTAAAAAATCAGGTTATTATCCTTTGAAAAGTGAGGAAACACAAAGTTTATTATTGATGTTATTAGCGGAGGAGTTTGTGAAGGAGGAGGTATCCACGAAACTTATCATTAAAGATGCTGGAAAAGAGAAAAACTTGAAGAAATGTCAAATGAGGTTGATAAAATTGTAGATGGAATATAAGGATATAACTCCAGAGGAGATGCCCGTAGTTTTTCCTAATTTCCAGCTCATAGGTTGAGCCCAAAAGAAAACAAGGATTTAAACAGACAGGTTTCAGACTTGCTACAAAGTGGATGGATCAGTCTATGGTTTTAGTCTATGCTTTAGCTTATTGATCACTATATGTTCCAAATTGCATGTAGTATTTTAGGGAACTTGATTGTGTTGGTTTTTATGAATTTTTGGCCCATATAGTTATACCTTGACTTCTCCTGATTGAGTAAAATTTGCAGCATACATAATAGTGTTTTATTGATTAGGTCAAGTGTATTTATTGAATAGGTCAAGTGCTCCATCACAATATACGAATATTGGCATTAAAAGAGATCCCAAAACTGGACCTTGAAATATAAAGCCAATGGTGCTTGATAATCAAGGCGTGCAAATAGGTATCCAGAGAATATATGAAAAAGAGACAATACATGGATATTGGAGTTAAAAAGGGCAAAACATAGATCCTTGACACTAAAAAAGAGATTCCACATCCGAATCTTCGAATAAGCAGCAACATCAGGCTGCAAATGGGTATCAAGAGAGTCAAACCCTAATTGTGAGAAAGAGACAATACATGGATATTGACAAAGGAACCCAAAAATGAATTTTCACATTTAAAGAGGTTCCAAAACTGGATCTTGAAAAAAAAAGTGAGGAAAATAGTTATTGATAATTAAACCCTGGTTATGAAAATCTCTAAATAAAGAGTATCATTGATAATATACAACTCCACGTTGCAAACAGGTCTAAAGAGAATTAATACATAACGCAGATCTTAATATTAAAAGAAATTCTGAAACTGGATCTTGAAATATAAGCCCAGAAAAATAGTGTTTAAGAATCAAACACAAATGGGTATCAAGAGAATCTACAAAATTAAGACAGTGCATGATATTGACAATAATAGGGGCAAAACATTGATATTCGACACTAAAAAATGATCTTGAAATAATGGGTGATAAGACAGTCACATCAGAAAGAGATAATATATAAATATTGACATCAAAGGAGCCAAAACATGAATCTTCCACATTTATAGAGGTTCCAACAAAACTGGATGTTAAAATACAAATCCATGAAAATGGTTTTTGATAAATCAATCCCCGAATACGAAAATCCCTAAGTAAATAGTGTTGTGATAATAAGCCCCTTCAGGATGCAAATAAGAACATAGATCTTGCTGCAAAAACTTTGATCTTGACATTAAAAGAGATTGCAACAGTCGACATTGGATTACCTTAACATACATGGCAGGCATAAGGGACACATTCCAATCGCTAAACTGAAGCGGATCTGTAGAGTGAGCAACTTCCAACATGAGCAAAACGCCCGCCACAATCAGCAGCAATCTCCTGCACTTCCCCATAACTGTAAATCTCTTCTCCGCTCCCCAAAACCGCAATAACAAGGCCTCTCCGGGGATTGGAACGCGTGACCACCAGCTGAAACTCGTACGATAAAACAGCTAGCGCTTACCTTACATTTTAATGAAGTGGGTGTGAACAAAACTGGTGTGGTAGGCTATAAAGCTCAAATGGGTGTTCAAATTCAGGGGAAAAAAATCCAAAAATCAGCGTTATTCGTATGCATTCGTTTGCATGCCTTTCGAACCGACTGAATAGCCGTTGAACTCTTGGTCACATGAGTGATTCCCCGGTAAGGCTACTTCGTGTATTTTATTGGCCGGAAGGGTTTTAACGGTCATTTGGGTTGATCGAGGAGGGTTACCGTTGGAGTACTAATAACCAATAAACCATATCTCACCAACTATAATTAATCATATATATTTAAACATTACAATAGTGCATCAAATCTGTTTAAAAATCAAGTGAACTATTTCTCTATGTTATATAAATAAAGAATTATTTATGAAAAACTCTTTCCAAAATTTGCCAATCTCCCAAATCTCATGCATGTTTGTCTTCGGGCATGATTCCTTCCATACAATTACATATTTGAGTATTATTTAGAGTCTACCTTCCATATGCTCTGTAGAGACCATTCAAAGCATATGGATCTTTACATTCAAATCATAGCATGTACGAATCAAAGTATAGTTCATTTCCTTGTAACATGTCCACTACAAAGCGTGAGAGTACGTTCAAGATGGCAACCATGCTTGTATAAGTGATAGATGATCTAGGGTTAGATTTGTCCCTACTAAATTTACAGATATAGTTGTTGGTCATTAAAGGAATTTGATCATTGAAAAATTATGCATTGTCGCTCCAGTTTCCTTTATAATAATACAAAATAGAGGAAAATGTGTCCATCAAACTACCACCAAACTACACGGGATGGTGAAGTATGTGTGCATTTTTATGTTTCCTGTCCCATGATTGGAATGCTAGGTGTTAAAAGTCCACATAACGGAAATTTCACATTTGAAGCATCAATTGCACACATGTAAGTAATACAAGTAAGATTGAAATAGTCCATGTGAAATCTCTACTATATAGTTGAGCTCATATACCAGATATTTCTAAGTGAGGAATAATCTCATTCATGGAAAAGGTGTGGGCCATGCATGTGATTAATTTATGTTGCCCAATCAAAATCCACAACAACCCACACATGTCCCTTTTTTTGGTGATTGTTGAATACTGATGCCATCACTATCGATGATGGGGAGAACTTCACATGACGTCGCCACCTTTAGATGCCACTTACACTCCACATCTTCAAGTCTCTAAATGATACAAATAAAACTACAAACACATTTTCACTTCTGCACTATTTTTCTACCACTCTTTACATTCACATATATACTTATAAATTGTTTCCGCAACATCTTGAACAACCCCCTGTTCTCCGTCAAAGGGTTTCTATATACGACATCATGTTCTTCTACATTTGAGTTTCACATTGTTCTACTTTCTATTTTTATTACCTCCATAGTTTTACACCCTCTAACCCCTTCATCTTTTCCCCTTTTCTTCTTCCAATGTTTCTCTCCTTCCAATATGGATCCTTTAAAAGATCCCCTTTGACGTTTCCATCGTACATTTCACGTACGATTACTAGTTAAATAATATATAGGCCAAAAAAATGTCATGATATGGCAAATTGTGCCTAATGTAATGGAGTATATGACAAAATAATAACCACCAATACATAAAAATAAGAGACAAGTTAGGGAAAATACTTATTAGGGCATAACAATATAGAGTAAATTTTTTTATGTTTATATTGAGTTCATATAATATAAAATATGAATACACGTAATATTTACTACATCGAAATAGTAAACAACCTATTGCATACAAAAATTACAAACGTATCACAACACATTAAAAATTATAAATGAATCGTAACACATTATATTACTAAAGTTATGAAGAGATTGATTGGGAAAATATTAGAGTCCAAGTAGAAGAAATTATAAAATCCTCAAAGAAATATAATTGCATTACCAATTTCCCATACTTTAATTAAACATTCATTTTCAAAAACACATATTTAATAACAATTTCATTATACTAAGAATAAACAAATCATAAGTTGGGCTAGAGCTTCATGACATAGGTCGCGCTGAGTTGGAATGGCCAGAGCGTCCCACATTGTGAGATTCAAATTTATTTTATTCATCTGGTCTACAATGTTGAATGGAAGGCCCATTAACTTATGCATTTGGGGCACAACAACATATTTTCTTGATTATTCAAACGCAGAGGCTAGGGCCTTAGCTTGCGCAGAGGCTTGACCTATCAAAGGAGGGGCATGTGCTACTTATGTTGGACAATTGTGTGGAAACTCGCATGCAGGAACTTACACACATTTTTTGTTGGATGAATGTACTGCTTCTATTTTATTTTGATGATTGACCTACGTGACAGGAGCCAAAGGTTGTGTGTCTTAATCTAACGTTCTCTTCTTGTATCTTTTGTTATCATCAATCTAGGCACGCGGTCTGTTAGGAATTTATGTAGCTTATTGATTACAAAAAATTCTTCAGCACCAAAGAACATTGTATTGGCCTCAAGAGGAACCTCTGATTTTCCTTGGTTTTCTGCTTCAGCTACGCTAGTCGAAGGCTCACTGTTGGAAGTATTTTGGATCATATATGCCAAAATCCCTGATATTGTATTTGTTGAAAAACTAAAAATAAATTATTATGAGCACTTTAGAATATTATTATGTAACTCTAAAATTAAAAGTGAAAAGGTTTAATTGGAGAGGAACTTGTTGGGACACTATTATTTACATTAAACTAATTGTAAATTTGTAATTTGGAAATTACCATTGTAACCTTTGGTAATGCAACCGAATTGGGAAAAGTATTATTTAAATGGCTTGTAAGACTTGTTAAGGATCCCGGGGAGGGGAAAAAATATTTTTGGAAATTTCAAAGAGCTTGTGGATATTTCATCAGGGAAGCTAGGTTTGTAAGCAGGGCTATGGGTAGGTACCGAGGGAGGGGCTCCAAGGAGTCCAGATTCTGGTAATTACCCAAGGTGGGGAAATAGAGCATCCCAGGCCCCGCCATATTGAGATAAGTTCCTTCTCTAATTTTGGCATGTAAAGTTGTGCAATTACTTTAAATAAAGTGATAAATGGGGCACTGTTGTTGTCATTAACTTGCGGTATTTTTTTAATTCTGGTGTTTTTGGTGTAGTTGACTGAAAAGATGTGTAAAATTAATTTACCTAAGGTCTCTTCAACACTCCATGAAAATAGGAAATTTGATTTTTCCTATTGGCTCAAGTCTTATTCATGCCCCCACACGTATTGTGTTTTTCATTTATATTATTCAAAATAAATTTTACCTATGTCTAAATAAAACTATAACTATATTCTTATAATATATAATGTGTTCCTAACATTTATTAACTACCTTGTCTATATTATATTAAATAAATTTTTAAGAATTATGTGGTTACCATATATTATAACCCTCCTTTGTTTCTTACGTGAGGGATATGGTTTTTAATAGTTGTTTAAAAAAAATAGCACTTATATGATTAAAATAGAAAACTGTTTGTAAACATTTGTAATAGTTTATTTTATTAATTAAAATATTTAAATTATTCCAATAATAGTTTATTAAATTAATAGTTTTATTAAAATATTATAGTTTATTAGATATTGAATATAGTATTACCCTACCCCTTGATAGTGTTATTTACAATATAGGTTTTAAATAGTCAAAAAATACCTAAATACTAGTGAAAATTGCAAAGTAAATTTTCTAGATAATCAAATTAGAAAAATTATATTTAAAATGATTGTTATCTTCGAGAAAAGAAAAATTTTTCATAGGTTATCAAAAGTTGAAATATATTCCTAATATAGTATTCTAACATTTTTTCATTCTTCATTTAGGTAATATTTTAAATAATATTTATCCCATTCTTTGAAAGGGAGTTGCTTGGTAGCTTTAAAGAAAATGGATTATATTTTTATTCTTTGGAATTTACTTTAGAAAATTTTTTTCTTTATTAAATTTAAATGTAAATATGTTCCATTTTAAAAAATGTATCTCCATATGTTCAATATTTATGGAGGAAAGTGCTTTTACTCATATGACAAGAGGTAGAAATCTTTCATTTTACTATGATTCGTTTTTCAGTTATGTTAATGGATTCTCGTCAAACACTTTTCCTAGAAGAAGATAAATTTTACAATTTATATCAGAGCCCTTTTGATGTCCATTGAAACTGTGAGTTATGTCTCCTTAATAAGTAAGTGATTTTCTTATTTGTGCTATTTTTATTCCACATGTGGATATCACATTGCTAGGGATGAGTTACTCAGAGGGTTAAAATCTCAATGAGAAATTGGAAAAAAAATCAACAATTGGGCAGGGTGTTGAAAATCTTACCTTGGGAAATTAGAATCTTTGAATCTTAATAATTTGAAAAGTCATTCTTAAAAACAAACCTTATAAATTGTTAAATAGAAAAAAAATCACCTTCAATAGTGAATCTATTTTATTGGAAAGAAAATTCTGGGTTTAATCTTCTACCCGAATCTTCAGATTTCTGAAATTGAGAACAAGTTGGCATTAATTCCTCAAAGGAAATGTAATTATCTTGACGTTCCACCAGAAAATTCAATTTTAGTTCAATATTTAGAAAGGTTTTCCAAACAAATTCAGTAAAACTTTCTCAAGTTAAAAACCGAACATGGAAAGGATTTTGAATTACCAAATATAGTATTATTAGTCCCTTGATTGTGTTATTAATTCAATATAGTTGCTAATAAACAAAAAGTGGGAATATACAATTAAAAAATAGTAAATTTTAAATATAAGTGTAAAATTGAAATTTTTAAAAAAGAAATATTGTTAAAAAATTAGTCTATTATTAATTGAAATTTTACATATTATAAGCATTATAATTTTAATGAATCTATGTTTAAATTGTCTGAATGGAATAGTTTTATATTCTTTCTTATTCTATTTGAAAAATAATAATTATATTTTGTACCTTTTATTACATTTGTTTTTAAAAATTTCTTAGATGTTATGGAAATTATGTGGAAGATTTTTTATAGTCTTATAGTTTGGTGTAGAAAGTTTCATATTGTGTAGATGTTTTTCATTATCTAATATGATGAATTGTTTGAAATTCTTGGCGTGGGGAAAATGTAGTTTTCAATTAGAATAGCCCTTTTCAAAACCCTTGTATGAAAATGTGCGGTAAAAAAGTATTTTACAATTTCTTAAGGAAGAGCTATTTTAAGTTCCATTGTGGTTTAGTAGATTTGTCAAAGGGTTAAAATAGTGATGAAGATTAATAGAGAGTAGATTTATAAAAGAGTGAATTGAAAATCCTACCTTTTAATTAAATTTTTTTTAAGTTTTGTAAAAAAGAAAATAATCTTATGTTAAATTACAACCAATTACTAGAAAGATAAAGTCCCACCATGATTAAATCTCTTCGCAATTGAGAAAATAGAAATCTTCATTGATTATTCTAGTTCTTTGCATCCTTAAAAAAGAAAATGTTAGTAGCCTCTACAAGTTTGGTCTTTAATGGAAAATTAAACTTATTCCTAGAAAATTAAAATAGTTACAGGACCGCTGTTGAAGGTAAGGGTCATGATGTTAGCTACAAGTTAAATCTTGGCTTCAAATTTTAAAGGTATAAGTTTAATTAAAAAGGACTTTTGTAACTAGGTAGCCCTCAAATAAAATGAAAGTGGACCTTTTAATTTGAAAGCGCTTTCCAGAATATTCAAAGACAGTCGGGAAAAATGTAAAATATTGTGTTTTAAAAATTATCTCAACCATGTTAAATGGAGTAAATTTAAATCTTCCACCTAAAAAAAGATCTCTCTAATCATTTGTTTAATGACAAAATGAAAAGACTAAATTTGAAAAATGTTCTAAAGTTACAAATGCTATAAATATGTGGTACAAAATTTAGATTTTTACCAAGAGTTTATTACTTGAGCTCCTCTTAGTAGTGAGTCTAGATTTTATAAATATTTTATTTTAGGGATGGTATAAAGAAAATGTTTGGTAGTGGTACCTCATGTCAGAAAGATGATTGCAGCAAAAATAGGCCAAACAATCTTGAGAATTCTAAAAAATTGTAAAAAAGTTCCCTTTTCAAAGCTTATTATAGTAGTTTGGTACAAGAATGTTTAAAAGTTTCATCAGTAAAATACTTCAATGACCTTGTTAGGAATCGTTAGGAAAGCTTGTTCTAAAATTAACAACTTGTGAAGGCCATTATGAAAAACTAAAAGTGACTAATCCCATCTTCTGGTTGAATGCAGGCTTTTACTCCTAAAAATAAAAATTGGAACAACAAGTAGATTTAGTCAAATTATTTAATTTCTGAAAAGAAGTTAAAATTTGAAATTTTCCTATTTCAGTAAACATGGTTAAAGCCAATTATCAAATAGAGATGGCGAATTATGGAAGATTTAGTTAATGAAAATCAATGGCTAGGGAAGATTGATAGTGGAAGAAATAGTTTTATTTCTTCCCAAATTTTTTAATTAATTTAATGGAGTCTTTTTCTAGAAACATTTGCAAAGCCAATTTGGGTCAGATATGATGTTTGGAAGAATATCTAGAAAATTGAGCTTTAAGTATAAGAATTCAAATTATCATTTTGGTTCTTAGATTAGTTTTTAGTTTGAAAGCAGTCAATATGAATTGTTATTTTTTTGAATTAATTCGGAGACTTATAAAGAAATCATGCTCTTATTAGTTAAAAAGCAAGTTTGTATTCATAGAATCTTTTGTAAATTTCTCATGTTCTACAAAGACTTGAAAAGACCTCTTACTTTGAAAACTATTTCTGACATTCAAGTTAGAAAATGTATTAAGGAAAAATGTAAAATATTTTGTGTTGTTGTGACTGAAAATAATGGAAAAGTAGAAATAGATGTTGATGTTCATCCCTTAGTTAAAGGGTTTATGGATTTTTTTCCTTCTGGTGTTGAAGAGTTTCCTCCTAGGAGATCTGTTGAGCATGTTATTGACATTATTATTAGTAGTGAAATATTTCTAGAGTACCATATAGGAAATCCATACCTGAATTGGCTGAGTTAAAAATTCAATTGGTTGAATTGATTAAATTAGGAAAAATCAGACCTAGTGTTTCTCCATGGGGTGCTCCTGTTTTGTTTGTGAAAAAGAAAGATGGCACCATGAGACTATGCATAGACTATAGGAAGTTAAATAAAGTGACTATTAAAAACAAGTATCCTTTGCCTAGAATTGATGATTTGTTAGATCAGTTAAATGGTGCTAAATATTTTTCTAAAATTGATATACATTTTGGCTATCATCAAATTAGAGTTAAAGAATCTTATATTCCTAAAACTAATTTTCATACTAGATATGGCCATTATGAGTTTTTTGTGATGCCTTTTGGTTTGACTAATTCTCCATCCACTTTTATGACTTTGATGCATGATGTTTTCCGTCCTTTTCTAGATGTGTTTGTGATTATTTTTCTTGATGACATTATGATTTATTCTAAAACTAAAGAGGAACATAAAAATCATGTTAGAATGGTGTTAGAAACTTTAAGGAAGCATCAAATTTTTGGGAAACTGAGTAAATGTGAATTCTTTAAAAATGAAGTTTCTTATTTAGGCCATATTATTTCTGAAAAAGGTATTGCCCTTGATCCATCAAAAGTAAAAGTTGTAGAAGAATGGCCTATACCTAAAGATTCCCATGAAGTTTGAAGTTTTCTTGGATTATCTTATTTTTATCGTAGCTTTATTAAAACTATTCAAGAATTTCTTCTCCACTTACTGATTTAACTAAAAAGGATAGAAAGTATTGTTGGACTGAAGAGTGTGATCTTGCTTTTAATAAATTAAAAGAGGCTTTAATTACTGCACCTGTATTATGCACTCCTTGATTTTTCTAAACCATTTACTGTTGTTACTGATGCTTGTAATTCTAGAATTGGTTGTGTGTTAATGCAAGAAAATAGAGTTGTTTGTTTTGGTTCTAGGAAATTACTACCTGCTGAGAAAAACTACCCTACTCATGATTTAGAATTGCTTGGAATTGTTCATGCTTTAAATATTTGGAGACACTATCTGTTAGGAAATAAATTTATCTTGAAGACTGATCATAGAGGTTTACAATACATCTTCACACAACCCTTGTTAACTATGAGACAAAGAAGATGGATTGAACTGTTAAGCCAATATGATTTTGATATTCAATATGTTCCTGGTAGAGAAAATGTTGTGGCTGATGCTTTAAGTAGAAAAAGAATTTATTGTAATGTTGTGTCTGTAAAAAGAAGTCATTTTGAGGAAGTTATAAAAGAATCTTTACCTACTGATAAATATTTTTGTGATATATATGTTGGTTTGAAAAATGGAACTCAAAATGTGCATTTGCAGGATAGAATCTCTCATTATTTGCTTGATAATTGTGGATTATTGTATTATAAAAATAGAATGTGTATTCCTAATCTTGTTGATCTAAAACAACAAATTTTGAAAGATTCTCATGACATACCTATAGCTGGTCATCCTGGGTTTCATAAAACTTACTCCTCTATTAAGAAAAATTATTTTTGGCCAAAGATGAAAAAATACATTCGTGAATATGTGTGTAAATGTATGACTTGTCAAAAGGTAAAAACTGAGCAATGTAGTAAACTTGGTTTGTTACAACCTTTACCTGTACCTGACTGGAAATGGGAATATGTTAGTATGGATTTTATTACTGGTTTTCCTAAGACTAGGAATGGACATGATTCTATTCTTCTTATTATTGATAGATTAACTAAAATGACTCATTTTCTTCCTACTAAAATTAAGTCTTCTACTTCTGATGTAGCTCATTTATTTTCCAAAGAGATATTTTGTCTGCATGGCATTCCTAAAAATCTTGTAACTGATAGAGATCCTAGATTTACTTCTTCATTTTGGAGATCTTTGTTTGATGAGTTGGGTACTAGCTTAAAATTTAGCACTGCATATCATCCCGAGTCTGATGGAAAAACTGAAAGGATTAATAGAATTTTAGAAGACATGTTTATGATGTATATTGGGGATAAACTTGAAAACTGGGAGCAATATTTACACTTGATTGAATTTTCTTACAATCAAGGTTATCATACTTCTACTAAGATGACTCCTTTTGAGGTTGTTTATGGTAGAAATTGTGCTACCCCTATTTCCTGGTCTAATCTTGAGCATAGATCCTAGTATGGAAATGACAATGTAAAAGAAATGGAAGAAATCATAACTAGGGAAAAACAAAATATGAAAGTTGCTCAAGATAGACATAAATAGTTTATTGATTCTAAAAGGTTTGTTAGAGAGTTTTTTGTAGGTGATAAAGTGTTTTTGAAAGTTAAACCAAAAAGGAGTTCTTTGAAGTTAGGAAAATATGCTAAACTTGCTCCTCATTTTTGTGGGCCTTTTGAAATTATTGAAAGAATAGGAACTTTGGCATATAGATTGGCTCTACCTCTTGAGTTGTCTAGAATTCATAATGTTTTTCATGTGAGTTTGTTGAAAAGATATGTTTTTGATGATAAACATGTTGTGGATTGGAAGAACATAACTGTAGAACCTACTTGTGAGTTTCAAATTGAACCAGAAATGATTTTGGAAACTAGAACTAGGAAACTTAGAAACAGAGAAATTAAATAAATTAAAGTAAAATGGTCTTCTTGTGATGTTGATAGCGCTACTTGGGAAAGAGAAGATTATCTTAAAGAACAATATCCTAATTTGTTTGACTAATCACTTGTGTTTTTCATGTTGTGATTTTCAGAGTAGCTCTAGATCTACTGAAGAACAATAGCTGATTCAAGGGGGGAGGATTGTGATGTGCCAAAATCCCCGATATTGTATTTGTTGAAAAATAAAAATAAATTATTATGAGCACTTTGGAATATTATTATGTAACTCCAAAATTAAAAGTGAAAAGGTTTAATTGGAGAGGAACTTGTCGGGACACTATTATTTACATTAAACTAATTGT
Organism: Taxus chinensis; assembly: GCA_019776745.2. Classification (NCBI taxonomy): domain Eukaryota; kingdom Viridiplantae; phylum Streptophyta; class Pinopsida; order Cupressales; family Taxaceae; genus Taxus; species Taxus chinensis. The sequence continues at coordinate 98,675,948 of CM034157.1, forward strand.
AAATTTGTAATTTGGAAATTACCATTGTAACCTTTGGTAATGCAACCGAATTGGGAAAAGTATTATTTAAATGGCTTGTAAGACTTGTTGAGGATTGCAAGGGAATTTTTTTTATAAATTTCAAAGAGCTTGTGGATGTTTTCTAGGGAAGCTAGGTTTGTAAGCATGGCATGGGCAGGAGGGAGGGGCTCCAGAGGAGTCCTAACCGGGGGTACAAAGTGATGGTTCCTGGCCAGGGCATCGGTTTGTGCATATTTTCTTCCCCTCATTAATGTGGTCATGGTTCTGATGCTTACATCCAAGTGGAATGGGAATTGAGCATAGCAAAGCCCATTTCCAGATTGAGATAAGTTCCTTCTCTGTATTTTGGTTGTACCCTGTGCAATTATAGAAAGAAATTAAATAAAGGAGTAAATTATTATGGTTCTTTTGTATTTGTAATATTTTGTTGGAATGGATAATTAATTTAATTGTGATATGAATCTATCTTAAGTGATATTGCATTGTTAATTTATTTTATACAGTGTCGTATTGCTTCTCTGTATATTGATTTTCAGAAAACAAAATAAATTTTACACAGGTGTTTTGTGGTTGGTTGATTTAAAATAAATCTAAGTTTATATTAAAGTCGAACATTTACTTGAGTGGAAAATTGTTAACTCTTGTTTTTTACTTGTATAGTAAAGTGAAATAAAATACTCAAGTAGATATATGCCAAGGAGTAGTAGATATTAACCAGATTTATTTGAATATTTACATACTATTATTTATTAATTTATTTATATTAATTTACCATTGTATTAATTAAATTCATAATTATATTTTGTTAAGGTATTTAAATTAATAATATTAATATTTATTTTATTCATTTATTTTTATATCAAGTATTTAATATTTTAAAAATATTTATATCAAAATATTGTTAGAGAATTTATTGAGAAGAGTTTAATTTTTATTAAGTTTACAAATTCAATATTTAAGACTTGTGTTTATTTTTAATTCTTTCTAATGAACTATACTTATATTTATTTAATTATTTTGTTTTAGTGTTGGAAACACATAGTGAAAAGATGTGTAAAATTAATTTACTTAAGGTCTCTTAGAAGGAGACAACACCCCATGAAAATAGGAATTTGATTTTTCTTATTGGCTCAAATGTTATTCATGCCCCCACGTATTGTGTTTTTCATTTATATTATTCAAAATAAATTTTACCTATGTTTTAAAAAAACTATAATGTATATTATTATAATATAATTTAATGTGTTCTAACTAAAATAACCTTATATCCTAACTACCTATTGTCTATATTATATTAAACTATATTTATTAAGAACATATGTGGTTACCACATATCATAACCCTCATTTGTTTCTTACATGAGGGATATGGTTTTTAATAGTTGTTTTAAAAAAAAACTAGCACTTAAGTTAAAATAGAAAACAAGTAAACATTTGTAATAGTTTATTATTATTAGATTAAAATATTTAATATTATTCCAATAATAGTTTATTAAACCATAATAGTTTATTAAATTATTATAGTTTAATATTATATCGGAATATAGTATTATGTAGTCCCTTGATAGTGTTATTGATACAATATAGTTTTAAATAGTATAAAAATGCTAATATACTAGTGACAATTGCAATAATAACCATTTTCTATTATAATCAAATTAGAGAAATTATGTTTAAAATGATTGTTATCTTTGGAAAATATATAAAAGTCGTAGGTTAAAGCTCAAAAGTGGAAATATATTCCTAATATAGAAACCTCTACTTTTCATTAGCATTCTTGTCATATTTTAATTATTAATATCTATCATTCATAATAACTTGCTTTCAAATGTCGAAATGGACTATTTTTTTTTCTTTCTTATTCTATTTAGAAAATAACTTTCTCATTAAATTGTTATGTGGTTGTTACATTTTTTTAAAATGTTAATACGTCATCGTTTTCTTTTATGTGGAAAGTGTTTTCATGTCGTATAGTTAGGTGTAGAAAATGTCATTTTACGTATGATTATTTGTTATTATGTTAGATGGAGTTGTCATCCCTTTTCTTGGTGCAGAGAAAACTGGTGTTACATAATTAGCATTGTTTTTAAAGGCTTGCACATGTTGTCTCTCTAAATATATAATTTTATTAGATAAGTTCATAATTAGGGTATTATTTCTTCATCTTCTTTTTGTTGCATAGGAGAGTAGACTGTGGATGCAACAGGTTGAGCACTTTTCTTAGGAAGAGGGGAAATAGAAGGTTGGGGCACATGAGGCATTTCTGGGAATAAGGGAGATGGTGGCCTGGGAGCTAACTTTCCTGCATGAATGAGACTATTTTATTCCCTTATTGCAATATTGTAAGCAATAGGTAAGGTTCTACCTCCCATGGAATGAATCATGATTGAAGTATCACTATTTAAAGCACTCAGATAATACAAGAAGGCATGTTGGACTCTAGGCCTTACCACTTGAGGAATTTTGTCCTAAGTCTTTTGGAATCTGATATTAAAATTAGTCATCTTCTCATTGGGCACTCTGTTAGTTGTCGTCAATTGCTCCACCAAAGACAGGTGATCTAACTTATCTTCAAAATAGTTCCATAGAGTTGTTCCAAGATCATCGCAGGTGGCAATAAATGTGGGTATCAAAATTTTGTACTATTGGAGTGCTTTTCCTTTGAGTGAGGCTACAAGCATCCTTACTGCTACATCATCGTGTGTGATCAGATAGATAGATCACACGTTTCCTACATCCTGGATGTGTTCAACACGGGTGACTTGAGTATCATTGGTGAAGTATGGAATACTATTGAGTGTGGCTGCTGGCATATCATGTTGCACATTCAGAACAAGAGTGCTTCTGCCAGTGAAGTTGAAAATTTTCCTCAGAGGAGGAGGTGGTTGTAGTGTCATGACAAGGTGTGCATGTCTACTTTGAGAAGGAGTGGAATTTTCATGGTGCACTGGAGATGGAGATGCACACATAGGATTTCTATAGGCTTTTCTTTTGGGAGATAGCTAGAGGTACTCAAAGGTCGCTTCAGCAGTTGCACTTTGTCTTATATGTACTCTTCTCATAAAATGCACTCGGGCTGCTAAAACAATGGATATGAGTATTGGGATTCACCAAATGTTTTGAAATAAGCCTCCAAAGGCTGGAAATCACTAAGTTACACACCAAAAATTAGAAATGATGAAATTCAAGTTTTAAATACTATTCTCATCGGGTGTGCAAGAAACTATTGGAGCTTCAACTTGCACCCATCTTAGATCAGGTTGAACTGAGTCGTTGAGGAAATAATGAGACTATCTCCAAGTTGTGGGACCTTGCATGCTTGAGACAGAACTCCAGAGAAGGCTGGTTCCTCTACCTATTTCTACTGCTATTGCTACTCATAATGCTGAAAGTAAATCCTAAGCTAATGATGCCAAGGGACTAGGGATAGAAGAAGAATGTGTGAAAATGGAAAACTAATCTAAGGGAGGCAATAACACCAAAAAGAAAGGGGAATGAATGATGTTGGCTCTGAGCAAAAAAAAGGAGAACACGGAAAGGAAGAACATGCATGCATGTCACAATCCATAACACAAACATACACTCATTTTCATGGGGCATAATGAGAGGATGGACTTGCAAGGGACGTGGGATGACACAATAAACACACAATGTGAAAGAGAGGCAAGGAGAATTATATACAATACACTAAGGTATCCACAAAATGAAGCTTTCATTACTTCCAGAAATGCAACCAGTTATAATGGCACATGATGCCGATATCCATAAGCATAAGACGAGATATAAACACCTGCAACTCAGAAATGCATAAGAACATAATTCCTTAGCACTACAACAATGACCACCAACCATTTTATGAGCATGGTTCTTATATTTATAGAAAAATGGGAGAAGAGGAAGAAGAAGAAAGGGGAAACTTGAATTTTAATCACAACCACTAGCAATAAGCAATAAATGCCTACAAATCTACTTGATAAACGCTTCTCCCCATGTATGATATAGCTTGTAGAAGAAGGAAGGGGAGCAGATCTGATGAAAATCTAGTGGTTGAGATTTGCATTAATGGATGAAAGTGTGTTTCCCTGCTTCTTACCAACTCAATCCCACCAAAATTTGAATTTGAATATCCTGCACTATAGCCTACATCAGTAGCTCTTGAATAAGACAAACCACACCCTATTCTGACTCCTATAGCAAAAGTTATGATGTTTTGAAGTCTACAGATCACTCTGACACGCAATGACACATGACACGTGCAGAATGGCTAAAAGATGGCCAAATGTACATCAAATTTTTATCTCTGCCATGTTTCATGAAGTGGTTCATTGCAGGGATTCAACGCCCAGTTTGTGTGCTCTGATAGGTTGCATGTAACACACTCATGGTCTAACATATGCCACTTGGCACATGAACTGGTGTAGAGGAAGGAGTAGAAGGATAACAGAGGAGGGTCACACAAAGGAAATGAATGCATACTTGCAAAAGGAAAGTAGTCAGAGAGGGTGTAAGTAATAAAATATTGATGTACAAAAAGAAGAAGGAAAGAGTGCATGGAAGAAAGTGCAAGGGACTTAGCTAATTTTGGTAAGAAAGTCAAAGATGCGCGCGCAGGGTGCACATAATACTGGGAGGAAGGTGAATGCACATGAAGTGTGCACGAGGGAAGATGTAACAAATAGAAGAAAGGAAAAGGTAAAGGAAGGGCATGCAAAGGAAGAATATTTTGCAGGGCGCGCAAAGGATAACAACCAAAGAAGTGTGCCAAGGAGAAAATTGATAGTGCACGTAAACTGTAAAGTGAAGCTTCAGAGCCAGGATGGGAACGTAAGTTGTAAAAATAACTTGGAGAGTTATTTCAGACAACAAAAAATTTCTAGGGAGCTCACCAAGCTTTGCAGGAGCTTGGATGAGATGAGCAGGAGGGGCAAGAAAAATAGCAAAGAGGAGGCAGGGTAGGCCATAAAAAAAAATTCAAGAAAATTTGATCTTTTATTGAAAAAGAAACCGATAAAACCAAAAAAGGAACCTACCTCCAAAGTTAGTTTCAACTAGCTACATCTGGAAAAGAAAGTAATAAAACTTTCACAAACCCCGAAAATGCACAAAATCTGAAACACAAACTGTTAAAACCAATTAGCAAGATTCCAAAAATGATAGAAAAACTTACACGAGAAGCACGAATAACAAAACTAAACCTAATTAGCAACCAAATAAAAACAAGTGCACATTTACCAAACAAATTCTTTGCTACCATGTGAGATTGTTATGTAAGGATCAATATAGAACCCCATGCACATCGAAAAGGTTGCACTCTGATAGTGACATGAAAACTCCAAGTAATTAGCAAGAGTTATTAAATAACAAAGAAAATCATGCATAGAGTAAAGATGTCTACTCATTCTCATAGATTGAAATAAGAGGGTACATATGAGAGTGTTGTGTAATTCTCGTACATGGACAATCATTCCCTCCATGAGGGAAAGAGGAGTCATGATTCCAAAATAGAATGTAACTCCTATGATGTCACTGATGCATATGACACTGATATATTCTATGACAAAATTTTTCATGTGTCATATAACTCCTAAGACTTATGATCCCGCCTAAGTGAGATGACTCACCATGTGAGGAGGAAAATACCCTGATTGCTGACGAGGCAAGTCACACACACTAACAATAACTACCAACTATTTCTACATTTTTAATAGAAATTTGCACACTTCATGGCTTCATAGAAATGCAATTGTATAGGTATCAAATTTTGTGGCACATTATTTTGTGTATTCAAGAAATTGGTTGTTTGTACCAAGAAACTTTTCTCTTTCATTTCAAAGGAATCGAAGGAACCTACAAAAATCATTTCCTATATGGAGATTTATTTCAGGATTTGTAAGACACCCTTTAAATTTCATTCCCAATGGCCATGCACCAATAATTATTTTTCTGCTCGCCAATTTCAGATTTATGAAAAACATTTGTATCATGCTACTACTTAGTGAGAATTTCTAAAAGATACTCATATGGATAAAGATTGCAATCTACAGATGTCAGATAAAGATTTGTAATTATCATTGTATTGTGAAATATCAAAAAAAAAAAAAGAAGCAAAAATCAAAGAAGAGGGGCTTGACAATCAGAATTAAAATAGAAATACATGTCTCTAAATATTATAATTATAATGTGTTTCTAAATATTTTGTAGTTGTAGTTTTATTGGATAATTTTTTTTTGGTTTATGGAAAAATAACTTGTCAAGTGAAGATCAAAGGCTTAACCAATGAAATTAAAGAAAAAATTATTTTAAAAAATAAACAATACAATTTGGTATCAACAAACTTTAAACAAAAACCATCAAATTACACGGCATATTTAAATTGGGATATATATGAAATTGATTAATAGTTAGGAACTAGTGAATACTACATACCTAATTTCGATAGGATAATAAATAATTGAGTACTGTATACATGTCATAACCTTGTCAAAATAATAAAATACAAAAACAAAAAATACGGAATTGATTAGGTAGTGCATGCTCTCTTGACTACTATGTAATGCTATCAAGAAGGTTTGAGTTCCCCTGGTTTCACACTCTCTAATTCCCAAATGAACCTGCAACTTCGTATCTCGATCCAAGCTTAACGAAGTCAATGAAGTCATTGGGATCTGTCGAGGAAGGAGACTCTCAGGCCAACATGGTGGGCACAAATAAAAATGGTCTTTATGAATGTAAACCAATATAGGGGATCCTAAGATGCAGGCAAGCCAAAAAGTTATGATAAACTCAAAAGAAAATTGTCACTATGATTTTACCAAAAACAACTAAAAAGGTAAACGTATTTATCAAAAAACATTAGATGAAAGGATTTCAAACAAAGGAGGATAAGGCTATAGGAAATAAGGAAATGGCCTTGTCATTTCCAGGAAAATTTGAGTAAAAAATTAGTAAAACGGATTTGATTGCATCAAACATGGATGAAATAGAGGAAGTCTTTCAAGACACTAAAGATCTATAAAGCCCCATGTCTGTTAGGAATAACCCATGGATTAATGCTAACATTATTGTTTGTAATAGAGATGTAATATTCATATATTACGTTCGTAAGTTAGTGTGTTCGTAAGATATTAAGATTGTTATATTAATATCATATTTGTGTGAGAAAAATAAAAGTTTGTAATATTATTAATATGAGTTATTAATAATATAGGATAATATGTATTAGTTTTGAGTTTTTTGAATAAACAACTCACATAGCTATTTGGGAGTTGTATGAGAGATTGTTGGGTTTGGGAGTGATTATATGAGAGATATGTGAGGATATTATGGGATTAAAGATTGGAGTTGAATCCTTTTTTTAAGTATTTCATTCTGCTATATATTGTAAGATCTCTCATCATGTAATTGATCAAGTTTTATTTTATCAATAATATATGGTATTTTTGTTATAATTTGTCCTCTGCAATTTTAGTTTTGTATTTTGCAACTTCCTCCATTAATAATGTGATTGTTCTTTATGTAGCTTAGTTATATTATCAATTGCACATCATTTGGTATCAGAGCAAGATAGGACGAGTTATGAGAGTCATTGTAGGACAAAATTGCAACCTCTTGAATTTAGATCTGAGAGTTTTGAAGCTTCTGTCATCATTTTCTGGATTCTGATCTTAAAACAAAATGACTGGTAATTCATGTTTTTCTCAAAAACCTAAATTCACAATTTTGTGAAATTTTTTGGGTTTATTTTTTTGTATTATGGGAAACTTATATCAAATAATTACATAAACCCATTTTGTATTTTAAGATAAATTGTGGAAACAATTCTAAAGTTTTTGATTATTCTCTAAAAAATAGTAACTGATTTCCAACAATAAAAATATGATATGCTTTATTATTTTGGTTAAATATAAAGCTAATTATTATTGTAAGGGTACATTATTGGTTGAAACCAACACCTAATAGAATTGTAAAATGAGCCTCAAAGACAAATTTGGCTGAGTTAGCATCATCACGATGGAGGAAGGAGACAATGGAGGAAGGATGTTAATCAATGTCCTCTCACCAGCTGCAAGCGAAGGGGCCACACAATGAATTTGTGGCATTTATTTTTGTTGTGTTTAATTTTTATTGTGTGTTGTAATAAGAATATATGATTTATTCGTATTCAATCTTGTAATAAGTGAGCTCTTGCATGAGCAATATTTCTTTTATTTAACTTTGAATTTAAGGATGGGGGTGGGGAAACATATACGCTACTATGGAGTGGTTGGTGGTCCACTAGAAAACAAATTTGAGTGTTCGTGAATCTCTTAGAAAATTACATACAAAGTGGTTAATGGTTCCACTACAAAACCTATTGGAGTTTATGGTGCTCTTTGAAAACCATCGTATCATGAGTAGGTACTAGACAAAACTCATCCATGTTCACACTAAGGGGGGGAATGTTAGGAATAATCCATGGATTAGTGCTCACATTATTGTTTGTAATAGTTAAATGTAATATTCATATATTACATTAGTAAGTTAGTGTGTTAGTAAAATATTAATATTGTTATATTAATATCATATTTGTGTGAGAAAAATAAAAGTTTGTAATATTATTAATATGAGTTATTAATACACTCATTATTAATAATATAGGATAATATGTATTAGTTGTGATTTTGTTGAATAAACAACTCACGTAGCTATTTGGGAGTTGGGTTTGGGATTGATTATAGGAGAGATATGTGAGGATATTATGGGATTAAAGATTGGAGTTGAATCATTGTTTTAAGGATTTCATTCTCCTATATATTGTAGCTTCTCTCATCATGTAATTGCTCAAGTTTTATTCTATTAATAATATATGGTTTTTTTGTTATAATTTGTCCTTTGCAATTTTAGTTTTGTATTCTACAACTTTCCTCTATTATTAATTTTATTGTTATTTATGTAGCTTATTTATACTATCAATTTCACATCAATGTCTACACCGTTGTTGTGGTCATCACGGTTATATGTAAATGAACTCGTGAGCATGAAGAAGAGGATTTAAACTTTAAAATCAAAGGGAATACAAGAAGACAATGAGATAAAAACATTTCTAGAATTTAGTGACAAGTTTGAAAGGGAAAATAAAATACTGAAAGAGAAAGTACTAAACCTATGAAACAACATAGAAGGAGGGCAACAAGAGCTAGTCACGTTAAAATGAGAATTGGAACATCTAAAAATAGTTGGAATGAAAAACCCAAAAATAGTAAAAGGAAGTGACACAACACAGCTATATGAGATTCAATCAACAATTGAGAACATGAAAATAAAATAAAACCAACTAAGAGATCAGATAGAAGAAGACAAATATTGGTCACAAGTGGTAATTGGATCATCAAACCAGAAAAAAAAGATAATTGAGAAACAAAAAAATACAAATCAATGAAGAAAGAGACAAACAAGACAAAGCAGTAAATTTCATCATCAAAGGCTTGAAGGTGTATACACCTAAATTTCACTTTTGCAATCTTATTGCCAAAATCACTTAAATCACTCTCATTCTTACCATTTCTGTTATAATTAGTGATTTCTGCTAACTAACTAACTAACATTTCTTACCATTTTGGTCAATTAACAACATATTGTTGATTTCCTAACCTTTTTCACATTCGTGATGCCAATTTATGACAAATCACAAGTCAAGATCCTCTTTCAAGCAAACAACTAGTGATTATTAGCTAATTAAGCCTATTTTACACTTGTTTTGAACAATATACCCTATTATTGGCTCAAACCCCTCTTCTAACCACTCAAAATCACCCCACTTCCTTCCACAACATCTCAGAAGGCTTCAAAATCTTATCCTAGCCTCCTAATTGACCCTAAGTGGTTTATTAAGGATCCTCACATCCTAATCACTTGTTAATTCTCTAATCATGGTTAACAAGCCTTAATCAGAATTGACAATTCTTAATCTACTTTGTGCTTTTAATCCCACATGCACCAAGATGTTATTTTTCCTCAAAGGAAAAACTATAAAAAGGACTAACCACATACCTTTAAACTTTACACCATGTTTTGATTTGCATATCATATAAGAAATATGATTAATAGTCAAGCTCAATATTTGCCTCAAGTCTTCAATGGGGTTAGTAGATGGGTATCCAATATGATCTTGTAGTCATTGTTGGAGAGACCATCTCACCTTCCTTGGAGTAGCAAAAAGCCTCCAATTTGATTGATCCTGTATCTATTTATATCTAAGGTAGTTAGCAATTGAATATTAAGTAGGCATGTTTTAGCTAAGATAGATTGATATATCATGTTAGTTGATGAGTGTTGTCAATCCTCTTCATTAATAATGTCAATCCAGGGCTGGTGTCCGATGGTTGAATGAAATAGGAGAGAATGATCTTTCGGGAACAACGCCTTCAAACACAATCCAAACTTACATAAATTGAAAATCACACTTGCTAAAATGGAAAAGAACACTTGCATAAATGAAATCACCCTTGCATAAAGGAATTTGTTGAATTGGAAATAAAGATAATCAAATGAAACATCTGCAGGTTCACGACAAACTGAATGAAAATGAATATTACAATACAAGGAGAAAAACAATACAACAAAATGATAATAACAGAAAAATGAATAAACATAAACATAAAGTATTACAAAATAAAAACACAAATACATAGATCCATCCTCCTTGGAATGAGTGGTCGGCTCATTCCTTGGAAGAGGATTTCAATCATGCTTCCAAGGTATTAATTCAAAACTTCATAATGTTGGAGAGAAAAGAACATATTTTTCATTGTTTGGTAAAATATTACATACAATCTAGTGTGGCAGGTTGCATTTATAGTTCATGCATCCAACCAACTCCTCAGTCCACACACCAAGAACTAACTACCTATTCTTGGGTGGGTTTATTCAAAGTGATAAATCCTAAACAAACTTGACTACAATAGTCCATTTATCATGGAGAATATTTCTACAACTCATCCCTTTAATCTAGGAAAACAAAGTGGGCAAGTACTTACTCAACATTCCTAATAGTATTCCACTATTTTCTTATCCTTGAAACATGGAGAGAAAATGGACGAGTGATAAGTCTATGAATTTTAATTCTTCTTGGAATGCCACATGCATCCATGACTTTAGATTGCCACATGTTTGGATCTGTATTCTTGGTTGATGGCATGGAAGTAAAGATTCTATTGAATAGTTTGGTGTTCCTTTACATTACTTTGGAACAAACCAAAATATTTTCACTAGCTGGGTGTTTCCGTAGCTACTTGAAGACTTTCGGTAGCTGGGCGTTTTAGTAGTTGCGTGAAGAATTTCGGTAGCTGCAATCTATGAACTTGGAGTAGAGTTGTTTATGACTTGTTTTCTACACACTATTGCATTCCAACTTTAGAAGAAATATCAGGAAATACAAATAATTAGATTGAAAATATATTTATAAAGAGATGATAAAATAAATCCTATATTCTACCTTAAATATGCTATATGTTATTAAAACTAAATCTAAATTCACTTGAAACCTTGATTTTAAGAGAGAATAAGAGTGATATTTGGTGATATAATGAGATATATTTTTGTCTCATCATTTCCCCCACACTTAACTTCTTGCATGTCCTCATGCAAGCTACTGATCTTCTTGTAGAATCTGATTTTGTCAATACTTTTGCATCTTTCAAATCGTGTTCTCCTCTTTTGCATGCTAAAAGTAAACTGAGATTTCTAGAAGTAAAATTTTTACTTCCTTCTTATTCATGCTCTAAAGAGGTTATTTTACTTCCTTCTTATTCATGCTCTCATGAGGTTTTTCTTAGATAATCTAGAGATATTTTCCCCCATACTTAGCTCTTTGTTTTCTCAATCATTCTTTAAAAGACTTGGAAGAGAGTGAGTCTCCCCCAAAATTAGCTATGTGCATGCCCTCATGAAAAATATTTTTTTAAGAATCTTATAGATCGCAATTGTTGCAAACTAGAAAGAATTCATCTGCACATGTAGATCTTGAAAAATGTCTTTCTCTTTTGTTTTCTCTTTGTTTTTTTTTTTTTTTTTCGAGAAGTGAATCTATTTGTAATTAAAACAAAGAATAAAAATATTTGAGAATAGAAAAATAGAAGTTACCATACCATACTCAATAGTTATCCTTGCTTTCATCATGTTGTTTAAGCTTGATTTCTGTTTGCGGCTAAACAAAACAAATAGATATGAAGTCAAGGCCTCTACGACATATAACTTTTCAACATAAAATAATTTCATCAACCAAGTTGGCATAAGAGAAACAATCATATGTATCAAAGAAAGACTTTGAAGTGTAATTTTTTTTGTTTTTGTTTTTGTTTTTTTTAGTTATTGGAGAGCTAGTAAATTGGATTTCTAACTGATCACCATCCTTTCATGAAATTTCAACATTATGGAAAATCAAGAAGCAGTCTTCCAGAGTTTCTACAACATCCAACCAACTGAGAAAGTTGATTACAGTCTTTTGAGAAACAATGGTAAACTCGTTCTGGGAAATGGGATGGTTAAGGGACTTCTTCATTTATTGGTAATGGATGGTTTATTATGAGAGGTTGTGGGTATGATCCCTAACTACAAATGGCATGTTGGCATTTAAATTAGCATATGCTAGTTCAGCCAATATTTTCCTATAGTCATGAGAAGAATTAACATCGACTATGGAATATCAGAGGAATTTCTGGTGGTTCTAGTAGTTGGGAAAATGAGTTTTAGAAAAAACTCAAAAAAAATAAGACAGAGAGGGTAGCATGGAATGAACTAGGTACTGAACATGAGGAGTACTAACAGAACACTTGCATGCATCATAAGATTAATTTTTTTGTAAAGAAAAAAAGTCTTCAACATTTTTTTTAGCTGAGTACATTCAAACTGCAATATCTTGGGTGTTTCTCAACAAGAATGAGAGATTAAAAATGATTTGGAAATCTCATAGCATGAAGAAAAAAACCCAAAAAACATTTGAGCTATCTCTTTGTGAGTTGCGAGCAATTGACATCAGAAAACACTGCTATCAAAACAATCGTCAACATGTTTTTTTAGCAGCGTGCATTCAAACTGCAATATCTTGGGCATTTCTCAATGAAAATGAAAGATTCAAAATGATGTAGAAATCTTTGAGTGTGTAGAATAAAAATCAGAAAGCGTTTGAGCTATTTCTTTGCGATATGTGAGCATTTTACATTATAAAACATTGCTATTTTTTACACGAGAACTCCTTATCAGCTGAAGTTTTTCTTTAACCTCCTCTGCAATGCTCCGTTTATGTCAATTTTGCACTTTCCTGCAATAATTATGTAATCTAAAAAATAGATGCTTTCAACATATGATTAGCTCCTTGAAATTTGAATCTCCAATAATTATTGAAAACAATTTAGAACACGTCTCTCTCATTAAATAAATAGAGTCAATTTAGGAGCATTCTTTGCATGAGACTTTATTGATTAAAAGATATGCAACCTGGAGCATTTATTACATGCAAAATTATTTTCTCTTTGCATGCAAAATCTACTTCTAAATCAATTAGGTCGACATGCAAATAAAAACTTAAAAAAGTTGACTAATATATTAAATAAAAGAGATAAAATAGGGATGCATGCTATTTGAATTTTTCTAACAATTGCATGAGTCGTTGCATGTAAAAAGTAATGTCTCACTTCATTAAATATAAGAGTTAAATATAGAATTCTCTTTTTGCATGTTTGAAATCTTCAACCAAACGAGTTGTTATATGAGAGAATAATTCATACCTTTTCACATTTATCTAGTGTTTTCTAATAGCTTTCATTATTGTTGTAGATTCATTTTTTATCGCAGGTCAAGGAATTCGAGTTGCAAAGATGGCTGCATGCAGAACACTTTGTGAAAATATATGCTAAGGGTTTCAGCCAATAGGAAAAGAGTTGCATATAAAAGGATGTAAGCATGAAGACATCATACATCTCTTCCTTCAACATGGCATTTCCTTCCTTTGTAACAGAAAAAAATCATCTTTTCCTTCAACTCCCAATCCGTTTGCACAAATATTCCACAAAAACTTTGTTTGTGCTAATATGCACAAAGATAATTTTTTTTTCATTTCTTGCATGAAATGTTATTTAATCTTTGTAGAAGTAAGAATACATGCAAACAAGATATATTTTAGAATAGGAAACCCTCATTGCATGAAAATAAAAAAAACATGAAATGATGTTTCCATTTTATCAAGGGGGTTTCTTCTGGAAATCTCCGGTGGGTTTCTAAATGTAATTGCAGAAATAAAATTTAATCTATTTATGTGAAAGAAATATTAATTTATTTTACAGAAAATAAAATTTTAAAGAAACTGCCACCAAATATTTCATGTCACAGAGTTTTCTAAGAGAACTCTCTTAGGAAATTTTGAATCTCCTATTAACACCATGGTTTTCGTCAATCGTCTTCATTAATAATGTCAATCTAGGGCTGGTGTCCGATGGTTGTATGCAATAGGAGAAAGAGATATTTGGCAAGCAAATCCTTCAAACAAAATCCAAACTTGCATAAATTGAAAATCAAACTTTTTGAAATAGAAAAGAACACTTGCATAAAGGAAATTGTTGAATTATAAGTAAAGATAATCAAATGAAACACCTACAGGTTCATGAAAAACTAAATAAGAGAGTTATTTGGTGACATAATAGGACATATTTTGGTCTCATCATTAGTTTTTTCATCATTTTAAGTATTTTTAACTTAGTTTCAAGTTTTTTTTTTTAATTTCTAGGTTAGTTTTAGTTTTCTAGATTAGTTTTAAGTTTTCTAGATTAGTTTCAAGTTTTCTAGATTAGTTTCAAGTTTTCTAGATTAGTTTCAAGCTTTTTAGAGTAAATTTCAAAGTTTTGTAGATCAATTTTCAATTTTGATAGTTGTTTCAACTAGATTAGTAGTAGATGTTGCATTTTGATGTTCTTTGCAGATCTAAGGAGGTGAAGTGTTGTCAAAATTCTAGCAGGAAGTCAAAGATTTGATCTTTTTCAAGTTTTTCTTGTCAAAACCCATATTTTGACCACCTACAAGAAGGTGCACCTACGCTCAAAGGGGAGCGCTCACGCTCTAAAGGTCATGCCTACGCTTCACTAGATGTGCCTATGCTTTCTTTGGATGTGCCTACGCTTCACTGGAGAAATGCCTGTGCATCATTGAGATTTTTGTCCTCTGTGTGTAATCTGTGTTGGTACTTCAAAGTGTGCACTGACACCTCATTGCCTATGTGCAATTCAACTGTGTGATTTTGATAGAGGCATGCTTCTGCATTACTGTATGTACTGCTGCTTCAAAGTAAGCACTGATGTTCTCTGGGATGCTCCACTGCACTAGGATATGCAATGGTGATCTGAGGTAAAGTTGGCTCAAAATTCAAAATTTCAACTTCTAGTTTTTAGTGCTTCTATCATTTTCCAGGGTTTTTAGCTGTTGTTACTGTCAATTTTCTGATTTAGAGTAGGTTTTCTAACAAATTGGCTTAGGGTTTGATGAGTGATTTTGTTTTCATGCTTTGTATGAGTTTGGAATAGGGTTGTGTATGCTCTTCTCTTGCACTTTGTGTGATCTTGAGAATCAAAAGCACCTCTAAACCTTCTTTTGCTAATTTAGAGTAAGTAGGAAAAATCATCATTCATTGTTATGCTTAAGGGAATAAACTTTCATTTTGGCATGTATATGATCTTTTAGTTTAAGAGCTTTTCATTTGATAAATAACTAAGGCTAAGGCTTGTGTATGCTCTTCTCTTGCACCTAGTGTGATCTTGAGAACCAAAAACAACCTTAGTTTTTCACTAAAAAACACTTGGATTAATTGGGAATGAACCTTGATTTACAAAGTTTTATGGTGGTTATTTGATTTACAAGATTTTCATTGCTATCTAGTTGGGTTACTTGTTGTGTATGCTCTTCTCTCGCATCCTTGGATGATCTTGAGAACCAAAAACAACATTTAATCCTCTTTCTATGATATTGTAGATCTTTTTGAACTACTAACCATTTGTGTGAAGGACCTAATGCTAGCCAAAGAAAGGATAACTCTCTTCAAACCAAATTCTAACATTCATGTGTGTTGTAGGTTGCCAAATGGTGGTCTAAACCAAATTGCTTAATCCAAAAGATAAGAAAATACACCACTTTACAAAACATTGTATGTGCAGGTTTGGTTAAGAGCTAAAGCTTGTCCACTTAACTAGGAGAAACTTCCTTTGGCATAAGCCTTAAGATAACAAGAGGAATGCTCCTAGGAACCCCAAAGTAGTTCACGCAAGAGGGAACCTTGTGAATGAAATGGGAAAGTGCTCCACACTACCCAATTGATTAGTATGCCTTGAAAGATTAGAGTCAAAGTTACCTCCATTGTGACCCCAGTGAAAATACAACTGAACGCAATTTTTTGCTCATTGTATTGAAGGGGGTAAAGTAAAGTTGAGATACTCCAAGATTAGTCAGTGTGACTTTCTTGGTAAATCGAGCTCGCAGAGGTAGTTTGTGACAACCTAGGTGAGAGAACTAATAGGAAGCTTGCCGGCTTGGAGCCAATTTTGTCTTAGCTATTATACTTGAGAGCTCTCACAAAGTGACAATTTTTTTGGATTCAAACTCTTGTTTTTCAAACAAGGGAAAGAATCTCTTAAAGTTGAAACCACGTGACATTTCATCATGAAATCTATTTAGTGTTACTTTGTCCTAGTTTTTCACTTGTCCTAAGACAAGGTGAAACTCTGCCAAAGTTACACCAAGTATTTTTCATCACCACTTGGTCTACTCCTTTGTTTTCTTGTTGCTCATTTTGGAGAAAAACAAAAGAAGAATAAACATATATGGATACCACTAGAAATAATCGTTTCCACTAATTTTGTAGTCTACTTGCATGACTAGGTTGCAATGCTAGAATACAAGTGTTGAAAGTGTGAATGGTACGTCATCAAGTTCTAGTAGGCCCTTTGTCTCAAACCCATATTGAGACTTATTATCATTGTAGTTAGGTTGTCTTATCACTGACTTCTTTTGAGTTGTTATGCTTCCCACATTATAGCCATACAATTGTGATATTTACGTCTTGTTTCCATTGTGAAACTTGGCCTAAATCTCTAGATTGTATTGTTACGTTGCTCGCACGCATAGTAATTCCTTGATATACTTAGGCATAGTTTTTACATCCTAGTCTTGTCTTGAGTTTTTTGTGAGTGTTGAGGTTACTTTGTTAGCATCGTTATAATGTCATTTTGATACTAAAATCTTGCTTTCTACAAATCTTGATTAATGTGTCCAAATAGTGTTATTACACTACTCACATTTGTATCTTCCATTTTACAAGACTTAGACTTTGTTAGTGTCTAGAAACTAGTTTTTAGTATACCTTGTTAGAGGATCACGTCAACACTCTCTTAGCATTTAGGTCTTGTTTGTTTCAAACTTGGCCTAACTGGTGATATTGTGTTGTCACTATTTGTTTTAAACCTATCTTGAAAAATCATAGGGAGTAAACTTTTGTTGTGACTAGATTTGAGTTTTATACGTCATTATATTGTCCTAGAAATCTCGTGTCATATATTACCTTGCTAGGGTAGATCATTCTTTATTCTTTAGCATCCTTAGGTTCATATTGACCTATTGGATTCGTGGCTATTTTATAGTCACCCTTTTTTGTGATGACTTAGTGTCGTTACGCTGTGAAAATTTTCCTAGGGTCCATTTTTAGTAAACCTTAGTGGAAACCTTTCATGTTGTGCCCCCTGTTTCAAGTATGCCTACTATGAGAATGGGGTCCCAAAAGTTAGAATTCGATCTCTTTGGAGGTGAAAACCCTCTTTTAGAGGATAATGTCATGATTGATCATAGTGGTGGAGAGGAGGATTCTCCTCGTGCGGATATAGAGCTTCATCCCACCCATATTGATGATTACTTGTTTCAAAATAAACATGGAGTTCTTATGCATGGTGTAGAACTAGGAGCTGAGTTACCTTACACATTTGACCCTTCTCTTATTGCCGACATGGTTTGGGGAGAGGAAGAAGTGGAATGTCCTCTTCACAATGTTAATGAGAATTTAAACCAGGATATGCCTCTACTTCTGGATGACAGAATAATGAGGAGGTACCTTTTGAAAATGATGGAGACTATCATATACCTATGGTTAGAGTTCACTGTGAAGATCATGAAGACCATGCTCATCATGAACAACCTCCTCCTCATGAAAATCGTAATGAAGTACCCACTCGAGAAGTAACCTTAGAAGAACAAGTACAAGCTCTCACTCACCAATTGGAAAGTTTAGCCTCACACGTAAACAAGGAACAACCAAAACCTTTAAAACAAGCCATACCAAAAGCCAAACCTAAGGCTTTGTATCATGATTTCCAAACAAATACTCCTCATCGAGAGACATGAAAAAAGACCCCTATGAGGAATTTTTTGTAGAGAATAGGGGTGGGAATACACCTAGATTTAACCCTTCGTATAGACCTATGCCACCCACACAAGACCCACTCTTCAATCAAGAGTGGTCCACTATGAAGAATGCCCTTCTAGCATTGCAAGAAGGAAAAACTGGTAATAACAACAAGAAATACCAGTTTGATGAATTGTGCCCTTATCCATTTGATAGAGCCATGTTACAAGTACCTTTCCCATGACATTTTGATTGTCCAAAGTTTGATAAATACAAGGGAAAAGGTGATCCCCGAGATCATATCAAATATTTTTATATGGCATGTCAAGAGGTTGCATATAGTGACAACTATCTTATTCACCTCTTCCCATGGAGTTTAGGAGGACAGGTGCTAGAGTGGTTTTTACACATCCCCAAGGGATCCATATCTACATGGCTAGAACTAGAGGAACATTTTGTACGTCACTTTTATTTTAATATAGAGAGTGATGTCACCATGCTAGATCTATGCAATGTGAAATAACGAACAACGAAAACTTTGCTGCTTTCCTACAAAGATGGAGAAGGTTAGCTAGTTGCTTCGCTTGCTCCATACCCAAAAAAATAGTTAATAAGTATATTTTTTCCCAACCTCCACCCTGACATTATGTTCCACTTGCAAATGCATTGTGGTAACACATTTGAAGAGGTGATTGAAAAAGGGAGTCAAATCGAAAAAGTGTTGTTAGCTAGAGGGACCCTAAAGCCCTTTTCACACGATCATAATGATTCCAAAACTAATGAAAAGACAAATTTTGTCCCTAATAGGAACAAAAACATTGTTGGTGATGGAATAGTAGACTCTAAATGAGTACAAGCCATTCAAAACCATGCTCCTTTGAAGCTTGCAAAGGGAGCTCCACCTACGGAGTATAAACATCATGCTTTCACTCCTCTATCTGACTCAATATCATCAATACTAAAGTAGTTAGAGGCCATCAACATGGTTCGATACCCTGAATCACAACCCTATGGGGATGACACACCTAAGCCATCATGGTTTAGGGAAAATGAATTTTGTGGATTTCCACCATTAAGGGTCATAAAACTGACAAGTGCTTGAAATTAAAACATTACATTCAGGACTTGATCGATAGTGGTGATGTAGAAATAGATTCTTCCACCCCTACCAAATCTCCAAACACAAATATGGGGATTTTCAAAGAACCTTTCCCCAAGCACAAAGGAAAGAAAAATCAGGATCAGGGAAAATCATCTCAAAATAAGAGTACCAACTATGTATCAAAGACAGACCATTTTGATGCCTTAATAGGTTGTGTTGATTCTCCTGTTGAACATATCAACATGATCAAGATCAGAGTAAGAGAGTGCATCATGGCAATGTGATGAGCTCACCTTGTTATCTCAGAACCTCCTCCCCCTCCTCCTCAAGAGAGTCATTATGATGTATTAGATCAATTAGAGAAGACCACAACTAAGATTTCAATCTTAGACCTTCTAAATATTTCTAATGTCCATAAGGATATCCTTTGCAAAACCTTACAGGGATCAGGAGTGTCTGTTGATATAGACCCAACACACTTACAAGCCATGGTAGCACAAATCACTCCTTTAGAACACATAACCTTCAGTCTGATGGAAGTCTTAGTAGAAAATCCCTCCCATAACCTACCCTTACACATTGAAGTAATAATCAAATGTAAGAAGGTCAAGAGAGTGCTTGTGGATGGTGGATCGGGTCTAAATATTTGTACTCTTAAACTAGTTTGACAACTAGGGTGCACAGAAGCTGACTTGGAGACAAAGGTCATCACCATAAAGGCGTATGACAATGAAGAATGAAAATCAGCTGGAATGATCACTTTCTCACTGGAAGTGGGTCCTATAAACCATGATACAAAGTTCCATGTCTTAGACTTGGAGCTCCCTTATAACATATTTCTCAGTCACCCATGGATTCATGCCATGCAAGCCATACCTTCAATGTATCATCAGTGTTTAAATTTGCACCATGAAGGACAAACACTTACTATACAAGGGGATCCCCAACCATTTTCTCATTACAGAGCATTGTCGGGCTATTTTCCCACCATCTATGAGTGTCCCTCTATGGAGATCATTGTACCTGTTCAGTCAAAATGCCTCGCTTCATGAGTGGATCCAGATACCTTGTCTACCAATGAAAATGGTGCTTCCACCTCAGAAACTCCTTTCGCTACATGGGAGATGAAGGTTAGACCAAGTGGTTGTGGAGAATATGATCTGCAACAAGCCCTTATGGTTCAAAACATTCCCCTATCTGCCAAAGCACATGGTAGGCCATGTTACAAGTTTCAAAGATCAAGGGAGAACTACCTTTTTGACAATTTTTCTCCTAGTGGATTACTAGAAGATGAAAGGATACTCAACGATATTATTTTTCATCCTAAAGATGATGAAATGGATTTATGTTACCAGTCACCCAAGTATGTTATTCCTAACTGAATAATGCTTACTATGGGATATAAAGGATGTGGTTGTGGCCATCAAGAACAAGGTTCATTGGAATCTCTTCCAATACCTCATCGTATAATGGGTAAGTCTGGTATTGGCATCCATCTGTATGAGTCTCACCCCTCAGATGATGAGGATGCCTCTTTTGAACGTGAAGATAGTTCGTCTAAAAATTAAAGTGAAACATATTCCCGGTGTAGTCTTTACAAATACCTTTCCTCCATGAACCTGTTCTCTGACATGGATATCCTAATCATAACACATGTTGTATCCCCTATAACCCAGATGCTAAAACTCATATACCCATCACTCGTGAATTGGGACCAACAACAACATGTATCAATCGATGTATTTCAAAATGATGAGGATATTGGTGAGTTCCTTGGTGTTCGTGACAATATTCCCAGAAATGACCACAAGAAAGGCTTCTCCATTCAGCTCAATGCATGCACGTACTTTGGAGAGGAGGTAGAGTTGTGTGGTCACTTAAGTAAAAAAGTAAGCAAGGGAAAAATTCCTACAGAAAATCCTTGTGGAAAGAAAAATTCCAAGTCCTATAGTGAAAACCTCTTTGAGGTGCTTGTGGACAAACAAACAGAGAACTTATGGACAAGATAGTGTACCCACCTAAAGATGAGGATCTCTTTGAACCACCTTTGGTAGAAGAGGATCTCAATCTCCCTCCTGATCCTACATGCATGGAAGATGAATCCAAGTTACTGGTGGAGGAGACAATAGATGTTAACATTGGCACGAAGGAGCTGCCTAGAATGGTTAAGTTGGGAGCTTCACTCTCAGCTCAAGAACATAAAAATTTTACAGGAATTTTGAGAGAATATGTAGATATCTTCACTTGGTCTTATGCAGACATGCCAGGACTTGATCCTGCATTAGTGGTGCACAATCTTGTTGTACACCCAGACGCCAAGCCCATAAAACAAAAGCTCTGGAAGATGCATCCTCACATCACCTTGTTGGTTAAGGCAGAGCTAGAAAGGTTATTAGAAGTAGGCTTCATCAGGCCTATCGACTACTCAGAGTGGATTTCTAATGTGGTCCCAGTTCAGAAAAATCCTGTCGGTATCAGAGTGTGTACCGATTTCTGAGATATTAATAAAGCTTGTCCTAAGGATGACTTTCCTCTTCCCAACATCGACATGATTGTCGATTCGACAACTGGTTATGAGATGCTATCACTCATGGATGGCTTCTCAGGATATAACCAAATAAATATTGTTGAGGAAGACCAACACAAGACAAATTTTACTACCCCATGGGGGACATTCTGTTATCAAGTCATGCCCTTCGGCCTCAAGAATGCAGGTGCTACCTATCAATGGGAAATGATGGTTATTTTTCATGATATGATTAGTGACATCATGGAAGATTATGTAGATGACATATTGGAAAAATCCAGGACTTGGGAAGAGCACCCAGAGATTTTGTGACATATTTTTCAGTGTCTAAGGGACTACAAGGTCTGACTAAACCCAAAGAAGTGTGTCTTCGGTGTGTTATCTGGAAAATTACTAGGATTCATTGTTTCAAGGAGAGGAATAGAAGTAGATCTAGAAAATGTTTCCGCTATAACAGAAATGCCTCCTCCTACCAATATCAGACAACTACAAAGCTTACAAGGAAATATCCAAGCCATCAGAAGGTTTATCTCTCAGCTTGCAGACAAGTGTCATACATTCACACATCTTCTCAAGAAAGATGTTAGTTTTCACTGGGGACCAGAGCAGCAACAAGCATTTTCTTTGCTCAAAATCTATTTGGCTAAACCCCCTGTTCTAATGCCACCCATGGTAGGTGAACCCTTGTTACTCTACATCTCTACCACACACTTTGCAATTGGGGCACTGTTGGCCCAGTATGATAAGGAGCAGAGAGAAAAAGTTGTGTACTACTTAAGCCGAACGTTGATAGCTTACGAGCTCAACTATCCACAGATAGAAAAGGCTTGCTTGGCCATAGTTTTTTCCTTTCAGAAACTACGTCACTATCTACTCAACAATAAGGTCAAGCTTATTTCAAAGGTAGATCCATTAAAATACTTGTTGTCAAAGCCCGCACTCATAGGAAAGATGGCTAATTGGATCATCTTACTCAGTGAGTTTGACATTGAGTATGTACATCAAAAGTCAGTGAAAGGACAGGTTCTAGCAGATCAACTAGCAGAAGCTCCACTACCAGGTACCGAACCTTTGAGTCTGGAACTCCCAGATGCATCTACAATGTACCTTGAGGAATTAATTCATATGGAAACTATACTTTGATGGCTCCTTTACCTTTCATGGTTCAGGTGTCGGAGTTGTGTTGATCACTCCTACAGGAGACTTGATCCCTCAGGCATTTTGACTTGGATTCCCATGCACAAATAATATAGCAGAGTATGAGGCCCTTATTGTAGGGATGAAGCTAGCTATTAAGTGGGATATCAGATGAGTAAATATAATTGGTGATTCCATGTTGATTATAAAACAGGTGACAGATGAATATAAAGTAAAAGATGAGAAACTTCTTCCATACAAGAGAATGGTTGATTCTTTGAAGGAGTTCTTTGAGAAGATAACATTTGAACAAATACCAAGAGCCCAAAATAGAGCAACAGATGTTATGGCTACAGTAGGGTCCATGTTGAGTATTCCACCTACAAACAATGATATGTCATTTTTTGTGGAGCACCTATGAATGCCAACATATGACATGCCAGAGTCCTGTTTGGTGTGTGAAGTTGTTGGTCCCTTTTCCCCATGGTACTGTGACATCTTTAATTACCTCCATGATGGAACCTTTCCTGAAAACATTTCCCATACCGATAAATGAAACCTCATCCAGTGTATAGCCCGTTATACCCTACTTGGGGGCACCCTCTTCCACCGAGGCTATGATGGGAATCTGTTACACTGTTTAAATTCAGACGAGTCCATCATAGCAATCAAAGAGGTGCACAAAGGCATATGCGGGGCTCATACTAATGGGATCGTATTGGCAAAGAAAATACTCAGAGTAGGCTACTATTGGCCTACCATGGAAAATGACTGCTGCAAACATGTGAAGAAATGCTTGGATTGTCAGAAGTATGGACAATTTGATACATGCACCGACACAATCCTTGCAACCTATCATGACACCTTGGTTGTTCTCAAAGTGGGGTCTCGATCTAATAGGAAAGCTTAACCCTGTCTCCTCAGATGGCCATAAGTTCATTATCACTGCTACTGAATACTTTACAAAATGGGTAGAGGTTGTTCCTCTTACCTATGTTGAAGGTGCCCAAATATCTAAATTTATAATGAACCATATCATCTGTCGATATGGTATCCCCTCTGCCATTATCACTGACAATGGTAAGCCATTTAAAAATAAAATTGTGAAAGCATTATGCAATGTTTTCAAATATCTCTCAAGTTCTCAACCCCCTATTACCCTCAAGGTAATGGGAAAGCTGAAGCTTCCAATAAAACCCTCATCTGTATTATGGAGAAGATGGTGAATACAACAGGCCTGTAACTGGCATTTACAGATTCACCCTGCCCTCTGGGCATTCAGAACGTCTATCCACACTCCTACAGGTGTCACTCCATACTCCTTAGTATTGGAAACAGAAGTCGTGCTACCCCTAGAGATCGAGATCCCCTCTTTGCGTATTGAGCTAAGGGACTACCTGAATGAAGAAGAGGACTACAGAGTAGCTTGACTGGAAGAGTTGGAGCTATTAGATGAGAAATGACTTCATGCCCTCAATCACCTTAAAGTGTATCAGGATCGAGTGTGGTGAAGCTACAATAAAAGAGTAATACCTCGTCAATTTGAGGTAGGAGACTTGGTGTTAAAATAAAATCAATTCAACACCACAAAGGACTGAGAAAAGAAGGGAAAATTTGAGCCTAATTGGCTAGGGCCATATGTTGTGGTTGCCAAGTTTGGTTCAGGTGCCTATAAGCTTGCCTATTCAGATGGCCAAGAGCTTTCAGGAACCCATGAATGCAATGCATCTTAAGCATTTCTATGCTTAGGTGTGGGGTCCCTAAAATATCAGAAAATGACAAAAAAGTATAAAAATAGAAAAAGAAAAAGAGAAATAAACAGGTGTGTCCAATAGTGAAAACCACACAATGGTGGCACTTTGGACAAGTCCTTTGGTGAAAACTAGTTTCTCAGTGCCATTGGAGGGTCCATTGTTCACAAGCATTTCAGGTCTAGGAGTATGATAGCTTTGTCTTAAGTTGGTCCTTACCTTTGTCTGAGTCCCTTGTGAGCCTGTCCCTCTTTTCCCTGATCTGGCTGATCCTACTTTTGAATGTGGAGAGTTTGACTTTGAATATTCCCATCTCATGTTGGGGGAAACTTCGCATCGTCACCTTCTTACACATAACACATGGAATTTTTCCCTTGTACATCCCATCTAATGTTGGGGGCATCCACCTTTCTTCATTTCCTTGCACGTTAGCTTCGAAAAAATTCTTGGAAAATAAAAAACATTTGTATAACTTTTTGAAAATCCCAAAACATACAGATATGTTAGTTGAGAAAATAAAAAACATTCAAATACATTTCGTAGAAAACTCCAAAACAATAGAAAATTGTCTCGAGATAATACCCAAAACAAACGAAAAACGTCCCAAAACTGTCCCACAAAAACAAAGTAGTAGTTTGCTTACTTTTAGTTGTTGGTTTGTATGGTTTTAGTTGCATTGCTTTTTTGTATTGTGTGCTTTAAATTGGATTCATTTTCTTACTTAGATTGAGTGTTACTTTAATCTGTGGTGCATTATATTGAGTTCATTTTATCTTGCATACTTGTAGATAGTTGTGTTGCTTTGATTAGATTTGTTTAACTTGTGCTTGTTATTTTACTTGTACATTTTGTTATCATTTCATCATCATATCAAATAAACCATCACATCTATACATCATATATCAATAAAAGCTAAGTCATACATCACACATGTATGCTAAAGCTAATCATCATATACCGTATCATCAATGGGGCAAGAGGGGTCCCCCGCATGATCAAAATCTATCCCCCCACACCAATATCAAAAATAAAAACATGTTTTACTCAAAGTATCTCATCAACATGCAATATGACATCATCTACGACTATCTCATAAATCTAACAACATGTGATACAAACATAAACATGCAGATTAAGCATGATATCTCATAACAAAATGTGATACATCAGTAATCCATCAATCATCATATATCCATAAATATCAAATGTCCATGTACAAAATCAATGTGTCTCGATACATATCAGATACAAAAATCCATCATGGGCATGGATAAAAAATGTGCCTTCATCACGAGGCATAATAAAAAACAATACATAACGTACATCTGTACAAAAATGTGCCTTCATCATGAGGCATGATAAAAAATAATACATATACATCCGTACAAAAGTATGCCTTCATATCGAGGTGATACACCAAAAATATACATCTAATATATCAATAAGAGAGTCAACCATGACTCTCACCCTCTCTAGGACTACCTGGTCAGGTACCGTCACTAGGTGGGGGCATGAGGTGAGGTGATGGATGTGTAGAAGGCACTACACCATGTTGTGCTGACCCATGCTGCTCTGAAGCCTACTGTCCTGAAGGACCCTGTACAGATCACGTTGATCGTGATGGCCTCTGTGCTATAGATCGTGACATACTCCAGCTATCTGACTGAACTCAGGAGCTCTCTACTCAGTCTGGGATGGCCACATGATACTGCATCCTATAATACGTAGCCTCAGCTGCTAGGGAGGTACTTTGGCCAATCAAAAGTTGTACTCTTGAAGTAGTACCCACTTGCTGAAGTGTATCACGCTCCACTCTCACACTGGCTAGCTCTATCCATAGCTGGGCTTTGTCTAATACATCTTGGTCCCTCTCCACCTGTAGTTGTACCCTCTCTGATCACCTGATCACTCTGTCATAAGTTTATCTCTCTCTATCCTGGCCTGATCTGCTCTGTCATGAGCTGATCTCTCTCTAGTAACCTGGTCTCTCTCTATGTAATGGCTTGTCTCTCTCAGCTGTAACCTGAAGTTGTAGGCCTATAACCTGTTGTAGTTGTTGCTGCAAGGCAGCCACCTACCCACCAACCTGTACATCCTCCTCCATATCCTCTCCACCCCCACCATCTCCTCCACCTCCTGGTGGACTATGTGGTGGACTCACGTGAGGGGGTGATGGAGGTGCCTGCAATGGTGCCCATAATGGAACCTGAAGGGGCATCTGTGGTGCCAATACCTGTGGTTGCACCACTACCTATTGTTTCACTAAAACCTGCTACTGAACTAACACCTGTTGTACTGGTACCCCTATCTGTGGCCCTACCTATGGACCTACCTATGTGCCTGTGCCTGTGCTGTGTCCTAGGATCTGGGCCCTGTAACCCATGTGTTGTTGCATCTAGTACCTCCTGTGGTATGGTCAATCTCCATGGCAACACTATCACATACCACCCTACATAATCTGGGGTCATCCCTGGATCCACTATCTGTGCTAGCTGCACCCAAGGCTATGGAACCACCTGTAAGAAGCTAGTATGAGCTCATCCTAGCCTGATCTGGGGCCCCATGTGAAAGGTCTCTCTGTATCTACACCCATACCACATCTCATCACCAGGAATCCCCTGGATGAGACCAAACTACCACTGGACCCTGTCCACTCTGTACCACTCCATGATATGACTCCTGCTCCCAAGGATAAAATGATCTACTATAACAGTGCTCAACTCAACTGCATCCTGAGGCCACTGGTATAACCTGTATGGCCACCATGTAATCATGTGGGGTTGTAGCTTGTCAAAAGCTCACATATGTAATAATTGTGTCCCCCATGTGGCCATGAATATCATCTCCATCTGGAACCCAACCCATGATAGATGGCTCTCCAAGAACCTGAGCTCTCAATGCTCCTGCAGGGCATCCAATCGCAATATGGTCCCAAGCCCATATCTGTAACAAAGTGGCAGGACCCACGAACTTCTATGATAGGCTATCAAATGTAAATCTGTGTATAAGTGAGCTAGAATGCACTGTCCCCAATAGTAAACCTCTCCCTGGAGGAGGTTGTGAATCACTCCAATAAGGCCCAGAGGAAACCGAGCACCAGTCTTGTCAGGAAACAATATGCCACTGACAAGAGCTAACAAAAATATGGGAACCCAGCCACCGATTTGACATACACCTACTAATATTAGTAGTCATACCCCGGTGGGGTATGTCTACCACTCCAAACATCTCGGCTATGCATTACCAAATATGGTCCTGGTGGCCATCATAAGTAATCAACCGACCCTGGATAGGAACTCACAGAATCCACCACACATCCTCTAAAGTGATGCTCATCTCACCGGTCAGAAGGTGAAATGTCTGACTCTCACTACGCCATCTCTCAACTAAGGCTGTGAGCAGGCTGTGATCTAAAGTAATCTGTGGCATGTGAGCCACGTGTGATAAAACCAATCACCTCCAGTGTGATCTCCAAGAAAATATGGTCCCAACATCTCAATGTCACCTCATAGGCCTAGAGCTTCCCATGTCGCTCCTGCATCTCTAATCACTCTAAATCCATCTGCAGGGTTAATCAGGTCATTTATTATGATCTTATTCTTCTATTTTGTTATCTAATTCATCTATTCTACCATCTAGGTTTTCCTAAAAACCTTCATTTTCTTCTAAAGTCACTCCAAAGTGCCTTTTGTACACCAGTGCCCCCTCGTAGTGTTAGTGCACCCCCTATGGTGTCAAGCACCCTCAGAGTGCCAGCACCCCCTTCTATGCATCAGTGCCCCCCCATTCATGCATGCATGTGCCCTATTTTCCCCCAACCCTCTTGCAGGCATGAGTGCGCCTCTCATGGCACAAGGCACATTTTTCTTTGCACAAGGCACATAGGCATATATGCCTTTCAAATTTTGTGCATGAGCGCACATCCTAAGGCACTGGCACATGAATGTGCCTATGCATATTCAACACTAGCACAACCCCATGAGCACTTAGGTGCCCCAAGGGATGCACTGACACATTCACATGGGTTTTCTACCCTATAAACCCTAATAAATGATTTTAACCAAAATTAAATGCTACAAATTGAAAAAGGTGAAAATTTTGCTTTGTGTACCTGTGGGCCATCCCCTGGGAAGTCTCATGTAGTCTCTCATGTGATCCACATGGTGTTTCTGGTTCTGCACCCTCGCCATCTTCTCTCATAGGTCAGAGCTCAATCAACAGTAAAAAGGTAAGTGTATGTGGTAAATGAACTTGCCGCGATGGTTTATATACCCATTTTTACCCCCCGCGATGTGTTTCTCACCCCCGAGGCACCCTGGAGCCATCGTGGTTCTTCTAAATTCTTCTAGCACTTGCCGTGATGATTATTTTTAATAAATAATTATTTTCACCCGTTTTTGCTACGTTGGGGCATATTTTTGCTTCCGACGGCCTTTTCTACTACATGGGGCATATTTTTGCCTTACGGTGACTTTTGGTGATGTCTCATGACTTCATTATTTCTTCTACAATATTTTCTTCCTAAAAATTCAAAAATTTAAAACAATATAAAATTTTTTCAAAAAAACCCAAAAAATTGGTAAAATCATTAAAAATCCAAAAAAATGTAAAAAATTTTTTTTCAAAAATTGGTAAATGACATGCACAGCTGAAGCCTGTATCAAATGCATTGTCCTCGAACATCAAAATTTGTCCTACAAAAACATCTTTCTTAGGTTCTTTCTTGTTCTTGTCTCAAACGACTTGTGGATCATTGTGATCTACCTCCATTAACAAAGTTGGCTTGCTTACTATGTCGGTACTCCCGTGCAACAATGAGTTGTCAGAGACTATGTCATAGTGCATGAATGCTTTCCATGGGACTACTTGTGTCCTCCGTTATTCCCCTCGCATGTATCCTTTCTTGGGGCACCATTTTTAACCCTTGTCGTTACAACACGAACATTCGGGAACTGAAGCTTGATAACAAAAACATTGGTGCAACTGTCTTGAACGTTGTTTGTTTGAGTATGTGTGATTGTACTTGTTTCTCTGTTAGGTTAGCAGTTTACTTTCTCGTATTGCATTGCATTATGTATGTTGCATGGAGTTAAGCATCATTTTACTTTCTCGTATTGCATTGCATTATGTATGTTGCATGGAGTTACGTATTTTTAGCAATGAACAAATGTTAGTAATATAGCTTTTCATGTTATTTTACACTTTTGTTTATTTTAATAAAGGCCGATGATGTAGATCATAGGGGCAACATGATGAAATAAAAGTTTCTTATTGAAGATTGGATGCAAAGAGCTATTCCTATTCTCCACTTTCATGTCTTATCACTATTAATTTTTCTTCCAAATCACCTGGGGCAATAAACAATCATGTTTATTCCTATCCTATTTCTTCTATCTGTTTCGATCATATTTTCGATCGTCGATTGACTTCTTCTATCACCCCATCGACACTCGAGGGGGCATCCTTCATTCTACTAATTTTTCTTCAAAAATTTACTTGTTTATGCTTGTCTACTATATTTGAAGTGAAGTTACTTACTTCACCTCAAACAGGGGCAAATGTAGACACCTAAATTCCACTTTTGCAATCTTATTGCTAAAAGCACACAAATCACTCTCATTCTTACCATTTCCATTATAATTAGTGATTTCCACTAATTAACTAATGTTTCTTACCATTTTGGTCAATTAACAACACTTTGTTGATTACCTATCCTCTTTCGCATTCAGGATGCCACTTTACGACAAATCGTAAGTCAAAATCCTCTTCCAAACAGACAATTAGCGATTATTAGCTAATTAAGCCTATTTTACCCTTGTTTTGGTCAATATACCCTATTATTGGCTCAAACCCCTCTTCCAACCACTCAAAATCACCCCACTTCCTTCCACAACATCTCAGAAGGCTTCAAAAGCTTATCCTAGCCTCCTAATTGACCCTAAGTGGTTGATTAAGGCTCCTCACATCCTAATCACTTGTTAATTCACTAATCATGATTAGCAAGCCTTAATCAGGATTAGAAATTCTTAATCTACTTTGTGCTTTTAGTCCCACATGCACCAAGATGCAAGTTTTCCTCAAAGGAAAAACTATAAAAAGGACTAACCACATACCTTTAAACTTTACACCATGCTTTGATTTGCATATCATATAAGAAATATGATTAATAGCAAAGCTCAATCCTTGCCTCAAGTCTTCAATGGGGTTAGTAGATGGGTATCCAATATGATCTTGTAGTCATTGTTGGAGAGACCATCTCACCTTCCTTGGAGTAGCAACAAACCCCAATTTGATTGCTCCTAGATCTATTTAGGTCTAAGTTAGTTAGCAATTGAATATTAAGTAGGCATGCTTTAGCTAAGATAGATTGATATATCATGTTAGTTCTTTCAAGCATTCCATTAAGCTTTAATCATTGATGTAACTATTGTTAGATTCAATAAGCATTTGTTAATTAGACTATGTGGTGTTAGTCTTGTTAGTTTAGCTTTGCTTGGAACTTTTATTGACATTTTCCCAACAAGAAGAGAGAAAGAAGGAATGGAAGAAATTGATAGAGGCAAGAGTTGCAGGAAAGTGGGCATGGTTGAAGAATGGGAAAGCCCAAATCAAGTGATTGACGGACAAACAAGAAATAGGGAATTAGGGCCCCATGGGAGTTCATACACATTGTAAGTTGGAATTGTAGGGGTTACCTGTGGAGAAGAGGACCCGGATTGGGGCCCATAACAGAGGGGAAAGATATTATCATTCTTATGGAAACACATGAACATGAGGGCTGCAAAGTCCCAGACTTTGAAGGATACAAGAAAATCTCAGTTTGGAATGAGGGGACTGAAACAAGAAAAGGTCATGGGGGAGTCACAATGCTAATCAAGGAAATATGGCACGAAACCGTGAAAGTTGAAAAAGAGGATCCAAATAAGCAATACATATGGCTGAAAATATTTGATAATGAGGTAACAATCAGATTGGTTGCTTGTTACTTTGCATTAAAGAGCTCAAAGACTTACAAGAGGAGAAAATTAGATGTCGAAGACCTGTATGCTTCACTAAATAATACATTTCTATATTCAACATGTCAGGAGAAATAGTTTTGATGGGTGACTTTAATGCGAGGACAACAAACAATCAATCTCTCCAGTTGGGTAATGATGAAGGAGAAGATGACAATCCATTATGGCTAGAAGAAGGAGAGGGTCAACTTTGGGAAAGAACATCCCAGGATGGCAATGGAGGGGTGACACACTTTGGGGCAGAGCTATTAGGATTATGTAGCTTATACGACATGGTTATTTGTAATGGCATGAGAGCATGGCCAAATTCAGGAAGTATTACTTGCAAAACATACAATGGTCAAAGTGTAGTGGACTATGTAATTTGCTCCCAGGGATCTATCTCTAGGATGTTGGAGTTTGAAATTGGGGACTACCCTATCGGGCTAAAATCTGATCATAAACCTCTCCTCGTCAAACTTGGCACTATATCAAATAAACAACAAAGTAAGCAGGTCTACCACATGCAAAAGAAGACTCAACCTCAGGGTAAAATCATCTTGAACTAGAAAAATCAGGAAATCTTTACTGCAACCCTTGAACAACACCTCCAGGTGATAAGGAATAACACAGGAAACAAGGTAACCAAGGAGGCAAGTGGTTGTGTTTCCAGTAATTTGTTGATCCCTTTAATTCACAAGGCATTAAGTGCTTGCAAAAGATCTCGGTCTAGGAAGGGAGAAGCAAATACTTTCCCGACGAACCCGTGGTATGACAAAGAGTGTAAGGCTGCCAAAAGATTCTTGAAAGAAAGTGGGATGAACAAAGAAAACAAGAAGAACTATGAGAAATTGGTGCAATCCAAAAAAGAAAGTTATGTGAACACAAGAAGGAAAGAATTAATTTTCCTCGGAAAACACAATCCCAAAGGTTTTTGGAAGGAGTTACAACAAAAGAAAAAACACATAGAGAATAATATCACGGATGCCCATTGGTTAGAATATGTGAGGCTCCTCTATGAGCGGTCCCAACAGAAGGATACTCCTCCCATAATTAGCACATCAGCTGAGCTCTTCTTGGTGGAAGATATCAAACATGGCATAAAGAACTTGGCAAGTGGTAAAGCACAAGACATAGATGGGCTGCATGCTGAATTTTTAAAATGGGGAGTTGAGGCCCTTGCTCCACACATCAAAAGAATGTTCAATAACATCACCCAGGGTGGCTTCCCTATGGATTGGACGACTAGTGTAGTTATTCCTCTCTATAAAAGTGGTGATATCAATAATCCATCCAATTACCGCACTATTATGGTAAATCCTCTTCTAAGTAAACTTTTTGGGAGCATGATAGAACACATAATCAACAGTTGGGCCGAAAGAGAGGGTAAAAGAGCAAAAGGGCAGGTAGGCTTTAGGCTGAGGCACTCGACCATCGACCATTGTATCACCCTTAGACACTTGATTGAAAAGATATGGGACACTCAAGGAGAGGAAGCTTTCTGTTGCTTTGTGGATTTTAAAAAAGCCTTTGACACGGTGCCCAGAGACAAACTTTGGAAAAGGATGGAAGAACTTGGTATTCCGGACGAGTATAGAGCAACAGTGCATAGATTATATGAGCAGGTCAAAGCTAAAATCAGAACTAAAGAGGGTATGTCCGAATGTTTTGGTAGCGACATTGGTGTCAAGCAAGGTTGCCCTCTTTCCCCCACTTTGTTTGGTTTATACATTGACAAACTTGAAGAATGGTTAAGTAAAACTGATGGGGGGTATCCAGTTGGCAGGCTACGTGGTGAAGTTACTCTTATATGTCGATGATCTTATCCTTGTTTCAAAAACAACTCATGGTTGATGGAACAGTTGAAAGTCTTAGAAATGTTTTGACAAGAAGTCGGGATGCAAGTGAACATCAGCAAGACCAAAGTCATAATTTTTTCACTAAAAAGGAAAGAGACTCAAGTTAACTTTCTTTTTGAAGGGAGCCCATTGGAAATAGTGAAAGAGTACAAATACCTTGGGATTGATTTTCACAACAAACTCAGTTGGGAGACGTGTAGAGCGAAAAGGATACAGGGAGGTTGGAAAGCATCTTACTTACTTCAAAACAGGTGCAGGAAAGTTGAGCTATGGGATTGGAAAACCAAGAAAACCCTTTTTGGCTTGTTGGTCACGTCAGTTGCCCTATATGGTTGTAAGGTTTGAGGAACTAGCGCGTCTAATCATGGATGGAGGTAGTTAGAAAGAATCCAAAAGAATCTAATCACAAGCACCCTCAAAGTCAAAACAACGGTCCCATATGAGATTTTACTGGCTGAAGTAGGGATGTTTCCGATGGAGGCATCAACAATAACTCGGATGCTAAGCTATGTGAAAAAGGTTGAAAGCATGGATAACCATCGCTGGCCCAAAATGGTTGTGGAGGAGAAATTAGGATGTAGGAAGAAAACTTGGATGAAGCAGAACAACAAGTGGATGAACAAATGGGGCATCAACTTGCAAGAGTGTCCTAACACCAATGAAGAAATAAAATCTTTTGTGATAGACAAATTTAGGACTGCCATGTGGATGGGGCAGATTGGCCGAAAGAAAGCTCATTACATCAAAGAATTTAATTCCTCTTGGGAACATGATGAAAAAACATATCTAGGTGTGACCATCAAGGGCAAAACAAGGATGTTAGTTGCACAATTGAGAATTGGATCACATCATCTTTGGTGTGAGACTGGTAGATGGACTATTCACAATGAGGATTGGGAGAGGAGAACTTGTCTTTTTTGTAGTAAGGGGGTGGTGGAGACGGAATGACACTTCATCATGGAATGTACAACTTATGATGATATTCGTATCTAGTACAAAAGCAACCTGAAAGTGGACAACCTAAGCGAGTTATTTGAAGAAGCAAGGCTTAACAAGACTGTTCGTTTTATGATCAAGATCCATTACAAGAGGTCCGATATTGAAAGAATTATGAAAATATCTTAGGGATGTGACGTTGGTCCCATAGACTATTTGGTCTCGTGGATGTCATTAAAATATTTCATTGCATGATCAAGGAATTTCTCCAAGGAAGAGGAATAAATCTCACTAATATGGCTTGATTTTCATTTTTAGTTCTTCTCTTACTACTCTTGGCCAAGTAGAAAAAGGGCAGACTTTTGAAAATAAGCTTTACAATAAAATGAAAATGCTCTTATCAAGTGCAAATGTCTTACAAGGACATGGTGTAAGTTGAAACATGGTGTACTAGGTTCTTTATATAACTTTCCAGTTTTGGGAGAAGCTTGCAACCTAGTGAATGTGGGATAAAATGAATGTAGAATTAGAAAGGGATAAGTATGATTAGAAGAGATTAATTAAATATTAACAACTCATGGGAGTTGGGGTGATTTAATTAATCAACTAGGATTAATTAATACGTCAAAATAAGCTTAAGAATCCATTTGGAGATGATTTAAATGGAAATTAGTATAATTTGAAGGATTTGAGGGGGGATTAACAAATAAGAGGGGCGAACGAGTGAAAGATAATTTGAAGGTTCTCTGAGAAGGCATGGGTCTTGACAAATACAAGGAATAAGGATTGACAAAGTACGGCCATATGAGCCTTAAATTGGTATTGAAATGGAAGGAATGGAGATAATGGTTTGTGAATCTAATTTAAGAGCAGTTCCCCTTAGATATTGTTAAGCGATGTTTGGAATCTAGGTTAACGTGATTTCATTGTGGTCAACACCTTTTTTATACGCACTCAACCCCTTTGGATATGAAATAAAGCTGCTTGCTATATATTATGCAAGAAAAATGATAGGTCTGAAAGGCCATTTAGGATGCACTTCACTCTCCATATAAATGCTCTGGGTTTTGAAGACACCTAACCAGGTTGGTGAGTTTGTTTGACACTAATCTATTTTTTCCATTCAAATTTTATTTTTCTGTTAAATACATGGACAAGTGCAAACAAAGATATATGATACTTTTGAAGTATTTACAATTCATATCATATATTTTCACCCGCAATGTTATCAATCTAAAGAATATCTATATCGAATTCCATGTAAAAACAAATCTAAAATGTGTACTACTCTGCAAACCTTGATTTTCCTACATTAAACTTGTCCTATTAA
Organism: Taxus chinensis; assembly: GCA_019776745.2. Classification (NCBI taxonomy): domain Eukaryota; kingdom Viridiplantae; phylum Streptophyta; class Pinopsida; order Cupressales; family Taxaceae; genus Taxus; species Taxus chinensis. Next base: position 98,712,014 of record CM034157.1, read on the forward strand.
GAAAATCCTTTATAATGACGTACAACACAAGGATTTCTAAAATAACTATAACTTGGAAATCTGAAAACTCCATTATGCCGAAAGGTGTTTGCACATGTGGAATGGGTTTCCATCCCTTCTGACATGTATGATGTCACAACATGAAATTGAGAGATGAATTGGTCGATGAAGCAAAAAGTTTAATATGCCCTTCACATGTTGGCTCAATGGTCCTAATGAGTTCAATCTTTCCTGAAATAAGAAATAAATCATTTTTTCACATGTACCTTCACTAGAGAATATTGTCCTAAATTCATTGGTCACTATTTTGGAGAAGAAGTGGATCCTAATCACCATGGGCTTTATGTGTATTTTTGGGTTTCCTCAATCTAATTGTGGCAAACATGATAGTAATTGTTGTAGCACATGTTTTCTACAAACACAGTCCTCTGAAGGTGTATTCATTTGAATAGGTCCTTATGATTATCACTTTGGGAATGAACTCAATGAGCTTGCACATAAAGTTAGCTGACCGACGAGTTTTTTTAAAGAGAAACCGAAGATGATACCTATGTTACACTAGGATTTAAATTTTTGGATCTTTTTGACAAAGCATCGTCTTCCTCATTTAAGGTTTTGTCTGAAAATTTTCTCCATATATTTTCCTTAGGGGCAATGTCACGACAATTGATTTCCTACCAAATAAGAAATTCATATACCAGGGCTGTGAATATTTTTCCTAAATTCAGGGGTTTTGGAATAATGGAGGCAACTATGGGCTCTAAGGTTCCTTTTTCTTTGATTCTAACAGTTGACCAGTGACACTGTTGTGCGACCATGAATCCACAAACACAGTCATCTGAGATGTATTTTTCAGGTCTCGGCAATTGCACTTTGGGAACGAACTCAAAGCTTCCCCTCGGACCCCATGCCAAGAAAATCATGCTTTTCCAAATGGTAAAGGGGTGATGAACTTGCAAAAAGGGATTAATTTAAGGAAAGAGAATGAAGAGTGAGCAACAAATCATGTTTTACTTCAGCATTTTTCACATCCAAGGCCTGTTTGTGGAGAGCTCCAGGCATAATGAATTTCTGAAAATCCTAAATCCACCTCAAACGATGAACATTGCAATTCTGGAAAGAGAAACGAATAAGAAGATGTTTGAGGTGTAGTATGAGGATTAGATCGCAAACAACGAGGAAGTAGTGTGTATTAAAGGAGTGGTAGAGGGCTGAGAATGATGTGAGTTTTAAAGGCAAGGGGGTACATAATCATAGCTCATGATCTTTACACTTGCTCCCCTTCTAGCCCATCTATATTTTAAATGTTCATTGGCCCAAAAAAATTGGAAGATGGATTTGTAATAAACTTTTGGGTCTTTCCCTTAACATGAGGTTTCCTAATCTTAATTATTTTTGGGAAGTGACCATGATAAAATTCTTTTCCATAACCTTATGGAGGACTAAACCTACAGCAAGGATGTAGAAACTCCTCTCCCAATACAAACCCTTAGGAGTAGGTTCTTTTCCAGAGTGATGTAAAGAAGAAAAAAAAACTATTACATAAATAAATCATTATTTTCCTAGCAACTATGAGTCCTGATAGTAATTGATGACAAACATACCATTAACCTGAATTTCTTAAATCCCTTTACTCTCATTTCAATTAATAGAATGTACAAGGTTCCAATGACTCAGATAGGTTGATTATGGATCAATTGTAACACAAACGTTTTCTCAAGAAAAACACTAGAAAGTCATCTCTTGAAATTTTGTGGGTTGAAACATGTCTTGTAAATGGGAGTGAGGGGTTTGGCTCTCTCCTTTCGACATTGTTTAGGACCTTTATTCATACACATGGTTTTCCTTTATAAGCATTGTCATCAAATTTGATCTTTTACATGGTGTTTGTTGTTTGACACTTAATTTCCTTTTCCCTCACCAATATTTCTCTTTCAGCGTTAACATGACACCTAAGAATTGCTGTACAACATCATGACTAAGTTAAAATGGATCCAAAATTTCAAATGCATTTAGGAGGGAGAATGCCTCTTTTGAATTTTGAAAGCCTAGAACTAAAGTAACATTTAATTGACTATTAGCAACCACTAGGACCTATGAACACAACTCTAATTAATTAAAATGTCGTTAATGACATCTTAAAAGACTTATTTGTAATTAGATGGATTTAATTGCATCTTACATGAAGGGGAAAGTAAGTTAATTTAATGAAGTATCATTAATTGACCGAGATTAAGGGGAATGTTAGCTAATTAGTGGAAAACAACTAATTATAACAAAAAAGATGGAAAGAGGATAAATAGTGTAATTTTAGAATTAAAAGATGCATAGTTAGATTTAGGTGTCTACATTTTCCCCTGTTTGATGTGGTGTAGTGCAAGTGAGATCACTTCAAAGATAGTACACAATTTAAGAAAAATTGAAGGAGTAGAAGAAAAATTAGTAGGATGGACGATGCCCCATCAAGTGTCGATGGGGTGATAGAAGAGGTTGATTCGACACATGAAAAGAAGACAAGACAAATCATGCTTGAAGACCAATGGTCGATTATGTCAATAAGAGATGTTTTTCTTAACAGATCATGTGGAAGAAAAACTCATAGTTTGGAAGGGATTCAAACTTGGCTTGGTTGGCTATTTTGAATTGATTTATTGAATTAGGAGCTTGTGCCTCAATTGGAAGAAGCAAGGGAGGATGGGAGGGAAGAAACGAGTCACTATGATAACTGTGTCTTAGAGGAATAGGTAGAATAATTGGAAAATGATAGGTAGAAAGTTAGTTAAAATGAAAGATAAGATAGATGATAAAAGGGAATATTGTGACATAGTATATGTACCGTCTTGGTTTAGAAATACCTTTGTATTTGATATAAGCATATAAAAAAGGGTAAAATGACATGAAGATCCATAATACTAATTTTTGTTTGTTACTAAATGACTGACTCAAAGAAAAATACATAAAACAATGCAATACGAGAAAGTAAACAAGAAGGAATGTAAACAAACAAACACAAACAAACATACTCAAACAAACAATGTTAAATAAAGTTGTACCAATGTTTTTTTTATCCATATTCAATTCCCAAATATTTGAGTTATACGATAAGGGTTAAAATGATGCCCCAAACAAGAATACATGCAAGAGAATAGACGAAGGAGATATAAGTCCCATGAAAAAAAAAAGTGCACTATGAAACTTCCACAAGTAACGATATATGTTGGGAAGACAGAAACAACAATTGATTTAATATAAATTATATTAAATCTATATTTTAGAGTAAATACTGTAGTGTGTAATATAAAAGTGATAAAATACATTAAATGGACAAGAAACAAGCATATAATAAAATGAAACCCTAGACAAGAGAGATAGGGTGAATTAGCTGATTTATTAGTGATCTTGAAGATTGATCTAGGCAGGTGAATAGCTGAAACAGACTAGGAAGCAGTTGTCATCAAGGCTCACTAGAGGTTCTAAGACCTAGAAATGTATAGGCAACACAAAGCACCCATGGGAGGATAGGAGTTCCTGGTGCTAGTGATTGGAATTGGGTGCTAGTGTCCACTCAGATGCTCAGGTTCTGATCTTTTCTGTGCAAGAGGAGCTTCATTGTTGATCTTTTTTGTCACTATGGATTTTTCCAATGTTCATTTTCACATGTAACTTGAAAATAAATACCTAGCTGCACATACCCACAAACCACATCAAATCTAAAAATAAAGATGCAGAATGTGGAGTCAAATTGACCCCGATGGTCACCCGAAGAGTGAACTTAGTACCGAGCATTGCACTACATTTCAGACTCCATGTAGTTCTATGTGTGAATGTGTGTGTAATGATGCCCTAGGATGCCCTTGTGTAAGTTGCACAATGATAGCAAGCTAGATCTAGAATATAAAAAATGTATAGAATATGTGAGATGGAATAGAATAGACTTCCCCTCCTATGTTGTGTATGCAGAAGTGATGCAACCCTTGTCCCTTGATGAATGTGCTAGATGGATGCTTTGTAATGCTCTTTGTGTCTTTGGATGCAAGATTAGGTGATAGTAGATAATGTTAGTGCTTGGCCCCTTATTTGAGAGCTATAACTATGTATATATATGATTCCCTTGTTTGAATTTTGTAATTGAAAACTAGAAGGCCAACCCAAAAGTGTAAAATATGCCCAAGAAGTAAAAGAGACCAAAAGAGTGAGAAAAGGGCTAAAGAAGGGTCAGGAGTGCTCAAAAGGACAGGAGCACCTAGGAAACTTCTATCCTAAATGGGTGCTAGTGTCTAAGGCCATAAAAGATAAATAATCAAATACTAACATGGTTGTAGGGTATGTAAGGTCAATAAAATTACAAGAGACAAAGCAAAAGGCCCAAAAAGACATTGTCAATTAATATTTTTCTTTCTTAGGAATCATGTATATATTAGTATGCTCTAGGACCTAGAAATGTACCCAAGTGCATAGATTTTGTGTCTACATTTTCCCCCACTTTATGTTGTTGAGTGAATACTCGATAGCATAAAGTAGATAGAATATGCATACCTTGTGATCATGTAGAGAAGAGTGTAGCCAATAGCATGCCGAGTGGACAAGTGAAGTGTGAAGTGATCACAATGTGAAGTGTGGAGACTAGGAAAGGGAAGTAGACCCTAGGGGTGAAGTGTATGCATAGTAGTAGTGTTGTTGGAGATTTTGCTTGATGTGAGCTACTTCTTTTTGTACATTAAGGAAAAACCTTCAAAAAGAAGAGCGAGAAAGTAGTCAAAGTTTTGTATATGAAAAAATAGAGTAATGCATGTATAAGTAAGTAAAGAGTGTAAAAGTGTGTAAAAGGAAAGTGTGCACCTGATATGTAAGAGAGTATGAGATAGAAAATTATCTTATTTTCTTGGAGTTGTTGGATTTGAGTATCGATGGTGAGGTTTTTGGGTGATCTCATGCTAAGAACAAGTTTTTTGGAAGATCTCACTCCAAAAATGAGAATTTTGGGTGAGTTTTTTGGGTGATCTCACACCAAGAGTGATTTTTTTTGGGTGATCTCATGCCAAGAGAAAGTGTTGGGGAGAGAGGTCTATATTTTCCCTCCTTCCATGATGCTTCCCGAATAAGCACCACTACAGATGGTACATCCCTAATTTGTTTTGATTGTAACTGAAATGTAACTAATAGACTGAATTCTGTAACTGGAGGAAAGTTCCTGCTACTGGAGAACTGATCTGAAAACTAATGTAAACTGTGTTGAACTGAAAAATTGATTGTTTTTTTCCCCATAGGACACTAAGCCCAGGGGGACACAAGTTCCCACTGCTACTGTCCAGGACTAGGGCACTAGTGTCTAATCTATATTTTTGACCCAAGTCTAATTATGATCCAATCTATAACTGTGTTCTTGTGCCATTTATGTATTGTATTGTGCTATAATGGAGCTGTGAGATGTTGTAGGGGTGATTTTTTCACCCAATAGATGCCCCCCTCATTTGGGGTGCATGCAATGACTAAAGGAGAATGCAGTCCAAAAGAGAGGACCTGATATTGATATGCATATCTGAAAATGGATACCTGCAGGGGTAGGGGATGTGCATGGTAGAAACCAAGGCAGATGCAAACACAGTAGGCTAGTAACAAGAGTTAGTAAAAATGAGCTAGCATGCAATAGAAGATAATGTAACAAAAAACTAGGAAGACAAGATGGACCGCTAAAAGTGGGTTTCATACATGGGACATCACTCAAAATGTCACAAGACAATCAGATCTGAAGTGACAAAAATCATACAATGATCAAATAAGACATAGGGCATAGCCCACAAAAATAATATAGTAAAAAATATCAAGAAAAGAAGTGACAGATAACCATGGTTGTATTGATCCTGCAAGGAAAATGCTACACATGAAGCACCCATTAGCATGTTAGAAAGATAAATAGTATGTCAAAGCATGTATAAATCAAGTAAAAAGTAAGTGGTAGTGACTAGAAGTAGTAAATATTGTAAACAATAGAACCTGTGATGTGTGAGTATGAGAGTAGCAAAGGTAGATTCCCCTAGGAGCCTCAGTGGGACTGGTAAAGAGATGTGTCAAGCATCATGCATCGTGTATGAATCTATGAAAGGTCCTACATTCACCTCAAGATACCAAGTGAATGTGCATGTGTATATATAAAAATATAATGACATACTAAGAATCTGGCTAGCATAGTAAACAAAGTGTAACATGTAAGTAGAATAAGCTAACAAGAGTAAATGCAACCAAGATATGCAAATTTTGATCAACGTTTGAGTGTGATGGTGTGATCAACAATCAAGAATGAACCATAGAACAAAGATATGAAGATGAGGATGGAGTAGAATTTCCCCCTAGAAAATGTGTATGAGATGAGGTTCATTTAGAAATTTTCCCTCAACAGTCAAGAATGAACCAGAGAACAAAAATACTTCATCAGGAAGTGAGTATTATGTGTGCTATTGAGAGTAGATGGTAGAAAATATGTATCGTGAAGCATTGAGTGTGAAGTGTAGAGAAAGAGTAGATGATATGAGGTTCATTTATGAAATGTGCCCTCAACAGTCAAGTGTGAACCATAGCACTAGAGTGTGTCATCGGGTAATGATGGTACAATGTGTGTACCAAAGACGTGTGAATGCTTAGAAAGATTAGACATGAAGCGCGGAGCGTGAAGTGAAGTAGTAGACACTAGAGACAACTGATAGTGATGGAAGGGGGGAGAAAGTGTGATGCCCCCCAAGTGTGTGATGGATATAAGGATATACAATGATAGTGAAGGGTGAGGGCTCCCCACTCGATATCTGAGGAGACAAAGGCATGTGACCATGATCTAGGATTGGTGGTGTAGGAGAATAACTATGTGCATGTGAATGATACCAATGTGGAGAAGAAGGTGGAGAACACCTGAGAGAAGGGTTTCCCAAGTAGGGGACTTAGGCTAGTGAGGTGGACTAATGGACCGATGAGGATGATAGGGTCGTGAGGTAGGTCATGTGTGAATAGGAGAGCTAGGTGTAGAAGTAGCTTTAGACTTGAGAGGTGTAGGAGACCTAGATGTCATGACTGGTGTAAAGATATCAGCAAGAGTGGGCCAAGGTAATGGTGTACATGGTGGAATACCTTTGATGGTGATAACTTGTTTGTTATGGATGAACTTGAGACATAAGTGATGCATGGAAGGGATGGCCTGGGTAGCGCGGAGCTAAGGAAGACCTAAGAGCATGTCACATCCTATGATTTCAGAGGTAACCAAGAATGGTGTAAAGATAGTAAGAGACCCAACTGTGATGGGAAGAATGACACAACCATAAGAATTAGGAACTGGAAATGTGATTAGAGAGGTGGGACATTTGATAGCTAAAAGAAGTGCCATGGAGCATGCATTGGTAAGTGCCAATGGATAGACCACAATATTATTGATGGTATAAGTAACAATAGAAGCATTGATATGCAATGAATAAGAGGAAAATGTAGCATGATAATCATGATCCAAGAATGTGATGACTAGTGGTGGTACGTCATCTGTAGCAATAAGAAATTAAAGAGGTCCTAATGAAGGAGGAGACACAACATGATATGTATGGTTTTTATAAGAGTCGAGAGATTTCTAGGTATGCTTTAGTGAAGGGTCATTGAATTTTTTTACTTTTGATTATCATTAAATGGTTTGAAAGTAGATGGCTCAGGGAGCTCAATTGCATTATTGTCAATAAGATATTGAATAAGATGTTTAAGCTTAAATAAGTGATCAGTAGAATACCCAATGCATTGGTGGTAGTCACAACGTGCATTTTCATCGTAGTTATGGCCACGTGGGTGAGAAGGATTGAGGTTGAGAGGTGGTGGAAGAGTAATAAGATTGACTTTTGATAAGCTATGTGGTAATAGGAACTGAGGTGCGTAAGGTAGTTTAGTGAAAGTACACCTTGTGGGTTGCAATTCAATCTCATAATGTGTAGAAATAACATTAACAGTGGCCTTCTCTTTAGTGGGCTTAGGAGATGGTTTGAAGGTAGATTTATCTTGAAACCTATTAGAGGATGAGGATGAAGAAGCATCATAATATTTCAATTTACCCATAGATAAAAGTTTTCTTTTTCACAATTTGAGTGTATGGCATAATTGATCAAAGGAGGGAGAAGTCTCAAAGATAACCCTTCCTTGAATTAGAGGTAGGATACTTTGAATAAAGAGATCTTGCAATTTGGATTTTTTGGCCATTGTGTGTTAGTTTTTTCATTGATGTCAAGTCCATTTCTGGAAAAGGGTGTCATGGTGTTGTATGAATTGAGGTGTCATTCAATGGTCAAACATGAAGTTTGATTGATAGTGTCAAGTTTTGGTGAGTTATCATGTTTTCCTGGCATGGTTTTAGCTTACATAGTCACGGTATGAGCTCTCTAGAGTTGATTGAAGGTTTTCATGATGTCATAAATGGTCCTAAAGGTGTGTTACAAGTGTCTAAGAGTCTGCATGGGTTTAACATGGTCAGTTCATGAGTTGTCATGGTTGATTCGGGTCATTTTAGGTGTATACCTAGCCCTGGAGCAACTAAAATGGTATGATGACACGAGTTTTGGAGCTGATCGGTCCTATCTAAGTATGGGAAAGGTGTTGTTACATGATACATCAGGTGTATGATGAGTTTTAGGTCAGTAATAAAAGGTTTGGTGGTGTTTCATGATCATTGGGAAGAAAACGGGTTGAAATAGGCTCATAAACACATGTAAATGAGATTGGTTGGAGAGTTTTAGAGCTATTTGGGATAGCTGGTGAGTATGGAAAGTTATAGGATGATTTCATGATTCTTCCTAACAAGTTTCAGGTCCTTCTAAAGAAGATTTTGCAAGATACTTTAGTTTTAGAAAATATGGGTTTTCTAGAATGAAGATTTGAGGCAAAAGTTGACTTTCAAATACTCGTTGTGGGCTGTGTTTTGCATGGGTACCTAATCTCTTTGGAATATTAATTTATGTTTGTTATGAAGGTTTTAAAAATATAATAAGGTGGTTTTATCATCACATTTTATGAACAATTGTTAACAAGATAAGTTGCTTTAAAACCCTAGTTAAACCCTAACTCAAAGCGACTTGGAGAAAAAGGTGTTTACATAAATAGTTTTGATTTTTTTTATAAAAGTGATGATTCGATGTTGTAGAGGACTATTCCATATTTCCAGAAAGTTATATTATAGCATGTGATAGTATGTGGGCTCCACTTAAAAATTCTTGTTTATGAAGAAGTTTAGTTTGGGACAAGGTTGTCCAAAGAAGTTACAAAATAAATTGACATTGTTTTTATCCCTAGAGTTTTTCTATATTTCCATGATAGTTTCAGATCATGGTTATGCTTCTAAATGGTAAAGTGTTCCCTATTTTTGAAGACTAGTTATTGGGGCAATTTGGAGCAGTCTGTGGGAAAATTGGAATTACAGGAGCTACATGAGGAGTTAGGACTCCATTTAAGTTTTTTGTGATCCTGGTTCAGATATATTTCTATTAGTATAGAAAACTTTTGTTTTTTAATATGGTATGAGCAAGTTATAATCTAATCTTTGAGGGTCAAATCTGGAGGATGTTTGATCTAGTAGGGTCTCAAGTAGCTTCATGAGGTAAGACGATTGTTCTGAGTTCTTCATAAATTTTGAAGGTTTCTAAGTGTTTAGAAATAATGTCTAAGGGTGTTCCCATGCTTTTATTAAGTGTGTAATTTTTTTTAAGGTGACGGAGTTACTTGAGCTTAAGCTCAATTCTTGAGTACTAGAAGGATAAAGAATCAATTTCAAAGACATGCCTATTTGAAGGCCTTCCACTTGGAGTTGGAAGGTGATGCATGAGCGTTAAGAACTAAAATGCTATAAGGTCATATGATACCATTTGAACATGTTTTTATAAGACTGTGTGAGTGATTTTCTTGAGTAGATGAACATCAAGTTTAATATGTTTGTAAAAGTGAAATTGAGGGTAAAAAGGTGGCATTAGTTGTCTTTACACCTAAATAAGACCATATTTGATGTAATGTGAATGAAAATAGGTATTGAAACGTATGGAGGAAATCTTGGAATGTTGTTTCATTCAATACGAAGATGGAAGTGTGTGTTGAGCTCATTTAGGAGCTAAATTTGGCAACTACTAAGGCTGATTAAGAGATTAAGAGAGGAATTCAGTAGAGAATGAGCTAGGAACAAACATGGAGGACATGTGACAGAGTTCCATAAGGAAGAATAAAAGTATTTATGTGTTGGATATATGTTTTGTCTGATGAATTGGATATTTGTAGTGTTTTTATTAGCTTTCTATATTTGTTAGATAAGACCCTGTCCTAGGGCAACGTGATAGTAAAAGAATAGTCATGAAAGGAGGCATGTTTATTCCTTACTCATAAAGTACAGAGTTGAGGGAAGATATAAGGAGTCTCTGTGATTTTTCCTAGCTCTTCAAATGTTGAAATTTTTCCTGTAGCTCCAAATAAGTGCTCTCGGGCTCTAACTAGGGCAAGGAATAAGAAATTTTCTAACCATCAAAGATTTATGAAATTTTGTGGGCATATCAGTACATGTATGAAATAATTATGTGAAAATGTGAGAGTGTAATTCACACAAATGTACAAATTTGTATGGAGTTTTGCAGATCAGACTATATAGTGCCCAGTTGAGAAGGAAAAATGTTTACATTAAAGACTTAGGTAAAGATTTGAGTCACCAATTTTGGTAGGCACCATCTCAACAACATTTTAGAGGTGGATCCATCATTATCCAGGCGAGTTAATGATTAAAAGTATCTATTTTTATAGCCTAGGATCCAAATAGGCCTAATTTGCATAATAACCACCAAGGGAAGTACAATTTCATACAAAGGAGAAAGGTGTGATACTTTGGTGGATTAGAGTACTCCATAAAGGTTCCCTAAATGTGTCATTGAGTTGTATGGTTGTTTCAGTAAAAATTGAGTTATAACAAGATTTGTAGGCAAGGAGGGCTTATAAGGCCAAGAGACCTAAAAGAGAGAACTTTGTATTAATGAAAATATATGACTGAACTAATAGTCTAAACACCTTGGTATGGAGTGGGTGAAGTGTTCTAAGAAGGTAGGAAGTGGCTCATGAACCCATACATTGTATTTGAACACTAAGTACCAAGAGGTCTATTTAGATGAGTGATTGTGTGGTAAGTATAATATATGTTTTTTGATTGCATGATGAATCAAGGTAGGAGATGGTTGTAAGAAGTTGCAGGGATGAAGTTAGGATGAACAGTGGAGCCACCAAGCCAAACAAGGTAATATATTCATGTTTACATGTTTTTGGAATTCATATGAATGCAAGATCATGATGATGGTATAATAGTTGACATTGTTAACTAGTGTATTAAGTGTGTGTCAAGGAGATCATAAGAATGTAGGGGAAGTATGAGTTAACAAATAACAAAACTTGGAGATCTTGATGGAAGGATAAGGAAACTAAAAGGTAAGCTTTCAATAAAGAAGAAATTAGAGAGTTTGAAATCAACCCTTGCACCAGAAGGAAATATAATATGTTATAGAAAGAGAATTAAGATTTATTTCTAGTGGTATATGATTTGTCTCATAATGATGATATTTGAAGGTTCATCCAGCTTAGTTTGTGAGAAAGAAGGATGTTGATTTTCAGGACATGTTTTCTTTGACTGGAAGAATGAGTTTGTCGTGGTATGAAATGGATTAGTTGATGTTTTTTAGCAGTTGCAGAGTGAAGAGGATTTAAATTCATTCTCAGTTAAGGAATTTGGAGGTCTTGGAAGTGGAAGAAGGGGTGCAAACCAGTTGAATTTGTAAAACTATTTTTTGGGCAACTCAATCTAGTGAAGAGGAAAGTTGATGTGGTTTGCATTTTTATGTTTCATGAGATATAACATGAATGTATGTGATCTAAAGGTCCATTGGATTCTAATTAGTGGTAACATTCCATAGTTGAAGTGTTTTAGTGAGTGCTTGAGGTCCAAAGGTGAAGACATGGTCCTGGAAATAACTGTTTGGTGAAGGATATGAACCTTTTGGGTTGTGTTATTAATAATTGTATTGATGTAAGATAATATATGACCATGGATGATATTCATATGTAATATTACACATTTATTATTAATTTTGGGGCTTGAATAATCATGTATATGTGGTTTTTTGTTTTTTTCTCATCCAAGTGATGGGGTTTTGATGTGTTTTTGTGCTTGTTTGGTGCATTTGGGCATGACCGACCTACATGGGCCCAATATGAATATTTTATGATTTTTTTGGAGTATTTTTAAGATGTATTAGTTGAAACGAAGTATGAGGATAGACCCACCTTATGTTTATGAGATGAAATGCATTTAAAAGTGAAGTTGGAGTTCGAATTTGAACTAGTTCTTGGAGAGGAAAAAATATGACCTACCTAAGAGTTTGAAGGATCTTCTAATGCATGAATTAAGAGCTGAAGATGTTATAAAAAGTATGAGGGATGATAGAGATCATGTTTATAAGTTATTAAATCCAATACAAGTCATGAAAGAGAGATATAACGAGTTGAAGGAATGAGGGTTTGATGATGTATGTATGAGATTAAATTATGATCTCAATCAGTTGTGGCAACAATAATATTCCAATATATTCATCTTAAAATGGTTTATTTGGTGCTTGATCATCTTAGGGTGTTGTAGTCTCCTTGTGGAGATATAACTTCACTAAATTAGGGGTCGATGCTCCTTGTAGGTTTGGTGCTCTACCAAACTAGGGGTTGGTGTTCCTTGTGAATTTTGTGCTTCACTAAATATATTTAATTTATGTAATATAAGTAGAGTTTCAGTGGGATTTATTAGCCTTGAGGGTTTCCTATATAGAAATGGTTTTCATGTGTCTTCTTCTTTGTTTCATGTTGTTGTGAATGCTTATTACACACCTAATGTACACATATGGTTATGGATGTTAAATGAATGAATGAAATGATGAAGGTATGTGATGGTAAAAGAATTTAAAGTTTTGTAGGACTAATTCAACCCCTAGTCCACTATGCTTCCAATATCTAGTATCAGAGCAGGTCATTGAGAAACACGTTTAATCACTTAAAGGAGATCCTATAAGCACAAACAATGGGAAAGCCTTCAGATGTTGAAGTATCCTTGATAAAGAAGTATGAGATTGTTGAGTCCCTAATCCACAATTTTTAAGATAAAATAAATTTCATGGAGAATGATCATGGTCAAGCCATCAAAAGGCTATAATCTCAAGTTGAAAGCACATATAAAGCACTAAATGACAAGGAATATATTTGCAGCAGGTATTGACATAAGTTGAAGGCTTTAGAACTTGATCTTGAGGATGATTCTAACAAGTTTAAAATGTATGAGAATTTAGATAATATTTATAAAGTTCTTGGTGGAATTTCAGAGGTGCAAAGAGATGTTAGTGACAAAACAAGTCTTGGATTCACAGGCGAACATGTGAAGAAATACAATCAAGTATGTCCAAGCTCTTAAGAAAACATGAAGGTGGTTAATAAGGCTGATCTAAGAAGGTATAAATCTGTCAGGCAATGTAATGCTATGAGGTATGGTTCTCTGTTTAATTGTTATTGCTATATTTGTAATGGTTTTGGTCACAGAGCTAAATATTGCAAGAAGAATCTCTCAAGGAATGATTTCTAATGGGAAAATGGACGTGTCTTCAATGGTTAATGTTATACTTGTTGTGAACATGGTCATAAGGAACCTAAATTTGGGTGGGATCCTAGTTCATATCAAGCAATAAGGGAAAGATGTCAAGAGGGCATAATTTAAGCCATAGGCCTATGAAGATAGGGGAAGCTAGTGTTAGCTCATCAAGGTAGGTTGAATAATCTGAGATTGTCATTAGAATTTGATTCATACCTTGAATATGTGGAAATGTGTCTTAAGTCATTCTTGCATATGGTCCTTCAAGGAATGTAGTCATGATATCAAGCATAAAGAGGCTATGCATAGTTTATTGAATACACTGAAGACAAAGGTCTAAGTTGAAAGAGTTTAAGACAAGCTTGTGCATGTCTATCTATGGTCTGTGCATCAATGAAGGTATGTTAAGAAGCCATAGGTGTGTAAAGTATCAAAGTGATAGAATAATTGTGTCAAGATAATGAAGGGAAATTTTGATAAGGTATTGACTCATGAAATGCAAGTATCATATTAGATAGGTAAGCTTCTCAGTTGATATCTAATTTATTAAGCTTGTTCTTGATAATTTTATACCTATGGTGTCTTTGATCCTAAGAGGTTGAATTATCTTATGAAATAAAATTTGTAAATGAGAGGTACATATAGGTCTGAGTTAGGACCCATGAAGAAACAAGTGTGATAGTAGTGTACAAAGATTGTACAAGAAAGAACATATAGGTCTAGGACTTTCATGACTTCTAGAAATAGATAACATAGTTGATAAAGACTACAATAAGGTGCTCTATGTTTAAACATGAAGGAGTATTCTATTGAATTTTCGAGTAACCTCCATGCAAAGGATCATGACAATCAGACATAGTGATTTCTTAAAGTAGGATTCAATGCTAACAAGAAAATTTGTTCCTAGATGTGATGATGAATGTTGATGGTAATAATACAATTTTCTTATGTATTATGCATATCTCTAAGGTTTTTTGAAGAATTTGAGAATACATGAATTTGAATCAAGGTACTTGAGAATCTCTATAGTCATAAAAAGGTTCAAATATGCCATGATAAAATGCTTACATGGTATAGTTTGAGGGTGAGAAGAGTGAAAGTGTGAAATCAACGGGTATGTGAAGAGTAAAAGGAAATGGTATAGGTCTGAGATGATCTATCATGATAGGGGAAGGCAAGTTAGATCCTTGATCATGTGAAAAAAGTGCTCTAGGCAACATGAAAACCTATAAGGCAGAGTAAATGATTTTTTGCAAGTAAACTTCAAGATAAAAAATATTGAGACTCAATCAAGGTTGATATCATGCTAAGAAGGACAAAGATCTCTGAGATAACTCTCCAGGACTATGATAAAAGTTTAGACATATGTTCATGGTAGTCAAACAAGGTATGAATTTAATTTTTTGTTTTCTCGGTGAGATATAGGTAGTATGCTTCCAGGAGGAGCACTTGGAAGGTGTTTTATAGGCTTGGGTTGGTTCTAGAGCATGAAGAAATTAATCAAAAATGCATTGAAGTTTTTGTTTAAGGACAAGTAATCCTAAAGTCATTCATGTTGGATTTGGAGTCAAAATGGTGTTATTGAGTTTGAAGTAGAAAGAGATGTATGTCAAGAATGAAGGCTGAATTGAGGATCTTCATATGTTGTTGTCGAAGACAAGGGAGAGAGAGTTCAGTCCCAGGGGGAGCTATTTGAGTCAAGTAAGTTGTTTTTTTCATTGTTGTCATTGTGTTTTGTATTTTTCCATGTAATATTTTCATTATAGCCTTTGTCATATATGTCAAAGGGGGAGAGAAGCATCATAAACATGGAAAAGAGATCATGTAGTTGTTGGTCTTGTTGGTTGTCATCAATGTTTCTGAAGGTGGTTGTCATTAATGACAAAGTGGGAGATTTTTGGCTATTGTGTGTTAGTGTTGTCATTGATGTCAATTCCATTGATGGTAAATATTGTCATGGTGTTGTATGAATATCCATGAGGTGTCAGTCAATGGTCAAACATGAAGGTTGATTGGTAGTGTCAAGTTTTGGTGAGTTGTCATGTTGTCCACACATGGTTTTAGCTTGTATAGTCATGGTATGAGCTCTATAGAGTTGGTTGAAGGTTTTCATGAGGTCAAATAATGGTTGTTATGTGTTACAGTGTCTAAGAGTCTGCATGAGGTCAACAAAGGTCATTTCATGTGGTTTCATGGTTGAGTCAGGTCATTCTAGGCCTATTCCTAGCCCTAGAGCATGCAGAATGAGTAGAGGTATGATTTTGGAGCTATCAGTCATATCCAAGCATGGGAAAGCATGGTTGATTGTATATGAGGTTTATGATGATTTTCAGGTTAGTATCAGAGGTTTAATAGTGCATGTATGAGGTCCTTGGGAAGAAAACAGGTGGAAACAAGCAAGTAACACAAGTAAGTCTTAATGGATAGAGATTTTCAGACCTATTTGGGATATATGGTGAGTATGGAAAGTTAGAGGATGTTTTCATGATGCTTCATGACAAGTTTCAGGTCATTCTAAAGAATATTTTGCAAGATACATTAGTTTTGGTAAAACTGGGTTTTCTAGAGTGTGATTTTGAGGTAAAAGTTGACCTTCTGATGCTCGTTGTGGATTGTGTGATTTTCATGGGACATAATATATTTTTAATATATTTTTTCATTTAGAGATATAATATTTTAAAATATAATTAGGTGGTTTTATCATCACATTTTTATGAATGATTGTTAACAAGATAAACTTCTTTGAAACCCTAGCTAAACCCTAGCTCAAAGTGACTTGGAGAAAAAGTATTTGTGTATTGAACCAGTTTTGAATGATTTTGAAAAATTGATGATTTTATGTTGTAGAGGATCCTCCATATTTCCATAAAAGGTATATTAGAGCATGTGACTATATGTGGGCCCCACCTGAAAATTCTTGTTTCTGAAGAAGTTCAGTTCAAGGAAAGCTTGTCCAAAGAAGGTTGAACAATAAATTGACATTATTTTTATCCTTGGAGTTTTTATACATGTTAATGATAGTTTCAAGTCATGCTGAGGCTTCTAAATGGAAAAGTGTGCCCTATTTGTGAAGACTAGTTTTTGGGGTAGTTTGGAGCAGTCTGTGGTAAAAGTGTAATTGCAGGAGCTACATGAGGAGTTAGGACTCCATTCAGCTTTTTTGTGATCATGGTTAGATATATTTCAATGTGTATATGAAAATTATGTTTTTTATATGGTATGAAAAGTTATGACCTATTCTTTGAGGGTCAAATATGGAGGATGTTTGTTCTAGCAGGGTGTTGAGTAGCTTCATGAGGTAAGATGATGTTTATGAGTTCTTCATATTTGTTGAAGGTTTTTGAGTTCTTAGAAAATAATTTATAAGGTGGTTTCCATGATTTTGTTAAGTTTGGAAGTTTATTTTGAGGTGATGGTGCAAGTTGAGCTCAAACTTAGTTCTTGTGTCCTAGAAGGCTAAAATAGTAGTTTTAGAGATGGAACTGGTTGAAGGCCTTCGACTTGGAGTTGGAAGGAAAATTAATATGTTATGGAAATATGATTCATGTATATTTCACAATGGTATATTTTTCTCATGATGATGATATTTGATAGGTCATCAACTCAATTTGTGAAGAAGAAGGTTGCTTGTTTTCAGGACATGTTTGCTTTGGCTGAAAGAATGAGGTAGATGAGTGCATGAAATGGATTAGTTGATGCTTGATATCAGTTTGGAGAGTGAAGAGATGGATTTTTAATTTTTTCCATATTAAGGAATTTATAGGTCTTTAAAGTTATAAAGGGTGCAAACTAGTTGAGTTTGCAAAACTATTTTTTGGGTAGCTTGATTTGGTGAAGAGGAAAGTTGTTGTGGTTTGCACATATGGATGTTTCATGAGATATAGAATGCATGGATGTGATTAAAGGTATAGGGGATTCCATAATGAGTGGTTACATGCCATAGTTGAGTGTGTTTTGGGTGGTCCTGAGGCCCAAAGGTGAAGATAGATTCCTGGAAACAATTTTTTTGTGAAGGATATGAGACGTCTATATAGAGTTATGAATAATTTGATTGGTAAAAGATAATTAATGACCATGGATGATTTTTTATGTCATATTACACATTTTTGATGAATTTGGGATTTGAATAATCATGGATTTTGGTGTTTGTGGTTTTAGCTCATCCAAGGTGATGGGGTTTTGAGTTGTTTTTGTGCTTGTTTGGTGCATTTGGGCATGGACGACCTACATGGGTCCATTATGATATGTAATTAATGAGTTTGGTTTTTTTATTTTTTATTGGTCAAAAAATGATAGGACTGACCTATTTGTGTTTTTGAGATGAAAGCATATAAAAGTGAATGTTTGGAGTTCAAATTTGAACTAGTGCTCTTAGAGGGAAAAATGTGACCTATAGTGAGAGTGTGAAGGAGATTATGAAGGCATGAAATTTAAGAGCTGAGGATGTTTAAAAAATAGGTTGAGGAATGTTATAGAGCATGTGTGCAAGGGTTTTTGAATCCAAGACAAGTCCATGAAGAAGAAGAATAGTGAGTTGAAGGAATGAGGGTTTGAAGAAAGTGTGTGAGGTGAATTAGTGATCTCCATCAATTGTGAAAAAAAAATTTAGATATATTCATCTTCATATGGTTGATTTGGTTCTTGATCATCTTAGGGGGTTGTATCCTCCTTGTGGAGTGGGTGCTTCACTAAATTAGGGGTTGGTGCTCCTTGTAGGGTTGGTGCTCTACTAAACTAGGGGTTAGTGCTCCTTGTGAAGTTGGTGCTTCACTAAATATATTTTCTTTGTGTAATATAAGAAATAGTTTCAGTGGGTTTTCTTCCCCTTTAGGGTTTCCCACTTATATATGGTGTTCATGTGTCTTCTTCTTTGTTTCATGTTGTTGTGAATGCTTAATACACACCTAATGTGCAAATATGGTTATGGATGTTAAATGGATGAATGAAATGATGAATGTATGTGATGGTAAATGAATTTTTGAATCACTTAAGATGAAGATTGATTCCATTGTGCATATGATATCTTAGAGTTGACAATGTTGATAACATGAAATTGAGCAATGTGAAAGAATCAAGTAGTTGTGTCAAAGGAGGTGTTGAGATATCTAAATAGATATGATTCATAAAACTTCACCATAACAGAAGCCAAATATTTAAACTACCTTGAAATAATGGATGACTAATCCATGGTGCATTTGTTCCTATGAGAAGACATGATTGATTCCAAACTAGATAAGATTGGAGATAGCCTCCTCAGGGTTACCATGGCCATTGAAGTGAAAAAAGAAATCAAGGTATAATGAAGATGTTACTCAGGGATCTAGATGATGAAGAACTATGGTATGGTTGTGAAAGGATATAGTTGGAGTACTATGTAAATATAGGGATGGAATTCCTTTATGAATAGCTTACTCTAATTAGTGGTAAAATAGGTGTAGATTATATAAAGAAGCTAGGTCTCATAGACATGCTAAGAAGATAAATACATGATCATGAAATGATGTGAGAAGTAAAAGGTTGGGAATGAATAGGATAAAATAGAGAACGGAGTAGTGGAATGGTGATTCAAGTAGAATAAGAAGGTTGTGTCTTACCATAGGAAGAGAAATATTATCTAAGTGCAAGTATCAGATTGATAGATCTAATTATTGCAGATAATCAGATCACAAAGATTGTATATGGTGAACAAAACAAAGGCTATGACCTGAATCCATGAGAGTACTTCTAGCGGAGGTCCATTACTATTTGGGGTGAAGTTATACTAGAGATTTTGCAAGTTTTAAAGCTTTTTGAAGCACAAAAATGATCCATCATTGTTTGAGGATTGACCCATGGTATTATGCGAATAATGTTGATGCTTTAAGTTTAATAAGAAATACATCAGTTCTATAGAACAAAAGTATGAGGAAAATCATACAATCTCCATGAAGGTGAACGCATTGGGCTATTACTGAGAAGTAAGATGAAACTGTGAAGAAAGCTAAATGAGGATCATGCACAAACTGAGTAACATGATCCTAAGATTATGCCTGCAACTAAGTAGGAGGAAGGCAATCCTAGAAATACTGTGCAATGTCAGTAAGTAATATGAAATCATTTCATTGAAATTTGATAATTGAGGTACTAATGCTCTTGTACGTCTATTGAGTTGGGATCAAAAAGATGCAAGTGATAGAGTCACCTATGATTCAATCTGATGGTGAGGTGTTTAGGCTAAACTCAAGTACCATGTGAAGTACACTGGTGAAGGAAAGAATCCTGACTTAAATTCTTAGGACAATGAAAAGACTAAGCCAACGAAGGAGACTGATCTGAGAAACATGTATTTCTTTTTGTATCCTTTTAACGGGACAATACCAAATTTTCATTTTCGGAATTTGATCAAAAGTAACCCGTTGGAATTGAGAGTTGTAAGAATCATGTTTTCCAAAAGGTCTTAATGATCAGACTTAATTCTTGATCCAAATCATTGATATTCAAATGTCAATATTACAGTAACCATCACAATTTTGATCACAAGATGAATATGATATGTCACTACAACTTTCATATTTTTGTACAATTGAACCTATGCACCACTTTGTAGCATTGTCGAGATTGGATTGTCAAAATGTAACTTAAATTCACTTCAGTTGTTAATTGTAAACTGCTTATCATACTATTTATTAATTATACCTGATATACAAATTTTATCTGATCAATAAGACTTACAAAATGTGAAAAATCTTGCATAAAAAAATTGAAAGAGTTTCACATGTATGTTACACCTCTACAATTCACGAATGCCTATTGATGCTACAAAATGTAGAATAATTATAATATTAACTTCAATAATGAAAAATAGACATTTAACCAATACGTCATAGCCCATTAAAACTATAAATTTTAGACTCTTGAAGTTTCCTATTCAAATATCATCCACAACTTACATCAAGCTCTATAGGTTCTTCAAATTGTCACCTTATTTCCTTTTGCAACTGCGATACTTCAACAACACCACAACTGGAAATGTACACCACTTCTCCCTTTCACAATAACTGAAAGAGGGTTCATATCAAAAACTCGCAAGAGAGGATCATGAGGGACGATGTGCACATCAACAGATGTGTGAACGACAGCGTGAAGAGATCTCGGGAGGAGCGAGCATCAACCGAATGTGCATGCAAAGATTTGAAAAACAGGCAGAACCTCGTTAAGCCATAAAACTCTCCTCTATCTCATAGATCAAAAGGGTGTACAAATAAGAGGTGCTGAGTAACCCCCAGTGCTGCAATCATGACAATTCGAGTGGAGAGGGGGAGTTACATTCCCAGAATAGAAGTGTAACTCCCAATGACGCATATGATGCACTGACATGTAAGAGAATCTCATGATGACCCCTAAATGACATGTGGACCTATGATCTCACCTAAGTGAGATGACTCACCTAATGATGTGGAAAATAATACACACCAACACCCCCCCTTCATCGTAACTTAGGATGAGGTGGCAAGTCAGAAATGAGAAATGGGTCCCGGCACAAACCCTGATGAGGTACCCACATACAAGAAGAAGTCCCAAGTAGTGAAGGAAAAGCCAGTGGGAAAAACATCCACCACAAGAGAACAAACACTCTCTAATCTAAGAAAGATGCCAAAGATGGGTCCCAACCATAGACGAGCCTGTAAAGGTACCCATGTACAAAGAGGCAATCTCTCAGAAAGAAGAAGAAGAGAGAAGAAGAGGGAGATGAGAGGAATGCAGAAGATGCCATGGACGGATCTGAACTCTGCAGCTCTAGGAAGTCTCCCAAAAGAATGTCGATGATGAGATCCTCTGCCTCTGGACTGAAGAAGAGCCACCTGCAATGAACTGTGTGCCTGCCCTTAGGAAGGACAGAAATGATGTGCTGGAAGTCTTCCCACTCCATGAAGGAAACCAAAGGCAGCAACATGAAGAACTCTGAGTCTGGTCCACGAAAGTGTGACATAGGTCTAGCAAGTGAGTGCCAAGGAACCGAAGGTAATGCCACGTGCGTAGAACTATCAGAGTGTGAAGAGTGAACACCTGTAGAAAGGATGTCCAAGTGATGTGAAGGCAAAAAAACATCCCCCACAATAGAAAATGGATCCACAAGCAAGGGTGGATCAATGAAGGTCTCTAGAAAAGTGGAAGTGGTAAGAGTCCCAGAAGGGGCACTCCCAATAATGGAGATGATGAACTCCTCTGAAATACCTGTAGATGGATGAGGAACCTGTAGAGCATCACAAGTGGACTCTGCAAAAAGATGACTAAGGTCAGGTAGATACTCATCCCAATGAGGGGGCTCAACAAACAGAAGAGTGATGTCAGATAGGTATGAGTCATCCAATGAAGGTAGAGGAGTGGAAGGGGCCTCGCACACTGGAAGTGGAAAGGAGGTGGGTGTGATGAATGTATAAGACTGAATAGGAGACTACTCGATATCTGATGAGATGTGGGATGTGTCAACACTCTCTGGAATAGTGAGAGAAGGAGGAGAAGAGTCCTCTGTAGTACTCTTGACATCAGAACTGGGTGCACAATCCTTGTCATCAGAAGTAGAACCAAGTGAGTCTGTGTCAGTGGAACTGTCATCACATGAAGAAAAGAGGAGACAACTGAATCAGCAGTAGCAACAATGGCGGTAGTATGTGAAGGGTCTCCATAGAGGGACTGAAGAATGCTCCAGACATGGTGGGGTGGATCTGAGTCTGCCACGTGAAACCAGAGATATCTGGAGACATGCATCATCATGTGACCAAATACATGGTCACAAGCATCAAGAAGTCCTCTAGATGACGATGATCAGTGGGTGTAGGAACTGGCCCAAGTAAGAAGGGTGAAAGACCCTCATGAGTGAAGTAACATTCCATGGAAGCATGCCAAGCTGAATAGTTCCCTCTCCCGGTGAGAAGTGGCGGAGGCTGTAAAGAGATCCTATGATGCTCAAGTCTGGAAAGAGCACTCTCCATGATGTGGAATGAAAAGTGCAAGGTGCACAAAAGCAAGACGTTGGACTCAGCCGATAATGCGTCTGCGTGTGAAAACCCAAGAGTACTAATGAACCCCCTAGAATGCGGCACTTTATAAAGTAGTGTGTTTACAAAAATTGACAATGCCATCATGTAAATTGTGAAAAATCATGCAACTTTGACTAAAGAAGCGCTAAAAAATGAGCAGTGAGTCAAAATTTATAGCATAAATATGATTCCCGCAACTGATGGAAAATGCCAATAAATGCTGCAAATGCATTAAAAAAGTGCACGAAATGGGTGCAAAGGGTATTGTGTGGGTACTCGTTGGAAATGGCATCAAATTTTAGGTAGGGTTTGTTTTTCTTGTGAGGGGGGATAAGCCTCCTGCCAACCCCAGACCTCGCCCTCCCTCTTCGACACATCGTAGGAAGGGAATAATTACAAGCAAAATACAACAGTTTAAAATTATTACAATGCCATGAATGAAATGTTTTTAACCTCAAAACATTAAAAACAGGGATTGTTTTAACCCCTAAAACAATTCTAAAAGGGATTGGTGGCCCAGTGTTTGGTTTGACCAAGCCACATGTGTAGGAGCTTGAATAGAAGCCAGAGTTGGGAGGTTGATGACACAGCAAGGTCCTCTGTGCAAACCGCCAGTCAAACCATTTGAGACGTTCATCCAAGGTGGTTAGAACCACTTAGAATCTTCTGCATGCAGTCCAATGAAGGTCCCAAACAGGAGTGCACAGGAGGATTCCAATGCAGGTCTGATTTGAAAAGGCACAATGGAGTTAGGGCCACATGTTGGATGTGAGCAAGAGAAAATGTCGAGGTGCATGGAATAATTCAGTGCACAGTGCTAGAGAGATGAGGAAAACGCTGAGTAGATCCAAGTTTTGAACAACTCAGAAGAAATGGCCAGGCTGTAACACAGAAATGGTAGTGTACAAGGATCTGCAGATGACCAAGACACCACAACCAGGTGTGGAGTAATGCAAGCTGAGAAAATGAAGATGTGATGATGGCCCAAGTGGACTCAAGCAGAAACTGGCACGAGGGAGGCTATAATCAATGAAATGCCAGAGGGACTAGGTGTGAGGAGGGGATATGCCAAACATGGAGAACCATGCGTAGTAAGGCAGAGAGTGAACCAGTTGTGAACAAATAGCCTCAAACATGAGCAATAATGGAGATATCGATGGCTAATGCAAAAAAAGTTCACACAAAAGACCTCGAGCCATGATAGTCCTAATGCAAGAATGTAGGACAAGACTTGAGTGAAAAACAGTGAACCAAGTCACCAAACAACGAATGATGCATAGCACTGCAACAAGGAAAACACCGTGTTGAGAAAACCAAGTCATGTGAGGCAGAGGCCTACTCACTCGAGCAAGGATGAGTTGTCCAATGGAACCAACAAATGATCCAACGAAGCAAACATAAGCAAAGTGAGCTTGTTTAAAAACTAGAAACTGCACCTTCAAACACGATAATATCCTAAAAAACACCTCTAAACCATGATCTGAATTGACCTATGTATTCACTAAACCTGAAAAACACCAAAACTCAAACAAAACACACATGATCAAACCTGGAAGAGGTATGAAAGCCCCAAAATCAATGCAAGTAGAGCATAGTAGGAATAACCATTACGACACACGCACGAGAAACTGAATATCACGCCGAAAGCTAAAAAATGCACGAAAAACACCAAAGAGTGCACAGATCCACAAGATCTACTCTAATACCATGTAAGAGGGTTTAAAACCCACAAGCAAGGATCATGAGGGATGACGTGCACATCAATGGATGTGCGAACGACAACGTGAAGAGATCTCGGGAGGAGCGAGCATCAACTGAATGTGCATGCAAAGATTTGAAACACGGGTAGAACCTGGTATAAGCCATAAAACTCTCCTCTATCTCATAGATCCAAAAGGGTGTACATATAGGAGGTGCTGAGTAACCCCCAGTGCTGCAATCATGACAACTCGAGTGGAGAGGGGGAGTTACATTCCCAGAATAGAAGTGTAACTCCCAATGATGCATATGATGCATTGACGCACTGACACACTGACGCGTAAGAGAATCTCATAATGACCCCTAAATGACACGTGGACCTACGATCTCACCTAAGTGAGATGACTCACCTAATGATGTGGAAAATAATACACACCAACAAATGTCAATATTATTTTCATCATGTGTAGGTAATTTTTAGAGGTTTGCATGATGATTCTAGTGTTGGTTCAGTTGTTCCTAGCCTAAACCATGATAAATTGTTTACCCTAAGTGATAGTCATGACATAATGAGACTTGGTTGAGGAGATTCAGATCTCATTTGTGACATTATTATGTTTGGAGGTGCCTATTAGGGTGTGTCATTATAGTTGGGGAAAAATTGTGATCCTTTTTAACATGACGAATCATTTTGTAGGTTATGATGTTTTTGCTTGAAACAAGGTGCTTGAGAGTGCAAATCCATGACATCGAATTGTGAACTTCTGAGTGACTCAACATGAATATGTGATGCTTTTCATGGGATCCACATTTTTAGGAACTTTTAGGTATGGTTTTCTCATTGAGTTTAGATAAGGTATCACAAAAATAATGGAGTGGTTTCATAATCACATTTGTTCCAATATGAACAAATGTTGTCCTACAGGTGCCACATATTTTTATGAGTTTAGACAACCCACAGAATGTAAAAGTGGTAGGACTAGATCATTGCATGATAATCATGGATAGAATTTATTGTCAATGATAGATATGATGATTGGATCAATTGTATATTACCCCTTCATATTTACAGAAAGATAGGGTAGTGCATGTGGTCATGAGTGAACCCCGCTCAAACAGGCTAAGTTTAGTTTGGGAAAAAGTTTTCCAAAGGAGTTGATGAAATAAATTGAAATTTTTTAGTATGGTATTTTTAAGTTATATTCATTATGGTTTTAGATCATGGTTTATCTTCTTAGCTGATTTGGAAAAATTGTGCCAATCACCTTTATGAAGACTGGCACTAGCATATCCCAGTTCCTGAGACAGTTCGAGGCCTTTCCTCTACCAAGATTGGGTTAGTTATGCCTTCCACTTGGAGTTCTTAGGAAAGGCAAGATTTATTAAAACCCATATTATCATTATGAATATTTATTGATCATATACCTTTAGTGTGATTTTTCAAATGGTCATCCAGCACACTTTGTGAATCTAATTAGCTTTGGAGAGAGGAATTGTTTTTCAGGACTTACTGATTACTCATTTGCTCATAGTGGATGCATCAAAAGATAATAGGTACCTCTAGTTTAGGTTTTAATCTGCAACACCATCAAGAGCTCATTTTTGGATTCTAGCTCTCTTTTCAATGTGTCAAGTTTTCTCCTCTGAGAGTTAACACCTGACATCTCAGGAAGGCATTTCTTCCTAAATCTACTGATTACATGCAACTCAAGTTCTGATCAAACTTGGTCTTGGTTGGTGTGCATGTTTCCCATGTTTCATGCACACATGTTCATCCAAATTGCATACTGCCAATGAAAGATCAAGCCAAAATGTTAAAAAACCATAATTGAGTTGTTTTTCCAAAAATCAATTGAAGAAAATCAAGAGCTAAATTGGCTCTGATACCAAACTATGATTTGAAAATGGTACTTGAAATTTTTCCAATACTTAGAAAAAGTCAGATTGTTAACTTTAATAGATTTCAATTGATCAAGAGTTAATTTATTATCAATTATGGGTGTTCTTGAAAGCCCCATATTTTAAACTCTTCAAAAATGATCAAATTAATCCTTAATTTTCTAACTTAAGTGAAATTTCTGGAATTCTATCACAAATCATTTAAATAAAATTCACAGTTGATTTAGAATGCACTCAATTTGGTATATTTAAATCCAAGTTACATAAGTGTATTCATGATCTTGTTGTGGGTTATGGATACTGAAATTTACTTCCTTCCAATTAAATGAGTTTGTGATTTATTTAATAAATTAATCAAATAAACCTTAAATTTGAATTTTTTTATTTCATCATCAAAAGCTTCTAAAAACTGAAATCAAATACACAACACAAGAACTTGATAACGGACTTCACCCGAAATACGTCTCTGGATTCACAAAAAGTGAATCAATCTATTATTGTCTAATGAAGTACAATATCCCTTCACTAATGTTAACATTGATTTATACCTGTAAATGAGTTGATCTATGTCCCAGTTGGAACTCCAAATTTACCAAGAAATTGTCCCAAGAGTGATTTGTGGCTCCTACAGTGTTTCATTGAAGTTTCCTGTGAAATTTGGTTCAAAAATGCATCTACAACTTTAAATGTACAAAACTACATAAGGGAAAATAGGTTTACATTAATGGAAACTAGAGGAAATTATGAAAAACTTTAATTACTCATAATGGCATAAATTCTAGACCAAAGTGGTAGTGAACACTGTTGAGATCTATTACCTGATCTCCTCACATGCCTGATCTATGAAACTGGCGATCTTTTCTTACCTACCAATTCAAATGCAGCACTTCTATTTCATTGGGATTTTTCATTTCCTCACAACGATGGTTTCTAACCTTATGAACAAATTTTCCTTTTACATACATGTTGTTAAAAACCTAGACTGCAAGTGCCTAGAAAATGGTGATCTCTGCAAATCTGGTCCTTTGATGTCCATTTCAACACCTATCAAAAGTATCCCTTAAAATTCAAGGATGATCTATTCATGTAACTTATCACTTGCTAAAATTTCCCCCCTATTTCAACTTCATCAAATTGTTAGCTCAATCAAGGGTTCATCCACCTATCCATAGGTTTAGGTGCCCAGGTCATTTAACTAAAATTATCCCCACATTTTGTAAGGGATTGATAAGTCTCCATTAAATATCTTGTTAAGATAAAATCCTCCTTATGTTCATGGGAGTTTAGGCTTATTCACATGGAAAGATTAAATTTCGATCCTATTAATGTTCTTATTTTAAATCCATGGAATCCACACAATCCACCCAAGCTTCATTATAATATGCCATTTGTCCAAGTCAGGAGCATATACCTCTATAGACCTTTGACTGGCAACACTTTGACCTTGAAGAATAACTTTTCATACAAATAAACTCTCAGATTTAGCTCAGTTCAGCTTCAATCATTAAAACCAAATTCTCAACTTCTTTGTCGAAATTGTATTCATATATCAACATAGCATACCTTTTACATATTTCACTTGTTTTTCACTTGCCACTGTCATTTTGAAATGAACCTGTTGACCAGGGTTGACCCGTTTAAGACCATAACTTTGACTCCATACACTTGCATACTCTTCTGTTTTTGAAGTTTTGCATACCATCGAAAAGGTATAGAAGCACTTCACATAGGTTTAGGGAAGTTTAGGGAAGATTATGCCTATATGGGAAGTTCCAACATCTGAAACTGGTCCCCAATTTTTGACCATTCAAAATGAAAATTAGACCTTTGACATTCAAACAGCCTCATACATATCACCAAACACAACATAATTATGATTTTTATGGATCATGGTTTGACATTGAAAGAGGATTACAATTTCCAGGTGCACAATTACAACTATTTTATAATACCTTTATTACTTTAAAACATTATGACTCCTTCGCTAGTGAGCCTTCAATTCTATACCATTTTTGTCTGATTCCTTCACTATGAAATGAGGTCATTTCCGTTTTGTGCAAATGTAACCTCTTTCAATCTCATTTCATTCAAAATTTGAACACAATTTTTTTGGGTCTATCCTCTAGCATTACAGAATGATAATTTATCATGAAGATTATAGATATGCAACTTTGGCCACACAATGATTAGTAAAATATGTATAAGTTGTCACTTACAAACAATGCTTGAAAATGTGATGAGCCTTTTTAATAATGGATCAATTTGGCATAATTCTTTCCAAATAGGATATAGTATGGTTTGCAGGGATACTACCTGAAGAATCTCTTAGGATATCCTCCTTAGAGGATGAGATACCTGATGCTTCAAGATTTTGAGAAGCTTTCCTTGGTTCATTTTTGAGAATCTCTCAAATGATTTTCCCTTGACTAGCATATCCCTAGACTGCATGTTAAGGCCTTTCCTCTACCAAGATTGGGTTAGTTATGCCTTGGTTGTTCTTACCAAGGCCAATTCCATTAAAACCCATATTACTTAAAAGCTTAGATCCTATACCTTTAGTGTGTTTTTCAAATTCACCAAGCACACTTTCTAAATCTAACTTAGCTTTGGGAGAGGAATTAAGTGTTTTCATACTTACTGTGCATTCATCTATCATAGTGGATACATCAATAGTAATAGGTACCTCTTTTTTAGGTCCTTAATCTACAACACCATCAAGAGCTCATTTTTGGATTCTAGCTCTCTTTTCAATGTGTCAAGTTTCTCCTCTAGAGTTAACAACTTGACATCTCAGGAAGGACATTCTATTCTTGAATATGATGATTATAAGCTTCAAGTTCTTCAAACTTGGTCTTGTTATACATCTTGCCCATGATTCCTGCACACCTGTTCCTCCAAACTCTACACATTGCCAATGAAAGATCAAGCCAAAATGTAAAAACCAATACTGAACCAAATCAACTAAAGACAAATTGATCTGAAAATGGTACTTGAAATTTTTCCAGTACTTAGAAAATTCTCAGATTCTTAACTTTAAAAGATTTCAACTTGATCAAGAGTTCCTTTTTTTATCAATTATGGGTGTTCTTGAAAGCCCCAAACTTAAACTCTTCCAAAAGATCAAATTAATCCTTAATTTTCAACTTAAGTGAAATATCTGAATCTATCACAAATCCAAATAAAATAATCACAGTTGATTTAGAATGCACTCAATCTGATATTTAAATCCAAGTTAATAAGTGTATTCAGATTTGTTGTGGGTTATGGATACTGAAATTTACTTCCTTCCAATTAAACCAGTTTGTGATTGCTTTAATAATTAATCAAATAAACTAACTTGAATGTTTTTATCTGATCAAAAGCTTCTAAAAACTGAAATCAAATCCACAACACAAGAACTTGATAACAGAGTTCACTGAAGGCTACGTCTCCGGATTCATAGAAAGTGAATCAATTTATTAAACATCCAATGAAGTACAATATCCCATCACTAATGACTTAACATACCTTTATACCTGAAAATGAGTTGATTCAGACCTCTTGGAACTCTGCAATTTACCAGAAACATTCCCAAGTCCATCTGTGGCCCCTACAGTATTTTCACTGATAGTTTCCTGTGAAATTACGTTTAAAAAATGTCTACAACTTGAAATATACAACACCTACATAAAATAGGTTTACATTTCTGGAAACTAGAGGAAATTATGAAAAACTTCCCTTTTTACTCCATGGCCTGATTTGGACCAGAAGTGGTTGGAAAATGTAGATCTTTGCCTGCTCCTCGTGCCTGATCTGTGAAACTTTGATGGAAAAATGCCTACACAGGAAAATATACAGCACTTCCTATAACAAAATTTACATTTCTGGAAATATCTGGAATTTTAAACAAATTTTTTTTTACACCATTGCAAAATTTAGACTGTAAGTGCCTTGAAAATGGTGATCTCTGCAAACTGGTCCTTCGTTGTCCATTCACAAACCTACCAAAAGGTCCCTTTAAATAGAAGTGATCTCATATTCTATCACTTGCTAAAAAGTGGTGGGTTGGTAAGGATGATAAGTATTTTGGCACAGGTCAAGGGTTCAAATCCCCCTTCCATAGGTTTAGGTGCCCAATTTAGCCATTGACCCCACATTTGGTGGGAAAGGGATATGATAAGCCTTTAAATAACTTTTTGGCCACAAAATCCTCCTTATCCCATGGGATTTAGGCTTATTCACATGGAATGGATTAAATAGATTATTATTATTATTATTTTAAATCCAAAGCCACTACAAACCTGCCAAGTGTCACGCCCATAATATGTCATTTGTCCACGTCAGAGTGTGTCACGTCATCATTTGACCACAACTTTGACTATGCATATCTTTCGCATACGAACTCAGATTTGGTCCATTCAAAATGCGTCTTAAAAAATTGTGATGAGATCTATACCATGGAACTAATTTTGAAACATTACAAGACCATCAATTTTTTCCTTGTTCACCAACTGCCACGTGTCACCTTGTCATTGGTCCACTTGTTGACCTGTTGACCAGGGTTGACCCATTTACGACCTTAACTTTGACCGGCGATAGAATTTGCATACGAACTTTGATTCTGAAGTTCAACATACCTTCAGAAAGGTCTCGAGAATACCTTCAACATGGTCTAGGTTTAGGGAAGTTTAGGGAAGATTTACATAGTGAAAAATCCTCCGGATCACTCCTCCGCAATAAGACCATTTTGACCTCAAAATGGAAATTCACTCTACTGAACTGTACATAGGTTCTCTGAATAATACAAGCATAGAACCTGGTTTATAGCATGGTAATTTTTCCAAAATATTGCAATATTCAAATGCCAATAATAATAACATAACCCAATGGCCTGAACTGCAACTGATATGACACTGTAACTGCCATATTCCTCTTCTGTACATCCTGATCCTGCACTCACCACTCACCACTGTCAATAATGCAAATGTAACCTGCATTCACAACTTGTTAGTGAAAAACTTGTACATACTATTTGCAACTATATCTGATAGTTACAAATATTTAAGCCTATCAATAAGACTTACACATGTGCAAAAATCATGTATAGAAAACAAAGAGTTTGTATAAGTTGTACACTTACAAACAATGCCTACATGCCACAAATTGCACAATAACAACATACTAACTACAATCCAAATATAGACATCCGACCAATGATCATGCCCACTGAACTGTAAATGTTGCTGAAAGATGAAGTTGTAAAACCATCAAAAAGAAAATTACATCAAGTATTTTAAACCTGTCACCTGATTATTTCCTCTTTAGGATACTTCACCAACACCAAAGCAGAAAAATAAATTTGGTACTTATCCCTTTCACAATTCAATAGGATTTCCAAAACTACTTGTTAGTTTGCATGTATTCCACAAATCAACTATGCAAACATAAAACTGATAAATTGCTTACCCACCTTACTCAACATACTGTCCTGTTTAGGGGGTTGATTCAATTCAGTTTTTACATGTGCCACTGAAGTGGTCAAAATAGTTGGTTTAAAACTGTGATCCTTTTTAACAAACTTTAATTTTTGTTCTGGATGTAGCTTCCAACATTTTTCAATTTCATGACCTGGTTTCTTACAGTGACCACAAAATATCTGTTCCAATTTTTTAGGATCCACATTTTTAGGAACCTTACCTTGACTGCTCTTAGCCAAGCCAGGGTTTGGAGAATGCATTTTCTCAATCTGTTCCAATATGGACTTCATTTCCTACACTTGGCCACACAATGATTAGACAACCCACAAAATGTGCAAGGGTAACTATTCAACATTGCTTGAAAATCATAGCCAAATTTTTCCAATGTAGATAAGGGATCAATTTGTTTACCTTTCTTTTTAGAACCATGGTAAACAGAAGGTGGAGGGATTTCTATACCTCTCCATGGTGAATTCTTACTAGATCCTCCTGATGAGGATGAACCACCTGATGCTAGCGGGGATGACACTTGGTTGTTAGAAGCTTGTCTTCTTCCAGCTGATTTGGAACTCTCTCCAATCACCTTTTCCCCTGCACTAGCATATCCCAGTCCTGCATGTCGAGGCCTTTCCTCTACCAAGATTGGGTTAGTTATGCCTTGGTTGTTCTTACCAAGGCCAATTCCATTAAAACCCATATTACTTAAAAGCTTAGATCCTATACCTTTAGTGTGTTTTTCAAATTCACCAAGCACACTTTCTGAATCTAACTTAGCTTTGGGAGAGGAATTAAGTGTTTTCATACTTACTGTGCACTCATCTATCATAGTGGATGCATCAACAGTAATAGGTACCTCTTTCTTAGGTCCTTCAATCTGCAACACCATCAAGAGCTCATTTTTGGATTCTAGCTCTCTTTTCAATGTGTCAAGTTTCTCCTCTAGAGTTAACACCTGACATCTCAGGAAGGCATTCTCTTCCTGAATCTGATGATTACATGCTTCAAGTTCTTCAAACTTGGTCTTGTTGGACATCTTGCCCATGATTCTTGCACACCTATTCCTCCAAACTCTGCACACTGCCAATGAAAGATCAAGCCAAAATGCAAAAACCAATACTGAACCAAATCAAGAGCTAAACCAACTCTAATGAAAAAATCAAGATTAGCAAGTTTAAATCACTTGCTCTGATACCAACTTGATCTGAAAATGGTACTTGAAATTTTTCCAGTACTTAGAAAATTCTCAGATTCTTAACTTTAAAAGATTTCAACTTGATCAAGAGTTCCTTTTTTTTATCAATTATGGGTGTTCTTGAAAGCCCCAAACTTAAACTCTTCCAAAAGATCAAATTAATCCTTAATTTTCAACTTAAGTGAAATATCTGAATCTATCACAAATCCAAATAAAATAATCACAGTTGATTTAGAATGCACTCAATCTGATATTTAAATCCAAGTTAATAAGTGTATTCAGATCTGTTGTGGGTTATGGATACTAAAATTTACTTCCTTCCAATTAAACCAGTTTGTGATTGCTTTAATAATTAATCAAATAAACTAACTTGAATGTTTTTATCTGATCAAAAGCTTCTAAAAACTGAAATCAAATCCACAACACAAGAACTTGATAACAGAGTTCACCCGAAGGCTACGTCTCCAGATTCACAGAAAGTGAATCGATCTATTAAATTTCCAATGAAGTACAATATCCCTTCACTAATGACTTAACAGACCTTTATACCTGCAAATGATCTGATTCAGACCTCTTGGAACTCTTCAATTTACCAGAAATGTTCCCAAGTCCATCTGTGGCCCCTACAGTATTTTCACTGATAGTTTCCTATGAAATTACGTTCAAAAAATGTCTACAACTTGAAATATACAACACCTACATAAAATAGGTTTACATTTCTGGAAACTAGAGGAAATTATGAAAAACTTCCCTTTTTACTCCATGGCCTGATTTGGACCAGAAGTGGTTGGAAAATGCAGATCTCTGCCTGCTCCTCGTGCCTGATCTATGAAACTGCGATGGAAAAACACCTACACAGGAAAATATACAACACTTCCTATAAAAAAATTTACATTTCTGGAAATATCTCAGAATTATGAACAAATTTTATTTTTACACCATGGCAAAATTTGGACTGTAAGTGCCTTGAAAATGGTGATCTCTGCAAACTGGTCCTTCGTTGTCCATTCACAAACCTACCAAAAGGTCCCTTTAAATAGAAGTGATCTCATGTTCTATCACTTGCTAAAAAGTGGCGGGTTGGTAAGGATGATAAGTATTTTGGCACAGGTCAAGGGTTCAAATCCCCCTTCCATAGGTTTAGGTGCCCAATTTAGCCATTGACCCCACATTTGGTGGGAAAGGGATAGGATAAGCCTTTAAATAGCTTTTTGGCCACAAAATCCTCCTTATCCCATGGGATTTAGGCTTATTCACGTGGAATGGATTAAATAGATTATTATTATTATTATTTTAAATCCAAATCCACTACAAACCTGCCAAGTGTCATGCCCATAATATGTCATTTGTCCACGTCAGAGTGTGCCACATCATCATTTGACCACAACTTTGACTATGCATATCTTTCGCATACGAACTCAGATTTGGTCCATTCAAAATGCGTCGGAAATATTGTGACGAGCTCTATACCATGGAACTGATTTTGAAACATTACAAGACCATAAATTTTTCCTTTTCGCCAACTACCACGTGTCACCTTGCCATTGGTCCACTTGTTGACCAGGGTTGACCCGTTTACGACCTTAACTTTGACCGGCGATAGAATTTGCATACAAACTCCGATTCTAAAGTTCAGCATACCATTGTCAAAAGGTCTCAAGAATCCCTTCAGCATGGTCTAGGTTTAGGGAAGTTTAGGTTTCCTTATTCCAAATGTCCATGATTGGAATAAGCTAAGATGTTGGAAGGAAAGATGGTCAAGTTGGCTTTGGCCATGAATGAAAATTGTTTAAAAAAATTCCAAGACCTCTTTAGTAAAGTATTATGTGTGAATTTGATCCGAGAATACGGCCAAATTTTTTAACTAGCCTCGGACCCCTATAAGCACTTGTTAATTAAGTCCACAAATTAACAAATTAAAATAAATTACAATGCAAAAATGAACACTCACACACTATAAACAAGTTCATAACGGAGTTCGATAAAATAAATGCTAATGTCTCTACCATTTGATTCCCAATGAATCCGAACTGATAACCAAGATGATCAAATACCCAATTGATTCTCAATGAATCTGAACTGGATATAAAGGTGATCAAAGATCTAGTTGATTCATAATGAATCCAAACTGTTAAAAACGTAAGAGAAATAATATCCTCCAGGTAAACTAAGTAGTAATATCCTGACTTACAATGACCGGTGCAGAAGATTAGATCTGCAATAGTTTCCCTCTAATGAGATGCACACTCGACAATGGCCCCAGAAATAACCCAAGCGCTCAAACAAATTCTGCAACACAAAATGGTTTCATAAAATATCCAAATCATGAAAACAACATATCCAAAAGGAGTGTCTAAGAATTATGGAAAACTTTCTAGTTTAGACCGAGAGCCAGAAATGCTCCTAAGTGCCTAAAAAATGCACTCACACAAAATTTCCTCAATAAAGCACAAACACAAATACAGATTGCTACCACAAACCTCTCTCAAATCTGTTATAAAATCCCCAAAATTTGACAACAAAAAATCAATTGGAAGTGTCTCAGAGTTCTAGACATTTTGCCAATTTACTCCAAGTTACAAAAATGCCTCCAAGTGCTCCAAAAATGCATTTTTACAAAATAGCCTATAATAGGCCTAGATCACCATGACAAACCTGTGTTGCCAAAAATACCAATGAGCTCCCTTTTATACTTTTTTTATCTCTTATAGCATGGCGGTGGGTATTAATTTTAATACTTGAGTGGTTGGGGGTTCGAATCCCCCCAACCAACCCATATTACATTGTATGACGGTGGGATTAAAGTCCCACATTCACATTGGAAGGAGTGTGGAAAATGTATAAGTATAATCGACCCACCAAGTGTGCATGTGGCTAAGGCCACACATTTAACCCTTTTTCTGCCAACGGTTAGAGTGATATGCAAATGGCAAGTGGCAATGTTGATGTGCCACATTAATGGTTGGTCGATGTTGAGTATTAACATGGAGGTGGCATTTGAGATCCCAGGTGAATTTGGGTAGTGGAGAGTAATGTGGATTGGCCAAATCTATGGTTTGGTCAAACAATGTAGAAGGCAGCTCATCCTGCACCATGTGAACTCGTCGAGTTGTCCATATGCAACTGAGTTGGCTTGGTTTCCATGTAATGTGGTATCGTGGGGGAAAGCCATTTGGTGGCCTGAGGACCCACCACATGGTGAAATAACGATCACAATGGAAAAGACACCCATCAATGAAAAGAGTGTGTCGAACCTGGCCGAGGGCACCTAACAAGTAAATAGTGGCACCCACTCATCTGAATATGAGTATTGAAGACCAGTGTCACAGAACCAAATTTTTGCTCTTCCGCTTCCGCCACATGTCTGTTGGTCAGAAGAAAATTTCAAGGATTGGTTGGGCAATGTGTAGGAGTGTGCATGCAAGGTTGAGGATGACACGTATGAGGGTGAATGCAGATAGGAACAATGTGGTGCATGGGACTACACGTGTGGACAACTGATTTTGCTGACCACTAACTAAAAATAGAAATGCAAGATGGAATGCCAACCAAGAAAAGAGATAAAGAATGAAGTCTCAATAGACAAGTAAATACTATTTTTGGAGAATGAACATGTAGATCAATGAAGGATATTAATAGGATTTAAGGAAGTCTTATTTATAGGATAATCTATTATTAGTTGTTATGTAAAAGCATGCATGTACTCTATTTTGAGAGCACACCTATTATTAGGAGAGTGCATGGGTGGTGAAGGGCAAGTCCCCACCCCTATATATATTTGTTGTATGCCATTTTTGTAGAGTGATTCGGATATAGTGGAGTCATGATGTCACAGGTCTAGGGTTTGATTCTTGTGCGCATAATTGAGTGCACTATTACAATGGTTATTATGTATTCAGATTTCAGTATGTAATGATTTTGGATGTAATGGATTATTGTGGATGGATTATGATCATTGATATATCAGAATATGGTTATTTAATGGTGCAATTGATATTAGTTATTATCTGATCTATTATGATTCTTTATCATATGTATTTCCAAGTGAGTTTATGCAATGGTTAAGTATATTTGATTGAGTACTTTGGTAAATCATCATTATGAATATGCATGCTAACATATTTTGGATGGATTATGATCATTGGTATGTCTGAATATGGTTATCTAATGGTTCGATTTATATTAGTGTTTCACCACATAGAAGTACTATATGAAAAAACAATTTAAAAGGTGAAGGTAAGTTACGTGAGGAATACTTAGAGGTCGTGAAGAGGTTTTGCACCATTGTTGAAGACCAGGCCAATTGTAGAGCACTCTTTTTTTTCTGGGAAGGACTACCTGAGAAGCAAAACAAGACCAAAAAATAGAGTTAATAGCAATTGGTCGGTGGATTTCCTAGCGTAAGCTAGATCCAGGAAGTGGGTGCTTCCTCGAAGGCTATTAATCCACGTCTTAATACAAATTAATGTAGATAAATAACATGAAATAGAAGGTCCTACTATAGTTATATGATTTGGGTATCTCACACAAATACAATACTCTAAATCTAATCTAAATAACGAATATAAGATCAAATATAGAAAGGGCGGTTGGTTGACAGGGTTTACAGGTGTAGCAGAGGGTATTATGGAGGTCTGGGAGAAGTTATGGGAGATTTTGAGAGGTTTTGGGTGAGGAAATAAGTATGCTGGTCTGAGGGAAAATCCAGATATAGAGACTGATGTTGGTAACTAGTTATAGCTAGGATCGGTTGGGTAACCGATCACGATAGGGGAAATTGGGTCCCAAAGGTGAAAATGTTGGTTTGGGCTCTTTGTGATTGCATAGAGTTTTGGGAAGGCTTAGACAGGGTATTGGGATTTAGGTGAAGGCTCAATAGGGGTGAAAGAGGTGGTTTGAAAGGCAGGGAGGTCCAGATTTGTAGGGTATTGGGTAGATGGGTGCTACGAAATGGTATTCAAGTGACGAAGGAGGTGATACACAAGAAAATAATAAGATATCTAAAACCAAATCTAATGAAACTAACAACCTAGTTAAGAATACTTATACTTATTTGAGATTGGTAGGTGGTAATGGTTGGTGGGTGCTCGTAGGAGAGACGGGTCTAGATCTAGTGCTGCAACAATGGATATTGAGTGATTCCCTATGTGAATGATCCGAGGCTATGGAGAAAGAGGTTAGTTGATGGTGAAGAACTTGAATGCTCTAGTGTTGTGTTTGATTGTCGGATGCTCAATCGAATGCCAGGATGCCAATGAATAATGCCAATCAAAATCTAAATCCAAACAAAATAATAACCTGAGAAAAGAGTTGAAAAATCCTTATTTTAAGGAACTGATGGTGGTTCCATGACTGACATCAGCCGAGGAATAACTAACATCAATTAGGGAGAAGTAGTCAATTTTCCCAAAAATAGCTCGTTTCTTCCCCTTTTTGGCGCGAGTCAAGAATTGATTATGGGTTATGAGTCTTGGTTACATTTAAACACATGGGAAATTGATGGAAGAGGTAATTTGCAATTAGTATTAGGTTTACAAGGAGTCTTAGTTAGTTAAGTGAAGTGATGACTCAATGTTAGGAGTGATGACCTAGTTTCAGTTAGTTAAATGCCCTTAGAACTGGTCAAAGGTGAGGTGGAGAAGTGAGGTGGAGAGGTGAGGTAATAATTAGTCTAATATGGGTAATTAGATTAATAATAATGTGTGGAATGGGTCATGGTAAGGGGGCTTAGAGGATTCTGACCCAATTTTGGGTGTCTACATTTTCCCCTTTTT
The DNA here is from genome assembly GCA_019776745.2 of Taxus chinensis. Classification (NCBI taxonomy): domain Eukaryota; kingdom Viridiplantae; phylum Streptophyta; class Pinopsida; order Cupressales; family Taxaceae; genus Taxus; species Taxus chinensis. Next base: position 98,750,707 of record CM034157.1, read on the forward strand.
ATCATGTAGCTTGTACTAATTAGCAATGATGACAAAAAAAAGAAGTAGGTTGCCCCAGATAAGGGTGGAGGTAATCCCCCTCAAACCAGGAACTGATGTAGTGGAAGGTTAAAATCGGTGATGGGTTTGATAAGGTGGTAGGTGATGAAAAATGGGATAAGGTATAGGTGTAGGAAATGGTGATGGTGGGGTGATTTAAAGGTGAGACAGTAAAAACACACACACACATCACTGAATGAAAAAAAGGCACAAGGTTAAGAGCACACAAATTCACACTCGTCAAAGGTCAATAGTTTATCTAAACAAGGGTGATGTGGTTCAAGTATCCAAGTTATAGGATGTGATCCTAGAAACACAACATGGGTCAAGGTGTAGGAATGGGTATAAGTGTGTTCTAAAGCACCCAAAAGGTTTGGTCTAGTCGAGATAAACGTCACGAAATAAGGTAAGGTAAGGTCTATAGGCTAAACAACATGAGTAACATTATCACATGGTAGACCAAGTAAGAGATTTTGATTATCATATAGGTGAGGTGGGTTTGGCGAGGGTATATAGGTGAGGAATGTAAGGATTGGCGATGATGTAAGTAAACTTAGGGCCCCTAAGAATTCTTGGTGAGGTGGTAAGGTGGTAGAGTGAGCTTGTAGGGATGTTTTAGGGTTGTGGCAATAAGAAAAAGGTCAACCCAAGTAAAATTAGGGAAAATGAAGAAAATATTTGGTTATTACAAGGTGACTGATGTCAGTTTAGAGTAACCAATTCCAGTAGGGTGACTGATGTTGGTCACCTAGGGCATGACTAGACCAACATCGGTCACCAAAATGGTGAGTTAAAACGAAAAACCCTCACAAAGGTAATTCATTTGAGCATTTTTTGAGGCTGAAAAATGATTGGCGGAGAGCATATTTGTGAGGAAAATGATAGATAGGCTCGCATGAGTGATTTGTGAGAGATAGTGAAGTTGAAGGAGTGAGTTTGAGTGGCCCATGTAGCCACCTGATTGATTTTGATTGTTTTAGAGATTTGAGAGCTATTTGAGATGGTAGAAGTAGGAGAAGGCTTCAAGGGCAATCCGGTTCAAGCTCCACCCATCCCACCATGAAGGCATCAACAAGTAAAGGTAGGTTTCAAACTTTAATCTAGGTTTTTGTTGAAGAATAAGAAAGGAAGAATACAAAAATTTTTTTTTTGAAATTTAATTGAAATGGGGGTGAAATTGGGTTGGGGGAGGGTGGAATTAGACTAATTAGGGGTTAAAAGAAATTTAGGGAAAGTTTAAAGGGATTTGGGTGGGTAAATTAGGTGTTTTTGTCAATTTTTTACATTGGGGGGATGTGGGGGTTCAACCTTTGGGCCGAACCAGTAACCGACATCAGTCGGTTATCGGTCGTTGTCAGTTGACGAATTGGAAATGACTATAGAAGGGTACCAATAATAGTAGAGTGACTGATGTCAATTGCTCTATGAAAGGACAAAGTGTTAGAAAATGTTGATATTGAATGTTGAAGATAGGTTTATCTAGATGGGGTGAAAAAAGAGTCTTAGGTCTAAGGTGGGTAAAAGAGGATGTGATAGGATGATTGCGGGAGGGATAGGGTTGGGTAGGTCAATAGGTGAGTGGGAGGGTAGATAGGGTAAGATTATGATGCAATAGGATGATTTGGATTGTGAGGGGAAAATAATGGTTAGAAGGGTAGGTCAACCTTCTAGGTGACATAGTCCTTGCAAAAGGGGCACTTAGGGAATAATAGGTAAGAATATGATTTTGAGTAGTAGGTTGGGTGGAAGGTGAATGGTCTAGGTAAGGCATGGTAGAAATTAGGCTAAGGTCAAGTTTTGAATAGAATGTCTGAAAGGGAAAATGATTAATTTATGTGGGTGTGGATGATGTAGGCTAGGCAAAAAATAATGATGAGGGACCGACTATCACCCATGTTAGTACAAATGATACCTACAATTTTAGATGAGGAGTGGGAGCACATGTGGGAATTTGGGCTAGGCACGGTGAGGAGGTACAGGAGGATTTCCTGAGACCACAACATGATGGTAGCCCTCATTGATAGATGGGATCCGGCTACCAACACCTTCCATCTGCTGATGGGAGAGATGATTGTCACACTTAGAGGATGTATAAAGGATTTTGTGGCTTCTGATCATTGGGGAGCCACTATATCAGGTGTCAGATTCAGATGTGGTGGATCATATAGATATGATGTTTGGGATGGCCATGACAGAGCTAATATATCACAGTGCGAGTATTAGTTATGGTGCGATATATGTGGCGCATCTGTAGGAGACTTGTCTGTCAGTGTTAATGATGGTTGGTGTCGGTTGTTTTGCCTTCCAAACTCAGAGGGTCGGAGGTTCCCATGGACCTTGATGGGAGTCCTAGAGGACATGGTGTTTTACATGGGTGCCAACATATGTGGTTCAGTTGTACAAGGAGTTATGGGCTTATAAGAGGATACGGTGATCCAGTTTCTATTGTACCTATTTGTTACATTGTTGGGCATATGAGCACATTGTGTGCCTTCATCCACTTGGTCTACCATGACAGGGGTGGGAGGTGGGTGTATACAAGGTAGGATATAGACGGTGGCTATGGATTGGAGAGGAGGCGAGGGTATATGGGGTGACTTGGGATATATCATATTATCGGGGGGTACTGGATAGTTTGTCACTAGTAGAGATTCTATGGAGGCCATACCTCATATATCTAGAGTTCACAGGCATGGAGGAGTTATAGGGTCTACAACTTTTGAGATGGATCCAAGGGCACAGGGCCAAAGAGCACGAGCACATAACTGTATATCAGGTTAGACGACAATTCGAATTATAGTAGGATGTTCCCTTGCCATTCCCATAGTACCATCGAGATGATGTGGAGATGTCATTACCTCTTCTACAACTGGCACCACCAACAATAGTGGAGGAGCATGTAGTGGATGAGATGATAGATGATATTGGGTACATGGCTGGTTATAGGAAGTGGTGGACAACATAGTTATAGGAAACGCCAGCCAAACCAGGACAATCCAATTTGGCCACTGTTATTAGTGAGAGAGATAGGCATACATGGGCAGGTTAGATGAATGCAGGCCCAGGTTACTACTTTATAGGCACTAGGTAGCCATATTATAGACAAGTTATCAGGAAGCACATGCACAACACATAATACAACGGGGGACAAGTGGTGTGACTACAGGCCCATGTGATTTTCTTTACAGGCATAGGGAGCCACATTACAGACATAGTTAGTAACAACACAGGAAAGGTTGGCGGTGCCGGGGGACATAGTGGGTGTTTTATTCACCTCTGAGGTCAAATGATGGGACACAGATACAAGGACATGGTCCACCATCCTAGGTACAGGTACTAGGACAGGGTATATAGCCTCATGTACAGGGACAAGGGAGCACTACCACTAGGAAAGGATCCATAGATAGGTAGTAGAGTGATGGCACCACCACGTGATATCAATGGACTGATACAGAGAGGTTGTTGATGAGGATAGATATTATGAGGATCAAATTGTAGATATTGGTCTCCCTGTTGTCAGCTATGCAACTTATGAAGGGCACTGAATAGGCATTTAGTTAAGGTCCAGCTTGAACGCATAGTGCCGGTAGTTTCAGATTGGATGTTAGGTCAATATTGATGGGTAAATTTTTGAATGAGGAGATAAAGTTCTCATAGAGATAGAGGCCAAGTGAGGGGATAGAAGAGAGTAAAAGAGGCACCGGGACCTCCCAAGTATAATGAGATGACGGAGATTGTTTTTTATTTTTGATTTAAGCCTTATATATCTCAGTCTGCAGGTCAAAGAGGCAAGTTATATATGAGATTTTTTAGGACAGCTATATTTTTGTATACAGTGTATTAACACATGGACTTTCTAGTATATAGATGATGGTATTTATATCTATTGTTAGGAAATAAGGGATAAAAATACACAGAACAATCCCACACAGAATCACAATAGTAGAAACTAATATGCAGAAAATATTACAGATTTGAAATAAAAGTGCAGAATAAAAGAACACAACACAAAGAGATAGTATTTAACGTGGTTCACCCAATTTGGGCTACGTCCACCAAGAATCACTTGCTCATATTTTATTACAAGCCACCTCTTCTCTCAATACAATACTCAGATCTGTTTGGAGCTATGCTCAACAAACTCTACAGAATTCACACCTGAATTCAAAACACATCTACAATACATTTCATACCACCTATCATATGCATAAACATATAAATAGACAACTGCTTAAGCAGTTTTACAAAACCATGGGTATCAAAACCATGGGCAAAACCCGTCCCATAAACCTATGGGTCAAAAATCCCGCCCATATGAGAAGAGCATGTTTCCCGATATGTAGGGTGCATTTTTCGAGGCCAAAAAAGAAATTTATGCCTAAAAATAAATAAATTTCGGGGGCTGTGGACCCCCACTCGGGGCCCAACCCGGCCCCAAACCCCAGCGAGGATACATGAAAAGTGTACAGTACTCTTAGTGTACAGTCTTCAACACTTTCACACATGAAAACAGGCTCCACAACCTAACAATCTCCCACTTGGAGACTAGTTTTCCTCTGAGCAAGCTTCTCAACCCTTCACTAGTCATCTGTGAAGACCAACCAAAGCTGAACATAACTTTAGTTTTTCCCTTGTGACCACCTTGGTCATCATGTCTGTAGGATTCTAGATGGTATGAATCTTCTCCATCTTCAAATTCTCTTCCTCCAAAGTTGTCCCGATGAAATGGTACCTTAACTGTATATGCTTTGTCTTAGAGTGGAAAGTAGAGTTCTTAGCTAGGTGTATAGTACTCTGACTATCACTATGCATCTTACATTCCTCTTGCTTATGCCCTAACTCCTCAAGTAATTGTTGTAACCAAATCAATCTCTTTGCTTGCCTTTGTGGCAACAACATACTCAGCCTCCGTGGTTGACAAAGCCACTAACTTCTGTAGTCATGAAATCCAACTTACTGCTGTCCCACCTACAGTGTAAATATAACCTGTTGTGCTCCTCCTGCTATCTACATCTCCAACCATATCTGAATCTACATAACCACGTAAAGTGGTGTCTGATCCACTGTAGCACAAAACTGTCCCCATGGTCCCTCTTAAATACCGAAGGATCCACTTTACTACTTGCCAATGATCTTTACCTGGATCACTCATAAATCTACTCACCACTCCCACTGCATGGGCAATATCAGGCCTAGTGCATGACCATGGCATACATCAAACTACCAACTGCTGATGAGTAAGGTACCTTGGACATTTGGTTTCTCTCCTGCTCTGTCTTGGGACACTGCTCCTTTGATAACTTGAAATGGCCTGCCAAAGGAGTCCCAACTGGTTTAGCATCCTGCATATTAAACCTCTCCAAGACCTTCTTAATGTACTCTTCTTGAGATAAAGTTAGCTTCCGTTCCTTCCTATCCCGAGATATCCTCATACCAAGGATTTGTTTGGCTGCCCCCAAATCCTTCATAGCAAAGGATTCACTTAGCTGCTTCTTGAGTACTTTTATTTCCTGCATGTTTTTACCTGCAACCAACATGTCATCAACATACAAACACAGGATAATATAACTTCCATCCTCAAATTTCTTTGTATACACGCAATGGTCAGAATGACATCTAATATAACCTTGCTCCATCATGAAGCTATCAAACTTCTTATACCATTGACGTGGAGCTTGTTTCAAGCCATACAAGCTCTTCTTCAGTTTGCACACCATCTCCTCTTTACCTTTGACCTCATATCCCTCTGGCTGCTACATATATAACTCCTCCTCCAAATCACCATGGAGAAATGCAGTCTTTACATCTAATTGTTCTAAGTGCAAGTCTTCTGCTGCCACTATTCCAAGAACAGTTCTAATAGAAGTCATTTTTACTACAGGAGAAAAAATCTCATCAAAATCTATACCTTGTTTCTATGCAAACCCCTTGACCACCAACCGGGCCTTATATCTTTTCTTTCCTCCTTCTTCGTCTTTAACTCTGTACACCCACTTGTTCTGCAATGCTCTTTTTCCTTCCAGTAGCTTCACCAAATCCCAAGTCTGGTTCTCCATGAGAGACTTATGCTCCTCATCCATGGCTTGCTCCCACTTCTTCCTGGCATCTACCTGCATTGCTTCATCAAAGATCTCTGGCTCTCCACTATCAGTGAGTAATAAATAATAAAGAGAAGGAGAAAAATGTTCAGGTTCTCTTCTTACCCTAGAAGACCTCCTCAATATAGGAGTTTGGGGTTCCTGTTGAGTAGGTTCCTGAACTGATTCATGTGTCACTTTCCCATCCGGAAGATCCTCTACCACTGCATATTCTTTCTTGGATTCTTCCCTGTTTTCCTGCAACTGTTGCTTATACATGAATTTCTCATTAAAGACCACATCCCTAGACCAAATGATTTTCTTGTCCTTAATACTCCAACATTTAAATCCAAAGTCATCACCACCATAACCAATGAAAGTACATTTTTCTGATTTAGCCTCTAGCTTGGTCCTATCATCCTTGTCTATATGAACAAACACCTCACATCCAAAGACTCTAAGAAATGAATAATCAACTTTCTTACCATACCAAGCCTCCTCAGGTATGCCTCCATCCAAGGCACTTGAGGGTCCTCTGTTTATCAAGTACACAGCTGTGCTCACCGCTTCTGCCCAAAAAGAAAGAGGCAGTCCTACATGTAACCTCATGCTCCTAGCATGTTCCATTATTGTTCTGTTCATCCTTTTTGATACCCCATTCTACTGCGGAAGTTCCTGGAACCATCTTTTGCCTGCGGATTCCATTCTTAGAACAATAATCATCAAATTCATTGCTGCAATACTCCCCTCCATTATCTAACCTGAGACATTTTAGCTTAAGACCGGTTTCATTCTCTACCAAGGCTTTCCATTTAACAAAAGTGTCAAATACATCAGATTTGTTTCTAATACAATAAACCCAAACTTTCCTTGTTGCATCATCAATAAAAGTAACATAATAACTTGAACCCCCAAGAGATGATACCTGAGCTGGCCCCCACACATCAGAATGTACCATCTCTAACTTACTCTCTTTCTTCATAGGTCCAACCTTGAGAAACCTTACTTGCTTTTGTTTCCCATATATGTAATTCTCACAGAAATCCAAACCTGTTTTTGTATATCCAGGAAAATTCTTCTTTATGATGTCCATGCCCTTATGGCTCATATGACCGAGCCTATAGTGCCATAATGTTGTATCTACATCTGAAGCCACAAGATTACAATCATTAGTACTATCAGTGGTTAAATACAAGGTTCCAACCTTCTTACCTCTTGCCACCACAAGAGCACCCTTGGTAACCTTCCAAGAATCAGCTGTAAATATCACAGTACAACCATCACTTCCCAATTATCCCGCCGATATCAAATTTCTCCTTAATATAGGCACATGTCTGACATCCTTCAATAGCCATGTATTCCCATTCTACATCTTAACCTAAACAAAACCTTTTCCAACTATACTGCAAGGCTCATCATCACCAAGAAAAACATGCCCAAAATCCCCTTGAACATAATCAACAAAATAATGCCTATGTGGAGTAGCATGAAAAGAAGCCCATGAATCTAAAACCCAAGATTTAGTAATATTATGCAAAGAAAGAATCAAAGCATCCTGACATACATTACCCGATGCCACATTTACCTCCTTGTTTTCTTCCTGTTGTTTCTTCTTGTCCCGAAGCTCCCAACAGTCCTTCTTTGCATGCCCAGACTTTCCACAGTTCCAACATACAATCTTGCTCTTGGATTTTGACCCTCCCTGATCTTTTAATTTTCCATGGTTTCCTCTATTCTTTTGTCTCCCTCTAGTTTCCACTGTCAAAGCATTCCCTGAAGTAGAAGATTCCCCAGAGCTTTTTCTTCACATTTCCTCGCTTAAAATCACCCCTGCAACATCCTCAAACTTCAACTTCGAGTTAGTTGGAACTGAGTTGCTTACCGCCATTACCAGGCTATTCCAACTTTCAGGTAAAGAGCACAGAATTAATAAAGCCCTAACTTCTTCATCAAATTCTATTGTAACTGAAGCTAGCATATTCACAACCGTATTGAAATCATTTAAATTATCTGCTACTGAACTATTCTCAAACATCTTCATATTAAACAACTTTTTCATTAAAAATATCTTGTTAGAGGCAGAGGGTTTTTCATATAACTTCCCTAATGCATCCATTAGATCTTTTGTAGTCTTTTCCTTTGAAACATTAAATAATACCGAAGATGCAAGACACAACCAGATCATTCCAAGTGCCTTCCGATCCAACAAATCCCATTCTGCATCTGTCATACTCGAGGGTTTATTCACCTTCACAGACAACGAAGTATAAAGATCCTTCTGATAAAGGTAATCTTCCATCTGCATCTTCCAAAGACTGAAATTCTTCTCGTTGAATTTATCAACCCTAGATCTTCCATCATCTGCCATAGCTCCCACTCAAGATAAAAACTTTCCCTGCGATTCAACACTTCAACAAACAAAACTAGGCTTTGATACCAATTGTTAGGAAATAAGAGATAAAATATGTGGAATAATCCCTTACAGAATCGCAACAGTAGAAACTAATATGCAGAAAATATTACAGATCTAAAATAAAAGTGCATAATAAATAACACAACACAGAGAGACAATATTTAATGTGGTTCACCCAATTTGGCCTACGTCCACCAAGAATCACTTGCTCAGATTTTATTACAAGCCTCCACTCTCTCAATACAATACCCAGATCCTGTTTGGAGCTATGCTCAACAAACTCTACAGAATTCACACCCGAATTCAAAACACATCTGCAATGCATTTGCTTGTATATCTATCATATGCATAAGACCATATAAATAGACAATTGCTTAAGCAGTTTTACAAAACCGTGGGTATCAAAACCATGGGCAAAAAAAAAACCGTCCCATAAACCTATGGGTCAAAAATTTTGCCCATAAAAGAATGGGTACTAAAAAACCATGGGCCCAAAAACAGCCTATAACGGTTACCCATTACCCATGGGTTAATAAACCACCCATGAAAATTTACTTCGGGGGCTTCACCCCCGAACCCCCTTAACCCACTCACCGGCGAGTGGGACCACCGTAAAAATACCCGAGTGTAACACATAGAAGGTGTACCACACTCTAACATGAAAATAGGCTCCACAAACATAACACGAATTAAAGGGATCCCTACATAATAAATGCTACACATAAAACACCCGTTAACATGTTATAAAGATGGATTTTGTAAAAGCGTGTATAAGTATGATGAACTTTTTAGTGTGAAGCTATGAAACAATTCTCACATATGAAACTAGCGCTTATAACACATGAAAGTCAGAAACAAAATGGATGCTCTAGGAGTCTCTGTGTGACAACCTTAGGAATAGGTACTATGCCAAAATACTAATTACGTGGGTCATCTAAGATCACATAAAATTTGAAGGTTGATACAACTAGAAAGGTCTAAAGTGAATGCGCATTTTACTAGATATGGAAAGATATATGACATACAAAAGATCTAATCTAGCATGTGTAATAAGATGGATCATGTAGCAAGTTTTGTAAGCAAGAGTGAATAAAAAATAAAAATGCAATATGATGGATTGTATTTTGAATGCTAGTTAATGATAGGAGAAGCGTGCCCCTTGAGTGGATGTAAATGTATGTAATGAGGTTCATTTATTTTGCCCACTCATCGGTTAAGACTCATGAACACTCATAAAAAGTTTAGTGCATCATCAGGAAATGGGCTGAATAATGTGACTAATGTAAAAAGAGCTAGGTGAATGCAACTAGTGTTAATTTAGAATGGAACGAATGATGTGTAGATGCGATCCATAGGGATGACATAGCTAGAATGTGTGATGATTTAGCCTAAAGCGTATATCACTAAGCGTGTGAGGAAGATGCCCAACAAAATGTGATGATGTAACATAAAGAGGTCTCAAATCAAAGTTTGGTTATGAATAAGATCGTAGAATGTTTTCGTGATGATGGTACTGTGCAAAAATCTGTATATCACAATATGAATGAACAATGGATCTAGAAAGGGGTGTAATGATTTAACATAAAGCGTATATTCACAATATGAGTTTACTATTTAGGAATGTCGCACGATAAGCTTGATGGAATGGTGATTGTTTAGTAGACACCTATAATTAGCTTGAGCAATTTAAATACTTAAATTACATACCTAATTATACCCTTTCCCACAAATGGACGAGGATATCGTCAGATAGACACATTTTCTCTAAGCTATCGTGCATTACTAAGTGTTTAATTACATTTTGTCAATATTAATTAACTCTTTATCTGAAAATGACTGCCAATAAACGATCTTCTGTTAATCAACTCCCCTTTCTATGGGATAAATTAATTAATTACTAAAATTAATTAATGACTCTCCTTTCTATCTAGATTTAAATCTTAATTAATTAATACCCCTTTCTATTTAAATTAATTAATTATACTTAATGATAACTTAATTCTCTCTTCCATTTAATCAATAAATCACCACTTATTTTTAAATCCCTCTCATAGTCTAAATCATGCTATATTCCTCTAAAAACCTTTTATAATCTTACACACCTATAATTAATCGAACTTTGGTTGATTAATAAAGTCCACTTCAAACCCCATGGGTCACTGAAACAAAGCTTGTTTGAAACTCTCCTAAGGCTAAACTACTCAACACTTTTCTAAATCCCTTATCCACAACTATACCCAACCTTCACATTTCATCCCATATGACTTGATCAATTTACCAGATTCCTCTATCCATTAGCTTATGTTGAGAATAAATAGGAGCCTTCTTCCTATCAGATGCAACCTATCTATTTACACCCTTGAAGAGACCCTCTGTCCTTGCAACATAACAAAAGTGACGAGGTTATAGAAGCCCGATACTTATTTCTATAGTCATTTTTATCATAAATTATTGAGCATTTACTTCACATCCTAGCCAGAGTGGAGCTATATCATCATCCTTTTGCATTAAAAAAATCAAGTTATGCAACAACAAATGTGAAGAAAAATGAAGTATTAATCAAGAAATAACCTAATAATCCTATAGTTGATAAACCTCCATCTTTGATCATCTATATCAAGCAATCACTAATGATCTTTTTGATACCCAATAATATAATATTTACATGAAAAAATGAAAGAAGTCTATTGATTTGAGCTTTCTAAATAGTAAAGCAATAATTTTGAAGAAATTTATGTCAGTGATGAGGTTTACAAAGGAATAAGATTTAATACATAGTATTGATGTTTAATTACTTGTTTAAGCATGTTAACATTATGATGCAATGTTATAAGTAGCTTATTTACCTTAGACTCATGTTCACCTAGGTACAGGCCTTAGATTTTCCTCACCCATTTGGATGTGTGTGGATATTTCTTTTTATTTATTTAATATTATCACATATTATATAGTTGATTTAGGTATATTTCTTTCCTGATGATCTATAATTCAATTGATTAGTTCTTTATTTCCTAGATCTATGGTATTAAACTAGATCCTTGATGTCAAAGTTCTCTCATTAAAGATCTATGAAGAAGTTATTGACTAGACGAGATGACTAGTTTTTTCCATAAGGATTTATGGCTTGATCTACGACCTTGACTACCTTCAAAATTAGATTGTTCTTCACATCTTGCCTATATAAGCAGGGCCCATTCTCATTGTATTGCATTGAGTATCCATAATGCAATATATGATAATGCTACTCATTTATTATGCAAAATGTTTTATGTAAAGCTATTCAAGATATGTATTACTTTCATCTTATTTGGGTGTTTGATTAGCATCTGTGTTCATCCACCACTTGGTACGATCTGGTTATCGTTCCTTTCCAGTATTCAATATTTGAAGATAAGCAAAATGTAGGACTAATATTGTTAGTTCTAATGTCTTAACTTATCTAAACAAATACATGCATACATATGGCGCGGAGATATAGTTAAAAATACCTCTTACTCCAATTGTCCTTTCCTGTATGAAAAATTTCAAGTTTTTCAATAGTTAAGTTTCATTTTTAGTTTCTAACATCAAGTTACACATATTGACATAACCTTGTTTTTATTAACTTATTTTGTTGATTTTGAATGTTTTGAGTCTCCTCCTTGTATTATAAAGGAGGTGAATCTTTGTAACTGTCAAAATTAGAATTGATGCACCCAATGAAAATTTCAAGATTTCTCCATGTTTTCATTTTTAGATCTTGCTTTTTTAACATTCTACATGCTAGTTTTGTCAATTTTTGATCTAAAATCTTAAATTCTTAGCATGTATGTTTATGTGTTTGATAGTGCCAAGTCTTCTACTTTACATATATTGTGGTGGGTTGCTGTTAAAATTAAATCTTGGTGAGAAAAAATTAAGATTTCATCATGTTTTCATTTTTAGAGCTTATTTTTCCATCATTCTACAAGATAGTTTTGCCAATTTCTTGAAAATTTTAAACTCTTGAGCATGTATGTTAATGTTTGATAGCGTTGAGTCTTATATTTACATATTATATTGTGATGGGTTGTTGTCAAAATTGAATTTTGGATTGGAAAAAATTTGACCATTTTATAGGTTAAGGGACGTTTTTTTTGAAATTTTTAAAGTGCATGTCAAGTGCATACCCTTGAGAATAAGAACATATGCATAACCCATCTTCCGAAGGCCATAAATTTTTCTGTCTTGAACTCAAAATGACTCCATTTTTTTTATGTTGGAAAGGTATTGAATTAACTATGCAATGAAAACATAAATTGATGGATTTATACTTACATAAATTGTAGGTTTTCAATTTATTTTAAAACATTATGTCATTTTGTAACATGTCTAATGTTTTTGATGAATGTTGTATTTCCATGCTTTACTTGATTTAGACCAAAGTGTGTGTATGCTCTTCTCTTTCACCTTTTGGTGATCTTGAGAATCAAAATCAACTTTGATCTCTATCTTTTTAACATTGGGATTAAACTTGGAAATTTGATTATTCATTTTGCTTATGGGAATGAACCTTTTACAAAGCATTTTTCAATGGTCCTTTGATTTGAAGTTTTCCATTTCTATATAGTTGGGATAACAGCTTTTTGTATGCTCTTATCTTACACCTTAGGGTGATCTTGAGAATCAAAAACAATTTTATTCTTCATTTTATAACATTTGGTAGATTGAAAACTTCATCTTTCATTTTTGGTTTAAGGGTAATGAACATTTATCAAGATTCTTATATGGTTAATTAATTGCAAAGTTTTCCTTTAATTTTTAGTTAAATTATTTTTTGTGTATGCTCTTCTATTGCATCCTTGGATGCTCTTGAGAATCAAAATAAACTCTTAATCCTATTTTAAATAATGTGATTTTCTTGGATGAACTACTAACACTTGAGTGTAGGACCTAAAAACGCTTGTCAGGGAAAGGAGCATCGAAACATCATTGTATCTCTATTTTTAAAAATTGTAACTACATGTGTGTTGCAGGTTTCCAAATGGCAAACAACTAAACCACATTAACTCTAAAATATTTTAAAAAATACCACATTCAAAACACTTTATTTTTCGGTTTGGATAAGGGTACGCCCCGTCCGCTTAAAACTAGGACATAACCCCTTTGGTATAAGCCTTAAGCTATAACAATTGGGGTGGTCCTAGGAAACCTAAAGTAGTCCACACAAGAGGGAACCTTGTGGATGAAACGGCAAGTGCTTCGCACACCTACTTGACTAGTATACACATGAGATTTAGCGTCAAAGTTATCTGTATCGCAACCCCAGTGAGAGTACACGATGGATGCATTTATTTCCCATTGTGCTTGAAGGGGGTAAAGTAAATCCAAGATAATCCTCGGGAAACCTTGGAAAACTGAGCTTGCTCTTAAATAAATTTTGACAACTAGTAGAGTGAACCATCTAAGAAGTTATCTTTGACCAGGAGCCAACTTTGACCATTTCAAATCCAACTTGAGTTGAAAGCCATCATTCATCACTAAACATGTGAAGCATTACTTTTTCTTAGTTTTTCACTTGCCCTAAGGTAAGGTGAAACTCTGCCGAAGTGAGGCTAGCATTTTTTGTCATTTTTTTCTTGATTTATTTCCTTCATATTCTTTTGACACTTTGTTGATCAAAAGGGGTGTGATTACCTTTGTGTTGCCATTTGACTGTTTCTCTCACTTTTATGTCCATTTACGCCCATCCATGTTTACGGCTGGGTTAGTTAAACATCTAAATTAAGTGGAGGTGTTTTCACGTCATTTGGTAGCCATTGTGATCTTGATACCCACGTCAAGATCATCATTGTAGTTAGGCGTGGTTCATCACTACGGACTTCCATAGAGGAGTTAGTTTGTTTGTTTCGTATCATTACAATTTCGATATTTATGTCTTGTTTCTTGTAAACTCGACATAAATACCTATATTGTACGGTTACGCTGCACACATTCTTAACTATTCCTAGCTATACTTTGAGCATTTTTTTTGTTCGGTTTTATTATTACCTCGATTTCAAAAGGTGCTAGGCACTACCATTTGTGCATGTTATATCAATAACACCTCGATATCAATACTTCACTTTCTTGCAAAGTGGGTTAACATATCTTGGTGATATTGTTGTGTCATTCACAAATCGTAATTGACACTTTTTGAGATATAGGTCTTAATCAGACTTGAGCTTGCTCATCGTATATCTTGATTGGGAGATCGCATTTAACTTCATGTATTTACTTACGTCTTGTTCATTCCTTTGAACTTGGCATAAGTGGAGACATCTTGTTAATCATCTGGCATTGTAAATTACTTTAAAATGTAGTCTAGGAAGTACTTCATTTGATTAAGTTTTGGTACCAAATGATTGTTTCATTGGTGACTTTATCTTTCTATCACATTGATATTCTCACTGTTAATTTACTCTTAACACGTACATCTTGTGTTTCACTTAGGGGTAGTCATTGAATTTTGAACAAATATACAACTTACCTTAGTGAAACTTATCACGAAAAACATGGCTCCCAAGACGCGTCTAGGTTTAAAGAAATAAACATATGAGGAACAACAAGCGCAAGCTTGGGAAACCTCTAACAAACAAGGGTCAAACCCATTTATTGGACACGATCTAGGACCACTATTTTCTGCAGAAAATGAAATAGAAGAAATGGTTGACCATAGTGGAAACGAATTAGAATCACCACACGCAAACTTTGATTTTGACCCCACTCTACTAGATGAGTTTCTCCTTAGAAATAAAGATAGAGTTTTGGCACGGGTCATGGAATTAGGGGCCAAATTGCCCACCGAGAATGAACCAATATTACCTACAAATGACACTACTAAGGAAGAACGCCCCCTTATCAATATGGAAGATATTTTAACAGGTGGGCATGCTTCCACTTCTTACGCAAAAAATGATAAAGTGGTAGGGCATAGAATACCCCTCATCAAAGTGCCACAAAGAAACAAGATAAAACATGAGATAGGGGAAGAACCTCCACAATATAAAGAGGAAGAACCTTTAGAAGAAGAAGACATAAACCAAGTCACAATCCAACAACAACTCAGTAACCTGAGCTGAAAACTAGCTTTGCTTACTTTCCAGGTACAGAAAGACACTAACAAGAACATTTAAAAGTCAAAGCCTAAGTTTAGGATCCACGAACTCCATCGAGAAAACCAAGGAGAAGAAGACATATGGTATCATCGTGTACACATCCCCGCTTCTCCCACTAAAGAACAATTTCTTGCACAAGAAGTGTAATCTATGAAAGCAACACTTGTGAGCATACAAGAAAGCAATATAGGGAGTATTAGGAAATAACAATATGAAGAACTATGCCCCTATCCTTTTGACAAGATAATGACCCTTCAACCCTTTCCAAAGAAATTTGATATGCCAAAGTTTGACAAATACAAAGGAAATGGAGACCCAAGGGATCATGTAAAATATTTCTACATGGCATGTCAAGAGGTGTCCTATAGTGATAATTACCTCATTAGACTTTTTCCTAAGAGTCTCGGAGGTCAAGCATTGGAATGGTTTACGCGCTTACCACGAGGATCAATTTTCACCTGGCCAGAATTGGCGGAAAGATTCGTGCGTCATTTCTCATATAACATAGAGAGTGACATCACCATGGCAGACTTGTGCGGCACAAAACAATGCCAAAATGAGACCTTTGCTAGCTTCCTCCAACGATGGAGA
This sequence comes from Taxus chinensis, assembly GCA_019776745.2. Taxonomy (NCBI): domain Eukaryota; kingdom Viridiplantae; phylum Streptophyta; class Pinopsida; order Cupressales; family Taxaceae; genus Taxus; species Taxus chinensis. The sequence goes on from CM034157.1 coordinate 98,766,942, forward strand.
GGGATAGCTAGTCGCTTCCCTTGCACTTTCCCTGAGAAGCAGTTGGTCAGTATTTTCGTCCCTAATCTCAACCCAGATATAGCTTTCCACCTCCAAATGCATTGTGTCCAAACCTTTGAGGAGGTTATCAAGAAAGGGATTCAAATAGAAAAGGCTCTCCTTGCCAAAGGCACCCTCAAAACCCAATCTAAAGACAACCAAAGTGTTAAACCCGCTGACAAGCCGAAGATCTTTAACAAAAACAAAAACATGGTGGGAGACGGAATCACTGATTCCAAACGTGTTCAAATAGTCCAAACCAGTCAACCTTTTAAACTGACAAAGGGCCCAATTCAACCACCACCAAAGCGACGAACATTCACCTCCCTCAATGAGCCGTTGTCTGTCATACTAAAACAGTTGGATGCGGCCCACATGATGACCTATCCTACAACGCAACCGTTTGATGACAACGCTCATAAACCTTCATGGTATAAGGAGCATGAATAATGTGAAATGCAACGCGTTAAAGGTCATAAAACAGATAAATGTTTGCGACTTCGCCACTATATTCAAGACCTTATTGACAACAGGGAGATAGAGGTGGATAACCCTAGCCACATGCAAACACCTAACGAGAAGATGGGGATTTATAAGGAACCATTCCCCAAGCATGATAAGTCGGAAAAGGAAAAACCAGATCGGGGAGAGTCATCCCAAACCTATAAAGCCGCAAATTACTTGTATACTTAAAGAGATAACAATCATTATGATTCACTTATCGGATGTATTCACTCCCCTGCTGACTGTGTCAATACCATCTGGATCAAGGGAAAGGACTGCTCTGCGATAACAAGGCGTGCCTGCCTTGTGATTTCGGAACCCTCTTTGTTGACCCCGCAAACTGATAAATATAACCTTTTAGAACAACTTGAGAGGACACCTGCTAAGATCTCGATCTTAGATCTTCTCAAGATATCCAATGTGCATAAGGACATTTTGTATCAAACTCTTCAAGGGTCGGGAGTGCCTTTTGAAGTCAATCCTACGTACCTTCAAGCTGCAGTGGCAAATATTGCATCAAGTGAGCATCTTACTTTCAACCATAGGGAGATCCCTGTCATGAATCCTACACATAATCTTCCCTTGTACATCGAGGTAGTTGTCACCCGCAGGAAAATCAAATGGGTGCTTGTGGACAACGGGTCGGGATTGAACATCTGCACGCTTAAGCTGGTCAAACAATTAGGAAATACGGAGGAAAATCTTGAGTCCCATATTATTACTATCACCACATACGACAACGTGGAAAGAGAGTCAGCAGGCACCATTACACTACCCATGGAGGTGGGCCCCACTTGCCATTAGACAAAGTTTCACGTCCTAGACTTGGAACTTCCATATAATATGCTTCTAGGCCGACCATGGATTCATGCCATGCAGGCCGTGCCATCAACATTTCATCAATGCATCAAGCTGAAGAATGAGGGACATACGGTTACAATACCAAGAGATTCAGATCCCTTTGCTCATTATAGAGCTCTTAATAGATTTGCACGAAAGGGTACATATGCATGTCCCTCCATAGAAATACCTGTCCCTCTTCATTCTGAGGCCATGGAATCTAGCGTAGATTCAAATTCTCTTAATTCTTACGCTCATGGGGCGTCCACTTCCACATTGCCATTTGATTCATGGGAGATGAAAATTCTGGAATATGGCTGTGGGGAGTATAATGTACAACAAGCACTCTTGGTTTCTGACCTCTCCTTGTCGCCCAAGACTAGAGGTTGACCCAGCTACCAGTTTAGGAGACCTAGAGAGGAACACACTATTGGGTCATTCCTACCTGGAGGCTTGTTAGCTGAGGAAAAATTACTTGATCCACCTACTACTTGGGTCCCTGAGGACACTTAACCATCTTGTTATCAAACCCCAGAATATGAAAAATCTAGCAGAATGGTGTACTCCATGGGCTACAAAGGCCTAGGATGTGGGAGGAATGAACAAGGACAAAGAGAACCAGTCCCTCTTCCGCATTTCAAAACAGAAAGATATGGCATTGGGATTCACCCTTATGGAGCACACCCCAACGATCAAGATACGACTTGTTTTGAGCATGAGGATAGCTTCGAGTACCTAGACAGCGACACGGATTCCCATTGTAGCCTATATGAGGATCTGGCCTCCACGAACCTTTTCATGAACAATGTTGTCCTGACCATAACCCCCACCGAACTGACCCTTGACCTTGTGTACCCTTCCCTCGTTGAATGGGACCAACAACGTCACATGCCACTAGATTTATTCGAGAATGACGAGGCTATTGCAGAGTTCATGGGCATAAGGGATACAATTCCCATTGGAGATCACAAGAAGGGTTTCTTTATCGACTTAAATACCCGCACCTACTTCGGCGAGGAGGTTGAACTTCGTGGTCAGAAAAATTTAAAGAAAAGTGAGGGAAAGAGTTCTAAAGAAAATCCTTGGCAAAAATCAAAGTCCAAGTCACATAGTGAAAACCTCTTTGAGGCACTGGCTGACAAATAAATAAGAAAATCAAAGGACAAACAAAGTGACCACACCAAGGATGAAAATCTCGTAGAGACATCCTTGGATGAAGATCTCAACCTACCTCCCGATCCTACGCGTATGGAGGATTTATCAAAATTGTTAGTTGAAGAAACCATTGATGTCAATATTGGTACTGAAGAAGATCCCAAAATAGTAAAATTGGGAGCATCACTCTCAGCCAAAGAACAAAAGACGTTCACTATGCTACTGCGAGAGTTTATTGATGTGTTCGCATGGTCTTACAAAGACATGCCCGGCTTAGATCCAACTTTGGTCGTGCATAACCTGGTTGTGCACGCAGACACTAAGCCTATCAAACAGAAGCTTCGAAAGATGCACCCAAGAGTGGCCTTGTTAGTTAAAGAAGAGTTGGAAAGGTTGCTTGCAGCAGGATTCATCAGGCCAATTGATTATTCTGAATGGATATTGAACATTGTTCCTGTCCAAAAGAAACCTATTGGTATCTGAATTTGCATAGATTTTAGGGACATCAATAAAGCTTTCCCTAAAGATGACTTTCCGTTGCCCAACATTGACATGATTGTTGACTCAACCGCAGGGTACGAAATGCTATCACTTATGGATGGCTTTTCAGGTTATAATCAAATTAAGATCACTGAGGAAGACCAACTCAAAACAGCTTTCACAACTCCTTGGGGCACCTTCTGTTATCAGGTGATGCCATTTGGCCTTAAGAATGTGGGAGAAACTTATCAGCGGGCCATGACAGTAATATTTCACAATATGATTCATGACATCATGGAAGACTACGTAGATGACATCCTGGGAAAGTCCAAAACAAGAGAGGATCATCCTATCATTTTGCGGCGTATCTTTGAACGCTTATGTGAATACAAAGTCAGGCTAAATCCAAAGAAGTGTGTCTTCGATGTGCTATTTGGGAACTATTAGGCTTCATCGTGTCAAGACAAGGTATTGAGGTAGACCCTACTAAAGTGTTTGCCATCACAGAAATGCCTCCACCTAAGAATATCAAGCAACTGCGTAGCTTGCAAGGGAAAATTCAAGCCATTCGCCGCTTTATCTCCCAGCTTGCAGATAAATGTCACTCATTCACTCATTTGCTTAAGAAGTACATTGCTTTCATCTGGGGACCTGAGCAACAACAATCCTTTGCTTTGCTTAAATAGTACCTGGCTAATCCACTTGTCCTCATGCCTCCCACTCCGAGAGAACCACTTTTGCTCTATATTTCCGCTACGCAATACGCTATTGGTGCACTGCTTGCCCAATATGACCTTAGCCATAAAGAGAAAGCAATGTACTATCTGAGTCGCACCCTCATCACCTATGAATGTAATTATCCTCAGATTGAAAAGGCTTGCTTGGCCGTTGTTTTTACCTTTCAGAAACTTCGCCATTACCTTCTAAATACTAAGACCAAGCTCATATCCAAGGTCGACCCACTCAAGTATTTGTTGTCCAAACCCGCCCTCACAGGTAGAATGGCTAATTGGATCATTCTACTCAGTGAATTTGATATAGAATTTGTCCATCAAAAATAAATTAAAGGACAAGTACTTGCTAACCAGCTAGCGAAAGCACCTTTGCAAAGCACATAACCTTTGAGTCTGGATCTGCCAGATGCATCTTTGCTCTACATTGAAGAATCTGTCGTATGGCAGATACATTTTGATGGATTTTTTACGTTTCATGGTTCAGGTGCAGGAGTGGTCCTTATTACTCCTTCGGACGATCCTATACCACAGGCTTTCTGCCTGGCCTTCCCTTGCACGAACAACATTGCGGACTATGAAGCACTCATTGCAGGGATGAAGCTAGCCATCAAGTGGAATATTCAACATGTTAAGGTTGTAGGTGATTCACATCTAATCATCAAATAGATTAATGATGAGTATAAAGTTAAGGATGATAAGCTCATACCTTACAAGAAGTTGGTGGAAACTCTGAAGTATTATTTTGTGCGCATTACCTTTGAGCAGATCCCAAGAGCGCAGAACAGATCGGCAGATGATATAGCAACAGTGGGATCTATGCTTCGTATTCTACCAAGGAACAATGATATGCCATTTTTCGTAGAAAATCTACACCAGCCCACGTATGACGTACCGAAATCTTTCCTGGCTTGTGAGGTTGTTGGTCCCTATTCCCCGTGGTACAAACCCATTTTCACCTATCTTAAGGACAGTACTTTCCATCCCAATATCTCTCATTTTGAAAAGCAAAGCCTGATTCGCCAGATAGCCTGTTACACCCTTTTAGGAGGTACACTTTATCGTCGTGGCTACGATGGGAACCTGTTACGTTGTCTGGATGTGACGGAGTCAATCTAGGCAATTAAAGAAGTACACGAAGGAGTATGCGGAGCACATACAAATGGAATGGTCTTGGCTAAGAAATTGTTAAGAGTAGGTTACTATTGGCCCACCATGGAAACTGATTGTTGTAATTATGTTAGAAAATTTGTGCTTTGCCAAAAGTATGGAAATTTCATCCATGCTCCATCGCAACCATTGCAACCAATCACTACCCCATGGCCATTATCTAAGTGGGGACTTGATCTAATTGGGAAGCTTACTCCTACCTCATCTGATGGTCATACACATATCATCATAGCTACAGAATACTTTACAAAATGGGTGGAGGGTGTCCCTTTAACCTATGTCACAGGAGCACAGATTTCTAAATTCATCATGAATCATATTATTTTCCGATATGGTGTCCCTGCAGCCATTGTCACAGATAATTGGAAGTCATTTAAGAACAAAACTGTGAAAGGTCTTTGCCAACAGTTCCAAATCAGATTGAAATGGTCCACGCCATATTACCCTCAGGGTAATGGACAAGCTGAGGCAACAAACAAGACTTTGGTAAGGATAATGGAGAAGATGGCTAGCAAAACCAGTCAAAACTGGCACCTACAAATCCACCCAGCCCTCTGGGCCTACCGAATATCAATTCGCACTCCTACAGGTGCCACACCATATTCCCTAGTATTTAGGACAAAATCTATCATCCCTTTAGAGATTGAACTCCCATCCCTGCGAATTTCTCTTCGGGACTATTTGGATAAGGATGAAGATTATCGAGTGGCAAGATTGGCTGAGTTAGAGCTCCTGGATGAGAGGCGCATTCGCGCTCTTAATCACCTGAAGGTATATCAACATAGAATCTCCCGCAACTACAACAAGAGAATCATCCCTCGCCAGTTTGAGGTGGGTGATTTAGTTATGAAGGAGAACCAGTTCAACAACAGAGCAGAGCAAGAAAATAAAGGGAAGTTTGAACCACACTGGTTAGGACCCTATGTCATAATTGCCAAGTATGGCATAGGGGCATACAAGTTGGCTCACCCCAATGGTGATGAGCTCCGGGAGCCCATGAATTCCATGCATCTTAAGAGGTTTTATGCCTAAAAATGGCACAAGAAAGTCATAAAAATCACAAAAAAATAAATAAAAACATAAAAAAAAAAACAAATCATAAAAACAAAAAGAGAAAACAGGTCGTCCACTAGTGAAAACCATGCAATTGTGGCACTTTGGACAAGTCCTTGGGTGAAAACTGATTTCCGGCGCCTCGGGAGGATTCATTGTTCACAAGCATTCTGTATTAGAAGGGTAGTTGTCTTTGTCCTGGACCTGGTTCTACCTTCGAGTTTCCTTGTGCACATCATCTAGTCCAGCCTTGATCCGGCTTTGCCTTCTTCTATTCGTCTGTAAGGGACGTGGTCTTTCGTTATTTCCCATCTTACGCTGGGGGCAACTCAACGACTTCACCTTCTTATTCATAAGCGCGTGGCTTTTGCCCTTGTATATTCCCCACCTAACGCTGGGGGCATCCATGCTTTCTTGGTTACCTGCACATAGCTGTGGAAAACTGTTAAAAACACAAAAACAATAGAAACATTGTTTTGAGAAAACACAAAAACAATAGAAAATTGTTTCACAAAACACAAAAACAATAGAACATTGTTTTGAGAAAACACAAAAACAATAGAAAATTGTTTCGAGAAAAACACAAAAACAATAGAACATTGTTTCGAGAAAACAAAAAAAACAATATATATATATTTATCAAAAAAATCTAAAAACAAGGCAAAATTTTTCAAAAAATTCCTAAAAAGTAAAACACCCTACAAAATGGTAACTTGCTTCTTACGGTTGAAACTTGTGTCTTGCGCATGGTATTTTCTCCATATCCTGTTGGTTTGTCTCACATCTTTCCCGATTAATACGACTCACGGATCACTGGATTCACAACCATTCACAAAAGCTAGCTACTTGCTTCGTCTGTACTTTGGGGAACTTTTGGTTGCCTGGTGCTGTTTCGTTGCGCACAAATGCTTTTCATGGACCCCGTGTCCATTTTCATTTCCCCTTGCATGTATCCTTGCTTGGGGCATCATTTTTAACCCTTTTCGTCAATCACGAACTTGTGGATCTCTTCAGCACTGATAACAAAACATTTATACAACTGTCTTGACCGTTGTTGGGTTAGATATGTGCGTTCGTACTTGTTTTCCTTGTTATATGAGCTTGTTTCCTTCTCGTATTGCATTGCATTATTGTATGTTGCGTGGAGTTGGTACTTTCAGCAATGGACAATTGTTCGTAGTATGGATTTTCATGTCATTCTACCTTTGTCGTATGCTTATATTTTTCATAAGGACCGATGATGTAGTTCCTATGGCAATATGATGACATCAAATTTTTTCCAAACAAAAAAGTGGCTAGAGGTTAAGCTCTTCTCTCCCCTCATCCATATTTCTTCTACACGACTTCCCTTTCACCCCTAATTCTCCCTCTCCTCGGGGCATCCTGCCTCGTCCCCATTCTTCTGCCTACTTCTCATAATTTTCGATCGTCGATCGGCTTCCTTCATCACCCCATCGACACTCGAGGGGGCATCTCTCCCTCCTACTAATTTTTCTTCTATCCCTTCAAAATCTCTTCTGTCTACTATCTTTGAAGTGGCATCACTTACGCCACCCCAAAGAGGGGAAAATGTAGACACCTATAATTACGCCCAAACAATTTAAATACTTAAATTGTGCTAATTATCCCCTTTCTCGCAAATCAACGACATATCGTCAAAAGCACTCATTTTCCCTCATATCATCATTAATTAATTACACTAAGCTAATTAATTAAGTTGCCTATCCAACAAGTACCCTAATTAACGACCTTCCGTTAATAAATCACCCCTTTTACCTAGACTAATTAATTATTATTAGTTAATTAGCTTTCCCTTCCATTTAACTAATAAATCAATATTTAATTGATTTAATCCCCTTATAATAGCCTAAATTACACTAATATTCTTCTAATTGGCTTCTATAAGCTTACATCTACCTATTAATTAATCACCTTTGATTAATTAAAACACCCCCCAACTCCCATGACTTACTAAACATGTATTAAATTCTTCTAAAGTAAGGTTACCTTTAATAAAGCAACCTTATCCATTCCTAATCATGTTTTACCTTTATCCCACATTCATGAGAATGTGTTGAATCCTTTATCCTTTGGGCTATATAAAGAGCCCTTCACCTACCTTTTTACTTACACCTAAACTCCTTAGAGAGCAAATGCAAAGCATATAGCAAAGAGACTAAGAGCTTGCACCTTGCCCTTTTGAGAGTTCATCATCTTGAAGAGTTAAGCCTCTTTCTTAAAGTGCTTGGGTCATATGGGAGGTGTCAAAAGGGTCTTGTAGCCCAACTTTGATTAGCCCCCATTCCTAGGTTCTTGGAACATTAAGGACAACTATTTTGATAGCCATGGAGCTTACTTAGGTCCATTCTTTTATTTGTTGTTAGAGAATATAGGAGTTTAGATATTTAGCATTATTAGTTTCAAAGTTTGTATTGATGAATGCTAGCATCTAACCCTTGTTTAATTCTTATCATGATGGTGTTTATGCTTTATTTTAGCTAAATTGTAGAACTATTTTAGGTGGTAGTTCTTGTTTCATTTGATTTAGCATTAAGCATAAGTATACATGCACACACTAAGGTCTAAGCCAATTAAGAGCAAACTTGCCTCGTTTACTTTTCTCCATGTTAGTTACATGTTGATTTTCCTTCAAAACAAGATCACTGATCTTGAATGTTAATTCTCAAACACGTTTTTCATAGGCATGCCTAATGCACTTTTGGTATATTTGGAGGTGGTCTAGAGTGTTTAAACAACATTCCTCCAGTACCTTAAGTTGTGCCAAACATTCTTATCGAAAAACATCATTAAAGAGGATATCTTTAAGAGATATATGGAGAGATGGAATTTGGAATTCGAGAGATAGACCAAAGAGAAAGGTGTGGTAGTGGTAGAGGTGTGAATTCTGGTATGATAAGCCCATAAGGTGAAAGGAATGTGCATTTGCTAATCCTTATCAGTTTCATCAACCACTTTCATAAGAATTTTCATGAGAATTTTGTTATAAGATTCGGATTGACTATTTTATTGTGGTTAATATGGTGAAGAGAAACTGAGTTAAATATAAAATTTCTTACATAGTTGGTGAAGGGTTTTATTTTTGAATTGTTTTCCGTTGTTAGCAACAAGGAACACCAAAGCAAAAAATGATATGGTGGTTGATAAATTTGACTATTTTATCGGATTTGGTAAAAATGAGAGGGATGGATTCCACCCATTTAGTGTAATATTCAGTTGTTATGATTATCTAGTGATGATGTTGTGGGGTATTAGGGTTAAGATCCCCAATGAGATCTAAACCCCACTGAGAAAAGGGAAAAAAGTCTCTGGCAACTTGACGACTTGTAAGTTGAATAGGAGTATGACAAAGGTTAGCATGCTGTTGACACTTCACACAATGCTTAACATAGTCACAATAAGTATTGGTTAAGGGTTGGTCAGTATTAGTTGAGTCAAAGGATACGCTTTGTAACAATGATGCCACTAAAATGTCCCCCACAAATTCCAACATGAATTATTTTTATGGTGTATAGGATCTAAGAACTGGTGAGGCATCTCAGGAGGATACCATCAAAGCTGTGTTTGTAGAGAAAACCCCCCATGATGACATAACAAGATAAACTTTTTAGGAAGGCTCGTCATCCATTAGTGAGATCCTGAGGAGATTGAAAGTGAGAGGTAGTTCATGAAATGCTTATACCAAATGTGTGGGTCAGTATCGATGTTACCCACAAAATTAAGTCTGGGGATAATATAAGAAGGTGAATGCAACCATATTGTGACAAATATTTTTGAGTCTAAAGTGAGGCAGGTATTTGAGAGTAAGAAAAGCCATGGTATCTAAATTTGTTAGTGGATCGTACAGAGTGGTTTGAATGAGGTAGTGATAAAAAATGGTCAAAATTAAGTAGACAAGATGTCTATACTTTTTAAGCTCATCATTGCGACACTGGTACGAACCATTGATTTGGTTAACAACTAGTTGAGAGTCACCAAAGATGTTAATGGATTTAACATCTAGGGAAATTGAAGTTTGAATACCTAACACAAGAGCTTCATACTTGGTTATGTTATTTCTGCAGTTGAAGTCTAGTTTAAAGGATAATGGCATAGGCTCAACATAAAGAGGAATCAGGATGACCCTGACACCTCCCCCATGGTGACATTTGGATCTGTCAAAGAATAATTTCATTTTATAAAGAATATCCTCAGTGGATAGGGTGGCGATATATTCGTCGGGAAAATAAAATTTTGAGGATTGATTCCCAGGAAGACGAGTGTCTGTAATTTGATCCATGATGGTTTGTCATTTGATAGAATTTTGATGAATGAAATCCAACTCCAAGTCTATAAGAAGCATGTTGGTGCGTTGGTGTTGGTAAGGTTTGGTGTACATGTAATGAAGAGGGTCGGTGTTGGTAATGACAAACATTTTGTGATTAAGAAGGTAGTGGTGAAGTTTTGTGTCCACGAAGACTAGGGCTAAGAAAATATTTTCAACATGAGTGTACCAAGTTTTGTAGTCTAGAAGAGTATGAATTATGTAATAAACCACTTGTTCCCTATACTTCTCATCATGATGAGTGAGAATGGCACCTAAGGAGTGGTCAGTAGTAGAAATGTAAAGGTAAAAAGGTTGATCATCTTTAGGTGGAATGAGCACAGGTGGTTGAAGAAGGTAGTTCTTCAATGCTTCGAAGGCTTTGTGACACTCATCATTCCAATGGAAAGAAACATCCTTTTTAAGGAGGTGGTGAAATGGTTGGCATCAGTCTGAAAGTTGAGAGATGAAGCATCGAATGGATTACAATTTTCCTTGCAAGCTACGAAGCTTCCGAAGGTTAGTAGGTGGAGGCATGTCAAGAATTTCCTTGATCTTAGTAGGATCAACTTCGATACCCTACAAAGAGACAATGAAACCAAGGAGCTTACCCGAGAGAACTGTGAAAATGCACTTCTTTGGTTGAAGGAAAACACAATATTGGATAAGGTGGTCAAAGATAACTTTAAGAATGGCTAGGTGTTTAGCGTGACACTTGGACTTACCAAGAAGTTCATCAACATAGTCTTCCAATATGTTGTGCATGATGTCATGGAAGATGTAAGTCATAACACATTGATAGGTAGCACCGGCATTTTTCAAGCTGAAGGGCATGATGTGATAGCAGAAGGTCCCCCAAGGGGTGATGAAGGTGGTTTTGTGTTGATCTTCTGGAAGTGACTAATATCTGATTATAACCAAGAAAACCCATCCATAAGAGATAACATCTCATGACGGCTGTAAGATCAACTAGTTGGTCAATGCTTGGTAGAGGAAAGTTGTCTTTTGGATAGGCAAGGTTAAGGTCAAAAAATTCAATACAGATACAAATTCCCCCAGTCACTTTTGTGACAAGAACAATGTTAGAGACCCATTGTGGATAGTCAATAGGTAAGATGAAGGAAATAGAGAGAAGGTGCTGAAGTTATTCTTTCACAAGAAGAGCAATGCGAGGATGCATTTTACACAGCTTTTGTTTCACGGGTTTGGTGTCAGGGTTAGTTACGATATTATGAAGCATGATATTAGGGTCAATACCTAGAATATCGCTATAAGACCAAGAAAATGTGTTGTTATGATCGTGAAGAAAAGAGGTGAAAGATTCTTGTTCCACGGAGTCTAAAGATTGGCCTATCTTTAGAATTCGTGGGTCATCCTGAGTGTGAATGTTGATTTCTATGGTAGATTCATTCAACATGGTTTATGTGTTAGAGGGTAATGACCTTTGAATATAATAATCCTCCACACCTAAATAGGTCAGAATAGAATCATCATCCTGACATTGAATGACATTTATAGAAGGTGTATCATCATCCAACATGTTAGGATAAAGAAGAGGAAGGGAAGAGGGAACCTCGCCATCACGTTGATAGGTCAGAGGTCCCAAGGAGATGGTGTTCAGAAAAAAATGTTAGGTGGAATGGATTTAGGATCCATAGACTCCATGGGAGAAGGTGACGTGATAGGTGAGGAAGGTGGGGAAGGATTTTCATCTTCTACGAGGGTGATTCAGGCCTTCTTAGGAGGAGGATGCTTAGGAAATCCAAGACCACAATGGTCGTTGTGTTTCCTAGTGGTGCACGTATGACGATGTGATGACCTTGTTTGTAACGACCAAAAGTCAAAGCCTTTCTAGGCAACAACGTGATGAAATGTAAGTGTGAAGTTATGTTTGGTGAGGTAGGAGAAGTCAGATGAAAAAGGTCTTGTTTGGAAGGGAGGTTCAATAGAATAATAGGAAGTGTCGAGTACCCCATAGGTTAGGTTGGTGTGAAGGTGGGGAGGTTCGTATGGTATGACCTCTCCTATATGATGATCGTAACGTGGGTGTTGGTGTAGTTTTCCATACTCTTGAGGAGTAAGGAATGTGTCAATGCTGAGGAGGTGGTATTCTCCAAGTGAAAGGCATTGAAAAATTCCTACCAAGGGGTCTATGGTTGGTACTTGGGTAGTAGGTATAGATGAGCTATCTGAAGCCTGAGAAGATGGGGCATCAGTAGAGGGTAGAATAGGAGGGTCAGTAGGTGGGCTAGATGAGGAAGGTGAAGTGGAAGTGGTAAGTGGTAGATGCCTTAATTGGGATTAGGAAATCATTTGGATGGTAAGTCATATTACAGGTTTTGAAGGGGAGGGATCTTCCTGAATGGTGTAAGGTTCCCCTTCATATTCAAATTTGAGGCAACGGTGAAGGGTGGAAGGTACACAAGCCATGACATGAATCTAGGGATGACCTAGCAACATGTTATACTAGAACTCTCCTTCAAGAACGTAGAAGGGTTTAGGAATAGTTTGGGGACCCATGAAAATGTGGAGGAAAATGGTGACAAGGGTAGTGGTCATGACATCATTGAAAGAGTGAAGCATGATGGGGTTGTTAGATATACAATTAGCTGGTATGCCTATTTATTCGTAGGCATGAGAAGAGATGATGTTGATGCTAGCACCCCCATCAATCATAACATGTTTAACATGAATATCATTAATGTAAGTGGAGATGAAAAGAGTGGGATCAAGATCATCAGGTTGTGAAGGGGAAATCTTTGATTTGGAGAAATTAATGGAAGCAATCTGATGAGGGGTAATGAGGGCAGCGATAGGTGAAGTGTCATTGGGTGGAACCTCGATGGATTGCAGGACCTCAATGAGGGCCTGACGATGAGAATCAGAGGTTTGAATCAAGTCATATAAAGACATCTTCAACGGGGACTGGTGAAGTTGTTTGATCATTGAATGATGTGTAACCCTAGAAGAAGTAGGTGATGCCAGCCCAAGGATGGTTATCTTGGGGGGAGGTGCAAGTGTAATGGTAGGTGAAGGTGAACTATAAGGGTTACCAACTTTTTCCTTTCCTTTGTCTTTCATGTGTTGTGACCGAGTGGCTACACACACCATGTTAATTTCAAAGATAGGAGGAGGAAAAGAGGGTTGTTTAGGCTTACCTTTATCCCTAGGTGGATGTGAAGGTAAAGGTTGTAGAATGGGTTTGGGGCTAGGTTTATGTGGCGACAGGAGAAGAAAGAATGGAATCCTCCTCCAACAGATCATCTTCTTCGAAGAGACCATCAGAATCGCAAAGCTGAAGGAGAATGGTTTTAAGAGCCTTACAACTCTCGACATCATGCCCTAGTGAGTGATGATAAGTGAAAATTTTTGTGTTGTCAAACCCTATTGGTTTAGGTTTGAGAGGATCATAAGGCTTGATAGGTGGAAGTGATATAGCAGATGTCTCTAACAACTGAGTGAGGATGTTAGAGTAGGATCCTACCAAAGGATCACAATGAGAGGTCAAGGTTGTCTTGGGTGAAGGGGTAGGTGACCTTTGTGAGGGAGGCAAGGTGAGAGATCATGTTGGTGTAACTAATTTTTTGGTAGGTAGTGAAGGTTTGGGTTTAGGATACACCTTCTTGGGTAAAGGCAGAGGAATAACATGCGAGGGTGAAGGAGACTCAGAAGGTGTAGGTATCCGAGTAAGCCAAGGTGAAAGTGTGGGTGTTGGAAAGAGTGAGGGTAAAGGTAGTGAAGAAGGTGTGGGAAGAACGAGAGGTGAAGGCAAGGGTATAGGTTGTCACACTTTGGGTTTTCCTTGGTAAAGGGGTAGGTTAACCAAGGTTGAAGGATGTGGGCCCAATATCGATGGCAGAGGTGAAGGTGAGTGAGAAGGTGTGGGGATACTGGGGTGTGAGCCCTAAGAGGTTGGGTCTTCCTTTTAGGTGTCAGAGTAGATTTTGTGATTGGTGGTGAAGAAGTTGACAAGTCTAGCTTCACAGGGGGTGTAAAAGACTTGGTACTGGTAAAACCCCTAAGGTGGTAGTAGGTTTTTGAGTAATGGAGGCCTGAGTGGAGGGGGTGCTGATGAAGAAGGGGCTAATACCACTAGTTCGGGTGTAATAGCCTTAGTCACTTTGAAAATATTTGGATATATGGTCAAGGTATAAGGGGAGGACATCTACATTTGTGTGGAAATGGGGATTCTAAGGCATCCCCAAAGGGTAGTGTAATCGACATACTCCAAGTGGTCAACCAAATGAGAGAAGGGTTTTGGAGTAGATGAAGAGGATGATGACTTGGTGTTAAATCCTGTGAAGAGCTCTGAGGCCCGCGAGATAGGGAAGGTCTTAGCCTCTGACTCGGTGGGTAAGAGTGAGGTAAGAAGAGTGATGGGATATTTGAAGACCTTCGGAGAGGTATCACCAATAGGAAGAGTAGATAAAATTGGCTCCTTTATGGGTTGAGGAGAAGGAAAAGTGGGTAATGTATAGACTCCTCTATGGGTAGAGAGGATGATAAGGTGGGTTCCTCTATAGGTAGAAGAACAAGTAAGGTGGGTTCCTCTATGGGTAAAGGAACATGTAAGGTGGGTTCCTCTATGGGTAAAGGAATAGGTAAGGTGGGTTCCTCTATGGGTAAAGGAAAGGTAAGGTGGGTTCCTCTATGGGTAAAGGAACAAGTGAGGTGGGCTCCTCTATGGGTAGAGGAGTTTGTGTAAATATTTCCTCAATAGATGTTATAGGAGGATATTAGATAGAAGGATCAGATGTTGTATTGAAGACTGCATGAACCACATGTACATTGGTTTCTTCTTTAGACATCTCACCAGCGTGAGTTGATGAAGGGGCATGGTTAGGAAAAGGTTTTCTAAAAACATCCAAGTTTGCATTAGTAGTTGTGTTAGGGTTGTCAAGGATGAGATCACCACTGTCTAACATTCCTTGCACAATGTTTTTAAAGGTTTTGCAATTTGCGTCACTATGTCCTTTTACATGGTGGTAATTACAAAATTCATTTTCTTTATACCAAGCCAGTGTGGGGAGAGAAGGATCAAAACCAGTATGTGGTTTGATGGGAGGAAGAGTGATGGCTCCAACCTTCAACAACTTTTCCAATACAGAAGAATAAGGCTCCCCAATGGGAGTGTAACTCTTTTGTTCATACTGATATTGAAAATTTTTCACTGGTGAGAGATTGGAAGGAGGTTTAGGTTGATTGGATGGATGAGAAGGGCCAGATTTTAGAACTACTACGTTAGTGGATCCTTTTGGCTTGGGATGGTTGTTGGGTGGTTTGGAAGAAGACTCATTTGATTTGAAGGTGGCATTTTTGTTACGCAGTTTTAGTTTGTCTTCTTCGAGGGCACGGATCTCAAGCTTCCTAGCCATGGTAAAAGCCTCGTCAAACGTACGAAACATTTGAACCTAAAGAGTTGAGGAAATGTGTCTGGCACACACCCTCATAAAAAAATCTATGAGCTCAGGCTGCGGGAGAGAGAAGGAAAGCTGATTGATTAGGCTTCGCCACCATGTGATGAAATCAGCGATAGACTCATCATCATATTGATGAATAGAATATAAATATGTGATAGAGACCTTTTTAGAAATGTTTATCGAAAAGTGATCAAGAAAGGTCTGCACCAATTGATTAAAGGAAAAGATTGAGTGCTTTGGAAAAGCACTGTACCAGTCTAAGGCGGGTCCTGACAAGGGCATGGGAAAGGTACGAAGGAGCAAGGCATCATCATGGCCTATTAGGTAACAAGCGTGTCTAAATGAATGCAAGTGTTGTTGTGGGTCCTCCTTACTGTTGAAGTGGTTGAATTTAGGTAGCTCCCATTGCATAGGATATGGATGAATAGGTATAGAGGGATGGATGGGTTCGTTACAGGACCCAAAAATTGAGTCCTCAAGTTTCTACATTTTATCCATCGTCATTTTAATGAGATCCAATGTGGATTTTTATTGAGGGATTCCCACTGAGGTATAAGGGGCTTGATAAGATGAATGGGTCGTAAAAGGCATACCAGTATGTGGTGGTGCTGAGTACGTGAATTGAGACATAGGTATGTAGGAAGTAGTGGACGAGGATGGCATATACCCTGAATATGCAATTGAGGCAATGGGTTGTGTTTGAGGTAAGGTGGAAGTAGGAGGAGTTTGTGGAAATATCCTCATGACGATGGGTGGAAGATTTTGGGGAATAGAGACCACCAAATTTTGAAATGGAGTAGAAGAGGTCAACACAACCAGAAGTTGTGTAGGAATAGGTACATAAGATACTGATGATGATATAATAGGGGCGGTGAATATGGGTACTACATATTTCAGTAGGAGAGAAGATGTCAATGATGAAAAGGTTGCATGAGAAGTAGGTTGTTGCAAAATGGGAGTAGGTAACAGTAGAGTACTTTGGGTGGCCACACTAACATTCCCCGATATGGTAGAGATGGTAGAAATGACGGGCATGGAAGTGAGCATTCCATAAAGGAGATGACCTGATGATTCATGGGTGGAATAAGTAACAAAGTAGTGTTGCAAGGCCTTGGTGTTATGATCAAGGAATCTAGTGAATTACTCATCACCTACAGGTACATTCCCAGGAGAATTCAGATCCATTAGAGACAAAATAGAAGGAGACAAAGGGCTAGAAGGAAAACGTATACAACTTGTGTGAAAAGGAAGAGCTCGTGCGTGTTGGGGAGTCCAAACCATATGGAAGGATGGAAAACAGGTACTCTAGGATCTGTAAAATTGACAGAAACTCATAAACATACTTTTGGAAAATGTATAGAAGGTGAAATTAGCTTGTTGTTTTTGACAGAAACTCAAAAACACAGAGACCGATACCATTCATTGAACCAGTGTCGGCAAGTAGAATAACTTATGGCAGTTGCTAAACCGATGCTAATAAGGTAATCTAACACACTCAGAGAACCATGATTAACTGATTGTGATGGCCAAGTGTGAAAAAGAAAGCAAAGTGATGAAATACAATCTCACACCTCAAATAACGGAAAACAAGAAAGAAAGTCACAAATCCAACAAGGAAAAACTAACAAACATGTTATCCTAGGAATAATATTTTTAGTGTTTTGATGGCTTAAGCCTTAGGACTGGCTATGAATATATAGAAAGGAGTGGATATGAGGTTCCTAAAAGCAAACTATGGATGGTTTCATGAATTTTTTGGTGGGGGGATCCTCAATACACCTTTTAGAACATATTAAATTAATGAGGGTGTTGGGTAGAGGGGCTACAGAATGTATTCGGGAGAGGAAGGAGGTGATCGCAAGTAAATAAAAAGATTCAAAACTAAAGCTAATTAAACGAATGACCTGCTTAAGAATACTGATCTGAGTTTGACATGTGATGGTAGTTGATGGGTGCTCAGAGGAGAAACGGGTCCAGATCTAGTGCCGCAACAATGGATACTAACTGCTTCCTTGTGTGAATGATCTGAGGCTATGGAGCAAGAGGTTGGTTGCTGGTGAAGAAATTGAATGCTATAGTGTTATGTTTGATCGTCAGATGCTCAATTGAATTTTAGGATGCGAATGAATAATCAAAATCCAACCAAAGGAATCCCAACCCAAGTAATGAGTTGAAAATCCTTATTTGAAGGAACCGATGGTGGTTTTATGACCGGTGCAGGCTGAGGAATAAGTGGTTTCAGTTAGGAAGAAATAATCATTTTTGCCAAAAATAGCATGTTTCTTCCCCTTTTTGGTCTGGTTCAAGAATTGATTATGGGCTAGGAGTCTTGGTTCATGTTTAAACACATGGGAAATTTATGGAAGAGGTAGCTGGAAATTAATATTAGGTTTAAAATATATCTTATTTAGTTAAGTGAAGTTATGACTCAATGTTAGGAGTGATGACCTAATCTCAATTAGTTAAATGCCTGTGGAATGGGTCCAAGGTGAGGTGGATGGGTGAGGTAATAATTGGTCTAATATGTGTAATTAGATTAATAATAATGTGTGGAAGGGGTCATGGTAAGGGGGTATGTTAATTGAAAGGGACTTAGAGGGTTGTAACCCAATTTTGGGTGTCTACAATTAGTTATTATCTGATTTGTTATGATTCTTTATCATATGTGTTTCCAAGTGATTTTATGCAATAGTTAAGTATGTTTGATTGAGTTCATGGTAAATTTTCATTATGAATATGCATTCTAACATATTGACAAGAAAATACAGAGGGACCTGGTAACTACGCACGCTTTAGGTGAGCATTTAGTCTAGATTGAATGAGGTGTCAATGTAGATAGCTCCTAAGGTGAAATAACAAACTACATTTTGGTTCTGTTGTCAGGACCTCTTTTCAAGTAGACTATCAGGATGTTGCATGTAGATGGCATAACGATCATCTTTTAAGAGGATTGAAGGTTGGGTGGAAGACATACAAGATAAGTTTACACAAAGGTATAATACTGGACCTGGTTTCAATGCACAGAAGTGGGTGGAAGATAATCTTTATCATGATATTTATGAGATGTTCTTCATCTTTTTCCTAGTAGAAATATACCATTGGTTGACAACGTATGCATTGAAAAAATATTGGGGTCCTAGGCCAAGGGTTTAGACGCAGGAATATTATAAGACTCTTTTTTATGCAGATGTGGAGTGAACCAGAGCTATAGATCGTTGGCTAGCTGGAGTGTTGCATAATTATAAGTTGAAATATGCAATTACCATGTATTGTTTCCTAGAGGAAGATAAGTTTAAGTTCTTAAGCAATCCTTTAGGATCGTACTTACGCATGTTTCCTTTATCCATAAAGATTGTGATTGTAGAAATGGATTTGGAGATATTACCCATGGATAGCTAATCCCTCGCCATTTGCAGGGGTAGGAGCAGGTGTGGAGAAGGATGGCGGTAACCTAGGCATAATATAGAAAGAGAGGAAAGACAACTTAGGTTTAATGAAGTGTGAGAGAGGGACATAACATGAGAAAGGGGCATTGCAGAGTCAATAGAGTGGGTTATCCCTATTAAAGAATCTGAGTGGGTTAGCCCCATGGTTTTAATCATCAAGAAAGATAGGAGGATCAAAATTTGTGTGGATTACAAGGAACTCAATGTTGCATGTGTAATAGATACTTTTCCCACCCCATTCACAGATGAAATCCTTAAGGGAGTATGATGGTGTGAGATATATTCTTTTACATATGGTTTCTCAGGCTATCACCAGGTGCACATAGCGAGAGAGGATTAGGAGAAGAAAACTTTCACCACTGAATAGAAAAGCTTTGCATATGCATTTATGTGTTTTGGATTGAATAATGCATTAATAGTATTCTTACACATTGTTGTGTAGTCCTTTCATTATTTTATTCACAAGTTCTTGTAAGCGTATTTAGATGATTGGGTAGTTTACGGTTTAGTCAAGGTGATTAACTAAAAATATGAATTTCTATGTTAATCTATACTAGTAACAACAATGAAATAACTGATATAAATGCAATGTAAGTACTAAATAATTTAATTTGATATTTTACTTGAAATGAAATAATGGAAATGATAAGGGATAGGATACTAACCTGAAATTAACTTACCTCGTTGTGTGTGAGACTGGATAGGGTGATGTATGGAAAAGACAGGAACTAACAGCGCTCCTCAGAAAATTGCAGTGAATGAAGATTTACCTGGACTGGGGCACCTGGGGTCATCCTGGTCTATAATATGGGTGCTTTGGTCTATAGAAAAGCTTAGGATTTGATTCTAAAAATGTCACAAGATCTTCGCAGTACCTTCGTCTTGGTCATTTGGTTGTCGTAATATCCTCGCTTATGTCGTTGTAGTTGTGTAATGAAGATCTACTTACAAAACCCCATACAAAGCATCAATTCCTAAAATAGAAAGATGTAAATGAAGGGGTCAGACTGACCTTAGCTCCCACAATGGTGGAATTATGACTAAGTGTTGCACTACATTCCAAACCCAATATAGTTATGTGTGTTTGTGTGTGTAATTGTGTGCCTAGGGTTTCCTAGCATCAATGATGTAGAACTATAGCTCATTAACTAGATGTAATATGCAAATGGTGGATGGAATAGAATCAATACAACCCTTTCTCACTATGTTTGTGTGATGTAGATGTATAAGATGCCCAAATGTAGTCATTTTCCTTAGTAGATAGCTAGCTCTTGATAGTATAATGACTACTCATAAGGTAGTGAGTATATTATGTTTATATAGGGTTATCTTGTTTAAATTTCAACATTAATGGCTTGACATGCCAACTAGCACCTAGGGTAATGTAACAACTAATCTATAGAGACTGATCTCAAAATTCTAAATGTGAAAAAAGTGTAACCGAGACAGGTGCACCAAAAAAGAGGACTAGGGCATCGATGGGAACCCCAACACCTTTCTAGGTGTCCTAGCCAAAGACTAAAGATGACAAATGACCAAATCACGGTAGCTAAGACCCTCTGAGAGATGACCAAAACCATGCAAACAACCGATGAATGTGTGAGACAAATGATAATAAAAACTAAATAAAAAATGAAAAGACTAGGGAATGAGCCATTAGTGAATACTTTAATTACACAAGATCCATATATAAAATAACATACTTGGTGGTATACACATAATAGTAAGTGCATGATTTTGTGACTACACAAGGATCATGATGATAACCTAAGGCTCATGTTTGAGAGGTGTAGAAAATTAAGCATCTCTCTCAACATTACAAAGTGTATCTTTTCTATACCCTTTGGAACTCTACTTGGGAACATCATTTATAAGGAATGATTGTTGGTAGAGCCAGCCAAGATAGCTATAATATTTTGTTTAGAAGAGCCTACCAGCCAGAGTGAAGTGCCTCGATTCTTGGGGCATATAGGCTATTATAGAAAATTTATCAAGGGGTATGCGAAGATTGTTGCGCCACTAGAGGAATTACTCAAGTCTGAAGGAAAGTTTCATTAGGGTGAAGCGCGTCAGCAAGCGTTTGAGACCTTTGAAGGAAAGATTAACTACTGCACCCATTTTTCACTTTCCTTCCTATACCAAACCCTTTCCATGTACATGTTGATGCTTTTGGTATAGGCAATTTTTGGCACAACCTGTAGGGAAGGATAATGTGGATCATCCAATATGCTTTGCAAGCAAGAAGTTGACACCCACATAGAATAATTACACTACCATGAGCGTGAAACATTTTCTATGATCTACGTGCTTCATAAATTTAGACAAGTACTTGTTGGAAACCCATTTATCTTTTATACAAATCATATGGTCATTGAAGTACTTAGTCAACAAGCCTATTTTGGAAAGGCACATCGTATATAGGTGGATACTTCTATTTCATAGAGTTTGATTTCACAGTTGTTGTCAAGACAAATAAGAGAAATTCTAGGGCCTGATCATCTATCAAAAATCAATTCTGGTGAGGATGTATAGAGCATTAAAAACATTATGCTAGATTCACAACTCTTTAGTTTAAACTACATGCTTACATATTTGGAAGATATAGTTATATTTTTGCACTCCGGATTGGCACTCGAAGGAATGAAGACATTGGATAAAAAGTAGCTTGATATACGTGCAACACCTAATCAACTGATTGGAGGAGATTTGTACAAGATGTGTTGTGATGAAGTCTTGCGTCATTGTGTTCTAGAACACGAGTGTGATGCCATTATGGAAGAGGCTCATGGAGGTATTGCAGGAGGCTAATATGGATCGGATGCGATTACGTGTAAGATCCTTATGGTAGGAATTTAGAGGGAAACCTTATACAAAGATACCAAGGCTTATGTGAAAGCATGTGATCATTTTCAGTGCCTTGGGAATCCTAGACATAGAGATGAGATTTTTTTGTGACACATTGCAAGCGCAGAACCTTTTGAGAAGCGGGCCATTAACTTTGTAGGACCTATTGCACCACCCATGTGTAGGACTGAGCGTTCACACTACATCATTACATGTATAGACTATTTGACAAGGTGGTAAGATGTTAAGCCTACTGAATATTTCACTATAGCCACAACAACAAGGTTCATTTGGGAAAATATCATTTGCAAGTATGGTTTTCCATTAAGCTTGAAAAGTGATAGAGGAACTCATTTATTTAATGATACAATTAGAATTTTGTTGGTAGATTTTATGGTGGCACACCATAAAACTACCCCTTATCACCCACAAGCTAATGGTACTGCTGAGGCTTTCAACAAGATCTTGAGCCATAATTTAACAAAGATTTGTGATGTTGGAAGAAAATGTTGGGATGATAAAGTGTCATATGTACTTTGGGCTTATAGGACCATGTATAAAAGGTTGAATAAGGCCACACCTTTTCAACTGGTGTTTGGTGCTGAAGTCATGCTTCCAATGGATTTTTTACTATCATCATTGCATATTACATGTGTAAGTAGATTAGTAGATGAACAAGATGTAGAGGAGCGCATTGATAAACTAATGCAATTAGATGAGTAACGTGTCATTGCGCATAGGAGTTAATAGACTTATAAGGTAAGACATAAGGCCTGACATGATAGGCACATTAAGAATAAATAATTTGTAGTTGGAAATATGTTCCTTCTCTATGACTCCAAGTTTGTGCACCACCCAGGGAAGTTTAAAGTGCATTGGTTGGGACATTTTGTAGAAACCAAGATACTTGAATCAGTGCATCTCAATTGTAGGTGTTGGATGGCACTATGTTTCCTGGTTACTTCAATGGGAGTAGGTCTGAATCCCCTATAAATAAAGCTTCTTGGTGTTTGTAATAAGGCAGTATTGTCATTTAGATTAGATTTCCCTTTCATGTTTTTCTTTTCAGTTGATTGTTTTTTTTTATGTGTTTTTTTGTAATAAGTGTGCTTGTGTGCAAGAAGTTGATTACTATCTATTGATTTCATGCGTAGAGGACCGCACATACTTTTAGTGTAGGGTAAACTAGGTGCAAGTGCATGAAAAAGAGACCTATTAGTGTTGATATTTATAAGTAGATGGACTGCGTTGGAGAAGTTTGATACAAGTGCATATGTGAAGGTGTGAAATAAGGATTCTGTCTTAAAAAGATTAGTGCAAGCAAAGGTGTATTACAGGTGCTAAGGATGATAGTTCTCATGAAGAATTGTTCAGAATGAAGACCATGCGAGGGAAATGCCACGTAGTGTAGCATGAGGTAGGTAGCGACAGGATGAACTACTTGGTACATAGAGGTAGAATTATGTATTGCAGTCATAGGGAAGCATGCAAAGAGGATTCCTGTGTCTAGGAAGTAGTATGCATGCCATAAGGTTACGACTACAACGTGTGGAAGAAAAGAGAGAAAATCATGGAAAAAGAAATAAAAAGCATAGTTAAAGCTACAATACGGTGGTAGTTGGTGAGAAATAAATGTGGGATATTTTTGGAAATCTATAAAAATTCCACTGAAGAGAGTTTATTCTTTACCTTACCTTGAGAAGAATCAAGCATTTGAAGAGTGTAAAATGCAAACTGGTATTTATTACGACGAAGTATGTAGAAAAATAAAAACCTAGATTGAGGAAGTACATGTCCTATTGTGGAGATCATTCGTATGGAAGTTTAAGGATATAAATCATATAGGTTTGGATTTGCGAAGGGTTGTGAGTTAGGGTTTGTAGAAGCATGATTTTGAACTTGGGAAAGGATTTACGAAGGATAAAGAGTGATTAAATGAATGAGTAGAGTATTTAGTGTGAGCTAGATATTACCATAGCCTAAAAAAATTTGAAAACCCAACACCTAGGGCAAAAATATAAGCACCTAAAAGAGCACCTGTAACAAAAAAGGGCATAAGGAAGAAGAAAGAACCATAGGTTAAGGTTGAAGAAGCACCTGAGGAGTGAGTTTTTAAGATGTGATATCCATAGGGAGTTATCATGGGACATGTCTGGGAGTCCCACATTTGAATATGCAAGATGAGAAATTAAAATCATTTCTCAGATTCCAATGAATGCCAATAGAGAACAAGATGGTGTAGAAAAATAACCAGAGAAATGCACAATAAAAGGCCCATTTATGATGATAAAGGTACATCAGGTTTGGAGGGCATGGGAGTCTTATAGATTACAAGTTACCCTACTTTGAGAAATCCTGGAGCCTTTACCAGTGGTTAATGTCATGAAGTCCATGAGGACTTCTTCTACTTTTCTAGGGAAGAGAGTGCGTATTACCATGCACCAATGATTGGAAGGATTATAGGGTTGTGCAGCTCAGATACTGAGATTACGACAGATTTAGATAATGAAGTATGAGTGGAGAATACTACGAGAATGAAGTATCAGAAAGGAGGGTGTGCCATGGATGTTTTTAAAGTTATGGACCCTGTTGTCAGGATTTTCATGCATCTATCAACTAAGTTGAATGTGCAGGAGAGATGGGGCTAAGTTAATAAGAAATGGCTCCACATTGCAAAGAAGATGGCAAAAGGAACAATGTGAAACCTTGTTGCTTTCATAACAAAAGTAATTATTGAGGAAGCACACGTGAGCGACATGATTTCATGGGGCGTGATCCTCCTATCCATTGTGTTTGTGGAGATTGGAGTCCTAGATGGCCCCAAGGATAAAATGTAAAAATAGCCACCTGAGAACAAGTCTCTAGCCAAGAGATTTGCATAATACACCTGTGATGGGGTCACTAGGAAATACAAGCTAACAATGGAGATGTGGTATAGGAGAATGCGTGAAGCATTTGAGCATGAATGGTGCATCCCTAGTAACTTGTCTGTAATTCTGGAGGAAGAGGAAAACTTCACAGTGTACCAAAACTTCTGCATTGGAAGGTTCTACTTGAAGAATGGAAAGAAGAGTTTGTGGTGCAAGTTTCCTTATGCTTTCACAACATGCTACTTTCAAGCATCAATAAATAGGTTCTTAGATGTGCATAAGTGAAGGTTCAATGTTGACAAGGTATATTGTGACTACCATACAATGTGCAAGATGTATGTGTATCTAGGGAAGGTGGCCTATATTGAAACCATGATATTAGATGATATCAACATTAGTTCTACAACTTTGGTGGTCACAAATAAGGAGGAAACAAAATTGTATATATACTTGAAGCCAAGATTGGTTAATGAAAAGTGTATCGAGGATGAGTTGAGGATCCACATCCACCGAAGGGAAGGAAAATGGTTGGGAAAAATTAAGTGCGTGAGGTCACTCCTTTGAATCCTGAAGAGGAATAAAATACTAAGGATGAGGAAGAGGAAGAAGAAGAGAAAGAAGATAGTGCGCTTGACCAAGGTGCTAGGATCAGGTTCAAGAGAACCCATGAGGAACGAGACAGTGGCACAAGAACTTCAGAACCTGTAAATTTTCCAGAGGTCTCCCAGCGTACGCAGAGCCTAGAGAAGAATAAGAAGAGATGCAAACTTGTGCGCAGAGGTGACACTAACAAAGAAGAAGTGGTGGAGGATATCATTTGAGAAAAGGAAGTAGAGGAGTAATAATCCGTTATTCATGACACAAAGGAAAAAAGGCATAGAGAAGAGAGTGCCGCACATGATTAAGAGATGTATGAAGAACATGAGGTGTATGAGGTGTATTCAGACCATCTCATGGGTGAAGAAGATGATAAAGGAGTTAAATTGCCAACAAGGGATGAACCGTCAGGTGGAATTAGTTCCAGTACTTGTAATGAGTAGCATGTACCGACAAGAAGGTGCATTGATGGAAGAAGTAACAAGGATGAGGGCATGCCCACACCCAAGGTAAGTTATATTGATGATTAGTCCTTGGTATTGCACCTGCACAATTCCATAGTTCCCCTGTATATGATGGGACGATTTATCCTCAGGAAGTAATCAAACTGTTGGGGTGCAATCTATGAATACACAGGAAGATGTTGTCGTGGAGCATGTAACCTCATATGGATGAGCCTAATTTTTAAATTTCCAAGGATGCATTTTCCATGCATAAAATTAAGAATGAACCAAAGGAGTTGGTTACAATGAAGTCGATAAAGCTGACTGATGAGCAAACCGCCAATGATTTAAATAAGATGGCTAGATAGTTAGCATAAATAAACTTGGAGAAAGTAGCTATCATTTGAAAATTCCTTGAGGATAAAAAAAATAAAGCTCGGGAAGTCCAATGGCTCACTGAGGAGAATGACTAGACCATTCACACAAGCAACAATGAAGAAACTTGGACAAAGAAGTCCATAAGATAATATTTGGACTTACACCTAGATTTTGAAGATAGGGCTAATACATGATCCTCCTCAGAGACAACAACTATCTATAGGATTTAATCACATATGTTGAGGAGAAGAAAAACTATTGTGCAAGGGGTGACTCAAGAAGAATACCTCCAATCCTAGCTCACTATGGTGACTCAAATGCAAAAGGGCAACCTCCAGAAACCTCAAGTCTAACAACTAGGTGTGAAATTATGTGCAAATGTCAAATGTGCAGTAAGTGGAGCATTTTGGAAATATGAATAGGTGATGATAAAACAAGTGTGATAAGATGTTTACATGTTGACGTAATTGCTCATGGGTAATGACATTGTCCATGGTAGAAATAAAACTTGACATTATCATTAAGGCAATGGCATTGACCTTGAGGGAAACCTAAGGTCATGAGGTGGATAACAAAAGGAAGTCGAAGCCAAGAGATAAATCAAGGCAACCTTGAAGGTCCATGATGACTCAAAATCAAATATAAGAGTGTGCATGAGTGTAAACAAGTGGAAATAATGAGAAGTAGGATACTGGGTATAATGTAAGAATAAAAAGAGGAAACGAGGCTAAAGTGTGCATAATAGTGACATCTCTAAATGTTATGGTCTGGCCCACATGGAAAAGTTTGATCACACCCCAATTTTTGCAGTACCCCTTGAGGAAACCACTCAGGTGATTAAGCAAATAGAGAATTTCTAAATGCCTAACTTTGATTGAAATGTAGCAATAAATGAAGAAACAATGAAGTACAAAAATTGACCCAAGCAAAATAAGACATAAAATATGAAACACTAGTTACAAAGAGGAGATATCAAAACTTAGTTGATTCACAAATAATAATGGATTGTGCCGAAGTGACGAATTGATGAACAAAGAGGGGAGACTGCCACATCGAAAACTCAGAAAATTATGCGACTGTAAGATCTTCCTGGACTATGAATGGGTCAGGGGCACCTGCACGCGCTACAAACCTACTTAGGCACATTGACCAAATAATCGTGGATTGTGCCGAAGTGACAAACTGATGAACAAAGAGAGGAGACTTTAGACCTAATTAATTGTTACCGTAAGATCTTCCTGGACTGGGGCGTCTGGAATGGGTCAGGGGCGCCTGCAGCTGCTACAAACCTTCTTTGGGCACCTATGATTGCTTATATCATAAACTTTCTTTGAGGGTTGTGAGGTGTCCCTTGTCATTTTCTACCTATCGCTAGTATGTCACACAATGATCGTCGATGGCCATTGATAACTTATAGATTGACTTGCAAAACCCTCAAAAGCACATCAAATCCTAAAAAGAAAATAATGCAAATGAGGGGTCAGATTGTTCAACTGTCAAACAAGTGATCTTTCAACTGAGCATTATGTACATTTCAGACCCAGTGTAGTTATATGTGTGTGTGTGAAGAGATTGTGCCCTTTTGTGTGTGTTGCACATTTAGATGTAGAAAATGTTGATGTAGCATGAGAGAATGAACTTCCCCTCCTATGAAGTGTATGCATAATAATTCAGTCACTTGCCCTTGTGTGGATGTTAGATGGATGCTTGAATTACTTTATAATTCCATTGGATGCAACCTTAGGTGGTAATAGTTAATGCTTAGTGATTGATCCTTTATTATTGTCACATAACTTTATATTTATATGATTCCCTTAGGTGTAATTAACCTCAAAAAGGATAACTACCAAAAAGATAAGATGCCCAAACGAGTATTTCCCAAAAGACTTGAGCAAAGTACCTTTTAGACATTATTTAGTCCCGGTTTCATACTACTATTCATATGGTTTTTGAGTAAAGAAAGTACTAATTAACCCATGTCCTTTGCCCATTTTACTTTGCTTTTTGTCATCACTGCTGACCTCCCGCATATACTTCACCCAGTCTATTTTTGTCATTTGGCATCATTTTATCCTTGACTGGGGTGCCTGGGCTAGTACTGGGGTGCCCATAGGTGCCCTGGTCCCAGTTGGGGTGCCCTGATCCTTTTCCCACTTTCCTGCCACTTTTTGGGCACTTTCTAGCCATTTGACCATTTCATATTTCTTGTGGTCAGCCTTTTCAGGGTTAATTATGAAATTAGAACAAGAGAACCATATAAATATAAAGTTATAAAACCATAATGAGGGACAAAGCATTAGGAACTACTATCATCATCTAAGGTTGCATCCATCAAAGGCATCATTTTGCATCCATCTAGCTCTATCACAAGGCACAAGGTTGGTTCATCTGCTTCACTTGCATAGGAGGGAAGTTTATTCTATTCCATCCACCATTCTATTACATTTCTACACATAGTTATTGCTCGCTACTTTCACAAAGTGTGACTGGCACAAGAGCACCTAGGGCATGATTGCACACACACACACATAGAACTACATCGGGTCTGAGATGTAGTGCAATGCTCAGTTAGTAAGTCCACCATTGTGGCAGCTGAGGACAGTCTGACCCCTTCATATGCATTTTTATTTTTTAGGGTTTGATGCTTGTTTTGGGGTTTTGCAGGTCTATCTTTCATCATTGATTATAGTGACATACAACACAGTAGCAATGAGTTAGTGTGATGACAGAAAGCAAGGGATTCAATCATCTTCAACCCTGACACCTTTGGTTTTTGGACCTCCTTGCATAGACCAGGGCACCCAGAACTCAGACTAGGGTGCCCACATGCACCTTGATCCTCTCCTAGGCACCCCAGTCCAGTCAAACAGCTCAGATCTATCCTTTTCAGGACCTCTGTGCATGTTTGTTCCTCCTATTTTCAGTTCATTTTATGACACAGTCCAAGATCAGCCTCTGAATCAACTAATTTGTTTTCTAACCCTCTTTTCACATTAGGGTTTCTATTTTCATTAGCTTAGTTGCTTGGGTCACTTTCTATATTTATTTATCTTTCATTTATATTTATTTATGTTGTTCCTATTAGATTAACTAATAAATCCACATTTTAGTTAATCATTTTGGTGAACCCGAACTCATCTTCACGCTTAGGATCCTCATTCTTTTCATCTTAGGGTCTTAGTCATCATGAAGTATCTCCATCACTGATTATTTACTTGTGCATCCTGATATAAGGTATAGAGTCCAACATCTTCTCACTACTACCCACATTCATGTTGATATGCATCCTGAATCAGATGTGTATCAAAATTTTGTAGATGCATTTTCTCAACACTTGACATTCAAATCTAATCTCCCCATCTATTTTAAACACTTTTGATAATGACCCACCCTTGCATATTATGTTTCAAGACAAGTTCAATATGGGTATTAAGCACACTTTAATTGATAATGGATCTGAATTCAACTTATGTCCCATGTCATTCATTAAGAATCTAGGTCTTTCTGCTCATGATGTTAGTCCATCTTGTCTTTCACTCATGCTTATGATGGTTTTGTTCTTCCATGTGTTGGTCACATTACACTACCTATCACTGTAGGACCCAAAACTATTACACTGTGTTTTTTGTCATTGATTTCCCAGTCTCCTATAACTGTTTACTTAGCTCCATGGCTTCATGCCATGCAAGCCATTACATCTACTGTGCATCATTGTGTTAAATTCCTCCATGAAGGTATTGAATATATTGTTCTTCGTGACCGTGACCCATTCCAATATTGTGATCATGATCCTAATACTAGTCTTCCTATTCCACGTACTGATACTACAGATGATCCTCAACCTATGGATGAACCACCTCACTTACCACCACTTGAAGGTGTCATTTGTGTGATAGATGTAATCCTTCTATGCCACCTACTACTACTACTGCTATGATTCCTTATCATATGTCTAGTCTATGGACGTCACTCTATCACCTACACCTTCACATGTACCACCTCCATTAGCATGCCCACCATTTACTTGCACACTTTTCATGAATGATTCATATTGGGAACATATTCCATTTGATCCTACTTGTGATGACACCATTTTCTCACATGATGGTCTAGCTCGACTTGGTTTTTCTTTTGAGGACCTCTATCCTCCTACTCATACTCCTCATCTATATTATGGCTTTTTTCACAATATTACTGTTCTTATGGTTTGTGTGTCTTCACATCTTACAGTCTATCTATCATGCACCCCTCACTCTTCTCCACTCACATTAGGGCAATCATGGCTTGATTACATACCCTACCCACTCTAGATCCTGATCATATAGACATATCTTTCCCATGCCCTTTGGTCATCTTTATTTTAATAGTATTTTCTTGGCTATTACACAAAATATTACTTGTTGGTATGTGCATGGTTGTCCACTTCCTCCATCACTAATGAGGAATATGCCATGGGTATGTACAGCTTACGCTTCAATGGTTCATTACATGATCAACCAGACACTATTACTTATCAAGTAAATAATGCTTATCCATATGACTTTGACCCTAAAGTTGATGATCTCTTAGATGACATTACATGATCGATCCTTCATCTTCTACACTTGGGGGGCATAACATTCCCCCCAACCTAGTAGCATCGTGCATCACAACATCTTGCATTCATACACATCAATCTTACATATCACATTACTCATCACACTTATATACAGTATCATCATTACCCGATGACACACTCTTGTGCTTTGGTTCACACTTGACTATTGAGGGCATACTACACATGAACCCCACACACTACACAATAGGTATTACACATTGTGTACTCTTCACACATCTCACGTCATATGTCTTACATCCTACATCATACACTCTACATTTAGTTTACTACATCATTTTGACCATTACATATTTACATATCATACATACATCATACATCATATTAGTGCTTCATCATACATATGTCACACTCCTATTGTCTATACATCTAGCATTACATACTACTCAACCTACATACTACATACTGTAGCATGTGCATATCTACACTATTCTAGTCTACACATTTACACATTACATACATATTCATAACATATTACACATTTCTACACATCATATGGTCATCTATTATCATCACACATACTACATCATCTTCTATGTGTTGCACTCACTACCCTATGATGCACTTTAGTTCCTCAGTCCATACTCGACTTCCGAGGGTTTACAAATCAAATGGACCTTATCATACTCACACGTTCATCATTTGACCTTTATCATGTGACATTCCTAGGTTAGTGACATACACTTTAGGCTAAATGGTCACCTATTCCTTCATCTTGTAGTGGTATATGCTTTAGGCTACATCACCACTCCCTCTATTCATCTTGTAGTGATATACACTTTAGGCTAAATCATCACTCTTTCGATCATCTTGTCATGATATATGCTTTGGCTATAGGGTCACACACACATCATTTCTAGGTCGCATCATCATCACTACACATACACATTCATCACAACGCGTTAGACACAACACACACTTTGACCATTTCCGATGATGCACTCTCATTTATGGTTCATTCTTGACTACTGAGGGGGAAAACCAAATGAACCTCACTGCATACATTTCCATTCACTCGGGGGGCACATGGCTCCTATCATCCATCTTGCATTCCATTCCATCCATCCACAACATATTGCATATCTTGGTTCTTTTACTCTTGCTTGCATTTACTTGTATATGGTCACTTTATTACACATGGTAGTTAGATCTCTTGTATGTCATTTATCTATACCATACACACATGCACGTTCACACCTTTTCTTAGTTGTGATCACAGATACATGTATTTTACATGCAGTATGGATGCTCGCCTTCTACCCATCCTACATTGGTTGTTGGGGGCATCCACATTCATCTCTCACAGGTGTTATTGTTTCATTTTGTACTTAGCACTCTATATTACATGGTTATACACACTTTTGACATATTGGTTATCTTTCTAACATGCTAATGGGTGCTTCATGTGCAACATTTATTCACAGGATTATTTTCTTCCATGGTTATCTATTATTTGTACTTGCTTGTTTTATTTTCTATTGTATGTGGGCCTTTCCCTTTGTTTGGTGTGCACACTTGTTTGTTGTATGTGGCCATGATGACCTTCCTACATCATGAGTGATGTCCCATGTTTGCAACCAAATTTGTATGGCTTAATTTGTCTTCTTGTGTGTTTACATTACTATATTGCTTTAGCTTTTATAGCACTGTTTACGTAGATTACACATTGTCTTCTACATGCATGTTTTTGTTTGTACTAACACTTGTCTTTGGCTAGCCTCTTGTTTGTGTGTGCCTTGGTTTCTACCAAGCACATTCCCTTCCCCCTACAGGGAAGAGTTACAAATTTCATGTGGTTGGTCCTCTTTTGGGGCTGCATTCTCCTATCAGTGAATGTTGCATGCCCCCAAAGAGGGGGGCATCATTTGGGGTTTTCATACTATACATGTGCTTCTACACCTGGTTAAGTTTAGTTCAGTTTGCACCCTTGGCATTGTGGGTTATACAACGAGTGGGTTCAGACCAGTCTATGAACCTCGTACACAATGGATTTTACAAGACATGGTTGTCCTTAGCATTCTGAGGGGCAGTTACAGGTTAGAGGATACAACAGACTTCCTCTCTACACTACTTCAGCCAGTGGCATCGGATCACCCAAAAAACTAGGTAGTACAGAGATCTCTTCATACATGTTCAGGGAAGTAGTTAAAGGTTGGAGGATACAATGGAATTCCTCCCTATACTTCTTTGGCCTATGGCGTCGGATCACCCAAAAAACCCAGGACAGGATATCCTCTTTCTACACCCTTTCTCTCATCATGGATCAGGTGCACATGTTCCATTTTTCATTTTCATATTTTACATTTACATACATATACATATCTTTTACATGTTTTTTTACATATATACATGTGTATTTGACTTCTTGATCTTCTTCTCCTTGCAAGTTGGACCATATGAGAAGAAATTAGTAAATAACAATAACTACAACAATGGGGGAAACAACAACAACAACATTTTTCGGCAGCACACACCATACTAACCATGCAGGTACATCACACACATCAACAACTACACACGTGTTTCCACCCTAGGTTCACTCTCATCACTTTTTTGCACTTTTACATCTTTAGTTTCCATGCTCCATCATCTTTTTGTCATTCCACGCTTTGTCTAGTCCTTGGCATGTTTTCTACATCACTCTACATGGACATCAGGTATGCATCTCTATCTACTTTATGTTACCGAGCATTTCCGCTCACCAACATAAAGTGGGGGAAAATGTAGACACAAAATCATGCACTTTAGACATTATTTAGTCCCGGTCTCATACTACTATTCATATGGTTTTTGAGTGAAGAAAGTACTAATTAACCCCCATCTTTTGGCCATTTTACTTTACTTTCTGTTGTCACTTCCGACCTTCAGCACATACTTTCCCAGTCTATTTTTGTTATTTTGCATCATTTTAGACTTAACTGGGGCACCCAAGCTTGTACTGGGGTGCCCACAGGTGGTCTGATCCCAGTTGGGGTGCCCTGATCCTTTTTACACTTTCCCGCCACTTTTTGGGCACTTTCTAGCCGTTTGAACATTCTATATTTTTGGTGGTTGGCCTCTTTGGGGTTAATTATGAAAATAGAATAAGAGAACCATATAAATACAAAGTTATGAGACCATAATGAGGGACCAAGCACTAGCACTACTATCATCACCTAAGGTTGCATCCATCTATCCATTTGCATCCATCTAGCTCCATCACAAGGCACAAGGTTGGTTCATCTGCATCACACTGCATAGGAGGGAAGTTTATTCTATTCCATCCACCATTCTATTACATTTTCTACACATAGTTATTGCTCGCTACTTTCACAAAGTGTGACTGGCACAAGAGCACCTAGGGCATGATTGCACACACACACATAGAACTACATTGGGTCTGAGATGTAGTGCAATGCTCAGTTAGTAAGTCCACCATTGTGGCCAGTTGAGGACAGTCTAACCCCTTCATATGCATTTTTATTTTTTAGGGTTTGATGCTTGTTTTGGGGTTTTGCAGGTCTATCTTCATCATTGATCATTAGTGACATCTACACAGAGCAATGAATTAGTGTGATAGAAATGAAGGCTTCAAGATCATCAAGCTGACCCTGTAAGGAAGGTTTTTGGACCTCCTGCATAGACCAGGGTGCCCATAACTAGACTAGGGCACCCACAGGTGCCCTGATCCTCTCCAAGCACCCCAGTCCACTCAGATTTCCTTAGATCTATCACTTTTCTGGACCTCTGCATGTTGTTCCTCCTTCTGTTTCTCCAGTTCATCTCTACGACACAGTCCAACAGCCTCATTGAATCAGCTAAGTCATTTCCTAACTCTTCTTTACACATTAGGGTTTCTATTTTCATTAGCTTAGTTGTTTGGGTCACTTTCTATATTTATTTACTTCTTTTATTTATTTTATTTACTTGTTCCTAGTTAGATTAACTTACCATTATTCCACATTTTAGTTAATGTCCGAATGTATGCTGAACTCCAGAAACAGATTCGTATGCAAATTCTATCGCCGGTCTATGGGTCAACCCTGGTCAATAGGTCAACCAGTGGACCAATGACAAGTTGACACGTGGCAGTTGGTGATGAGAAAAAATTTATGGTACTGTAATGTTTCAAAATCAGTTCCATGGTATAGAAGCAAGCTTTCCGACGCATTTTGAACGGACCAATATCCTGAGTTCGCATGCGAAAGATATGCATCAGTCAAAGTTGCGGTCAAATGATGACGTGGCACACTCTAACGTGGACAAATGGCATATTATTGGCCGTGACACTTGGCAGGTTTGTAGTGGATTTGGATTTTAAAATAATAATTTTAAAAATCTATTTAATTCATTCCATGTGAATAAATTCAAATCCCATGGTATAAGGAGGTTGGCCAAAAAAGCTATATTAAGGCTTATCTTATCTCTTTCCCACCAAACGTGGGGTCAATGGCTAAATTGGGCTCCTAAACCTATGGAAGGGGGATTTGAACCTTTTCCAAAATAATAATCAGCCTTCCCAAGTGCCACTTTGTAGCAAGTGATAGAGAAATCACGACATTTAAAGGGAAGCTTTTGGTATGAAAAAGGGGGACAGCCAAGGACCAGTTTGCAGAGATCCAATTTTCGAGGCACTTATGGTTCGAATTAGGATGTAAAAATTAAAACAATTCTGAGAGATTTCCAGAAAGGTGTTCCCATGATGGTTATTATTTTTCTGTGTAGGCGTTTTTCCATCGCAGTTTCACAGAACAGGCACGAGGGGCAAGCAGAGATATTTTGCATCCACTTCTGATTCAGAACATGAAGTAAAAAGGGAAGATTTCCTAAAGTTTATGTAAACCTTATCTGTATAGGTATTTTTCAATTTGTAGATATTTTTTGAACGTATTTGCAACAGGGAACAAACAGTAGACAATACTAGGAGCCACGTATAACTTGGGAAATGAAAAGAATTCCTTGAAGTTTGAATCAGCTTCATTTGGAGGTCCTGTTAAGTCGTACCAAGCGTTTAATGGATCGATTTAATCCGGAGATGTAGCCTTTGGGTGAACTCCGTTATCAAGATTTGTGCATTTCAGCTGAAATTCAAAATTTTATTAATTGGCTGAAAGAACTTTCAGTATTGATTTGAATCCACTTATCATCTTCGATTCAAATGTCACAAATGTGAAGTAAAATGGATTTGTATTAGATTCAAGCGATTCACTTAAAGTTGAAAATCATTGGTCTTTTTGGGAAGAGTTGAGGATGACACCTAAAAATTGGATCAATTAACTTCAATGTTCAGTCTGTAAATTTCAAAATCTGGAAATTTTCTAAGTACTTAAAAAATAAATAAATAAATTATTTTATATGGACATTCTTTCATTCTTTTTTTCCCGAATACACACATTATTTATTCAGTATTCTTTGATTATAAGATAAACATACCTAGTATGTAATGTAGTTTATGGGAAACATGCAGGAGCATTAAGGTTAAGGAGACATGCATACATGGTGGTGTGTGGGATTACACGTGTGGACGGATAGGATTCGGGACTTAGCTAATTTTTCTGTCCACTGGCTAAAAATAGAAAAGCAAGATGGAGTGTCGACCAAGCAAAGAGAATACTTGTCACTCCATTAACAAGTTGTTTGAAAATAGTCTCAATTCACTGAATGAACACTCAAGCATCGACACATGCAACGTCTACTTGATATGAAATTGAATAACAAGTCAGCTGTTATGCAACTATCATGTATGTAGTTGATTTGAGAGCATTCACTATTATTAACAGAGTCTATGAACTTTAAAGGGAAACATCCCCACACCTATATATATATATATATATATAATATATATATATGTTTCGGATATAGTGGAGTCATGTTGTCACAGGTCTAGGGTTTTATGCTTGCGCACATGATCCAATGGTTTGTTACAATGGTTATTATGTATTCATCTTTTAATATGTAATGCTTTTGGATGTAATGGATTATTGTGGATGGATTATGATCATTGATATGTCTGAATATCATGATCTAATGGTCTAATTGATACTATTTATGTCTGATCTATTATGATTCTTTACAATATGTGTTTCCAAGTGAGTTTTTGTAATGGTCAAGTATATTTGATTGAGTACTTGGTAAATCATCATTATGAATATGCATGCTAGCGTCTTGAAAAACAAATTAAAAAGAGTGACCTAGTAGTTGTACGCACTTTAGATGAGTATTCAGTCTAGACTAAATGAGGTTCCAGTGTGCATAGCACCTGAGGTGAAATAACAGACTACAGTATCACTTTTGTATTGGTTAGTTGACTACACCAAGTCTGAACGCTGACCAAACTTTGACCAATAATAACTTGAGCATATGAAGTCTATTTTCCACGTTTCATGTACCTTTGGAAAGTTTTCTAAAATCTCTACCACCCTGGCATGGTTTAGGGATATTTAAGGTAATCTTGAAGTCCCAAAATTGTCCTCCAAACCACACATCCCTAGCGAGAAGGATTTTCATCCACAAAAAGCTTTTTGAATCTTGATCCTGGTGTTACCGAGAAGATATTCCCATAGTTGACTCAAAGGTATCACACTGCTACTCCATGATCAAAAACCAATGGATTAATCATAGGACTTGTGGCATATACGCCATGTCGATGACACCTCATGGTAATCTTCATTCTGTTGTACAGCCACTTCTTCTACACACAACAAAGTTTAGTGACCATTGAAGAAGACACTTTCATGTAACCTCCACTCTGTTGCATGGCATCCACCTCTACATAGTGCTAAGTCAAAAAGGAGTGTCTGATGGTGACTTTTTACCCCTTTTCATGGCCTTTACCTCTACATGGTACTAAGTCTCTATATAACAATGACAATCATGTACTATTCTATTACACAACCACAATCAACCTCTACACAGAATGAAATCCAACCTGATGCTAGATTTCCATGATGATCAGCTACCATTCCATTATATAGTGATAATCCTCTATGCAGATCGACAATTTGAGATGATATCCACGAGCTCAACAATGATGAATTCTACCCCACTACACAATCTCAACCTCTATGCAATACTAATTTTCACGTTAACAATGACAATTAGGTACCACTATGTTGCATGGCCACAATCAGCTTCTACATAGATCAATGATCCAACCTAATGTCAGATGTCAATGATGGTCATCTACCATTCTGCTACATGATCATAAGCCTCTATGCAGAATGAAAATTCGAGTTGACACCAATGAGCCCAACTTCTTTCAAATCTCCAAGATTATAAATATGAGTTCAATCATGTACCTAAACTGTGACAGGAACTCATAAAGCTAATGAGGATATATAAATGGAGTTTTCCAAATTTAAATTAAAGAAAACTATTGAGTATGATAAACTTATCCCTCATCCTTTCTCACATATCTAGACTCCAAAATCACAAGCTAAAGCAAACACACTGGCAAATCAGCTTGCTCTCATACTAAACTACTCAAATATTAGCAGGTTTATGGGTAAGATCACCAACTCTAATACTAACCCGATCCGAAAATACGGCCAAATTTTTTAACTAGCCTTGGACCCCTACATGAACTTATTAACTCCACAAAATTATCAACTTAAAATAAATTACAATGCAAAAATGAACACTCACACATTGTAAACAAGTTGATAATAGATTTTGACAAAACAAATTCCTACATCTTTGGGCTCAAATGTTGATCCGATTCATTAAAAATTCCAATTTGCAAGCAAAAACAATTTACAAATGAAGTTATGAATGTGCAACCTGAACCAGATAATATACCAATTGATTCTTAATGAATCCAAACTGGCCTTCTAGAAGAATAAACCCAGTTTATTTCCAATGAATACAAACTGATCCTCTAAAGTACAAGAATATTCTCCATGAAAATCTACCAGTCTGTTGCATGGCCTCAAGTCAACCTCTACATAGAGTGAAGATTTGAGATGAATAATGTGCAGAAGAAAAAATTCCCTAGTTGATCTACAATGGATCTAAACTAGAAAAAGAGGTGATCACATACCTAGTTCATTCTCAATAAATCTGAACTAGATAACAAATGATCACTACCACAGATCCAAATGAATTGATTCTCAAGAATCCAAACCAATTGATTCTCAAAATATCGGATCACATAACCAGTTGATTTTTAATGAATTCAAACTAGAAAAATAAAAGACAAATAATATCCTCCATGTCCATCGAGTAGCAATAACCCAGATTACAATGACCGGTGCAGAAGATCAGATCTCCAACAATTTCCCCAATGAAGGTGCACGCTTGACAAAGGATCCAGAAGGACTCCAAGCACTCGAATGAATTCCGCAACACAAAATGACTTCATAACATCTCCAAATTAGGAAACCACTAGGTCCAAAAGGAGTGTCTCGAAATTCTAGACAACTTCCTAATTTACACGGAGAGCCAGAAATGCTCCTAAGTGCCTCAAAAATGTAGTTTTACAAAATTGCCCCAATAAGGCACAAGCACAAATACAAACCATGGCTACAGAACTCTCCCAAATCTGTTACAAAATCCCCAAAATGGGAAAATGGGTCCATTGGAAGCATTTCAGAGTTTTGGACATTTTTACAGTTTACTCCAAGTTACAAAAATTCCTCCAAGTGCTCCAGAAATGCATTTTTACAAAATAGCCTATAATATGCCTAGATCACCATAGCAGACATGTATTGCCACAAATACCACCGAGCTCACTTTTATACTTTCCAAGCTCTTATGGTGTGGTGGTGGGTATTAATTTTAATACCCAGGTAGTTGGGGGTTCGAATCTCCCCAACCAACCCATATTACATTGCATGAAGGTGGGATTAAAGTCCCACATTCCTATTGGAAGGAGTGTGGGTGATGTATAAGCATAACCAACCCACCATGTGTGCATGTGGCTAAGGCCACACATTTTTGGCCTTCAATGGTTAGAGTGCCACACAAATGGTGAGTGAAAATGTTGATGTGACACATGGATGGTTTGTCGGCAATAAGTATTAACATAAAGGTGGCATTTGAGAGCCCATGTGAATGTGGGAGGTGGAGAGTAATGTGGATCCACCACATATGTAGCTCGGTCGAATAATGTAGAAGGAAGCTCACCCTACACCATGTGAACTTGCCAAGTTGACCAACGAGCTTGCCCAGTTGTGCATACCAAACCAATTTTTATCAATTTCCATATAATATGGTATCATGGTGGCAAGCCACATGGTGGCCTAAGGACTCACCACGTGCTGAAATGATTATGACAGCGGCAAAGACACCCCTACGTGAAAATATTATGTCGAATATGGCTGAGGGCCCCTGGCCATCAAATAACAGGACCCACCCATCTGAATACAAGTGTCGAAGATGTTTGGTGTCGCAAAACCAAATTTGTTCTCTTCTGCTTATACTCCACTTCTGCCATGTGTCATTTTCATATTGGCCAGTTGACCCTACTTGGTCAAAACATTGACCAGTGATAACTTGAGCATATGAAGTTCATTTTCTGCTTTCCATGTACCATTGGAAAGCTTGTTAAATGCTCTACCACA
The DNA here is from genome assembly GCA_019776745.2 of Taxus chinensis. Classification (NCBI taxonomy): domain Eukaryota; kingdom Viridiplantae; phylum Streptophyta; class Pinopsida; order Cupressales; family Taxaceae; genus Taxus; species Taxus chinensis. Next base: position 98,807,387 of record CM034157.1, read on the forward strand.
TTGGTATGGTTTAGGGAGTTTTAGGGAACTCCTGAAGTCCCAAAAATTTCCTCCAAATCACTACAGTTGTAACATTTAAAAGAGAACATCTCTTTTAAGGAATTTTATCAAACATGCAATGTTCCTTGAGAATAATCCTGCATTCCAAATTAACAAAAAACCTATCTTGTGCATATTCTATAAACATTTGCAGTTCAAATGGCCTCACTTATTTCATACATTTTTTCAAATAGATCACATGCCTTGGTTTAAAGATATTTTTTTGGCATAGATAGGGAGTGCACTAGCAAAGGTTGTGTGATTCTAGATTTACCGCTACCAACATCATTTTCTTGAGAGTTTATAAATCCTTTTTAATGAAGCCATTTTTTGAAAACCCTAAATCATTGGAATCCACATGATCACATCACATTAAGGAATTTTTTCAAATGTTTCATGGGCTTTAGCCATGCTGCCACACTTGCGTACCTGTCCAAAAAATATTTGCAACTAAAACATTGCTCAAAAAAGAACTATTGCCTTTTTACAAACTATAGTGAGCTTTAATAGGGGATTCAATATCCAAGTATTTCTTTTTGGTGAAAGAGATTTAAATTTTCCTCTATTTTATAGGGGATAAAATCATCCCTACTTTTAAGCATATTTAAAATAAGGTTATGTGTGTATTCTATATGAAATAATTAATAAAATGTGATATTCTTTAATTTTCATTGCATTTTACAATTAAATCATTTACATGCCCTGCGATTAGTATTTTAAAATTAGATTTTTTTGGGTTGGTAAACACTATTTAAATAGAGGTATGGACCAAATTTTGTTATATCTAAATAAGAACTTTATACGAGGACAATGATATCACAAGGGAAGAACCAAGACAAAAAACACAATATCCATAGGGTCAAAAACAAGGATCATCAAAGTCATCAAACAAAGACTTAAAACATTTGCGAGGAAACTACAAAATCTAAAAAAGCTCCAAACCTAATTTAAATAAAAATCAGTAGCATCGACAATCCACAAGATTAGGAAGAGAGGGTTGACCCTTGAATGATAAAAAACAATCAATGATGCATACGAATAGTGTCACTTGCACCTACTGAAGTACACGTTTTCCAAGGAAAATTTGAGACAATGTTCCAAATGTTTCCAATTGCAACTTCTTAAACAAAGAAACCAGCCTCTTCTTTTTAATCTAAAGGAAGAAGAAATCAAATGGATAACCATGAATAATTTTGTCCACTACCAATCTCAACTGAAAATAAAGCAACTATTCTAAGTAAAGGCTACAAAAAAACTTGTCATCCATGAAGATGCAAATAAATCCAAGAAATTACAAAAAAAGAAATACTTTAAGAAGAAGGGTACATATAGAATTATCTTACTCAAAGACCAAAAGAGATTTAAAATTGGTGACGAATATAACTAACCCTTGGTAGTACCTCCAAAATTCATTGTAATAGATGTTAAGACATTTGTTGCATAACATAATTATATGGTTAGGAAGGTTAGATGCTATTGTTAAGGGTTTTACTGAAACCTTTCATAGTTGAGATTGATCCCATTCTATGTCACTTGATACTTGTAGAATTTATTTTATTATTTTAAATTTTTTTATAACCACAAATTCCCCATGGTTTTGCAAGATACTTATTCTTTACATGGCTAATTATGCCTTCATTTGAAAATATGGGATTTACCTTTAAGTTTTATTTTGCCTAAAATACAATTTGGAAGATCTTGTCTAATTATTTTGATAACAAAAGCATCTCAAGGGCAAAGTCTTCATAATCAATTGAGTTTTACATCGCAAGAAGAATGACATCAATACTAAATTGAATACATGCCCAACTCTACTTTTACAACCCTTGCAGGTGCTTCTGTTCCAGGGAATGCCAACGTTCAAAGTTTGCCCTTATAAATTGTCTACTTCCCAAATCAACTCCAATAGTTTCTCATTAATTCAACAATAGACAAGCTAATTAACCACCCCACCCTTGGGAAAGATTTCTAAATGCCTTTAATAAAACATCTAAAGACAAATCCTAACCTAGGGACCTGTCCATAAGCACCGAAATGCACGAAACCAAGATCTATGAGATAACAAAATTCTAGAGTTGTCATTAAGAAACTGACACTTAGAAAATATCATTTGGTAGAAAATGAATGGTCAAGACTGTAGCATGGTTGACCAAGATTCATCCTAAATTGTTGTGAACTACACTCCAATTATCCAAATAACCTTCCTGTCCTTTATCTACATGATTTTAAAGCTATAGAAAGAATGCCTTAAAAAATCCAAGATAATATGACTCTAAGTTGTTAAGTCATCCCAAGAATTCCTTCATTCTTACGAAAATGTGATACAATCCAAAAGCCTCAATTTTTAAAATTGTGCATCAAAAATTTCATATCAATTATCTATATAGAGTTACCCCAACATTAACCATGGTGGTTGTTGATTTAATCTAAACTAAATTAAATATTTAATTTTAGAGTAACTATTTATAATGTACAAAATAATATACAATGTGACACAAGCAATAAACAAACTATAATATGAAACCCTAAGCATGAAGGAGAGATAGAGGGGACTTATTTGATTTTACGAATGGGAACAAGAAGGGTCTAGAATTTTTGAAATACTATAAGCAATGTCATCAAGGCTCCACGAAGAGTTTTAGGAAGTTAGGAATAGTGCAGGACAGGAGCGCCCACAGGATGGGAATGCCTACACTAGTGTCCAATCATTTGCTAAGGTTTTGTCCTTTTCTGCGGGTCTAGGATTCAAGGGATGATGTTGCTCTAAGTTTCTTTTATCACTCTGATTTTAATGTACTGATCGTTGAATGTATGTATAACCTAAAGAGAGAACTTCACCTACACATGCCCACAAACCACATCAAATCTAATAAAAGAAAATGTCAGAATGGGGAGTCAAACTGACCTCGACGGTCACCCGAAGAGTGATCTTAAGACTGAGTGTTGCACTACATCTCAGAATCCATGTAGTTTTTGTGAATGTGTGTGTAATGATGCCCTAGGATGCCCTTGTGCAAGTTGCACAATGATAACGAGGCTAGATCTAGGATGTAGCAATGTATAAAATGTGTGGATGGAATAGAATGAACTTCCCCCTCTTATGTTGTGTATGCAGAAGTGATACACCCTTTTCCCTTGAATGAGTGTGCTAGATGGATGCTTTGAAATGATTTTGTGCCTTTGGATGAAAGCTTAGGTGATTATATGTAATGCTTAGTGTTTGGTCCTTTATTTTAAGAACATAACTATGTATTTATATGATTCCCTTATTTAAATTTTGTAATTGAAACTGAAAGGATGACCCAAAGTTGTAAAAGATGCCTAAAAATAAAAGGGGCCCAAAAGAGTAAGAAGAATAGAAAGAAGTTTAGGAGCACCCAGAAGGGATAGGAGTGCTTGGGTACTTATGTCATCCTAATTGGGTGCTAGTGTCCTGAGGCCATAAAAGATAAATCTGAGATAAGTTCAAGAGTGTACCAAGACCATGTAAGTAGAAAGAGAAAAAAAGTGAGGCCAAAAGGACAGTTGTCAACTACTAGTTTTCTTGCTTAGGAATCATGTATATGTTAGTATGTTTTAGGACCTAGAAATGTACTAAGTGTATAGATTTTATGTCTACATTTTCCCCCCACTTTATGTTGTTGAGTGAATGACTCGATATCATAAAGTAGATAGAATATGCATAATTTATGATCCTGTAGAGATGGTGAGAGTGTGTCGATAGTGTGAGACGAGTGGAAAAGTGAAGCGTGGAAATGATAGCAAAATGAAGCATGGAAACTAGGAAAATGCAAAAAGGGAGATGTGTTGACCCTAGGGTGTAAACTATGTGAAGCCTTCTGTATTGTACCATAGTATTGTGTTGATTTAGAGCTTGTATTTGTTGATGTGAGTTAGGATTGTATATAAAGACAAACCTACAAAAGAAGAGCAAAAGAGTAGTCAAAGTTCAATGTATATGAAAAATCAAAGTAATGTGTGCATAAGTAAAAAAAGTATGTAAAAAGAAAGTGTGCACCTAATGTATAATAGTGTAAAAGATAGAGAATTATCTTGATTTTCTTGGAGATAAACTAAATTTGTTTCCAAATCAGGTGAGTTTTTTAGAGGAGCAATGTTTTTGGGGATCTCATGCCAAAAGATCTCTTGAGTTTTTTGGGCGATCTCATGTCAAATGAACAAGTTTTTTGGGTGATCTTAGCGAGTTTTTTAGGTGATATCACTCCAAGATTTAAGAGTGTTGGGGGAGAGGTCTAGTTTTACTCTCCTTCCATGAACACAACTAGCACCACTGCAGATGGTAATGTCCGATTTGTTCTGTAATTTGATCCAATTGAAAGTAGAAAATATATTCTTTAGATTGGAGGCAAGTTCTTGGATTTTATGCCCTGTAAATATGAAGGTTGTGTTGAACTGATAAAGACCGTCTATTTTTATTGACACTAGTGTTATGTAACTGAGGATAGGAGGTATCTTAGGAACTAGTGCACCTAGGTCTACTATCCTAGTGTCACTAGTATTTTTATTGTGTAAGTTCAAGTCAGATTCTAGAGATATTATGTCTAATGTATGATGACCTTGTTGTCTGTATTTTATATGAAATTTAGCCTGTGAGTTGACTGTAAACAATTTGATTTATTCAACCCAATGATTCCCCCCTATTTGGGGTGCATGCCATGTCTGTAATTGAGAATGACATCCCAAAGGAGAGGACTAGAAACTGATATGTATATTGAAATGTGATACCTATAGGGGGAGGGGATGTGCATGGTATAAACCAATGCACATGAAAACAATATGGCTAGTAAACAAGTGTTATTATAAAAGATAAATACATATAGTCTCATAACATGCAAGAGAAATCAATGTAACAAACAAGTGTGAAAACAATATGTACTATGAAAATCATGTTTCAAACATGGGAAATCACTCACAATGTCACAAGACAATCAAGGATAAAGTGGCCAAAGGCATACAATGATCACAAAAGACATAGGGCATAGCCCGTAAATAATAACAACAATAAAAATAAGAACAAGAAAATAACAGATAACCATGGAAGCAAATATAGTCCTACAAGGAAAATGATACACATGAAGCACTCATTAGCATGTTAGAAAGATCAATAGTATGTCAAAGTGTGTATATATCATCAAAGAGTAAAGTGACTGTAATGAAAAGTTGTAAAGAATGTGACAATAGAAGTGTGATGTATGAGAGTAGTAAAGGTTGATGCCCCCAACAGCCTTAGTGAGAACTAGCAATAGGTTTATTCAGTGTCAAACATTGCATCATCAATAAGGAATGTAAAGATCTAATTACTTCTAGAGACCAATTGAACATGCATGTGTGTATGAAAAATATATGACAGACTAAGAATATATATCTAAGCATATGTAACAAGCAATATATGATTAACTAAAATTAACTAAACTATGGGAAACTATAACAATAGTTAATCTAATCTAGGAGGAGTAAAATGCTGTAATAAATGCACTAAATTAATATGGAATGATTTTAAATAATTATACCAAATGGAAATAAAACCCTAATATGTAAAGAGTAAAGGTTAGGAAAGGACTCAGCTGATTGCCGAATGACTTCGCTGAGGTGTTGCAGGTCTGACTGTGAAATTCTAGAAGCAGGAACAAATGACTACACAAAGGTCTCAAAAAGAGTGGATTTGGATTATTTGAGAAAACTGGATGCCCATGAGGGTATTGGGGCGCCTCAGGGCACCCTAGTATAGTAGAATAGGTGCCCTGGTCTCTGAAAAATCTCAGAAATCTGATTTTTTCTAGGGTCAGAAGATACTCTTGTAACCTTTGCTTCCTGTCACACTAGATATTCTGAACTATGCTGAATGTATCAAATATAGCAGGATGAAGGAATGACCTGCAAAAGACAAAAGAAGTATCAAAACCTAAAAAAATGAAAGATGCAAATGAATGGGTTAGACTGACCTCAGCTGCCACAATAGTGGGCTTACTAAACTGAGTGATGCACTACATTTCAGACCCAAATGTAGTTCTGTGTGTGTGTGTGTGCATGTCGTGCCCTAGGTGCTCTTGTGTCAATCACACTTTGTGAAGTAGCGAGCAATAACTAAATGTAGAAAATGTAATAGTATGTGTGCATGGAATAGAATAGAATCCCTCCCCCTATGAAGTGTGTGTTGATGCAGATCTCCTAGCCTTGATGCATGGAACTATGTGGATGCAAGTGATGCAATGGATGTAACTCTAGATGGAGTGATAGTAGTAAGTGATGCTAGGACCCTCATTATGGTCTCATAACTTTATATTTATAGGGTTCTCTTTCTCTAATTTCGTAATTAATCCCGACATGGCTGACTAGGAAAAAGATAAGGATGAAAAATGGCTAGAAAGAGCCCAAAAAGAGGCGGGAAAGTAAAACAAGGATTGGGGCACCCCAGGTGGGACCGGGGTGCCCCAGTACAGGCTGGGTGCCCCTGGTTTAGGCTAAAATGACGGGAAAGTGCCGAAATAACTGGGCATGTATATAAAAATGTGGGAATGATGAAATAAAATTTAAAACAAGATGGCCAAAAGGTGGGATTAATTAGTACTTTCTTCACTTAAGAACCTTCTAAATAGTAGTATGAGACCGAGCTAAATAATGCCTAAAGTGCATGATTTTGTGACTACATTTTTCCCCCACTTTATGTTGGTGAGCGGAAATCTCGGTAACATAAAGTAGATAGAGATGCGTACCTGATGTCCATGTAGAGTGTAGTAGAAAATGTGTCGAAGGACTAGACAAAAGTGTGGAATGATAAAAAGAGGGAGAAGTGTGACAATATAGATGAAAAATGTGCATAGAAAAAGTCATGAGAGTGAACCTAGGGGGAAATGTAGTGTGGTGATGTTGTGGTGTGTAGTGTACTTGCATGGTTAGTAAGGCATGTGTGTCATGGAATGTTGTTGTCATTGTTTTTTCATCGTCATCATTGTTGTTTCCCCCAATTTGACTGCTTGTTTCTCATACGACTGGACCTGCAAGGAGAAAATGATCAAGTAGTCAAATATGTATGTATGTAAAAATGCTATGTAAAATATGCATGTGTATAGAAATGTGTAAAATATGCAAATGTAAAATATGTGAAAATGAAAGTGTAAATGGAACATGTGCACCTGATCCATGTCGAGAGAAAGGGTGTAGAAGGATATCCTGTACTGCTGTGAGTTTTTTGGGTGATCTCATGCCACCCTGGCTGAAGAAGTGTAGGGAGGAAATGCTCTGTGTCCTCCAACTCTAACCACTTCTACTGAAATGTGTGTGAAGAGATATTTGTACTGTCCTAGTTTTTTGGGTGATCCGATGCCACTGGCCAAAGTAGTGTAGAGAGGCACACCCACTATAACCTCCAAGCCTGTAACTACTTCCCATAAATGCTAAGGACACCATGTCCTATAAAAGCCATTGTGTATGGGGTTTGTAGACTAGTCTAAACCCACTCATTTATGTAAACCCACAATGCCAAGGGTGGAAAGTGCATTGTACTAAACCAGTGTAAATACATTGTGTTAGTATGTAAACCCTCAATGATGCCCCCCCTCTTTGGGGGTGCATGCGACATCGCTGATAGGAGAATGCGGCCCCAAAAGAGGACCAACCATATGTATGTTGTAACTCTACCCTGTAGGGGGAAAGGGAAAGCACTTGGTAGAAACCAAGGCATGCACAAACAAGGATGGCTAGCCAAAACAAGTGTTAGTCCAAAAACACATGCATGCAATAAGACAAGTGTAAAATATGCAGACAATGTAAAAATACCAAGCACAAGTAGTGTAAACACGCAAGAAACAAGTAAGCCACACAAAGTGGGTTGCAAACATGGGACATCACTCATGATGTCGCAAGACACAAGGCCATGTCATGGCCACAAAAAACAAACAAGTGTGCACACAAACATAGGGAAAAGCCCACATACAATGGAAAACAATAGTAGACAAGTACAGACAAACAAACAAGTAGTCATGGAAACATGTAATCCTGTAAAACAAGTGTTGCACATGGAACACCCATTAGCATGTTAGAGAAATAACCAATATGTCAAAGTGTGTATGATCAAGTAATATAAGATGCTAAGTACAAAATGAAACAATAACACCTAGATGAGACGAATGTGGATGCCCCCAGTGACCAGTATAGGAAGGGTAGAAGGTGAGCATCCATGCATGTGTAAGATTCTTGTATCTGTGATCACACTAAACAAAGGCATGAATGCACATGTGTGGATGATATAGATAATGACATATAAGAAATCAATCTAACATGTGTAGTAAAGTGATCATGCAAAACACTAGCAAACAAGAGTAAATGCCCCCAAGACAATGCAGTATGTTGTGGATGAATGGAATGGAATGAAAGATGGAATGATAGGAGCAATGTACCCCCTGAGTGTATGGAAGTGTATGCAATGAGGTTCATTTTTTTTTCTCCCTCAACAGTCAAGAATGAACCGTAAATGAGAGTGCATCATCGAGAAATGGTCGAGTAGTGTTTGTTGTGTCTAGCGTGTTGTGATGAATGTGTATGTGTATTGATGAGATGCGACATGTAGAATAGATGTGTGTGAAACCGAAGCGTATATCACAACTTGTTGAATGGATATATTTCTAATGTATATCACTATATGTTGAATAGGATGAGTGATGATTTATCCCTAAGTGTATATCACTATAAGATGAAAGGATGTGATGATTTATCACTATGATATATCACTATATGATGAAAGGATAGTGATCATTTACCCTAAGTGTATATCACTATATGATGGGATGGGTGATGATTTAGCCCTAAAGTGTATGTCACTATAAGATGAATGGATGAGTGGTGATGTAACCTATAGTGTATACCACTACAAAATGATAAAATAGGTGATGATTTAGCCTAAAGCGTATGTCACTAGGTTGGAGATAGCACATGATGAAATGTCACATGGTGAATGTAAGGTCCATTTGATTTGTAAACCCTCGGCAGTCGAGTATGGACCAAGGAACTAAAGTGCGTCATAGGGTGGTGAGTGCAGCATGTAGAAAAAAATGTAGTGTATGTAGTAATGTTAAAATTACTATAGGATGGGTAGAATGTATAAATGCACGGTGTGAATAATGCAATGTAGGATGTGTAGGGTGTGTAGAATATGTAATATGTAATATGTGATGATAGGTGTAGATAGAAATAGAATATGTAGTGATAAAATGTAAAGCTAGACCCATATGTAATGTAACCTATCATAGTATGTAGAATGTATGTGGAAATGTGTAGTGTATGGTATGACTATGTATAGGTTACACGTGGATAACTTAGTAATGTATATGGTGTATAGGGTAAGGACTAGTATAATGTAGAATGTAGGGATGAAATGTAAAACTAGACTCATATGTAATGACATCTAGTATAGTATATAGAAATTGTATGGTATGAAAATGTGGAGTGTATAATGTGACTAAGTGTGTAGATACCATAATGAATGTAATGCATAGATGAGGACTAGTATAATGTATAATAAGCGTAGAATTAATGGTGTATGATCCGAAAATAATCAAGTTTTTATCTACCTGATCTTGGATGCTTATAGGATTTAAATATTTACCGATAATTTGCTCCTTTTAAGTAATCAATTTAAAAAATTAATGCAAGACAATAAAGACAATTACAAAATAATTGATTACGGAGTTTGGAAATTGCCTACGTCTCTGGGTTCATATCGAACCATTCCACTAGTCAAAACTTGTAAGTTACAATATTACTTTCACAAGAAAACCTAATGGAAACTATTTAAACTTGCTTAGAAGAATGACCAGACCTTCAAAAGACAAGGGTGAAAGATAGCACCTGACTTCCACCTTCCTGGCGTATTTGGCAAGCTTGATGGCACCATCTCCACTTTTCGGAATCCTCCGGTTCTCGATCGGCCTTCCAGACGCTTTGTAACACCATATGGCACTCCAGTCGATATTCTAGGCTTCAAAATTTAGTGTGGCGCTCTGGGTCGACTAGGTAGTATTACTAACTCCTAGCCAAACTAATGCCTATTTAAATAAATAGGTCTTCACACAATTACAATTTCTCATCCTCCTCTTGGCTCAATCTTCACGTCCTGAGCTCTAGGATTGAGCTTGTCTCCGTTGTGTGTGTTACAAAGGAGAGGGGTCCCCTATTTATACAATATAAGGGCCCTTAAAATATGCATTAACAATTATCCTTAGGCTAAAAATACCATAGCCCATAGCAAAATAAATGGGATCAATACCCATATTAGCGGATTGCATTGTTAAATGGGTATATCCCACATTTTGTGGAATGATATTGTTTGAGGCTTAATTAAGCCTTTCCACACATTTGAAGTGGTCAAAAGACCATGTGAACTTAACCACCCCCATTTAATTCTCCTCTCCACATGGATTTCCACGCATGGAATAAGCATCCGCTACCACCGCTTCACCTTCTACCTTCCACGTGGTCCTTGGTTAATTTTGCGGTTATGTAGGGTTTGGAGGATTAGGGGATTTGTATGGTTTAATACTAATGTATAAACATTAATATATAGTGGTTTGGCATGTATGCGTGGCATTTGGAAAGTGGACTTACCAAGATAATATAATTTCGACCCATACAATTAACTCGGTAAATAGCATATAGCCCACTTGTTGTCTCTCGATAGGCAAATCGAGCGAACTTGATGAGTGGTGGCAAGCCATGTGGTGGCTTGTGGACCCACCACGTCGGCGATAATACCATAGTCCACATGGCGGCTAGGCTCCCCTCCATAACAAAATTTGAGCCTCTTGTTCTGGCGAGAAATCTTTTATGACCATCAAATACTGAAGATTGAAAACCAACGAACGACTCCTTTTGCCTTTTCACCACATGTCATAGTTCCCTTCGTCCAAAATTGACCAGTTGACTAGATTTGACTTTCTCGCTATCTGAACTTTGACTGGACATATCTAGAGCTCCCGATGTCCATTTGTCGCATTCTCATAATCGATGGAAAGCTCTCGAGGTGATCTTTTGCACTGACACCATTTTGGCATGTTTAGGGATTTTTTGAAAATTATCCCATAATTAGTGTATGATGTGCAATATAGGATGAAATGCAATGTGTAATGCCTAAGTGTGGTGTGTGGGGTTTAGTGTAATGGTAATCCCTCAACAGTTAAGTGTGAACCGAAGCACAATAGTGTGTCATCGGGTAATGATGGTGCTAGAATGTATGATGAATATGCCTATGAAATAAGATACAAGAATGTGTGATTGTAATTCCCCCCAAATGTAAATAGATGAGAAAATAGACTAATAAGAAGGAGAGCCTAAGGTCTCATGTGTTACAAATGTAATGATGAAGGCAGAGGAAATATGAACGCAAAGAATTAGATGTGATTACTATGCTAAGATGAGAAAAAATTCAAATGATGATGAAGGGGGGTGAATGAAATACCCCCATGGAAATCCATGACTAAAATACGTAAACTTGTCGAGGAGGTCATCATCCTCTAGATCTAAATTGAATGGATATGCGTTAGTAACTTGGTAGGCTATAGTGTTAGGTTGATCATGTAATGAGCCATTGAGACATAAGTGATACATGCACATAGCATATTCCTCATCAGTGAATGGAGGGAGGGGGAAACCATGTGCATACCAACAAGTCAGATTTTATGTATAACATAGAAAAGAACTAAAAACAAATGATAGTACGTCCAAAATCCATAGGAAAAGATATCTCTGTATGATCCGGATTTAGGGTGCCCCCAATATAGTCCATCCAGGATTGTCCTAATGTGAGTGGTGCAGTAGTAGGATTACGTGTACGAAAAACATCAATTTGAAAGACACAGAGCCCATAAGCGGTTATGACATGGACCAACCCATGATATAAATGAGGATGGTATGGGGGTGGACGAATATAGGCAATATAAAAACCAAATCAAGTTAAGCCCTCGTGCGTACATATGGTTTTGGGTGAAAAAGGATCTAACAGAATGTGTTCCCAGTACGAGCCACATATGAAGAATGTGTAAGTGAATGGTGGGTGGATAGACGATGAAGATGAAGATCGGAAATCAATGCCTACTAATATGGAATAATAGTAGTAGTAGTAGATGGTGGAGAAGGGAAAACATCTAGTAAAAAAATAGCTACTTCAAGTGGTGGCAAATGAGGTGGGTCATTAATAGGTTATGACTCATTTGTAGTATCAATGCATGGAATAGGGAGACTAGTATTAAGATCATGGACACGGTATTGGAATGGGTCACAGTCCAAAAAGATAGTATACTCAATGCATTCATGTAAGAATTTAACGCAACGATGGACCATAGAAGCAACATCCTGCATGGCATGGAGCCATGGCCTAACCAACAAAAAATTCTATGAGACGGAAAATTCTCTAACAAAGAAAAATGTAGGGAGAGTTTTAGGAATAACAGTAATGGGCAAGGTAACATGACCAAGACATGGACGAACAATACCATCGTAAGCACAGAGTGAAATAGAAGAGGGACTAATGTCACGGGCATACATGCCTAAATCTTGAAGGAATGACATGGGGCACAAATTAAGCTTAGAGCCATTGTCAATTAGAGTTTTTTGACACCAACATTGTAAATGTGACACATAATATGGAGGGGTGGGTCATTGTCAAAGAGATGAATGTCAGCAAGAGGATTGGCCTTGAATGCTATATGTTGTGAGACTGCATCAGAAAATGTGTTGTACATGGAATTTGGATGCATGTCAATGGAAACATTTGTAGTAGGAAAAATATGTTGGACACGATGAGGTAAATCAGGATGGGTAAGAAAATAGTCATTGATAAAGATACTCATGATGGCAAAATGCAAATGCAAACCCTGGAAGGTGCTATGAAGAAACGACGGGTTCACCAAAATGATTAACTAAAATTAACTAAACTATAGGAAAGTATAACAATAGTTAACCTAATATAGGAGGAGTAAAATGCTATAAAATACGTTAAAATAGTATGGAATGATTTTAAATAATTATACCAAATGAGATAAAACCCTAAGTATGCAAAGATGTAAAAGGAAAGGACTTAGCTGATTACGAAAGATTGTCGCAAGGTGTCGCAACTCTAACTGTGGATTCTAAAGGTAGGAACAATTGTACAAAAGTTCTGTAAAGGCCAGATCTAGAGGATCTGAATAGACTGGAGCACCCAAGAGGGTACTAGGGTGTCCCGGGGCACCCCGGTCTGCAAAATAGGTGCCATGGTCTCTATAAAACCTCATAATCTGATTTTTGCAGGGTCATTGGGTACTCTGGAATATTCCCTATTTTTTACACTCAATCTTCCAAGCTAGGCCGAATGTATCAAATAATGTAGGATGAAGGAACGACTTGCAAAAGACAAAGAAGTATCAAAAACCTAAAATAAAATATGCAAAATGAATGGGTCAAACTAACCTCAGCTGCCACAATAATGGACTTATTAAACTAAGTGCTACACTACATTTTCGGACCTAAATATAGTTTTGGTGTGGGTTTTCATATCGTGCCCTAGGTGCTCTTGTGTCATTCGCACTTTGTGAAGTAGCGAGAAATAATAACTATAGAAAATGTAATAGCATGTGTCCATGGAATAGAATAGAATCCCTCCCCCTATGTTGTGTGTGTTGATGCAGATCTTCTAACCTTGATGCATGGAACTATGTGGATGTAAATGATGCAATGGATGAAACTCTAGATGGATTGATATTAGTAAGTGACACTAGGACCCTCATTATGGTCTCATAACTTTATATTTATAGGGTTCTCTTGATCTAATTTCAAAATTAGTCCTAACATGGCCGACTAGGAAAAAGATAAGGGTGAAAAACTGCTACAAAGAGCCCAAAAAGAGGTGGGAAAGTAAAACAAGGATCGGGGTGCCCCAAGTAGGACCGGGGCACCCCAGTATAGGCTTGGGTGCCCCGGTCTAGGCTTAAATGATGGGACAATGCTGAAATAGCTGGGCATTTATGTAAAAATGTGTAGGAATGACGAAATAAAAAGTAAAACAAGATGGCAAAACTGTGGGATTAAAAATTAAATAGTAGTATGAGACTGGATTAAATAATGCCTAAAGTGCATGATTTTGTGACTACACAACATGAAACATGTAAGTAGTATAAGCAAACAAGAGTCCATGCAGAAAAAATATGCAAATTTTGTGAAAGTGTGATGGTATGGCCTGCAAAATGTGGAGATGGAAGGATTTGTGTTTCCCCTCATCGGATGTGTAGGAAATAAGGTTCATTTATAATTTCCTCCTTAATATTCAAGAATGAACCGTAGAACAAGAGTGTGTCATCGGGAAATGTATTTTTCACGTGTGAGTAGATGCTAGAAAGATGTATCGTAAAACACATTTAGTGTGAAGTGTGTAATATGAGGTGCATTGATGTAGTGTGCCCTCAAGAGTCAAGTGTGAACTATAGCACAAGAGTGTGTCAAAGGTAATGATGGTAGAATGAATGTCCAAATGAAATAAGTATGCTTAGAAAATGTAGACATGGAACACGTAACATAAAGCGTAGTTATAGACACCAGAGACAACTAAAAGTGCTAGAAGGGGGGGAAGAATATGTGATGCCCCCAAGTGTGTGAGGGGTGAAGAATCATGTGAACTCATTAAGAAGGTCGTCAGTGTCAGGGTCATAATCGATCAGATTTGAATTGGATACATAGTAGGTGATAGTATGTGGTTAATCATAGCAATATCCAGTCTGGTGTAAATTATACATACCCATAGCATATTCTTCATTAGTAAAAGGAGTTTGTGGACAATCATGTGCATACCAACAAGTGAGATTTAACATATAGCCAAGGAGGGAATCATTTCATATAGAGACACGGCCAAAAGGCATTGGATATGAGATGTCAGTGTGATTGGGATCAAAAGTGCCACCAATATAGTCAATCCAAGATTTCCCAAGGATGAGTGGGGAAGAACGAGGTGTACATATAAGAAAAAATAACAAATAAAGACACAGATGTCATAGGTTGCGGTGATGAGAACATATCCATGATATAAGTGAGGTGAGTTAGATGGAGGAAGGATATGAGTGAATGTGAATCCTAAGTATACCAAACCTTCATTTGTGCACACATTGTTGGGACAAGTGGGATCAAATGAAATATGAGCCCAATAAGAGTCATATATGAATAAGGTAAGTGTAAATGGATCAACTGGTCGAGTAGATATATCCGGAGGAGAAGGCATGATATCTAGTGCATGTATAGAATCATGGAAAGGGGTCATAACTATAGTAGAAGGAGGGGATTGTTTAATTAATATCACCTAGATCAAAAAAACAAAAGTATCTTGGAAATATGATTCACCAATTTTTATAGGTGTAAAGTTGAGATTGCATAGGTTTTAATTGGTAAGCTCGACGACATTGAACTCATTATAAGAGTTCTCAGTGTTGGAATTATCATGTTGGATAGCATTCTTGAGGATGTTAGGAGGATTTGAGGTAGATGTAGGGTAGGGATTAGTAGTAATACATGGGGTAGTGGTAGTGTTAGAAGTAGATGAGGTAGGTGATATAAGATTGAAAGTATGTGTAGGGACGGAATGCAGGGTTGTGGAGGTAGTAGTGGGAGCACTAGATTGACCAACATCGTATGTATTGACATTATAATATATAATAGGTTGCAGTGAAGGGATAGGCATGGAAGTGATAGGATCTATGCAACAAAACTTGAATGGGTCAAGATCAATAGAAATAGTATGCTCATAGCCATCATGTATGAATTTAACACACCGATGAACTGTAAAAGGAACAACATGCATAACCTGAATCCATGGTCTATAAAGTAATAAATTAAACTGAAATTAGGCTTCAAGAACATGAAATGCAATGGGAAGGGTTTTAGGTCCAATTCATAGGGGTAAGGTAATGGTGTCAATGCATGTACGAGTAGTGGAATCATAGCCACGAACAAGAGTAGAGGTTTTAATGATCACACTTTCTGGAATGTTTGATTTCTTGAGTGATGAATGAGCACATATATTTATAGTGAAGCCATTATCAATTGGTACATGCTTGATACAGATGGAACCAATAGTAGCAGTGATGAGAAAAGGTGCAAGAATATCGCCAGTGGCAGTATGTGGAATATCCTTATCACTTAAAGATATAACATGCGGTAGCTTTTTGAGGGATTGAATTAGATGAGTAAAGGAAACATGTGAATTATCACTTTTAATATGGATGGAGTGTAGGGAAAACTTTAATGTGTGATGAAAACCTAGTGCACTATGTAAGAGATCATAAAGAGAGATTTTGGTCGGTGTATTCTTAAGTTGCTTGATGATACCATAGCCTTTGGAGGTGGTGGGAGGAACTGTTAAAGTAAGAGGTAGGTGGATAGAAATGAGTGTAGTTGTAGGCGGCCATGTGTGGCAGGTAGTTAATACATTGATATTTGGATCATGCATTGGAGTGATGAAGTGGGGAGGGTGTTGAGTATGGACTTTCATGAAATCAGTAGTGGTGGTAGCCATGCCAGAAACCCTAGTTGGAGCATAGGATGGATAAAAAGATTAATCCATGAATTCAGAAGAGGAAGATAGAATGTGATGTATTATCATAAGGTAGGATTTGAGAAAATGGGTTCACTAAATTATTTAATAAAAATCTAATTTAAATATTTAATTTCAGACTAACTATTGTACCTAATGATATAGAAATGCTAATGTACAATGTGACACAAGAAATAAGTAAGAAATGATATGAAACCCTAATAAAGAAGGAGAGATAGAAGGACTTAGATGATTTATGAATGAATAGGAAGTGATTTGGGCTGAAGAACTACTAGAACAGAGTGTAAACAATGTTGTTAAGGTCCACTAGAGATTTTAGAGTTCAGGAACAGATAGGACACGAGTGCCCACAAGACGTCAGGAGCGCCCAACCACTAGTGTCTCGATCCAGGCCCTAGTGTCCAAGTAGATGTTGTGGATCTAGATATTTTAGGGTCGGATGATGTTCATTGTGCTTTTTTGTTTGTCACTCTTAATGCATTGTCTGATCTGTGAATGTACATGTAACCTGTAAGAAAGAATTTCACATGCACATACTCACAAACCACATCAAACCTAAAAAGGAAAATACAAAATGGGGAGTCAGACTGACCCCAATGGTCATCCAAAGAGTGAACTTATGACTGAGCACTACACTACATATCAGACTCCATATAGTTTTGGTATGTGTGTATAAATGATGCCCTTATGCAAGTTGCACAGTGATAGCGGGCTAGATCTAGAATGTACCAGATGTATAATATGTGTGGATGTAATAGAATAGAACTTCCCCTCCTATAGTGTGTATGTATAATTGATACATCCATTTTCCCTTGTATGAGTGCTAGATGGATGCCATTTGATGCTCTTTTTCCTTTGGATGTAATCCTAGGTGATAATATGTAATGCTTAGTTCTTGGTCCTTTATTTTCAAAACATAACTTTGTATTTATATGATTCCTTCATTTGAATTTTATAATTGACAACTAAAATGCCAATCCAAAGTAATACAAAGTAATTTAGAATCGAAATGGGTCCAAAAGGATAAGAAAAAGGTAAAGAGTGACAAGAGCACCCAGGAGGACAAAAGTGTCTGGTGCTAGTGTCCAAGGCCATAGAAAGATAAAATAGTTAAATGCCAACAAAATTGTAAGATGTGCAAATCCAATAAGAGTACAAAAGACAAAACAAAAGGCTAAAGATATTTTTCAGTTGCTATTTTTCTTGCTTAGGAATCATGTAAATGCTAACATGCTTTTAGGACCTAGAAATGTACCCAAGTGCATAGATTTTGTGACTACAGTGGCCACCCTTTGAAACCTATACCTGTAAAATGGGTTGTGCATGGTGTAAAAATTTGTGTCTAAATAAAGTAACATGCAACACACAACATAAAAAAATTCATGTGTATAGAAGTAAAAATAGCAAAGTAAAAATTTTCAATCATGTCATAAGCTATAGTAATAATAGTGTAGAAACATCGAGGTATAAATGAAGTGTGTCATAAACAAGAGTAGTAATAGTATAAAAACATAAAAGTGGGATTCAATAATTTCATAAACTATAGTAGTAATAGTGTAGACTCTAGAAAACACACCTTGTACATAAGGTCCTTTACTAGAAAACACAAAAACATTATAAAACATAAAAATACGATAAAATCATAAAACCCCAAAAAATGGGAATAAAAGAAAACTCATCACCTATTTACTAACCATCACCCACTCACATTTAATTTTGTCCCATCACTCCTACCCATGTGCATGCCCAATGCATAATGCACCCATGTGTGTCCCACTCCCCTATGCACTCCAAATATATAAAACCACATTCACCCACATCATTTCATTCTCTCTTAGCAACTCTTGACATCCTACAATTGATTTTTCTCACTCTCTTGCTCACATATTTTTGTTTTGCAGATCTTGAAGAATGAAAATCAAAGTTTAAAGGATAGATATAACTTGTTGCAATATTATTCTAGAGAAATATCAAAATAGGTTGGAATTAAAACTGAAATTGGCATGTGTTCTCCGTGTGATCTCGGTGAAATGCAACTATGATTTTCCTGTGATCTAAGTCGGGTATACTTATCATTTCATTTATTGTTTTGTCATTTTACATCAATAGAATGTCTTTTATCTCCTTAAGAAGGTTAGGGATTTGATTGAGGCAGGTCCCCTAACCACCAAAACAATTAACATTTTTCAATTATGCTTATGTGCAGGATTCAAATCTGAAAGAGTTTTTACCCACTTTATTCAATGAAATAAACCACACTTGTCCCTCTCTTATTAATGTCAGCATAAGCCCATTCTATTTTAGTATTTGATTTGGGGTTTTCATATTAGATAATCCATCTTTTAGGTGATCCAAATCTAGGCATACATTTTGGCAACCACGATAGGACCATTTTGGTTGTGGTTATCTCTTTTTATTTTATAAATCTAATATTTTTTCCATTAGGGTCTCTTTTAGGTTTTTTTTAACCCTTTTTCTAACTTATGTTGCAAATCTAACATCTGGTCTTTGCATGTTTTCTTAAAATCTAAAAAATCCAAAAAATTCAAGTTGTAGGTCGGTCGCAACTGCGACTGGGTTATGATTTATGGCCAAAAATATCTCAAAATATGGTTGCAGGGTAGTCGTAATTGTGACTATTTTGTAAGTTTTTTTTATGCAAAAACTTAAAACACATTCATTTTCTTACAGGAATGAATCTGGAATGAACTATACATTTTACTATAGGTCGAAATAAGGGTAGATATTTGTTTTCTTAACTGTGGGAAGTGAATGGGATAATCCCAGAAACTCATTTTGAGGAGTACCACAAGAACCCCAAAGTAGTTGGCACCTTGAGGGAACTGGCCAACGAAATGGGTACCCATGAGGATCTGATCCAATATTATACTTAGTGACAGCCTCAGTTTGATTGATTGAGTGGAGTAAAATTCGGCTTGGTTAATGAAGGGGTGAAGTAAAGCCAACGACTAAAAAATTTTCTAGTGTATTACACCCGTTTGGGAAACTCTTAGTATTCAGGGAGAGAACCTTTTATAGGAAGCCAAAAAACTGAACTTGTATTCCACCTTGAGACAAAAAAATATTAATGCATTCATCAAAACATTCCACTTCACTATTTTTGAGTTGTAACTGCAATTGCTTTTATCCTTCACAGACCCTTCTCACAATTTCATATTAGTTTATGCCATTCACGTTGAGTTCTGATTTTCCATTTCTTAGTTGCAACTACGATGTTGTTATGCAAATGTGCAATAGAGAAATTGGAAGTTTCCAAGCATGACAATTATACCCCTGTGCCAAAATTTGCATGTTTAATCATTCCTAGGAACCCCAGGTCAAATCCATAAGTTTGGTCACCCCCTATTTGATGTTAGATTGATCCCCTAGGTGAATAATATATTCATTCCCCCTAGGTGATTTTAAGGAATTCTAAAAAAGATGTTATCTTCTAGAAGTATTGGGAAGGGCTATCGTTGGCCTTCCCAAGACTAGATCAACCCCCTAGAGCAGAGCGAAAGGGAAAAATTCAACATGGAGGTGAATTTAATTCCTTAAAACATCATGGAAATGATTTTGGAAGGTTTTGGGAAGTTTTGAAATACTTAGAGCAGTCTGAGTAAAAAACATGGTTCACAAGCCTAGGTAGTACATAGGCCTAAAACAGTTGTTTGACTTCACAAGAAGATTATGGGAGCTCCATATGGATTTAGAAGTAAAACTAAACATCTCCAGAAATATTATTCCAATACCTACATGAAGGTGGAATCATAATTTTCACAACACCTTGGCGCATAGGATTTGCATGTAGTTTTTCTCAGGCACAAGTGGAGTCTCAAATCACAAATCTGAATTTTTAGGGATCAGATGGAGGAATAAAGACATGATACCTCCACCATGGTATTAAAAATTCCATTTCCAATCAGGATCATATAAAATTTCACCAATAAATTCCACCAGGAGCTCAAGTTATCATCATTCCAAGTTGCCCTCTCAAAGGCAATTCAAGAGTTAGTCAGTTTTTAGGAGGACACGTGTTAGCACCAGGAGCCTAGCGGAATTTCATGTCCCCGAAGTCCCTGAGGTCAGGTATACCAATCTTGGAAAAACGTGCCCAGCCCCCATCTGACCCCTGGGACCCTCAAGTGACCTCCAAACTTGACAGTTCAGCACCTAGGTGCATTTTTGGATTGTCCATTCCCATGCCGTCGGATTCAAGCGCCATGGTGTCAACTCCAGGACCACATTGGAAGGGTGATGTTTCTCATATCCTAAGGTAGGGATATAAGACATTAAAAAATCCACCCATACCCTATGGGGAATCTTTTGGTCATCCAACTGACTTTACTGCCGTAAAGATAAACACTACCCCCAGGTGCATTTTTGGAGCATAAAATTCCCTGCCGTCGGATCAAGCACAAAGTGTTAGCTTCAAGACCACTGTGAGAATTAAATGTTCATGTCCCTGAGACCTATAGGATCATCAAAACATGAGAAAAATTATAATAGCCCCTCCATGAGCATTTTTTTGAAGGAATTAAAAGCGGCACTTATGTTTTCTTCCTCTAGAAATTTCTGCACCAAAGTTTTCAACCATTTTATTTTTCAAGCTTGTTTCAAACATCCAGTACACCATGTTCTGATCCATGAAACAATCCAAAATGATCAGTGAAACTTCTCCACATCATGGATGCACAGAAATATGCTAAAATTAGAGGAAAAATGGAGTGAAATGACGAAGTTTGAAGAGAAAATGGAATTTTTTCACCAGATAACTACAAAGTCACCCGATCAAAAAAGCCTCATATCTTGCAAAATACAAGTCGAATCAAGATGCCATCTTTTTCATACTTCCAAATTTTTCAAGATGATCAAGATGCAACACACAAGAGGTCAAATGGTTCCCAGAATAACTTTCTCCAACAAAATCCTCACTTCATGCACTGACTCACATTCGTCGAATTTCCCATCATTTCGGCAATGGAAACGAGCTAAAAACATGCACACAAGCTCCAAATGAAAAACCTATTCCCAATGGTTCGGAAAAATTTTTCATGAAAATTCAGAGACAAAAACTAAGACCTGCAAATTTCAAGCTCCATTAATGGCCATCATGGCAGTTCCGTGCTCGAAGCCACTGCACTTAGGTGGAAATTTCAAATGTTTATTTCCAGGCATTCTACGGGAAAAACTAAGTGAAATTCATAGGGTGTGATAATTATAACAAAAATATGAGTCCAAATAGGAATTATGTTCCATCACAAATCGAACACTGGAAACAAATTTCTAAAAATAGTAAGTTTTCCTATACATACTTGCTATGTTTGAAAAGTCATCAACAAAAGCATATGAGACAAAGGCAGTGGGCATTGAAGATCATGAGGGAGCCAAAATGAATGTTCAGAGCAAAAAACAATGGAAATGACCTTTTACTAAAAATAGTAATTTCCCTATATAGGTGCTTACTAAAAATAGTAGGTCAACCCAAAAAGTGGCCGAGGCAAGGGTAGTGTGCATAGGACCGAATGAGGGAGTTCATCACATCATGATAGTCAACAAGAGGAAAAAATCACCTCTCACTAAAACTAGTATATCATACGCATGCTAGGAGTTGTCGTCATCAGTGGAACAATTCACTCAACTTAGCGAGCATTCGTGAGATAATTTGAAAGAGTTTCTCTGTGTACAAGGAGTTCGAAGATTCAGAGTTTCATTGCATTGGAGCTTTCCATCAATAAGGATCATCAGAATTCGTCAGGAATGACATCCCCTCTTATTCTTCCCTCTCTCTTTCTCTCTCCTCTTCCCCCAAATTTCTCT
Organism: Taxus chinensis; assembly: GCA_019776745.2. Taxonomy (NCBI): domain Eukaryota; kingdom Viridiplantae; phylum Streptophyta; class Pinopsida; order Cupressales; family Taxaceae; genus Taxus; species Taxus chinensis. The sequence goes on from CM034157.1 coordinate 98,829,831, forward strand.
CTCTTCTCAAATGTTTTAATTTTGAGTTGGGGTTACACTTTTTCATGTCTTAATGTTCATAATGTAATAAGTCACCTTTATGTTATAAAAAGGGACTTAAACATTTCCTAGGAAGTTGAAAAGTTTTAAGTTGGGCGAGGACATATGAAAAGGCATTAGGGGTAGATGAAGAGTCATATCTCACTCTATAAATTGTAAATCCATTCCCATTTCAAAATGTTGGTGATTGATCTTGTAAACTCAAGAGTATATTGTACTTTGAGAGAACAAAGGAGATAGTCATTTTCTTCCATTTCCCCCCTTCTCAATTTCCTCCATTTCTCCACTATGTACAACTTCTATTTAAGAATAAATACAAGAAGGATTTTGTAGCCTCTTTTATGAGGAGATTTTAGAAACTTTGAGGTCGCAATCTTCTTAATCTTCTTCATCACCTCTCGAATACTCACAAAATATGATTTGTCTATCATTCTCAAGTTCATCGATCTCTAGGAAGTTGCCACCTTCACTTTCTTGTTCAAGTTCTTCTTCACTTTCTTGAAATATGTAATTTACGTTCATGGGTTGGGCCTCTAAGGTGAGCCATTGGGGTGCTTCCACAATTTGATTCTTGTTTCTTCTTTGAGAAGATACTCATTCAAATAATTCCCTCTTTAAAGATTCTATCTCATTTGCTAACTTTTGTAGCGATGGGTTGGTTCTCTCATCTCCAGGATGTTGGGCCTTGCCCTTTGATGGATTCTTGATCTTTCCAGAGAGGATGAGGTTGTCATCAAGTTCAATGGCCATCCTTTTTGCTTCTGATAATGATCCTTGGTTGGGTTCTTTGCAACAAAAATCCTACTTCTGATGATTGAGCATTGATGAAGAATCTATTGACATTGTTTTGAGATGGTGAATCCTCTTTAGGTATCCTGAGAAATAGTCATTCGAAACGAGCCACGAAGTCTCTCATGATTTAACTTTCTCCTTTCTCTATTTGAACCAAAATCACCAGGAGGTCCTGACAGTCTTCAGTTGATTTAAATCTCTCTTCGAAGGAAGTCTTGATGTCATCCTAACCAGTGACGGATCAAACGGGAAGGCATGAGGTAGAACCATTTTGCTGGTTTTTCTTGGAGGGACTCCACGAATAGTCTCACAACAATATCTTCATGTTGGAAACCAAAAATTCAACATGATGTCATGAACACAGAGATGTGTTCTTACAGGATGTTGTGCACTGTCACCTTTGAACTTTAGCAATTTCTTGCGGGAACCCGCTGGTAGATCGTGAAGAGGGGTTCAAGAAAAGCGGGCATGTATTCCTTCCCCATGGAATAATGGGTTGAGGTATTTCTTCTTCATCTTCATTGTTGTATCTTTTTCTTCTCTTGATTTTACAAACTCTTCTTCTTCTGAGAACTCAATGACCAATGGTGGTTAAAAAAGGGAGAATTTTAAGGGGGAGTATCAACAGGAGTCTTGACAAGACATTCAGGGAACTATTTAAAGAGATGATAGAGAGGAGGCTTGAGAGAAGAAGTATGGATTATCTCTAATTCGTTGAAGTTGATTTTGCAAAGCCTTGAAATTGGAATCAACAACACCTCTGACTTGCTCAACTTGGTGTATCTTCCTTCAGCCAAGATTTTGGAAACAAGTTCTTATAGTGGGAACACAAAAGGTACTGTGGAATGTGAAAAGTCACACTCAGTGAAATCATAAGTGTATCGAGAAATAACTTTCATGAACTCTTTTTTTAGATTTTTCCAATATTTGATTTTTTTTTGAATTTTCAGACCTTGCAAAGTCATATTTTGGGTGCAGATGTTGCTAAATTTTCCCCACGATGGGTGTCAAAAAATGTTGGCGAGAATTTTTTTCGAGTGGACAAACTTGTGGATTTCTTACCAATGCTTTGGGAATCTAAGTCTCTCTACTTAACCGGTGCAACTGCTCATATATGCATGCGCAGAAAATGTGGATTTATGTGGTGGCATTTCGACCGGGGATCCAACAGGGACACTCCACTGACCCTGTGGAAAAGCTAGTAATTCTTTCTAGGGAGGACTTTGTATGTAAAGTGGGAAAGGGGAGTGAGAAATGAGATAGGGGAACTAATGTTATAGGTAGGAAATCAGATTCCTACACACACTAGTTAGAAACTTCAACACATGCATTTATGAGAAGAAACAACCCTGTAAATGGCAACAAGATGAGATAAGATTGTGAACTCAAAGTTTCTAAAATCTCCTCATCAAAAAGGCTACAAAATCCTTCTTCTTGTATTGATGCTTAAACAGAAGTTGTACATAGTATGAGAAATGGAAGAAATTGAGAAGGGGGAAATGGAAGAAAATGGCTATCTCCTTTGTTCTCTCAAGGTACAATGCACTCTTGATTTTATAAGATCAATCACCAACCCTTTGAAATGGGAATAACGTTACAATTTATAAAATGAGAGGTGACTTATCGTCTTCCTCATGACCCTCCATATGCCTTATTTCTAACTTTAGACTATTCATATTCCTACAAAATATTTAAGTCCCTTTTATAAAATCAAGGTGACTTAATTTACATTATGTTTCTAAAGTCACTTTTAAGTGACTTAAAGGCATATCAAAAAGTGCAAACCCCAACGAAGAATTAGAACATTTGAAGAGAGAAAATTTGGGGGAGAGGGAAGAGAGAGAGGAGGAGGAGATGTTGCCTGTGATGAAGTTCGATGGTCCTTGTTCATGGAAAGCTCTGATGCGACAAAGTGAATGTCCCATTGTGCCAAAACTGCTCTTTCAGTGTGACTTTCTATTTTTAGCAGGTGTTTGTGGGACCACTTACTATTTTTAGTAAGTGTCAAAAATGTTTATTCCAATGAATTATCATCTATTGTGCACCTCCAATGTCTTCGTCTCCTTCACAGGTTCTTTTGTTGTGACTTTCCCGAAATAGCAATCCTTTGTGTAAAAGACCTACTATTTTTAGAAAGTGGGATTTTGGAGGATATATTGATGTGGAACAAAGTTTTTTGATATGGTTTTTTTCCCAATATTTCCCCTCTAAAATTTCAGACCCATCCGCTTAATAGTCTATGAGATTTTAAACTTTCAAATTTCAGACCTAGCAGTGCTTCTAAACACGACAACCATTAATGGACCTCAAAATTGCAGGTCTAGTTTTTTCCTCCATTTGTGATGAAATAAATTTCATTGCGATAGGTTTTTTCTTCTGGTGCTTCACACGAAATTCTACTTCGTTTCACCCAATGGTTTGACGGGAAATTGGATTTTTTCTTTGTTGAGCCAAAAGTGGGATTTCTTCGTTGTGGATGCTCTGTTACACAAGAGGAGAGTTTGAAGGTGTCTTCTTGATGGCCTTGGGTAGAGGAATGAAACCAAAAAATATAACTTGTTTTTTCAAGTGTCCGTTTGGGATATTTCTTCAACTTCTTGTTTCATGGCCATGGAGTTTTCTCTGTTTTCTCCTTCTTGTTGTGCTTCTCCTTCTATGTTTGCTCTAATTTTCCTTCTAAGACTTGTGCACTTTCATGGAGTGAAGGGAAGTACCTTTTGGTAGGTCTAGTTTGAGGTTTAGCAATGGAATAATGGTGGTGAGAAGTTGTAGAGGAAGAATGGAGAAAATCTGTGCACAGGAGTGGAAGTAGCTGGAAGCACTGAAGCGACAGTTAGATTTTTTGAATTTTTGAAATCATGGAAAGAGAAGATTGGGTGAATTTTTCATGACTTGATGTCCCTGACCTCAAGGATGTGAGGGACATCAAATTCCATGGTGGTCAAGAGGACGACACGTGGCAGTGATCTGATGACAGGGAATGAAGGTGAGAAAAGTTGTTTTAAAGCACTGGGGGCTGAAAGTCGGTCACGTGGGTGACCAAAAGACTCCCCATAGGGGCATGGTGAATTTTTAAAAGTTTTATGTCCCTGACCTTAGGTACATGATGGATATCAATTTTCAACGTGGTCATGGAGCTGACACGTGGCGTTTGATCCGATGGCAGGGAATAGATGCTCCAAAAATGCACCTGGGTGCTGAACTGTCAAGTTTAGAGGTCACATGAGGGTCCTAGAGGTCACATGGTCAATGGGAATATTTTTCCAAGGTTTTTGTACCTAACCTAAGGGACATCAGGGACATAAAATCCTACCAGGCTCCTGGTGCTGACACGTGTCCTCCCGAAAATTGACTAACTCCTGAATTGCCTTTGAGAGGGCAACTTGGAACGATGATAACTTGAGCTCCCAGTAGAATTTATTAGTGAAATTTTATATGATCCTGACTGGAAATGGAATTTTAATCCAATGGTGGGGGTATCATGTATTTGATTCATCCATTTGATCCTTGAAAAATTGGAATTGTGATTTGGTACTCCACTTGTGCCTAAGAAAAACTACCTGAAAACCCTATGCGCCAAGGTGTTGTGAAAAATATGATTTAACCATAATGTAGGGATTGGAATTCTCTTTATGTATATGTTTCTTTTTACTCCTAACTCCATCTGGAGCTCCCAGAATCACCTTCTGAAGCTTAGCGGTTGTTTTGGCATGTGCACTGACTAGGCCTGTGAACCCTAATTCTGGTGAAACTGCCCCAACTTCTCGAATACCTTCCAAAATATTCTTGAACCATATCCATTATTTTCCAATACCTTTGGATCACCTCCACATCCACTTAGGATCTTCTTCTCTGCTTTGTGAGGTTGCTCCAGCTCTAGGAAGGCCAGTGATAGCCCTTCCCACAACTGCCTGTAGCTTTGTAAATGAACTCCTAAAATCACCTAGGGGGAATGAATGGAATTTCCTAAATCACATAGGGGGATGAGATAACATTAATTTTGAGTTCACTTGGACTTACTGGATAGACTTACAGTTCCTAGGAATGATAGGACTAGAAACATTTTGTATAGGGGTATCGTTGTCGTGCTTAGAAATTATCAATTTCCCTGTTTCCCATTTGCATGACAACACAAGTATATGAAATAATGATATTAAAAATAGAGATAGAAATATATGTTAACATTACACAAGAAACATGTGTTAGTATTGTCAATGGAAAAAAACCTATAAGCATTACGTATACAATCAAGCATGACAAGGAAGGTGTAAAGTAACATGTAATGAAACAAAAATACACATGTAAAGTTTGTGGGGATTGCCCCAAAGATTAGTGTAAGGAACTAAGTTGGTACCTATCATCATTTATCAACATGCATATGTGATACATCAATCTTAATAAACCACATGAATGCATGTGTGTAAATATTAGATATATGATCTATCAAACCAATGTGACAAACAACATGTATACAATAATAAGCTAGCCAAATAAAGCATAAACATGTCCTAGTTTTGTATTTTTTTCACATACTTATATTTGTTTGTATTATGTGATTATTTGAATATTTTTGGATTATTTTGAAAAATAGTTATGTATAGAGAAGGGGATAGCACAAAATTTACCTGATAATAATATCATGAATATGAATAATATACTTATAGAGTGAAGGGGGTGTATGCCCCACAAGTATCTAAAGGGATTAGGGATGCTCGTATATGATCTGTATAGAAGTGATGGGATGTGTTGTAGAAGAGATAGTGCAGGAAGACCCATGATGAGTAGTATTTGTGGAGGGTTAAAAGACAAAGACCAAGGAGAAGGAATCATATAAGAAGTACTATATTTTTTAGATGACTGAATATATGGTTAAGGAGAAGGTTTCCTATAAGAAGTAGTATGTGACAGCAAGGAGAATCATGTGTGAACTAGGAAGACTATGAATGGATGTACACTAGAAGGGATGTCCTAGCTAGGAATCATCATGAGAAATGAAAGACTGATATGTAGATACACTAGTACTAGGAATAGTGATCGTATATTATGGGAAAGGATGATATGACATAGGATCCTCTAATGGAATACCCCTAATTATGACCACTTGATTATTGTGAATGAACTTAACACATTAATGCAATAAAATTAGCTACGAAGGTGTGAATCCAAGAGAAACCTAGACTCATATCACATAAGCTAAGAGAAGATGCCACCAAGAATGTGAGATCAAAGGTAGCAAGTATAAACTATGAGAGGGAGGAAAATGCCCTATGTGTGTCTTAGGATCAATTATAACCCCTTCTTAGTAATAAGAGATCACATGAACACTTAAAACATGCACATACATATGGGGAGTAGTATTTCAACCAAAACATGTTGGGTACAATGGAATTGATCAATAGAGGAATAAGAATATAAAGTGTATCATAAACAAAAATGTGTTATATCAGTATTATCAAAATTAATAGTTAGGAAAGGAAGGCATTGTATAACATTACCAATCATACATCAAATGCAATCATAATAAGGTAGAGGTAATACAACATATAGGCTTAATTGAGGTGGACCTATCCGAGGTAGATTTAGTAATATCATGTTATGGATATGGATCACTAAATATTTTTTAGTTTTCATTATCATTAATAGATAACTTAGGTTGAGGTAGATCCTCATATTGTGCAATAATTAACATCAAGGAGATTTTGGATAACATGTCGAATGATTAAAACAATTATTATTGGAGTGACCAATGCATTGATGTAATCAAAATGGCATCACGCAAATATCATACCATGAGGTTACACTTGTATCAACCTCCAAGTAGTGGAGGGAGAGATATAAGATTACACTCAAGTAATTTTTGAGAAATTTGATGGCACATGGTAAAAAAGTGAACTATCATCAGGAGACTTTTAATTGTAGTTTTATAGGTTGAAATACAACATTGAATAATTTTTAACTTTGGATTTGTCATCAGTAGTTTTGTTCTTAAATATAGTATTTCTTTGAAACTTGTGCTTAAATGTGTTAGAAGTATTAGCAACATACTTGAGTTTGTTCATGTTGAGAACCTTAGCTTCACGTTCTTTTAAAAGTATGACATATATGATCAAATGAAAATTGAACTTGTCATAAATAACTTATTCTTGTAAAGGGACAAGAAGACTTGTGCATAAAAATATATTGTAATAAGTTGTGGCCAAAATATTGTTAATATTAGTAAGCATGCTCTTATAGCATATGACATAATCATTGATGGGATCATTGGAATCTTATCACATTTTATCCATTTGATTGTTAGATACTTTGTCTCAAATATTGATGAAAAACTATGCAAGAAAGTGATTTGCTAAAGGAGTGAAAATTCCAAACAAAATGCACATGTAGATTATAAAACCATTGTAAGGAAAAATATTTGAGACTCCAAAGGAAGAGCTTGGTAAAAAATGTATCATTTGAAGAATATTCCAAGAAAGCAACATGAAATGTATGGAGGTGTTCTTCATGATCACCCTTTCCATCATATATATGAAGCTTAAGAGTGATAAAAATGATAAGAAACAGGTAAATTCCACTTTGGTTTCAAGTGGGTTATGAAGCAATTGAGTAGAATCCTAACATGAGAAAATAGATGTACCTTGTTGTAATTATAAATTTGAGCTTGTAATGTATGGACAAGGGATTTAAATCCTATGTGTTGGAAGAATAAAGCATAAGGAAAGAACTATGAGTGTAGATAGGAGATGTAGGAATAGTAGTGGTCATAGGAATAGTCATAACAACACTGTGAAGTGGAGGATTAGATGCTCCTAATGAAATAGGAATTGTAGATGTAGGCATAGTAGATGTATGCACAACTAGATGATAGAGGAGGGGGATCCAAAAAGGGACATTCTCACAAGGATTTTGATGTTTATCACAAATGAGTTTGACAATAACAAAATATGGATGAGAGGCTCTAATATGATGAGGGTTTTCACTAAATTTGAGTATTATGAAAAATGAATATATTCATTTCAACTTGTAATTTTTCTACATTTCATCTTCATTAGGATATCATCAAAAGAATTTTCACTAGTGATTACATTTGTCATTTAAATGCTCTTCATGTGTATTATGATCCAATACATAAGGAATCCATGGAAACATGAGGTGTAGAAGAGGCCATGATAGTTAATTCTTACGAGTAGGAAAGAAGGAACCCTTTCAATAGGATAATGATTAAGTGATTGATAATGATTACAATAATGGGCATAGAGGGAAAACATAGGAAAACTAAAACAATGAAACACTAGGGCTACTAAGGTTTGAAAAATAGGTACAATTCAAGATTTGGGTTCACCAAATGTTTACACCCTAATTAAATTTATGTTATAGAAAGTACACAATAATAAAGAGGATGTAAGGGTTTGTAACATGGGACTATTTTCTAATCTAATTAACTTCAACATTAACCATTCATAATTAGAATAATGCATTATACTTGTAAAAATTGATAAAATGATAAGTAATTGCTCAAATACACAAGAGGAGAAAGAGAACTTAGTTGTATAGGTCATAACATAGAGGATATGGATGTGTAGGATAGATGAAAAAGGTATATCAGAGACTAGAAATGCTTTTCAGTGCAAGTTATAGAACTAGAAACTGAGTAGGGGTAGGAACGTACAACTAATATATGGTCTAGACTAGAATTACACGGTCCTGACCTTTGGAAATGTATATGGTCTTGGACCCTTTGATAGTTTGGGTTTGAAAATCTTGTGTGCTTTACTTGTCTAGAAATGACCTTTATGTATGTCACTCTTTTCACACAACTTTGGGATGACCTGTAATAATTTGCAATTGCAACAAAGTAGAAACCCTATAAACCTGCATAATACCCTTCATCAAAGCATTAACAAACCAAAAGGATAAAACATGTGTGTATGGTGAGGTTAGACTACCCTTGGTGCTCAAACCCTATTGTTAAACCAATCCAAGTGTTACACTACATGCCCTCATTATGGTATCAAGCCTCATGTAGTTCTCTTAGGTGTTTGTGTAAGTGTGAATAACTATCCAACCCCCTAGGGGTGCCCTCATGTCTCTTGACACCAAGATAATGGGATAACTATGTATTATAGAATGTACCTTAGTAGTGTGATGTGGTGTGCCTCAGCTATGTGACCTAACCTTTGTTCCTTGAAACCCTTGAACAATGCTTGGAGTGACTTTCTCTTTGCTAAGACATGACTCTATGACATTTACATGCTTGGAAATGGAGGAAGCTAGACTCTTTGACCTTGGTTGAGTGCTTCAAACCTTGTAGTAGGGACTTTTCTAATGATGTGCATATGATTTGGGAAGATTTAGGAAACCTTTGAGTGATTTTGGAATGATATTTACAATAGGATTTTGTAAGAGTGTCAAGTGAGTTATAACGTGACATTGACTTGCTTATATAGCCTTTTAAAGGTGAAATATTCTAAGGTCAACCTTAAGAAGATGAAAGGACCCACTAAATATATTCAAATCAAAAATAGAATTAGATAAGGTAAAATGGTGGGACAGTACAATTCATCCAAGAATGGACCACACATCTTGACCATTTATATAGTCATGGATATGAAATATGAAAAGTGAAATAGAAAGTTGTGACATGGATTACAAAGGTTGTTTAGTGCATTGATTTAATAATATTTCTTGAATTGATGACAAAGTAGAGTGTAAATATAAAAAATTCATGGAGAAACTAGAAAGATGTACTGATTGGATTCTAAATGCGAGCATTTGTCTTAGCAAGGGAGCATAGTCATACTTATTTTTACAAAACGACAAGTTACTGAATTTTAGTGTCTACAATATCTTATTCTCTTTTTTCTAGATGATTTTGATCATTAATTTAAATATCTAAAGGCATATAGTACCACCTCTCCTCTTGTACCACCGGTTGTAGTATTTATTCAATCTCTCTCTACTGTATGCTTCTTCCTGACTATATTTATTACTTCTTCCCAAATGTATTTATTGCTTCTTCCCAACTATATTTTTTTCCATAGTCAAATTATTTCATTACTTAGAGATCCACCTAAAATGTTTTATTATTGAATCCCACTCTTACAATAATCATTAACTAGTACATGCACAACATCTAGTGTCTCTCCCCTAATGTAATATCCACTTGTGCTAGTATGTGAATGATAAGAGTTTGCTTTTTTTAAGTGGGGTAAAAAAACCTTTGCAATGCTCAAAGTTCCATTCTTAACCATTTAAAAAATTCCAACAAATAAATTTAATAAATCCAAATGTTTGAGATGACACACTTTACTACATATAACATATACTTCCAATAGATTTAGAGGCCCAATAATTATGTTTTATACACCTTATTATTTCGCATATCATTAGTCTCTTGACTCTTCCCTTTATACTTCATTCCAATTAAGGTAAATATTTTTCTTTTTTCCTATTTCATTATAGTTTTGACAATAAATTTAAAAGAGTTTCATAAAATTACAAAGTACACATTATTCATATCCATCACATCAATTACAAATACACTAATATAATAGTAATTAATAACTAGTCTCACACCAATAAAATAATTAATAAAATACTATAGAAAAATATTAAAATAAAAAATTATAATACAATAATTATTGACTAATAATAAAGAAGTAGTCTCGTACCAAAAAATAATTAATGAATGTACAAATACACTAATACCATATTATAATTAACTAATAACATAGTAATTAAATAGTCCCAAACCAATAAAATAATTACTAAGCACAATAATACCATAACAATAAACTAACCCCATATCAATTAATAAGCACATAAAAATGCTAGTGTCATAGTATCGTACTCATATTGAATATACATTATTTTCATCTATATTAATTTCTACTATATCTATTGCATGCATTTTCTTCGACATGATCCACCATACCATGCCTTGTTATATATTAGATCCATGATATCAACAAATATTGTTTTCTTTACTATAAATATTTCAATCTTCTTAATTGCATAATAACAACATTTTCTTAATGACAATATTTGATAGTTTTCTATCAATACTCTTAAGTGTCCACTTTTCATTGGAATACATCAATATATCAATCAAAGGTAAATACAAAATATGGTTGGAAAATTTTATGGACCACTATCCATGTTGGTAAACACATACAAAAAATTCATGTGGGTAAAAAATAAATAGAAATTACAAAATACATAAGGCAGGGAGCTAAACACACATAACAATAACATTAGGGGGAAATGACATATCATACTAAGGAGAGAGTGGTCCCAATCCAATCATATCATTTTCTAGTGTTTCCTACATAGTCAATCACACCGTAATTCCCACCTAGATAGTGGAGGTCTAACAACATTAGTACCACCTTTCACCATAGAGGGCCAACATGAAAAAGGAAAAGTAAAAGGACTAGTAAATCGAGTTCCCTCGGGAGGAAGTGCGCTCCAATGGCCCCATCACTGAGGTGGGGGTGGAGAAGAAACCACAGACCAAGATGATATTCTATTATGTAAATGGTTTCACCTCTGCTTAGGAGAAGGTGACATAAAACCAAGTTGTGGTGGATCTAGAAAAACCCAACTCGTGGTGCAAGAGGTAATCCCCAAATGAGAAAGAATCTTTAATACATATGTTTAAACTATAAGGCCACCTTATTAACTTGTACTTGAATCTTTAAGCATACAAAAGAGATGACATTGATCTTTTCATTAGTTTGGAAATGTTGCAAAATAACATCGTGATTAGAAATAAAAACATTTCTAGTTTTCGATAACTGAAATATAATATTAGCTCTATAAAATTTCCACACAAAAAAATATAAACTATCTAATGTAAAGGGTCCCTGAAAAATACAACTTTCAAGTGAAAGGATAGGGGTGATAGGGCTGAAAGAGGGAGTGGATCCGAGCTTAGGTATCTTGAACATAGGGACAAAACCAAAAGAGGTGTTTAAAAGACTCGGGTCAAAATTAAGTAGGACATTTGGGTGTGGAAATCCCAATATACTTGAGCCCCATCCTATTGACAAACCCCGATTGATAGAGACCCATCAAAAGTGTGAAATCTTACTCTCTAAATGGGAATTCTAGATAAGATCAAGGTGATCTAGAAAATATCGAGGAGAGGAGTTTAGACTCTAATAAGAGTTCATGTTGCAGATAGCATAGGAGAAAGGAATCATAATATTATAGATCAATACTAGGGAGTAGTGTTAAAATGAGGTATCAACATTCTAAACCAATTTTGCACCATATAATAGGAGGTTGAAGGAAAATATTATGTAGCAAAAAAATGGGAGAACTTACTGAATTCAAAGGATAGAAGGAAGGTTTGAGTTAGCCAACTTATATTTAATTTTAAGTTAAGGCCACAAGATTTAATCTATAGAGTGAACTAGAAACTAAATAGATGTGTTTCCATTTATATATAACATAAGTACCTTAATTCCGTGAGTATTGGAAGGAGTAATGTGATTCCATGTCATGATCAATGACCACCAGATGTTATGAGTATTGAAGGATTGAGATAAAAAAAAATTCACTAACCCAACAAAGATACAACTTGATCACTTCAAAGACCTTCCATAAAATGTTATCAATGAAATATCCCTCAATTTTGCTAGGCACAATAGCAATAAGTAAATTCTAAAGTCCAATGTTCTTGTAACACATTTTACCATAAAGCACACCTATAATAATGTAATGTCTTAGGAATATTTTCCAAGCCTCATTCCCTTCAATAACTTTAACTATCCATTTGACACAAAGTACTAAGGCATGTCTATAAACATATATTTAATGTTCATTTTTCTTTTTTCCTAAGAGAGGCATGAAACATCCCAAACAACACAGTGAAATTCCCTAATTTATTTAGCATTGGTGCAAAGAAATCCCTACAAAATCTTGGCCAACTTGCAATAAGATGCCTTCAAAGGGGACCAACTGGAGGATTAATGAACATGAGTTGTGACAAGAATATTTATACAAATATGAAATTTTACAACTAGAGAGAGAGTTTAAGTTACCCAAAAGTGGTTTTCTTCTCAACTCCATCCAAAATTTGTTGCCATAGGTCAAATGAGATGCTCTCAAAAGAGAAGGGAATACCAAGGAATTTGAATTGTTCTCCATGTTGTAGTTGATTCCAAGGATAATGTAAAATCCAATCTAACATGGATGCATATTTTTCCTATAGCATAAATATTTGTTCCATCACGCATTAGAGCTAAAAGATTTGTAAAAAATATCAAGACAATGCATATCTTCTTTGAAATGGGCTTCATTTTCAGCAAGAGTTAGGAAATATTTGTATACAAAATGACCATTTTTAAGCTAAGTGGAATGATCTAATAAATAATTTCCACTGACTAATCTTTTAAATGTTACATGGGAAATCAAATATCCAAAATCTTCGGCAATTGAAACAAAGAGCACAATAGCTAATGGAAAACCTTGTTGGATAAAGAGAAACAAGCCAAAGCTTTTGGACTTGTGACCATTAATAGTAAGAAAAGTGGATGCATCAAAGAAGAAAATTTGTACATATCAAAGAAAAAAATCACCAAATCCAAGAGCATGAAATATGGAAAAGATGAATGGTCATTCGATGCAATCATACACTTTCTTAAAATCTATTTTAAGGAAGATAGTCCATTGATGAGAAGCATGAGACCATTACATTCCTTACCAAATAGTGATGATGTTGTTTTTAATGTATTTTCCTTTGATTAAACTTGTTTTCTGAGGTATGAAAATAGAAGGGATAATGTATTGAATGCTCAATGTTAAAACTTTAACAATAGTTTTGTAGGAGACATTAAACAAGGACGATGATTGGCATGTTAACTTGGAATGAGCTTCTAGATCACTAGAATAAGATATGAATTTGATATTTCTCTTTATTAATAATTTTACCTAAGTATTTCATAGCTAATGCCTCTTTGTATAATTGAAGTAGATCATGACTAAAAAAATCTCCAAGTATCTTTCTAAAACTCACAAGGAAAAACATCAATGTTTGGGGCTTTATTGTTGGTCATGCATTTAGAGCCACATAAAGTTCTTCTCATGTGATTAGAGAATAACATTGTATCTGAGCTAAGTGTGAAATCTTGTAAGAACACAACTCAAGACATTTTTGAAGGTCTATTTGTCATTCCTCTGATTAAATCTTGAGCCTAAAAAATAGATTGTAATGTTCAACAAAGAATAAGAGATCTCAAACAAGCTAGTAAGCTAACTATGCACAATTACATGGCTTTAATCTATTTTATATCTTATTTGGCATTGAGGGATTTTAATAATTCCTTGGAGGAACGACTACCAACCTTAGGCCAATGTAAATGGGCACAAATCTAATCTCCTCTAGTTGCATGCAATTTGCTAATGTTAAGCTTGTGCCAAAGACTAGTAGATAAAGATCATAGTCTAGGATAAAAAGGATTGCATTGCAAAATCTCTTAAGATTCTTTGAAATTCATTAAAAAGAGTTACAATTATCCTGCTTGTAGACAAACAACTTATTTTCCAAAGTGGCAGAGGAAAGTGGAAGTGTGATGGAATGGTCGTCATTCAACACTCAATCCAACTGGCAACATAAGGTGGACATGGTGTTGATTTCCACATCCTAGGCAATGAGTTGGATGGTCATTTTCATGTTGTAAACAACGACATGTTGAGGTAAAATTGATTGCACAATGGCACTTTGAAGTTTGGCAATCTCTCCAAATGATCTGGAAGGTGATCAGGTCGTGATTATAAAAAAAAATCTTTTCTAATGGTGAACATCAAATTATATCGGAGTATTGTAAAAGAAAACACATGTGTTTCTTAGTAAGCATGACACAATCCAACCTTTTGATGACCATGTTTGCTCCAACTTAGAAGTTAGACCAAGTAAACCACAGGTTAGGGAGTAAATGCACGTTACGTCAGTAAGAAGAGCATCTATTAGGCCCTAAATGGTTTTTAAGATAAAACCAAACTTCAAATTCCCCAACACACTAATGCATTGAAAGGGCATCCTCTTTATCCTTAGGATCTTCAATCATACAAACATCACTGTACATATGAGAAAAAAACGAGCAGTAAGTCGTCATCTAAGTCATCTCCACAAAATCGATCTTTGTAGTCCGTCATTATAAGAATAAATATTAACAGTACCAAAAGAATACCACTCAGTATGTAAAAGGACCCATAAGGCCCAATGTGATGAACCTTTCCCTGAGGTAGTCATAAAATGTGCATATCTCGGAGATACGGAAATATCATCACCACCACAACCGTCATTGTGTAAGGAATGAAAATGAGTGAAGGTTAGACACAATGAACTCATAGGATGTCCAAGCATAGAGAATTGATAACTGCTTAGTGATTGTCTTGGCTCCTGCAAACATGCAAAGGCCTCTTGTTGGGATTGAACTAAGGGGAACATAAGGTTAGTACAAACACATTATTGTTTGGCTTACGAACATTGTGAATAGCGTTTGTGACATATCTAGAGGCTATAAAATTCATGTAAGAAATGACTTTTTAATTCATTGTGGAGGCCTTATTCGTCTAGAAAATCGATAATAGAAACCAGTCATCATTTGGAGGGTAGCTTTTGGCGTGTTTATACTTGGCAGTTTCTTAAGTCAAACAGAGCTTGGTGTCTGAGCCCCATGTCATGATCAATCCTTAGTGATTCTATTGCCACCTTTTGGTGGGCTATGAGACACCTGAAAGCAAAAATTGGGAAATTTGATCTTACAGTAACTTTTAATGATTAATTGCTACAAAGTTGACTTAGAACTGTCTAACAACTCTTTGAAGGGCTATGTCATTAGGCTTGAACCTCCACACGTAGCATATGCTTGTTAGACGAAATGATTTTTTGGAGTAGAAAAAAATAGTTTTAGCGAGACAAACACACAGGCCAATAGGTTTGAAAATCTACAAAAGCATTTCGAAAACTTGCAAAGAGGAGCTTTTGGAAGATCTAGGAAGCTCGAACCCAAACAAGGATTTTGAGGAAAACTTGCTCAAAGACTTTAAAGTCTTGAGTCCAAGGCAAAAGAACCAAAAGGGTATTACGTAAGAATTAATATCTCAACTTGGTGAGAAGAGCTTGGACATTGTGATGACTCGTTGAAAGAGAAAATGAAGAAAGCTTTGATAAGGTTCGTAATGTTAGTGATGTGGGTACCATTGGTGCTTAATCCATGTCTGGCGAGAATCTTCTAAGGGTATTACAAGCAACATAGTAGGCTAGCAAACAATTATTCTCATACAACTTAATAACATGCTCAATAGAAAAATCATTAATCGAAAACATCTTAGTAGAGTAAGACTCATTACCTCCTCATAAATTTTAGGGGAAACTTCCCTGCACGTTTGGGAGCCATTTGCATCATTTCTACAACAATGGTTGCAATGCTTTTGGCTAGGTGCCATTTATAAGGTTTACCCACCTTGAGGGTCAATTACAAGTCAAAATAAATGTGTGCGGACTTTGAAAATACCACAAGAGTGTCATGGAAAGCTCAAGGCGTGTGACAAGACAACAAAAATGAAAGCTAACATGCAAAAACCCTAGCAAAATTGAACAACCAATTTTACTCACCACTATACTAATATAGTGTTAATTTCTAAACATTCACTTTAGAAACAATAGATGTGATCATTATTTGTGTTCCAAAAGTGTTAATATGTCACACGTAAGTTGTCCATAATGACCTTCCCATTATTTTCGGATGCCTATTATATCATAAACATTTTCTGGACCACATAGTTGAATCTTTTACACAACAAACACCTATGACAACATCTAGAAAAAGAAATGTATTGATATTTTTAATAAATCCTATACACTATGTTAGAGTATTGTGAACTCTTCTACTAATGAAGCGACCCACTTGTGATGAAAGAAATGTGTAACGTTATTGTCATCTTTATTCTATGTCGCTAAATATTCTCTCTTATTTAATCATTGTATCTTGTAACACCTTAATATTTATGTTTCTACCACCTAATATTCCTTTACTTAACAACCGTTGCTACTATTTTCTTTTAATTTGTTTGGTTTAAAAAAGGGTGACCACAAAGTGAAGATGAGAAGGACAGGCCTTGATGGTAGGGTCACACACTGACCGCCACAGCCCGAAATAATTCAGTGGAAGGGGAATGAGAGGGTCCCACCACGAAGCTGGACCGATCCAGACGGAGGAAAATAGGACACTAAGCCGTTTCGAAAATTCAACCTGCCGGTTGCACGTCCGCACCGCGGGTTGGCTGGCCGGTGGATCGCTACCGCCACGTCGGCTGGGCGGTGGAGGGAATCATGCCTACCGCCACGCTGTCGGGAAACGACAGCTAAGGATGTCCCTTCAACCGGACAACCGCCAACCAAACGCTGGCAGAACGGAGTCCGTGACGGCGTGCTCCGTCACCGTTTGGCAGTTAGTCTCAAAACAAAGGACAAGTCACAAGCCCTAGAATGAAGAGTGCATTTGTCCTCTCTATTTTATTTTCTGTACCACGCCCCCCCCTCCACCCTCACCGAATTCTTTTGTTCATTTGCAGGTTAGCCAAAACTTTGGAAAAAGTGGTATAAATCATAAATTCTTAGGTAGTGCCCATTTTTATCAAAAATCTATGCAAAAGGCTCAGAATCCAATGAAAATTGTCAGTGACATCACCATTAAAAAATTCGGGCAGATAAGATGTCTATCAACATTCCTCCACAGCCATAGCTTTGAAGGCTGTGTGTGACAATTTTGTCTCTTGGGTTAAATAACTTTTAGTGAATTACTGTTTCCAACGTACCAAAACAAAGCTGAACAGTAGCAGTGGAATGGTAGGCTCTAGAGGATTCGACACATTGCTTGTCTAGTGGTGTGTATGACTAGGATTGCCCGTTGGTGTGACTGGGAGTGGGTTCACTATGAATGAGTCCTTCGGCATAAATACCTCGCATGCTATAACATTTTTTTTCATTGCACTGATCACTTTTCCTGCTTCTCCTCAGAGGTCAGTACTCTGTCTGGTATATAGGAGTTCCCCTGTTTTGTGTGCATAAGCTCGCTGCTCTATAATGGCTAAGGAAGGTGGGAAAGAAGTGGAGCAGCAGGGCTTTTCGGCCAAGGATTACACGGATCCCCCACCTGCTCCCTTTTTTGATTTTGGGGAGTTCAAGCTCTGGTCATTCTACCGTGCAATCATTGCAGAGTTCATTGCAACGTTGCTCTTCTTGTATATAACTGTTGCAACTGTTATTGGGCATAAGAGAAACAGTGATGCCTGTGGTAGTGTTGGCCTCTTGGGGATTGCCTGGGCTTTTGGTGGAATGATCTTTGTGCTCGTCTATTGCACTGCTGGAATCTCAGGTCTCATATCTCAACCATTGCACGCTTCTTCACCAGATTTTCACCCTGTTTTTGTATTTTCCAAGTTTGGTTTACCAATTCTGATGTGGGTTTTTTTGGTTTGATAAATCTGTGCAGGTGGGCATATCAATCCAGCGGTGACATTTGGGTTGTTTTTGGCTAGAAAAGTGTCCTTCCCAAGGGCTGTCCTGTACATTGTAGCTCAGTGCTTGGGTGCCATCTGTGGGTGTGGACTGGTGAGGGCCTTTCAGAAGTCATACTATGACAGATATGGAGGTGGAGCCAACTCTGTTGCTCATGGCTACACAAAGGGTGTGGGGTTGGGTGCTGAGATCATCGGTACATTTGTGTTGGTTTACACTGTTTTCTCTGCCACAGATCCCAAGCGTAGTGCTCGAGATTCCCATGTTCCTGTAAGCTTTTAAGAACATTTGTTGTATATTAGGTACACAGAATGAGCTCCTGAGTCCTGACAATGGTTTGTGTTAATATGCAGGTGTTGGCTCCATTGCCAATAGGGTTTGCAGTGTTCATGGTGCATCTGGCCACCATCCCCATCACAGGCACAGGCATCAACCCTGCAAGAAGTTTTGGTGCAGCTGTCATCTATGGCCACCAGCAGCCTTGGGATGACCATGTAAGTACTCACTACTACCACTCTGTGCCATGTTTCTTAAATATTGATGTACAAGGAGAATTGTGCTAATGTGGATGTGGGTATTCGGTATGAATGCAGTGGATATTCTGGGTAGGTCCTTTTCTGGGAGCAGCAATAGCAGCAGCATATCATCAGTACATTTTGAGGGCAGCAGCCATTAAGGCACTGGGATCCTTCCGCAGCAACCCACGAGTCTAAGTCATTTTCCAGTATTGTTGTGGGATGTATTTTTTGTTTGAGGCCAAGAGTGTTTGCTGGCTTGGGTTGTGTTATTAAGAGCTTATAGTTTATGACCTGCGACTGTATATAAATCCTGTGTCATCGTTATACAGTAACAGCGTATGTGTATGATTATTTATTTTGTTAAAAAGGATTTTGACATACAAAACAGGCTCAGCCACACTCCTGTAATTTCCTTTTTCTTGTATGTGTGGGGGAATCGTTTATGTTGTTGAAGATGAACTACTGGTAGCACACAGTGTATTTGTCCATTGCAATAAAAGGATTCTTCAATGTTTAAATTTCCTCTAAATTCTTAACCATCCTCTTATTCCAATTGCACCTTTAGTTTCTTGACTACTTTGTAGAATTGTGTCAATTTAGATTAAGTATCCAATAAATATATTAAAGAGTATGTGGTTGCGGTACTATCTTGGCAACTCAATGTATTTAGGTCACCAATGATGAACTACACCAAATAGTGAAAACTTCAAATTATTTCTTTCAATATTTTTGAAGTGGCTTTCAATTATTAAAGGGCAAAGTGGTATGCATGATGGGAGCAAGAATACTCCCACTTTAAATCAATGAAAACTTTAAAAAGCTAATTTAAATTGACTTCACAATAGATTTGATAACTAGTTTAATCAATAGTTTGGAAATGTAAACTACTCCTCAATCTGACCATATTATCATGATCAGTCTTCTTTTTACAAAGTTAATTTAAAGTATGATAGGGTGTATAACCACCAATTGGGCAGAAGAAAAAGAAAGAAGAAAAAGAAAAGGGTCATAGTGAGCATTGTGTCACACTTTAAAAACACTTAGTTGTGAAAAGGTTTGCGATACATACAAAAGGGGGTCACACTTTAAATCAATGAAACTTTTAACGAGTTAATTTAAATTGACTTCACAATAGATTTGATAACTCTCAAACTACCACACTATCATGATCAGTCTTCTTTTTACAAAATTAATTTAAGTACGATAGAATGTATAACTACCAATTGGGCAAAAGAAAAAGAAAGAAGAAAAAGAACAAGGTCATAGTGAGCAATGTGTCACACTTTAAAAACACCTAGTTGTGAAAAGGTTTGCGATACATACAAAAGGGGGGTCACACTTTAAATCAATGAAACTTTTAACAAGCTAATTTAAATTGACTTCACAATAGATTTGATAACTAGTTTAATCAATAGTTAGGAAATGTAAACTTCTCCTCAAACTACCATACTATCATGATCAATCTTCTTTTTACAAAATTAATTTAAAGTATGATAGAATGTATAATTACCAATTGGGCATAAGAAAAAGAAAAGGGTCGTCATAGTGAGCATTGCTTTAAAAACACCTAGTTGTGAAAAGGTTTGCAATACATACAAAAGGGCGTCACACTTTAAATCAATGAAACTTTTAACGAGCTAATTTAAATTGACTTCACAATAGATGTGATAACTAGTTTAATCAATAGTTAGGAAATGTAAACTACTCCTCAAACTACCATACTATCATGATCAGTCTTCTTTTTACAAAATTAATTTAAAGTATGATAGAATGTATAATTACCAATTGGGCAAAAGAAAAAGAAAAGGGTCATAGTGAGCATTGCTTTAAAAACACCTAGTTGTGAAAAGGTTCGCGATACATACAAAAGGGGTGCATATTGTTTCTTTGTAGATTTAAAAAAACATTCAACATGCTTCCTACGAGTAAATCATGGAGTAGAATGGAGGAGCATGGAAACCCAATGCATTACAAAGGAGCGAATTTGATTCCTAAATTATATGACCAAGTCAAGGCTAACATGATAACACAAACATAGTTGTTCAAATGTTTTGCAAGTGATATAAGCATTGAACAATGTTGTCCCCTACATCCACTTGGCCAAGTGTGTGGTGAAACTTTTGATATATGTTGACAACCTAATGATGATGGGAGAAATAATACAAGTTTAAGAGACCATTTTAAGGCTCTAGAGTTCTTAAGTACAGAAGTAGGGATGCAAGTCAACACCATCAAAACAAATATTGTGTTTTTTTTGTTTTTTTTAACAAAAAAGGAGGTTTAACCATTTAAGGCTCTTGAAGTGGTGTTAGAATACAAGTCTTGCAATATGTGACGTAGGATGAAAAAAATATAGGGTTGTTAGATAGATCCTTGCTCACTTCAAAACAAATGTAGAAATGTTAAGGGATTAGAAGACCAACATGGCCCGTTTTGGGTAAGTAGTTATTCTAGTGGTATTATATGGATGTGAGGTGTGGATTATGGTAATGGTACAACAAGTTTGATATGGAGTCAAATAGAAAAGGTCCAAAAAGGTCTAATCACAAACAATGTCAAAATTAAGAATTTAATTCTCCATAAAATCATCATTTGTTGAGATAGGTACTTTTCTTTTAGAGGTAACTATTATGGGTAGGGTATTATATTATTTGAAAAAAGTAGAAAACATGAAGACTAATAGATGGCCTAGGCTGTAATAGATGAAAAGAGTTGAACATAAAGCACACCTGGATGAAGCAGAAACACAAGTGGATGAGTTCAGTAAGAAAACACAAGTGGATGAGTATAGTGAAAAACACATATAAGCGTTGAAATTAAATGTTGAGCAAAACCATTTGTGGTTACTTGTTGCTCTAATGGTATCATATAGATAAGAGGTGTGGGCTATAGTGGTACAACGAGTTTGAAATGGACGCAGGTAGAAAGGATCCATAAAGGTCTAATCACAAACAATTTTAGAATTAAGGATTTAGTTCTCCATAAAATCATCCTTTGTTGAGATAGGTACTTTTCTTTTAGAGGCAACTATTATGACCAGGATATTAAATTATTTGGAAAAAGTATAAAACATGAAGACTAATAGATGGCCTAGGCTTCAAAAGATGAAAAGATTTGAAGAGAAAGCACACTTGGATGAAGCAGAAACACAAGTGGATGAGTTTAGTGAGAAAACACAAGTGGATAAGTATAATGAAAAACACATATAAGCGCTAAAATTAAATGTTGAGCAAAAATGTCCATTTGTGGTTACTTGTTGCTCTAATGGTATCGTATAGATAAGAGGTGTGGGCTATAGTGGTACAACGAGTTTGAAATGGGGCCAGATAGAAAGGATCCATAAAGGTCTAATCACAAACAATTTTAGAATTAAGGATTTAGTTCCCTATAAAATCATCCTTGCCGAGATAGGTACTTTTCTCTTAGAGGCAACTATTATGGCCAGGCTATATTTTACTTCAAAAAAATAGAAAACATGAAGACCCATAAACGGCCTAGGCTGCAAAAGATGAAGAGTTGAACATAAGAAACACTTGGATGAAGTAAAAACACAAGTAGACGAGCATAGTGAAAAAAACACATATAAGAGCTAAAATTAAATGTTGAACAAAATCCTCGTGGCTCAATTGAGGACTAACTTTCAAAGGGTTCGATGTGAGGCAAGGAAATGTATGATTTTTAAGGAACAGTAGGAAGAGAGGATTTGTGTTTTTTAGCACCACATAAACGGTTGAAACATAGAAGCACTTCATTATTGTTTGGCCTCAATATGTGGACATATGAGCCAAACATGTGGAAACGTTAAGAGGTTGAGTTACTCAAGGAAAACAAAATAAAAGAGTTTGGGGCATTGCTAACTAAAATTAGCAGAACAAACAACATTATAAAGCATATCACGTGCCTTGGAATTTTTAAGCAAGGGAAACAATTAGCATAATTGGTGGTCCCATAGACTGTTGGGTCTTATAGGCGTAATTAAAACCATTTCATTTTATTTTAACTCTTAGACTATTACATAAACTATCTTTTGCATCTAAGTAGGGTCAAATTTTTGTCAAATTTGATTTTTTTTGCTTTTGGGGTGGTGCAAAAATGAAGCATGTAATTTTTTTAATCGTATGTTATTTGCAACTTTTTGGAGATAGGCTTATGTTATATTATAGCGCAATGAGTACCACTTTTGCACAACAATCCAAACAACAACAACAAAATATTTTATGATTTTATATACAGATTAAAGGTTTTCAAAAAAATTTAATGTGAAAGAAAACAACATATTACCTTTTTAGTGGCTTATTCCTACTGAAGATATTCCTATCGAATATATTGCAACTGAAATTAAACATGTGTAATTGTATTCTATAGATGCTAATCACACTATACAAACAATTGTCATAAGAGTGTATGGTATTTAGTAGAGAACTTGATTTTTTAATTTTTTTAAAAAGAAAGTTTTTTTGCAGCATAAAATATTATCGTATTAAATTTTGTTCTACTGCTGTTATATTAGTAAACTATTATAAGGGTGTAAAGTAGAGAGTATGGAATGTGATTTGTTTTTGAAATAATAAATATTTTACATTAAAAAATATTATTTTTGAATATAATTGGGAAAATGTTTGAATATATAATATTATCATTTAATGGAGAGTTAATTAACTTTTGTCAATCTATTCAAATAAAACGATACATAATGCTACAATTCGAAAGGAATAATAAAAGGTCATTTTGAAATTACAAATTAATTAATAGAGTGTTGTATCCTAAATGTCTTAGCTAGGCATCATGGTCAATGTCCTCGTACTCCTCATCTTCATCATACTTTGTCCAAGCGTATTGATCGGCATCCTCCTCATCTTCATCACACTCTAACCAAGAATATTGATCATCGTCCTCCTCATCCTTCTTCACTCCTAAGATCTATGAATACATAATGGTCAAAATTTCGAAGTGTTTTATTTGATAATTTATATAATTCACATCTAATTAAACAACACATCTTACCTTTTCAAAGTGATTATCTTGAACCCATTTCTTGAAGGTTGGTGTGCCCCATCCCAAGATTTTTAATGCATTGCACACTTTTCTCTTATGCATGCTAGCTACAATACACTTGCTGAGAAAATAGTTATATAATAAGACCATATGTATTATGAATATATGTAAAATAACTTGTATAAACACAAAAACGGTGAGAATCCTCCTTACAAAAAATTAGGCCAACAACAAAATATCAAGAATAATAATTTTGAAATGAAAGAAAATAGCTTTATTGTAGTAAAAGATAGAATTTGCATTATAAGATTGCAACATCAACATCATTCTTCCCACCTCCTCCGTTGGGTGGATAGAAATACACAATGTCCACAATGTAAGCAATTACTTGATCAATGTTTGACAAAAACATAACACACTCCTCAATGGGCACAATAAAGGAAGTCATTAAAGTACAAGGGAGGTATAGTGCAAAGAGCAAGAGGTGCTTGCATGATATTTTACTAATCCTTTTGACTGCTAAGGACAAACAAGAAATAGACAACTACTAAAGCATCCACACTGTACCTTGTGCCATTCATACAATCACACAGGGGGTAATGTTAATGTTCAATGCTTATTCGTATTATTTGTGCATTCAATGTCAATACTAGGAAAAAATAAAAAGTGTTAATCATCTGGGCAAAACACATGTAGGTTTAAAGAATAATGTTAGCTAGATAGAAAACAATCTAGGTAATCGATGTCCAAATAGGTCCTCAGAGGCCCAAAACCATAATGCTGATGAACATGTGGGTGACCAAAATAGCTTATCATATTTAAGAAACAAGAAATTGACTTGATATGATAATACCTTCAATATAAGGTGTTCCCTACCGTGAGAATCCAACTCAAAGCATCTTGTCCTGGCTGAAATGGAGATAAATTTAAAGGCCATAGAATTGCATCAAAAATGAGATTTACAGTCTGCTCTTAATCTTTTAAATACAAACACTGAGTCTTTATCCAATACTATACAAAAGTTTGATAAGAGTTTTGAGTTTGTTTCTAAGAATGTCTTTGTATGTCCTGAAATTCCTAGAGTTGTCTCTAGTGAAGTTGTTAATATTGTACAACCACTGATAATCCAATCAGAAGATGCCAAAAAAGAATTATCATCCAAAATTGGAACCAGCCATAAGTTTTTACAAAATAGCCTGCACCAATTACACGAGTTTTCTAATGAAGTCATTCAAAAGGTAGACCAAATCCAAGAATTGTAAAACCAATCCCTGATATTATCCCTCAGGTTGAACAAATCATAGAAAACACAAAAAATCCTGAAGAAGTACCAAATTGGTCTAAAAAATTTTTTTGGACTGATATTGCTAAGACATCCGAGTCTACAGAAAGGTGTAAGGCTATTCTTTCTAGAAGTAATAAGCCCTCTTTAGCTGACAAAGGGTCTATAGGCATGGCTACTATCACACCATAAGAAGGGTCTATATGCTTGAGTCAAACGGAATAATTGATCAAGACTATTGTTTGATTTCTTATTCAGATTATTATTCTTCAGATATATCATATGTATCATCAGAAGATATTCAAGTCAATATGATATAACAATCAGATTCAGATCCTAACAGTACAGATTCTAGATATGATTCATTTCCTTCTTTTGTAAATATGATTTCAAGTTTTCCTCATCCTCTAATGCATGTATTTGTTGGATTCTTGTATAAACAGCTTGAGCTCAGACAAAGTGAGTTTGAAATTTGTCCTCCATGGGATACTGCAAAAAAGACTTATCTTTCTCAAAAGGTCAGAGAACTTGAAAGAAAATATCGGATGCAACTCCGTGCAGAAATGGATGCACAACAAAGAGAAGACGAAAATAAAAAGTTGTCAGAACTGCAACAAAGCCAAAAGGCAACTTCTTCATCCTTCAGACCTCCTATACAAAGACAGGTGCATCAAAGACAACCTACTATCAAAGGACGTGGTCGAGGTAGGGGAAGGAATTATCCTCCAAGGAATTTTCCCTTTTTATTTCATAAAGAAGAACATGAAGAAGAATTTCAGGTAATTGATTTAGAATCAAAGTTTGTTTTTCCAAAACCTGAATATATAAGAACTTGGCAAAGAAATAGAATTGAATTTCTTCAAAAAATAATTGACAAGGCAACAGAAGAATATAAAAAATTGTTGGAAGAAGAGTCTCTAGAACAGAAGGAGACTAATGAAACTAAATAGTTTCTCAAAGAGGCATACCAACAAATTCTACATCAAGAAGTAGAAGAACAAGTTCCAGCAGAAGAAATGAATACTGAGGTATGTACGATTAAAGGAGCCCAAAATCATTTCATTACAATCAGTATATGAATTCCAAATATAAAGCCACAATCTATAGATGTTATGATAGATACGGGTGCATATATCAGTCTGTTTAAGACTAGAACCATGCCTTGTGATTGTTGGACAAAAACATATTTGAAAATAAATTTTGATAAGAAAGAAGTCATCTATAGATATACAGCCTATGTTCCGGTCACCATAGAAGGATATCATAGGACTTTACAGTTCTACCAACATGATATGCTCACTTATGATTGCCTCATAAGAGTAGATGCATTACAAGAATGTGGTGTTTTCAGTCTCAATAAAGATTTTATATCTTTATTCATTCGTGATGTTCAGATCCCTAGAAACTATTCCTTCAAGACTATAATTCCTCTTCCAGAGCAAAAGAAAGAATCCAGTCATGAATGGATTCATAAGTCTATAGCCCTCTGTAAAGGAAATATAGATGATATTGTAGAAAAGATAAAAAAAAGATCTATGTTCTGAAAATCCTCATGCCTTCATAAGTCGGAAAAAGCATTACTACTCATTAGATTTACAGTTTGAAAAGGATGCAAATGAGAATAACATTATTCCTAAATTCAAAGCCCATCATAAAGGAATGATTCCTGAAGAAAGAAAGGAATGCCATGAATAAAGTAAGAAGTTACTTCAAGGTGGTTTCATTCAAGAATCTAATTCTCACTGGGCATGTGCAACATTTTATGTCAATAAGAGAAGTGAGCAGTTGAGACAAAAGAAAAGGCTTGTAGTAGATTATAAGCCCTTGAATAAATTTGTCAGATCAGTACAACATCCTATACCAACAAAAAATGATCTTTTGATCTAAAGTTTGAGTCTGGAATTTGTGTAGGTAGCATGTAAGTAGCCCTCTTAAGGCAAATGATCACACACACTCTTAATAAGCACACATATGGATTCATCATCCTCCAATGAAAATTCAGACAAAAATGTAACTATTTTAGGATGCCCAAAACTGGTAAGAGATATTTTCCTAATAATTGCAATTTTTGGAATTCGAACCTATGACATGTTGTTCACCAGTGCACAATCCTACCAATTGAGATGCATATGAACAAGCGCAACCATTTATCGTCCTAATAATTCCACACATCCCATTAATGTTTAAAGATTCCCTAAGCTTTTTGTTTAAGATTTTCCCAACCACCCAATGCCTGTATTTGTTGCTAAAAAACCTGACTCTACATTAGAGTCCTCAACGAGACATTTCTTAGAATCAAAACATTCTAGCCAAAAAAACAATAACGTGTCCATCAAATCCCACAAACCCAACTATCATTTTTACAAATAGACTTGAAAATGTATGCACCAGCACGCATCATTTATCCCCCTATTTACTATGTAAAATGAAGGTGAGATACTTTTTTGGGATGAATTACAATGTCTCACTTTGTAGTGTCCATGCACATGTGCATAACTCACTCTAATTTGCTCTCTAAATTTAGACCCTCATATATTTATCTCTAAATTTTCTATGTAATTTTCTACAAAAATATTGAGACTTAAACTTTATAACTTCCCTAAAATCGTATGCATAAATGAGAAAAAATATATATTAATTTAGGTGATTAAATTTAATACCCTAATGTATAGATGTATGTAATTTAACATAAAATATGTATTTCAAGAAAACACCGTTAGATATGTGAATAAAAAAATGTTAAAAGTATGTACGTGTAATTTAAAAATGTGCAAAAGAATTGATTTAGTCAATACCAATCATGTGGATGGCAAGCATAATGGAAAATGTGCTTAACGAAATTTGGTAAGGATTGAGTTATCCCTTGACAAGTTTAAATTATAAAATTAATTTACAAATTCAATTTTAAAGATGAAACTTTCATCAAATTTAATTGGTATTGCAATTTCATTATAATTTAATATTATAATTTAATTGTAGAGTTAAATTAACTTTCTGAATTCATATTTCAATTAGATTGGGACTTTTTTTTTTTGGGTAATTTGGAGAGATCAACAAATCCCAGAATTAGAAGCTTCAAGAAGTGAGGCTCTAACAAAAGGTGAACACCACCGATCAACCTCATATAGAGTAACATACACCAAATCCTTAACATATAATGCGAATAGATGGTAGAATTTAAACCTACAATTTAGAACACCTAAAACAATAATCAATGGCAAATAAACTAACTATTAAAACTTCTATTATATTTTAGAGTGGTATAGTTTTTTTTGTTAAAAATACAATAACATTTATTATACTTTTAAACTAAAAATATAATATAAATTAATTTCTATTTTGAATAATATAATTTGTAATTAATTAATATATTTTATAAAATTAATAATAAATTATAGTAATATGATGTAGCTCAAACTCTTATTATATAATATGTGTACACATGACCATTTGATTATCAAATGTAATTATTTAAATATTTTTATTAGGTATTTGATAATAATTTTTCCATTTTATCCGACAAAATAGGTAGGCATAAAAATGAGTATGGAGACAAAGATATATTATTATAAAGAAACAATAATATACAATAGTAATGTTAAGTTAATTTAGATACGTTTAGAGTAATGGAAAAAATTGTTGGATTTATATTTACTATTATTATTTTAAAAATTATTAGGTTCATTCGAGTTTATTTGTACTCTATATTCACTTAAAAATGAATATTTCTCTTTCTTAAGAAGGAAATAGTGAATTTTTGTACCTAATACATTACCTAATATTTCATTATGATGGTATTGGACCTTTTGTTAACGTTCATGTTTGAATAATTTATTAAATTGACTGAATCACATCTACATCAAATGCAACAATTGTATGTGCACACACAAGAAATACAAAACAATGGCATGAGCTCAAGGAACCTTCTAATTGTTGGGTCATAATTTGGATGAATATAACAAATGTGATGCAAACATTTGAATCTTGAATGCCACTAACTTAAAATCAGTGTTATAAATCAAAAGAAAAGTTGCAACAATATGAATTTACTTTGAATTGATCATAGAAGAGGGCACCTATAATGTTCATCTTTTTTAACCCTAAAGGTTGCGTATAGACACTTAATTTATGTATATGAGTAGGTAATTGTCATGTTAGTGTATTTATGTGTTTTATGATTATTGTTATAGTGCTAGTGTATTAATTAATGTAATTTATTGATTATTGGCTTAAATTAGGTTCATGTTGGTATGTGTTCCTTGTCTTTGGTCGATATTCGACATGTGTTTTGTGTTACATTTAAATTTCAACACTTTCGCCTCTAAATTTCTCTTGTTTGTTCTTTATTTCTCTTTGTTTGACCTTGTTTGCTTCTCATTCCTCTTGTTTTCTCTATCCTTCCTAGTTTCTTTGCTCTTTCCTTATTTTTTACTATTTTACTCTTTCTGCCGAAATGTACCAGTACAATTCTAGGCTACCAAAACTAGTCACCTTCTTGGTAGGCCCTTTTGACCATTGTTTTGGGTAATGATACAATTGGTCTTTGTCCTTCTTTATTACGCATTTCCCGCCGCTTGAGTTCCATTTGCATTCATCACGACCCTATTTTGAATTCAAGAACTATATAAATACATAGATATTTAGACGTTATCAGAGCATTTAAAAACATTTGATGAATAAGAAGAATTGAATAATTACAATTGGATTTCTATTTAAATTGTATTTAAGGATGATTTTTTTAAGCATCTTGAGTCAAAAAAAAATTTTAATTTCTTAGAGACAGCATCAACATTTACTACTTGTAAATCCATCAAAAACCCTGGGAGTGTTTGCATTACACTAGAATGATGAATTATATTATACCTTGTTGCTAATTGTCAAACAAGGAAATTTAAAGTCTTCCAATATCTAGGAGGAATTTGCATACCCCCATTAACTTTTCAGTTTTTTAGTTGTATTGGTGTTATCCATTTGTATAACCCCCCTTCAAGAAAATATTTACCAATAACTCCCAACAAATTTTAGAAAAGGTAACGGAAATTTTAGCATAAAATTGTTAAAACAACTTTGCACTAAATCTCGGAATTGATTATAAATGTCACTCAAGAAATGTCCATTTTTAATTAAAATACTTTGGTTTACATGCAATTCTTTTAAGTTTGAATATTTTTTAATTTTTCCCAATTATTTCATAGTTTGCCTTCTTTAGTTAACATAAGAAAATGTGTAGCTCACAACTAAGAGTTATTGGGGGTACTTGAAGCCTTGTTCCTTCCATTTTAATCGTCTATGGATAATGTGCTTCTTATCTAAACTTAAAGGCATAATTGCCTAATATGCCAAAACAATGTTGTTTATGTAAATAAACAAACGTTTACAATATAAAAACAACTATTTTGTAATTAAAAAAGAAAAAGACACTCAACAAGACACCAAGAAATAATGATCGTATGTCATTATGACTTCACATGCTCCCTCCCTCACTTTCCAAGTCGCCATTTTGTTTTTTCTAATGTTTTGTTCCGAAACATATATATTCATATTTAAATCTAAAAGCATTAATTTTGATCCGACTTATATGTTTGGGTGCATATGGTGGATCTTATGGTATCCTGAGAAGATACACTCACTTTAGTTGATGAGATAAATATGAGTTACCTTCTCTGTGGGATCGAATTGTTTGTATGATACTAAATTCTGATTTCTATGGACATCAATAGTAATGGTATTGGAATTTTAGCCATAATTATTAGGTAAAATTGACTTATCATAAATATGGAGATTTAAAGTTAAAGTTGATGTTGATGTTCAATTGTTGTCTTGAAAATTTTTATATTGCAAGTTGCTGTTTAAAAATAGATTGAAATGCAGGCTAGTCCAATCAGCAAAATGTCCATTTTATCAAATTTAATGAAAGCATAAAGCATTTCTTTTGGAACTATTCTTTTGTTAAAAATTAATGGTCTATTATTTTTAGATTCTTATCCGGTGTGTTTGGTCATCATTGGAATTGGAAAGAAGCTTTGTTTAGTTTGGATTTGAAAAATATTTAGTTGTTGTTCATTCAATTAGACATGTTATCTTGTTGCATATATGAAAAACTAGATGCTCAGTAGTATTTTGTGATGCTAACATTTACCAAGAAGTCGTAATTTCAAAACGTTACTCTACTATTTTTTCTAGATTGCTTCTCTTCTCTCTCAAATACAAGAAATGATTAAAATGAACAAAGACAATGCCTACTAGTTGGAACAAATCAAGATGCGAATTGCACAACTCTAAATTAGCTAGAGAATTGATAAGTATTTTGCGTCAATGCAGTCTCAAAAGAATAAGATGGGTTAATTATTTGGAAACATGTATTCAACTAGTTGCATGTTAATCTTTTGTATGTGGTTTTGTAAGATGGTGATGTTCTCCCCATTTTTCATATAGGTGTATATTGTCTTATCCAACACATCATTTGTATTTCCTATAGTTTATTTCCAGTCCATTTTTTATTACTCTATTGCAACTCTATTGGTTGCCTTTTTATGTAAAGTTTTGTTCAATATTAAAAAAAAATGCATACACCCATAAAACTTTTAAGAAAAAAATTGTGCAATTGTCAAGCAATGTTTCAAATCACTTTATGATCCGAAACATCCATTAAAATTTTGCACACAATTTTCCTCAAATATCTTTGGTTGTTATGAAAATCCTCAAATATTTTATATTTAATTATGCCAATAGGGAATTTCATTTGTATTCATTTTGCTTGTATAAAGAAACAATGACAAATGTAGACATTCTTGTGTTTTGCAAGAATTCAAGCTTCTCCATGTCATTGATTGTCCAAGTGGTTGTTGGCTCGTTTAGTATATGCCAATGTGGCATTAGAGTGAATTAAAGTCTTGCACTTGAAAGGTAAAATGAACAATAAAAATCTACTTACGGTCAAGTTTTTATCTTGGCGAGTTTGTATTGATGATACATGGGAGGTTTTATTTTGGACACACAGAAGTGATGATTTGGGCTTGGGTGTGTCGTTCATTTATTGTCTAAGATTTTATGTATAGAAGCATTGAGGAGGGATCATTACTAGTAGTTTGCTTGGCGATTCGTTATTGTGGTTTTTGTGTCCATCACAACAAAGGTATATCGTGCACTCAGTGTCACTTTTCTCTATCCTCCTCATTAGGATTTAAATAGTTTGAAAAGAATTTTGTCTAGCTATTCAGGTTTTTAGACCCCTGCAAAAACCCATTTCTGAGTTGGATTGTAGTTTGTTTAAACTAGAATAATGAGAGCTTAAAGGGCTTCTTCTTTGTAAAGTGTGGTTAAAGAGGCGAGAAAAATGTCCTAGTCATTTTTTAAAAAAGATCCTTATCGAGCAAAACTTATGTCAATACTCTTGTTGGGAAGGGACGATCCCAATTGAATTTTACATTTGTTCAAGGTATACTTAACCCCCTTTTTCATATCCCCCTTGCTAGGGTTTAAACAATTTGAAAATAGTTTTAGCCTTGTTATTTGGGTTTGCAGACCCATGCAAAAAAATGTTTTTGGGTTAGATTTTTTTAATAGAATGTTTATATAAAGAAATCTACTTTTAAACAAATGTTCTTTCAAACTTAATGCATTTTAAAGTTAATATAACAACTAAGATGTGTTGTTTTATAATTTGTTTATATTGTGTTTATTTAAAGAAATTTATTTTTAACCAAGTATTGTTATGGCTTACTTGCGTGTAAGAAATTTATTTTTGAGAACTATATCATTAATGATGACATAAGTGCGGTTAAGGTCTCTTCTTTGAAAAGTCTTAATCCTTTATCACTTGACGTTAAGGGCAAATAAAATGCAGCCTAATCATTATTTCCGCAAAAGAGCCTGATCAAGAAGAACAATTCAATATATTTACTTTGAGAGGGAAAATTATTCTTACCCCTTCATTGAATGATCCTGGAAGTGAGTCATTTTTAGGAAGGGTCTACATGTATGGGGCTTTCACTTTTTTGCACCATTGTTAGTCATGTGGTGAATACTTGTTATGAAATTTTGTTTATCAATTATTGACATTTATCATAAAAAATCATTTTTTGGAGCGGGTATATGTTTTGTTAAATTACCCTAACTAATTTCTAGGTGGTGTTTAATGCACGTTGCAAAATAAAAAGGATGTAAGGGTTAACAACCGGTAGATTATTAGCCACACTATCTAATTAACTTCCAACATCAATTATACATTACCAGAATAATGCATTCAAACTTGAAATGATTTAAACAATTGATAAACAATAAGCAACTAGTTCAAATACACAAGAGGAGAAATAAACTTAGATGTTTAGGATGATTCAACAATTATCTCAATGTGTAAGGTAATGAAATAGGAAGAAATATATTTGGATTTTGTATTAGAGGTTCTGGAACAAACTGAGGTATTGGTTGCTTTCGTAAAAATTTTGTATTGTTAGGTAACTATTGAAATAATTACCCTTGGATTTGTATGGTTTCATTTTTAAGATTTTATTATATCTAAGAAGGTATGTGCTTTGATGTGTGAAATGATGTTCACAATTACATTTTCAAACATGAGAACATCGCTTTCAGATTTGCACCTCAAGTTGGACAAGCAACTGAATGGGATAAATCTAGAAACCCTAACAACCTTGAAAAAACCTTGTGTGTGTAGCATGTATATATGTTCGACACCCTTGGTGATTACTAAATGACTTATGTTACCCTTATTTTTTTTCAAAACCACCAAGTTGGGGGGCCAAAAGGGGGTCTTAAGTGGACGCATTTTTCTGAAAAAAAAACTTCAACTTGTACGAGTTTTTGAAATAGTTACACTCAAAATTGGAAGATGTTGTAGAAATATGAATCATAGCATTTTGAGTCTAGTTTCTAAGCTACTAAATTTTATTGAAAACGGATAAGTTTAAGTGGGTCAAACAACTAAAATACCAACAGATGCTCCTGTTTTTGTTAAAAAACATAATAGAGTGACTTTCGTGACCCCCACCATTTTTTGAGCACCATTTAGTATTTTTGAAAACCCTTTGGTAGAAAGATAGCTAGGAGCATCTAGTTTGGGCTCCATTTTTTTTAGATTTTTTTAGCGAATATTTTTTTATTTATGATTTTTCTAGTACAAAAATTTTATGTTTTGAAAAATAACGGAGCTCCGACCGTGCCCCCCCCCCTAACTACCTCAAAAAATATCGAAAATTAGATTTTTTTTTTGAATATGTATAGAATTATGCCTAGTTTGGGCTAGTATAATTTTTTTTAATTTCGATCACCCAAAAAAAAGATACACCATGAAAGATAGACATATTTACACTTCAAAAAATAGCTATAAAAAGGCATAGTTAGAAAATAAATAATATGGATACCTTATATTAGTCAGAAAATTTGGAAAATTATATTTTAAGAAAGAAGAGACTCTGCTCTACGTCGTGGTATAATTTTTTAAAAATGGATCGATTGTTTTATTTTGATTTATCATAGAGGAAGTGTCATTTTTACATTTTCTTGTAAAAACTCGTTGTTTGTTGTGTTTGTGCAGGTCCATGCCTCAGGCTTGGGGATCCAAACGGATCCCAAGCCTTGAGGCATGGCTTGGGAAAAGAGAAAACAAAAAAAAACGCGTACGCGTTTTGCTTTGTTTTATATCTTGTGGCCCCCCAACGTCCCTTTCATCTCTTTCACGGGAATTCTGCAAACATTCTGTTTTGTCTGCAATATTCTCTACATTCTTGCATGATTTTTTAGTATTTCATTTTGTCCCCTACCCCACTAGTTGATTTTTTCTAATCATGGGTGATAAACGTCGAGCTAAGGACAAGAGGAAAGTCAAGAATAAGACACCTGGAGCAATTGGAAGAGAAGATAATAAAGAAGTTGAAGAGAATGCAAAAACTTCGAGCAGGGCAAGGTACATCCGCTATATCAAATGTAACTAATTTATTAGAAAATTGGGATGAAATACATAATGAAAATGTAGAGAATAATAATTTTGCAATGAATAATGATATTGAATTGAATGATAATGTTGGTATGGATGAAGAAATTGATATGAATCCAATTGTTGAACCCTTACTTGAGAATCCAAATGTTAACCCTGAAATTTGTATGAAAACACTGAATGAAGAAAGTAGCCTTGTAAACGAATCTTCACCTCTAAGAAAACCAATTCACTTTATTGAAATTGATGAAAACATTATAAAACCAATGCCTAACAAAATGTCTGAAAGAAATGCGAGAAGAAAAGCTAGTGGAATTTGGGATAATTACTTTGAGAATTTAAATGACACACAAAGATGTCAATTATTTGTTTCATTGATGAAGTTAATTAAGATGAGACCTATAATGAAGACCCTGGGGTTAAGAACATCTAATGTTGTTGATCAAAATGCGTCAATTGTTGAAAACATACATAAAGCATACCAAGTTGTAGGTGGCAAAAGATGCACAAAAGATAGTAATGCTACACGACGTGCACTAACTAATTGTATAGTAAGTGATAAAACAGTTAATAAATGCTTGATTAGAAAAACAAGCAGTGCTTTGAAGCTAAACAGAAAAACACTAATGAAAGCAATAGAGAGACGTAAATGTCTTGAGTCAGTCAATAACACTGACTATTGGGATTTCTCTAGCAGACTTCCATGAAAATACAAGAATACATCTGATATTCTAAAAGAATTAATTGTAAAATTTTGGAATGAGAACACAAGGGTGTCACCGAATAGAAGAGATACAGTAAAAAGAAGAATAGGTTCTCGTAATCGTGAATCGTGTGCAAAACATTTCTTAGATATGACTCAAACAGAAATGTTCTCTAAGTTTAAAAATGAAAATCCACAAATTAACATTAGCCAAAGATTCTTTGAAATGAACAAACCCTTTTATGTGAAAATCAATCACTCACGTACCACTTGTTGTTGCAGGCATCATGTTGAATTTTCAATGCATTATGATGTTTTTTGTCAAATACGTAGTGTTTTGCATACTGACATCATGTTGCAGGAGTGTGGAATAAATGTCCCACAAAAATCTTCAAGGGAATTTATTCCGACAATATTTTGTGAAAAATCAACAAGACAATTTTTTTATAACAAAGCATGTTTGGATGGAACGTGCAATGTATGCGGTGGCTTGCCAAATCTGAAAAGTTGTATCCACGAGGAGAGTACATCTTCAATAGGAAAATAATTGGTTGATTTCACCAAATATAAATCGGTGGCATATCAATTAAAAGATGGAAAAGAATCTAAGAGGTGTGAGCTTGTTACAAAACAATTACCTGTATCAGAATATATGGTCAAATTCAGAGAGGAAATTTTTTATGAGTATGCAAGGCACACACATAGAGCTCGATGGTTGGATGAACAATTCAAGTTAAGCAAGGACACATTCCCACTTGGTACTATTGTTTCAGTAGTTGACTTCACAGAGAATTACACATTGCAGCCACAAATGGAGGTTCAGTCTCAATATTATAACTCAGTGCAAGTTTCTATTTTCGTGCATATAACATTCATGCACTCTCCTGAAAGCACTGAGCAAGATCAAAAAATATTGAGAGAGTATCATTTCTACATCAGTGATGATCGGACACATTCTACAGAATATGTACAAGGGTGTTTCCAGGTGTTTTATGTGAACTTGAATGAGAGGAACATTAGTTTCGATCAACATTACATTTGGTTGGACAACTGCACATCACAATTCAAGAATGCACGGATGTTTTATTGGCTAAGCAAGATGCACAAAGAAACAAATGTACAACATATCTGGAGTTTTACTGAGGCAGGGCATGGAAAAGGAGAGCATGATGGTGCAGGAGCATGTGTGAAAAGAGCACTTGCAAGAGAAGAGTTAAAGTTCAAGGATGGTGCTAAATTTACAGATGCAAAAAGCATTGTTGATTGGTGTGTCAAGAATATGGGCCATGAATCTCAAGAGAGATCAATGGTTCGTAGATATTTTTGGTTGATAGAGCAACAACATCTGACAAACTTTGAAGATTGTATGACAGTTGCAGGATCAAGTGATATGCACTCATTCCGTAGTTCAGATGCAAATGCTTGGACTATTTATACTAGGTGCATGACATGTTTTTGTATATCATGCATTGATTTTGCGTGGAATGAATGTGAGTCACAAGCAGTGGGTGGATGAGTGGACTTGTAGACCTCTAATTCCACTCGACACACATCAAGTTCCATGAGCATTACAACTTGCAGGGTCTTCAGATCAAATGACAACATCACCTGACTTTGACCAAGTCTCTGATTTAGTGCAACAAGGTACATACATATATGTACATGCCATGTTTTAGATTTATAAATTATTAAATGGTCAACTCTTAATGTATTTATAAATTGACTGAACAATTTTACTTTGTGATACATAGGGCACGTTTTTGCAGTTATTGCGATGGAATTTAACGAAGAGGGAACAAACTACTTCTTATCTCGTTGTGTAGAGGGGGAAAAAATTGACTTCCACAGTCATTGATGGTGAAGACCTTGAGTATCCCACTGGATCAGTGGTAGTCACTGGAACTTGGCTTCGATGATATCCTATCAAAAAATCAAACATTTGGTTGTTTGAAGACTATGAAGTACATCGGAAGATACTTCACTATTCACATTTGGTCCTTGCAACAAATATTAAATTGATCAAATATCGAGGTCGGCCATCAAACAAAAATCTGTGGAAGGTTCGTGAATCAGATCATGAAGCAATTCTTGCTACTGTCAAGAATAGAGTTGATCCTTGTGGTTCATTGGATTGAATTTGCAAAGGTATGTTCTTCATGAATTTAATTTGAATATTTACTTAAATGATTTTGTTTAAATTTTGTATGATTTAAAATTCTATTTAATTGCTTACTAACATGTTTATGTAGGTTAGTGGTGCCAAAAAAGCTTCCACCTTCACGTGGTTGGCACTGTCAGTAGAGAATTTATTATTCTCGAAGCCAAGTGAAGCTAAGAAAAATTAAATATTAGAAAGGAACAACAAACAAAAATTCTCATTTCACCACCTATATTGTAAAAATATCTTATTAAAATTCTCATTTCACCACCTATATTGTATGAACCACCTATATTAGGATTTTCAGGTGATTGGAAATGGACAACCTTACACTGACTCAGTCTGAATGGAGACAGAGAAAACCACGAAGAGGCTTTCGTAGCCCGGATGAGGTAGCCCGAAAGCACGGGGAGTGTAGGGAACCAAAAAAAAGCCTCCACTAGCATTCACTAGGCCACCCTGATGTGTTGGCATAGTTGGTTTGGTCCCACGAGCTTCCGTTTGCAAACTACAGCCTCTGGCAGCCCTACACTGACTCAGACTGCACTATTTTTCATGTTTAAAAACAATAGCACAACGATTGAACTGGATGGAGATGGAGAAAACCACGAGAGGATTTCGTAGAGGGCCCCAACATGGAGCTCTTGGATCTGACGAGATGTCTCTAGGTGCCACGGAGTCTGAGAAATCACATGTCGAAGATATGGCGTGTTTGGGCCTCAGGGCTCTTAAGCGACTACGCCCGGACGGGGTAGCCCGAAAGCACGGGGAGTGTAGGGAACCAAAATGAAGCCTCCACTAGCATTCACCAGGCCATTGATGTGTTGGCGTAGTTGGTTCGGTCCCACGAGCTTCCGTTTGCAAACTACAGCCTCTGGCAGCCCTACACTGACTCAGACTGCACTATTTCTTGCGTTTGCAAACAATAGGACAACGAGAGAACCAGATGGAGATGGAGAAAACCTGTGAGAGGATTTCATAGAGGGCCCTGACATGGAGCTCTCAGATCTGACGAGACATCTCTAGGTGCCACGAAGTCTAAGAAATCACCTGTCAAAGATATGGCGTGTTTGGGCCTCAGGGCTCTTAAGCGACTACGCCCCGGACGGGGTAGCCCGAAAGCACGGGGAGTGTAGGGAAACAAAAATGAAGCCTCCACTAGCATTCACTAGGCCACCCTGATGTGTTGGCGTAGTTGGTTTGGTCCCACGAGCTTCCGTTTGCAAACTACAGCCTCTGGCAGCCCTACACTGACTCAGACTGCACTATTTCTCACGTTTACAAACAATAGGACAACGAGAGAACCAGATGGAGATGGAGAAAACCATGAGAGGATTTCGTAGAGGGCCCCAACATGGAGCTCTCAGATCTGATGAGACATCTCTAGGTGCCACGGAGTCTGAGAAATCACATGTCGAAGATATGGCGTGTTTGGGCCTCAGGGCTCTTAAGCGACTACGCCCGGACGGGGTAGCCCGAAAGCACGGGGAGTGTAGGGAACCAAAAAAAATCCTCCACTAGCATTCACCAGGCCACCCTGATGTGTTGGCGTAGTTGGTTTGGTCCCACGAGCTTCCGTTTGCAAACTACAGCCTCTGGCAGCCCTACACTGACTCAGACTGCACTATTTCTCGTGTTTACAAACAATAGGACAACGAGAGAACCAGATGGAGATGGAGAAAACCATGAGAGGATTTCATAGAGGGCCCTGACATGGAGCTCTTGGATCTGATGAGATGTCTCTAGGTGCCACGGAGTCTGAGAAATCACATGTCGAAGATATGGCGTGTTTGGGCCTCAGGGCTCTTAAGCGACTACGCCCGGACGGGGTAGCCCGAAAGCACGGGGAGCATAGGGAACCAAAAACGAAGCCTCCAGTAGTGTTCACCAGGCCATACGGATGTGTTGGCATAGTTGGTTTGGTCCCACGAGCTTCCGTTTGCAAACTACAGCCTCTGGCAGCCCTACACTGACTCAGACTGCACTATTTCTCACGTTTGCAAACAATAGGACAACGAGAGAACCAAATGGAGATGGAGAAAACCATGAGAGGATTTTGTAGAGGGCCCTGACATGGAGCTCTTGGATCTGATGAGACATCTCTAGGTGCCACGGAGTCTGAGAAATCACATGTCGAAGATATGGCGTGTTTGGGCCTCAGGGCTCTTAAGCGACTACGCCCAGACGAGGTAGCCCGAAAGCACGGGGAGCGTAGGGAACAAAAATGAAGCCTCCAATAGCATTCACCAGGCCACCCTGATGTGTTGGCGTAGTTGGTTTGGTCCCACGAGCTTTTGTTTGCAAACTACAGCCTCTGGCAGCCCTACACTGACTCAGACTGCACTATTTCTCACGTTTACAAACAATAGGACAGTGAGAGAACCAGATGGAGACAGAGAAAACCGTGAGAGGATTTTGTAGAGGGCCTCGATGTGGAGCTCTTGGATCTGATGAGACATCTCTAGGTGCCACGGAGTCTGAGAAATCACCCGTCGAAGATATGGCGTGTTTGGGCCTCAGGGCTCTTAAGTGACTACGCCCGGACGGGGTAGCCCGAGAGCACGGGGAGCGTAGGGAACCAAAACAAAGCCTCCAATAGCATTCACCAGACCACCCCATGGTTTTGGCATAGTTCCATTTGGTCTCTCGTTGTCCTATTGTTTGTAAACGTAGAAATAGTGCAGTTTGAGTCAGTGTAGGCTGCCAGAGGCTGTAGTTTGCAAACAATAGGAAGCTTGTGGGACCAAACCAACTATGCCAACACATCGGGGTGGCCTAGGCTAACACGTCAGGGTGTGAACATGCTAGTGGAGGGATTTTTTTTGGTTCCCTACGCTCCCCGTGCTTTCGGGCTACCTCGTCCGGGCGTAGTCGCTTAAGAGCCCTGAGGCCCAAACATGCCATATCTTCGACATGTGATTTCTCAGACTCCATGGCACCTAGAGATGTCTCGTCAGATCCAAGAGCTCCACATCAAGGGCCCTCTAAAAAGCCTCTCATGGTTTTCTCCATCTCCATCTGGTTCTCTGCTGTCCTATTGTTTGTAAACACGAGAAATAGTGCAGTCTGAGTCAGTGTAGGGCTGCCAGAGGCTCTGTAGTTTGCAAACGGAAGATTCGTGTTTGGGACCAAACCAACTATGCCAACACATTGGGGTGGCCTGGTGAATGCTAGTGGAGGATTCAGATTTTGGTTCCCTTGCTCCCCGTGCTTTCGGGCTACCCCGTCCGGGCGTAGTCGCTTAAGAGCCCTGAGGCCCAAACACGCCATATCTTCAACATGTGATTTCTCAGACTCCGTGGCACCTAGAGATGTCTCATCAGATCCAAGAGCTCCATGTTGGGGCCCTCTATGAAATCCTCTCGTGGTTTTCCACGTCTCCATCTGGTTCTCTCGTTGTCCTATTGTCTGTAAACATGAGAAATAGTGTAGTCTGAGTCAGTGTAGGGCTGCCAGAGGCTGTAGTTTGCAAACAGAAGCTCATGGGACCAAAACAACTATGCCAACACATCAAGGTGGCCTGGTGAACACTATTGGAGGCTTTGTTTTGGTTCCCTATGCTCCCCGTGCTTTCGGGCTACCCCGTCCGGGCGTAGTCGCTTAAGAGCCCTGAGGCCCAAACACGTCATATCTTTGACATGTGATTTCTCAGACTCCGTGGCACCTAGAGATGTCTCGTCAGATTTGAGAGCTCCATGTCATGGCCCTCTACGAAATCCTCTTACAGTTTTATCCATCTCCATTTGGTTCTCTCGTTGTCCTATTGTTTGTAAACGCGAGAAATAGTGCAGTTTGAGTCAGTGTAGGGCTGCCAGAGGCTGTAGTTTACAAACGGAAGCTTGTGGGACCAAACCAACTATGCCAACATGTTTAGGTGGCCTGGTGAATGCTAGTGGAGGCTTCATTTTTTTTCCCTAGCTTGGTTGTGCTTTCAGGCTACCCCGTCCGGGCGTAGTCACTTAAGAGCCCTGAGGCCCAAACACGCCATATCTTCGACGGGTGATTTCTCAGACTCCGTGGCACCTAGAGACATGTCTCGTCAGATCTGAGAGCTCCACATCAGGGCCCTCTATGAAATCCTCATGGTTTTCTCTATCTCCATCCGGTTCTCTCGCTGTCCTATTGTTTGTAAACGTGAGAAATAGTGTAGTCTGAGTCAGTGTAGGGCTGCCAGAGGCTGTATTTTGCAAACAGAAGCTTGTGGGACCAAACCAACTATGCCAACACATCAGGGTGGCCTAGTGAATGCTAGTGGAGGCTTTTTTTTGGTTCCCTATGCTCCCCGTGCTTTCGGGCTACCCCGTCCGGGCGTAGTCGCTTAAGAGCCCTGAGGCCCAAACATGCCATATCTTCGACATGTGATTTCTCAGACTCCGTGGCACCTAGAGATGTCTCGTCAGATCCAAGAGCTCCATGTTAGGGCCCTCTATGAAATCCTCTCATGGTTTTCTCCATCTCCATCCTGTTCTCTCGCTGTCCTATTGTTTGTAAACCGTGAGAAATAGTGCAGTCTGTGTCAGTGTAGGGCTGCCAGAGGTTGTAGTTTGCAAACGGAAGCTCGTGGGACCAAACCAACTATGCCAACATGTCAGGGTGGCCTGGTGAATGCTAGTGGAGGCTTCATTTTTGGTTCCCTATGCTCCCTGTGCTTTCGGGCTACCCGTCATCGGGCATAGTCGCTTAAGAGCCCTGAGGCCCAAACACGCCATATCTTCGACATGTGATTTCTTGGACTCCATGGCACCTAGAGATGTCTCATCAGATCTGAGAGCTCCATGTCAGGGCCCTCTATGAAATCCTCTCGTGGTTTTTTCTCCGTCTCCATCCGGTTCTCTCACTGTCCTATTGTTTGTAAATGCGAGAAATAGTGCAGTCTAAGTCAGTGTAAGCTACAAGATGTTGTAGTTTACAAACGGAAAGCTCGTGGGACCAAACCAACTATGCCAACATGTTGAGAAATCCACGTCAGGGATCTCTATGGCCTGGTGAAGGCACTAGATGCTAGTGGAGGCTTATTTTTGGTTCCCTATGCTCCATTTTTGTGCTTTCGGGCTACCCCGTCCGGGCGTAGTCGCTTAAGAGCCCTGAGGCCCAAACACGCCATATCTTGACGGGTGATTTCTCAGACTCGTGGCACCTAGAGACATGTCTCGTCAGATCAAGAGCTCCACATTAGGGCCCTTTATGAAATTATCACGTGGTTTTCTCCCTCTTCATCCAGTTCTCTTGTTGTACTATTGTTTGTAAACGTGAGAAATAGTGTAGTCTGAGTCAGTGTAGGGCTGCCAGATGCTGTAGTTTGCAAAACGGAAGTTCGTGGGACCAAACCAACTATGCCAAACATCGGGGTGGCCTGGTGAATGCTATTGGAGGATTCATTTTTGTTCCCTATGCTCCCCGTGCTTTCGGGCTACCCCGTCTGGGCGTAGTCGCTTAAGAGCCCTGAGGCCCAAACACGCCATATCTTCGATGGGTGATTTCTCAGACTCCGTGGCACCTAGAGATGTCTCGTCAGATCCAAGAGCTCCATGTTGGGGCCCTCTATGAAATCCTCTTGTGGTTTTCTCCGTCTCCATCTGGTTCTCTCATGTCCTATTGTTTGTAAATGCGAGAAATAGTGCAGTCTGAGTCAGTGTAGGGCTGCCAGAGGCTGTATTTTGTAAATGGAAGCTCGTGGGACCAAACCAACTATGCCAACACATCCATATTGGCCTGTGAATGCTAGTGGAGGCATTCTTTTTTGTTCCCTGCTCCCCATGCTTGGAGGCTACCCATTCATTTTAAGAGTTGAGGCCTAAACTCCCATATCTTCGACGGGTGCTTTCTTGGAAGGCTACCTAGAGACATCTTAAGGGTGCGTAGATCTTAAGAGCCCTCTATGAGGCCCAAACATCTTAAATTTTGAATGCTCAGGCTTATCCTAAATTCTTTCAAAACACAAAAGAATGTGTCATATTTCTGAATGTTTGGATAGAGCCCATGTTCGGGTGAACAT
This sequence comes from Taxus chinensis, assembly GCA_019776745.2. NCBI lineage: Eukaryota > Viridiplantae > Streptophyta > Pinopsida > Cupressales > Taxaceae > Taxus > Taxus chinensis. The sequence continues at coordinate 98,873,792 of CM034157.1, forward strand.
TATGCAAATGCCAAAACGTGAGGACTCATTTCAAAATTTCTCAACTCCGTGGCAGATCTTGACAATATTTTTGGATTTGATCCCCTGACCTGTCAAGACCAATCCTCAATGGTTTGCAACCTAGGGAGAGTTATAAAATGGGAGCTTCCACTTATTGTCAGTGTAGGGCTGTCCAGGGCATTGTAGTTTGCAAGAACCTTGAAGGCCCCACCTCTACAGTGATTTCTCAAATGTGGCACCTAGAGACATTCTCTAGATTTGAGAATTCATGTTGATTTTTACCCTCTCCTTTGAATGCAGTTTTTCTCTTGTTGGCTTTGTCCTATTTTTGTCCAAACACGAGAAATATGCAGTCTGAGTCAGTGTAGGGCTTCAGAATTCAGTATTTTGCAAATCTCTTGTGGGATATATGATTTGTTTTCTGTGAAAAATTTAATCTCCATTTGTAGTTGTTTTTCTAACACAGTTGCTTAGGGAGATCCTTGCCCAAACATCCATATCTTCGACGGGTGATTTCTCAGAACTCTATGGGACCTAATTTCTGCTATTTTTTCTCTTTCCCCATTGATCAGCCATTTCAGGTTTTGTCCATTCCTATTGGTTTGTTTGTCCTATTGTTTGTATTGTACACGAGAAATAGTGCATTAATGGATAAAGTTCAAGTGAACCCGGCTTACAGGAGGCTCTTAGTTTGCAATTGAAGTTCGTGGGATTTGCTACACAAGTTTTCCCAACTATGCAAACACATGGGGTGGGTGAACCTAGTGGAGGCTTCATTTTTTAAGTTCCCTACGCTCCCCGTGCTTTCAGCTACCCCGTCCGGGCGTAGTCGCTTAAGAGCCCTGAGGCCCAAACACACCATATCTTCGACATGTGATTTCTCGGACTCCGTGGCACCGAGAGATGTCTCATTAGATCTGAGAGCTCCATGTTGGGGCCCTCTAAAAAATCCTCTCGTGGTTTTCTCCATCTCCATCTGGTTCTCTCGTTGTCCTATTGTTTGTAAATGCATGAGAAATAGTGCAGTCTGAGTCAGTGTAGGGTTGCCAGAGGCTGTAGTTTGCAAACAGAAGCTCGTGGGACCAAACCAACTATGCCAACACATCAGGGTGGCCTGGTGAACACTAGTGGAGGATTATTTTTGGTTCCCTATGCTCCCCGTGCTTTCGGGCTACCCCGTCCGGGCGTAGTCGCTTAAGAGCCCTGAGGCCCAAACACGCCATATCTTCGACGGGTGATTTCTCAGACTCCGTGGCACCTAGAGATGTCTCATCAGATCCAAGAGCTCCATGTTGGGGCCCTCTACAAAATCCTCTCATGGTTTTCTCCATCTCCATCCGGTTCTCTCGTTGTCCTATTGTTTGTAAACGCGAGAAATAGTGCAGTCTGAGTCAGTGTAGGGCTGCCAGAGGCTGTATTTTGCAAACGGAAGCTCGTGGGACCAAACCAACTATGCCAACACATTGGGGTGGCCTGGTGAACACTAGTGGAGGCTTCATTTTTGGTTCCCTATGCTCCCCGTGCTTTCGGGCTACCCCGTCCGGGCGTAGTCACTTAAGAGCCCTGAGGCCCAAACACGCCATATCTTCGACATGTGATTTCTCGGACTCCGTGGCACCTAGAGACATCTCGTCAAATCCAAGAGCTCCATGTTGGGGCCCTCTATGAAATCCTCTCATGGTTTTCTCTGTCTCCATCTGGTTCTCTCGTTGTCCTATTGTTTGTAAACGCGAGAAATAGTGCAGTCTGAGTCAGTGTAGGGCTGTCAGAGGCTGTAGTTTGCAAACGGAAGCTCGTGGGACCAAACCAACTATGCCAACACATTGGGGTGGCCTTGGTGAACACTAGTGGAGGCTTTATTTTGGTTCCCTATGCTCCCCGTGCTTTCGGGCTACCCCGTCTGGGCATAGTAGTCGCTTAAGAGCCCTGAGGCCCAAACACGCCATATCTTCGATGGGTGATTTCTCAGACTCCGTGGCACCTAGAGACATCTTGTCAGATCCAAGAGCTCCATGTTGGGGCCCTCTATGAAATCCTCTCATGGTTTTTCTCCATCTCCATCTGGTTCTCTCGCTGTCCTATTGTTTGTAAACATGAGAAATAGTGCAGTCTGAGTCAGTGTAGGGCTGCCAGAGGCTGTAGTTTGCAAATGGAAGCTCGTGGGACCAAACCAACTATGCCAACATGTCGGGGTGGCCTGGTGAATGCTAGTGGAGGCTTTTTTTTGGTTCCCTATGCTCCCCGTGCTTTCGGGCTACCCCGTCCGGGCGTAGTCGCTTAAGAGCCCTGAGGCCCAAACACGCCATATCTTTGATGGGTGATTTCTCAGACTCCGTGGCACCTAGAGATGTCTCGTTAGATCTGAGAGCTCCATGTCAGGGCCCTCTATGAAATCCTCTCATGGTTTTCTCCATCTCCATCCGGTTCTCTCGTTGTCCTATTGTTTGTAAAACGAGAAATAGTGCAGTCTGAGTCAGTGTAGGGCTGCCAGAGGCTGTAGTTTGCAAACGGAAGCTCGTGGGACCGAACCAACTATGCCAACATGTCAGGGTGGCCTGGTGAACACTAGTGGAGGCTTTTTTTTGGTTCCCTACTCCCCGTGCTTTCGGGCTACCCCGTCCGGGCGTAGTCGCTTAAGAGCCCTGAGGCCCAAACACGCCATATCTTCGACGGGTGATTTCTCAGACTCCGTGGCACCTAGAGATGTCTCGTCAGATCCGAGAGCTCCATGTCGGGGCCCTCTATGAAATCCTCTCGTGGTTTTCTTCATCTCCATCTGGTTCTCTCGTTGTCCTATTGTTTGTAAACGTGAGAAATAGTGCAGTCTGAGTCAGTGTAGGGCTGCCAGATGTTGTAGTTTGCAAACGGAAGCTCATGGAACTGACCAACTATGCCAACATGTCGGGGTGGCCTAGGTGAATGCTAGTGGAGGCTTCTTTTCTATGCTCCCCGTGCTTTCTAGGCGTAGTCGCTTAAGAGCCCTGAGGCCCAAACATGGTTTAGATCGAGAGGGCCCTCTAGGAAAGCCTCTCTCCATCTGGTTCTCTCGTTGTCCTATTGTTTGTAAACGTGAGAAATAGTGCAGTCTGAGTCAGTGTAGGGCTACCCCGTCCGGGCGTAGTCGCTTAAGAGCCCTGAATGACTAGATTGGCTTAAGAATGAATTTGATAGGGGTATGTCTAAGAACACATGGGAGTTATCAATCACCTAGTAAATATTTCTTGTTTAGTTCTTAATGGGAGTCAGCTGACCTACGGCTTAGTGACCTTCCATTCATTGATAATTTATGTTATGATAAACCCATGGATGCTTTCAAAAGTGCCTTAAAAAGGATATGGGTAGTCATCAAGCCTAGTGAAGGGTGTGATGTGATTTCCAAATAACTTGAAATGCCTACAGATTTAAAGGTAGTAACATGAATTGGACAGGATTAGACAATCAAGAATCATTGAGTGTCTGAATCAGAATGTCATTGCATCTGGAGACATTCTCAAGCATTGGAGTAATGTATATGGAGAGACATTCTCAAAATATCAACAGATGAAAGGCATCAAATTGTGATGACTGTCGGGTGTTTTAACAGGGGAGAAGACTACGAAGCATAGAAGAATGTAGTAAGTGCATGATAAGATAGGAACCAGTACAAAGAGACCATGAGCAAGAAGAAGCGCAAGTAAGGTAAATACACATATACACATTGATAAATTGAATGAATAATTACTCAGATTAGGTAACTCTTTATATACATACATTATATAAATATTAATTTCCAAAGTTTGATGCATATTATACATTGAAAATGCTAGTACATGTACATCACCAATAAATGAAAAAATAATCCATAATGTCTTAAATATTGTCAAGTGCACATCATATTAGATTCATGCGAAAATAATCTCAGAAATGTAAGGTCTCATACAAAATTATCAAGTTCCAAATAGTATTTTAATGTGCATAATAAATACAAAAATGCCCAAATAGGTCATATACCATCAAGTTCAAATGCCATATAGGCTTACATACAATGCCATGCACATAGGCATACAAAAACAATGTCATGTAAGACATATATATTTCCTACTCATCAAAATCTATCCCTCTCTTGGCCTTGCTCGAAGAAGGCCCTCCCTTAGGTGAAGATGGAGATCCATGAGATGACTTTGGATCGTCTGAGCCCATGCTTCGAGTCCTCTTCCACTGAATACTCACCTGTAGATGAGCCTGTAAATGCAAACAATGTTTTTTTGTCAAAACTTAATTTATATATGTTTTCAACATGTATTTAAGACCATGCTAGAATGAAAGTATTTACATAAATACACAAACTTACCGCAAGTTGTCGATCATGCCGAATTTGCATCTCACGCTCAGATGAGTCATCGGGAGCTCCTGCAGTACGAATGGGGGTACGAAGATGACGAGATGGAGGAGTCCGTGCCCTTGAAGTCAAAATGGAGGGGGTTGAAGTTCCCTACATACACATAAGATCAGAAAATCTAACATCAGAATTAGTGAAAATAGAGCTAAGTACATGTATCTACATAATGACAATATTTTAACTAATTTTATCAATATAGAACTATTGTTTTTACCCCGCCACACCTGTGAATCAAATGAACAGGGTTGCGCCCTGTCGCAGGTAACTCCTGCATACACACAATGAAGGACATTATTAACATAATTTAATAATTCTACAATGAAAGACATTACTAACATGTAATTTAACATAATATGAATTACACGAGAAATTTAACAAAATTTACGTGTTGTTTGAATACCTCAGTGAGTTGCTGCGCAGATGAAATCGCAGCGGCAACACCTTTATCTACTTGTCGCAGAGATGGTGGGGTGTCTAGTGAAGTCAACATCTTTATCAAACATGTATATCACGTGAGTTAGATGGACATACAAGAACATACATATATTTGACTTCAAAACTAATATATATATACATATATACATACATAATATATACACACACACACACACACACACACACACACACACATATATACATACATACATACACACACACACACATGTATGTGAAAATTTTACATAATTAACATTCTAAATTACCTCTTTGAATGTATGTGTATGCATGGTGCTCGCCGCCTATGGTCGGGATGAAGATGCGCCTCCCGCGCACTGTAATATCAATGCATGTACATGTACAAATACAATTATTTCAAAAATTTAACATATATAAGTAAATCAGGTACTCCAAAATTTTTGTAACACACATAACAAAACATAACAAATTTACCTGCGAAGGTGACGCCGATGAATGTAATCCAAATGTCTCACTCAAAAGGACATCTGACATAGTGACATTATCATGTTCATCCCTAGCACCAGGTGCACCAAAATCAGTACGCATGAAAGTATCATCCTCCTCGGGCCCCAAACATATGCTACCACATGACGAGCAAAAATGTGGCCTCATGCTAGTACTCCCTGAGGGAATACTCTGTGTACCTCCATGAGCATCTGGCTCAGAAATCTCCCTCGTATGTCAAACAAGGGTCGCAGATAGCCCCTGAAGCGCGTGGAGTGTATCAATCTCTACTGTCTCCTTCACTGCTTGAGGGACAATCTCAGGGTGAGGGGGCTTCTGTGTGGGGAATCTACCCTACTGAATAGGTGCACGTTGTGCACCTGGTCGATCCTGTGCAGATCCTTTTCCTCGGCCCTGGAAATCTCAGAAATCAAAATAATTTGGGATCTCGTTGAGGATAAACTCGCAATAGAGTTTCCTCAGAAAGTATAGTGGCACCTCGTTGTTATTACAAGGTGGAAAATCAAACACCATCCACCATCGGTCCCAAAAATTATTTCTAATCAAATTATTATTGCACCAATGGATGGGAAATCATTTACATGTCAACGGAACAGTAAGATTAGTGTGGGGGTCCGTGAATAAGGCGCATATGAGTTCTTTTGAAATTTATTTTTTCTTTACATCCACATATGACAATTTGTTGGAATAATAAACCCTACAACCCTCTCTGTAAGTTGTCCAATGATCAATTTTCCCCGTTGCCACGTCAATTTGAACAAGTAATGCCTCCAATGTGTTTGCAAGAGAGGCACGGTGGGGGTTTGTAGATTGTGCATCCCTCATTGTTTTGATTAAATCCTCAATTTCAATTTTGTTTTCAACTATTTGGGCTGCTAAATCTTCTTGACTACCCGAGGGATGTTGAGAAATTGTGGGAGTGTCGGGAGGGATGTCAGGAATAACAGGGTTTGGTTGTGGTTGATTCCCTTGACCTCTAACTGTAACAATAAAAAATATGTACTCAATTCAAATTTTAATCTATAATTATCATATTTCAATGCAATTTTGAGAAAATAAATGTGCTTACCTCTTCTCCATGGTGCCATCATCGATTCAGATCTTCTCAGTTATCCAGAAATGATCCTTTGAGCTTGAGATCCAACTGAATGGAAAAACGTGAGGGCACGAACAAGCTCTGAAACTCACGTTTGAGGGAGGAAAAATGATAGAGGCTCGGGCCTCTTTTTTTGTTTATAGTCAACATAACGCGTTATGTACGCATGTATGCATTTATGCGTACGCGTGTTATGCTTTGGTGATTCCCGAGCCAAACAAACTAAAAAGTGAGAACATTTTACTTTTTTTCGGATTCTTGTCCGCTTTTTGGCCCCCCAATTTCGTGCACTTAGGTTTTTTTAGATTTGTAGTAAAGACTTCTCTAGATGATGTGCATCTGATTTGAGTGATTTAGAATGATATTTTTTATAGTAGCTCGTGAGAATACCATGTGAGTTATAAAGTGATAATGACTTGCTTATATAGCCAATGGGGTTTGGGTGGAGCGATTAAGTCAGACGGTTGGGTCCGGCTCCACCAAGGGTCAAACCCCATTGGGCGCGATCCCCTTTCGGGATGGTTATCGGTGGTGGTTGGTTGACACACCACTAGTGGTGTGACCAATGCTCTTCTTTGGTGATGGCGGACCAAGCTAGCGGTTGTTGGGTTAGGATGGTGGTTTGGTGGCGGGTCTTGATTGTGTTTGCATCGATGAGTTGGCTTGGTAGTTATTTGGCTTCCTTCATTTGAATTGTATTGTAAAATCTAGTATGTGGACATTGTTAAGGGAGGTGGTCCCAAGAACCCCCCAGTTCTAAGCTATGGTCAAAAGCCTTCAACAATCTAAAAAAATTATTTGCTTATATAGCTTTCACATGTGACATATTCTAATAGGGTTGACCCTAAGAAGATGAAAAGATCCAAAGAATGACTTGAAACTAAAATCAAAGTCGATTATTGTAAAGGAGTTAGACCATACACATCAGCCACAATTGGACCCTACATATTGGCCCTTCCATACGTTTATGGACTAGAGAGAAATACCAAAACTAGCTCTTCCCTTAGTGTCAATGAATATCAAATGTTGAAACTTAAAACAATGTAACTTTGGTTTGGAAAGGATATTCCTGTAATCTTAATTTAGAGCAAAGTATAAGATTCTCAATCGTTAGAATGGCTAGAGAGATGCAAAGAGAATTTTTGTGATGTGACTCATTAGTCTCTCACATTCCATGGGATGAATTTCATGCAAGGTCAAATCCATTATTTTGAGTTCATGTAGTTACTGAAATTTAGTGCACTACACATGGTAATTATCTACTACTATTCATACGTTGACTTCCTAAGTAAGAAAAATACTAATTATATTTTATGTCTTTGGCCACGCTTTCGATTTGCTTTATGTTACCACTTTTGGACTTTGCATCCTTACTTGCTTAGTCTTACCTTTTTATACGTGAAGCCAGTTTTATCATCCTGGACACCAACGCCCAGCCAAGAGCCTCGATCCCCTCTTAGCGCCTCTATCCCCTAATGTACAATTGCTCACATTTTTCATGGTCCTCTCTAGTGATTTATAGCATGGATTATCTTTTTTGTAAAATGACTTTTGTTGGGTTAATTGCAACATTGAAGCAAAGGAATCATATAAATATAAAGTTATGTTGATCATAATAAAGTGACCAAGCACTAAGAATTAGCTATCACCACCTAATTGGGTTGCATCCATCAAGCATTGTATAATCTCCATTGCATCCATCTAGCACCATACATATAGTGTTAACAACATCGAAAATGGGGTTATTCTGCATACACTTGATAGTGAGGGAAATTCATTTTGATTTTCATGCACACATGATATTACAATTCTTTGCATCTAGCTTACTTGCTCGCTACAAGTGTGACACGTGCTAATTGTGTCACATTTGTGCCACATTTACGTCATGTTAATTTTAACTGCATTGGGTCATGATTTCCTATTTAATCCCAACGCTCAATCGTCAAGTTCACTCTTGTGATAATTGGAGAAGGATCTCAAATAACCTAGTGTTTTTGCCACATAAAAAGAAAGGTAAGTTATTTTTTTTTTTAGGATTTGAATGTCTCATTGAGGGTTTTGTAGGTTAATACTTGATATGCAAGTTTCAACATAGGTTATTAATTTTAGTTTGACCACCTAGTAAAACACATTATAAAACTTTATTATGGGACTACATACTTGAGACACCTCATTGAGGAAATTATTAAACGAGCTTTTCTGCACGTCCACATATCCTAGAATCAATTTTAAACCACATTTGTGTTATGTCCCTAATGCAAACAAATATAACATTATAGAACAAAAAAAATCATTATACTTTGGGTATCTTTGTGTGATGCTCATGCTTCTCACACCAAAGTTCAGAATTAATTACAAATTAGCTAAATTTTACATAATTTATTGCTTAGTTGTTTGGGTTATTTATCATCATATAACATGAACTCCAACTTTATCCATTATTTTTACATCAGAAGTTTTGCATTAGATTAAGCATATAAATTCCATTTTAGCTAAAATTTATCCCCTTGATTATTCACAATTTTGTATTAAAATGAGGATTAAAACATTAGTTAAAAGAGGAAAATAATGTGAGTTCCTTTTTCATTGGACGAAAATAGAGTGGTCGTTAAGGTGAAATATCTCCCCTGTTTGCACTATTTTGTATCTACATGTTTAAGAAAATAAGTATCACATGTCATGATTAAAAAAATTATAGGGTAAATTCTAAACATCCCTAGAGAATTAGAATGAACATAAGGTCAACCAAGGTGAAAAGTCCCCTAATGGAACTGGATAGTAAAACTCAACAATACTTCTAATTATAAAAGTAGATGTACATGGGATGGTCATTAATAGGATTTACTTACACAATGAACCAAAACATTTTGGAACTCATAGGAACCCTAAATGTTTACACTCAGAACAACACTTCATCACTTCAATGAAGAAACTTGGGGACTTAGTTTGAATTGTAATGGGTCCCTTAAATACCAATGGGATTTGGGACTTTTTCGTCTCTATACCCCCATTCAGGGGCTTGACCACCAAGAAAGTGTCCACACAACTTAAAGTTTAATTAGATTTTAGATTATAGAGTCCATTTGGAGTCAATTGCTCAAGAAAGCCAAGATGTAAGAAGGTTAACCATGCATACAAATGATTCATTTTGGGTGCAAGTAGAATAAAATGTGGTCATTCATTGAAGTATTTATGTCCTAGACAATCCATTAATAATTTCATGGTTACATGCCTATTACAATATTTGTAATCCTAAAAACTGACAAAATATATTTGTAATCCTAACATCAACACAAAACCCCCTGTAACCTTCTACATATCTCTAGCTCTTAAAAACTCATGCTTCTCCTTTAGAGGGAAAGTATAACTTAAGAACATAAAACTATGAGGGAATTTAAAAGGATTCTCAACCCAATGATTAATACATGAGATAGTAGATTTATTTACATTTTACAACATTACATAATGGTACTTAATCTAGGTTTGGAGGAAACTTTTGGAGGGGATAGACAAATAAAATAAACAACAAATAGTTATTATGATACCATATAATAACTTTGTATTCAACAACCTCATAATTCATCACAACATCTTGGAGTGGAATTAGACTTATTACCTCATTGTAAACATTGGGCAAAAATTTCCTCACATGTATGGGAGCCATCCTCTTTGCCTTCTGTAACAAAAGTTACAATTGGTTGGACTGAGAGTCATATAAATAGGATTCGTGATCAATTCCAAAGTAGAACGCATGTTGATATTGAATGGAAGATTGGACACAATGAAAACGAAATTTTCAAAGATTGAAAGATGCCAAATGGAGAGGAATGAGTTCTTATTTATAGATGACAGGACATGAGAACCCTACTAGAGCCAAATGATTTGTCAATCAAAAAATAGTTTTATTTTTAACTAATAAACATGATGGAATCTTTAGTTGAGAAGTGCCACGAAATAGACACCTTGGAAGTTATTTTTTTATTCCCACTATCCCGAGTCAGGTCTTACCATTAAACTTATACAACATGAAAATGAAAATAAAATCTATTATTGAGCAATGATTTGATAACAAGGTAATGCTCGTAATTTGTAAGTTAATTTAATAAAAAGGAATGTGAAATCTAATTGCAGAGTAACTACTGTGATGAATGGAATGTACAAATGCTAATATGGGATATGTTTAGACATAAGCAAAAAGCATGATTTGATTTAATCGTGAAACTTGTCATCTAAGCATAGATTTAGGGATTTTATCTTAAAGAGACTTAGCTGATTTTTCTCTAGTTAACTTGAGAAGTGATCTGGGTATGTGAACTGTTGAAACAGAGGTGAGGTGGAAGAGTGTATCATATGCTAGGATAGATTTAATTCTGAGACTATGGGAACGTGTCATAACATTAGCCCAATGGGATAGGGGATGAATCCTAGGCGCTAGTGTCTATTATGGGCAATTAGTGTCTATGCGAATGATGACATCTCTAGTGTAATAGGATCCTATTGTTTGTCATGAGGTGGTAGAACTGCTTACTTTGTTTTGCCTCTAATATTCACTCCTTGATTGTAATGTACAATCTGTAATATACAAAACAAGTCATCTACCTGCACATGTCCATAATTACACACATTTAAATTCTAATAAAAAAGATGCAAAATGTGGATTCAGACTAACCCCGTTTGATCACCCAAAGAGTGATCTTATGACCAAAAAATGCACTACATCTTAGTCTCCATATAGTTTTGTGTGAGAACATGTATAATGATGCCCTGTTATCCCACCTTGTCAAGTTTAAACCCTGATAGCAAATAATCTAGAATGTAGCAGATGTATAGAATGTGTCAGATGAAATAAGAAAGACTTGCCTCCTATGTTGTGTATGTGGGTGATGCAACCCTTGTCCCTTGAATGCAAGCACTAGATGGATCACTTTGGAGTGTTTTTGCCCACTTTGGATGAAAACTTAGGTCATAGTGTGTACACGTTAGGGCTGTAGACACAAAAGCACACACTTACTAATATTTACCATACCACTTGTTTCTATTGTTTTATCTTTCACACTTGTCACTCATACACCTAGTTTTGGTCAGTCACAGGGATCCCTGTCAGTCAGTCTCCACTCATTTGTCATCATTTATCTCTGGACACTAGCGCCCAGGGATGGACACTAGTGCCCAGGCTCCTGTCCATCCTAGGTGCCCATGTCCCTCTTTATGTCTGATCTTATTTTTGACACTTGAGGTCGGTATTTTAAGTTTTTCCCACTCATACCCTGAGGTACTAGTCGGTATTTTAGGTCACTAGTGTCAAAATTCAAGCAAGAGATCCCTATATAAACACAACATACATACCATTATAATGGCAAGAAAATTCTTATCAAGGGCTATCTATCTACATATCTCAAGGGACTGCATTTGGGCACATTACTCTGCATACACACTGCATAGGAAGGGGAGTTCATTCTATTCCATCCACACATTTACATTTTATCTAGCTACTTCCCACTATCTTGGTGTCATTGTTGGTGCGAGGGTGACCTAGGAGCACTATTGCACACACAAGCACATAGAACTACATTGGGTCTGAGATGTAGTGCAATGCTCAGTCGTAAGTTCACCATTGTGATAGCTGAGGACAGTCTGACCCCTCATTTTGCATCTTTATTTTTTAGGATTTGATGTCTTTTTTAGGGTTTTACAGGAGGATATTTGTGTGTAGGTTTACAGGTACCTCAGTGATCCAAGTGTGACATAAAGGAGACCAAAGGTGAACAAGTGTGAAACCCTAGTGACAGTATCAAGAACTAGGTTCTGACCTTTTCTATAGACTCCAATGCCCCCCAGAGGTCTTGGGCACCCTAAGGTGCACCCCTATCCTTTCCCAGGCCCATGTGTCAGGCATTTCCACATCTCTACATTTTTCTGAGCCTGATTGTGATGGTCTGTTCTCCTGTTCCATCACATTCTCCAGTCTAGACTCACTTCGGGATAAGTGAAATTAAGGTAAGTTCCCTATCTCTTGCATTTTCTTTCATATAAAGATCAAATAAATTTCCAAGCACTTGTATTTCATTGTATATCAGTTATAGTAGATCTTTGCATTCAGATTTTAATAAAATATTCATATTTTATTAAATCATTTTGGTGAACCCGTAGCTTAGAACTACTTTCCCTAGGATCCACTAAAACCCTAATGGCTAAGGATAACTCTTCTCCTCCTAGGCTAGTCATGCCTCATGTGAGTATTAATCCTATCTATGATGAAGCAACCATAGCTGAACTTAGTGCTCTATATCGCAACACTATTCTTCCAGATGATACTCAAAGGAAATTGTTAGCTCATGAATGCAATGTGCCTACTAGCTTTGATCATTCTACCATTAACATTGTTTCTGATCCAGCAATATTTTCTGGTTGTATGCCTTGTTATTCAGTTAGCCACACTCCACCTTCTTCTATTTCTACTGAGACTTTAGATGATGTTATTATCATTTTTATGCTTAATCTTGATGATAATGCTTTAGCTAAAAAACAGGATGAAAATAAACATGTGCATGATGTTGTTTCTCATACTAGTCAGGATGATTCTATAGTTGCATCTCATACTCCTTCCATTTCTGAAAATGTTTCTAATAATGCATCACATACTAGTTCTCCTCCTCCTTCATTATATGTTGATGATACACTTAATGAAATCCTTGCATCTGAATCTTTGTCTGATATTGATGAGGCACATGATAGTAATGATTCTACTTCTTTGCATACTGTTGAATGTGAATTTTCTACTCCGCTTTCATCTTCTTCTGAGATTGTCTCTAGTAACATGCATGATTCATCTCCTTCTATTACATCATCTCCTAATAATGCTTCTGATGCTAGTCCTACTACTTCACCACCTATTACTTCTTTGACACCTATATCTAGTGTGCCCTTAGCATTGGTATCTTCTACTTCTTCTCTTGACATCCCTATGATCACTCATAATGGAAAGATACAACCACTCAATACACCATCTACATCTCCTACTATTCCATCACAGGATATATCTTATCACTCATGCATGTTGTTGGTCAATTACAATCTCAGGTCCAATCTCTCACACTTGAAAGCAAAGCCTATTATGCTTCTATCGATAACAATTCTTTACATGGAAACCCTATTATGAAAAATATTCACAATTCAACATTCCCTAAGGATTTCATTATGCCTACATTTTCATGCTTTGATGGTACTGGAAATCCATATTTACATCTTAAGCATTATCATCTAGCTATGGCTTCTTATTCTAATGATCGATTATTGCTAAAATATTTTCGCCATAGTCTTACTAATGACACTCTCCAATGGTACACACATTTACCCTTTGGATCTATTAGTACCTATTGTGAGATGGAAGAGGCCTTCCTTCAATGCTTTATACTTAACAATGGCCCTAGAGTCACATATGATCGTTTACCTGGCTTACATCAAGGAAAACTAGAACCTATAATTGATTACATTTTGTGCTTCAATGCTTTCATGTATCAATTAGTATTTCAGCCCATTGATTTAGAAAAGTAATTCATCTTTTATCATGGCATGATTCCTGGTTTAAAACAATGCTTGCAATATGACACATGTGAATCATTCACACTCTTATGTTATAAGGTCATCGATCTAGAACAAGATCTCATTGTTGCACATGTCATAGATCCTCCTCCTAGTTCTCCTACTGTTGCACCATCTAGTTCTTCTCCACTTCCATCTGTTGAGCATCCTCCTAGGTCTCCATCTCCTCCACCTCACAAGAAAGTTCAGTCTTCTCCATTGCATAAGCATCCTTCATCTCCTCCATCACGTCGGGCTCCACCTCAGATTTCTACATCTCCTTCACGGGAGCCATTACACTTTTCTCATCATGCTAGACCTCATGATGTGTTGTGTGCCTTGCTTGACAAGCATTTGATTCACTTACCTTCTAATCAACATCATCCACCTCATCACTTGCAATGGCAGTGTGATCGACCTTATTGCAACTATCATCGTATCAATGGCCATCGTGACAATGATTGTTGTGCCCTTCATGATAGATTACAACAATTAGAAGATAAGGGTGTCATTTCCTTTGGCTCTCACTCTCATGAGTGGTCTATGTCTCCACTTCCATGCAAGTGTGTTGTTACTCTAGTTGACTTATCTCCTTCATCTAGTTCTAAGGTCATTATTCATCCACCACCACAGGTTATTGTTCATGCACACTCTCCATCTCATTCATCCACCACTACACCATCTCATCCATTGCGTCATGCTACTACTACACATTGGCTTCCTAAGCCATCAACATCTGCACTTCCCACCACTGCATCACCCATCATCGGCACTATCTCATCTAGAATTCAGTTTGGTTCATACACTCATGTTACTTACATTCCACATGCTTCCACCACTCCATGCCCACTTGGTCTTTGGTAGGTGATTTTCTCACCTTACCCCTTGATGACGCACTCATGTTCTTATGGTTCTTACATGACTGTTGAGGGATCTGTTACAATAATAACCTCATCACCATATCTCTTATGCTACACACTTCATCGATCTATCTATCTAGCATACACTATCATATCACTTCCTGATGATGCACTCTTGCTTTATGGTTCATTCTTGACTATTGAGGGGTCTTATATAAATGAACCTTATCATCTACACACTGGGGGGCATCACTATTCTCCTCCCCCCTTCATCATACTAACACATGCTCAAGTACACTTTTATGATCATCTCATTCACATACTCTTTTACATCATTCATTTTATACATACTTTATCATTCATCACAACTCTATTCATACATACAATACACTTTTTCATCATTTATCTATCACATCAATCACATCACAATATTATCACATAAAACATACATCACATCAATCACATCAACTATATCAAATAATCAATATCATCACATCAATATCACATACATCATATCATATACATCATACAATTACAATCAATCTCATCACATATCTAGCTATGATCAAATTAATCAATTATTCAAGTCAACATCAACAACTATTACAAACACCATCAAAACATCACACATAAATATAACGACAAATATATCATACATCAAGATATGAGTCCCAATCATCACATATACAATGAACATATGCCAATAGTCCATATATATATATATTGATCAAAATCATAGTTACAAAACTCCCATCATTGGGGGGAAAGCCCCCATACATCGCTACATCAATACATATCATATCTCATCATCACTATCACTATCTACAACTGTGGGAGCTCTAGAACTAGATGCTTCACCGCTCAATCTGAGCCATTGATTGTGGCCCTATATCTCTCTACCTACTGACGCAATAATGTAAGCTCAGTCGATTGCTCCTTCTAAAATGACCCTGTAGCTCCACAACCTCGCAAATACATCATGTGCTAGGGACCTCCACCTGCAAGCCTCTCTAGCTCATGATGTCTCCTCATGCCTCATCCCTCTCACTCAATAACATGGTACACATCGCCACCACTAGTGCCACTGGATCAAATAATGTGCATGCTCACCACAATAGCATCCACATGCTCTAGCATACCACCCTATGAGTACATCGGTGGGCACATTCCGTCAATGTCATATATGAGATAGATGTGTCCACAATCAGTGACCAATATGCATCACCTCATCCATAGATCAACACATTAGACAACAATGACAATTACATCAACCAAATAACAAATCACAAACATCACTATACAAATACTCATGCTCTGCTATCATTGCCACTATGCTATTAGGGGCATGTGCTTACCCCTCTGCTCCTCCTCCTAGTGGTGCTCCCACCACATCCACAAAAACTGGAAACAAAAATACCCACCAATGTGATGCCCACCATGCAAGATATGCCTCCGTACACCCTGCATCATCCACATCTATTGGCTCTATCGCTGCATCTACCTCATCTGGCCCAGGAGGTACTAGTTGCACTCCTGTGGGCCCTGGTCTAGCTCTAGCCCTCCTCTTAGTGCCCTAATGGCCCTCACCCATACATATGGCTCTGGGGGCACATCCTGGGCCATACCAAACTATCGTGAAACACACTCTACCTGGAATATCTTGGTCACCCCTGGGAACTGATCCTCTAGCCACATAGTCTGAGGTATACATCGTAGCTCTACTGCATCCTCTGGCCATCCCCTATAGTCTCAGTATGGCCTCCATATCATGGCCTCTGGCCCCATATGATCTAACATCACTCTATAGGTATCTGTATCCATCTTCCTACCACGAACACCTACCCATCTCCCAAAAATATATCTGGCCTCGCCCACTCTCCTTGTGGTCCACCAATCGGCCTCAATATGGCAATATGCTCATAGGCCCATACATGTAACAATATGGTAGCTCCAATACCACCCACGTGCTCCTCCTGCATAAATATGTATATATATCTGTACAAGTGGGCTAATACACATCGTGCCCATGTATATCTCATCCCATCCTCCTCTATATGATGAAAATATCATGCATCTTATACAAGATGCCTACACCACCACCCTCCACTGCAACGACGAAGCAATCACCACAACAATAAAAACTTCCACAATCACGGAACCCCTGACCTCAGTATAACATCCAGACTAATGTGGACCTCAGTATGAACTCAGGTCCCCATAAAGTACCACCTAGTGGCCCTCATCTGTCTCTGAGCATCATCTATAGCCATCACCTGAACCCTCTCACCAACAATAGGCAAGCGCAATATGTGATATACATCCTCCAAAGTCATGGTCATCTCACCCGTAGGCAACCAAAAGGTGCAAGTATCTACACACCACCTCTCACACAAAGTTGTGATCATAGGCATATTATGGGGCACATCCCCCATCCTCACTATGTGTCGCAGGTTGACATGGTCTAAAACATCCCACTCATCATCTGACAACCCCAATCCTAGCAATGTACTCAAATGACAGCCACCATGAAACTCCTCATGAATGAATATCCCTCTGCACAACACAAAAACAACAAAAAAACATTATAACATCATATATATGTAAATACACCTACCTATAACATCAACAAACATCAATTTTCACATTTACAACACTCTGGGCTCAACCCAAGCCTTCTGGGTCACCAATGCCCAGAGCAGGACTGGGGCACCCAGAGCAGGAACTGGAGCACCCAGGAGTAGGTCACTAGCGCCCATGCCTAGGCACTAGTGTCCTGAAGGTCATTAGCGCCTTCACCACTCTTGTCCAGGTCTAAAACGCAAAGAAACTCAAAAACAAAATATTTGTAAAAATTCATCAAAAATGACTAATATCAACACATTTTTGAAAAAAATCACACTTACTAGCTCAGTTGTCATATGTGACGCCACAGCTGCCACCACCATCTCAAACTGACTCAATCATGGTGCTCTCACTTGAGGCATCTTCACACACCCAGAGCTCAAAATCACACTCGTGCAATAATCAAATGAGTTACCTATTCACTTTTTCATATTACTATTTATAGTAACTTTCCATTACCTACCACACTATAGTCATTATTTACTCCTATCCTCCAAACTAATACACATCACATGATTTCAATCATATCTAGAGCATCCCTACTCTGATTCTTGTCTCATTTGTGCATCGTTCTCTTCAGAATTCCACCTACTATCGTATCGTACACATTCCACAAACACTATATTCCTCCTTGACATCATTTCAACTCGATATACACACACTTTTGTGATATCTATCATACATTCACTATTACATCATTACAGGCTTACTTTCGGCTCAGTTCATTCTCATCATCACTCCCCCTTATGCCGAAAGGGGGGCATACAATTGGGGCATCCTATAATCCCCCTCACACCATTACATGATCATTTTACATCTCTAACTCTCTGATTATGAAAAAAATTCTCATACATTACGTGATATTTCACACCACTTTCTAGTGATTCCACCTAATGACCTAATCTGGGGGAAACAAGTGTAAAATATCTCCATGAGTAATCGATCAATCAATCACATACATTCAAATCTTGACAACACAAAAACTTTTACTATTCAAAAATCACATCAATCAATCGACACAACACAATGTATTTATCCTCCCAGATGACCTAACTTGGGAGTTATATCACCACTTTCCCAGATGACCTAACATGGGAAGTTATTCTACATTTTCTACTACTTCCAGATGACCTAACATGGAAGCCATCTCATACACATTGCGGTGACACCCTTGGAGTGGGGGAAATGAGACGTCATTTCCTTTCCTATACTACTCCTATATGGGTTATTCACGTTTGATCAAAATAAATCAAAATGGATCCAAATCAACAAAATTTGGTCTTTTTCCATCTGCAGTGGCTAGACCTTTTGAGGATGTAGTTAAAGTTGGAGAGTAAAACTAGACCTCTCTCCCTACACTCTTCCTCTGGTGGTAGGATGCCCAAATCCTCATTTTTTCACACACACAAAATCAGGTTGGGAACTGATCACTCCTTACCCCAACACATCTCCATCAGTGAAAAAATCAAAATCTCCAATCACTCAATATCAAAATCATCAATCTCACTTAGTGCTCCTCATAATGGTCCCATGTCTCTCATTACGCCACATGGATTGACACGTTGATCCATGGTTTTCCACGCTATATGTTCTTATTCTGCACGTACTTCTACAACATCTACGCATACTTCAACATGGGCTTCTCCTGGACTTCTCTCATGTATGCATCTCTATCTACTTTATGTTACTGATATTTCACTCAACAACATAAAGTGGGGGAAAATGTAGACACAAAATCATGCACTTACTACTATTTACTATACCACCAAGTATGTTGTTTTATATATGGATCTTACGTAAGAAAAGTATTCACTAGTGCACATTCCCTAGTATTTTTGTTTGTCTTGTTGTTTTATATTACTTTTATCTTTCACACTTGTCACTCATACACCTAGTTCTGGTCATATTACAGGGATCCCTGTCAGTCAGTCTCCACTCATTTGTCATCATTTGTCTCTAGACACTAACACCCAGGTGCTCCTGTCCATCCTGGGCACCCATGCCCTCTTTATGTTTGATCTTATTTTTGACACTTGAGGTTGGTATTTTCAGTTTTCCCACTCATATCCTGAGGTACTAGTTGGCATGTCAGGTCATTAGTGTCAAAATTCAAGCAAGAGATCCCTATATAAACACAACATACATACCATTATAATGGTGGGAAATTCTTATCAAGGGCTATCTATCTACATATCTCAAGGGACTGCATTTGGGTGCATTATTCTACATACACACTGCATAGGAAGGGGAGTTCATTCTATTCCATCAACACATTTGCATTTTATCTAGCTACCCCCTATTATCTTGGCGTCATTGGTGAGGGTGACCTAGGAGCACTATTGCACACACAAGCACATAGAACTACATTGGGTCTGAGATGTAGTGCAACACTCAGTCATAAGTTCACCATTGTGACAGCTGAGGATAGTCTGACCCCTCATTTTGCATCTTTTTTTTAGGATTTGATGTCTTTTTGAGGGTTTTGCAGGAGGATATTTGTGTGTAGGTTTACAGGTACCTCATTGATCCAAGTGCAACATACAAATGACCAAAGGTGAATAAGTTTGAAACCCTAGCGAAAGTATCAGAACTAGGTTCTGACCTTTTTGTAGACTCTAATGCCCCCACAGAGGTCTTGGGTGCACCCATACCCTTATCCTTTCCAGGACACCCATGTCTAGGCATTATGAGCATCTCTGCATTTTTCTGAGCCTGATTATGATAGTCTGTGCTCCTTTTCATCACATTCTCTAGTCAGACTCACTTCGGGATAAGTGAAATTAAGGTAAGTTCCCTATCTCTTGCATTTGATTTCATATAAAGATCAAATAAATTTCCAAGCACTTGTATTTCATTATATATCAGTTATAGAAGATCTTTGCATTTATATTGCGGCTAAATCGGGTCTAGGAGGAATAGACAGAACAGTTCCCAAGTTCCTTTGGTTCCCCAATTTTCTGATCTGGCCATAAAAGGAGAAGAGGGAAGTGTATTGTGGGTGGGGGAGGAGTCATGAGAACTAAAAAAATAAATAGAACGGTTTCTCAGGGCCTTACGTTCCCTGTATTTCGGTTCGGGCTGATGAACAAAGGCAAGGGGGATGAAATAGTGTTGTGATGAATGCATGTGTTGGGAGAATGAGGCAAGGATACAATGTGTTGTGGTTGGAATGCTCGATGTGGGAACCAAGCAGAGATAGGTAATAGTTCTAATAAGCCCTCAGTTCTTTGATTAGGCGATAACTCCACCACACATATAAACTTGCGACCCCTACGACTAAATCAGGCCCAAATGGAACAATGCAAATAGTTCCTCAGTTATTTAATCCACCCACACCAAGGAAAAAAAAATTAAATGCAAACTGTGGAGAAGTGCTTGGAACCCTGTGAACCCATATTGCACGCTGAACTTAGAAGGGACATAAATTTTGCCCCATAACTTCAAATTTCACAAACTTGGTACCATTGGAAATGTCTCATCATCCTCTACACCATGGAAACTAGGAAAGCTTGAATTTTAGTGAGGTTATATGGGATGAAAAAGATGAAAAAATAGTCCAACACTGAAAAGAACAAAGTTCCATGTAGCTCAACCACCACAATTGGTGAGGTATGGTGCTCATTCTTTCTTGCACTATAGGTAAAGTACTCTTGGGAGAATGGACTTAGACAGGGTGCCCATGCCTATTTTTAGAGATTCAATGCATGTTGGTGGTGGTTGAAGGTGGAAAATCCGAGTTCCCTCTATTTCGCCCCCCCCCCCCCCCCCCCCTCTCTGCTATATTCTATGTATTGTAAAATGATGCTCATTTGTAATGTTAGACGCTCTTATGAATGGACCCTCTTGAAACCTACTACAACCATTTCTACAAGTGTTGCACAAATGTATTCTTCAGTTGCAGACATTAGATTTGGACATTTGTAATGTGTTTCTTTCCTTCTTCCCCCATTGTAATGATATGTGCATCTATCTTGAAGGCAATACAATTCTTCGTTTTGTGGTTATTATATTGCTCTAGATGGTATTTTATTGCATTTCTCTTTCCTCTTCATATGCACTTGTAGGTCTGTTGTGCATGTGTCTTATTCACTTTGCAGGGTTATGAATCTGTTGTGCATTGTATGGAAATGGTGATTTGAATGTTGCTTTGGACAATGGATCTCAAATCTGCCCTCTTCTTCTCCATTTTATCCCATTTTTCCCTCAGTTGAGAGTGTTTTTCCCCTTGTTCTTGGTGTTATCACCACCCCCTTAGAGTAGGATTTCATTTCATGCATTTCCTTCCCACCCTGGTCCCTTGGCTTCATAGAGTAGAGTTATGCATTACCTTCCTTAGGAGTAGTTTTAGTAGTAGAAATAGGTAGAGGAACCAATCTTCTCCGAAGGTCTGTCTCAATTCAAGTCCTACAACTTTGAGACATTCCCATGTTGCCTTGAATCCTTAAATCATTATGATTTGGGAAGGGTGCAATTTTGAGCTCTAATAATTACTTCGTAATGACACTTTAAATAGGGTCATCTATAGACACCCTAAAATATTGTATTATGCATTCTAAACCTTTGAAAACACCCCATAATTAAAGTACATTATGACCTCTTTCGACCACTTTTGGGTACATTTTGCTATTTTATAACCTTTAATGGAATTTTGCGACAATTGTCTCGTAACTCCCCTAATGATTTATATTGCTCGCACATGGTCTCAAATTATTAAATATTCATACTATGGAGTTTATTACACTCATATCTCATTCATAGGATTAATTAATTAATCCTATCATTATTATTATTAATCCCCTATCCTATTAGTTAATTTTATTAGCTAATTTAAATATCAAAATCATTAAATAAATCCTACACATTATCCATTTATATCTCACATCTTATTCAATCATTTCACTACTTAACATCTCAAGTTAACTAGAGAAAAAAAATCAATTCTAGATTAAATTATTAAACATATGCAAAGGGACAAACTTAGATTACATTAAATCATACATTTGAGTGAACTAAACATATTTTCCAAAAAGCATGACATTCCAAAATAAAACAAATCAATGCAAAAGCTAAAATTCACGTCACTTTTTTGGGTGAATAAAACAAAAGACATGCAATTAATATTTAATTATAAATATACAAAAGCATGTGCAACATTTTCCAACTCAAAAAAAATTCATCCATGCAAGTTCAAATCAATGGTTCAACTCCTTAAATAGATAGGAAACTCAATTAAACAATTCAAACTTGCCTCAGTTAACTTTAGATCAGACAAGCTAATTATATAAATAAAAGTCTTGGGAATTCTCATCCTTCATCTATAAAGCATCACTCATTCTTCTTCAATTATCATTTTTAGAGGCTTTGAGAATTGTATCATCATTGTGTAGGATTATCATTCAATCTCACACATCGTTACGTTGTATAAATGATCACGAATATACTATCAATTCAATCATTCAAATCAATTTTATCATACCTAATATAATTACATTTGGAACATCCAAAAATAAATTGTATCAAGAGGTTTAACAAGATCGGTGCTTCATTCCAAGTTGAAGCACTCTCATACGAGGTTGCAAGGAGATACAAAGGAAGAATTGGTTTGCTTTTATTTGCTTTATTTCTTTCGTTATGTAGTTTTTCTGTGTATACAATTACAAATAGTTATTCTCATATCAAATTTGTTATGAAATTGTTACAATTATATATTTGTGTTCTTTTTTTGCAACTTGATTTCAATATCCTTATTTCAATTATTTATTTTTACATTGTTATGACCACAATAGAAGTTATGAACACAAAATTTATTTTAATATAGAGCCATCAACGTAAAATTTATATTTATTTTTGCATTGTTATGAAAAAGTAAAAACACCAAAGAAGTTTTGAAAACAATATTCGTATTAATATAGTGCCACAAATTGAGATGAGCGTGCTTGTTGTCCTCATCATTTATTTTTTGTCAATCCAGGGCTGGTGTCTGAAGGTAATATGCAATAGGGGAAAGAAAAACCTTCATTGATAGATCTTTCTAAATTCACACATATTGTAGAAAAATAAATTGCAACAATATAAGTCATACATTAAAATAAATAAATCACTAATCTACTTACATGAAAAATACATCAAGATTACATTAACACACAAAATAAAAAGATATAATCCAATAAATTTATCCCTCTTCTTTGGAATGAGTGGGCCCTTTCTCATTTCTCAAAATAGGGTTGGAGGATCACACAACAAACTTATAGACATTCCAAAGCTAAAATATTTATTTTTTTCCTTCCCTTCCAATAACCAGAATGTTGTATTTATAATACATCAATTGTCTTATTTTGGCTCAAAATCCAACAATAAAAATTCTACCCGTCTTAACAACTAATATTCTAATCTATCTCAATCTCCACTATATATATATATAATTGGAATTTGAAATCTAATCTAACTAAAATAGAAGATTATGCCAAGATTTGCTCACAAATTTTCTCCCTCTTATTGGGTAAAGAGAATCTATCCTAATGATTTGATTCTCTTATTTTATTGTTGATGATAAAAATGAATATTTATCCTTCCTTATTTTACACAAATGTCTTAACAACAAAATACTTCATGAAATATCTATTCTTAGAATGATTTCCAAAATAGATAGAAATCCATCTTGAACCACCTTTGGAGATGAACTGGTGAAATTTGAAATGTTTCTATGTAATTTGACTCTCTATTGGTGGACTTCAAATCTTTGTTCATACATTTTTGTCCCTTTACACTATTTATATCTGGTTCATGTGCAATTTGATTCTTTGTTCCTTCATTCGCACATCTATCACTCTAACTTTGCTTAAAACCGTGATCCTTGCACTTGTTCCTAAAAAACAAAACCCTAGCTACTTTACACAGTTTTCAAGAACACATTAGTATAAAAAAATAAATTCATATTCTTGATTTGGACTAACATCTGTGGTCACCCCAATATGATTGTATCAATCACTACGATAAATTTCAAACTCTATGTAGTTCTGGTGTGTGTGTGTGTGTGTGATTGCAATTATGTCCCATTGAAGCTAGGTTTTCCCTTGTGCATGTCACACAAAATAACGGGCTACACTACCTTTCCCCAATACATGTATGGTATGCATTTCAGAATATATGCCCTTCCTATGATGTTATAATGCATTCCAAATGTAGTCCTTAGCTTATTCTTATGCTCAAAAGATAATAGTGGGTAGTAATAGTTTACTAGACTAAAGCATATGGTACGACCCAAAGCATATCCCCACTATGGAAATTTTTGTACACCCTTTTCCCTCTACACTTTCAACTCCTAAAACTTCTTGGGTTTGTGCACTACCTACTGATCTACTCTTTTATGGAATTTGGACCTTCGACATTGTGCAATGTTCATTGTGCAATTGATTGAATCTTCAAAACCCCAAATGGTGGAGGACTCATAGAAAACAAACATTAGTTGGGTTTTGAACACCCTTGTGCACCAATGACATTGCCACTACTCTAAAGAGGACTCCAACCACACATTTTTCTCATCTAGCATGTGATTTCTAGAATGTATGCAACCATCTTAAAAAGCATGACCTTGTAACAATGTGATTATACTTGAACATTTGTCCTATATTAACTTGACTTTTAAAATGTGCCTTTTTTACTTGCATACATGAGTGGATGATTTCCCTAGAATGAGTATGAAAAGTATGTGATGCTCAAGGGAGTCTTGGAGTAGCTTTTCTAGTGATTGCTCTTAGTATTTGCTCATTGGAATCTTAAGAGTTAAGTAGATAAAATGTGCTTCCTTAATGAGATCTAGAAAACTTGGATAAAGCCAACTTGAAATGTACAAAAGGAATTCAAATTAAAAAAATACCATTGGAGGAAGAGGGACCAAAGCATCCAGGTCGGCCCATAATGTATGGGCGCTATGGCCTTTTCTAGATGTTATGGTTCCATATGCATGTGTGAGTAATCTAAAAGTTGTAATTGTAATATGTGAGGGTCTAGCCTGATTTTATGGATTAATATGGTCGTTACAAAAACAAATAGGTTGTGTGTGCAAGCAAAAATGAGTGATATATAGCTAAGGATAGCATAATTAGTCAAATTGAGAAAGTGTGGGCTAGTGTAAGAATGTTGTACAATTTGTGTTATTGCAAGACACAAATTACTAAAATGAGTATCTATAATAAAAAATTAGGATTATGGTCCTTATAATAATAATGTGAACAGATGGTATGAAACCTTCAAAAAGGCTATTATTGTTTCATTCCTAGTTCTAGTTTTCCCGAGTTATTTGTTTTTGGAGATAGAGATGTCCCATTGTGAAATGCATGTGGGAAAACGGGATGTTTTGATAGATGTGTATATGGACTAGGGAGTGATTTATATGGATAGGTTAGGTTAATTAATGCAAGTTTTAAATATGACAAGTGTTAGGGGTTAGGATTTGACTACAAAAAAATTGTGGTCTATCCTCATGATTAGTTGGGTAGGATTATTTTATGCCCTAGTACATTGTCAGATTTCATTAGGAATGTGAACTTATTATCATCCTAAGACTTTTGGGAAAAACAAATTCCTTACTAATATTATTTATAGAATGTTATGTTCCTACCTTGTTTATAGGTTTACTACTTTTTGGGTGACTACAATACATAGGTATTCTTTCTTACAATATTGATTACTCATATCTTCCTTTTAATGAATGGTAGGGCCACTCTGACTTTTGGGAGGTGCATGGGGATTTTTAAGGCTTATGGTTGGAGGTAAAGTGCTCTGATGATACACTTTCTTTCATGATATAATTTGGCATCAGGATGGATCTCTGGTAGGTAGCGATAATTGTGTTACAATTTAGTTGTGATGTATTTTATTTTCATGATATCTATTATATTGTATATTGAGACAAAGAAAATATAAACATTGTGATGGATCAACTAACAAGATCTTGCAGACAAGCCTAAAAAGGATACAACCAAAATACTAAGAAAATAGAAAAATAATATGCAAAATTTTATTCCAACACTCTATGTTTTACATACGGGAACAAGAGAATATATAGTTTAGACAACACTAATCCACACCTAGATAATAGGTGGTAAAGTACTAACTAAGAGATACATGTATCTCCTCCAATCAAGGAATGGAGGGAAAATATCAACAACCTCCCAAAATACATGTACGCAAGTTTGAAACAACTCACAAGTTTATTTTAAATAAATAAACATATTAAAATCCCTATTGAATCTTATAATAAAATGAACACATAAAATAATTGGTTATCAAATAGATAGAACCAACATGATGTGATTCTCGAGTTACACTAACATCCTCCCTCAAGCAAAATATAGGGAGCGATAAAGAGCATAAAGAAAGGGTCTCAGCTTCTAGGTCTGATGAAGTACCCTTTACAAACTAGATAAATTAAGGAATTCATATTGAATCTCCCCCAAGGACATGTTACTTCACCCCAAACTTATGAGAAACAATTACTTATATAATTCAAATTATGAGCAACAAAAGAACACCAAATATTATTTCAGAATAATGATCTCAATATACAATTAGAGTAGATTCCCCACTTCGACGGGGCAACCTCCAAACCATAAAATAAGACTCAAATGCTCCAATGATGATGAACTACTACCTAAAATCCCCTCTATATACTATTCATATGCTATGGCCATCACCAAGGCCAACCTACTAAGCATGAGAAAATATAAATGATATAATAAAATGATATGGTAAGCCACAAATCAGCTACTCATATCCTAATACAAGAAATAGGTTAAGGGTGTAGCATGCCCTTCCCCTTCAAACCAATGTTGTCCTCAATGATGAATAATCCTGGATGTTGCTACAGAAAACCTTCATCCTCCCAAGTTGCATCTTCTATGCTCATATTCTTCCACTTGATCAGATATTCCTTAATGTCTCTAGTTCTCAGCCTCTTAGTACATGTTTGCAGAATCTTCTCTGACTCCAAAATGATTCTTCCTTCCTTATCAAGTTCTGGTAAATTTGTTTGGGCTTCAAATTTTTGTCCAATAACCTTCTTTAGGCAAGAAACCTGGAATACGGGGTGTCTGGGTGAAGATGGAGGCAACTCTAGTTTATAAGCAACACTGCCAATTTTATGTAGAACCTGATAAGGGCCATAATATTTAGGAGCAATTTTGTTGTCCTTTTTTTGTTTCTTTAGGGACATCTGCTTGTAAGGCTGGAGATGTACAAAACCCCAGTCACCAATTTCAAAATTTCTTTCACTAAGGTGTTGATCTACTTGTTGTTTCACCCTGTTTTGTGCCAATACTTAATTATCCTTCAAACTAGCCAAAACCTATTGTTGATGTTGAATGTGTTCCTCAACATCTCTGACCTTAGTTTGCACCCTCAAGGAAGAGGTGATAGAAGGTGGATGGTAACCATATAATGCTAAAAATGGGGTCATTTGAGAAGAGGTATGAAAATATGTGTTATACCACCATTCTGCAAGTGGTAGCCATTTAATCCATCTTTTCTGCTTATTTGATACAAAACAACATAGATACCCCTCTATGAATTTGTTGACCACATCCATTTTCCCATCAGTTTGAGGATGATAAGATGAACTATGAGCTAGCTAAGTACCCAAACATGAAAATAGTTCCGTCCTAAAATTACTTTTGAAAATAAGATCATGATCACTTACAATTATCTTTGGGGTTCCATGTAGCCTTTGAACTGTCTCAAAAAAATAGTTGCAACTGTATTGGATGCAAATGGATGTGATAGGGTAAAAAAATGGGCATATTTTGTGAGCCTATCCACAATCACCAAAATAACATTCTTGCCCTCTGAACAAGGCAATCCGGTGATGAAATCCATGGAGACCTCCTCCCATCTTTGGCTGGGAATTGATAAGGGTTGCAACAGACTTGGTGTCTTAATTGTTTCCCCTTTGTTCTGTTGGCACACTAAACACTCTGATAAAAAAATTGTACATCCCCTTTGAGTCCTTCCTAAAATAATTTTCTTTTTATTCTATGATATGCCTTCAAAAACCTAGAGTTTCCTCCAACATGTGAGGCATGTAGCTCTGCAAGAATCTTATGCTTCAACTTAGAATCTTTACTCAAGTATAACCTGTCCTTGTACCATAGTGCATTACCTTTCCACTCAAATTTTTTATATGTTATAGAGCCTTGCTTGATATTCTATATTATATATTGTGTATCCTTATCTTGATCACATTCCAATCTTGCTTCATCCACCCAATCGGTCGTCAACATGGACATTCCACATAGTAAGGCATCTGCGGATGTATCCCTTCTGGAAAATGCATTATCTACTACATTTTCTTTACCCTTTTTGTATATGATTTCAAAATCATAACCCAACATTTTTGTTACCCACTTTTGTTATTCCTTAGATGATAACCTTTGCTCTAAAAAGTATTTGAGACTATCATGATCAGTTTTTACATTGAAGTGTCTACCCATGAGATAGGGCCTCCATTGCTTGACTGCATGAAGAATAACGATCATTTCTTTCTCATAGATAGGTTTAAGAAAATATTTTCCTTTGAATTGGCAACTCTCAAATACAATTGGTCTTCTTTCCTGCATTATAACTACTCCTAATCCTAATCCTGAAGCATCGCATTCAACAATGATGGTTTTTGAGAAGTTGGGAGTAGCCAAAATTGGGATGTTGCACATGGCTTCCTTCAACTGCTCAAAGGAGTTAGTGGCTACGTCTGTCTAATGGAAGGCATCCTTCTTTAGCAATGTAGTGAGTGGGGTTATTATTATACCATATCCCCGCACAAATCTTCTGTAGTACCTTGTTAGTCCTAGGAACCCATGAATATTTTTGAGAGTTTTGGGCCTTGGCCATTCCACCATAGCTTTGATCTTCTAAGGATCAACTTTGACACCTTCATGGGATACAATGTGACCCAAGTACTCTACCTCTTGTACACCAAAATATCATTTGAATGGCTTTGCATAGAGAGTATGTTTCTCCAAAACTTCCAACATTTTATTTACATGTTGTAAGTGTTCTTCCCATGTCTTACAGTAAATCAATATGTCATCAAAGAAAACTAATACAAATTTCCTTTAAAATGGCCTAAATCAGTGTTCATCAAGCTTTGAAAGGTTGAGGGAGTATTTGTAAGACCAAAAGGCATTACCAAAAACTCATAATGGCCCTCATGAGTCTTGAAAGCTGTTTTATGTACATCTTCCTCTCTTATTCTAATTTGATGGTACCCCGAATGAAGATCTAATTTTGTGAAATAAATAGCACCATGCAATTCATCAAGTAAATCATCAATTATTGGAATAGGAAACTTATCTTTGATGGTGTAATTGTTGAGTTCTCGGTAATCTAAACACATCCTCCATGTTTCATCCTTCTTACGTACCATGACCACTGGTGAAGAATATGCACTCTGGCTATGCCTGATGATACCCGCCTTCAACATTTCCTGTACCATTTTATCGATCTCACTTTTATGGGAATATGGGTATCTGTATGGTCTAATTTTAGGTGTTTGGCTCCCTGGAATCAACTGAATGGCATGATCATGATCCCTAACTGGTGGAAGTCCCTTTGGAATTACATCAAAAATAGATGAGTGAGATCAACAATCTTCTGAAGATCGGGTGGCATTGAAGACTATGTATTTTGTACTTATATGGAAAACAACTTTTCTATAAATCCATTTACTCCTTTTTTGAGAACCTTTTGCATATGATGAGGCTAATAATCTATGGATACTTAGCTACCATCCCATTCAATTGTATTGGCCTTCCATCTAAATGAAATCACATGAAAAATTCTTAGAAATTCATGTCTATAGTACCTAAGGTTGTGATTCATTGGACACCCAAAACAATATTTTCCCCTCCCATAGAAATAACAAACATAGGTGAGTCAAACATGTAGTCTCCCATGGAAATCTTGATACTATGGCACTTTCCTGTACACTTGACTGTCCCACCATCTGCAATCATAACTTGCATTTCTGGAGCTGGGTAAATAAAACAATTGAGGTGGGCAACTAACTTACTATTTATGAAGTTATGAGTACTCCCCGAGTTAATCAACATTACCACCTTTTGTTTTTTGAGATAGCCAATAACCTTGAGTTTTTGAGGAGTACTAATACCTGATAATGCACGACAAGAAATTGTAGGTTGGTGATCCTCTACTTCATCTTCTACTGGTTCCTCAGCCTCTCCTATAATTTCAACTTCCTCATTATTCTCATTACCTCCGTCAATATAGAATAAATTCTTCTCAGCACATTTGTGTCCCGGTCCATATTTGTTGTCACAGTTAAAACATAATCCTTTTGCTCTATTTTCTTCCATTTGTTGAGGAGTCAGTCTAATTGGCCTAGCGAATGAAGGGGAAGAGATACTATGGTCTCTAGTGTTAATGAAATGTGACCTCCTACTACAAAGAACTTTTTCCTCTGCTTTACGTGTCATGATAATAGAATCAAAAAGTTTGACTGGATTAAACATACGTACCTCATGCTCCATGTGGTCCTTAAGACCCCCAAGAAACAAGTTATTTAGATTCTCCTATGGAATATTCTCCACCCTTAAGGATAGGTTTTGGAGTTGATGCACATAATATTTGACTGATCCTGTTTTCCGTAACTTTTCTAATTGACTAAATTAGTTCTCTAAAACACTGGAACTATAGTGCAATTGTAACTCCTCGGTAAAAATTGTCCAAGTGACACTGAGACCATTCTTCTGCCTCTGAGCACATAACCATCGATACCAAACGAATTGGTCAGGTTCAAGGTACATGGATGCCAATGTCACCTTTTGTCCTGATGGTGTTTGATGTAACTCAAAGAAGTTATCCATTTTATTTATTCAATTCAGGGGATCCTTACCATCAAATTTACGCATATCCACTTTCGGTATCATGTTCTGTGGTTAATAATAAGTTGGATTCTGATTCAGCTGGAAAAGTGATCCAACATGGTGATTTTGTCCATTATTTTGAACTAAATATCCTCCTTGGTTGATATGGGGTGGATTTGGGCCATACTGTTTACCCTTTACATGTTTCATGATATCATCAAACCATTGATTGATTTGGTCTATGTCTCCTTTAGAGGCCATCTCAGATTATACATTTCGCAACTCATACTCAAGTTGGCTCACCTTATGATCAACTGAGGTAAACCCTAGTGCTGAGGAATCTGTATTTACCCCTTCTGACTTCAAATCTTCAATCATTACCCCATCTTTATCTGGGGTTTTACCCAAAGTGACCAAATTCTTTTTTGCTCTTGTGGAAGGTCCCACCATGATGTCAAACCTTAGGTTTTAGGGTTTCGATACAAATTCGGTCGAACAAGAAAAAAACACAGAGAAGATACTAATACTATTTTTTTGAGAGATTCCCGAAATGTAAATAACTCTGAAAAATTCCACAAATTTCGGTCTAAGGAGCGTTTTTATTAAAAATCCTAAAATTACAATAAATTTTGCAAATGATATCAAAAAGGTCTAAATTTTTTAGATATTTTTACTTGCAATGATTCACAACTCTGGTAAAACAATAGCCCAAAAAATAGATTTGGTTCGTAAGATAGAGCGGAAACAAAAAATTAGGGTTTTTGCCCTAATTTAGGCCTGGATCACAACTCTGGTACCACATGTAATGAAATTTCTTGTATAATTCAGATTATGAGCAGAAATAGAACACAAAATAACACAATATCTCATAATAATGATCTCAATATGCAATTAGAATAGCTTCGCCACTTTACGGGGGTAACCTCCAAACCATAAAATAAGATGCAAATGCTCCAATGATGATGAACTACTACCTACAATCCCCTATATATACTATTCATATGCTATGGCTATCACCAAGGCCGACCTACTAAACATGAGAAATTATAAATGATATGGTAAGCCAAAATTCGGCTACTCATATCCTAATACAAGCAATAGGTTAAGGGCGTAGCACTGGAGTTACACTAACATCCTCCATTAATCAAAATATAGGGAGCGATAAAGAGCATAAAGAAAGGGTCTCAGCTACTAGGCCTGATGAAGTACCCTATACAAACTAGAAAAATTAAGGAATTCATATTGAATCTCCCCCAAGGACATGTTACTCCACCCAAAACTTAGTTTGTAACTCAATATAATGAGGTGAAGTCAATGGTTTAGTGAATATATCCACAATCTGATTAACAATAGGTAAAAACTCCAAGTGAATCACTCCATCCTGAATCAAATTCCAAATAGAGTGCATATGGATCTTAATATGTTTTGTACACAAATGATTAATAGGATTATGTACTATGTGAATAACATAATGATTGTCACACCCAATGAAAGTAGGATACCTTGGTGAAAAGATAAACTCGTCAAGTAACTAATGAAGCCAAAGAACTTCCTAACCAACCTTGACAAAACCTTTATACTTTCACCTTCAGTAGAAAATGATAATGCTAGAATGCAGTTTGTTTCTTACAAGCCGCAAGTAACTAGGACCCATAACCAATACTGAAAGAAAAATCCTGAAGTAGACTATCATGTGTCACGACATCGATCACCAATTTGAATATGTGAAAGCCCTTAATAGTCAAAAGAACCATATGGTGAATAGTGAATGACATAACTCAAACTCCCTCTGAATATAATGAAAAACATTCTTAGCATTCTTGGCCAATTACTCTCATGAGGTTCACGTGAAAACCGAGAGACTAGGTCTTAACATCAAAATTTATATCTAGGGACAATTATGTGTCAAATACAAAAAAAATCCTTACTAGTTCTCTATACAAAGTAGAATCCACCAACTTAGTTTTACAATCAACAATATCGATTCAATAACATGACTAGAAATGTAGTAGGTGATAGGCTTACAAGTGGCCATAATTATATTTTTGAAGTCATATTCTGAATCATACTTTCTCTTTGCCCATTGGAAATACCCTTTGAAGATTGATGGAACTTGGATACCAAGGAAGTAGTGCAATAGACCCAAATCTATCATATGAAAAGTTGCCTTCAACCTATGCTGTATGACCTAAAATCAAAGAATCTGAAATTTCCATGCAAGGTTTAGATCAGTCAACATATATTACCTAGATCACTAAAAATTCACTCACTACTTACAAAACACAAACATTGTGATCTAGTCTCAAAATGATGAAAGCCAACACACAACAAAAAAAATCATTTTTTCATACCAAGCTTGTGGAGCTTGTTTTGAGACGATAAAGGGATCAGATGAAGCTTGCAAATCAAGGACTTATCTTGCATAAAACCTTGGAGGTTACTCCATATAAATCTCCTCATGGAGATCACCATGCAAGAAGGCACTCTTCATGTCCATTTGATACATTGGCTATTTGTGAGATGCAAGAGGGAAAGAACAAGCGTATACGTAATCCATTTTTGCACATAGGAGAAAAATTCTATAGAGTAATATACTCTTTCAACTTGAGAAAACCCCTTAGACGATAAAGGTGAGCCTTGTACTTATCAATATAAATCATAAGCTTCATATTTGGTCTTATAGACCCATTTATATATCACATGTTTTCTTCCCTTAGGAAGAGGTACTAATTCCCAAGTATGCATTCTTCAAAAAAGAAGAATACTCATCATGTATATATTCATCCCATTCAGGTTTACCACTAACCTCAAAAAAAGTAACTAGATCAATGAAATATGCTTAACTCATAAGATCCATTCTAAGAAGGCATAGAGTGAGTGCGAAAAAATCAACATTACCAGAAGTTTGAGCTTTGGTACATGCACGAATCACTTAGATTATCACCAAATTAGATAACTTGAAGATTGTAGAGTGGATTTAATCCATTTGGGAATTTTTGAGTAAGAGGAGGTAGGAGGTGGAGAGGTGGAAGCAGGTAGAGTAGGATCCACATCAAAATCAACATCAAAACTAGAAAAACATGTCATCATGTATCAGGTACAGGTGAAAGAAGAGGAGAAAAAGGAGCATTAACATCCACATGAGTGTCAAATTAATTAATACAAAATATATCTCTAGATATAAAAATTATCATGGGTAACAAGATCTAGAAGGTAATATGCCTTCACATGTTCATAATGTCAAACTGAATATAAGCTCAATTCTCTTTTTCTCCATGGATGTTTTACTTTTCATTAGAAACAAAGGCCCATGCTTTTCTTTTGAAAAATCAAAAATTAGATACATCAGGTTTCTCACTTGACCATGCTTCCTCGGAAGTGATCCCTTAAACAATTGTGTGAGGAATTATGTTTTGAATATAGTTCGCACAATTTACTGCTTCAACCCATAACTCATGTGGTAAGTTCTTATACTGAATCATATAGTTAACCATCTCCTTGACTATCCAATTTTTGTGCTCAACAACACCATTCCACTGAGGGGTTTAAGGTACTTTAATGTTAGATGAAAATTCCATGATCAATACAAAAATCTCTAAATGCATTACTAATGTACTCCCCCATTATCAGTGCATATCTTTTAAAGTGAAATTCCTAATTAATTTTCAAAAAAGGATTTAAAAGCCTTGAACTTATTAAATAAATCACTTTTATATATTCACAAAAAATCTAAAGTTCTTCTAGTGAAATCATCAATTAAATGTTAGGACATACTTAGCACTAGAAGAATGACCATGAAGGAAAAGTCATGTAATGTACACTATGTACTAACTCAAGAAGAGCCTTAGCTCAAGTGGCTTGTCCCTTTGATAAAGGGATCTTGATGTTTCTTGAACCAAGCATGCAAACTTGGAAAAACACCATCATTAGGAGATGAAACTTTTGGAAGGCCGATATAACCATGTTTTGTGATGAAATTTGATGTAGATATTTTCAGTTGAGGTGACCAAGCCTATCATGCCATAATTTACTCATAGAATCAAAATGAGAAATCAAACAAGATCCTACAAAATTCTCAAAGTTATCAAGGACATATAATCTAGAAGAAGGATCCACCACTCCTATAGGTACAATATCATTGGGATCATTCAGTTATCTGATTACAACACCTTGTGGTGATAATTCAATAATTTTCCCATCATCAAAATGAAAAAATTGATAAATAAACAACAAATTTGAAGAAATTTTAGGAACATAGAGAACATCATGTATGAGACCATTTAGCATATTAACATTACCTACTCCCAAAAATTAACTAAATTATAGTTTCCCATCATAATCTATAAAGTTTTGTAAACAGAAAATGAGCTCAACAAATCCTTAGAATGAGTTAGATGATGTGTAGCTCCAGAATAAAAAATTCACTTATCTTTCAATGGAGAGAAGGATCAAGAGCAGATAAAGCTTTCCCTTTACCAATCTTGGAAGATGATGATGGAGGTATAACTAAAAACTTGTGTTGTTTCAAGGTCTTTTCAAGTGCATTTATTCTTATAAAAAATCTAGATTTAGGATGATTTGTCTTGCTGCAATATGGACATGGATCATATACTTTCTTGTAGAAATATTTTTTTCCCATTTTTAGGACTGGAAGGCTTAAGAGAATTAATATTTTAGGAAATTCATTAGTGGCAAGAGAGTATTTTGGAGATTCTACAGGTTTGGATCCAGGTTTTTTCTTAGGTTTCCATTTACCGTTAGGATAATTTGCTAATAATGCCTGATTAGAGCTTGGCAAGGTATCAAGTGAAATTAGTTTTGTTTGTTCACGAGATAACCTATTACAAAACAAATCAAATGATGGTATCTGAAACTAATCTCTTGTGTTTACATAGTGGAAAATAATTAGTTGTAAATATAGTAAAAGGAACTTTCAGTTTTGATAAAATCAAGAAAATACATGAATCATCATCTTATTTATCATGACCACCATCTTTCAATTGAATCCTAAGTTCTTTAAAATTTGTCAGAAACTCTTCAATGGAGGGAAAATTGACGATGAACATGATGTCAATTGTATTTCCAGTTACATTGTTTTAAAGTCGTTTATTTTTCCAAACAAACTTTCAAACTTGTTTCATACCTCTTTTGGAGACTTAGCAACAAAAATGTGTAACTGGAGAACATTAAGTGAAATGAGCCCCAAAGCCTCATATTTCTTACACACATATCCATACTTATCTATTTCACTA
The DNA here is from genome assembly GCA_019776745.2 of Taxus chinensis. Taxonomy (NCBI): domain Eukaryota; kingdom Viridiplantae; phylum Streptophyta; class Pinopsida; order Cupressales; family Taxaceae; genus Taxus; species Taxus chinensis. The sequence goes on from CM034157.1 coordinate 98,910,379, forward strand.
GTGAATGCTAGTACAAAATCTTAGAAAATGCACTAGAGACCCTAGGATTTGAATAATTGCTCCATTTTTGGTTTCCATACATAATAATTTATCAAATTTAGTGGTTTGAATAAATCCAGATCCATTATGTTTGCAGGAATAGATGATGAAGCCACACTTTTGGACATCTTGATCATACAAAATTACAACTCCCCCCGATAATAATAATGGTTACAATAATATTTACCTAGAGAAAATTGACTTGTACACCTTATTCCTCCAATAATATTTTGACAAAAAAACTCTTTTTTAAAAAAATTCCTTCAACAATTTCTTACAAATAGGTTTATTGACAAAATTATTATCCGTTAAAAAAATTCCAAACCCCTTTAAAGGATACCTCTCAATTTTTATCTCGGCGAGCTATGTCAAGGAGCTTAGCTAGAAACGAGTCACTTGGTGAGCTAAGTGAAGAATCTTTGTGGTCCGAGTGAGTTGGGAAAGGTTAGTTGGTGAGCTTGTTGGCACAACGAGCTAACAATGAGTAGATGAATAGACAAGATTTAAACTCATGACCTTCCAAAAAATAATGAGGAGTCTTCACCAATGCACCACTCACAATGAACATAACAAAATAATTTGGCAAGTGTACGAAAACAACTTGTGCTCCTTGTCAAACTCGGACCCACAACCAATCATAACATGCACACCTTCAAAAAACCCCAAATACCAACGCTTCGTGAAGCATTGTCTTAGTAGGAAAGTTTATCCAACACCAAGAAAGAGAAATGACTAGACAAAAAACAACATAAATCACATAACTCTAAAAAATAGCAAGATTTTTTAACACAGGAGAAGGAATAAACACACCACCCACCAAATAAAAAATTACTGTAAAAAATAATGGAAAAATATTCTTGCAGTAGAATCTATAAATGAGTCGTGTTAAATAAGTTGAAAAAACCCCTCCCAGAAAGATTAATAACTTGAAATTACATCCAACCAAAAAAAAAAGTGAATAAGTAAAGTAACACCCAATAATCAAGAAAGTGATGAAAATAATACAAAAAATTTCCATCAAAATGCCTCTCTACTCACATAGATGTTGCTTGGGAGATAAATTGTGATAGAGTGTTGTCATTCTAAAATTTAAAATTTAACAACACCTCTTGCAAGACCTTATAATAATTCCTTTTAATTAATGATTACACATTTGTTTACTACATTATATGGTATTAACAATGCATCCTTCAAGTACCTCATTATTTTTACCAAAGAGTATATTATAGTTTTAATACCTTACATATTAAGATATATGGTGTTTATGTTTGCATCCCCTAGTTGACAAAAAAATTATGGCGATGTCTATCGTGAAAGTGGAAGAACTAATATACCACTCTTCAAATTTGTTATGAGTGGTATCTAAAGTTAGTGCCAACTTCTGTAATGCCCCATTTGATGTTCCCCAATCCCTAACCTGCCTACCCTGTTGCTAAGCCTGGGATACTAGTGTGAGTGGCCTCTTGTTGACCATTGTTGACCTTGTCCTTGTCTCAGTGATGTGTTAGCACCTTCCCTCTCCTTGCTCTCTCGAGTCGTTATCGACACCTTTGTGTGTGGACTGTGTAATGTCCTGTTCGTTAACCTATTTGAAGGAGGACCTTGTTGTCGCCTGGTAAAGTTGGACCGATAGTCATTATCAATGTGAATAGTGATTATATTTATATATTTATAATATATAATGATAATAATGTTATTTTAATTTAATTGATGATTGGCCTCTATTTGATAGTATTATTGTTTTACCTTTTGTCGAGCGGGTATGTCAGTCTTTGTAGTATGATTAATAATTATTTTAAGTGGTAATAATAATAATAATGATAACAATATTAGTATTTTAATTATCGATGGACGATAACTTCTTCAGTTGATCATCGATGTGTTACCAATTTTATTGTTGATTATCGATAAGTGATTTTATTTGTTTGGATTGGTCACCTCGTTCCACGTGAGAAGACAGTCTCTTGTTGTGACGCTGCGGTCGGTCCGTGTCTTGCGTTCAGTTTCAAACACCTCTAGGACAGAAGGGGAGTCTTGTTCGTCTCGTTGTGTTGGTTGTTGTACGCAAAGGAATATTATTAATTATATTTGTAAAAAGGAAAATTTTAATAATAAAATAATAATAATAATAAAATAAAAGAACTAAAATTTAAAATATTTGTGATTGTGGGGGCGGATTAGGGCAAAGTGGAGAAGGGCGGAAAAAACTCAAAGTGTGGCGTTAGGGTTTTATCCTTTTGGCTTTTGGAAGGGGCGAGTTTGGGGAGGGCGGCGGCATGGCAAACTCCACAACCAATTTCAGTATCCTCCCAGCCACGCCAGACTGTTCAAACGTGGGAATTTTTTTGTATCAATGCATGAGAGACAGGGAAATTTCGTCAGATGTTGCTGTTACAAATTTCTTTGGAGGCGCTGCTTCATTGTTTAATCAAATGATAGAATGAGCTAGCTCCTCATGGGCTTGGGGGACGGTAGTTTTTAGAAGGCGTGGTTTCCTCATAACAGTCACATTGTTTCCCCTTGCAAAAAACAAATCTCCAGCTTGTGTAAAAAATAGGAGCTTCGAAATAGGGCATATGAACCATTCGACTAAATGCATGGAAGGAATGCAGTTTCAGGGACTGCAATGACATCAGGATAAGCAAAAAAATGGGTCTGTTAAGAAGGCGTTGAACTGTTTGATAGAATTCCTCAAAGAAATGTTGTCTCATGGAATGCCATGATGGCAACATATGCACAAAATGGATGTGTAGAAAAGGCACAAAACTGTTTGACAATATGCAATTCCAACATCCTTAGTGTTTGTGCCAAAATGGAACATAGACCAGTTATGGATGTCCATGATAGTTCAGAAGACCACATAATCGCCTTGAAGCTCATGTGGTTGTTCCTTCAAATGGCAAACACCTAGTAGAATCTTCATAGACATATTTTCCATTGCTAGTATATGAGACTATGTTTAAATGGGTGCTTTGGATCAAGTCTTATGGATATGGCCATCGCATGTAGACTAAATGCTTTGTTAGACCTGAATGCAAAGCCTAGACTTAGAGACAAAGCACATGAAGTGTTTGAAAAGTTCATCCTAAGAACATAAACACATATTATCCCACGTGGATATGCTGAAATTTCATGCAAGGATATGCACATAATGGATCTGTTTAGCGGAATGGTTTTAGAAATGCACAAGAAACTGCTTAGTTGGAAAACTTCAAGTGATTGGGAAGTTGGTGTGAAATGGTGGAGGTTAGATCCAGGCTCGTGAACTGGTTGGCGAAGTGCCCAAGCAAGAGACTGAACCAAAGCCTGTGGCTTCGACCGACTTTGTTCTCCAGGCATGGTTCTTCTTCCCTTACCTCTCATAATTCTCATGTTTTAGTTCTCTTTTGTAACTAAATAGAATTTTAAATTATTAGGATTTTTAAATACAGTTAAATGTCCCTTCAACTCATTGCAAAACAATAAAGTATCATGTCGCAACTCTTGAAGTCATTATACCCCATCTACTTTAAACCATGAACTATCACCCTCACTTCGAGAATATTTAGAAAACTTTTACTCTTCTTGATTGCTCCAATATCATTTTATCGACCAGACGAATTTGACTCTCCATTGATAAAGTTGACCTTCTCCCTGTTTTAAATAGTTAAAATTTTGCATTTTTTCAGAGACTCACTAAGTACCCTTCGTAACTCTAGAAACGAGATGTGAAGTTTCATTCGTGTACCTTGGTATACGAGGAGTCACCTTGACCTTTGGTTTGACCTGAAACGAACATATGACATCCTTTTGACGCTCTTATAGGAGCCCTGTTACACTGGTTTACAACAGTAGAAAGTTGTTAAATCTAGAAAGTTGGCTTTCATTTTGAACCACCATTTGAAACCTGGAATGGAGAAATCACATTCCCGTCTTCACAAACCTCTAGTGTTTATACTAGACAAATGCATGGAACATTCAGTATAGGAAAGAGAAATTTTTGGGATATTTTGGCGAAGCCATTTTGTAGGCCTCCAGTCGCAGTTTGATGAGGTCAAACTGGACCAATTTCGTCTTGTCGCTCCAGAAAACTTGTTGCCGTTTGAAAATGGTTCTCTAGTTCTCAGTCCCGTCGACTCTGATGAATTCTCCTTATATAGGGGAACTAGTAGGAGATGTCTCGTTGCATGCTCCTCCATCAAACGTTAGTTATGGATGTGGTTTTCTGGGCCCTCGAGCTAACTTTTGTCATTTTACAACTGGGTGAACTACGACCAGTGGCCCCAGAAAACTAGCCGCCAAACGCAAACCGTTCACTCTTTTTTAATTCCGTCAGTTGCTATGAACTCTTGGTATATCTGGGACACTTGTAGAAAGTTAATCGTGGTGTGTGTTCTCATCGGAAGGTAACCTTTGGAAGTAGTTTCTTAGCCTCCGAGCCCGTTTTGAACGTTTTGTAGCTAGTGGAAAAATGTAAGAATAGATAGTATGGACCCTCGTAGGGTTGCCAAATCACCCTGAAAACGTTTAACACATGTAAATAATTGTTTAAAACACTATAATGAAACTTGTTGTGTGTATTAGAACTTTTGACAAAATGATGTTTTCTCTCTCTTCCCTTCTCTTTCTCTCTCCTGGGTTACAAAATGAAGAAAAATGAAATGCAATGAATACATGTTTCTAAACATTTTTTATTTCGATTACAAATTGTAATTATTGTCATATGTAAATGGGAAACTGAAAAATGATAATTATGATTGATTAGGATGGATGCCATGCCAGCGATTTATCGCTGATATCATGCTCACGTGGGTTTTGCAGGATGGAAGAATGACGACAAAAAAAGGTGATGTGTAATTTAATTATTATTATTGTAATTTTTATAGGTCATTGTAAAATGAATAACTGTCTAATGTAGTCTCTTGTTACTGAAAATTTATATTTGAAATTTGTTAATATGTATGAGATGCTAGTTTTAGGGATAATCTTAGGAAATGTGCATCTAATCACCGGTTCAATTTGTTTCTTAGTTGTGTATGGCAAAAAGGGTTTGATTTATACATAGTAAATTGAAATTGAAGTTAATATATTGTAGTACTTTCTCAGTATTCAATAAATGATTAAATTAATTACTGGGTTATCTTCTTACCTTGCAAACATAATAAAGAGTTTTAATGGGAACACTCAACCTTAATAAAATATTCGTGCATAACTTGCCTGCATGTGTGATCCCTTTTTACCATATAAGAAATTTAAGACCGTAGAACGAACTTAAGCTTTGCACTCGATGAGACCTCCTAGGTTAGGTAAATAAAACCCCTAGTTGGAGTTTACCGTCATAGTCATTATGTTTAGTGACATTGTCGTGAACCCATATTTTAGGAATGACATGGTCCAACTTTATCCAGAGTATGTGGTTTCCTTCTAGTTTTGGTAATCACGAGAAGAATGCCCTCTCTTGACATTATAGGTCCGACACCAGGTTGAGTGGTGAAGACCATCCTTTGGAAGTCACCTTATGAGTCCTTGTTAGAAGGAATGACTAAGCGGTGTTAACCTTCCCATCTGGGTAGTAGGTAGAATATTACTCCCTTGTATCCTATTGGATTTCTTGAAAGGCCTTTTTGATTTTAGATCTAGAAATTAACTTGTTCCTTGAAATCCCTTGTTAATGTCCTATATGAAGATTAAGATATAGTTGTTCTATGTCTTGCATATCTGGAATGAACCCTTTTGTCCCTCGTAGATAAATGATCTTGTCTTGGCTTGTCATTTGTGCCTTGTTCATGTATAGTTTACAATTAACCTTAATCCAGCCATGTGAAGCCCTTTAAGCTTAAAGATGTTAAGACACAAGTGCTTTTGTAACTCTTTTGTTTAAGACAATGCTAATAACGAGACCATAGTGCGATGTAAGAGCATATCATATAAGATGAAAATGAGATTGGAGATTAGGATTAAGGTCACTCTTGGAGTCCTTATAACTTAATTTAAACATTTCATGTGTTGCAAAGAATATGAATTGCCTTGGTGTGACCAAACTTTATAGATAATATAAAATATATATATAAATATAAATGGAATTCAATAAGTTATTGAACTTATAATAATAATGGTAGCGAAATAACTATTCCGTGATCGAAGGATGTTCTTGGGGAAAAAGCTATCTCGAATCTATGTCTTCCTTAATCCCAAGATTCATCTTGACATCACGTTAGATTCACTTGTGTAGCAAGGGTAAATTTTAAACATTAAATAAATGTTTGAGAAGCATATTCTTAACATAAGAACAAGATAATTAAGTATTGTATATGTGATTTGAATTGTGCCAAATACTTATGTAAGTTATGGAAATTTGTGATGCATAAAGGAAGCCAATTAAATTGGTCGAACTGTAAATTAAAACTGGAATGAACTTTTTATTTTGTAGGTGGAAAAAGGAGAAAACTATCCTTGCACAATAATGTTCTTGGAATGTTAATCGTAACTAAAGATGCAATTAAAGAAATGATGTGTTGTGGGTTCACCGTTCCTAAAGTCATGTTTCTTGTGGTTGGGTCTTTGCTAGTATTCGTTCATTGGGAAAAGTGTGGCATCGACATGCCTATGTCGTTTTCATGTGTCTATGTGAGTCGATGACTTATGTGATTGTCGTATGTGTTGTCGAGTTCTGTACTTGGAGCCCTTGCTGTGTTGTGTGTAGTGAGCAATGTAAGTCAAAAAAAATTATCCTGGTATTTTACTGTTGTATTTGGGTGTGTAAAATGTGGGCACTACATATGGTATCAGAGCAGAGGTTCATGCTCTCGAACCTCTGGGACAGATTGGAGTTGTGATGATTCTGCATGATGGTGGTGTTACATGATAATGGAAGAGTAATGTGATATATGTAATTGTTTTAAGAGTGATGTGAACTATGTTGTGATTGTGACCTTATGGAAGCACATGTGGTGCATGTCACTTAGTGTGTAATTGTTGTCATGTTGATGTGCTTGTGATGAGAGTATCGACTCTCCTTTTCGTGGATTCAATGAGGAATCCGTGTGTGATGTACCGCCTTGTTTTGTGTGAAAGGAATGATATTGTGAACTGCGGAGTGTTGAAGCATTTTGACCTTATGTGATGTGAAGATGTATTGATGTATTGCATGACAAAATTGATGTAAAGTGAATTGAATTTTATCATGATGTCATCACCGTATTGTGAAGAGTTGTGTGCATCGTCGTGTTGTTTTGCAATTGACTATATGTCGTAATGTTAGACATTGTGTTCCTCATACGTATAATTCATGTAATATGTGATGGTTCATGTCGTGATTTAGGGGCATATGGTGAGTATGATCCCTAGTGTACAGTGATTGCACTTTGGGTGCAGGATGTGGTAATGTGATGTATCGTAACCCGTGAAAGTAATGATTGTGCTATACCCTGTATATTTATACCATGCGTAAGACGTTATGGTTGTTGTGTGTGAATTACCATTGTGTTAGTGATGTAGTTATGTGTATGTTGTGGACCTTACACTAGACGACCCTAAGGGGATAAACTGTCAAGAGTGTATGTGTGGAGAGAGGAGGCGTGGACCAGGTTTTCATAATCTTGAGCCGAGTACGAGTGAGGAAGTGGAGTCTTATATAGACTGAAAACCCACTTCTATCTGTTTAGTATACTTTGAGCTTGCTCAGTATATTGTGGGTGCGCACCACCTTAGGCTCAACTTATGCAACCTTGTGTCCCCTGCTCTTTCCTATTGGATTGTTCATTGAATAATCCTATGTGATTTTGACTATGTTGATCCTTGTGGGAGTATGGAGGAATGATTCAGGCAGAGATGATGACAAATACATTATTTGATATACTCATTTCTGGTTACATGTATATTTTCACGAGCTGAGGCTCGATGTCTGAGTGCCAGCAACTCGATGAGTACCCCTTTGGTGGCAGTATGAGGCCACATAGTGATTGTAATGTGCTATTTTCTCATTACGTATTTTATTCATAAATTAATCTTTCTCTTTTAGCTAGAACCAGCCATTTTCTTGATTGACATGTTCTTATATTTTGGGCATTTATTTGATTGTTGCATTAACATTTGGATTTTGCACTAACCAAGGCTAATTAGCCATTTGTTTTTCTTGGTTTTAAAACTTTCTTTTCATATTTAAAAGTTTTGTAGCCTAGCCCAAGGTTTTTGATTTTGCCACTTGGCATTTGAATGGATTGTTATGCTGGTTCTAATGTCGTAATGTGTTGGAATAGGGTCATGGGATTAACCATGGAGTGGTTGAACCTATGGACCCGCTTCGTTGTATGGGGGTACGCCCCAAGGAGTTACAGATAACTAGCGGGTTGTTGAACCACGAGTTATTATGTCACTTGGGTTTGGGGGTGACGGGGCTCTATGTGCCTAGGGCCATAGGGTGACCCGACCTCATTTAAAAGGAGAAAGGAGATGGGCCTCTATGGTTGAGTGACCTGTTATTCTTTATGGCACTCTATGGTTGAGTGACCTGATATTCTTGATGGGGCTCTATGGTTGAGTGACCCGACTTGGTTCTGGCACTATGTTTCTTCCTCTTGGGAGGTATATGGAGATTATCTGGTGATGCTTTGGGGAGTATATGGAGTTGCTTTATGATACTTCAGGAGATATATGGAGTTTTACCTGGTACTTTTGGAGATATCTGGAGTTGTTTCGTGATGTCTTGTGATGTGTGGAGTTGGTATAGTGAGTTATGTGTCCTCTTGTGAGTCTGGTTAGACTTTGTTATGATTGTGGCGTGACTCTCCCCTTGGTTGGTATGGACTATTGGATATTGGATTGGAACTATGTTGTTATAGTCATGGATTTTTGGAGTCATGTGATACCCGTTGTATATGTATCAATGTGTTGATTTTTTTTGGTTATTCATATACATGTACTAGATCTATGTCTAGGACGTAATTGTTGGAAATTAATTGTTATGTGGTCTACTTGTTGTCATTCCATGGTTTGGTGAAACCCTTGTGATGTGGTACGGTCGTGAAAGTATGTAAAAGTATGCTTGTGAAAATTTGGTGTTGTGTATGACCCTGGTAGGGTGTTGTGACTGTAGTTCATGATGGGAACCCACAGGAATGAATATAACTAAAATTCTATGCAAAAATGAAATTTTAAAGGACTTGAATTAAGAATAATGTTAATGGAAAGAGATTAATGAAATAACGATTAAGAGGGAACTGCCAATCTTCACAGAACCTTGAAAGTTAAAATTTCTACCAAATGTTCCTAAGGCCACTCCATGGCTGTGCTTTTGCGTCTAAAATCTTAACAATAGAGTGTACTTTTCACCTTTACTTGTTCCTTGTTGCTTACCATTTCTCTTTCTTCATTGTATGTCGCATCGAGGACGATGCTTTCTTAAGGGGAGGAGAATGTAATGCCCCATTCAATGTTCCCCCAGTCCCTGACCTACCGACCCTGTTGCTAAGCCTGGGAGACTTGTGTGCGTATGCTCTCATTGACCATTGTTGACCTTGTCCTTTTCTTAGTGATGTTTTAGCACCTTCCCTCTCCTTTCTCTCTCGAGTCGTTATCGACACCTTTGTGTGTGGACTGTGTAATGTCCTATTCGTTAACCTATTTGAAGGAGGACCTTGTTGTCACCTGGTAAAGCTGGACCGATAGTCATTATCAATGTGAATAGTGATTATATTTATATATTTATAATATATAATGATAATAATGTTATTTTAATTTAATTGTCGATTGGCCTCTATTTGATAGTATTATTGTTTTACCTTATTGTCGAGCGGGTATGTCAATCTTTGTTAGTATGATTAATAATTATTTTAAGTGGTAATAATAATAATAATAAGTAAATAATAATAATAATAATAATGATAACAATATTATTATTTTAATTATCGATGGACGATAACTTCTTCAGTTGATCGTCGATTTGTTACCAATTTTATTGTTGATTATCGATAAGTGATTTTATTTGTTTGGATTGGTCGCCTCGTTCCACGCGAGAAGACAATCTCTTGTTGTGACATTGCGGTCAGTCCGTGTCTTGCGTTTAGTTTCGAACGCCTCTGGGACAGAAGGGGAGTCTTGTTCATCTCGCTGTGTTGGTTGTTGTACGCAAAGGAATATTATTAATTATATTTGTAAAAATAAAAAAAAAAATAATAAATAAAATAATAATAAAATAAAAGGGAACTAAAAATTTAAAATACATGTGATTTGGGGGGGATTAGGGCAAAAAGTGGAGAAGGGGGAAAAAAGCTCAAAGTGTGGCGTTAGGGTTTTATCCTTTTGGCTTTTGGAAGGGGCAAGTTTGGGGAGGGCAGTGGCATGGAAAACTCCACAACCTGTTTCAGCATCCTCCCAGCTACGTAGACAGACTGCCAACATGTGATGGGCATTTTGTTTCATTGCATGGAGACAGGGAAATTTTGTCAGATGTTGCTGTTATGGAATTTCTTTGGAGGCATGCTTCATTGTTTAATCAAATGATAGAACGAGTAGCTCCTCATGGAATTGGGGGATGGATAGGCATAAAGGCGTGGTTTCCTCATAACAGTCACATTGTTTCCCCTTGCAACAAACAAATCTCCAGCCTGTGTAAAAAACGTAGGAGCTTGAAACAGGGTATGAACCATTTGAAAAATGCATGGAAGGAATGCAGTTTTAGGGTTGCAATGACATAGTAGGATAATATGCAAAAAAATGGGTCTGTTAAGAAGGCGTTGAACTGTTTGATAGAATTCCTCAAAGAAATGTTGTCTCATGGAATGCCATGATGGCAACATATGCACAAAATGGATGTGTAGAAAAGGCCTGTGATTGTTTGACAAATGCCTCAAAAGATGTGGCTTTGGAACATACCAAAATGAAAATGTAAGCTTCATGGACGTGTTTAATTATCTTTCATAATGCAGGTTCAGTGCATGAGGGTTTTCCTTCAAATGGCATGAGTGCCTCTTGTGAATCATTCATAGAATAATTTGTTTGCTGCTAGTATTATGAGCACATGAGAATGTGCAAAAGTGGAAGCATGTAAACTTATGGATAATGGCATGTGCAGTGTAGACTAAATGCTTTGTAGAAAAATGCAAAGATTTGAGACTTAGAAAAGGCACATGAAGATTTCAAATGCTCCTCCAAGAAATAAACCAGATTCCCATTTGGATGCTCAAATGTCAAATGCAAGGATATGCACATAATGGAATGTGATAAAAGGTTTTAGAAATGCACAAGCAACTACTTACTTTGTTGGAAAACTTCAAGTGATTGGGAAGTATGTGTGAAATGGTGGAGGTGAGGATCCAGGCTCGTGAACTGGTTGGCGAAGTGCCCAAGCAAGATGACTGAACCCAAGCCTGCGGCTTCGACCGACTTCGTTCTCCAGGCATGGTTCTTCTTCCCTTACCTCTCATAATTCTCGTGTTTTAGTTCTCTTTTGCAACTAAATAGAATTTTAAATTATTAGGATTTTTAATACAGTTAAATGTCCCTTCAACTCATTGCAAAACAATAAAGTGTCGTGTCGCAACTCACGAAGTCATTATAACTCGTCTACTTTAAACCATGAACTATCACCCTCACTTCGAGATGATTTAGAAAACTCTTACCCTTCTTGATCGCTCCAATATCGTTTTATCGACCAGATGAATTTGACTCCCCATTGATAAAGTTGACCTTCTCCCTGTTTTAAATAGTTAAATTTTGCATTTTTCGGAGACTCACTAAGTACCCTTCGTAACTCTGGAAACGAGATGTGAAGTTTCATTCGTGTACCTTGGTATACGAGGAGTCACCTTGACCTTTGGTTTGACCTGAAACGAACATATGACATCCTTTTGACGCTCTTATAGGAGCCCTGTTACACTGGTTTACAACAGTAGAAAGCTGTTAAATCTAGAAAGTTGGCTTTCGTTTTGAACCGCCATTTGAAACCTTGATGGAGAAATTTCTTCCCGTCTTCGCAAACCTCTAGTGTTTATACTAGAAATTGCATGGAACATTCAGTATAGGAAAGAGAACTTTTCGGGATAGTTTGGTGAAGCCATTTTGTAGGCCTCCGGTCGCAATTTGACGAGGTCAAACTGGACCAATTTCGTCTTGTCGCTCCAGAAAACTTGTCGCCGTTTGAAAATGGTTTTCTAGTTCTCAGTCCCGTCGACTCTGATGAATTCTCCTTATATAGGGGAACTAGTAGGAGATGTCTCGTTGCGTGCTCCTCCATCGAACGTCAGTTTTGGATGTGGTTTTCTGGGCCCTCGAGCTAACTTTTGTCATTTTACAACTGGGTGAACTACGACCAATGGCCCCAAAAAACTAGCCGCCAAACGCAAACCGTTCGCTCTTTTTCAATTATGTCAGTTGCTATGAACTCTTGGTATATCTGGGGACATGTAGAAAGTTAATCGTGGTGTTCGTTCTCATCGGAAGATAACCTTTGGAAGCAGTTTCTTAGCCTTCGAGCCCGTTTTGTACGTTTTGTAGCTAGTAAGAAAATGTAAAAATAGAAAGTTGCGGACCCTCGTAGGGTTGCCAAACCACCCTGAAAACTTTTAACACATGTAAATAACTGTTTAAAACACTAGTGAAACTTGTTGTGTGTATTAGAACTTTTGACAAAATGGTGTTTTCTCTCTCTTCCCTTCTCTTTCTCTCTCCTGGGTTACAAAATGAAGAAAAATGAAATGCAATGAATACATGTTTCTAGACCTTTTTATTTCGATTGCAAATTGTAATTATTGTCATATGTAAATGGGAAACTGAAAAATGATAATTATGATTGATTAGGGTGGATGCCATGCCAGCGATTTATCGCTGATATCATGCTCACGTGGGTTTTGCAGGATGGAAGAATGACGACGAAAAAAGGTGATGTGTAATTTAATTATTATTATTGTAATTTTTATAGGTCATTGTAAAATGAATAACTGTCTAATGTAGTCTCTTGTTACAGAAAAGTTATAATTGAAATTTGTTAATATGTAGGAGATGCTAGTTTTAGGGATAACTTAGGAAATGTGCATCTAATCACCGGTTCAATTTTATTCTTAATTGTGTATGGAAAAAAAAAAGGGATTTGATTTATATATAGTAAATTGAAATTGAAGTTAATATATTGTAGTACTTTCTCAGTATTCAATAAATGATTAAATTAATTACTGGGTTATCTTCTTACCTTGCAAACATAATAAAGAGTTTTAATGGGAACACTCAACCTTAATAAAATATTCGTGCATAACTTGCCTGCTTGTGTGACCCTTTTTACCATATAAGAAATTTAAAACCATAGAACGAACTTAAACTTTGCACTCGATGAGACCTCCTAGGTTAGGTAAATAAAACCCCTAGTTGGAGTTTACCGTCATAGTCATTAGGTTTAGTGACATTGTCGTGAACCCATATTTTAGGAATGACATGGTCCAACTTTATCCAGAGTATGCAGTTTCCTTCTAGTTTTGGTAAGGAATAGATCCTCTTAGAGAAGAATGCCCTCTCTTCAGGTCCGACACCAGGTTGAGTGTTGAAGACCACCTTGGAAGTCACCTTATGAGTCCTTGTTCGAAGGAACGACTAAGCGTGTGCTACCTTGGTTTCTATCAAAATAACACCTTGGTATTTTAGGGCCTTGAAATTAGTGAATTTAACCCTATCATATGTCCCTTGATCCATTTTAACCTTAAACTCATTATATAGTTAGAGGAAAATTGTAATCTTAGTCCCTAATCCTTGTTATGTCATTTTATGGCATTGGAATTTCTTATGCGGAATCGTGAATGCAAAGGATTATGGGATTAGGAACTTGATCACTTGTGGTTCATGTGTAGTTTACAATTCTTCCTAACCATGTACCCCTTAAGATGTTAGACAAGTACTTTCGTAACTCTTGATTTCAAAACAATGCTAAGAATGAGACCATAGTGCGATGTAAGAGCATATCATATAAGATGGAAACGAGATTGGAGATTAGGATTAAGGTCAATCTTCGAGTCCTTATAACTTAATTAAACATTTTCATGTGTTGCAAAGAATATAAATTGCCTTGGTGTGACCAAAATTTGAGAAAACAAATATATATATATATATATATATATAAATCAAATTTGGAATTCAATAAGTTATTGAAATTATAATAATAATGGTAGGGAAATAACTATTGTGATCGAGAAATGTTTTGGGAAAAAAGCTATTATCTAAATCTATGTCTTCCTTAATCCCAAGATTTCGTTCTTGACATCACGTTACTTTCACTTGTGTAGCAAGGGTAAATTTTAGACATTAAATAAATGTTTGAGAAGAATATTCTTAACATAAGAACAAGATAATTAAGTACTTTATATGTGATTTGAATTGTGCCAAATAAGTATGTAAGTTATGGAAATTTATATAATGCATAAAGAAGCCAACTTAAATTGGTCGAACTGTAAATTAAATGTGGAATGAACTTAAGAAAATGTAGGTGGAAAAAGGAGAAAATTTATCCTTGCACAATAATGTTCTTGGAATGTTAATCGTAACTAAGATACATTAAAGAAATGATGTGTTGTGGGTTCGCCGTTCCTGAAGTCATGTTTCTTGTGGTTGGGTCTTTACTAGTATTCGTTCATTGGGAAAAGTGTGGCATCGACATGCCTATGTCGTTTTCATGTGTCTATGTGAGTCGATGAATTATGTTATTGTCGTATGCGAGCCAAGTTTCTATACTTGGAGCCCTTGCTATGTTGTGTGTAGTGAGTAAATGTAAGTCAAAAAAAAATTATCCTGATATTTTACTGTTGTATTTGTGTGTAAAATGTGGGCACTACATATGGTATCAGAGCGGAGGTTCATGCTCTCGAACCTCTGGGATGGATTGGAGTTGTGATGATTTTGCTGCATGATGGGTTTCATGATGGTGATAAATATTGGAAGAGTAATGTGATTTAAGAGTGATGTGAACTATGTCGTAATTGTGACCTTGTGAATGCACATGATGTGTATGTCACTTAGTGCATGTCACTTATGTGCTGGGGATGGTAGTATTCTCTCTCCTTGTTGTCATCTATGATGTGCTTGTGATGAGAGTATTGACTCTCCTTTTCGTGGATTCAATGAGGAATCCGTGTGTGATGTACCGCCTTGTTTTGTGTGAAAGGAATGATATTGTGATGACAGAGTGTTGAAACATTTTGACCTTATGTGATGTGAAGATGTATTGATGTATTGCATGAAAAATTGATGTAAAGTGAATCACATTTATCGTGATGTCATCACCATATTGTGATTAGTTGTGTGCATCGTCGTGTTGTATTACAATTGACTATATGTTGTAATGTTAGACATTGTGTTCCTCATATGTATAATTCATGTAATATGTGATGGTTCATGTCGTGATTTAGGGGCATATGGTGAGTATGATCCCTAGTGTACAGTGATTGCACTTTGGGTGCAGGATGTGGTAATGTGATGTATCGTAACCCGTGAAAGTAATGATTGTGTTGTACCCTGTATATTTATACCATGCGTAAGACGTTATGGTTGTTGTGTGTGAATTACCATTGTGTTTGTGATGTAGTTATGTGTATGTTGTGGACCTTACACTAGACGACCCTAAGGGGATAAACTGTCAAGAGTGTATGTGTGGAGAGAGGAGGCGTGGACCAGGTTTTCATAATCTTGAGCTGAGTACGAGTGAGGAAGTGGAGTCTTATATAGACTGAAAACCCACTTCTATCTATTTAGTATACTTTGAGCTTGCTCAGTATATTGTGGGTGCGCACCACCTTAGGCTCAACTTATGCAACCTTGTGTCCCCTGCTCTTTCCTATTGGATTGTTCATTGAATAATCCTATGTGATTTTGACTATGTTGATCCTTGTGGGAGTATGGAGGAATGATTCAGGCAGAGATGATGACAGTTACATTATTTGATATACTCATTTCTAGTTACATGTATATTTTCACGAGTTGAGGCTCGATGTCCGAGTTCCAGCAACTCGATGATTACCCCTTTGGTGGCGGTATGAGGCCACATAGTGATTGTAATGTGCTATTTTCTCATTACGTATTTTATTCCTAAATTAATCTTTCTCTTTTATTGCTAGAACCAACCGTTTTCTTGATTGACATGTTCTTATATTTTGGGCATTTATTTGATTGTTGCATTAACATTTGGATTTTGCACTAACCAAGGCTAATTAGCCATTTGTTTTTCTTGGTTTTAAAACTTTCTTTTCATATTTAAAAGTTTTGTAGCCTAGCCCAAGGCTTTTGATTTTTCCACTTGGCATTTGAATGGATTGTTATGCTGGTTCTAATGTCATAATGTGTTGGAATAGGGTCATGGGATTAACCATGGAGTGGTTGGAACCTATGGACCCGCTTCGTTGTATGGGGGTATGCCCCAAGGAGTTACAGATAACTAGCGGGTTGTTGAACCACGAGTTATTATGTCACTTGGGTTGGGGGTGACGGGGCTCTATGTGCCTAGGGCCATAGGGTGACCCGACCTCATTTAAAAGGAGAAAGGAGACGGGCCTCTATGGTTGAGTGACCTGTTATTCTTTATGGCACTCTATGGTTGAGTGACCTGATATTCTTGATGGGGCTCTATGGTTGAGTGACCCGACTTGGTTCTGGCACTATGTTTCTTTCTCTTGGGAGGTATATGGAGATTATCTGGTGATGCTTTGGGGAGGTATATGGAGTTGCTTTATGATACTTTAGGAGATATATGGAGTTTTACCTTACTTTTGGAGATATCTGGGTTGTTTCGTGATGCCTTGTGATGTGTGGAGTTGGTATAGTGAGTTATGTGTCCTCTTGTGAGTCTTTTTGACACTTGTTATGATTGAGGCTTGACTCTCCCCTTGGTTGGTATGGACTATTGGATATTGGATTGGAACTATGTTGGTATAGTCATGGATTTTTTGGGTCATGTGATACCCGTTGTATATGTATCAACGTGTTGATTCTGTTTGTTAGTCATATGTGTGTACTAGATCTATGTCTAGGGCACGTAATTGTTGGAAATTAATTGTTATGTGGTCTACTCGTTGTCATTCCATGGTTTGGTGAAACCCTTGTGATGTGGTACGGTCGTGAAAGTATGTAAAGGTATGCTTGTGAAAATTTGGTGTTGTGTATGACCCTGGTAGGGTGTTGTGACTGTAGTTCATGATGGGAACCCACAGGAATGAAATAACTAAATTTATGCAACAATGAAATGCTAAAGGACTTGAATTAAGAATAATGTTAATGGAAAGAGATTAATGAAATAATGAATAAGAGAGAACTACCAATCTTCACAGAACCTTGAAAGTTGAAATTTCTACCTAAATGTTCCCAGGGCCACCCCGTGACAGTGCCTTTGTGTCTGAAATCTTAACCCTAGAGCGTACCTTCGCCTTATTCGTTCCTTGTTGTTTACCATTTCATCTTCTTCATTGTATGTCGCATCGAGGACGATGCTTTCTTAAGGGGAAGAGAATGTAATGCCCCGTTTGATGTTCCCCCAATCCCTGACATGACGACCTTGTTGCTAAGCCTGGGAGACTAGTGTGCATGGGCTTTCATTGACCATTGTTGACCTTGTCCAGGTCTCAGTGATGTTTTAGCACCTTCCCTCTCCTTCTCTCTTCGTTTCGACACCTTTTTGTGTGGTGTGTAATGTCCTGTTCGTTAACCTATTTGAAGGAGGACCTTGTTGTGGTAAAGCTGGACCGATAGTCATTATCATGTGAATAGTGATTATATTTATATATTTATAATATATAATGATAATAATGTTATTTTAATTTAATTCTCGATTGGCCTCTATTTGATAGTATTATTGTTTTACCTTATCGTCGAGCGGGTATGTCAGTCTTTGTTAGTATGATTAATAATTATTTTAAGTGGTAAAATAATAATAATAATAATAATAAATAATAATAATAATAATAATGATAACAATATTATTATTTTAATTATCGATGGACGATAACTTCTTCAGTTGATCGTCGATTTGTTACCAATTTTATTGTTGAATTATCGATCGATTTTATTTGTTTGGATTGGTCGCCTCATTCCACGTGAGAAGAAGTCTCTTGTTGTGACGCCGCGGTCGGTTGTCTTGCGTTTGTTTCGAACGCCTCTGGGATAGAAGGGGAGTCTTGTTATGTCTCGCTGTTTTGTTGTTAAAACAAATATTATTAATATATATTTGTAAAAAAAGGAAAATTTTAAAAAATAATAATAATATGGTCTAAAATTCCACTAAAAGAACTAAAATTTAAAATATTCATGATTGTGGGGGTGGATTAGGGAAAAGTGGAGAAGGGTGAAAAAGCTCAAAGTGTGGCGTTAGGGTTTTATCCTTTTGGCTCTTGGAAGGGGTGAGTTTGGGAGGGCGGCGGCATGGAAGACTCCACAACCTGTTTCAGCATTCTCCCAGCCGCGCCAGACTGCCAAACATGGAAATTTTTTTGTTTCAATGCATGGGAGACAGGGAAATTTTGTCAGATGTTGCTGTTGAAAATTTCTTTGGAGGCGTCGCTTCATTGTTTAATCAAATGATAGAACGAGCTAGCTCTTCATGGGCTTGGGGGATGGTAGTTTGTAAAGGTGTGGTTTCCTCATAATAGTGACACTGTTTCCCCTTGCAACAAACAAATCTCCAGCCTGTGTAAAAAATAGGAGCTTCGAAACAGGGCATGTGAACCATTCGACTAAATGCATGGAAGGAATGAAGTTTCAGGGACTGCAATGACAGCAGCATAAGCAAAAAAATGGGTCTGTTAAGAAGGCATTGAACTGTTTGATAGAATGCCTCAAAGAAATGTTGTCTCATGGAATGCCATGATGGCAGCATATGCACAAAATGGATGTGTAGAAAAGGCACAAAACTGTTTGACAATATGCAATTCCAACATCCTTAGTGTTTGTGCCAAAATGGCAATGTTTAATTAGGTTATGGACGTCCATGATAGTTCAGAAGACCACATAATCACCTTGAATGCTCTGTGTTTTTCCTTCAAATGCAAACTGTTAGTGTCTTCATAGACATATTTTCCATTGCTAGTAGCATCCCAAACTATGCAAAAATGGGCATGCTTTGGCATCAAGTCTTATGGATATGGCCATCCATGTAGTTTAAATGCTTTGTTAAGCCTAAATGCAAAGCCTGGACTTAGAGACAAAGCACATGAAGTGTTTGACAAAGTTCCTCCAATGTGGAAATAAACACAGATTAGCCCACGTGGATAGCTAAAATTTCATGAAGGATATGCACATAATGGATCTATTTAAAATGGTTTAGAAATGCACAAGCAACTACTTACTCTAGTTGGAAAACTTCAAGTGATCGGGAAGTTGGTGTGATGTGGTGGAGGTTAGATCCAGGCTCGTGAACTGGTTGGCGAAGTGCCCGAGCAAGATGACTGAACCAAAGCTTGCGGCTTCGACCGACTTCATTCTCCAGGCATGGTTCTTCTTCCCTTACCTCTCATAATTCTCATGTTTTAGTTCTCTTTTGCAACTAAATAGAATTTTAAATTATTAGGATTTTTAATACAGTTAAATGTCCCTTCAACTCATTGCAAAACAATAAATTGTCATGTCGTAACTCACGAAGTCATTATAACTCGTCTACTTTAAACCATGAACTATCACCCTCACTTCGAGATGATTTAGAAAACTCTTACCCTTCTTGATCACTCCAATATCATTTTATCGACCAGATGAATTTGACTCCCCATTGATAAAGTTGACCTTCTCCCTGTTTTAAATAGTTAAATTTTGCATTTTTCGGAGACTCACTAAGTACCCTTCGTAACTCTGGAAATGAGATGTGAAGTTTCATTCATGTACCTTGGTATACGAGGAGTCACCTTGACCTTTGGTTTGACCCGAAATGAACATATGACATCCTTTTGACGCTCTTATAGGAGCCCTGTTACACTGGTTTACAATAGTAGAAAGCTGTTAAATCTAGAAAGTTGGCTTTCGTTTTGAACCGCCATTTGAAACCTGGATGGAGAAATTACTTCCCGTCTTCGCAAACCTCTAGTGTTTATACTAGACAATTGCATGGAACATTCAGTATAGGAAAGAGCACTTTTCAAGATAGTTTGGCAAAGCCATTTTGTAGGCCTCCGGTCGCAGTTTGACGAGGTCAAACTGGTCCAATTTCATCTTGTCGCTCCAGAAAACTTGTTGCCGTTTAAAAATGGTTCTCTAGTTCTCAGTCCCGTCGACTCTGATGAATTCTCTTCATATAGGGGAACTAGTAGGAGATGTCTCGTTGCATGCTCCTCCATCGAACGTCATTTTGGACGTGGTTTTCTAGGCCCTCGAGCTAACTTTTGTCATTTTACAACTGGGTGAACTACGACCAGTGGCCCCGGAAAACTAGACGCCAAACGCAAACCGTGTGCTCTTTTTCAATTCTGTCAGTTGCTATGAACTCTTGGTATATCTGGGGACACGTAGAAAGTTAATCGTGGTGTGCGTGCTCATCAGAAGATAACCTTTGGAAGCAGTTTCTTAGCCTCTGAGCCCATTTTGAACGTTTTGTAGCTAGTGAGAAAATGTAAGAATAGAAAGCTGCGGGACCTCGTAGGGTTGCCAAATCACCCTGAAACTTTTAACACATGTAAATAACTGTTTAAAACACTATAATGAAACTTGTTGTGTGTATTAGAACTTTTGACAAAATGGTGTTTTCTCTCTCTTCCCTTCTCTTTCTCTCTCCTGGGTTACAAAATGAAGAAAAATGAAATGCAATGAATACATGTTTCTAGACCTTTTTATTTCGATTGCAAATTGTAATTATTGTTAGATGTAAATGGGAAACTGAAAAATGATAATTATGATTGATTAGGGTGGATGCCATGCCAGCGATTTATCACTGATATCATGCTCACGTGGGTTTTGCAGGATGGAAGAATGACGACAAAAAAAAAGGTGATGTGTAATTTAATTATTATTATTGAAATTTTTACAGGTCATTGTAAAATGAATAACTGTATAATGTAGTCTCTTGTTACTGAAAAGTTATGTTTGAAATTTGTTAATATGTATGAGATGCTAGTTTTAGGGATATCTTAGGAAATGTGCATCTAATCACCGGTTCAATTTGATTCTTAGTTGTGTATGGCAAAAAGGGTTTGATTTATATATAGTAAATGAAATTGAAGTTAATATATTGTAGTACTTTCTCAGTATTCAATAAATGATTAAATTAATTACTGGGTTATCTTCTTACCTTGCAAACATAATAAAGAGTTTTAATGGGAACACTCAACCTTAATAAAATATTCGTGCATAGCTTTCCTGCATGTGTGATCCCTTTTTACCATATAAGAAATTTAAAACCGTAGAATGACCTTAAACTTTGCACTCGATGAGACCTCCTAGGTTAGGTAAATAAAACCCCTAGTTGGATTTTACCGTCATAGTCATTATGTTTAGTGACATTGTTGTGAACCCATATTTTAGGAATGTCATGGTCCAACTTTATCCAGAGTATGCGGTTTCCTTCTAGTTTTGGTAATCGCGAGAAGAATGCCCTCTCTTCAGGTCTGACACCAGGTTGAGTGTTGAAGACCACCTTAGAAGTCACCTTATGAGTCCTTGTTCGAAGGAACGACTAAACGGTGCTACCTTGGTTTCTATCAAAATAACATCTTGGTATTTTCTTGAAGGTGGTTTAATATAAATATGTCCGCTTGCCTTAAACTCATATATAGTTGAGGTGTAGATCATTAGGTGCATATTGGAATAAACCAAACCTCAGTTGATTATGGTGGTGTCATTTGTGGTTCATGTATAGTTTACAATTCTTCCAATCATGTACCTCTTCAAGATGTTAGACAAATACTTCTGTAACCCCTGTTTCAAAACAATGCTAATAACGAGACCATAGTGCGATGTAAGAGCATATCATATAAGATGAGAACAAGATTGGAGATTAGGATTAAGGTCACTCTTGGAGTCCTTATAACTTAATTAAACATTATCATGTGTTGCAAAGAATATGAATTGCTTTGGTGTGATCAAATTTCGAGAAAACAAAATATATATATATAAATCTTTTGGGAATTCAATAAGTTTTCGAATTATAATAACAATGGTAGGGAAATAAATATAGTGTGAATCGAGAAATGTTTTTGGTGAAAAGCTACCCTGTATCTAAATCTCCGTCAAATCCTTTTATTGCGTTCTAGACATCAAGTTACTTTCGCTTGAGTTGTAAGGGTAAAACTATAGACATCAAATAAATGTTGGAGAAGAATATTCTTAACATAATAATAAGATAATTAAGTATTGTATATGTGATTTGAATTGTGCCAAATAAGCAAGTAAGTTATGGAAATTTCCGTGATGCATAAAGGAAGCCAACCTAAATTGGTCGAACTGTAAATGAAAAGTGGAATGAACTTATGATTTTGTAGGTGAAAAAAGAGAGAAAACTATCCTTGCACAATAATGTTCTTAGAATGTTAATCGTAACTAAGATACAATTAAAGAAATGATGTGTTGTGGGTTCGCCATTCTTGAAGTCATGTTTCTTGTGGTTGGGTCATTGTTAGTATTCGTTCATTGTGGAAAAGTGTCGACATGCCTATGTCGTTTTCATGTCTATGTGATGTGATGTCGATGTTTTCGTATATGTTGGAGTTTTGTACTTGTTGTGTTGTGAGCAATGTAAGTCAAATGAGCAAATAAGTAAATATATATATATAAAAATTATCCTGGTATTTTACTGTTGTAATCGTGTGTGTGTAAAATGTGGAATGCGCCACTCACAAGGAACATAACAAAATTATTTGGCAAGTGTAGGAAACAAACTTGTGCTCCTTGTCAAACTCATACACACAACCTATCATAACACGCTCAACGCCAAAAAAACTCCAAATACCAACGCTTCGCGATGCATTATCTTAGTAGGAAAATTTATCCAACACTAAGAAAGAGCAATGAACAGATAAAAAACAACATAAATCACACAACTCTAAAAAATAGGAAGATTTTTTGACATAGGAGAAGGAATAAACACACCACCCACCAAATAAAAATTGTTTCCGAAAATAGTGGAACAATATGCTTACAGTAGCATTTATAAATGAGTTGTGTTAAAGAAGTTAAAAAATACGCTCCCAAAAATATTAATAATTGGAAATTACATCCAACCAAAAAAACAATGAATAAATAAAGTAGCCTCCAATAATCACGCAAGTGATGAAAATAATACAACACTTTTCCATCAAAACGAATCTCTACTCATGTAGATGTTTCCTAGGAGATGAGTAGAATGAAGTGCACTCCAATGTTTAAACATACGAAGCAACAAGAAAACATCAAGCGCTTGGAATTGAAGAAACAACTAGTGCCTAACATGTGTAAAGGAATTTAGTTACACTAGCAAAGCACCTTGCCAAACAAATACACATCTCCTAGTCTATAATAGAATAACCCTGCACAACAAAGTATAGTGGTGTGTAGGAAATAAGAGCTTGAACAACATCTATTATGTATAGGAAACACCACAAAAGCTCTTGGAATATGCCACTTCTAGCACAATAGCTCAAGAGAGGAGACCTTTAGATAGTGCTCAACAAATAATGAAATAAAAAATAGTTTCCTAAATAATGAGAATAAGCGGTGCCAAGACCAAGATTTGGAAAACCACAAGCACTAAGCAATAATAAAATCTTTTACACAATATTCTGTAGCCAAATAATTTGCATAAACAATATTGAAAGGCTTTGTAACCTTGTATTGTCTGTAGCACTACGATGGAGAAACCAGCAAGATCTTGTAGATAAGCCTACAAAGGCTACAACCAAAATACTCGGAAAAATGCAAAGAAAAATAAAAAACAACATGTAAAATTATATTCCAACACTCTATCTTACAAATACAGGAACAAGAGAATATATAGTTTGGGTAACACCGATCCACACCTAAATAATATGCGGGAAAGTCCAAACTAGGAGATAAGTGTATCTCCTTCCAATCAAGGAACGGAGAGAATCTATTAACAAGCTCCCAAAATACATGTACATGAGTTTGAAACAAATCACAAGTTTATTTAAAAATAAATAAACATATTAAGCTCCCTATTGAAGTTTATACTAAAGTGAACACACAAAACAACTGGTTAACAAATAGCTAAAACCAGCGTGGTGTGAACATGATTATACTAACACATTGTATATTAAACCATATAACCAATATGTATCGGAAACTATGTGAATGGAAATACTTATTCATTTGAAATAAATTATAACATGAATTACAAGATGTAAATCTATGAACTATTGTATCACATGGAATATGGAATTAATGCAACTATCTACTTTTGTCAAACTTATAGTGGAATTGTAATCATGTTGTAACCTATAAGTTAACATTATAGATGCATTATGATCAAGGTAATAAATGAACCCATTCTCATTGTAGGATCATTTATATTGCCAGAATTGTAATACAGCTTTTGCTTATAACAATGATACTCTTTTATTCTGCTCATGACACATAATCTAGCCTTTAAAAACAAAGAAGTATTCTGAAGCTTATCACTATTAACATCTCCAATAAATTCTTTTATTAGAGAAGCAGTTAGAGCAGAGTATCCACCTTGTAGAATATCTTTTTGGTGTGGATTAACATCCTGCCATTCTTTTACTATACCAACAAAACCGTTAGCAATCATTTCAGCAACCAAATGTGGATCTTTTCTATACAAAGTTGTTTGAGAGTTAGCCCATCCTATCTTTCCGTAAATCATTTCTTTAATTTCTTCAATAGAATGGCAATCTAATTTATACCAATTGGGTTGGAGTGTCCGAGTTCTTGCAGTACCTTGCAATGGCTCAGGGGCTGTACCAAAAGATTCTCCTAAGAAACATGCTTTCTGCTTCTTCAAGAGTTTAATTTTTACCATACCTAATTGATTTCTTATCAATCATATTTCTTTCTCAGTTATAAATAAATGGACTATACTGAGATAAAACAGCTTTATGCACTGTGATGAAGTTCCTGACAACCTTTGCAACATCTTTCCAAGATACTTTCTTGAGACCAATCAGGTTCAATCTCTTCTAGGTTCTTAGTATTTTCCAACAATTTGCTCAATTTGGGGAACTATTATTGGTATAGGATTTACAGACTCTTGGACAGAATCTAACTTATAACTTATTTCTTCAGTAGTGGACTCATGTTAGTTGATGCAGACTGGACTGTACAAGCTTATGAGTGGTTCCTAGCTTGGAAGACACGTCACTTTTGAATACTCTACAGTATTGATCAATCACAGTGGTTGGACAATATCAACAACATTCTGAGTAACTATTTTAGGTAATATCGGGACAGGTAGACACGTAGGCAGAAGTATTTTCAACCTGCTTTCTCTACTCTTTTTAACAAACAAACTTGATATCATCAATCTTGAAATTTAACAACTTTAAAGCTCCTGACACATCTCCTTTTTTATTTAACTCTATAGCCTTAAAAGTTTTCTCCATTTCTGCTAGAGATAGACTCCTAGTGACTGAAGCCTATCATAGCACATTCTTGACAGCTTTATTTGTCCAATTGAGCATTTCTGGATGATTCAGATGGATTTATCTGTCCTATCTACAGACCTTTGATACCAGAAATACAACTTTTTGGGTTTGAATCTGGACACAATACTTCTGAACTGTCTAAAGACGGAAATGAAGAGGAACTATGAGATGCTCTAGATGCCATACTAATGGTTGGGCCATTAGATGGTACATATTTTTGCCTTTATTAGTTGCTCACAATCATTACACCATAAATAATCAATGTTAGGGATCATGTACAAGGCTATTATGACTGCATAGATACACCTGTTCTTTTGCAAGTTTTCTAGATGACTCTCCTAAAGAGAAAACTAGAACTATTAGATCGGCACTGAACTTGGATCTGGGTAAAGAAGACTAAGAACTTTTGGACTTCTAAATGAAAGAGTAACATTATTTTTTGACTCATTTACAGCTGTGGCGTTCTCCAACTTAGGCTGACTGGTTTCAAGAAACTTTTTAGACAGACGTCCACTCCTTAGGTACTTTGATATGCGACCATGAAATTAACTCTGGTTCAATTTTTTGACTTTCTAATACTTGACATGGCTCACCACACTGCTGCTCTTTGGAAATACCATGCTTGACAGCAGGGATACATGGTATCGACAAGCCTATAGATGACTTTGTAGTGAATGGCAAGTGGACATGCTCCTGGTTTCATATTGAGACCAATAGTGGCAAGATGTAGTTTTAAGACTTCTTTCAGCAGATCATTTTTAGTCAGACTAACAGGATAGTTAGTATAGACCTCAAAGGAAAATTGGACCATTATGGAGACCAATTTGAATTGCAGCAAGCAAAAAATCTTTAAAATTATCAAACCTTAAATCCATCAGACAACATAATATAGACGCATTTAGACCACGACGAAACATAGGAGTGATTCCTATCTGAACACATCCTATATGAGCAAACTTGAAGGTTTTTTGTACTTTTTTAAAGACTTAATATCACTAGGATCTATAAGAGGAATATTATATTCACCAAAAGACGTTTGGGAGACTTGTATGACAGACTCTCTAGTTTTAAGAGTAGTAGCAGCTATGAGATGGAATGTAGAAATCTTAGCATATACTTGATTATACGGGATCTTAGGCAGTTCCCATCCCGGTAAAGGATCAGATTGTGTTCTTGTCAACAATTATTTGAATGAATGGAAATGAATGCACATGCTTATGAATTAATTGTAAATGCCTTAATTTAATTGGATGCACAATTATATGCGAAAGCATGAAGGCACTTATACGTATTGTTAATTCGTTTATGTTTATGTGGAGAAGCAAACTATACAAGGTAAAAGGAATGACACAACTTAATCTACTATGTTAGATAACTTTGAATTACTTGTATTGCTATTATAATGTTTCTTGCACGTGTTTGATTGTTAAGCATATGTCTAGGAAATTGAGAGACATTGATTTCGGTTGTTGGTTATGTAATGGTGATTTGAAATTTTGGTTCAAATTTGTTGGTATGTTTTTTCAGTCACTCATTGGGGGTCGCTACACAATGACCAAATTTAGGTGTTTACATATGCCAAAATATTGGTTGAGGATCTTGATCTTTTGCTCCCAAACTCTAAAAATGTTGCTCGTTTTTGCAAAATTTCCTGGGAGTCTTTGAGAACTAGCTCTCCCTCCTTACAACCCTAATTTTACCATGAACACCTTACAAAATATTAAAAACCAAATAAGTGTGGATTGATGGGCATGCCTTAATCATGCCCCTTTAGGAAATAGGTCTCGCAAACATCACAATGAGTACAATTCACTCCAAAAGGTAGCCCAACATAATATAGGTATCCTTATATATATATGCTTAAATTATTATTTTTTATTCAATTTAAGAAATTCATTCTTTATCATAATTGTGTTTGCACTTTAAATATAATAATGCACTTATACATTTATAGAATTGTTTAATTCAGTTGAAGACTCAATAATATACAAGCCAACATAAAATTGGGTGGGAAAAAAGGTGACAAAAGGATAAAACTAGGAAGGATCCAAAGGAAAAGTCCACACAAAATGGTGGCCAAAACCATATTGATATAATTTTGAAAAAATAGAGGTTAAACAACTTCGAAAAAAAAGAAAAAAGGAAAAAAAAAACAATAAACAAATGGGAGAAGATAATAGAATTATTAATCAACATAAAACGTGAAAATAACAGTTTTGGGGGCATGTGCAAAAACAAAATAATATTGTGGCCTTCAACGTGCTCAAAACATTTGGGCTGAAATATTATTAAACGTAAAATAAATGTGAGACACACAGTACACGGTACAATTGCTTAAAAAAGAGGGGGTAGAGCCGTCAGCCAATCAATCCAACTGGGTGTGGGGCCCAGAAAGCAACGAATAGGAGCTGGAGGGATAAACCCAGCAGAATAAAAAATTAAAAAAGATAGCCGTTGCCGGTAGCCCGGCGACAGCGCGGGCAGGGTGGGCGGTGGACGGTGCCGCGGTGGGTCACATGTTAAACTGACCGCTTAAATCTCGGCCGAATCAATGCCAACTCGATGATGTCAGAAACGGACAGTTGTAAGTCCACTCAAGCGGACAACCGCCAACTAACCTTTGCAGATAAAGCCGCCACACTGCAGACACAACGGGAAACGGGGAGCGCCGGTAATAGGTGTCAGGCCAGCCGCAAACGGACAAATGAGCA
The DNA here is from genome assembly GCA_019776745.2 of Taxus chinensis. Lineage (NCBI taxonomy): Eukaryota > Viridiplantae > Streptophyta > Pinopsida > Cupressales > Taxaceae > Taxus > Taxus chinensis. The sequence continues at coordinate 98,938,643 of CM034157.1, forward strand.
TTTATCCCGTTTATTTCATGCACGAGTTGCTGACCGTTTGGGTGTTTGAACGGCAGCCATCAAAGTAATTGCAGGATTATACAGGGCTGGAGTTGAAAAATAAAATTGATGCAGGTGGAGCCCTTTGAAAAAAGGATAATAAATTCATGGAGTCCCCAACTTACCAAATAGTTTATCTTTTTATCAAAACTAAAATTAATACATTGGAAGACTGAGAATCCAATGAATAATGTCAGTGACATCATCATTAAAAAATGGTTCAGATAAGATGCCTGTCAACATTTCTCATCTGGCTTTTAATGTTAAATTGATTCATAGTTGCATAGTTTTTATTTATTTACTGTTTTCAACTTGCACGGTGAACAGTGTAGTGTGCTTTTGGAATTGCCCGTTGGAGTTGGAGTGGGTGTGTGGGCTATGACAGACAAATTTGACAGAGACTGCAGTCATTAGGATTCCCTGTGAGTGGGTTCTTTCGGCAATAAATACCTCACATGACACACTTACTTTTACACGACTGAACACTGCTACAGCTTCATACTGCAGTGGTATCTAGTTTTTTGTGTGGAGTTCACTTGTCTCTGTTCAGGAACCAAGCTGTAAACTAGTATCCTGCTGTGATAGAAATTCGTAATGGCTAAGGAAGGTGGGAAAGAAGTCGAGCAGCAGGGGTTTGTGCCCAAGGATTACACAGATCCCCCACCTGCTCCATTTTTTGATTTTGGGGAGTTCAAGCTCTGGTCATTTTACCGTGCAATCATTGCTGAGTTCATTGCAACGTTGCTCTTCTTGTATATAACTGTTGCAACTGTGATTGGGCATAAGAGAAACAGTGATGCATGTGGTAGTGTTGGCCTCTTGGGGATTGCCTGGGCTTTTGGTGGAATGATCTTTGTGCTCGTCTGTTGCACTGCTGGAATCTCAGGTTTCATATCTCAACCATTGAGTTGCTTCTTCACCAGATTTTCCCCCTGTTTTTTTATTTTCCAAGTTTGGTTTACCAATTCTGATGTGGGTTTTTTGGGTTTGATAAATCTGTGCAGGTGGGCATATCAATCCAGCGGTGACATTTGGGTTGTTTTTGGCTAGAAAGGTGTCCTTCCCAAGGGCTGTCCTGTACATTGTAGCCCAATGCTTGGGTGCCATCTGTGGGTGTGGACTGGTGAAAGCCTTTCAGAAGTCATACTATGACAGATATGGAGGTGGAGCCAACTCTGTTGCTCATGGCTACACAAAGGGTGTGGGATTGGGTGCTGAGATCATCGGTACATTTGTGTTGGTTTACACTGTTTTCTCTGCCACAGACCCCAAGCGTAGTGCTCGAGATTCCCATGTTCCTGTAAGCTTTTAAGAACATTTGTTGTATATTGGGTTCACAGAATGAGCTCCCGAGTCCTGACAATGGTTTGTGTTAATATGCAGGTGTTGGCTCCATTGCCAATAGGGTTTGCAGTGTTCATGGTGCATCTGGCCACCATCCCCATCACAGGCACAGGCATCAACCCTGCAAGGAGCTTTGGAGCTGCTGTGATTTATGGTCATCAGAAGACCTGGGATGACCATGTAAGTACTCACTACTACCACTCTGTGCCATGTTTCTTAAATATTGATGTACAAGGAGAATTGTGCTAATGTGGATGTGGGTATTTGGTATGAATGCAGTGGATATTCTGGGTAGGTCCTTTTCTGGGAGCAGCAATAGCAGCAGCATACCATCAGTACATACTGAGGGCAACAGCCATTAAGGCATTGGGGTCCTTCCGCAGCAATCCACAAATATGAATATGAACTCTGTTCCAGTCTTGTTGTAAACCAGATTTGTTTTACATTTGTGCCAATAATGATATGGGTTGCTGGCTTCTGTTTGTGAAAGCTCTGTTTATGTCACCCGAATGAATTGTGGATCAGGCGGGGGTGTTGATGTTGTATGTTGTTATGTAGCAACTGAAGCGGCAACCTAATTTATGTAAAGATTGCAAGGCTTTTGAGATAATGTAGAATGGTTGAAATTCTTTATTAGCACTTCTGTTTAAGGGTGAATAAATTTTTTAAAGTTATTTATACAGTTTTTTTTCTTTGGTGGTGAGGTCCCTTTAGTTTAGATGCTACTTTGATAACCTTTTTACATCCATTTTCATTACTTTTGATTTATTTAACTAAACCATTGGAAATTTACTTCTAATTCGTTAAAGCCTACCTCTAATACTCGTGTTTAAAACAAACGTATAAATACGAAAAATATTTATTTAATTTAAATTTTAATAATTTATTACATTTTATAATATGTATATTTTTAACATTTCAATTTTTTACATCGAAAGGTGGTGTTTTTAGGCAATGTTGTAATAGAGTGTGTTGTTCATTTTTATCGTTAATATTAAATTTGATGTCCATTTAACCGTCATGTGATAGTTCATTCTAAATTTAACTTCTATTGATCACGTAAATAAGTATATATTTTTTTAATAGATATTTTTGACTCATTGCTAGCTAAATGATTCCATTTGATACCGAATTTAATGAGATTGATGAAATTAGTATGTAAAAAATCAAACCTAAAAACCTTGGAATTGATATTTGTTGATGTATTTCATATAGATATATTTATTACTAGCAATTGCAAATGAGTTGCAAGTTACGTCGGAGAGGGCTTCAATTTTATGTGTATAATTTTACTCAAAGAACAATTCCAGTGTACAGATAAAGAAGGGAAAGGTGTAGAGAGTCGGTTCTTCTGTCGGCCAGCTATGGCTGCCAGTGAAGTAAAATAAAAAACATAACCATGAGTTAACACCGTGGTCACTCATGATATTCTCAGGCCGGCCACTCCTAAAAGCAAGGGCACCAAAGAATGGTTATTGCCAAGTCTAAAATGTCATTTAAAGGATGTGGAGTCAAAGAATAGTAAAATCCGGCAACCTGTAAAGAAGGGAAAGGTGTAGAGAGTCGGTTCTTCTGTCGGCCAGCTATGGCTGCCAGTGAAGTAAAATAAAAAACATAATCATGAGTTAACACCGTGGTCAACTCATGATATTCTCAGGCCGGCCACTCCCAAAAGCAAGGGCACCAAAGAATGGTTATTGCCAAGTATAAAATGTCATTTAAAGGATGTGGAGTCAAAGAATAGTAAAATCCGGCACCCTGTAAAGAAGGGAAAGGTGTAGAGAGTCGGTTCTTCTGTCGGCCAGCTATGGCTGCCAGTGAAGTAAAATAAAAAACATAATTGAGTTAACACCGTGGTCACTCATGATATTCTCAGGCCGGCCACATCCCAAAAGCAAGGGCACCAAAGAATGGTTATTGCCAAGTATAAAATGTCATTTAAAGGATGTGGAGTCAAAGAATAGTAAAATCCGGCAACCTGTAAAGTTAAGCCACCGGAATTTGACACTTTCCAGCAATGCCTTCTTCAAAGTAAACGCCTCTGGCGAATAATAGAATATATTTATTATATTTAATTTTAATAGTTACTTTTTTTGATATAGTTATTACAATGCCTCGTGATTGATATGTCATATATGCCATTATGATTGGCGGATATAAAACTTAAAAAGTGTTTAGAACTTTATTCATGGGAGCATGTTGTTTATGGATTTTTACTAAAATTTGGTATAAGAACAAACTTCTTTTTTAGTTGAAAAGTTTTTTTCTATACATTTCAAAAAAAAATCATATTTAAGATAGTATGAGAATGTGAGTGGATGGACCACATTTTGAAAGTCATATAGGTAAATATTAAGAAAGTTAAAAATTAGTTTAGTATAATAAATTTGAGTATTCCAATAAAAATGAGATATAACAAAGAGACCCTACAAATATTATGCAAAGTCACTATAACTAATATAGGCGAAGAAGGAGGATCACTAGGTTTGCCCCCTACCTTCCCATCCACTACCAAGGGGGTTGTTAGTGTATATAATAACCAGGGGCCACATCGAAATTTTAAATTGTAAAACAAACCCTTTTAAATCTAGTTGATATGCATTTCTAATTGTTACAAGGCCAAGTAACTAGTTTTATGAATATGCACAACATAAACTAGAAAACGAAATAGTATTTTCAAATCACTACCCTATTCAAAGTTGATAATTCTAATGGTCACTCTTGGGACATGGTGAATTGGATTGACAAGCTTCTTCTTGCATCCTTCTTCAAAATTCACGGGTTTTCAACCTTTAACTCCATTTGGAAGGCTTGCAAATCACATTGAAAACGTTGACATGGTAAGACCATAGTCATGGTCTAAGCTTTGTTACTTCCTCTTTTTGGTGGAACCACCAATTCAGCAAGTTGGTAAACATGTAGGGACCATTAAAAATTTAAAGGCAAACACATCTTTAAAAAAGGAATTCGGGTGTTCCAGGACTTGTGGGACCTAATTACCTAAAACTGGAAATCCTAGCAATAACTCAAAACCCAATACATTCTATCCCCTTCAGACAAGCCACCAATTCTTGAACTCCAAGATCTTGTTCCTCCTGAACTCCCTTATTTGTTGTCTTCTCCTTTCCATGCTAACTTTTTGAAAGATTAGAGATGGTTCAATACTCGCAATAGTTGGTTCTTCCCCCTTAAAGTGACCTATACACAACTCCTTCCTTCAATCAACCTTTCACCTCGTCTCAATGTTAAATGGAGCCGTAATTTCAATTGGGAATAATGGAATAAACTTAACTTGCAAATTTACAAGTCCAAATCTGATGTTTGGTCCCAACGTATTGCATGGAAATTTTTACACATCAAACTGCCTATCGATAATTGCCTTATATTCCTTTATCCCCCGGTATGTCCCTTTTGTGGCAAAATAGAACCTATCAAGCATGCTTTTTGGTTCTACCCCTCACAACTTGTGGCTTTTCCTTTTCTATGCATTGGATACTCTTTTCCCACAGGTATTGTCATGGAAAAGTACACTTCTTGGTGTCTCCTACCTTTACAATGTACTCACCCAAACTTACAGGTAGGTAATCCTTAATTTCATTTGGAAGTTTCATTGCTTGATGGTTTACTCAAAAGTGGTGCTCCAAATTACCAACTTGGTCGTCGTCCTTCAAGACCATTTAATGCCCAACATTGAACTAGAAATAATTTTATATAATCTTCAAGTGTAACTCTAGATTGTCGAAGGGCAAAATTTGGTCAAGAAGCTTCAAACTGTTATTCATTCCACTAGTTAATAACCTAAATCTTATAATCTAAAATTTGATTTAAAACTCTTAAATGAACAAGAACATGGTTTTTATGAAGCTTGAATGTCCATTTGTGGTGGAGGGCTTGCAAAGGTGTCACCAGACTCACATTGCTTGAAAAGAATAAATGTATGGTTAATGTTTTTTATTATTTGTGATGGTTGTTGTGTGTATACAACCGCATGATGTTGTTTTTCCTTCTGGGTTAGTGCATGGAGATGGGGGGGCAAAATAGGGTCTTAAGTCAATGTTTTTTTTAACTGATAAACCTTAACTTATATGAATTATTTGAGATGGGTACACTCAAAATTTGAAGATGTTATAAAAACATGAATTGTAGTGCATTTCGAGTCTAGTTTCTAAACTACTAAGTGTTTTTTTATTGAAAATGGTTAAAGCATAAGTGGATCAAACAACTAAAATTGCAAGAGGTGCCTTTTTTTCTTCCAAAATACATAGTATGTAGTTGGTCGTGCTCCCCCATAATTTTTTAGCATTGTTTAGTATTTTTAGAACCCTTTGGTGGAAAGTTAGTTAGGTTCATTTACATTGGGACATTTTTTTCAAAACAAATTAGTGAGTATTTTTCGTCTTCTTATTTTTCATGCAAAAAGACCTTGAAAATCGATAAACAATGGATAGTAAATCATGCACCCCCTCTAACTACCTTAAAAATATCAAAATTTAGATTTATTTTTTCAAAATGTGTATAGAATTAGTCTTAGTTTGGGACTATATACTCTTTATTCAATTTGGAATTATCAAAAAAAAGATACATGATGACAGATAGACATGTATAATTACAAACATTAGAGGTATAAAACGACATAGTTTGAAATTAATTTAGATGGAAACCTTATACGATTTTTTTTTTCAAAAATTGTATATTTAAAAAGAGGAGAGTTTGTTTGATGTCGTAGTCATATTTTAAGAAAGGTATCGATCTTTTTATAGGATTTATCATGGTGGAAGATGGATGTATGTATTTTCAATGCAAACACATGCAAATTGTTGTGTTTTAACAGTTCCAGGCCTTAGGCTTAGGAAATCAAACCATTTACAAGCCTAGAGGCATTTGGTAAATGTGCATTTAGTAAGGAGTACGTAAACACTATAACATACACATATTGCTTTAATTATATAAAAACACCTTTCAACGTGCCAACTTTGTTTTTTTGCCATAAACTTTTTCCCACAGTATCTGCAATGCAACATTTTGCACATTTTTTATCATTTGAACTTGTATCCACCCCCACTATCTATGTCATAGTCATCATGGGGGATAAAGTTTTTTGTATGAATAAGAAATTTATGATGAAAATACACAAGAGTAATTATAAGTGATGAGAAAAAATAAAGTGAACCAAATGCAAAAACTTCATAGAGAGCAAGGTACATCTACTAACTTAAATACACCAAATGTTGTATATAATGATGATTTAAAGAACAGTGATGATAAAATAAGCAATGAAAATGAAGTGAAAATGATGTTGAAATGTGTATTAACAATGAATTGGATAATAATGTTGATATGAATAATGATAAAGAACTCATTGTCCAAACTAGCACCCCATGCTATTTTGAACAACTCATCTAAGTTTCAGACTTAGGTGGCTCTGGATTGAAGGCCCGCATAATAAATAAGTCAGAGGGTTAGTCTTCTGCGGCATGTGTGAAAAACTTAGTGCTTCGTGGCATGGAAAATATAGTGTTACACAGAGTTGGAGAGTATGCAATTATGTGGAGTTAGTTAATTATGTGCAACAAAGCATATAGTCTACTAAGTAGAAGTTGTGATGCAAAGAAAAAATGTCGTGAGACACCCCACGGAAAAATACAAACAAGTTTGAATGTGACTAAGGTTAAAATTCGTAGAACAAGAATTTTGTGTTATGTGGGTTCTCAAAGAATAAGGGATATTGTCGTAGGTCTAAAATCCTCGAGGCGAAGAAGAAGAGCACCGCGACATGTGGAGAAGGAAAGTTAAATACATAATACATTAAAGTCGTGGATCAAAGTAAAATCATCTGAAGTTTGTGAGGCATGAGAAATTTATGCCTATTTTGAGCTAGACGCTCAACCACTCTACCAACCTAAATTTAATTATGAGCAGCGTTGTCCTCTTGCATTTGCGATATGATGGTGTGTGCTTAGAGCGACGTTAGGCGCCTGTACCCGGCCTGCGAAATATATGGTGATTGTTCCTTGGTGTTAATGGGTGGTTGATTTCATTAATCACTCGATATGATCAGCCTCTTCTCCCCTCTCTCTCAAATTCTATAAATGTAATTGCTTTGGCGTATTATATGGGTTCAATTTCTGGAAGTCTAGAGCTCTACCTTTTAGCTTGAAAACTCTTTCCCACAGCCTCTGTAACTCACATGTGGAAATTTCATACCTCGGATCTATGCCTGTAAATGGTTGAGATTTGATATTAATGCAAGTGTGGCTTCGCTCCTCCGAATGCTTCGTCGGCCTTGATTGTCTTGCGACATTGTGAGTGGTGTCCCATGTTTACAACACACTTTTTGCGGTCTACATTGTCTTCTTGCTTGTTTACATTGCCTTCTTGCGTGTTTACATTGCCTTCTTGCATCTTAGCTTACATATTGTCTATGTAGCATACATTTTATCTTATACATACGTTTTTATATTTGTTTGTACTAACACTTGTCTCCCAACCACTTTGTTTGCGTGTGCCTTGGTTTCTACCAAGCACATCCCTTCTCCCTAAAGGGCACAGTTTCACCACAACATTCGGTCCTCTTTTGGACCAAATACTCCTTCAGCAATGTCACATACACCCCGAATGAGGGGGGGCATCATTTGGGTGAATCAATCACCCCATATAGCAGTCTACAGCCATTACACAACACAACACAATACTGGTACAACACAGTTTTCAATTTTAAGGTTGAGAATCAGACTTGGCTCTTTAGCACAACATGGCCCTTCTTGGATGCATATAACTAAGGGCCAATTACACAACATTTTGGTAGTTCAACATAGTCTACAGAACTCCACACACAACGAATTTTACAGGGCATACAGTCCTTAACACTTTTGCATTGGATCAAATTTTCCACACCATCTTAAGTGGTGTCCAATATTGCAGGAAGAAATTAAAGGTTGAAGGATAACACCAAAATTTCCTCCCTACACTTCTTCCATATCATTAGTGTGAGATAAACCCAAAAACCTACGGCCGATGCAAATGGTGTGAGATCTCCCAAAAAACTCGTTAATCTATAACATCTTCAAGATCCTTTCTACACTATTTCCTCATCATGGATCAGGTGCACATGTTCCTTTTTCACATTTTCATATTTTACATATTTTTTTACACATTTCGATCATATAGATGCATATTTTACTACTTATTCATTCTTCTATTTTTTAGGTCCGTCTGTATGGGAAGTAGTAGTCAACATCTTCACAACATCAACAACAACAACATCGACATCAACAACAAGCACATCGCGACATCTACACATGTGTTTCCACCCTAGGTTCATTTTCATCATCCCTTTTGCACTTTCTCCTCCTGAGCATCCATGATTCCTACTTTTAACACTCCATGCTTTGTCTTGTTCCTTGGCATGCTTTCATCATCAACCTACATGGTTATTAGGTATGCATCTCTATCTACTTTATGTTACTGAGTTTCCACTCACCAACACAAAGTGGGGGTAAATGTAAACACAAAATCACACACTTTGAGTAATTATCTCTTCCTGATTACATACTATTGTTCATGTAATTCCTAAGCAAGAAAACTACTAACTAACCCATGTTTTTGGCTATCTTTCTTTGCTTTTTGTTACCCCTTTTGGTCTTACACCCTTACTTGCTCAGTATGAATTTTTATACTTCAACATTTATCATCCCAGACACCAGCGCCCAGCTAGGACGCCAACACCAGGAACCCTTGTCCCCTCTGGGAACCCCTGAGCTCAACATACTTTTTGAGCATCTTATCTTTTTGGTAGTCAACCTTTTTGAGGTTAATTACGAAATTCAAGCAAGGGAATCATATAAATATAAAGTTATGTGATCATAATAAGGGACCAAGCACTAAGCATTAACTATCACCACCTAAGGTTGCATCCATCAAGCATCTAAGAGCTCCATTGCATCCATCTAGCACCATTCAAGGGACATAAGGGATGGTTATTCTACATACACTTCATAAGAGGGATTTTCATTCTATTCCATTAACACATCTATTGCATTTATTTACATCTAGCTTATTTGCTCGCTATCAAGTGTGACACACACAAGAGCCACCTAGGGCACAATTTCGCACACACACACCACTACATTGGGTCTAAGATGTAGTGTAGTGCTCAGTCATAAGTTCACCATTGTGACAGTTGAAGACAATCTGACCCCTCATTTTGCATCTTTATTTTTTAGGATTTGATGTTTATTTGAGGGTTTTACAGGTCAATACTTCATTGCAGGTTTTCAGCGACTTCGGCAATCACTGTGCAAACACATAGCGACCAAAGGAGATAAAAGAGTGACCACTCATAGGAGGTTTTTTGAGCATTTCTGTAAATCTGGGCACCCAAAAACATGCCTAAGTCACCCACATGTGCCCTTGTCTGAAAGTTCTTAGGCACCCCAATCCAGATATTCTTCCTAGAAACATGCATTTTTTTGAGCTTCCTGGTGTGACAAATTGATGCTTCACCTCTATTTTCCAGTTCTCCACTCTGCACACCTCCAAATTTTGTGAATTAGCTAAGTGGTTCTTTACCTCTTCTTTGCACTTAGGTTTTTATATATTTTGGCTTAGTTTTCTTGAGTTAATTTATGTACTTCATCACTGCATTTATTTACTAATACAATAACAATCAGATTAGGCATATATATTTCATATTTATCTTAATCAAACAATAAAAACACGTAAAGACATGTACTTGTTAGTGCGAAATCACAGCACCCCCAAATGAGCTCTAAAAATCTACTTTTCTAAGGAAGACTCATTTGGTGTGATTTGCATGAACATTGGACCATCTCTCAAGCTGTGGGACTTGCGGACTTGAGATGGCCCTCAAGAAATTTATGACTTCTTCTTCCTGATCCTAATGTTAAACTACTCCTAATGCAGAAATGACGTCTAACTATACATATCCTAATAATGCCAAGGAGACAAGGAGAGAGAAAGTGCATAAAGAGGGAAATACTACACTAACGAGGTGATAACACCAAGAAAAGGGGAGTGCTGGTCACAATCTCAGCTATGACACCATGAAGTGGAGAGATTTGAGCAGAGGAGAGGGTGGACAAGATGCACCACAGACTATAGATAAATTTCACACAGAACACCACTTCAAAACCCATTAAACACATCTCCAGGACCTGCAACAAACATTCAGAATATGCATAGTATACCCTGCAATGACGAGAGGCTTAGGAGACTTCAATAAAATAAGCAAAGGATGGACATATGCATCACAAAATATGAATTTATTCTCCAACTTTAAGTTCACACAGTACATCGATTAGTGGGCAAGAGGCAAGAGAATCATTGCCATTACAGAGCCGTGAAAGGAGGTTCAGACTCCATTTTCAACCCTAGGGAAGAAAAGAGAGAGGGGGGCAGGGAAGAAGAATGAACAACAACCCTTTACAATGAATGCATTGCCCCTGTATTTATAGATTTGACTTTGACAGGGGTTCAAAGATTTCATAAAGAGAGAGAGATAGAGATTGGGAAAAGCAGGTCGAAACTCAACCACTGTTATTAATGGTTTCTGATAAAATTTTCCCCCAAATCCATCTTTACTGCATCATTATCCTTGGTTCACACCTTGAAGGAAGAGGAAACGATGAAATAGATCAAGAATTCCAAATGATCTGGTTGTTGAGGAGAAGATCCTCGCATTGAAGGCCCAAGATGTTTCCTCCACTTTCCTTCACCTAACCTCCTCAAAATTAAAGTTTCAGACCTAGTGGCGTGGTGAGGCCGAGATCTTTCCAAGGTGGTGTCAGATTTGGCATCCAATTTCTTAGCCCTGAGTGAAAGATTGCCCCTTCGAAGTTTGTATCGGGTCTGTGCCAAATGGACTTTATTCAATGACTCCTTCTATTTCAAACACTGCGACTTTTTTATTGGCGACTTGGGTCAAATTGCATAACCACTTTACAACTTTTACACCCTTTGGGGTAAGGGGCAAAAAACTAACCTTTTCCATTGATTAGACTTGTTTAATATTTGACTTGGGACACGTGGCGACACCACGCTTGTTTGAAAACCCTTTATCATTCAATCCTTGATTATCAACACAATGAGTAATTTCCCATTCTTGCTTGAGCCCTGCTAATTCCATTGTTGAATATGCTTGAAGCTTGTAAAATAGATTTAAGACATGAAACGACTTGACATAGTCGTGTTCTTCATTTTCTTCTCGCACAGTTTCATGACCGATCCAATATTGTGTGCCTGAGGACTAAAGGTGACAAATATGGATAACAACCTGCACAAAAATGACATTAATTGAGCATTTCAAAAGGTGCCCAAATTTTTGCATCAGGGATCCAATTTTGACAGCAACCCACCTACTTTGAGAATATTGATTGAAAATTTTTACATAGTAAGCATGTAAAGGTAAACTTCAATGCATGAAAAACACAAATAACAAACGTATTTTCCATGTGAACAAAAAAAATTCAGTGCAACAGATAGACATGAACATAACAAACATTTTAAAGACATGTACCTGACACAAAAAATATACTTTGCAATTACCCAAAAACACAGTCTCAAAAATTTCGCATCAAAATTCAATTTTGACAGCAACCCACCTCCTTTATACCTATAAAGAAGACTCAACACTACCAAAAACCATCATTTATGCTAAGAAACCAATAAATTATAACAAATTGAAAGAACTTTACATGTAAAATGATGAAAAATGAAGCTTTAAACTAAACATAAATGAATGCACATGAGACAAATGAGTTCCCACTAGGCGTGTCATAGGTATGCATGCTAAATTAATCTAAGTTAATGAAAAGAACCTAACATCAAGTAAATTCATATCCTAGTTAAATTTAAGCTAATACATCATGATAAAGCAAAAAGGAAAGCTAATTAACTTGCATAAAACATGAATCAAACATTGAATTCAATCCTCCCTTTAATATTTGGATGTGTTTTGGATTGTAGATACTTTCTTAAATGAACCAAACATAAGCCACACATGATCAAGGATTTCTCAAGCAAGAGGAAGATATCTCATCAAGTATGGCTTAATTGTCATTTTTGATTTCTTCTCTTACTACTCTTTGGCAAGTAGAAAAAGGGGATAGCTAACAAGTTTTCCAATAACATGAAAAACTCTTCTCAAGTATAATGTCTTTCAAGGACATGGTGTAAGTTTGGACAAGGTGTACTAGGCTTCTGATATAGCTTTCCATTTTGGGAGAAGCTTACAACCTAGTGATTGTGGCTTAAAGGGAATGTAGAATTAGAAAGGGAAGAATATGATTTAAGACCATTAATAAAATATTCAAACTCATGGGAGGTTTAAGGTTTAATTAATCAACTAGGGTTAATTAATAACCAAGTTAATGCTTATAAAATGGTCATTTAAGATGATTTAGAAGGAGGGAATTAATAGAATTTGAAGGGTTTAAGAGGGGAATTTAACCAATAAGAAGGTTTATTGATTAAATATGATATTAAAAGACTTAATTAACTAATATTGGTTAATTAATTAATTAAAAGAGGATTATAACTAATAAAGCGACGTTAATTGGCATCCAGGATGAGGGATGAGACTAGTTAATTAACAAAGTGGTGTTAATCGGCCAACTCCAAATTTGTTTTGTTAGTTGATTAGCAGAAATGTAATTTTATAGGTAACCATACCAAATTTTGTCCTGGTCCCTCGTCAGGGACCCCTCTGCGTTCGGAACGTTGCAAAATCCCTTTCCGGGAAATCTAGATCTCCGAACTTAGCCATTTTTGATACCTTTTGGCTAGGTGCACCTTTTATCTGTGTTACACAGAGTAAACATGCGCCCCCTTCATTTCCTTTGGCGCACCCTTTAGAGTGTCGACACATGTTTTGGTGCGCCTTCCCGTGATGCGCCATTCTTGCGTGCGCCAAGGCGCATGCGCCTTCATGTTAACACATAATTGTTGCGCCGTGTTTTGGTGCGCCAAAGGGCGCAAGGAATGAAGTGTTGACAGTCTTAAAATTGCGCCAAGGTGCAAGTATCTTCGTGTTGACACGCGTTTTTCCCCGCCAAAGGGCGCACTGTTTTACGTGTCAACACATCTTTTGGTGTGCCTCTTGAAAAAGTGGTTGGCGCATTTATTGCACCTTTACCTATATATAGGCGCATCCGCCCTGTCACTTTCACAGTCAGAAAACACGTGATATTTTATTCCTCTGCACCTGTCAGCACGCCTGTCATCCTCGTGTCACATTCGTGGACCCCGCTTCGTCTCTCACATTCTATATATTCCGGGTAAGTGGTCCTTGTTACTCTCATGTTTTAGTTTTTTGTTGGTTGTTTGTTTGTAGGAGGATGAATGGATCTGTGAAACCCATAAACCCCTCTATTGTTTTCTTGCAATTTTCCCTCCCCAAGCTCTTCCTCCTCTTTCCAGATCTGCTGGTAAGGAGGGCTCTGCCTCAAAAATCACTTGGATCTCTTTGTTGTGCCCCTTCACCATCTAAAAACCCTGAAAAGAAGCTTAAAAGATGCAAATCTATCAGGAGAGAAAGAAAACTTTAAAAAACGTTTCCAAAACTGTGTTTTTCCCTTGGCGCATTCGCCACCCTTGCAAAAATACAGTCGCGCCAATGGCGCACTGAACTTGCTTGCAACACCCTTAATGCTCCCCTTTGGCGCATGCCTATGTGAAAACCAACCCTGCCCCCAACACCACATACTTGCGCCAAGTGTAAAATGGCGCAGGCGCATCCCCTCTTACAGCAACACAATGTCATGCAAACCTTCCCTGCGCCGCGCCAAGTTCCCCTTTTGCGCACATAAAGCCTATGTTACACACATCAACCCTGCGCCCTTCGGTGCACCAAAGTTCCATGTAACATGAAAAATATATGCGCCATTGGCGCATCCTGTCCCCGTGCAACATGAAAATTATCTGCGCCCAGTATAAAACACATATGAATGGCGCAGGCGCACTTCTGCTTACAATAACAAAAATGTCATGTGCAGCATTCATGCGCCCTGCGCCCTTTGGCGCTAATTTTTTCCTTGTAACACCCTTCTTCTGTGTGCCATACTATTAACCATGCAACTTGCATTTTTAATGCGCCCTGCGCCTTGAGGCCTTAAAATTGATAACTCCTCATTCTTCTGTCAATGCTTTAATGGAAGATCTAACAGCTAACATGGCTCTTCTGCGTTGGGTTTCACTTCTTCTTCTTGCAGATCGGCAACTGAACTCAAATCCACAAATGTCTACATCAAGCAAGAGGCCGACCAAATCAAAGGGTAAAGCCAAGCTTACAGAGGAAGAGATGAAGTACAAGTATCAGAGGGTCAGAATGCCCGAGTCTCAGGCAGAATGTGACCTGGATATAAGAGACTCAGAGCTCGGTCACATTGACATGGAAGATTTCTGGGCCAGAACCAGGAGGGTCACAGGGAGTCCTTGGATGGACAAACTAGTAGGTAGTGGCCTGCATTTTGCTGGGGGGATCCCCGTCAGTGCAGTGAACAATGAATTCATGATGGTAGTGGCCCGCTGCTACAACAAAGACACGAGGTGTGTCCAAAATGAAAAGGGCGAAGTCATAATCAACCTGACTACCCGACACTTTGAAATCATGCTTGGCATCCCTCACCATCGGCATTTCGTGGCCGTAAGCCAAGAGGACTGCATTAAGGCATGGGAGGACAATGAAGACCAGTGCATGCAGCTAATGAATGAAGTGTATTTAAAGAACAAGAAGGTAGTAACCAGATGGCCACAGGTTATTCACCGTAGTGATTTCTCCGAGGAACTGAGTGATACTATCACGTTCCTAAGTAGAGTATTTGGGCTTTCTGATGCCCATTACTTTCATAAGTGGATGCTCAGGTACCTGGAGACCATGAACAAGAACGTACCTGATCAACGCTTCGAGTGGGTGGAGATAATAAGCAGCACCATATCCGAGCAGCTCCAACAACTCACCACAACGGGGAGGTTCTACATGAACTCCTACGTAGTTTATGCTGCGGCCTCAGAAAGGGATTATCCAGCATTGAGCCGATGCGGGGTTTGGCCCCAGGTGAGAATATATGAGTACTACCCAGAGCTGAAGCTGGAGAACAACATCTCACAGTTCACCAAAATCAACGATGCCTTTTTCTACGGCATCGTCTGCCTATTGAGGCCCAACATGACTCACGGTCGAACGACCAAGAGCATTGTCACAGCAACAGAGAAGTGGGGGGCCTTATTCACACAGTTTCCCACCTTCACCTATCTCAGGGCAGCTAACTTCTTGGGGGAGCCCACCAAATTGCCGAGATATGCCGGCCCCAAGCTGATCCTGTTGGAGCTATCCAGACAGCTTGTAACCTACCACGAAAAGTGTTTGAAGAGGAAGAAGGGTGGATCTCCTTTCCCCCTTACAGTGGGCAGATACACCTGCGTTTCTCATCACAAAGCCCAGGAAATGGTTTCAGAGCTAGAACTGCTCAATCTAAAGCACAACTTCCTAGCGAGGCCCACTTTTGATCCAAGGAATTGCCTTCCCAGGGAAAAACTCGATCCAATCCACATTCCACAGATCGAGGACATTTATATCGACCTGTACCATGAGGTCGAGCTCAGAAGAAAGGACCATTCTCGCCTGGCCCTGGCAGAGATCATTCAGTACGGCGTGGCCATTGTCCCAAAAGGTTATCAAACTACCGATCAAGAAGTTGATCAGGTATATCTTGACATGGATGGGGACAACTGGCCGTTTACTGCAATCGACAGAACCAAAGCACCCCAGACCATTGAAGAAAGGGTCAAAGAAACTCTGCGGTGGACAGAGCACTGGTGCAGGATGAATGGCCTCATCTACCTCGGGGTAGATTTCACTACGTCACCATTGGGCAATGCACCTGTCAGGCCAAAGCATCTGCCAAAGGTCAAAGGCAAGGATAAGGAAGGTGAATCAAGCTCTGTTCAAGAAGGAGCTCCTGAAAGTCCTCCTTCCGCTGCACAAGAACAGGTTGTAACTCTGGCTTCCCAGAGAAAGAAGCGGCCGAAGGTGTTTCGACGGGCACATCCACTCAGGTGTTGCCACTACTACAACTGCTGAGGTCCCTTCTATCCCTTCTCCCTCTCCTCCTTCTCCTCCTCGTGTGACCCAAGCGACCATTCCTTTGGTCGTATCCTCTCCCCCATCTTCTACTGTTCCCCCTTCCTCGTCATCCATCTTCTCTTCTCTCGCGGAGCTGTCCCCCACCATTTCTTCTCTCATCTCTCAGCTCCCTTCCTTTCCCACACTTCCTCCCCTACAGTGTCCCTTCCCCCCATGAGCACTTTCTGGCCTCCCTCTTCAATGCCGCCACCAAGTGTCTCTACCCATTTCCCCTCATCTACTGCAGCTGCCCCCTCTTCCACTTCTGGTCCCACTCCCATAAGTCCAGCTTGGATCTCTCAGCATCTGAGCCAGCAAAAGAGGAAAGTCCCTATCGCACCGATGGACTTCTCTGTCATCCCATCAAAAGGGGCTAAGAAGCAAAAGCTTATAACCCGCTTCTCTCATAGTGCATCAGGAGAGAGTAATGGAGATAGCATATCCCGATCCTTCAAAGGATAAAAAGGATCTGTCTCCGACAGATTATACAGTGACCCAAGTCACAATGGGAACATCTTCTGAAAGCCTTCAAGGAGAGGCCCTATCTGCAGTCGATGCCCTTTGCAAGAAGCTCCAGGAAGCAAAGGAAGAAAAGAGGCTATTAAAGGAGAAAAATAAACATCTTCTCCACGCCTTGCAGAAAATGGGCAGTGCACCTCCTACAACTGCCACCGAAACTCCTGAGCCCCTGAGCCAGGATAAGATAAATGAATACGCCAAAATCGGTGAGCAGGGTATGGCAGTATCTACCTGGAGAGACCAAATCCTCAAGGAAAGCGAGGGAGTAATCGTCAAGTTCACCGAATTGTATCAAAACATCAATCAGGCAAACAAGGCACTCCAGGTGATTGCAGGACCTATCTCCGAAGAGTTGGACCATGCTAGGATGCAGCATGAGACCTTCAAGAAAATGCTCGACTGTTCAGTCGAAGATCTGGTCAAGTTCGGCGTCTTCAATCACCCCAGAGCCCCAACAAAATCCTTTCTACTCTGGACTACCAGGTCGATCAGTTGGAGTTTGTCCTCGAAAAGATAGATAAAGTCAAAGAGGAAGCCTTGGAGGCTATGCACCAGATGGAGCAAATCATCCTGAGAATGTCCCCAGGCTTGCTCACTCCTTCTTTCACCTTGAGGAAGGTAGACCGAAACTATTCCGATCTTTAAGGAAATCGTCTCGCAAGGGTTAGGCCCAGAAGCCGCTTTCGACACCGAATGCATCAACAACATTCTGGCCTGTCGTGACTTCATAGGGTACCTGATAGAGGCGGGAAATGAATATTCCAAGCTCCCAGAAAGGCTCGTGGATGAACGGGAAACTTGCGAAGTTATCAGTGATCGCCACAAGGATCCTTCTCAGGATCAACTTCAGCCCATGATTAGCAAGTTCATGGAATATCGGGCCCAGTTCCACATCACTTCTCCTGAGCAACAGCAGAAGCAGGACACTCCCTTTCAGCCCGAGACGATGATGAATAGTCTCCTTCCTCTCGATCTTCTTTTTGTAAATATCTAAGAGTATGTTGGCACAAATGATGACATCATCCATGTTGCACCATGGGATGATGTCATCCACCAAGTTGCCAAAAGTCAACAGTTGACTTTTAGATATTTTGTAGATATTTTGTAATTAGGTGGTTGGTTTGCTTTTGCCTTCTTTCCTTCTCTTCTTCTATAAATACTTGAATACTTGTTGTATTCAAGGGGTGGATACTTTTCAGATGAAAAATAGAAGTAAGAAGAAAAGACTTTGAGCTTTTTGTAACAGAAGGAAATATTAATACAATATTTAGACTTTGTGCTGAATACCTGTGTTATACATCAGAGCTTTCTTATGTTAGATCTGTATGTTTGTTCTGTTGAATCTACTTCTACTTTATTGTCATTTATTCATCAGTATTGCTTTGTTCGTCTATGTGAGTAAGTTCGGCTCTGTTTACTACCAGCCTAAAACATAGACCCTCTGACCTTTCTGCTTTGGAATTCATTTCTTTTCTCCCTTCAGATCTTTCCTATCTCCCCACCTCATTTCTTTCCCTTCTTCTTACAGTTGGAAATACCTCTACTGGGATGAGATCCCAGCCCCTGAAGGCAGAATATTGTGAGACTTGCACAGATTCCTGTTGGTAGAATAGCAATAAACCAGTTTCGCTTTGCTGACTCAAAGAGGGGTTATGCCCTGCACACTGTTGGCTCGTCTATCCATAGATCTGTCCACCATGACAGATTTTCAGACCAACAGTTTTTGGCGACTCTACTGGGGATCGAACAGATCTAACAGATCTATGATAGTGGTATGTTAGAAAATCAAGAAAAAGTCAAAAATCACTACCTGTTTGCAAATTTTAACTTTTTTCTAAAAATCCAATTTTTTTTGCAGAAGTGACCCAAAATGAAAATTTTCTTCAGAGGTCCATAGATCTGGGCTAGTTAGAGATCTTTAGTTCGCTGAGTTTTTACAAAAATCTGTATTTTTCCGTAGATCTGAGTTTTTGACAGTTTACCAAAATTTTCAAACTCTTTAAAAAGTCAACTCTAGATCTGAAAATCAGCTTACTAAGTTTTACCATCATTTTATCCTTGTTAATCAGACATTAAAACCGCAATCGGTTGTTCAAAAGAGGGATAAAATTAAATATTTAGAAAAGGTACATGCTGCTGATTTTTGTCAGAAAAATCAGAAAATCAGCAAGTACAACCAAAAAGAGTTTTTAGGATTTGCTCCAAAATATTACAGATCTGGAAGGTACACTGGCAGGTGAACCATTTACTCGTAGCAGGAGAGCTCGTGGAGAAGTTGATCCTACTTTCGATCTGCTTCAAAGGCACAACTTCAGTGTTACACCAGCACGCTTCTCATCGCTAAGCTCAGCTGACCGGTCATCCAGGAGTGTCTCACCTCCACGAAGGAAGCACCTCTCACAAGGTGCATCCACATCACTTTGCAGTGCTTTGTTGCTCAGTGGGACCATCCTCCCAGCACGCGTTCTCTTTCCAGCTGTTCAAATGGCAGTACCATGGGGAAATGCTATGGGCCCTTTGGCTTTACCACATCTTGTTCACACGCTCCCACATGGAAATCGAAAGAATTTTCCTAAATTTGATGGGAGCGGGAACCAAAGCACCGATTCACATATATCTGCATTCATCATGTCATGCAGTATCGTGGATGTGACCCATGAAGATGTGTCAGTTCACCTCTTTCTAAAAACCTTGCAAGGACCAGCAGTGGAATGGTTTCAGCATTTTTTGGCTGGATCTATTACTAGTTGGGCCACCTTACGAGACTGCATTTGAAGAAAGGTATAAGCCTTCCGAGGACGCATTTGCGTTGCTATCAAAGATCACTCACCTGAAGAAGGAGGTCAATGAAACCATGCGTGATTTCAT
The DNA here is from genome assembly GCA_019776745.2 of Taxus chinensis. Taxonomy (NCBI): domain Eukaryota; kingdom Viridiplantae; phylum Streptophyta; class Pinopsida; order Cupressales; family Taxaceae; genus Taxus; species Taxus chinensis. The sequence continues at coordinate 98,958,552 of CM034157.1, forward strand.
CACCCGTTTCAACTCACTAATCAATCGAGTTCCGCCTACCATGCTGCCAACGCCAAAAAATCAGAAGTGTTTCTTCGTGAATGCCATGAGCTCAAAAGTAAGTTTCTTACTCTTGCAAGAACAAGTCACTACTCTGGTTCTCGCCCAAGCTGCTGCCATACGGATTGAAGACAACTTGCTAATATCTGGTGAATTAAAAAGAGAACCGTCCAAGCTTAAAGCTTTGATCCCTTCTCCCGCCACTTCATCCGATCCGGCATTCCAGAAGATGGCAAATGACTTGCTCGCATTAAAAAATCAGCTAGCTCAGGCTTCTCCTGGCACTTTGTACCGAGATATTCCATGGAGGAGCTTTACTTCTAACAATGCCTCACAAAGGCCCCACCTATCCTGCAGCTACTCCACGGTTGGCGCTTGAGGCCCCTCCGGTCAATGCTTTAGCTGAAATCGAAGAAGAGGAGCAAAATTATGAAGAACCTTCATCGCCAGGTGAAGATGATCAAGATGTCGGTGAACCGACTGGCGACTCTACTATCGGGTATATGGAATTTGATGAGGAAGAATCTGATGAAGAAGAGGGTACCCAAGGATATGCAAGCGGACAGTCATATGCTGTTTTCACCCGCTCGCAAGGAAAGGAAGCAGAAGTTGCTGCCAAGGCGCAGAAAGAGAAGGCCGTGTCAAACACGCCTCCAACCATCGCTAAAAGAGGTAGTCCCCTTCCTGCTCAACCTGTTATTAAGTCTTTTTCAAAGAAATCTTTTTCTCCTATCTCCCCTCCGAATCAACCCTCTCATATTCCTATCAAGACCAGTAATCCTACCTTACCACCGCGAAATGAGGGACTCATTCCTTCATCAACGCAACCCTTGGCCGCATTTGACATAATTGATCATGCTAAAAAGACCAAGATCCAAATGTCTGAAGCCGAGTATCTTCAGTCAAACCCCGAACAGCTTGTAAGGTTGACCGAATACATCCAAAGTCAAGCTGTCATAACTACTCAGGTTTCCCCAAAAGGAATCCTTTCCACCCCTCCTGCATCTCGCATAAATGTTACCTCGACTTCCGCATTAGGCAAGATAGAACATTTCTATCTCTCCCTCCTAATCAATGGCCACAAGCTAAGCAACTGCATAATTGATTCTGGGGCCTCTGATAACGTCATGCCAGCAAAAGTCACCCATGCCCTGGGCCTCACCCTTACCAAGCCTTTTGGCAGATGTTATTCCTTGGAAACCAAACAGGTTCCGTTGATTGGTCAAATCAAAGACGCGCAGTTTGCATTTGCAGCATTCCCAGAGAAAAGAGTAAAGATGACCGTCCTTGTTGCCGATATTCCGGCAGCATATGGAATTCTACTAGGAAGGAGCTTTTGCAGTGAAGTTGGTGGGGAGATTCATATGGACTGGTCTAAGGCTAGAATCCCCGTCAAAGGTATAATGCAAACATTGGAGCCAGAATCACAAAAGAAGTACCTGGTTACTAACTCCGATGACCCCAAAGCCCAAATTCTCTTCGAATCATCAGGGATGGGAAACTATTTCTTGTCTACCGAGTCTGACAAAATGGATGTCCTCATCCAAGCAGAGGATCTTAACAAGATCTGGACTTTGCAGTTTGATGGCAGCTGCGCAACTAGTGGGTGCGGCGCTGGAGCCGTGCTAATATCTCCCGAAGAGGAGATTATTCCTCTCTCTTTCAAGTTGCAATTTTTCAACACGAATAATACTGCTGAGTATGAATCTTTGCTACTTGGCATGCAAGCCGCAAAGGAAAGAGGAATCAAGAATCTGAAAGTACAGGGTGATGCAGAGCTGGTCATAAATCAAGTTAAAAGGATATACCAAGTGAAGAATGAAAGGCTCAGACATTACCTTAACGCAATATGGGACAACATCGAGGAGTTTGATGCTTTTTCAATAAAATCCATCCTGAGAGCTCAGAATGACATGGCCGATTCATTGGCCGTTTCAGCAACCCTCATGCTCCCTCACCCAGGTTTGAAAACAGACACATATACCATTGAGGTGGTTTTCCGCCCAAGCGTGCCGGACAATTCTCAGCACTGGCAGGTATTCAACGATGACAATCAACTTATTGCCTTTCTAGAAAAGGTGGAAAATTTTAGTGAGCTTCATTTTGAAGGATCCACTTCCACATGTCGTGAGTCTACTACTGATCAGAATGGGGAATCCAAAGGAAACGATGGCATATGTCAGCTCAAAGGAAATAAAATCCCGAAAGGCCTGGTTTCCCTAGAACGGTTGTTCGACAGGCATGATCGTTTTGTCAAAAAGAAAAGGCGAGATGATCCTAACTCCTCCCCAGAAACCGAACCGGTCAATTTAGGTTCGGTAGAACATCCGCAGTTTGTAAACATTGGAAAATGTTGCACACCCGAAGAGAAGCGGAAATTTGTCAAGTTGCTGAAGAAATACATGGATGTATTGGCATGGTCCTATGCTGATCTAAAGTCTTTCAAGCCAAAGGACGTCCAGCATGACATCCCGTTGAAAGAGGATGTCAAACCCTTTCGCCAGAAGCAGAGACACTACAATCCTAAGATCTCAGGTACTATCCAGGCTGAAATTCAGAAAATGCTGGATGCACGGATCATTTTTCCTATCCATCATAGTACCTGGGTGGCAAACATTGTGCCAGTACGAAAGAAGAATGGTGAGATACGCATCTGCGTAGATTTTCGCAACCTGAATCAAGCGTCCTTGAAGGACAACTACCCACTTCCCATAATGGATCAGGTTCTGCAAGCAGTGACTGGATCAGAAATGTTGTCCATGCTTGATGGTTTTTCAGGCTACAATCAGATTGAAGTCTCACCCGAAGACCAATTCAAAACAACATTCACTACCCCTTGGGGTACATTCGCTTACAGCAGGATGCCTTTTGGTCTGACCAATGCCGGTGCCACTTTTCAGAGGGCCATGGACTTTGCATTCAAAGGAATGATGGGAAAAGTCATCATAGTTTACTTAGATGACTTAACTGTGTTCTCTAAACAACGGAATGATCATTGTGATCATTTGGAGCAAGTATTGATTAGATGCCGAGAGCATGGGATCTCCCTGAATCTGAAAAAGTCTGTTTTTGGAGTCACAGAAGGAAAGTTGCTGGGACACATTGTAAGCAAGGAAGGGACGAAGATAGATGCCGAAAGGGTTAAGGCTATTCAGAGCCTTACTTTACCTACAAGCAAGACCGGCGTTCACTCTTTCTTCGGAAAGGTGAACTTTCTCAGGCGCTTTGTTCCAGACTTTGCTGAAAAGACTCGCCACATATCAAACATGATGAAAGGATCACCAACTTTCCAGTGGAGCGAAGAAGGAAAGAAGTCATTCGAGGATATAAAAGCCTCCGTCGCTCACGCGCCAGTCCTGGTATGTCCTGATTTCCCTAAGGATTTTATTATGTATAGCTATGCATCTGAACATACTGTGTCAGCCATCTTAATGCAAAAGAATTCTGAAGATGTTGAATCCCCAATTGCGTTCATGAGCTCTCCCCTCAAGCCTCACGAATTAAAGATGACTCAGTTGGAAAAGCATGCCTTTGCCATTGTCAAAGCAGTCAAGAACTTCAGGTACTATATTCTAAACTCTCATACGGTAGTTCTAGTTCCTAACATGCAGTCAAGTCAATCCTAACTCAACAGAAGTTAGGGAGTTTGTGAGGTAATTGGATCGCAAAAGTCCAAGAGTATGATCTAGATATAAAACCAACCAAGCTGGTAAGAGGCAAGGGCCTATGTCATCTTATGGCTGAAAACCATAAGAGATAAAATATGTGGAATAATCCCTTACAGAATCGCAACAGTAGAAACTAATATGCAGAAAATATTACAGATCTCAAATAAAAGTGCAGAATAAATAACACAACACAGAGAGACAAGATTTAACGTGGTTCACCCAATTTGGGCTACGTCCACCAAGAATCACTTGCTCAGATTTTATTACAAGCCTCCACTCTCTCAATACAATACCCAGATCCGTTTGGAGCTATGCTCAACAAACTCTACAGAATTCACACCCGAATTCAAAACACATCTGCAATACATTTGCTTGTCTATCTATCATATGCATAAGACCATATAAATAGACAACTGCTTAAGCAGTTTTACAAAACCGTGGGTATCAAAACCATGGGTAGAAAACAAAACCGTCCCATAAACCTATGGGTCATCAAACCGAATGAGCCGAAAGGTGGTTTTACAAAACAATGGGTACCGAAAAAACCATGGGCCCAAAAACAGCCCATAACGGTTACCCATTACCCATGGGTTAATAAACCACCCATGAAAATTTGCTTCAGGGCTTCGCCCCCGATCCCCCATCAATTGGGGGGGCTTCAGCCCCCCGAACCCCCCTGACCTGCTCACCGGCGAGCGGGACCACCGTAAAAATACCCGAGTGTAACACATAGAAGGTGTACCACACTCTAACATGAAAATAGGCTCCACAAACATAACAATCTCCCACTTGGAGACTGATTTCCACTGAGCAAGCTTCTCAACCCTTCACTGTCATCCGCGAAGGCCAACCAAAGCTGAACATAGCTTTAGTTTATCCCTTGTGACCACCTTGGTCATCATGTCTGCAGGATTCTGACTGGTATGAATCTTCTCCAACTTCAACTTATCTTCCTCCAAAGCTGTCCTGATGAAGTGATATCTCAACTGTATATGCTTCGTCCTGGAGTGGAAAGCAGAGTTCTTAGCTAGGTGTATAGCACTCTGACTATCACTATGCAGCTTACATTCCTCCTGCTTATGCCCCAACTCCTCAAGCAATTGTTGTAACCAAATCATCTCTTTGCTTGCCTCTGTGGCAGCAACATACTCAGCCTCCGTGGTTGACAAAGCCACCAGCTTCTGTAGTCGTGAAATCCAGCTCACTGCTGTCCCACCTACAGTGTAAATATAACCTGTTGTGCTCCTCCTGCTGTCTACATCTCCAGCCATGTCTGAATCTACATAACCACGTAAAGTGGTGTCTGATCCACTGTAGCACAAAACTGTCCCCATGGTCCCTCTCAAATACCGAAGGATCCACTTTACTGCTTGCCAATGCTCTTTACCTGGATCACTCATAAATCTACTCACAGCTCCCACTGCATGGGCAATATCAGGCCTAGTGCACACCATAGCATACATCAAACTGCCAACTGCTGATGAGTAAGGTACCTTGGACATCTGGTTTCTTTCCTGCTCTGTCTTGGGACACTGCTCCTTTGATAACTTAAAATGGCCTGCCAAAGGAGTCCCAACCGGTTTAGCATCCTGCATGTTAAACCTATCCAATACCTTCTTAATGTACTCTTCCTGAGATAAAGTCAGCTTCCGTTCCTTCCTATCCCGAGTTATCCTCATACCAAGGATTTGTCTGGCTGCCCCCAAATCCTTCATATCAAAGGATTCACTTAGCTGTTTCTTGAGTACTTTTATTTCCTGCATGTTTTTACCTGCAACCAACATGTCATCAACATACAAACACAGGATAATATAACTTCCATCCTCAAATTTCTTTGTATACACGCAATGGTCAGAATGACATCTAATATAACCTTGCTCCATCATGAAGCTATCAAACTTCTTATACCATTGACGTGGAGCTTGTTTCAGGCCATACAAGCTCTTCTTCAGTTTGCACACCATCTCCTCTTTACCTTTGACCTCATATCCCTCTGGTTGCTGCATATATAGTTCCTCCTCCAAATCACCATGGAGAAATGCAGTCTTTACATCTAACTGTTCTAAGTGCAAGTCTTCTGCTGCCACTATTCCAAGAACAGTTCTAATAGAAGTCATTTTTACTACAGGAGAAAAATATCTCATCAAAATCTATACCTTGTTTCTGTGCAAACCCCTTGACCACCAACCGGGCCTTATATCTTTTCTTTCCTCCTTCTTCATCTTTAACTCTGTACACCCACTTGTTCTGCAATGCTCTTTTGCCTTCCGGTAGCTTCACCAAATCCCAAGTCTGGTTCTCCATGAGAGACTTATGCTCCTCATCCATGGCTTGCTCCCACTTCTTACTGGCATCTACCTGCATTGCTTCATCAAAGCTCTCTGGCTCTCCACTATCAGTGAGTAATAAATAATAAAGAGAAGGAGAAAAATGTTCAGGTTCTTTTCTTACCCTAGAAGACCTCCTCACTGTAGGAGTTTGGGGTTCCTGTTGAGTAGGTTCCTGAACTGATTCATGGGTCACTTTCCCATCCGGAAGATCCTCTACCACTGCATATTCTTTCTTGGATTCTTCCCTGTTTTCCTGCAACTGTTGCTTATACATGACTTTCTCATTAAAGACCACATCCCTAGACCGAATGATTTTCTTGTCCTTAATACTCCAACATTTAAATCCAAAGTCATCACCACCATAACCAATGAAAGTACATTTTTCTGATTTAGCCTCTAGCTTGGTCCTATCATCCTTGTCTATATGAACAAACACCTCACATCCAAAGACTCTAAGAAATGAATAATCAACTTTCTTACCATACCAAGCCTCCTCAGGTATGCCTCCATCCAAGGCACTTGAGGGTCCTCTGTTTATCAAGTACACAGCTGTGCTCACCGCTTCTGCCCAAAAAGAAAGAGGCAGTCCTGCATGTAACCTCATGCTCCTAGCACGTTCCATTATTGTTCTGTTCATCCTTTCTGATACCCCATTCTGCTGCGGAGTTCCTGGAACCATCTTTTGCCTGTGGATTCCATTCTTAGAACAATAATCATCAAATTCATTGCTGCAATACTCCCCTCCATTATCTGACCTGAGACATTTTAGCTTAAGACCTGTTTCATTCTCTACCAAGGCTTTCCATTTAACAAAAGTGTCAAATACATCAGATTTGTTTCTAATACAATAAACCCAAACTTTCCTTGTTGCATCATCAATAAAAGTAACATAATAACTTGAACCCCCAAGAGATGATACCTGAGCTGGCCCCCACACATCAGAATGTACCAGCTCTAACTTACTCTCTTTCTTCGTAGGTCCAACCTTGAGAAACCTTACTCGCTTCTGTTTCCCATATATGCAGTTCTCACAGAAATCCAAACCTGTTTCTGTATATCCAGGAAAATTCTTCTTTATGATGTTCATGCCCTTATGGCTCATATGACCGAGCCTATAGTGCCATAATGTTGTATCTGCATCTGAAGCCACAAGATTACAATCATTAGTACTATCAGTGGTTAAATACAAGGTTCCAACCTTCTTACCTCTTGCCACCACAAGAGCACCCTTGGTAACCTTCCAAGAGTCAGCTGTAAATATCACAGTACAACCATCACTTCCCAATTGCCCGCCGATATCAAATTTCTCCTTAATGTAGGCACATGTCTGACATCCTTCAATAGCCATGTATTCCCATTCTGCATCTTAACCTGAACAGAACCTTTTCCAACTATACTGCAAGGCTCATCATCACCAAGAAAAACATGCCCAAAATCCCCTTGAACATAATCAACAAAATAATGCCTATGTGGAGTAGCATGAAAAGAAGCCCCTGAATCTAAAACCCAAGATTCAGTAATATTATGCAAAGAAAGAATCAAAGCATCCTGACATACATTACCCGATGCCACATTTGCCTCCTTGTTTTCTTCCTGTTGTTTCTTCTTGTCCCGAAGCTCCCAACAGTCCTTCTTTGCATGCCCAGACTTTCCACAGTTCCAACATACAATCTTGCTCTTGGATTTTGACCTTGCCCGATCTTTTGATTTTCCACGGTTTCCTCTATTCTTCTGTCTCCCTCTAGTTTCCACTGTCAAAGCATTCCCTGAAGTAGAAGATTCCCCAGAGCTTTTTCTTCGTATTTCCTCGCTTAGAATCACCCCTACAACATCCTCAAACTTCAAATTTGAGTTATCTGGAACCGAGTTGCTTACCGCCATTACCAGGCTATTCCAACTCTCGGGTAAAGAGCACAGAATTAATAAAGCCCTAACTTCTTCATCAAATTCTATTGTAACCGAAGCTAGCATATTCACAACCGTATTGAAATCATTTAAATGATCTGCTACTGAACTATTCTCAGACATCTTCATATTAAACAACTTTTTCATTAAAAATATCTTATTGGAGGCAGAGGGTTTTTCATACAACTTCCCTAATGCATCCATTAGATCTTTTGTAGTCTTTTCCTTTGAAACATTAAATAATACCGAAGATGCAAGACACAGCCAGATCGTTCCAAGTGCCTTCCGATCCAACAAATCCCATTCCGCATCTGTCATACTCGAGGGTTTGTTCACCTTCTCAGACAACGGAGTATAAAGATCCTTCTGATAAAGGTAATCTTCCATCTGCATCTTCCAAAGACTGAAATTCTGCCCGTTGAATTTATCAACCCTAGATCTTCCATCATCTGCCATAGCTCCCACTCAAGCTAAAACTTTCCCTGCGATTCAACACTTCAGCAAACCAAACCAGGCTCTGATACCAATTGTTAGGAAATAAGAGATAAAATATGCGGAATAATCCCTTACAGAATCGCAACAGTAGAAACTAATATGCAGAAAATATTACAGATCTCAAATAAAAGTGCAGAATAAATAACACAACACAGAGAGACAATATTTAACGTGGTTCACCCAATTTGGGCTACGTCCACCAAGAATCACTTGCTCAGATTTTATTACAAGCCTCCACTCTCTCAATACAATACCCAGATCCGTTTGGAGCTATGCTCAACAAACTCTACAGAATTCACACCCGAATTCAAAACACATCTGCAATACATTTGCTTGTCTATCTATCATATGCATAAGACCATATAAATAGACAATTGCTTAAGCAGTTTGATACAAAACCGTGGGTATCAAAACCAATGGGAAAAACAAAACCGTCCCATAAACCTATGGGTATCAAAAGAGGGGTTTTACAAAACAATGGGTACCGAAAAAAAACCATGGGCCCAAAAACAGCCCATAACGGTTACCCATTACCCATGGGTTAATAAACCACCCATGAAAATTTGCTTCGGGGGCTTCGCCCCCGAACCCCCTTCAATCGGGGACCCCCCGAACCCCCCTGACCCGCTCACCGGCGAGCGGGACCGCCGTAAAAATACCCGAGTGTAACACATAGAAGGTGTACCACACTCTAACATGAAAATAGGCTCCACAAACATAACAGAAGAAGTGTCAATGGTTTGTAGTGACCATCCTAACCATCCTACATGAGATGAAAATCAGCGAATGTGGCACAAGTCATTCCCGACGTCAATTTCAAGACTGCATTACTCCCAAGAGGTCATCTGGAGCATTTCCTTTTCAAGTGTTATATGGAAACTAGACGCCGAGCTTCCCATTTCTGTGGAACTTCCTCTCTACGCTTGGACGAGATTGAAGATGAGACTTATCCAAAATTCTCTTGAAAAAGAATCATGTATCTAGTGAATTCGAAGAATGTAGAGTAAGAGTTATCGACAGGATCATGGAACATCAAAATCAGGTCCCAAAAGAATTCTCTGTTTGATAAAAAATCTACTAACAAAATCAGAACATAAGGACACTGTGGGAGACCTTATAAATTTAGTGGGACAAACAAGAGAGCCAAATCATGCACGGAAAATTTGATTCCTCTACGAGAGGGCCTTAGAGATAAGGACCGAAAGAATTCAAACCAAGCAGCTCAATGGAGAAGAATAGCTTCAATATCTCTCATAAAATGGAAGAAAAGGATCCTCCCACTTTCCCTATGAGTGGGCAAAATTTGAAGATCTTCAGGATAGTAGAGGCTTAGCTCTCTTCTTTGATATTTTTCCTTCAAGGTTACTGGAATTTGCTTAAAGCACCATATGTTTCCTAAACTTTACATTAGTTTGATGTTTCTCCAAATTTTGTCGCCCTTGTTTTTGGACTCTGGACCCAATGGATAGGCACATGTAGATCTGGGATTCTCTACCCTTGAGTTGATGCTCAAAGATAGTTTCCAATCCAGAATTTTGGATCCAGCTGTTATCCTGTAAAATTGACGAGGGCAATTTTATAGGTAACCATACCAAATTTTGTCTGGTCCCTCGTCAGGGACCCCTCTGCATTCGGAATGTTGCAAAATCCCTTTCTGGGAAATCTAGTTTCTCCGAACTTAGCCATTTTTGATACCTTTTGGCTGGGCGCACATTTTTTCTGTGTTACACAGAGTAAACATGTGCCCCCTTCATTTCCTTTGGTGCACCCTTTAGAGTGTCGACACATGTTTTGGTGCGCCTTCCCGTGTTGCGCCATTCTTGCGTGCGCCAAGGCGCATGCGCCTTCATGTTAACACATAATTTGTTGCGCCATGTTTTGGTGCGCCAAAGGGCGCAAGGAATGAAGTGTTGACAGTCTTAAAATTGCGCCAAGGCGCAAGTATCTCCGTGTTGACATGCATTTATCTGTGCCAAAGGGCGCACCATTTTACGTGTCGACACATGTTTTGGTGCGCCTCTTAAAAAGTGGTTGGCACATTTATTGCACCTTTGCCTATATATAGGTGCACCCGCCCTGTCACTTTCACAACTGAAAACACGTGATTATTTTATTCCTCTACACCTGTCAGCACGCCTGTCGTCCTCGTGTCACATTCGTGGACCCCGCTTCGTCTCTCACATTCTATATATTCCGGGTAAGTGGTCCTTGTTGCTCTCGTGTTTTAGTTTTGTTGTTGGTTGTTTGTTTGTGTGGTAGGATAGATGGATCTGTGAAAGCCCATGAAAACCCCTCCTGATTCTTGCAATTTTCCCTCCCCAAACTGTTTCCCCTCTTTCCAGATCTGCTGGCTAAGAGGGCTCTGCCTCGAAAAAAAACCAAAACCTTGGATCTTTTTGCTTACCCCCTTCACCGCTTGAATCAAACCCTGGAGTTAAGGCCTAAAAGATCAAAATCTATCAAAGAGAAAGAAAAATTTGGCCTTTTCCAAAGCTACGTTTTTCCCTTTGGCGCACTCGCCACCCTTGCAACAGGAAGCACAGTCGCTTGCCGCCAATGGCGCACCGAACATTCATTGCAGCACATGAGCTCCCTGCACCCTATATAAGAACCAAGTGAAATCCTAAGTGGCGCAGGCGCGTCCCCTCTTACAGTGACACAATGTCATGCAAACCTTCCCTGCGCCGTGCCAAGTTCCCCTTTTGCGCACATAAAGCCTATGTTACACACATCAACCCTATGCCCTTCGGCGCACCAAAGTTCCATGTAACATGAAAAATATATGCGCCATTGGTGCATCCTGTCCCCGTGCAACATGAAAATTATCTGCGCCCAGTATAAAACATATGAATGGCGCAGGCGCACTTCTGCTTACAATAACAAAATGTCATGTGCAGTGTTCATGCGCCCTGCGCCCTTTGGTGCTAATTTGTTCCTTGTAACACCCTTCTTCTGTGCGCCATACTATTAACCCTGCAGCCTGCAGTGTTCATGCACCTATGCCCTGAGGCTTTTAAATTGCTAACTCCTCATTCTGTAATACTTCTAATGGAAGATCTAACAGCTAAAATGGCTCTTTGGCGTTGGGCTTCTCTTCTTCTTCTTGCAGATCAACAACTGAACTCAAATCCACATATGTCTACATCAAGCAAGAGGCCGACCAAATCAAAGGGTAAAGCCAAGCTTACAGAGGAAGAGATGAAGTACAAGTACCAAAGGGTCAGAATGCCCGAGTCTCAGGCAGAATGTGACCTGGATATAAGAGACTCAGAGCTCGGTCACATCGACATGGAAGATTTCTGGGCCAGAACCAGAAGGGTCACAGGGAGTCCTTGGATGGACAAACTAGTAGGTAGTGGCCTGCATTTTGCTGGGGGGATCCCCGTCAGTGCAGTGAACAATGAATTCATGATGGTAGTGGCCCGCTGCTACAACAAAGACACAAGGTGTGTCCAAAATGAAAAGGGTGAGGTCATAATCAACCTGACTGCCCGACACTTTGAAATCATGCTTGGCATCCCTCACCATCGGCATTTCGTGGCTGTAAGCCAAGAGGACTGCACCAAGGCTTGGGAGGACAATGAAGACCAGTGCATGCAGCTAATGAATGAAGTGTATTTAAAGAACAAGAAGGTGGTAACCAGATGGCCACAGGTTATTCACCGTAGTGATTTCTCCGAGGAACTGAGTGATACTATCACATTCCTAAGCAGAGTATTTGGGCTTTCTGATGCCCATTACTTTCATAAATGGATGCTCAGGTACCTGGAGACCATGAACAAGAATGTACCTGATCAACGCTTCGAGTGGGCGGAGATAATCAGCAGCACCATATCCGAACAGCTCCAACAACTCACCACAACGGGGAGGTTCTACATGAACTCCTATGTAGTTTATGTTGCAGCCTCGGAAAGGGATTATCCAGCATTGAGCCGATGTGGGGTTTGGCCCCAGGTGAGAATATATGAGTACTACCCAGAGCTGAAGCTCGAGAACAACATCTCTCAGTTCACCAAAATCAACGATGCCTTTTTCTACGGCATCGTCTGCCTATTGAGGCCCAACATGACTCACGGTCGAATGACCAAGAGCATTGTCGCAGCAACAGAGAAGTGGGGGGCCTTGTTTACATAGTTTCCCACCTTCACCTATCTCAGGGCAGCTAACTTCTTAGGGGAGCCCACTAAATTGCCGAGGTATGCTGGCCCCAAGCTGATCCTGTTGGAGCTATCCAGACAGCTCGTAACCTACCACGAAAAGTGTTTGAAGAGAAAGAAGGGTGGAACTCCTTTCCCCCTTACAGTGGGCAGGTACACTTGCCTTTCCCACCACAAAGCTCGGGAGATGTTTGCAGAGCTAGAACTGCTAAATCTAAAGCACAACTTCCCGGCAAGGCCCACTTTCGATCCAAGGAATTGCCTTCCCAGGGAAAAACTCGATCCAATCCACATTCCACAGATCGAGGACATTTATATCGACCTGTACCATGAGGTCGAGCTCAGAAGAAAGGACCATTCTCGCCTGGCCCTGGCAGAGATAATTCAGTATGGCGTGGCCATTGTCCCAAAAGGTTATCAAACTACTGATCAAGAAGTTGATCAGGTATATTTGGATACGGATGGGAACAACTGTCCATTTACTACAATTGATAGAACAAAAGCACCCCAGACCATTGAAGAAAGGGTCAAAGAAACTCTGCGGCGGACAGAGCACTGGTGCAGGATGAATGGCCTCATCTACCTCAGGGTAGATTTCACTACGTCACCATTGGGCAACACACCGGTCAGGCCAAAGCATCTGCCTAAGGTCAAAGGCAAGGATAAGGAAGGTGAATCGAGCACCGTTCAAGAAGGAGCTCCTGAAAGTCCTCCTTCCGCTGCACAAGAACAAATTGTAACTCTGGCTTCCCCAGAGAAAGAAGCGGCGGAAGGTGTTTCGACGGGTACATCCACTCAGGGTGTCACCACTGCTACAACTGCTGAGATCCCTTCTATCCCTTCTCCCTCTCCTCCTTCTCCTCCTCGCGTGACCCAAGCGACCATTCCTTTGGTCGTGTCCTCTCCCCCATCTTCTACTGTTCCCCCTTCCTCGTCGTCCATCTTCTCTTCTCTCGCGGAGCTGTCCCCCACCATTTCTTCTCTCATCTCTCAGCTCCCTTCCTTTCCCACGTCTTCTTCCCCTGCAGTGTCCCTTCCTCCCATGAGCACTTTCTCGGCCTCCCTCTCGATGCCGCCACCAAGTGTCTCTACCCATTTCCCCTCATCCACTGCAGCTGCCCCCTCTTCCACTTCTGGTCCTACTCCCATAAGTCCAGCTTGGATCTCTCAGCATCTGAGCCAGCAAAAGAGGAAAGTCCCTATCGCACCGATGGACTTCTCCGTCATTCAATCAAAAGGGGCTAAGAAGCAAAATCCCATAACCCGCTTCTCTCAGAGTGCATCAGGGGAGAGGGTAATGGAGATTGCATATCCCGATCCTTCAAAGGGTAAAAAGGATCTGTCTCCGACAGATTATACAGTGACCCAAGTCACAATGGGAACATCTTCTGAAAGTCTACAAGGGGAGGCCCTATCTGCAGTCGATGCCCTTTGCAAGAAGCTCCAAGAAGCAAAGGAAGAAAAGAGGTTATTAAAGGAGAAAAATAAACATCTTCTCCATGCCTTGCAGAAAATGGGCAGTGCACCTCCTACAACTGCCACCGAAACTCCTGAGCCCCTGAGCCAGGATAAGATAAATGAATACGCCAAAATCGGCGAGCAGGGTATGGCAGTATCCGCCTGGAGAGACCAAATCCTCAAGGAAAGTGAGGGAGTAATCGTCAAGTTCACCGCATTGTATCAGAACATCAGTCAGGTGAACAAAGAGCTCCAGGTGATTGCAGGACCTATCTCCGAAGAGCTGGACCATGCTAGGATGCAGCATGAGACCTTCCAGAAAATGCTCGACTGTTCAGTCAAAGATCTGGTCAAGTTCGGTGTCTTCAATCACCCCAGAGCCCTCAACAAAATCCTTTCTACTCTGGACTACCGGGTCGATCAGTTGGAGTTTGTCCTGGAAAAAATAGACAAAGTTAAGGAGGAAGCCCTGGATGCGATGCATCAAATGGAACAGATCGTCCTAAGAATGTCCCCAGGCTTGCTCACTCCTTCTTTCACCTTGAGGAAGGTAGACGAAACTATTCGGATCTTCAAGGAGATCGTCTCGCAGGGGCTGGGGCCAGAAGTCATCTTTGACACCGAATCTATCAACAACCTTCTGGCCTGTCGTGACTTCATAGGGTACCTGATAGAGGCAGGAATGACTATTCCAAGCTCCCAGAAAAGCTCACAGAGGAGCGGGAAACTTGCGAAGCTATCAGTGATCGCCACAAGGATCCTTCCCAGGATCAACTTCAGCCCATGATTAGCAAGTTCATGGAATATCGGGCTCAGTTCCACATCACCTCTCCTGAGCAGCAGCAGAAGCAGGATACCCCCTTTCAGCCGCGTGACGATGATGAATAGTCTCCTTCCTCTCGATCTTCTTTTTGTAAATATCTAAGAGTATGTTGGCACAAATGATGACATCATCCATGTTGCACCATGGGATGATGTCATCCACCAAGTTGCCAAAAGTCAACAGTTGACTTTTAGATATTTTGTAGATACTTTGTAATTAGGTGGTTGGCTCCCTTTTGCCTTCTTTCCTTCTCTTCTTCTATATATACTTGAATACTTGTTGTATTCAAGGGTGGATACTTTTCAGATGAAAAATAGAAGTAAGAAGAAAAGACTTTGAGCTTTTTGTAACAGAAGGAAATATTAATACAATATTTAGACTTTGTGCTGAATATCTGTGTTATACATCAGAGCTTTCTTATGTTAGATCTGTATGTTTGTTCTGTTGAATCTACTTCTACTTTATTGTCATTTATTCATCAATATTGCTTTGTTCGTTTATGCAAGTAAGTTTGGCTCTGTTTACTACCAGCCTAAAACATAGACCCTCTGACCTTTCTGCTTTGGAATTCATTTCTTTTCTCCTTTCAGATCTTTCATATCTCCCCACCTCGCTTCTTTTCCCTTCTTCTTACAGTTGGGAGTACTTCTATTGGGATGAGATCCCAACCCCCGAAGGTAGAATATTGTGAGACTTGCACAGATTCCTGCTGGTAGAATAGCAATAAACCAGTTTCACTTTGCTGACTCAAAGAGGGGCTATGCCCTGCACACTGTTGGCTCGTCTATCCATACTTGGAAATCTTATCTAACAAGTTAAATTTCATCCAATCAAAAACTTTGACGTTGAAAAAAGTAAAATATAAAAATAACAATTTCTCGAAGTCTTGATTAAAATCTACCAAATCACTTGGTGATCTAAAACTAGAGGGGCTCAACTATCAGTGATTGTTCCCACATTGCCTATTTTTCCACAATTTCTCAAGCTTAAAACTTAAAATCGGGCCTATAAAGTGCTACAAGAAGCAAACACTGTTGTTGGGTTTTGAACTTGGAATATATTGAATTTTCACCATTTTGTGTTTTGGTCCCTTTAAGATCAAATTGCACTCAGGTGAATAATGTGCGCAACATTGAGATGAAAAAGTGGAGAACATATAACATATATTATTTGGGTAGGAACAATATGGTCTTTGGAATAGGTGTGGGACATGTAGGTATTTAATTACCACCTTTTTATTTCCAACTTTCCATTCATGTCTTCATCTTATCTATCAAATTAAGTGTCATCTAATCAAAAACCTTGATGCCATGTTAAAATAATTTTTTTTATAAAAAAGCTTTATTAGTAGATAAAATCTACATGTTTCTCATATGACCAACCACTTGAGGGATCAATTATCAATGATGTTTGCATATTGCACAGTCTATTTTCCTACAATTACTTGAGCTTAAAACCAAAAAAGGGGGCTATAAAGTGCTTATGAAGAAGCAAGCGTTTGGTTGGGTTTTCAAAATTGAACCTTTTGGATAGATTTTACCATTTTTTATTTTGGCCCTCTTAAGACGTTAAAGGAACTCACATGAATAATGTGAATAAGATCAAGACGATAAAGTCAAACACAGATAACAAAATTATTTGGGTAGGAACAATTTGAGCTCGTGGAATAGGTGTGGACATATGCAAGTATTTAATTCCCACCTTTTAATTTCCAACTTTCCATGCATGTTCTTGACTTATCTCCTCCAAATTAAATTGTTGTCCAATCAAAAACCTTGACGCTGTAAAAAAATTAAAATAGCAAAGCTTTATTGGTTGATAAAATCCATAG
This sequence comes from Taxus chinensis, assembly GCA_019776745.2. Classification (NCBI taxonomy): domain Eukaryota; kingdom Viridiplantae; phylum Streptophyta; class Pinopsida; order Cupressales; family Taxaceae; genus Taxus; species Taxus chinensis. The sequence continues at coordinate 98,975,258 of CM034157.1, forward strand.
TCACCATGTTGCTGCCAAGCTATAGGCTACCACATTTTAGGACAATTGTCCAGCTGGCAATCAAATTGCAGACAACTCCCATGGAAAAGCAATAGATGTCATTTTCAAGATGCGAATAAAGTGGAGAACTATAAACAAGGTTATTTTGTATTCAAGTTTGTAATTATTGTGGGCAAGACATGTCAATAATGTGGAGCACAAAAGCAGATTTCAAATTTGTGGAGTCCATTCAAGTTACCACGACGCCATCGATTATGTGGTCATTGATCCCATCCTTTTTCTTTCACCATTAATGAAATCTTTGACTATATGGTTAAAAATTGATGAGGCTCAAGATGTACCAACCGTTGGAGCACCATGTTCTCGGATTGAAACTAAATATGGGGTGAAGATGCCTAAATTGTACAATCAGAAAATCATTATTTTGGTTCATTTTGATGATTTAGAACATGCATTATTTTTTCCTACATGTTGTCCATGTTGGTCGTTGGTGATTATGTGCTTTCCTTTGTCCTTCATATCATTAACTCATGAACACAATGAGGAAGTTGTAATTCTTTGATTCTGTTTAAAAGAAGCTGAGGTATATTGACCCCTTGGGACATTTTTTGTTGGATAAGATAATATTGTTGATTGTTGGAAAAAAAAATTTTCTTCTTTTAATCTTTAATATATTACAAAATCTAAATTGTATGTTGTGGCAATTTTTCTTCATTCAACTCTCAAACATCTAAGATTTCCTTTGATTTGTTTATTGTCATCACCAAGAAAAATTTTCTCTATCTGAAGTCAATGCATAGTTTGTGTATGTTTTTGGTAGCTATGAGACTTGACAATACATATAGTTTGGCAGGAAAATTGTCATTTGCATGCTCGTGGAGAACATATCCTTGTCAATTTTGCACCTTGTACAAATGAACAAAACAATTAAACATGTAAAAGCACAATAAAATATTTAAAGTTCTAAACCTTGCAATGACCCTTAAAATGTGACGAAATATATACTTATTATTATGCCGAGAGGCATTCTTACAGTAGCAGTCAAGGCTGTAATGACGTGAGTGGTTCATTTTTTGGGCCAACTGGTAAAAAAAATTATAAACCAACATAAATGTTTAAAAAAAATAAAAATTATGAAGTGACTAAATTTCAAAATTAGTAAAAATCAAATTTCTAATTTTTAATCATATTATGTTTTAGTAGTGACATATTATATGGACCAAAGCTACAATAAAAAAATATTTAATAAATCCTTTACGGACCATTCATGAACGACTTAACACGCACCATACATTGAATAAATCAAGTCAAAATTCTGTAGTAAACTAAAACTTCATAGATACGTTCAGGGAAAAAAAAATCAAAAAATCCTCCAAAACTATAGTTCATTGATTCAGATACAAAATTATCCTCAACGCTTGGCAGAATCAGAGCACTTGTTCAAGTATGGCAGAAAATTTCCCAAAAAAGAATGTGTTTTTTTTTGATTTTTTCATAGGCATTAATTATCATAGTGGCTTCAAGAAAGGAAGGAAAGAAACAGTGAAAAACAAAGAATGAAAGGATTGAGAGAATCAACAATTACCTATTTGTTTTGATTTTTGCATTCACATTCTTATTGCTTGAAAAGCATTGGATATGAATTTAATTTAATCTATTCTTGATTAATATTGTGTCTGAAATTTTTGAATTTTTATAAATGAAAGATATATCTAGCATACTATTTTAGAAAATCTATGTAAAAAATACCGAGAGGTATCATTCTCGAGGCGTCTATTCTACGTCCATATTTGATTCCACAAATAAGTGGAATAGACGCCTCGAGAATGATATCACCTCTCGGCATCTTTTACATAGATTTTTCTAAGATAGGTATGCTAGTACCATTATTTTTCCATTTTGAAGTATTTTCTATTTTCAACGCTTGTGTTATTTTAACCACGTATAATAATGTAAGATTTGTTTTCCCTTTAATGATTCAATACTTACGTTATTGAAACACATAATATTGTAATTGTAGTAATCCCAAAAAATTACAAAGCCAAAGCCTCCTAGATTGATGGCCTTTACAATAAATTTACTACTCAACAAACATTCTAGAATAAATTCTCATGTTTGGCCTCGCATGTGAGACATATTCACCAAGCGTTTAATAACACATATTCTGTAGCCAATAATATTTGATTGCAAATAAAATCACTTTCTCCATCCCTTCGCCATCCGCAGAGCTCCTTTCGCGTATGATTACACATTATACTAACCAATTAAACCAAAAAAGAACGTATTTATGATCATTTATCATGTTAGGCTTCAATCTTCTCTAGTAGGTAGCAAGGATATTATAATCTCGAGCTTAGCTTTTCCATTAATTTCCTTTCATTCCCTAATAGTTAGAAGTCTCTTTCAATTCATAGAACTTTTTATCTTATATTTTTTCTTCTGTTGGTGTAACTTTCCTATGTATGAATGCGTTCTTCATTTTGAACACGTGTTAATAACACAAATGTGATAACTTTTGAACCGATACTGCAAAACTGCTTGATTTATGGTTCTAGGGATGATAAGTCATGTTGACCCCATTTAGCTAAGCAAACCTTCCCTAAAATAAGTGATTAACAACATATGAGGCCATTGAAAGGGGTTGAAATTTAAATATAATAGAAGACATTTATTTTTAATTGTAATTTATTTGTTTTTTAAAATAAGTAAATAATAAGATTAGATTGATCTCCTAACGCACTTACTGAAGTGACATATTTCTATCTTCAATGACAGATTCTATGGATACATTTCAATAAATGTAACATATTTCTGATTTTCAACAATACTGACAAACTAGCGGAAAAATTATGATGAGATCTCATTTGGGTATTGAATGGACTTAAGTTCCAACTATACAAATTTTTCCATCCATCAAATATTGCAATCTTAGTTTCAATTCATACAAGTTTAATTGTTTTTCTTCAATTTGACTCCATTTCCATGAATTGCTCACATAACATGAAAAATAATTGCCAAGAACAACTTATTAGTAATCCCATTATTATGCACACTTTATCAAAAGCAGGGAAACACATAATAGAGACAAGATTTAAGCTTTCGAAGGTCCTTCTTCTAAACACTGCTCCAAACACTCCCAAAGGCACTTTCAAGATATTAAAAAGGTATTCAATGCGTATAATCCTCCAAATTTTTGTTAAAGGCAAACTATTAAAAAAAATTGTGGTGTTATGCATGGCACAGGTAGGTTCTAAATGATAAATTTTGTATGCACATATTTTTGATGCTTGCTAACCATTTCTTTAGTGCAGGGGTTGTTGGTGCATTCTCTTCCTAAGCAAGTGCCTTAAGGGCCCTGCAGAGTGTAGACACCAAATCTGCACAAAATCATTATTACATCATGCTTTTTTGTTATGAGTTTTGAACAATGAAACAAGACCTTAATAATATCAATCATTTTGTTGAATTGCTCTTTATTACTTGGTTGAACTCAATTTCTTGCTATTTTGCCTCTTTGATTGGATTTTGAGTCTTTCTACAGAGATCTCCAATAGCTTATTTTTACTATTTTCTTTTATCTGAACCCAATCCTAGACCGTACATACATTCTTAACCATTGTGTACGGTCTTGTCCCCTTTTGTTTTTCACCTGTCTTCTTTTCATGGGCCCACTTGTTACTCTTTTTTCTTTTAGAATACATCTTTGGGGTCAACCTTTTCCTACCACTAAGGTCCTAATTTTAAAGTAAGAACTCACATTTATACAATTCTAAACTAAGTATTTATAAGGATGGAGGGGAGGGGGCAATCACCTATCTTTTTACCACTTATTGAGTTGAGAAAGCAATGACTACATTTGCATACTTCATACACACCATAGGAGGGCATAATCTTGAAGTTTTCATCTACACACAAGGGTTTCTATTGGGATGAAGTAACATAACACGCTATCGATGTTGAGACACAAAGGCAAACCTAAGTCAAGGGATAGTTGTATGCACCTTTGCACAAAGCACTAGGAGAACTACATTGAGTCTGAAATTTAGTACAAGCCTGAGCGATTCACAAATGGGGTGACCACCAAATTCAGTCTGAATCAAACATTTACATATTTATTTTTAGAGCTAAAGATTGCTTGAGTGTGTTGAATGATAACTAGGGTTTATTTTTGTTGGTAAAATAATGACATTTGGCGTGAGAGCGTACAAAACAAAACCAAAGGGTTCTTCTTGTTTTGTTTTTTTTGACCCCCTAGTATGCCCCAGCCATCTTGAACTACTCTGTAACCTGGTATGTTTAGAATTTGTTGACGATTCCTTCCACCTGGATGAAGGAATTTGTTATATCTGATTTTATGGCTCTTAAAGTCCCTGACTAGGTTGAATTACCTAACCTTTCACTCCCCTGAGTGCATTTCCTACATCAAATCACCTCCTCTACTAGGTGAGTTGTTTTTCATGGAGCCAAAATGATTCTATAGTGCCCCGACCCCAAAAATAGGTTTTTATTCAAGTTGATGTCTATCTAACGAATATCGCGGAATTTCATTACAGTTTTGGATTACCATTTTTATATGTTGTTTTAGTTCATTTCAATTGATTTTATTGTATGAAACAGATAATGCTCTAGGTATTCTTGTCTACATGTGTGTAGGTGTTCTCTAGATTAAGAAAGGGTATCGTTGGAGAAAGATGGAAAAATGCAAGAAATGAGCACAGATAGAGAAATTTGTAGTGTAATTCAAAACACAAGAAATGGTGTCAAAAATCGTAAGTCTTAACTACTTTTTTTATCCCTTTTTCATTTGGTTGCATTTATTAGTGTCACCTCGTGTGAGGCATTGAAATCAACTAGTCGCATTGTGACAATGATGGCATTTGTTAATGTGCTCTTCATTATGGAAAGAAGTGCAAAGTCGCATAATGGTGTTTGTCATGTAACAAGGTTGTTTTAGTAACATGCCATCATTTTATGCCATAAAGACATTTTATGAAAATGGTTGATTTGTGCGAATGCTTGTGTAATTTGGTTATTGTAACATCATTTGATTCATTTTTTTATTGTGATAATTTAATGTTCGCGTAATTATTTTAGTGTTGATCATTTGTATAATTCTATCATTATAAGATTTGTATAATTTGGGATTCAAACTCTCAAGTAAATTAAAATCATATCTCACCATGAACTTACCAAAAATCTAACTCGAGCTCGATGAGTTAATCAAATCATTTAACATCAAATTGCCAAGCTTTGTATAAAAGCTTACAATATTATAATCTTAAATTAAAGTGTGTTTATTGTTATATTCCTTTTAACCTCGTTGAGTGTTATATGTGTGACTATAATGTCCAAATCCAATAAGCACTAGACTTGCATGGTCACATGGGAGGATGAGTTGTATAACTTAAGTGGTATGTATAAGCTTGGTAGATGATTCAATAAAATCTGGGTATTTCATTAAAATCAGAAATGTACAACTATGATAAATGACACATACATGAAATATAAATGCTAAGTAATTTATTTGATATTTTAAATGAAATAAAATATAAGGAGAAGGTGCTTACCTAAATTGGACTTACCTCACAGTGATATGGGACTGAACAGAATGATGGAATGGTGGAGTAGAGCGTCACAACAAACCTAAAAAAATTACAATGGAGGCAGACTTGACCAGACTAGGTAACTTGAAGAGGGATAGGGGTGCCTGTGGGTGCCATGGTATGAAATCCGAGCACCCTGATCTACCGAAAATATCAAGCTCTGATTCTGATATGGTCGCTAGGTCTTCGTAATTATTATCCTTTGGTCGGGTGAGTGTCGCACTTGGTTTGTTGATGTCGTTGTAAACCTACAATGAAGAATAACATGCAAAACCCCATATAAAGCATCAAACCCTAAAAAAGAAAGATGCAAATGAAGGGGTTGGGATGTCCTTAATTGATAAATGGATGGACTTATGAATGAATGTTGCACTACATTTTAGACCTAATTTATTTCTGTGTGTTTGTGTGTACAATAATGTGCCTATGTTTCCCTAGCGCAGGGATAATTTTAGCGGCGAATATTCGTAATATGGCGAAAATTTCATTTTAGGAAAATTTAAAAAGGCGAATTATTCAGAGTGGGTCGGTGTCCTGTTCGCCTAAAATATAAAGTATATTTTTTTTGGGGGGTCGGCTTCGCCTTCATTTGAAAACATCTCCTATAAAAACCTATGTGATTCGCCGGGTAGTATACCTCAAGTAGCTTACCAAATTACCAATACTGTGAAATTTGAACTCGCATACCCTTTGCACCAGAGATTCATATTACTGTTATCCTGTGATTGTTGACGCGCGACAAATGCAGTGTTGACGCGCGACAAGGGCAATATTGACGCGCGACAAGAGCTGTATTGACGCACGACAAGAGCTGTACTGACGCGCGACAAGAGCTGTATTGACGCGCGACAAGAGCTATACTGACGCGCGACTTGGGCTAAGAAGTGACGCGCGACAGAGGAAGGCTTGACGCGCGACAGAGGAAGTGTTGACGCGCGACTTGGGCAGTGTTGACGCGCGACATCAGATAGTTCACGCGCGACAAGACCTCAGAGACTGTACAGAGTCGCTTCTTGGTTCTTTTGCTGACGCAGGACTCTTTTCAGAATAATGGAAGGTGCCAGCTCAAAGAATACGAATAACCTAAAAGTAAGTAAGAAATCTCAGAAATCACTCTTCAAGTATTTTGGAAACTCTGCGGATACAGATAATGTAAATACCAATCATATAGATGCCACCAAAAAGAATCAGAATACTGACTGTGTGGAAGGCATTATTGAGGTGGACATGCATTCTGCACAGTATCACAGTCAAACAAATGAAACCTACGATAATATGCCAGATCTTGAAGATATTGTTCCTGTTGGGGTGCAACCAGAAGTGCAGCTAGATATCACAGATACAAACACTCAGCAAAATGGAAGACAGAAATCAATATCAAACTCTGGTCCAAGAAAGAGGAAACCAGGTGATTGCGATATTGCTCAAAATTCTACTCAAAAAAGTAAAGCATTGAAAACAAACAAGAATATGTGGACCATTGGCAGGACATACAAGTTTGATTGGGCAGCTAAATTTCCATTTATTGAACCTGTACAATCATCAAATTCTGAAGAAATCCCATGTGAATGTACATGTACAATATGTACGTGGAAATTGGGAAAGCAACAAAAAATGCAACTGAAGCTGGACACAATAGAAAAACATTGTGGAAAACAATATTTAACTGTAACAGGGGCGGATGGCCAGAAAATCAAAACACATAGGTGGAAAACTGAAAAGGAGTGCATGCATGTCAGATACGCAGCGGAATATGAGGCAGAGCAGAAAAAACACAGACATCTGTTGGAAAAGGGAGGAACAATCACATCGCATATTGGTAAGATGAAAGAAACAAATCTACATGCAAAATTCATACAATTCTCTACTCTTTTTCAAATACTTAAAAAAGGAAGGGCGATGTCAGATTTCCTTGATTTCAAAGTTTTGTATCAATTTAACGGAATGCTGAATGTACCTCAGTCTCATTGGTCTGAGAGTAGTGGATGGGAAATGGCAAAATGCCTCTCGATGATAGAGAAGGAAGATTTGAAAGAGAATGTAAAAAAAGCAAACTTTATCTCTCTTTCAATTGATGAAGTGACAGCAGTCGACAACACCGCATGGGTATGTATCCACATATATACTTTAGAAAATCATATAAGGACTCCTCATCTGTTGGGTGTTATGAAAATGGTTGAAAACTGCAATGCTGAAAACCTATATAAAATAGTTGTTTCTCATTTGAAAGATGTTGCTGGTATGACTGATTATGAAATTGCTACGAAGTTGGTATGCGTTGGAGCAGATGGTGCATCTGTCATGCAGGGTCACCGAACAGGGCTGTGTGTTAGATTACAAACAACAGTGGCCCCATATATGCTACCAATTCACTGTATGGCTCACAGAATGAATTTAGCGTATAAAATGGTAAGCAACCACGAAAATGTTGCTAAATTAGAAGACCTCATAAGAGAACTTCATGCCTATATGTCAAGCAGCCCAAAGCGTTTTCTCGAGTTCCAAAAATTTGCAATTGGAATTACAGACGGCAAAAAACTTCTGAAGGATGTGGAGACTAGATGGATCTCTTTGTATGAACCAGCATGCAGAGTTCGTGAGGAGTATCCTTCATTGGTTGGTTTCATGCACAAATACCGTCATGAAGTTGATAGGGCAAGGGACCTGTTGTTCCGCTTAACTGATTTGGAGACTTTGCTTACATTGGTTGGTATTCTTCCAATGTTAAAGGAGATCAATACACTGATGAAGCATGCACAGGGCAGATTGATCTATATTGTGGATTTTATACGGATGAGGAAAATGGTATGTCAAAGTCTTGATATATTGTATTGTTCCCAGGATAGTTTTGATGCACCTGTTTTTGAAAATTGGAGAGATTTATTAGATCTTAAAAATCCTAACACCTATTTGAGATTTAATATCCACGATCACCTATGCATCTCTGTTAATGGGAAGGAAATACCTATGCACATTTTGCAAAGACGTCAAGATATTACAGGATCGGAACGAGAAGATGTTCCTGTGACACGTAATTTGTTTGAGTCTGTGATAGTTGAAACCAGAATAAAGCTTAAAAAAATTTCAGAAACCTTGTCATCAGAAATTAGGGAACGTTTCTGTAAAGATAAAATTCTGGAAGCCATGGGTGTGATGAATCCGAATTTTTGGAATACAGAAGGTGGCCGTGCAGACTTTGTCAGTAAGCATTTCCATAAATCAATGGGTACAATAATGGAACAATTTACAAAGACGTCAGAGCTCAAGGGTACGGAAATCAAAGGTATACTGAATGCCGATTTATTAAAGTTTCAGTCAACCAATTTTGCAACAACAATGAGGAACCAATATAAGAATTTAGATCAACCTTCTGAAAGTGGTGCTATTACAAGGCTGTGGAGAGGAATCTATCAAAGTTCTATCTTACAAGAAGATATCAGTGAGTATTTCAGACTATATGAATTATGCCAGACAATGATTTTGGGGTCTGTGGAGGATGAAAGAGTTTTCAGTGCATTGTCATTTATAAAATCAAAACTGAGAAACAGGTTGGATAAAAATCTGGAAAGTTGCATGAGGTGTTACGTTTCACGATACTCCCTCGAAACCTTTCCGTTTGACAGAGCAATTGCGCACTGGAATTCCCTTTGCGAAAGAAGAGGTGTAAATAATACAGCTACAAGTACAAATATTCCCAACCTTGAGAGTGTAATTGGCTCTTCGTCACATTCTACAGAAGACAACATCGACTTTGATGAAGCTATTGATAATGGATTGTTTCAACTTTAAGTAGGTATCTTCTTTATCTATCTTTTATCTTTATCATTAAAGATGTTACAGGTCTATATACTAAAAATGTCAGGCGATTCACCCATCTATCTACTAATCCATTTCTCGTGTTGGATTTTTTTAAAACACAGATCTAGCTCATTACCAGTGGCAGTGATGATTTCAACTTTAAGCAGGTATCTTTTTCCCCTTAATCTTATTGTTTGTTACTATTCATTTTTTGACAGAGCAATTGCTCACTGGAATTCCCTTTGCGAAAAAAGAGATGTAAATAATACAGCTACAAGTACAAATATTCCCAACCTTGAGAGTGTAATTGGCTCTTCGTCACATTCTACAGAAGACATCATCGACTTTGATGAAGCTATTGATAATGGATTGTTTCAACTTTAAGTAGGTATCTTCTTTATCTATCTTTTATCTTTATCATTAAAGATGTTACAGGTCTATATACTAAAAATGTCAGGCAATTCACCCATCTATCTACTAATCCATTTCTCGTGTTGGATTTTTTTAAAACAAAGATCTATATCATTACCAGTGGCAGTGATGATTTCAACTTTAAGCAGGTATCTTTTTCCCCTTAATCTTATTGTTTGTTACTATTCATTTTTTCAGCTCTGGTTATAATTAATGTTACAGGTGTATGTATTTACATTTAGTTAAATACAAAATTTTTATTTTTTGAAAACGTGGGTTGACATCCGTCCGAGGAAGCTTTTACTTCTCGGGACTGACAACGTCAGGCAACTCACCCATCTATCTACTAATCAATTTTTTGTGTTGAATTTTTTAAGACAAAGATCTAGCACATTACCGGTGATGATTTCAATTTTAAATAGGTATCTTCTTCAACATAATCTTATTGTTTGTTACCTTACATTTTTTCAGCTCTTGTTATCATTAAAGACATTACAAGTCTAATTCTTTATATTTACTTGACCTTTAAAGATATTGTTGGTCTATATATTTAAAGATGTTGCTGGCACTTCTCAGGACTGACAATGTCAAGCAACTCACCCCTCCATCTACAATGTCATGTGAAACAAAGATCTAGCACGTTACCCTTGATGATTTCACAGCAATCTAATACGCAAGAGGTAAGCTAAACCCTAGCATATTTGCAATTATGTTTAATTTCTTACCAGTGATGATTCTTTCTTGATTTCTTAGAATTATATTAATTTATTTTTAATATATTTTATCTTCCTGTAGACCAAGGATTTTTTTTCTATTTACTATCTCTTTATTCTCCATTTGTTGGTGAGTGGTAGCTTCCCAAAAAATAGATATTCCTGCCACCTGATAGGATAAAGATAACTAAAATAACAAAAAATTAAATTGGAAAGTGATGTCGAAACATGTCACAATACTACCAAATTCAATATTCACATTTCCCTGATTCAAACCACAAGAGCCTTGGCTGAGTCACCCTCCGTTAATATTAAAGTACATTGATCAGAATTCTTCCCTCCTGCTTGATTTGCATCAAGTTTGGGAACATCAATTAATTTCCCCTTCTTGGTTCCATCAGTTTTCTTAAGATCTTTTTTTTGTTTAAACTTTTCCACTGCACTCATCAGGTCAAACAAAGTTACAAAGCTCATCTTAGATAACCTGACCATACACCATGAATCTTCTTGTACTGGAAGAGACTGTTTCCAATTACCTTACACATATCACATCATCTTTCACACTTTCATTAACTCACAACCTTTATAGGCAATAACCTTGTGATGCAAAGATAGATGAGCATTTGAATCAACGCATTCCTGGAGCCACTGTCAAACCTTGCATTGACCTCTAAGAATCCTTTAAGAAACAATGTGTTATACTCTTCCTTACTATGCACAAATCTTATGACAAGGTAACATCAATATGAGATTTCTCAACTTTATAACATTTGTAGATACTCATTTTTCCCTACTTTGAGCATGAATCAGAAGTATAACCTCTATTACACAATACATCTTCTTGTAGTAGCAATACATTCTTGTCTCAACACCATGATAGACCACATAATGACACATAGAAACAATGTGTTATACTCTTCCTTACTATGCACAAATCTTATGACAAGGTAACATCAATATGAGATTTCTCAACTTTATAACATTTGTAGATACTCATTTTTCCCAACTTTGAGCATGAATCAGAAGTATAACCTCTATTACACAATACATCTTCTTGTAGTAGCAATACATTCTTGTCTCAGCACCATGATAGACCACATAATGACATATAGCATGACATTTGGGTCTTGACAGACCTTGAGCTTTTCTCAAAGATGTGAAAACATTTCTTAAGGCATAAAACAAGGTCCTTTTAATATGTCACCTTTTAGAACTACAAGACATTGATGAATCAACACCTTGACATGGTCTTATACCACTTTTAGAGAATTATAAATCTCCTTGATGAAATTCTTTCACTTTGTACATCATGAAGCACTGATAATTTTCATCACCAACTAGGACTGAGTCAGCTTGAAGCACTGACAGAGTAACTTGCACTTGACACTCCAATATTCAATTCATGAATTCCTTAACAAGGATGAGCTTTACCAACTAGATAACAGGACAGATTGCTAGACCTTAGCATCATTGACTTGGATATCTTTATTTTAGACTGATAAAGGTCATTCATAAAATCCAAACACACTTTGAAGTCCTCAACACGTTGAAAAATCATAGTACAACACAGATTCTTAACCTATCAACCTTAAGTCTACTTTCATAGACAGTATAACCCCACAGATACAATTAAAGTCCCACGACATAATTTTCAAGATAATTAAAGTCCCACAAGATATTCAGGCACTAAATTTTACATTATACACATTAAATCGATCATCGTCTTTCATCATCATCTATCATTGATTATCAATTGTCATCATTCATCATCTACGTCTACATACTATTCATGACAATGCAAGTAAACAAGAAACATACATATAATTCATGATAATCACCATCTAATCACCATATAATTAAATTCAAATAGCATAGTACAAACTCAATAGTTGAAGTTTTCAAATTCAATATTAAAAGTTTAGTCAATAATAAAAGTTTCTAATTTTCACAACCCTCTTTTTCTTTAGAAAATTCTGCTCTGCCCTCTTCCCCAACGGCTTCTTCCACTCTGGCTGCACCTCTTTCCCCAACAGCAGAAATAACCCCTGAACTTATAAGATCTTCTGCAGCACTGTCCAGATTTTTTATAATTCTTTCTTCTTGATTTGTTGCATCTCCATGCGACAGCAAATTTGGATCAGCAACTGCTTTGGCTTTGAACAAGATGTCAGGGTCGAGACCATGCTCTTTAATGATCCGCTTTAGTGTATTGTTTTGTTTGTTAACCAAAACAATATTTTGCTTCAAATTTTTTGCTGCGGATAAGCTGTTCTTTGCTGTTTCCAAGTGAACTTGCAAAACCTTCGCCTGACTCTTCAAATTTTCATATTTCAACTGCACAAAAAGAGTAACGTCAATTCAAAATATTAATGTAAATTCAAAATTTCAAATTAACAAAAATGATTGTTAGAATGTAATAGTACTTACAACCGCTCTATCTCTTTCGGCATTTGCGATTGATACCAAATCCTTGTCCTTTGACCATTTGTTAAAATATGCCTGGGCCTCGGCACTAATATTTTCCAATTTGTTTAGTGCCTTATCTAAAATGCCATCTTTATAGTCGTTATTAAACGTGACAGTCCCACATTTTACTTGGGTAAGTAAGGAATCCATCTTCGCAGGTTGATTCTGGACTGCAGCGTATAAACTATCCCTTTGCCAATAATTTTCATAACGACTAATAATCTCATTGATAAGAATTTTAGCCCTTTTCTCCCATTCTATAAGCTGTTGGATTTGAGGAATAATAAACTCACTGACATGGGATTGACAATCATTACCAATTAAGTTCTCCAAAGGAAAAGGTGGAAACTCTTCACTATCTGAATCTGATGCAGACGATCTTGCTGGAGAAGTGTGGGGGCTTTCACCATGACCAAGATCAACTGCTCCTTGTTTCTGTCTTTGGGTGGGCTGATCCTGTTTTTGAAAAAATAAATCAAGATTTAGATAAATAAATTTGAAGACTGAAGATTTAGATTTAGATAAATCAGAATGTAATTAAAAATTGTAAAGCATATTAAAATTGAAATTTGAAGACTGAAGTATACCTGCTGGCCTTGAATCATCTCGCGGGTATCGAAAAACCCAGTTGGGTCATTGCTATCAATGCCCAAATAATCTTCATCTAAATTTATATTGTTCAAAACAGATATGCCCGTTGCGCTGGGCAAGCCACCAAGTGAGAGAGTTGGAATTCGAAACGAGGAGTCAAGGTTTAGTGTCCCACTAGGGGCCGGAGCAAAACTCATGCGTTTACCAATGTTCTTTTTCACTGTTCCTCTGGTTGGCATTTTAAAAATTAATGGTTGGGTGGGTGTCGATGCAGTGGCTTGATCATGACTGACATGTGCTGAAAAGTACAAGAAAAAATGAAAAATATTAAAACAATTCATAAAGTCAAAACTACGAAATTAAACGTTCTATAGAAAAGTTGTACCTTGTTGTCGAGGGGTTGTTTTTTTCAGTGCTACGGGTGGCCTTGTAGGAGTTGTACTCAGTGGCTGTTCAGAAGATATCAATGCATGCGACTGTATTGAGTGAGTTGGGGAAGAAGGTTCCATAGTCCCTGCTGTTCATCAATATTAAATGTTGTCAATTCATTTTGCTAAAATTTAAATTGAAAAATAAATCTGCAACTTTGGAATTTGTAATTAATATATGAGAATGTATTACTTCTCTGGCGTTTAACGAGTTCAAACTGTTGAGGGTCTGGAGAGGAGTGAGCTTCCATTTCAGAATGGGAGTCCCCGAAGCCTCCGCGTGTAGTTGGCCTCTTCCTCTCGACATCTTTTTTTTTTTGGGAATGGCAATATCAAGATATCTTCTTAGTCAATAATAAAAGTTTCTAATTTTGAAAACCCTCTTTTTCTTTAGAAAATTGTAATACAATTACAAACTAACTTCTTCCACTACTGGCTGCACCTCTGTTCCCCAACACCAGAAATAACCCCTGAATTTCTTCATAAGACTCTTCTGCAGCAACTAGCCCATATTTTTTATAATTCTTTCTAAATCTTGATTTGTTGCATCTCCATGCGTCACTCTTATGTTTTTGGATAGAATGTGCACCATCGAATTTTGTTTTGAGATTTGGCACAAATGTATTCAATGGCCCAATTGGATAAGCTGTTCTTTGCTGTTTCCAATGAACTTGCAAACCTTCGCCTGACCTCTTCAATTTTCATATTCAACTGGCACAAAAAGATACCGTCATTCAAAGTATTAATTAAATTCAAAATTTCAAATTAACAAAAATGATAGTTTAGAATTAATAGTACTTTACAAACCGCTCTATCATCTTTCGGCATTTGCGATTGATACCAAATCCTTGTCCTTTTGACCATTGGTTAAAATATGCCTGGGCCTCGGCACTAAATTTTCAATTTATTATGCCTTATCTAGAATCCATCTGTATAGTCGTTATTAAACGTTACGTCCCACATTTTACTTGGGTAATAAGGAATCCATCTTTGCAGGTTTATTCTGGACTGCGCGTATAACTATCCCTTTTGCCCAATAATTTCATACGACAATAATCTCATTGATAAAATTTAGTTAGCCTTTTCTCCACCATTCTATAATTGTTGGATTGAGGAAATTATAAACTCACTGACATGGGATTGACAATCAGTACCAATTAATTCTCCAAGGAAGGTGGAACTCTTCACTACTGAATCTGAGGCAGAAGATCTTGCTGGAGAAGTGTGGGGGCTTTCACCATGACCAGATCAACTTGGCTCATCGTTTCTGTTCTTTGGTGGGCTGTCTCTGTTGTTGAAAAATAAATCCAGATTTAGATAAATAAATTTGAAAGACTGAAGATTTAGATTTCAGATAAATCAGAATGTAATTAAAAATTGTAAAGAATATTAAAATTGACAATTTGAAGACTGAAGTTATACCTGCTGGCCTTGAATCATCTCGCGGGTGTATCGAAAAACCCGTTGGGTCATTGCTATCAATGCCAACATAATCTTCATCTAAATTTTATATTGTTCAAAATAGATATGCCCGTTGCCACTGGGCAAGCCACCATAGTGAGGAGAGTTGAATTCGAAACGAGAGTCAAGGGTTTAGTGTCCGCTAGGGGCCGGAGCCAGGCACAAAGGCACATGCATTTACCAATGTCGTTTTCACTGTTCCTCTGGTTGGCCATTTTACAAATTAATGGTTGAGTGGGTGTGTCGGTGCCGTGGCTTGATCATGACTGACATGTGCTGAAAAGTACAAGAAAAAATTAAAAAAATTAAAACAATTCATAAAGTCAAAACTACGAAATTAAACGTTCTATAGAAAAGTTTGTACCTTGTTGTCGAGGGGTTGTTTTTTTCGGTGCTACGGGTGGCCTTGTAGGAGTTGTACTCAGTGGCTGTTCTGAATATATCAATGCATGCGACTGTATTGAGTGAGTTGGGGAAGAAGGTTCCATAGTCCCTGCTATTCATCAATATTAAATGTTGTCAATTCATTTTGGTAAAATTTAAATTGAAAAATAAATCTGCAACTTTGGAATTTGTAATAATATATGAGAATTATACTTCTCTGGCGTTTAACGAGTTCAAATTGTTGAGGGTCTGGAGAGGAGTGAGCTTCCATTTCAGAATGGGAGTCCCCGAAGCCTCCGCGTGTAGTTGGCCTCTTCCTCTCGACATCTTTTTTTTTTTGGGAATGGCTTTCAAGATATCTTCTCTGCAAAACATTAAAATTTAATATTTAATAACTTCGCACTGTAATGAAGAAAATTGTAATACAATTACAAACTAAATAGTTTATACCTGTTGTTCTGCAAATGGAATTGAGAATTTCTTCAAAGCCTCATCAGAGCAAGTAGGAATTTCTTTAGCTTTTAAATTTAAAAGTGCCTCATAGTAGAAGCCGATGAGATAGTTTGTTGAATAAACGAAAGGTTTTTCTGACATTTTCGAATTTGATATGTCAGCTCTTATTTTTTTTGGATAGAAATGTGCACCAATCGAATTTTTGTTTTGAGATAGTGGCACAAATGTATGCAATGGCCCAATTTGGTATATCTGTCTGGCGACCCTGCATAACAATTCTGGCTTGAAAAAATGCAATAAGTGCAGCAAGAAAGTGGTGTGCAATTGATTGTGTATCTACACCACGCCTGGATTTATTGACATGGGCTGCAAATGCGAAACAGTGAAAATTACTATCAATTTATAACAGCAAATTGTATCAGAATAAAAAACAGAATAAATTTTTTGAATTAAAACGAATTATACTTACAATCAACATGGAAACCGTACTTTGATTCGAGAAATTTCTTGTTTTCTTCCACGAGTGTTGCCTTGGTTGTAACAGTTGGTAAATTTCTGATAGGAAGGCCGGTAAACCGATGTATGTCATTCGGTTCAATAGTGAATTGGAACATTTGGCCATCGTTCAGAGTCACATAAAATATACCGTCCTTTGAATTGTAGCATGACAGAAGGTAATTCAAAATATCCGGATCTGTTTCGAAATGGGGCATATTAACGAGCCCTGTAAATCCACACTCTTCAATTATACCTTGATATTCTGGAGACATCCTTAAAGCCGTATGGATGTGAGGGCATAAGGGATTCCTGTAGGTTATCTTGGAAATCGATTGACTTGGATTCTCTTCATTTTATTGCTGAACTTGCAATTGGGAGGCATGTGAAGTCGACATTGTAGCTGTAATTGCGTCTTTGTCAAAGATTTAGACCTGCAAAAATTCAAGAACGGGAAAACGTAAACGAGAAAATGAGCGGAATAAGGGTATTTATAACCTAAATATGGGCGTCACTGTCCCCTATTGACGTGCGTCATTTGCTTCAAATGACGCGCGTCAATAGGAAGCAGTGTCGTGCGTCAATAGAAGGTTGTGTCGCGCGTCATTTGTTTATAGTGTCGCGCGTCATTTGATTACAGTGTCGCGCGTCAATAGAAGGTTGTGTCGCACGTCATTTGTCTATAGTGTCGCGCGTCATTTGTCTGTAGTGTCGCGCGTCATTTGATTACAATGTCGCGCGTCATTTGTTTACAATGTCGCGCGTCAATAGAGGACAATGTCGCGCGTCAATAGAGGACAATGTCGCGCGTCAATAGATGACAATGTCGCGCGTCAATTTAGGATAATGTCGCGCGTCAATGGAGGACAATGTCGCGCATCAATAGAGGGCAATGTCGCGCGTCAATTGAGGACAATGTCGCGCGTCAATAGACTGTAATGTCGCGCGTCAATTAGTGACTGTGTCGCGCGTCAATAGAGAACAGTGTCGCGCGTCAATAGAATCAACTGACGCGCGTCATTACGATCTAGTGTCGTTCCAGTGTCGCACGTCATTAGGAGCTGTTGTCGTGCCAGTGACGTGCGTCATTAAGGATTCCTGTTGTCGCACGTCACTGATTTAGCCTTGAAAAACCAGGTGAAAATTTTGTTTTTGAATACTGTCAAATTCGCCTTTCACTGAAAGTGGTTACGGGGATATTCGCCAAGTATTTTCCACCTTCAATTTTATAGGGGTGTCTTAAAATGAACCCTACCCTAGCGCTAATGACGCAGAGATATCGGGAAGTAGCTAGATAAAATGCAAAATAGTGGATGGAATAGAATCAAACTCCCATTCCTATGCAGTGTGTGATGCAAAATAATTCCCAAATGCAGTCCCTTAATCTATGTAGATAGTTAGCCCTTGATAGAAATAGACTGCCCATAAAGTAGCATGTATGTTAAGTTTATATAGGGATCTCTTGTTCAAATTTCGACACTAATGACTTGACATGCCGAATAGTACCTCAGAAGATGAGAGGAAAAACTGAAAATACCGACCTCAAATTACAAAAATAAAACCAATTTTGACGGGGACTAGGATGCCTAGAATCAGGACCAGGGCACCCCAGGCGTCCTAATCCCTCTCTAGGTGCCCTAGTCAGAGACTAGTGACAAAATTGAGTGTATATTAACTGATAGGAATTCCTAAGACCTGACCGGAGTTGTGCGAGTGAGTGACAAGTGTATAAGACCAACATCGGCAAAGACCAACAAGACAAATGACTGGACTATGAAATGGTTCATTAGTGAAAACTTTTCTTACGCAAGATCAATATATAAAATAACATACTTGGCAGTTTAATAATAGTAGGAAGTGCGTGATTTGGTGATTACAATAGAACACTTCACTCACCTGGATCAAGTGTTCAATAGTAAAGTTATATAATGGAAGCCATGCTTTTAAAGGATATTATGTTAGGAATTATCATATATGAAGCATATATTTTTTAGTGTGTATTGTAGAATAATATATTTTTAGTGGTTGAAATAGTTTGTAACTTTAGTTTGAGTAGTTCATTAGAGGTTTAATAGGATTCCTTTTCCATATGCATCATCCACGTTTTAATAATCTACATCTTATTGGGTTGACTGACATGTTCTATTTTTTGCCCATGACCATCTTCAATCTCAACATGTTATTTGGATCCTGCAATATCATCCAACTCAGCCTGTTATATATCCTTCAACACTCTCTTTTACAACAACTGAACATCTATTGGATAAGCACGTCACACAGTCAGCCCTCAACAACTCAGTTTACGATCCAGGTTCATAACAGACCCTACCCAAGGAAAAATAGTTGGACATGTGTGTAGAGGACATTTACATTGGCATTAGCCGGAACAACATTTGTTTGTTATATTGGCCATTATATATAGAAATAGTCCCTTGTTATAAAGAGTGAAATATTTTGTTGTGTCGTGTTATAAAAATTACTAGCACTTACACCATAAGTGTACAATGGAAATGTTGATAGGTGGGCATGACGAGGGATGTGAATTCAATAAATGAGTGTGGTTATAATCATGAATACAATTAGAAGTAACAATGCAAGTAATGATATTCCAAGTGTTATTCCTTTAATAATTTTTTTAATTAGATAAGGTAAAAACAAGGATCAAGTTATTCCTTTAATAATAAGTCATGCTTTTCAAATTCTATTCCTTCAGTAGTAGTTTGGAATATTGTTAGTAAACACTCTTACACTGCATATTAAATGTGTGTCCTCTTTTGCCAATCTTCAATCTACTTGTCTTTTACGTGCATTTCATTTTATAGTAAAATATTATGTATCTACACCTCTTGGTAAGTACATATTAAAACACGTCTAGATCTCCCATCCACCTATCAAGCATATATACAAATAGACCACTTTGTCATTTTCTAATATTAGAAATAAAATTAGCGTATTATCACTGGTAAGTAAGGCAAGTCGCTTGCACACATTGTATTGATGTTGGGATCTTTCACAACAATTAAATGTTACCCACACCTTGCATGCCTTTTTATCAATATTTCCTTGATATGACAAGTATAACAATGAAATTTTAGGGTTTGTAGGTTATAGATATTTTAGATTTATCCGCTTCTTGAACGCCATTATCAATTTTTTCTTAATAGGACAAGTTTAATGTAGGAAATTTGGGGTTTGCAGGTGTAGAACACATTTTAAATTTGTTTTTAAGGGCATGCGATATAGCTATTCCCTAGATTGATAAGATTGCAGATTAAAAGATATGATATGAATTGTATAGCTTTAAAAGTATCGTATTTGCTGTTTGTTTCTCCATCTATTTAATAGAAAAATAAGCATTGAGCGGGAAAAATAGACCCATGTCAAAAAAAACCACCAACTGCGTTAAGCGCTCTTCAAAACCCAAAGCATAAGATGGAGAGAGACACATCCTAAACACCCTTTCAGACTTGTTATTTTCCTTGCATAATAATAAAATCACTTTATTTAAGATCCAGAGGTGTTAACCATGCTGAAATCCAAATTAACGTTGTAAATTTAGCAGTAATTGGATAGTTGCAGCGATAATCAAATCAAATAAATAAACAGAACGTTATGGGGAACTATGGTAAACAGGGCTCTCGCTAATAACAATCCTAAAATCAGCACCATTATGGGTTAAATCAAACCTGCAAACGAAGATAAATCTGTAACCCTAATATCTCTTCATTTTACTATATACAAATTGATTGATCTGGCTTTGTATCTGTATTTGGAGCGGGTTTAACGGTCTCTGAAAGAATTGTGACATCCATGCAGAGCGCAAACAGAGTCTGTTTTGACTTCATTCTGTCCATTTTCGGCTAAATTTAGTGCGTGTACTACTAATTTAACTGCGCCGCTAATTAATACATTACGTCTGATGGTGGCACGTAGATAAAAATTAACGGGGCTCGTGGGATAGTTTCGGCATGAATTGGTCCCAATCCCCCTCAATTCTCTTTCTCCTTCCTTATTATTCCTATTCCTACTTCAATCCTCAAATTTAATTATTTGAATTTGTTTTGTTTTTATTTCAATAATATTTTCAACGTCGTGTCATGGAATTTTATTGGGTCTCTACTAAATTTTTGAATGGTAATGATTTGATAGAGTACAGTGGGATTGTATGGAGTGCGACCATGTTTTGATGGCTCAGACGGCTGATTCAGAAAACATGAGCGGTTTTTATCAGGGTGATGCATCTTCACTTGCTTTTTCCAAGGATTTGTTGCGGAGGTTGACGACGGATAAGGATGAGATGGAATTGAATTTGGATGCCATCACCATGTCAAGACAAACAAGGACAAGTCAGGGTCTGTAAATTTGTAGCTGATTGATCTACATATGAAGAATTGTGATGGTGGTGTTGGATTGCAGAGAGATAGTTATGGTCGTGGTGATGATGGTGGTACTGGTTTTGGTATTTGAGAGGGAACTACTGCAGGCACAGTAGCAGAATAATGGCATGGACCCACTTAAACAGTGGTATGGAGGATCAACACGTGGAAATGATTTCATCGTCTTGCATGCGTAGAACTACTATACCAATCGTTGATGTGCACCGTATTGGCTGACCTCCTACTATAAGGAATGCTTGTTGACATTAATTATATGTCTTATTGTCAATTTAATGAGACTATGTCAAAATCAAGAGTCATAGTCAAATTTGTAGTGTTGTCAAGGTCAGTTACTTTCGTGAATCATTGTAAAAAATGTTGGAAAAAATAAATTTCTCATGGACACATTTTTGGTGTAACCTGCTGTCCTAAAATAAAGTTTTTCACATTGTGAGGGAGAAAAAATAATGTGCAATGTGGAATCCATTGAGCATCATGTCTTCATTGGATGAGTAAGCAACTCATACACTGGAGATCAGAGGCAACAAAGGATGGATGAAGATCAATGCCTCTCGTCAGTCACCAACGATGGGGTCGCATACATCACTGGTGGCACCCTTTTATATTATTTCAATTGTTTTCTTTGAGTGGCGTGTGTAGAAATAAGACAAGGTATGCATTCCCTGCTAAAGTTTGAAATGAGGAGAATGTGCATTGCAGATGCTGAGAATAGTTATATAGGAGGGCAGTTGACTGTGGCGATCTTTTGACTACTAAGATTCTTTGGCTGTTAGACTTCTTTATTGATTGTTTGGTGGAAGTGTGATCATCCAATGATGGATTCACTGTGGTGAAGCAGGTGGTCATGTGCAATAAGATCCAAACAATATGCATACCTAAAAGTATGCGGAGGCATATGATTTTGTTTCCAGTTCTTGAGATGTGCTTTCTTCCCATATTCGCACTAAGGGGGGAATGTTAGGAAATGTCTTATTTAACATGTACATTAGTAATCTGTGTGGAAAATAGTAGCGAGTTATAACAACTCACATAGTAAGGAGTTTGCTAAGGAATCATAGAGATTTCTTGTTTATGTTTGTTTGCTATTTTTTAGCTTGAACTAAACACTATATATGTAATGCAATCCCACATGAATATAGGGGGTAACTTATGATAAATATACAACACATTTCCAACAATACAAGTTAACTTTATTGACAACCAAATGATTGACACTTTGAATACCTTGTTTAAAGAAGCATTTTTTCCCAAAATGATAGAACTTTTGGCTAAGATTAATAGTAGAAGATTCAACATCAAGAAAAAAAAGAAAATGTCACATGTTTAATGGGAGAATCCTTATCATGAGTGGAAATTTGTGAACATTACATCGTAGTAATTACTAAGTGGTCTCGTATATTATTTGGTCTCATGGATATTGTTAAGATCTCCAATTAATTCCATATTACATTGCAAATAAAAAACAAATGTTTAATTGTGTTCTCCCCTATAAAAGGAATTTCACATCCCTTTGCAACAGTTCATTTTTTAAGCACACCATCTCTGACATAGCCCCAAGAGGTCCCCAATACAATGCCAAGAGGGTGAAAATTAAAATTTGAACCCCTGAGACTTGACCTTATGACTTTCTTGTTGAGAGAGAGTCATGAAAACCAATTGGGTTGTAGCTCATTGGAATCCATACTTGACAAAGAATATTAATCCCTTGTAACTTTCAAGTGACACATGGAAAACACAATCAAACGAGTTCAGGAATACGTTGGATAAATAAAATAAAAGATCACTTTTATGGTCCACTATCCTAGATGTCATGTGCATCTACTTGTGTTGTTTATGCCTAGTTTATAAGGCAACTTACAACATATAAGACCATTTAGTACACTAATTATTGTGCACGCTTGATTATGCTAGCTATTTTTTAATTGCATGCTAATTTACAACATATGTGATTGCCCCCAATATCCAAAACATATATTACTCTATTTAAGATTCAAACTCGTGCCTCCCCCACTTTAGTATGAGTGGGGCCCTCTAGAGAGAGAGAGAGTAGTGCAGATATAGTTGATCAGGGCCCTAGATATATGAGGGCGTGGAGGAGCCCCTATCTCCCTATCGGGGTGATATGGGGGACTTGAAAGAAAGGACTATCCATACACATAGAAAAAAGAAAATTAAAAACCTTCTGAGATCCACACTCCAGATGGTAGCTTTTACAATGCATAAGAAGAAAATTCAAAAACCCCACTTTAAGGGGTAACTTTTACAATGTAAAAAAAAGGAAATTCAAGAAAGTTTAACATACAACATTTCGAGATGAAAAATATCTTTTTACACTTATTCAAGTGACCTAGGGGAGATGACCCAGTATGTGAACACGTCCCAATACTTGAACAGTATTTTGCATTTAAAATATTCAATACTTGATGGAATAAAAACCAAAATTTTGATTATTGAAGTTCAAAAATTTGTTTTTTTATAAACCATATGTGCATAGGGTCAACATCTCAGTATTTCTTAGTACACAATAAATACTGATTGGTACTTTCATTTTCTACAATAAAAGACTCATTTGTTCAAAATATAAAAACAACATATCAGTTGACAAACCCATCATATCTATTTAATGGGTTGAATATTTTTCTTCTCAATTCATCTCTTTCCATATTCCAAGTTGGGTTGTTCAATCATTAGATCTTTCATATCCAGACATTAATACATACCTGCAAAAAAAGAGGGAACTTTCTTCTCAAGATTCAAATTCATCCATTAAAAACACAAACAAAATTGTACACTTGAAGGTAAAAAATAAATATGAATATCAAATCAAATAATTTCAGCCACAAGATCATCTCAAAATCAATTTCAACCTTTGATTAAAAAGACCCTACACCTTGATCCATGTCTTACATTTTGATTGGATACTCTCAAATCAATGTTGGTATTATATATTCACTTTCCTAGTCTTGTTTACTGTTGATTTACTTCTGCAGGGTGCCTGATTATAGTGGAGTTTATAAGAAGAGATTACTTCTATCAAGGAGGAAAGGAAAGGTCCAGCAAAGCAAAAATTGCAGGTTAGTTTTTATACCAAAGATTTGTTCAATTAGGTTAGAATTAGACATAACAGATTGCTGAGCAGAACTGCAAGTTTATGGACTGATAGAATTATAGTAAAGAATGAGTCTGGAATAATAGAATTTAAAGAAAGGCCCTCAGCTCTGTTCTTTTTGCCTTTTACAATTTATTTTAATTTAGATACCATTGTGGACTAGTTCTGAGAATGACCACAGACTGCTAAAATATGCACATGATCAGAGTAAACAATGAGAACCTAGTGCCTATTTGCGCAAAGAAAAGCTCCAAACCAGTAGTACCTACCAAGGCAAAGGAAAAATTACTAGAAAAACAAGCCTCGAGAAACCCTGCAGTAGTAGTCTTAAAACACAGCTAATCGAAAAAATCAAAAAAGCTAAGCTGAAAAGAAATAGTTAAGATTGCACACGCATTTTGAAAAGAAAGAGCAGGATTGCACACGCATTTTGATGTCTGTTCAATTAGGTTAGAATTAGACATAATAGATTGCTGAGCAGAACTGCAAGTTTATGGACTGATTTCTATTTATTTTATCAAAAATTGGCCCATTTTGCAGAGCACATCAAAAAAATATTAAGATTGGAATTGAGTGATTCTTGATCATAGCATCCTGCTAATTAATTCTGTGAACATCTATTAGATACTGGCTTTATTTTTTCTCCCTTAAAGTACCTTAAAAGCAAATAATATTAACTTCACAATAGAACTAATAACTTCAGAATGTAAATGTGTTTTTTTTGAGATATTTTATTTGATCGATCATATCTAAGCAAATAATATTACAATATGATTCGAAATTAAAGGCTTAGGATAAAAAATTGTTAAATTATAACTAGCTGTCAAATTGGTGATCCTACGTGGCATTGGCTCCAGGAATTGGCTCCATGGACCTGCGATCTTAGGGTGTTCGCATACTGGCCCTTCTCCCCTATGTGCAGCAAAAACGAGGTAGAGAGTTTTCTAAATGATATTCATAAATGGTTTTCATTAAGCTAATATGCAGTCGGCGCCCCACATTTCCCCAAGAGTGGCTTCTGTCAAAACCAGTTATAATTTCTCAGCTGAAGTCTCTTGTTATCCAGTTGAAGTATTTTCCTTATTTATTTGACAAGAGAACTATTAACTTCACAATGTCTTCCCTTATTACCCATCTGCCTTTTCTTTCCCCAAATGATCATTATAATCTGAAATCTAATACTTACGAGCAAGTCTTCTGTCCGCCTGATGTTATGAAGCATGTCCTTAAAAATGCTAATGAAAGGAGTCGCTCCGATGCCCAGTCCAACCAGAAGCAAGATATCCAATATTTTCTGTAATCCTGCGCAGGAGCACCGTAAGGCCCGTCAATGAGCAGCAAACATGGTGGTTGAGCATTTATTTGTTTCTTATCTATTACGCGCGTCAAAATGGTGGAGGACAGATTGCATTTCCCTCTTTTATTTCGAATTTAATGCTCAACACCTGTCCTCTTCGGTGAACCACTTCGGGTCTCCACCAGAAAATGTGTATTTAATGAGATATTTTATTTGATCGATCATATGGAAGCAACCATTATTAAAATTGGATACGAAATTAAAGGCTTAGGATAAAAAAATGTTTTTTTATAACTAGCTGTCAAATTGGCGCTCCTACGTGGCAAGGAATTGGCTCCATGGACCTGCGAACTGAGGGGGATAGGCCTTTTCTAAAAATAAGTCATCTACAGATATATCAAGAATGTGCAAGACATATCAATTGGTTTCGTCCTCAACCCATAGACATCTGCAAAATATAGAGAACTGAATTTTCTCACAAACAACATCCACTGCATCCTATAAAATTGAAAAACTGAAATTCAAACCATTATCAATATCCACAAAGATTAATGGTAGTGAATATAAATCGTAGTACAGTGTAGGTAAGAGAGAAATCATCTAACATACGTGAGCCAAAACATCTTCACCTTTAGAAATAGAGAATGTAACAAAAGTCCAAAACAGCTCAAACATATTTCAGAGTTGTGGCTTCACCTAAGACGTCATTGGCTTCACCTAAGGATGCAACAGCTAGCAAACAAATCAAAATTGAATCTTTCATTACAATGAACACCGTTGAATTTTTAACAGAAAATCCTTCTCAACTGTACAGTTTTCTCGAACTATACATGCTTACGGAAGCTGAATAGACAATTGCTTCATATGAGACCACAAAATGAACCTAGTTCTTTCTACTTTATATTTTTCCCTTCCACCACTCTCGTAAACTACTCTATAAGGAACTAGAAGACGAGAGTAAGTGTAATTTTTTGCAATAATCATTTTCGTTTATCCAAGGATTCAACATCAGACAGAAGAAAAATGTTTGCAAATCTAATTTTTCGACAAAATGTCTGCTAAATCAAACACTTTTCGTGTTATTTTAATTTCTAAAAATTACGCAAATCCTTGAAAATTTTATGCCCGTATCTTGTTATAGACTGAATGGTAAATACTGTTAATTTCTGAAAGTCTATGAGATAATTTCAAAGAAAAAAAGATGTGTGTCCTTCACAAGAACTGATGAAAGGAGAAGCTGAAAATTGGCTAAATTACAGCTTTGCCAACTTTGGGATGGTTTCCCGTACATTGCTTATGCTTGTATCTTGTTATTACTTAGGGTAGTCACTGTTAGTTTCAAAAATCAAATTTTTTCATCATTCTCTGACATTTACTTCAGCTTATAACATAAAGGAGAAGAAATCCAAAAGCCCCCCTCCATGACATAAATTCTCCAAAGCATCCAGAATTCAAGGATATAAATCTTAAGCGCTAATTTTCATCTTGATCTACTTAATAATTTTCCATAATCACTTTGAATCAGTAGAACAGGTCAGAATGGCCTATAAACATTATTATAAATGAGATGTCACAGTCTAACTAACTTCGTGATTGCTACCTATCTTACTCAGCACACCGTAACAGTCTGAAAGTCTATAAAGCTCATCTTCAAACCAAGAAAGCTAAAAGTGTACAAGCTACTAAGTTAAGTTTGCCTCCTCCTCCTCCTCCTTCTTCGTGGAGTGTGATATAAACACACATGTATATATGAACATAACTTCTAGACTCTAAGTTCAAGTTCCACCATCGACTGCTTCTAGTAGCCCATGAGCATCAGTGTAAACTATTTCCTTTACAAGAGAGAGGCCGTATGTACACCTCAGAAAACCTCATCATTCCGTTATAGCTTTTCTGCTTCCACAGTCCATAATAATAAGACAAAGATTTTCTGGAATAACTGCGTCTGTTTGACCCATCATCAAGATGAATCGTCGCCAATCCAGTTTTACAGTCACATGGACCAGTGCCTTCACCGTCGTAGGAGTGAACACTTGCTGTGTCACAAAAAAAGGTCTATTTTGGCATGTCAGCAGAAACTTGAATGTGTCCAACAATAAGTTCAGTCAGCAGAACCAAGCTTCTAGCTATCTTCAAAGTAATGTTTCCAACAATAAGTCCATTTATAAGAGAGCCTTTAGGAACTCTTATTGACGTTAGACGTTTACATCCTCAAACAAACGAAGAAGAGATTGTGTTCGTTCAAGCTCCATCATAAACATCAATCAATTCTAGCTTCCCCCAGGTGCCCAGTTCAACCTATCTTCACAGTTCACACGAACCCAAAACTAAAAATAAAACTAGAACTCCTATTTACAACCACTTCTACTTTCTATTTAGATCAAATTGAATTTATCTGGTCAAAAACCAAAAATAGACGAGTAATTTTTAAGCCCCACTTCCGCTGGATGTTTTTCATTTGTCAAATCCAATTGTAGATCTACAGTAAACCCCAATAACTTAACCAAAAAATAATAATCAAAAATTTGAATTTTATGATCACGAAACCATGAATATAATAGAAATTTTTGAAAATCCACTAACCTTCTCACCCCTCTCGCTAACAAAGAAAAAAAATATGTCCAGCACATTCTTTATATATCTCTCGCTAACTCTATAAGATATAAAATATGTACCATTTAATACAAAACAGAAATCTGTAACTCTATGTGAACACTACCCAATACTAAAGAGATAAGATAAAGAGTTTCCAAACTAAAGAGATAAGATAAAGAAATGTTTATTTATAGCTAGCTGTAAAATTGATAAACCTACATGACAAGGAATTGGCCCGATGGACCCGTGAACTTAGGGTGTTGACATAATTGCACTACTCCCAGAAATTAAAGATATAGGAAAGAAAAATGTTTATTCATACCTTTCAACTTAACTATTTATTCTTAACTATTTATAGGAGTGACAGTATGCCAGCTAGGTATAAATAAACATTTTTTAATCCTATATCTTTAATTATTTATCATATCTTAATATTATTTGCTTCCATATGATCGATCAAGTAAAATATCTAAAAAAAAAAACACATTTACTGGTGGAGATCCGAAGTGGTCCATACCAAGACCTACAGTAGTACAACAGATTTGCTGCCACCATAACAGCATATGTAGTCAAGCTATTACAATTACGATTCTTACATGCATTCACTTCTGAAGATGATTTGATGTCACAAAACATTACATTAACAAGACCTGCGTCAATTGATCAATATGAATTACAATGTCGAAAGGGGTGACTGCATGTTCCAGTGAAACATTCTAATTGATATTGATCAATTACAAACAAGCCGACGAATGTAGTGTTATTTGATAACACCTCATCTTTAGAAGAGTTTAGGGGAGAAGGGCCAGTATGCGAACACCCTAACTTCACAGGTTAAGTGAACCAAATCCTTGCCACGTAGGAGTGACAGTATGCCAGCTAGGTATAAATAAACACTTTTTAATCCTATATCTTTAATTTCAAATCATATCTTAATATTATTTGCTTCCATATGATCGATCAAGTAAAATATCTCAAAAAAAAAACACATTTACTGGTGGAGATCCGAAGTGGTCCATACCAAGACCTACAGTAGTACAACAGATTTGCTGCCACCATAACAGCATATGTAGTCAAGCTATTACAATTACGATTCTTACATGCATTCACTTCTGAAGATGATTTGATGTCACAAAACATTACATTAACAAGACCTGCGTCAATTGATCGATATGAATTACAATGTGGAAAGGGGCGACTGCATGTTCGAGTGAAACATTCTAATTGATATTGATCAATTACAAACAAGCTGATGAATGTAGTGTTATTTGATAACACCTCATCTTTAGAAGTGTTTATAGATGATCTTATTGATATATTTATACATATTTTACTAATTTTATATTGTTTCATACTGCAGCATTTAGAGAAGATGAAGAGAAAGAGTTTACATCGAGCACAACGTATGCCCAAAAAACGAGGTGTACAATTTGAAATTGAAACATCTAACCATGGAACAGATGAACAGGATGCTACAATAATAAGCGAAGAGGATGGTGCAATAACAAATCAAGGAGATACAAACACAACTGATGATCATCAGCCAGAACCTGCTGGATGTGAACTAAATAGGCATGAACTACAGGAGACTATGGTTGTTAGAGGCAACACTTCGACCAAGAAGGTTAGAATTTTGTCTAGTTGGTCAAAAGAAGATATGTTAAAGGCCATAGATGATATTGAGTTTCTCACATTATTCAATTAGAGCTGCTGCACTGAAATATCATGTCATCTGTGACATGATATTTCACTTGAACACTATTCTGCATTTAAAATATCCAATAAGGCAACACTTCGATCAAGAAGGTTAGAATTTTGTCTAGTTGGTCAAAAGAAGATATGTTAAAGGCCATAGATGATATTGAGTTTCTTGATGGAATAAAAACCAAAATTTTGATTATTGAAGTTTATATAGGGCCAGTATGCGAACACCCTAAGTTCGCAGGTCCATGGAGCCAATTCCTTGCCACGTAGGAGCGCCAATTTGACAGCTAGTTATAAATAAGCATTTTTTTATCCTAAGCCTTTAATTTCGAATCATATTGTAATATGAACAGGTCAGGTGTTGAGCATTAAATTCGAAATAAAAGAGGGAAATGCAATCTGTCCTCATGGTTTTTATTCCATCAGGTATTGGATATTTTAAATGAAAAATAGTGTTCAAGTATTGGGACGTGTTCACATACTGGCCCTTCTCCCCTATGTAATCAACAACCCAGCTTATAAATTCTGTCTTTATCAAATAATATGAAATTAATAAAACATGTATTCGATCATCGTTAATGGCGCCCAACGGGGTAATCACAAGTTCACCTACAAGTTCATAATTCATACTGTCATGTGTCATAAGCTTGCTAAAATTTTCCCATTGTAGATGATCTTATTGATATATTAATACATATTTTACTAATTTTAAATTGTTTCATACTGCAACGTTTAGAGAAGATGAAGAGAAAGAGGAGTTTACATTGAGCACAACGTATGCCCAAAAAATGAGGTGTACAATTTGAAATTGAACCATCTAACCATGAAACAGATGAACAGGATGCTACAATAATAAGTGAAGAGGATGGTGCAACAACAAATCAAGGAGATACAAACACAACTGATGATCATCAGCCAGAACCTGCTGGATGTGAACTAAATAGGCATGAACTACAGGAGACTGTGGTTGTTAGAGGCAACTCTTCGACCAAGAAGGTTAGAATTTTGTCTAGTTGGTCAAAAGAAGATATGTTAAAGGCCATAGATGATATTGAATTCAACAATTATTCTATTAGAGCTGCTGCACTGAAATATAATTTACCTCCTACATCTGTTCATTATTGGCTGAATGGTCTGACCCATACAAAAAGGAAGGGCCCTGCACCTGTTTTGAGTGAAGGAGAGGAGAAAGAGATAGTTGAATGGTGTAAGCAAATGGCAGATTTAGGGCATGGAGTGGGATTTATGCAACTGAGGGCGTGTGTTGCACAAATTTGTGAAACTAGAGAGACTCCATTTCGAGAAGGATTACCTGGAAAATCTTGGTGTGAAGGATTTAGAAAAAGACACCCAAACATAGTCCTTCGAACTGCTGAAGGTCTTGAAAGAGATCGTGCAACAGGTTTACGCCCAGAGGTGGTTAGCAAGTTTTATGAAAAACTAGCTAACATTTATATCAATTCCTATGGTGCAGGCAAAATATGGAATTGTGATGAGACAGGAATCCAAGCAGGGAGAAATTGTGGCATGAGGGTGCTTGCCACCAAGGGTTGCAGGAATGTTCCCAAAATCATTCCTCGTAGCAGAGAATGGATGACAATTCTATGTTGTGTAAATGCTGCAGGGCAATGTATCCCTAACTTTTACTTATTTAAAGGTCAGAAAGTTTCACAAAATTACATCAAGGGATGTGAACCAGGTGCTTGCATGGCTGCTCATCCAAGTGCTTGGATGACTAGAGAGCTCTTTATAAGCTGGTTGTATCATTTCAGTAAGTCTGTACCTGGAGGGGTGTGCCCTGAAAATAGGCATTTACTTATATTTGATGGTCATGGAAGCCATGTGGCATTGTCAACTATAGAAGAGGCCAGGCGATTGGGGATTGATTTATTGACATTGCCAGCACATACTACACACAGGTTGCAACCACTGGATGTTAGTGTCTTTGGTCCTTTTAAAGCATATTTCAGATCTGAGAGGATGCAGTGGATGTGTAATAATAAGTACCAAGAAGTCAAACGTTCAGACTTGGCAGAAATAGGTAGTAGAGCTCTCGCAAAGGCCTTGACACCTGCAAATATTCGTGCTGGTTTTAGATGCACAGGTATATGGCCACTTGATCCAAATGCATTACAGAATGACATGGAATGTAGTAAACTATATATCATTGAAGAAGATGCCAACGAAGATGATGCTGAAAATGTCACAGATGATGATACTACTGAAAACATTACGAATGTTGATGGTACTGAAAACATAATAGATGTTGATGCTGCTGAAAACATCCTAAGTTTGTCAAGAGATGTAGCTCCACCAGTTGGTGACAAAATTGGAGAAAATTACTTAATGGAATCAGTTGAGAATCTGTCAACAACACAAGAATTCCATCCAACCATTGAAACAATGGTTGTTGCTAATACAGAGACGGAGGAACCAAGTATACAGGGAGAAAGACAAAGTATAATGCAGACCAAAGATTATGAAGTGAACCACATTGTGAATACTCGTGACCAAGGCACATCCAGCTGCAACACTGAGGCCCAGGGATTTGGAGAGGACGATCTCTCATTGCCAAGTGCACCAGAACAACCTACTTGGCTGCAAGAGCATATTGCAGAGTTGGGACTTGATCAGATTGGAAACACTGAGGATGAAAGTATATCTTTACCTTCGATGCCAACCAACCTTGAGCCAGCAGACTTTGAACCAGCAAACTTTACTCATTATTATGCTGACACAGAGGAAATTGAGGTCATTGATAAAGATAAAAACGAGGAAGAGACAACTGGCCATGATGTTGAAAGTGGTATATCAAATGATGGTGTTGCTGCAAATGAGAAGAAATTGGGTAAATTTTTAAGGTTACCGACACAATTTGTACGGGATCCTTCCAAAGGTAAGAGTGATGCTGCACTCCGGATAAGTCGTGCTTCACAATTGTTAACATCTGATGCTTATGTTCAGATGTTAAAAGATACACAACAAAAAAAACAAGAAATATGTGAAGGGAAACAACGTAAAAAGGAGCATATTGAGGCAAAAAAGCAAGAAAGGTTGGCAGCAAAGGAGCAAAAAAAGGAAGAGAGATTGCAATGCATTAAAGAGAGGCAAGAAAGGGATCTATAAAATTTTGTTGAAAGACAGGAGCGCGAGAAACAACGGGAAGTAGCTCGCCAAAAAAAGGAATTGGAATTACAACAGAAGGAAGCCACTCGCCATCAAAGGGAGAAAGAGAAACAAGAAAGAGATAACAAGTTCAACAATCCGCAGGTTTTGTTTCCCATGCATCATTCCATGCCCATACAGAACTCCATGTTACAAGATATGTTGAAAGTTCCCATCCCAGATTGCCACCCTTACTTCCTTGACACCAACAGAATGCAAATAACTTCAACTCCAACTACACACCCCATTATCCCACAACCTCCTACTTCACATACAACCTTTCATACCATATCTGGTTTTCCTATTCCACCATGGGTTCATCCAGTGAACCTCTTAATGACTCCAACAACATCTGTCAATGATACAATCGTTCCTGATAGTCCAAACTAAGGGCCTTTTTGAAGGTGTGACATGGTTATGGACTAACAAACTGATCCCAAAATTATGGCAGCATTCGAGGAGAATTCTTTTTTGTGTTGCAGAAAAATATGTATCGAAATCAATTGAGAATGCATTATTGCATTCACGATTATAGGTTATAGTTGGTATATTTTGCTCCGAATGTAATGAATATGGACACATACAATATAAGTTTATATGTTTTGCTCCAAATGTAAGAAATATAAAGACACGCAGTTTATATTACTACATTTTGCTCGAAATGTAATCATTGTTTCAGATGTGGAAACCAAATCAGCTCAGAATTTGTTCATAACCTTATTTAAATTGTTGCAACTTAAAATGAACACCGTTAAATAAAAACTGAAAGAAAGGATTTATTTGAATCTTGGTGAGGTTGAAACCATTTATTTGAATCTTGGTGAGGTTGAAACCTCACCTCTATATGGCTTAAAAACATAGAATTGTAGCAAACATTTTCCTTGAGTATTAGTAGTGTGAATACACACTGTTTCCACCCTGCTTCAAACGATCTCGCCGCATAAAACTGCCATTCCAAAGTTCTCAGCTCTTGCGCCAACACTGGAGCTCCACAATAAAATACTCCTACACGTCCATCCAAAAACAGAATTTGCTTAATAAATAATAAACATCACATTCTAGAATCTTGTACTAGACCATGCGTATGTACTGTGGAAATGCCAAAAAATATATGCAGGGACCTAATGGGAATAGACACAAAGTCCATGTTGATATAATACTCACCAACTTTGGCATTGGGATGCTTTGTGCATATTCGTGAGAAGACCTTTCTCCAATTGGGCCTTGCAACTTGAGTGGCACCTGTATGGAATGCTTGAGAAAGCAATCAAGAAGCAGCAGTAGATTTGACCAGGTCAGAGAATGGAGAGACAAAAACCTAATTTGCTTCAATAAGATTCTGATTTGGAAAATTTACTGGAGTTAAAGATTTACTGGAATTAAAGGCCTTGCAAAATGAGCTTGCGGCCTGTACTGCGTATCCTCATATTAGTGGGTATTAGTTGTTACGTTTAACAGGATTACGACAGATCAAAGTCTGTAGAATTTTCTAACATTATTATGAACTAGATTTCAATCCTACAGCCTCGAGCAACCAGTATACTTTAGACATTATTCTATTAGGAAGCAGCTTCAGGTAGAGATCTGCGTCTATGAGATTATAAAGTTCAAGAACCAGCAACTACAACTGTAATTTTCTTGTCGGTTATGTATGTTGTTAATTTGCAGTGGGTCCTAAGCAACAAAATCGCCATTTTCTTAAGTAAAAAAGACAAATTTGCAGTGGACCCAGCAGCAAAACTGTAATTTTCTTAGACTAAACAAAAAGTCATTCACGCTGTCTTTCACTCATGATTAACAACTTTGCAATGCTCTCATCCTGGTAATACCTGTGGAAGATTCATCAGGCAGTAAAGAGAGAAGATTTGAGAAGTGTTGTAGATTGAGTTTGAGTCAAATGTTCCACTAACATTTAAACAAAGTCATACTTGCTCCCAAACACCGACTAGTTAACTGAAACTGAAACGGTATTGACAAGAATTCAAGAGAGCGATACCGCGTAAATCCTACAAGGCTTCTGAACATGTCCAAAAACCCATCAGATTTTACCTCCCTCAACATCCGAAAACTCGACCCTTTTCTGTCTCGACCAACATGATAAATTATAATATGAAATCTAATGGCGACGAGCAAGTCATCTCCCGCAGCTGAAAAACAAGGGTTTCATCACCTCTAAAATGCAAAATGAAAGGAGTCGCTCCGATGCCCGGTCCAACCAGAAAGAAAAAATCCAATATTTTATGTAATCCTGCGCAGGAGCCCCGTAAGGCCCGTTAATGAGCTCCGAACAAGGTGGTTGAACATTTATTTGTTCCTTATCTAATACGCGTGTGGAAATGGTGGAGGACAGGTTGCATTTCCCTCTTTTATTTCAAATTTAATGCTCAACACCTGTCCTCTTCGGTGGACCACTTCGGGTCTCCACCAGTAAATGTGTTTTTTTTGAGATATTTTATTTGATCGATCATATGGAAGCAAATATTATTAAAATTGGATACGAAATTAAAGGCTTAGGATAAAAAAATGTTTTTTTATAACTAGCTGTCAAATTGGCGCTCCTACGTGGCAAGGAATTGGCTCCATGGACCTGCGAACTTAGGGTGTTCGCATACTGGCCCTTCTCCCCTAAAGCTCTAAATAATTTTGTAGGAGAAATTTGACTTCAATTTTTTTGATATGGTCCCGATCCTAGGTAACTCATAGTCAAATTTACCTTTTAAATATATATCAGATAAAAGCATTCTCCTCCATACCGATTTAAATTTTGTAAAAAATAAAATCAACTCTCTTTCCCTCGTAAGTACTGACCATCTGGCTGGCTGGCTAAATTGGTAAGAAACCCCAGCCCAGACCAGCTTGAGTTTGGAGAAGATTACAGAGCGAGGATTTGACCTCGAATAAAGAGAAACGAGGAATTAAGAAAAAAAAACCACTCTGCTGACGCTGGGATTCGAACCTGTCCCCACAAGATGGAAGGGCTTTCAACTTCAGCCCTACGCAGGGGCACCCAAATTCCCTACTTTGGAGTCGTCATGAAAATTATTCCCGGCCACCGACGAAACGAGAAATTGGGGAACATGAGTGTCCGTGTGAGAGAAGAAGAGAATAAAGTTATCACGGAAATCGCAGGCAAGCAATTGTTTTATAATTTCACCATTATTCAGTTCTGACTTTGTCACCAAGTTTTCCATATTCTGGAGTGAAGTATTTCTATAAGAAATTTCGTGCTAGGCAGCCGGTTTAAACATCCTACATGCTGCAAACAAGTGTTTATATGTCGAATCTGAAGTTTTAATGGCCGGCTTTGTGAAGCATTTCAGCGAGTTTGAGTGGAAGCAAGGGCTTTATTCATCCAGGTTATGTTTTAATCTATTTTTTTTTGTAATTCTTGAAAACCAAGTGCTTAGGGTTTGATGTTAATGTTTCAGGGAGCTCATTAGTAATATGGGAGGAATTGGATTTTTATTGCCTATGGCTAGGGTTTATATGGTTGTGCTTGTGCTGCTTGCCCTGCATAGCCATTGCAGTGCTGTTGAAGTAGATATTAAAAGCACGGTGAAAGATCCTCACAATTATGAATTTGATAATATATCAGAGGGTTTTATTTGTAATTTGCCAGAAGTAGGAGTAGAAAGTAATTATCAGTTGGCTGGTATGATTGATCGACTCAAGGATGTTTATAATGTAACATTCCCAGCTATCTGGAGGTTTTTGGTGAGGCTTCTCCATTTCCTAGTTGAAATTAGCCCCGTCTTTTTTATCTTTTGGCAATTTGTGGATAGGATCAGGTACAGGAATCGGAATGGAATGTTCCCAAGTGCCGAGGAGGTGGAGATGCAGAGGATTGAAAAAATTTTCCGTTTGGCAGATGATCGACAGTCATTTCAATTCATCTTAAACCCTAGAAGATCTTCATCATCTTCGTCGTCATTAGATAACGCCAGAAAATTCAACCGTGGATGGCGCCTAGTCATAGGTAATCACTGTTCGGGCCTTCTCTTTTCCTCTTTGCTAACAGCTCTCCACAAGCATTATGGCATAGTTTCACACTACCATAATCAGCCATGGCCTGCAAAGAAAGTGCTAAATGATAAAGAGAAGGTACTGACAGAAGAAGAAAAAAGTAAAATTTCTCCTACAGTCTATCTCGATTGTCTCTCAATAGAGCAGATTCTGGCAAGGCTGCCTCTGCCCTCTTTGATGACAGCAAAAAGTGTATGCAAAACATGGAACACTACAATATGTAGTTCACCGTCCTTCTGGTCTCTCTACAACTCCCTCAATTCGAACTATCTGGTGGTGCAGCACACTACCCAGCGCTCCCATGGCATTGTCCTCTTCAGTCCCTCTCTTAACTGCTGGTATCGAATCCCCTTACCTTTACAGTGGAGAAAACGGAACTTTTCCCATTTTCCTCAACCCTCTATTGTCCAACTCTGTGCAGCAGGTGGCGGATTGTTCCTCTTTGTTGACTGGGATTCCGGAGAAATTTATAATCCTGTTGTGTTGAACCCTTTAACCAAACAATACAGACTTTTGCCGGATTTCCCACTGCAGCAGGGTTGGCATGGTGAAATGGCTGTTGAACTGATTGCCGACCCGAGTTCGAACCACTTCAAGGTTATTGTAATTGCAAGCAGCCATACAGAGCCGTCAAATGTATGTCCTCTGTTGTACAATTCCAGTACAAATACTTGGAGGGCTGGAGATGCTACTGGGGCGAGACCCTGGAGGAGCACAGAACATCCCTGGTGGAGAACCACGGCACATCCCTGGAGGAGCACCGCATACGAAGGGGTGGTTTACTGTACAAGTACGTATGGTGTTCATGTGGGTTGTTATAACATCGCCAGTACTGAATTTAAATTTCTAGAGATTGAAGAAGGGCTACCTTGTCAAGTGGATTGTCTCGACTCTGATGAGAACCCTCATGCCAATCTGCCTTCCTTAGTGGTGTGTAGTGGGAGGTTGTTTTTGGTGGGAAGGCTACAGAGTCCTCAGTCCATCTTGGGTCGTTTACCTGTGATAAAGCACAATTTGGTGGGATTGTGGGAGTTGGATTTAAGGGAAAAGCCAAATAGTTGGTCTCTTATTTCGGTGTCTCCCCAGGATTTGTTGGAAGCCACTGTCAAGTCATCAGATGGTACAGATTTTCTGGTTGCATCGGATGGCAGGGATGGAATTTGGTTTATGCTTAGGGGAAGCATGAATCTGTTGAGGTTTGATATAAGTTCCATGGAGTGGAGGTTGTTGCCGGGGTGCCTAGGTGAAGATATAATGGATACCAGTGCAAGGAGGGCATTTTCCACACCCTTCAGAATATCTCCCCATTCCTGAAGCATTCTGCTGAACTGCACTCCATGAAGACTTAACTTTGTATGCAGAGAGGTTGATTTTGGTTTTAGTTATGAAGATATAATGGCTACCAGTTGGAGGGAGTTTTCAACACCTTTTGCTATATCTCCCCATTCTCAAAGCGTTCCTTCCCACTGCACCAAATGATCAAAGACTTAAGTATATGAGCAGAGAGATTGGTTGTGGTATCAGTTATGATCTTGTACAGAAACTCTTTATTTGTTAAGCCGTTCATATTCTCCATATATTTTCCACGCACATATATTTTTCCATATTAATGCACACTCAATGATTTTAGGATTTGTGATATGTTTTTTGGTACATTTTTTTGTTCAGAAGGCTTGAATCGATTTTAATTTCTGGAGTCATCTACTGTTCATCTTTTGATCGAAACCATGATGAGAGTTTGATGCAGCCCTGGACAGAGTAATGGCAATTTCATATTATGGTTTCCGTTTAACTCTTTAAGACCAAATTTATGGGAATCACAATATCTTAGCTGGATAAAATTTCATGCATTATATAGACAGGAAAGAGGCAGAAATTTCTTGATAAGAGATCATTTGGGGCAATGTTCACTATAAATATCCATACGGTATCATCAAAATGCTTTTCCATTGGATCATAGCTTTTGGATAAAACTTATAACAGTACACAGCTGACCTATGACTTCTCAATTTTCGTTTAGAGTGGTTCTAGCCTTTGTGCAATCCTCTATGCTCAATTTTGTCAATGTGATGGAGATACTAACCATATAAACTACTTAAAATACATATAAATGTCATTATATTGAGACAGAAGAAGACGGACAACCAGAAAAGTTGATTTAAGACGGGCAATGAGGAGCTGAAGGATGTGCACAACACTTTCTCCCTTTTCATTCCATTCTCTTTGTATTGCATTAAACCTACAATAACATCTTTTTTGGGTATAATATTGTACAGCCTTAATTCATTAACGTTTAGATTTATCCTTGAAGATTGGGTTGAAAATGATAGATTGAATATGGTTTAAAGGTGGACGAGTTTGTCAAGGCAGAGTTAGTCAAGATAGAGTGAACAAATGCATTAGTTCAAATGTGATTTAAATTTTATGTCAATTGATATGCGGATAGATGTATTAGTGAATGAACAAGTGGAAACCACAAGAACTGCAATCATATAAACTGAGCTTGATAATGGCAAACATGGTGTGATTTAAACCAAGCTCAAAAAACCCAATAGAATGGATATTGATTCTTGAGAGTTGTCTTTTTATAATGCAGCTCCAAGGAACATGATCTTTTTGGAGGGATTGGAATCGGACTATGGGAAAGCCTTCTATGGATATGTTGCAAAAGACATTTATTGAGACATCAATTCTTCCTCCACGTTGGAACAAGAGGTGGGGTGAAGGATCCTTGATTGGGGTGGGCAATGTTCTACCACGTTTTGGCAGTCAAGACTAGCCTTCAAAAAATTGTTATCAGGAATTCTTTTTACAGGTGCCGTGATAGAGAGGAAATTGATGACAAGTCTTTTGCAGATGCCCTTCTGCCAGGACCTTTTGGTCGTGTTTTCAAGCTAAACATAATTAGAGATTTGATGTTCATCTCCCAGATAGGAAATATAATTATGTTTTCTGGATAAGACTCTGTAATTTTTTTAAATTTCGACGTTTCTTGTCCTTTTCTGGACCCATCATCATGGAGAAGCTTATTTGTTCAATTCTCCTTTTTCTTTGAGAGGCCCTGTCCTTGGTGACACAAAGATGTTCAAGGAGAGTTGCATACTTTTATGGCACATATTTTGGTTGACTGCTATTGGATTCTTTCGAAGTCAAGGTGTAGGGCTATTTTTCATGCAAACCCTTCCCCTCTCAGCTTGGAAGAGTTGTGGCTATTCAAGCAACACTTGGCTTTGATTACCAAAGTTAAATTCAAATGAATATGGTAGATTGATATAAATTTTTTTTTCTCTGAAGTAATATGAATTACATTTCTTAATAAACAAAACTGCATATTGTTCAATTTCTGCCATACAAAAGTACATCAGGCATTCACTATACATTTTGGTTGCCTTTGTGCATGCCTAGATATGATAAAATATGTATACTCTGCCAAGATGTGGAAAATTAGAGATAGTTGAAAGGGTTTAAAAGGGAATATTCAATTCCCTCAATTCTTTGATCCAATGAAGAAATAACTACCTACCTTACATTAATTTTCACCAGTTATATGACCCTATATGGTTTGTTAAATTTTAGAGAGCATATAATTCTATATGCACAACTAATTTTTCACTTTGCTGATTTTTTGTTTTTTTAGGAATCATTGGTGTATTAAATTTCTTGGAGCTTTGTCCTCAGGGGCATTGTTAGAAGTGAAGAATAACAAAAAATGGTTATGTGCATCCTTCACTGGCTACTTTAATTGTGTATAGTATGTTTTATTAATAAACTATTTTGGTTAAAAAGGAGAGTAGAAGAGAGTTCCAGATTTGGAGTTCGGTGTCCTCTCCCCTGACAATTTTTTTTTCCCGTTGAAGTGCATACAGATTTGTAGGTGTATCCTTGTAAAAATAATAGTGTGTGAGGGCTATGCATTGGTCAAACCTTTTAATTCTTTTGTAGATTAAATGTCATAAGTTCACCAGTGGTTAGTAGTCGATTACATCTTTCATGCTTTTGTGATATAATTATACTTCAAACAAGTTCTTCTACTGTTAAGGTGAAACCTATCCTTGTAAGATATTTTGAAATAGGAATCTTAATTCAGGTCATGAGGTACTTTAAGAACCTGTAAAGTAGTCATAATTGATCAAACTTATCCTCAACAGTGACCCAGCCAGAGTACAGTGTCAATGCCCTCTATTACCTTACAAATCTTCATGTGTATAATGAGCCCAACTCATATGACACATGAGCTCTCAAGCTTCATTCATTTTTGTGTTGGATTTCACATATGATTTTTATCAGGCATGTCCCTTTCTTAAGTGCTTACATACTAAGCATGTTATTTTTTAGGGTAGGGGAGTTGTGCTTGAAAACATCACCCTGTGTTTGCTGTAAAAATGAATGTTTAAATGGTGATAAAGTAAGGGGTGTGTATTTAGTATCAAGCAATTTCTTTTGTTCTTAATGGATACGCCAACTTCTTAAAGATAAATGATTGACGACTAAAGCTAAAAATATTTTAAGACCATTTCACCTTCTTAGGATAGGGGATCCTACTAAGGGAGTATTGGAATGTGAGTGCAGTTGAAGTTAATGTTTAGATGGGGATAGAGCATGGGTTAGGTATTCTCGTATCAAGCAATCGCCATTGTCTTTGTTGAAGATATGAGAGCTGTTGAATGATGAATGACAACTGAGGTTGAAAATTTGCCAAAGCATGTAAATTGTAGAAATATAATTAAGCCGAAGGCGTCCTCCCTATGGTAAAGGGCTTGTGATCGTCCACGCCACTATCCTAAATTTGGCGTCTGTTTTGACATTTTCCCCATGTGGTTGAAGTTGACAGGGGTTTTGACGTTTCGCTTTTCTAAAGTCGTTTTTAGCTGTTTTGATCGATAGTTGCATGTTTCAGGTGGCCGCTTTTGGTAATAATTTTCTACCCACCTTAGGCAGTCCTCATATCTTTGCCATCATATTCAGGAAAATCAATATTAGTAAACATTTTTCCTTCTTCCATTGGTACATGATTAAAGATGTCATAGCTAGATTTTGAGGTCTTACTTGTATAGGTTTTAAATGTTCTTAACTTCTCACAAAACTTGGCTCGAAATCAATCTTCAAATCAGGTAGTAATCTCTCTTTACAAGCTATCAAGAGTGTCAACTTCTTGATGGGACTTATTAAATCCTTTCTTTTGATTTACTTGGGCTCAAGTACTCAATTTCAAAGCTTTGGGCAATCCTACTCAAGGGGAAAGCATTAGTCTAGTCCTAATATCACTATTAAAGCAACAACCTTCCATATAGTAACTCAGCTTGTAAGAGATAATTTGCAACAGCAAAGTATTTATACATAATACTAAATAGGCTTTCCTACAATTGATTAAACTAAATCAGTAGAAGATATCAAGCCCAAACCCCTATTAAATCCAGGTGAAAATATAAGACATGATTCTGAAGGCTGAAATTTACTTCCCACAGCCTAAAATTATGTGCAAATTCCACTTGTCATAGTCTTAGTGACCCATAAATCCCATGGCAGTGTCTTCACTACATATTGCAAATGAAAATTAGAAGCAACATAGCATGGCAGGGATATGGCATAGCCCTCAACATGAGCCTTTTGAGATGTTTTATGCCTCTTTGATGCAATATTTTTTTAGTCTTTCATGTCCCTTGGATTCACGAGGAGGCAATTAAAGTACTTCTCTCCATTC
This sequence comes from Taxus chinensis, assembly GCA_019776745.2. Lineage (NCBI taxonomy): Eukaryota > Viridiplantae > Streptophyta > Pinopsida > Cupressales > Taxaceae > Taxus > Taxus chinensis. The sequence continues at coordinate 99,018,052 of CM034157.1, forward strand.
TTTTACAACTCTTCATTTGCACTTGTATAGACTCGTGTAGCACCTATTATTTAATCCTTGTTAGCGCTTGGTGTTTGCTCTTATCAGACCAAGAAGGGCACCATCCATTTTGTCGTTAATATGTTCTACTATCCTCCTTAGGCCTCATTGGTCATATCGATAATGTGGGCTCTCATTACTAGGAATAAGTTTTCAATAAAAACATCAAATGTCATATCTAATGGTTGAGGATTCAAGGATGTTTTCTTCATAGCATTGACGCTATAAGAGGTAGGAATATAATCAAATATGAGGATTAGGAAGAGGATACATAGGTTCTATTGCGAAAAATGAACCCAGATGACCTTCTAACAAAGTTTAGAGATAGACTATCTCAGGTAGTCAATAATGAAGGATCAAATCCAATCTTGACATAGATGCAACAATTGTACAACACAAGAAAATTAGTCTGTGAAAATCAGTTGATTTAGCTAAATTTATATGACCATCAAGCATACCATGCAATTTAAACTTAAACAAAAGTGGTTTTTCTTATCCTTGAAAACAGTTACTAAGCCATAACTACTACTGGAGGACTTTTAAATGTAAATGTAGATATTTCTATTTTCCAAGTTATAAAATATAAAAATATTTTTCATTTGAGAATTATTATATTCTAGTTTCTAATTCAAATTTGCTAATAGATTTATTGATTTCAAAATGTCTATCTAATAGCTACCATTGCTACAATGGATAATGTATGGAGAGGAACTTCAGAGTAGACTTTTGATGGAATCGTCAATGAAAAGTTTGTGTTCCTTCACAAGCACGTCATCACAATATCAACCAAAACAACTAGAATTTATATAAGTACATGAATCTACGATCAAATGAATTCAATTATCAAGTGTTCTCAAACTTCTACTTTGGAACTCTACGAAATCACACAATTATGTTGTTCTACTTTCAACTTTGGAAAATGACAGATTGATTGAAGATTAGAGCTTAGTGACTGATTATCTAGTGCTATAGAAAGGAAATTGTAGAGAATAGGAAAGAATTCAAACTCCAAACACCAACAATTTTATCCTGGAAACCTCCAATGGAGGAAAACCAGTCGGGAAGGGAAAAATGCTCTTTCTTCCCACTTTTATTGGTCAATTATAGACAATTACAGATTACAAGAAGTAGAAAATGGAGACAACAATGTAAACCTCTCCCTTCCTATGCTTGCTTTCTCTGTTTCTACACCTTGCTCCTACAATTCCACTCCAGCACTGAAGATCTTGCTCACTTGCTCTCATTAAACTTAAACCTTTGCTCTTTGATCTCTTTGGATCTTCGAATGATCAATTCTCTTGCTCCTCCTTGTATTTATAGCCTTCTCCCATGTCCTCCCGTGCACTGGAGAATGGGAAAGGTCAGGGAGGGAAGAGACACAGTCGGGTGCTTCAAATTCACGTCCATTTGTGCTCCATTTCTCTTTTCTGTTCGAAAGTGTCAGGATCACCACCCTGAGCAGACTGGTGGTTTTAGGACCTTAGCTGGGCTGGTTACAGGACCATCCCTACTGGGTGGTGGTTATAGGACAGTTCTTCTGCAACCACCACTCTACACAGAGCAGTGATTCTGTCCAGAACCTCCTGTTTACCTCATTTCCTTCATTTTCTTCAATTCTCCTTCTTGGTGCTGATGGAACTGATGAAGTGGTGTGTTTTTCTGGATCCCTATGGATCATACCTCCCCTGCTTAGGAGGATTTTGGTCCCACAAAATCTTAGTGGGGGAGTGGTAGAGGAATCAACTCCCTCTCTTGCTCCTTCGAGTACCACTGGGTCTGCCTTGGTGTCTTCTCTCGTCCAACCTGCCAAGACTCCTGTGGATCTCTGGTTTGTTGCTCCAGTGCTACATCCTCCTTCGAGTTTCCTCGAGTACAATCCTCTTTGGAAGGAAACTTTTGTATGTTTCCTTCTTTTTCATGCATAGATGGCTTTAGTAGGTGTGAGCTCTTGCAACTTGTTATCACGTGCATCTGCATGAAGTATGGCCTGAAGGTTTCTTTTCCAACCTGCTCAAGTATGGTGAAGGTCCCATACTGTAGTGGTTTAGTCCTTCTTTCTTGTCTTTGTCTCTTGAGATGGATTGGTTGAATCCTCTCCATGTACGTTGCTGCTATAGTCACCATTGTTCCTTGTATCTCCTCTTCTCCTTGCTGCCCCATGGTCAGGTCCAGTGAATCCATAGGTAGATACGGTGACTGCATAGTGGAAGTTTGTTTTTCTCCTTGAATGAGCAGTTCCTGTGGTGGCTTCTTCTACAAAAACTGACAAGTGCTATCCAAAATATTTGTGCTCTCAAGTCCATTTTTCTTTTCTTCCAATGAAAGTAAACAAAACTGATGATTTTCCTGAATAAGTCTTTGTGCTTGGTTGGCACTTACCATAGCCTTCTTTGATTTTCTCTGGTGTGCCCGGATGTTGAAACTGACTCCGTCCTTGACCCATCTGTACCGGTTCTCCCTCCTTGTGAACACAACATCCCTGACATACAAGTAAGGACTTCCGAAGACAACATCAAATGCATCAAGTGGAATGATATCAGCCTCTAATACATCAATATATTGGGTATTTATCCCAAACTGAAACTTACACTTTCTTGTAACTTGTATTTCTACACCCCTCTTCACCCATCCCAATGGGTATGGATGTGGATGTGAGTAAGTCTCTAGGCCAAGTTGTTCTACAACCGCATCAGAAATCAGATTTGACTAAGAACCAGAATCTACTAAAGTGTTTACCTTAGTCTTCTTGATTTGGATTCTGATTTGAAAAAGCTTACTCATCTCTTCTTCTTCTGCTCCCCCGTACATGTTAGTGGCCATGCATCCCAGCCTTTCATCTACATCTGAATCATCCTCAATCTCCACCTCTCCTTCTGTTTTCACAGTGGCCATGGATTTCTTGGAATCCTTGGTTCGGTGCTTTGGGTGTAATTCTGGATGCAACTTCCAACATGTGGCATCAGTATGTCCATTTATATCACAATTCTTACAGAAATTCTTAGGATCTTTACAAGTATGCAAAGCAGTAGTGGCATGTTTACCTTTCCATTTACCTCTGCTACTTGTCTTCCCTTGTTCTTTTTCCTGTTGATCTGTTGACTGGTCTCCCTTTGGCTTTGTTTCTCCTTGCTTCTTCTCGTCATCAATGTAGTATGCTTGTATACAAGCTTCATTGAGATCCTTGGGCTTCGTGGAGATTACCTTCCTCTGAAGGTGAGTGTGAAGTCCTCCCAAATACTTGGTCAGAATGTCCTCATCCTCCAAGTCCATATTAAGCAACATGGCTTGTCTCTGAAATTCTGTAGTGTAGTCTTGCACGCTTTGACCACTGCCCTGTCTAAAGTACTGCCACTTAATCATCATGTCAGTCTTATGGCCAATAGGATAGAAGTTAGCTCTAAGCAATTCTTTAAAACCTTTCCAAGTACTGACAATAGGACGTTTCTTCTTCTCACAAGTGGCTAGATGGGTTTCCCACCAAACCAGAGCATGACCTTCCATTTTGAGACGTGCAAAGGTGATCCTTTGTGCCTCAGTGACATTATGCACACTAAAATAGACTTCCAACTATTTTAGCCACTTATCAAGCAATTCTGCATCTACTTGTCCTTCAAAGTTCTTTATTTCCACTTTCGTTTCAACTTTAAAAGGTGTATGAGCAGATTTTACCTTCTCGCTTACAATTGGCATCTCTTCTTCACGCTCTTCCCATTCTTCCTCTTCGTGGCTCTTTCCGATACGGAATTTTTTGGCCAGTGCTTGAACCACTGAGTCCATGGAATCTTGCTTAACTGAAGCCATCTTTTGCAGATCTGAAAGCTCTTCTTGTTTTCTATGCAACCTATCCATCATGGTCTCTAGCATTTCGACTCTACGGACCAAGTTCTCTTCCTCCATTTGAGCTTGAATTCTCTGTTTCCACTTCTTCGTAGAAATATCTGGCTCGCAAGGTAAAACTTCTTCACCTTTGGACCTTGTCACTGTCATACAAATCACAAGAAAGAATCGAATACCACAGTCCTGGATATATAATCAGCTCTGATACCAAAATGATCTGTAAACTTCTACTTTGGAACTCTACGAAATCACACAATTATGTTGTTCTACTTTCAACTTTGGAAAATGACAGATTGATTGAAGATTAGAGCTTTAGTGACTGATTATCTAGTGCTATAGAAAGGAAATTGTAGAGAATAGGAAAGAATTCAAACTCCAAACACCAACAATTTTATCCTGGAAACCTCCAATGGAGGAAAACCAGTCGGGAAGGGAAAACACTCTTTCTTCCCACTTTTATTGGTCAATTATAGACAATTACAGATTACAAGAAGTAGAAAATGGAGACAACAATGTAAACCTCTCCCTTCCTATGCTTGCTTTCTCTGTTTCTACACCTTGCTCCTACAATTCCACTCCAACACTGAAGATCTTGCTCACTTGCTCTCATTAAACTTAAACTTTGCTTCTTTGATCTCTTTGGATCTCTGAATGATCAATTCTCTTGCTCCTCCTTGTATTTATAGCCTTCTCCCATGTCCTCCCATGCACTGGAGAATGGGAAAGGTCAGGGAGGGAAGAGACACAGTCAGGCGCTTCAAATTCATGTCCATTCGTGCTCCATTCTTCTTTTCTGATTCAGAAGTGTCAGGACCGCCACCCTGAGCAGACCGGAGGTTTCAGGACCGATGTGCCCTGGTACCATAGGGTGGTGGTTCTACAACCGCCACTTTGCACAGAGCGGCAGTTCTGTCCAGAACCTCCGTTTACCTCATTTTTCTTCATTTTCTTCAATTCTCCTTCTTGGTGCTGATGGAAATGATGAAGTGGTGTGTTTCATACCACACATTTCCATTAAAGCTATCTATAACCTACTATCTTGGCATCATTGGCATGAGGGAAACCTAAGGAGGGCCTATTTCACATAAGCACATAGAACTACATGGGGTCTGAAATGTAGTGTGTCACTCAGTATTAAGTTCACTCTTTGGGTGACTGTTGGGGTTAGTTTGAATCTTCACATATTACATATTTTAGTTTAGATCTAATTTGTTTGTGAGATTGTGAAGATAGCTATGGCTACCACTACATGATATAAGATTTATCGAAATTATATGTACGAATTTGTAACAAAACAAAATGTAGAGATAAAACCTTTAGACCCATGTAAAGCTTCATCTATATTCACTACACTTACAAAATCAATCACACCCCCTTATGAACATCAACTACAAATGTAAAATTTTATCCCTCTAAATCAAATAACATATACCATTCAACTAGTTCACATTGCATTTACACATGCGATTGCTAGTTAGATTACATAGTCCTAAATTGTCTCTTGAAGATTACACAAGAATCAACTAAATCATTTATCCCTCTTGATTTGTCTTAAATTTTCACACTATTGGATCATTTATCATCTATATATTGTTGTATATTATTCAACTGGAATAAATGTCTCTTTGTTACATTAGTTACTCAAAATATCAGATTTAAATTCATTTTATATTAAATCATTTGGTGAACCCCACTCTTATTCAAACCCCTTGAAAAACCCTTCAGATCCCAAACTGTCATGGATAAAAAAGGTACCAATCTCCAAAGCATGAAATGACCTATATGCAAAACTTACAATCATTATATTTCCAATGTCTCTGAAGAATCTAAATTTCATCAACATCGTATACGATCCCCAATATGATCACAAACTCATCCAACAACTCCTTAACAATGTCCAAAATTCCCTTTATGTTGGTTTCCAAACCTATGATTTATTGCATAGTTTCCCCTAACCATTAAAAATTTACCGCATGTTCTCCCTCATTTCCCATAGCCACACATAACCCTCCATCCTCCTCTCTTTATACCATGCAAATGATAATATTAATATATATTATTTGCATGATGTAGGTAACTTTCTTGTGAAAACACGGATGCTAATGACTCTACTTAATGATAGTGCAAATGTAATTTATGTGATAATGTATGTTTCTATCATTAGTCAGAATTTAATGTGAATATATTTCTCCTGCCATTATTACTTCTACAAAATGTCAATTGCAATGATTTCCATGATAGATCTTAATACTAGCACTCCTACCACTGATTTGTATGTTGATTGTAATCTTGATGAAATTCTTACTTGTGAAAATATAGACATTAATAGTGACTTATATTTTGATAATGATTACTACACATGTTAATGATGATGTTTCTTCCATTAAAATTGTTGAATATGAATCTACACATTTCCAATCTTTCTTCTACATTCTGAAGCTTACTTCCAATAATGGCCATGTTGACACCAATCCTATTCCTAATATAGCTCTTATAATGTCTCATGATCCTCCACCTAGTACATCGTGCTAGAGATTTAAGTAGAGTTAGAGATTTCACACCTCCATACCCCTCCTTCCATGATCCATTCCCCTTTCTCATGTTCCCATGATCACTCACAATGGCAATATTCAACCCCTTAATATGCCTCTCACTTCCCAAACCATCCCTTCACAAGAGCAATCCCTTCCCTTGTGAAATGTTGTTGGTAATTTGTAAACTCAAGTTCATACACTTACCCTCAAAGGTAGAGCCTATTATGCCTCCATTGACAATAATTCCTTTCCTAGAAAGACCATTCCTAAGAAGATTCACAATTTTTCTTTCCCCAAGTGTTTCATCATGCCTAATTTCTCTTGTTTAGATGGCACCAACAATCCCTACTTGCATCTCTAATGATTGATTATTACTCAAAGTCTTTCGTCACAACCTTATTGAAATCATGCTCTCCAATGGTATACTCATTTAATAATGGATCAATTAGTACTTATTCTGCATATGGAGGATACTTTTATCAGACATTTTATTTGAGCAATGAAGTACATTGAATTTTACCATGACTTTGCATCAAGGTTAAGAAAGATAGCTCAGACAAAGTCTAGCAATTTTATGAATACATTTTTTTATGTTTTAATTCACTTGCATGCATCACTTATTGTTTCAGCCTATTGATCTAGAAATGCCAAAATTTATCATTTGTCATGGCTCAATTCAACCATTAGAAAGTAAAGATATTATATGAAACATGTGATTCATTTACTCTTTTATGTTACCTACAAATTATTGACTTTAGAAAAGGACTTAATTGCGAATCATGTTATAACACCACCTAAATCTACTTCCTTTATTCCTCCCTTATCCTAATAAGTCATCTCCTATCCCATCTATTGACCCTCCTCCACGATTACCATCTCCACCTCCGCACAAATGTCTTAAAATCCCCGCCATCATGTCGGCATTCACCTAAGTATTTCAACATAGTCCACCTCTAGAACCAAAATATGCAACATCTTAATCACAACTGAAATAACCAATTTCATGAATATCATAGTGTACCCATAAGTAGATAATCCGTTTACCTTCCATATGACATCATCCCCCTTATCATGATACATAGTGAGCATCGTGACCACCTTATTACACAGCCATTGAAATTTCCACCACATAAATGGTCACCGTGAAAATGACTGTTATGTAATCTCTATGATAGACTGAAACAACTCATAAGATGAAGGTTTCATTGACTTCCGTTCCCGCTCTCACAAGTGCTCTCCCTCTCCTATTCACATATAATTAAGCCTTCATTAACATTTGAATTGTCTCATTCACCTCCTCCTAAGGTCATTATGGGAATCCACCTCTTAAGGTCATCATCCATCCATCTCCTCCAGCTATCCAACCTATATGCCACATAATCTCATCCTCCACACATTGCTATTTCATCTCATTGGCTTCCTACGTATGACTGCTTCCGCATTTCACATCGTCACACCACCCATTATTGGAAACATTTCATCTGAATTTCTAATTCGGCAATATACTTACACTTCTACTATTCCAGATGCTCCTCACTGAACAATGCATACCTCTCCAATGGTTTAGATGATCTCAATGCACCATCACATGTACTCGATGAACGCATCATTGTGGAGAGTAGGTTCTAAAAGACTATCTGAGGTATTATCCAAGTATTACTAAAATGGAACCTCATTCTCACACTTTAGGGGTGAAATCACTCTTATTCCCCCACCTTTTTTCATCTTAATCACACACAATTAAGACTATTATTTTACATCTCCTCACTCATACAATTATCATTGTATTATTAGTTCATTATTTTCTCTTATATAAATCACATTACCATTCCTATTTACCTACCACATCACATTACATACGTGCATTCCTATTTATCATATGTTATACTATTCGGTCTTTCTCATGTGTAATTCATATTCACTCTATTACTTAGCAATTCTTTCCACATCATCACAACTTTCAATGAATGAACAATATCTGTACACAGCCGAAATCGTGTCGTAATCACCTTGGTCCCCTAAAAGCATGAAACCCTATAATCACTTCCTCATCCTCATGACACCTTATCACCTATCTCCTAGGACCCCACACATTTTAGGATTTAATTAAATTGATTACATTAATGCCATTTACCTCCATATCACATGTCAATTTAAATTTTAATTAAGTTAATGAGCAATATTTTCCCACACACATTTAATTTAATTGATCTACATTAAATTAATTGACCACCCTCACACATCTATTTAATATAATTACACTTTATTAAGGTGCACTCTTCACCTAATCACTTCCATTATTCTTCAAACCCAATTAACCTAAGCCCTAAACCACGTTTCTCCTAAATAAAACCTAAGATTATCTAATATTATGTACAATAATATTATATTTGAGACAATGATTTAAAACGACATTGTCCATGATGTAATTAGGCTGGCCAATGTAGTCAACCAACACAAAATGATTTAAAATGACATTGGACATTATCTAATTAGGTTGACCCATATAGTCAGGCATGTTTGAATTTTCGGAACGACATCATGTATTTATGATGAATGAACACCACTGTTAGCTATCTAATTTTATGAGGTGAGATAAGAAATTGGAAAATTGTTGAAGCACCCAATTAGTTTTTTCCAATTAAAAAGTAGCAAACCCCTGGTAGGTGACCAAAAAATACATGATTTTCTAAATTAGAATTTTGATTAAAACCTCACCATAATGGACATAAATTGATGCCTCACAATTTCCTAGTCTTACACGCAACATTCAACATACACATGCTAAAAACAAATAATATAAAACATGATATAATCAGAGTTATTACTCAGTTATTTTGTCATGCATTCTATTTCTTAACAAAATGATGTAATTAACTGTACGAACCCAAAGTAAAAGTACCTATGTGTTTTCACATATCAATTGTTCACCCAAATAACTAAGGAATTGTGAATTAATTCCTTAAGCATGTGAATATATTATTCATTCCTTCTTTATTATAAACAAGATCACTACATGAATATACAAGTGATAATGAACTCCTTAATCATTTGTTCAATATGCACCCCTTTATTCATCCATAGCTTATGATTATATTATTACATGAATATGTTGTCTATAAACTTGTGAAATTTGTTTAATCCCATTAAGCATATTAATTCAACTATTAAGATTTCATATACAATGTCTCATACAACACCTTATGATGATATGCATATAGGTATTTCGATACATTACATCACAATATTTACATCATGACATCTACATGGCTCCAATTAGTAGGCTCACTTGTAATATAGAAAGGCTTCACTTAGTAGGCATAATTGCTAAAGAGAGCTACACTTAATAGGTTCAATTTCTAGAGAAATGATTCACTTATCCAAATAAAATCTTTAGATGGCTTCACATAACAAGCTCAATTTTTACAGTTTTAACATTTTAAATCACTCCTCCCTCACAAATGACACTGAAGGAATACATGTGTACTTGTTTCATGTTTTTTTTGCATTTTTTTATGCTATTTACTTATTTGGTATAATCATCTTTATTAACCTTTAATAGACATTTTTATATGTGGAAAATAACTTCACATGTACGGAAATGTTAGGAATATTGTGTAAATAACCACACATTAAAGTGATTTAATTAGTAATCTTATTGTACATATGAAGAATATTGTAATGAGTTTTTAGTAATAACTCATAATTAGAAATAGTATGTGTAATAGTTAGTATATGTTAATAATAAATGTTACAAGAGTTATAATAACTCTCATAGTGGTCTAGAGGTGAGAGTAATTGTAGGAGATTATTGTTACTATATTTTTGTCCTATGAATATGTCTCTCACCTAATAATGTAATTGAAGAAGCAAGTTTATTGTGTTAATATTTGCACAATCAGAATATTTTGTGTTTACTATTTTTAAGCTCTACCAAATTTATCATTTAGTATTAGAGTCTTGAGATCTTGTATGAGGGAGAATAATTATTTTCTGCGATTTCCCTATCTCATGAGAGAAAATATATTTGATAAGATCTCTTGGGGTAGATTGAATTTTATTTAGATTTATTTGTTGGATTGCTTGTGGTTTTCCCTCATATGAGTGTTTGAATCAAAGTTTTTATATTTTCCCATAGTCAATTAATCTATATTGCGGTAAATTTATCTTCAACCTTTTTCCAAACTCAACTCTACTATACAATCTCAACCTATGTTGTAACTTTTCTTCATTGACTTGTGTTTGCAAATATCTTACAGGAATCAAGGAGAGTTAAAAGCAGAAGCCTGAGATCCATGAAATCTTTTCTAGTACATTCATGCTTGTGCTCCACATTGATCTACTCAACTGCATTTGGTGATTCACATCATCCTCCTCAAAACATAAAAACATTAGCCTCCTCGTGGACATTGAATCCATGTTACATATCATCACTGAATTTTATTTGCATAGTATTGCAACAAAGACAATAGGATTTCAATATCAGTCTTCGCTCCAACTACATTCATCCTTGAATTTCGACAAACGTGCATCAGAGCTCCATTCATCGATATTTGTCTGGTCATCTGCTAACGTCATTAGTTTCGTGCTTAATGATTCATCCATTACTAGTACAAGTCTTTCAACTAATCTATTTCCCTAAAAATTAGGGTTTGGTTATCCGAATGGTTTGAAGTTGATGGGTGTCTCAAGTCAAAATTTAATCATAATAGGTTTCAATCTTTGTATATTAGTTTTTTGGGGTGTTTACATTATAGCAAAAAGTCCAATGCACCTCGGTTTAATAACTATGTTTGTGTACACAAAGTCATTATTATTATAAAGTTGGTTACATTAAATTACATAATTTTTGAAAATAAGTTATAGTATAATATGTGATTCATTGTGATAAGTATCATGCAGTATATGGTTAGTGAGCCATTTTTAAAAGCTATTTAGTTTCATGGTTTATTTTAAAGTCCAAAGTCATATTATGAGTGTCAAATTAGTCCCGAGTCAATCATTGTTTTTATCATCTTGTTCATGTTTTAGTGTCATAGGTGTGTCAACATGTATTGTGGTCAATACATTATATGTTATAAGTCATGTTAGTAATCACATTCAAAAGTATGCAAGTTTTGGTGAAACCGGGTAAGTTTCAGTGTGATTTTCAAGCAAAAGTTGACCTTCTGATGCTCGTTGTGAATTGTGTGCCTTGCATGGGGACCTGAGATATTAGGCATAAATTATATGGTCAATTATGAAACTTTCAGAAAAATAATGAGGTGGTTTGATTGTCACGTTTTTATGAATGATCGTTAAGAAGATAAAGTGGTTTAAAACCCTAGCTAAACCCTAGCTAGGAGTAGTTTGCAGAAAAGTGAGTATATCAGCCATGTTTTAATTGATAGCTAAAAATTGATGATTTTATGTTGTAGAGGACTCTTCCATATTTCCATAAAGGTATGTTTGAGCATGTGGTCATATGTGGGCCCCACCTAAAAATGCACGTTTCTGAAGAGTTTCAGTTTAAGGAAAAGTTATCCAAAGGAGGTAGATAAATTGGCATTGATGTGATGTATGTGAGTTTTTATTGATTTCCATGAAGGTTTCAGGACATTTTCATGCAGGTTCATGATGTTTTGAGGTCCAAACAGGTTGACTGGTCAAAGGGTAGTTTTGGGATCTCAAATAGCAGGGTCTAGTAAAATGAGCATAACTTGAGCTACAGGTGGATTTTTGAGATGATTAAAGTTGTGTTGGAAATTATATTCAGATATATTTCCATTTATATATGTCTTGACTCATGATGAGGTCATTTGATAGGGTTTCTAGGTCATTCTTTGAGCAAGAATATTTTTGGCAGTTCAAGACAACATCTGTTTTGGTGCAAGTTTGATGTTGTTTGAAGCATGAGATGGATTGGGTGATGCTTTATATCACCTGAAATGTGAAGAGGGATGAATTTGGAATCCAATGAATACAATTTTAGGTCTTTAATGTATGTATAAATTATTTTATGAGCTAACCTTTGGAAACAGATTTTTTGGCAGGTTGATTGGTGAAGGAAAATGTTGTTGTGGTTTGAAGTGAAGGATGTTTCATGACTTATAACTTGATTATAAGTGTTATAAGGTTCTAAATTTATTTTTAAAGTGGTCACATGACATGTTTTTTGGTTGTTATAAGTGATTTGGTGATCATTATGAAGTTTCTAGGGTGCTGAAGGGTGCAAGAAACATATGTTTTGAGATTTGTAAAGGGAATTGGGCCCATTAAATGAAATAATTTGATTGGTTAACAAAAATAACATTGCAGACCATGAATTTTAATGTTTAAATGATGTATTACTCATTTTTTATGAATATGGAATATTTAATAAGCATGGTTTTGGAATGAGGAGAATTTTGGCATCCCAATGCATGTGTTTTAGTGATTTTTGGATCATGAAATGAAGGGTTTTTGCTAGGCCGACCTACTTGGGTCACTTGTAGCTGTTGTGGAAAATTTATGGGATGTTTTTAATGATGCATGGGTTGAATTTATCATGAGGTACCGACCTCCTTTGGGTTAGAAAGAAGAAATGCATATAAAAGTGATGTTTTGGCTCATTTGGTGAGCTAGTCTTGCATGGGGGAGTAGTGTGACCTAGAGAAGAGTTTATTACAGGTATGAGGAATAGAATTTGAGAGATTAGAAGATGAATGAAAGGTTGATAATTATTTTATAAGCATGTGTGCAAGATATTAGAGGCAAGACAAGTGAAGAAAGAGAAGAGAAAGAGCAATTTGAAGCCCTAGGGTTTGAGCTAGGGTTTGTGAGCTGAATTTGTGATCTCCATCAGTTGTGGCAGAAAATTATTAGAGATCAAACATATTTAGGTGGATAAGTTGGTTCTTGGTCATCTTTAGGGGGTTGTATCCTCCTTGTGGAGTGGGTGCTTCACTAAATTAGGGGTTGGTTCTCCTTGTAGGGTTGGTGTTCTACTAAACTAGGGGTTGGTGCTCCTTGTGGGGTTGGTGCCTCACTAAATCAGGGGTTGGTGCTCCTTGTGAAGTTTTTTCTTCACTAAATTACTTTTCTTTGAGTAATATAACAAAAGTTTCAGTGGGTTTTATTCCCCATGAGAGTTTTCCACTTATATCTGGTGTTCTTGTGTATTCTCTTCTCTTGCATCTTGTGTTATGGTTGTTGATATGCTTAAGTTAACACACATATGGTTTATGGATGGTTGAATAAATGGATGGAATAATGATAATGAATAATGGATGGAAAATGAAGTGAAAATTTTGTAGGACTGATTCACCCCCCTCTCAGTCCATTGTGCTTCCAACAATTGGTATCAGAGCAGGTCCTTGAGAAGCAAGTTTCACCACTTGAAGGAGATCCTTGAAGCACAAGATGGATATAGAAGAAAGTCAGAAGTTGAAGAGCTCAAGAGAAAAATTCAAGAGGTTTTTAATCCAGCTGGAGGAAGTAGATGCAGACCTAAAAAGATATGAAGAATTGAGGAGAAATTCATGTGAAGAAGATGATGATGATCATGAAGAATATGGCCCCAAAGTGGAAGATGGTCAAGTGAATCCATTGATTAGAATGAGGGTTTTCTTGAAACCTCTAGGGTTTGATATATGGAAATCCATCTATGAAGTGTGTAACCATCTCCTATAAAGGATACAAGGATGAAGATAGTAGTTGAAAATGTTTGATATGTTGTTTTGACTAAGAAAGATGACCCTAAAATGTTGATGCCTTAGAAAATGAAGAAGATATCCTAATAGGACCTAGAGGATATTCATCATATCAAGAAGACCTAATCATGAAATCTTCCTATAAAAGGATCCAAGAGTTTTTTATGGGAGAAGTCATTATTCATGAGAAGAAAATCAATGAGTTAAGAATATATGCAAGGTTTGAGGTCAAAAAGGACTTGACAAAGAAGCTTGTTAGTGATCTCACATGTCATTCATACAAAATATGGATTTTTTCTATGAGTATATTGAAGATTGGTCAAGAAAAGGAAATCATAGGAGTTGATAAATGGAAGAAGGTAATCAAATTGACATGGTGTGAAGCTTCAAGAGGTGCATGGAATCTACAGAGCTTATAAATTGGAAGATCATAATAAAGGTTTTCAAATGATTCTCACAAGTCAAGGTTCTGGTATGTAATTTATCAAATAATTCATAAGCTATTTTGTCTTGTAGTCAAATGTGATCTCAATCAATGTCAATCCAGTTGAAAAGTAGAAAGTCTAAGTGTTCTATCAAGATCAAGATTAGTTCATAGTCATGGGTTCATGTATGGGTGTCAATCATATGTATTGAAAGGGTGTTAATTGATGAGTCTAAATCATAGTCTTGTTTCAAGATGGAAAGTCAGGTATTATGATGTATCTGTTCAATATGTGAGTTATCTTCAAAGTTGTGTCTCAAAAGTTCATGATCATGTTTTTGTTGTCAAGAGTAAAAAAATGTGGACTCTTTAGTACATAATGTGTCTTCCATGAGTATGTATTCAGTCTTAGTTATCAAGTTGGTACATTGTTTTAGGTCCTCAAGTCATGAAGAAGACAAGTCTGAGTTTTTTGTTGTCATGAGTGTTCAACTTGTATCATATAAGTTTTATTTATCATCTATCAATGGTCTGAAAAAGTTCTAGATCTGTGATTAATGTGTGTTCAAAATGAATTATGTGTTCTAAATTGATAGAATTTGAATGTCTAGAAAAGTATATCATAGAATGTCAAAGAATTATATAAAATGTGATTTATGATGTGATCAATTATGTATTTCAGTTCAAAGTGTATTGTGAAACTAGTTTCAAGTCATAGGGTCATGAATTCTTTGAAGATGTAAGGTATGGACTATGGGTTCATCTACAAGTATGATATCTTGTGAAATTGTCAAATAAATCATTAAGGAGTGTATGGTGGTGTCTCAAAGAATTGTGTCAAGATCTATGTTGTCCATCAAAAGTGTCAACTTGAACTATAAATTAGATGAAGTTATAAAGATGTAACTAATCACATGTATTGTACACAGTGAGTTAAGTGAATCCCATATTAGTCTTGATATCTTGTGTTATCTAGATTTTTCCACTGAAAAATGAGTCTTCTATAAATGTGTCACTAATTTGAGTAGTTTTCAGTCATCCTAGTTATGAGTTGCTAAATGTGTTCTTGAACTCATTATGTCTTAAGTCTGATGTTCAATGTACTACTATATTCTAAAGGTCAAAAATCAATTCAAAGTTCTGAGTGTGTGTTATTCATTAATGCCCACAAGGTTGTGTGAAGGTAGTTTAAAATTAAGGTAATTGTGCACGTGTCTTGTTGAGATGAAGTTCATGTACCCAAGGAATCAAGTATGTTTTAGAATTCATGAATGTAAGTTTTTGGAGTATGCTCAGTAAATCAATGTATAAAAATCTGAAGAGTGAATCCTTGAAAGCCAATGTTAGTCTTCTTAGAAGTTGTGTTATGTTAAAATTTAATCTTGAAGTTGAATGAAATTGTTTCAGTATCATTCATTGGAAATAGGGTTTGATATTAGAAACATCTCTAGTTTTTTTGGTACTTGTTGTGTCAGACCTTGAATAAATAATCAAAGAATGATTAAGGTCACAAATATGTTCATTAATGTCAAGAATGTCTATATGTGAAGGATGAAACATAGTTCAAAGGACCACTAAATAAAAGATCATGAAAATGTAAAATGAATGTCTTATAGGTTTGAATGTTTCAATAAGAAGCAATGAGCTACAAATCATAAGATTATATGTTGACAGGAGTAATGCTATCTACAGGTAATTGAAGGTATCATTCAAGTGAATTTTGATGAATGTATCAATGTGTTGAATGATGTTTTTGAAGAGTCAGATTGAAAGTCTGTTGTCTATCAATGATCAGAAGCTATAGTTAAGGCCAAACTCTTCAAGTGATGAGTATTAATAATGCTTAAGTGAATTGGAAAAATATGCTCTCAGTCATCATCTAGTTCTAAATATGTATAGAATATAAAAAGATCTTAAAAGAGTAGATCATTATTTTCAAAGTTTTTATGGTATCTCATCTCAATGTGTATATTTTAAGAAGAAGTACAATATGTATGTACATGTGGATTGAAGATTACTGAGGTCAATTATCAATATGTTACTTCCATCAAGTTTGTCATATGGATCTTGCAAGATGGAATGCAAGTGAGATTATTCAAGACTATCAAATGGTGAAGTAAAATGTTCATTTTCATAGTGTAATTGTGAGATCTTGCTATGGTTGAAATGGATTCTAGACTATGAGACATAAAGCTTGTATGAAACATAAAATAGTGTTTTTGTAGTTAGTGTACCATGAACATGAATATGAGGTTTTCAATTTGAAATCATGTAGACAAGTCAAGTTCCCAAACCAATGAAGGGTTCAATAGTAATGTAACATGTAAATAAGTTTATAATGTACTAGAAATCTATGAAAATGGTTTATGATAATGTTATAGTGTTAAGGCATCAAAGGAATCTAGTGGTCATCAAGACAAGGTACCAGGGTCTACAGGTCTTCAATGTTTCAAGGATGCTCTAAATTCATCAAGTTCAAAGTTATAGGTATTAAATTATGAAATGACTTACAAGTATGAAGTGTTTCAAATAGTTGATCTCAAGATTAAAATTTAGTGTGTTACTCAAGGGTCTCAAATGCAATGAAGTCAACATTTAGAATCCTAGGTATTCTCAAAGTCTGAGTTGTCTTCAAGAAGGAAGTGTGAATTTAAATTTTGAATGTTGTCATGTACAACATAGAAGGTAAGGTAAGATGCTCTAAGTGAAGTGAATATTATAATAATGATGTATTCATGGATCTTTGAAACAGAAATAAATATCATATTTTATGTATGGAAAGGATGGTGTCATATGAAGTCTTAAAGTGTGATATCATTATTTCAAAAATGTTAGTTTTGGTCATCAAATGCTTAGGAAAACTTTTTGAAGAGCTCTCTGGAGATGAACTATAATTTGAAGATGCAAAGGTGCATAAATAAAGTATTGTCAATCATGTCTCATTAAGATCATGAATAGTTGGTGAAAGCATGCTTAATATGGAATGGTGAGTTAGAACTAAAGTGAATGACACATGTCATCATGAAAAAAAGGATATGAAGAAATAGCAAAATGTTCAAGTTAAGGCCTTCATAGGTGTTGATGTAGTTTTGAATGTTACCCAAGTGATATGTTGCATGGTGCTCTCAAAACAAGAAAATAATTTGCTAGGGTCAAACTATCAATTTTTATAAAAATGAGTGACTAATACTTTGAAGTACAAGAGTAGTTTAAGAAATGACTAGTGAATGTCCTTCAAGAGAAAGGGGGAGTGCTTGAAGTTCCTATGAGGAGAAAATGAGTATCAAATTAAAGTGATAGATTCAGGGGTTTCTAATAGACACCTTTTATGAATTAAGACAATAGAATTGTACATAAGGCTCATGTAGGATTGTTATCTCATTGATGGGCATAAGTGCATGTAAAGATGTAAAGACTAACAGTGTATCATTTGGATTAGGACTGATGTGAAGTGTTTTTTATCCTTCCAAAGCAAAGTATCAAGGTAAGAAGTATTTTTTTTTGAGTTTTCTAGTTAGATATTGATGTACTAAGCTCCAGGGGGAGCATCTTGGAAGTTGATGATATGCATGAGGACAATCTTAGAGCTTGAGAAGTTTTGTCATTTTTGCACTGAAATTTGTTTCAAGGAAAATTGTCTAAAAGTGATTATGACAGTTTGAAGGAAAATTTGTTTTTGAGCTTGATGGAATAGACCTAGAAATGATGAAAGCATGAATGAAGGAAAAAATGAAGGTGTATATGCTCAAGGGGGAGCTATTTTTTGATAGCTCATTACAAGGTCACATGATCATTTTGTTGTACCAAGGAGTCAAACAAGAAAATTCAGTCCCAGGGGGAGCTTTTTTGGTCAAGTAAGTGTTTTTGCATTGTTGTCCATTGTTCAGTATGTGTTTGTCATTTTCATGTGGTAGAGTCATTGTATCCTTTTTCATAGATGGAAAAGGGGGAGATAAGACTCATAAACATGGAGTTAAGGTCATGTTGTGTTTGTCTTGTTGGTTGCCATCAATGTTTCTGAATGATGGTTGCCATCAATGACAAAGGGGGAGATTGTTGGCCATTGTGGGTTAGTGTTGTCATTGATGTCAACCCCCATTGATGGAAAAGGGTGTCATGGTGATGTATGAGTCTCCCTATGATGTTATTCAGCTGTCATGCATGTTGATCAAGTGGTTTGTTGAGTTGTCATGGTGTCCTGGTGCATAGTTTGCTAGTATAATCAAGTCATGGTTTGAGTCTCCCTAGTGTTTTTTGGATGTTTTCATGAGGTCAATCATGGTCCATATGATGTTTCATGAGTGTATATGGGTCTGCATGATGTCAGCATGGTAAGTTTATTGGTTGTCATGGTTGAGTCAAGTCTTTCCAGGCTTATTTCTAGCCACGGAGCATCCAAAATGAGGTGAAGAAGTGATATTTGGACCAAATAAGTCTTTTTAAGCATGGAAAAACATGTTTGATAGTGTACCTGAGGTGTATGGTGAGTTTTAGGTATAATTAAGTGATTCAATGCATATTTGAGGTCCTTGGGAAGCTACATGTGAGAAACATGCAATTTGGCATAGGTAAGTCACTGTGGCTGGAGATTTTCAGAATATTTGACTATGTGGTGATTTGAGAAGTTATAGGATGTTTTCATGGTGCTTCATGCCAAGTTTCAGGTCATTATGCTGAAGATTCTTGAAGATATGCAAGTTTTGGTGAAACTGGGTAAGTTTTAGTGTGTTTTCAAGCAAAAGTTGACCTTCTGATGCTCATTGTGAATTGTATGATTTGCATGGGGACCTGAGATATTAGGAATATATTCTAAGGTAAGTTATGAATCTTTCAAAAAAATAATGAGGTGGTTTTATTGTCACATTTTTATGAACGATCGTTAAGAAGGTAAAGTGGTTTAAAACCCTAGCTAAACCCTAGCTAGGAGCAGTTTGCAGAAAAGTGAGTATATCAGCCCAGTTTTGATTGGTTACATGAAAAATTGATGATTGGATGTTGTAGAGGACTCTTCCATATTTCCATAAAGGTATGTTTGAGCATGTGGTCATATGTGGGCCCCACCTAAAAATGACAATTTTATGAAGAATTTTAGTTTAAGGCAAAGTTCTCCAAAGAAGGTGATTAATAAATTGGAATTGTGTGATGTATGTGAATTTTTATTGATTTCCATGGATGTTTCAGGAATTTTTCATGACAGGTTCATGGTGTTTTGAGGTCCAAATAGGTTGACTGGTCAAAGGGCAGTTTTGAAGTCTCTAATAGTAGGTCCAGTAAAATAGGCATAACTTGAGCTACAAGTGGATTTATGAGATGATTCAAGTTGTGTTGGAAATTATATTCAAAGATATTTCCAGTGATTTATATATTTTCTCATGATGAGGTCATTTGATAGGGTTTTTAGGTCATTCTTTGAGCAAGAATATTTTTTCAATTCAAGACAACATCTGTTTTGGTTACAAGTTTGATGTTTTTTGAAGCATGAGATGGATTGGGTGATTGATGCTTCTATCACCTGGAATGTGAAAAGGGATAAATTTGGAATCCAATGAATCCATTTTTAGGTATTTAAATGTTTGTATAAATGATTTTATGAGCTAACCTTTGGAAACATATTTTTGGCAGGTTGATTTGGTGAAGGCAAAATTAACTGTGGTTTGAAGTGAAGATGTTTCATGACTTATAAATTTGCTTATAAGTGTTTTAAAGGTTCTTAAATTTATTTTTAGTGGTCACATGACATGTTTTGGTTCAGTTTAAGTTATTTGGTGATCATTATGAAGTTTCCAGGGTGCTGAAGGGTGCAGGAAACAACTGTTTTGAGAATTGTAAAGGGAACTGGGCCCATTAAATGAAATAATTTGATTGGTTGATAAAAATTGTGACCATGGTTAATGTTTAAATGATTTATTACTCATGTTTTATGAATATGGGAGATTTAATAAGAATGGTTTTGGAATGAGGAGAATTTTGGCATCCCAATGCATGTGTTTTAGTGATTTTTGGATCATGAAATGAAGGTTTTTTGCTAGGCCGACCTACTTGGGTCACTTGTATCTATTGTGAAAATTTATTGCATTTTTTTAATTATGCATGGGTCGAATTTATCATGAGGTATCGAGCTCTTTTGGGTCAGAAAGAAAAAATGCATATAAAAGCGATGTTTTGGCTCATTTGGTGAGCTAGTTTTGCATGGGGGAGTAGTGCGACCTAAAGGAGATTGTTTTGCAGGTATAAAGGCATGATTTGAAGGAAGATAAGAGTTTAAGGTTGAATAATATGAATGAACATGAGAGCAAGAAGTTAGAGGCAAGACGAGTGAAGAAAGAGAAAATTTGATGCCCAAGGGTATGAGCTAGGGTTTGTGAGCTAAATTAGTGACCTCCATTAGTTGTGGAAGAAAAAATTACAGATATCAAACATCTTCAGGTGGATGATTTGGTGCTTGGTCACCCTTAGGGAGTTGTAGTCTCCTTTTGAAGTGGGTGCTTCACTAAATTAGGGGTTGGTGTTCCTTGTAAGATTAGTGCTCTACTAAACTAGGGGTTGGTTCTTCTTATGGGGTCAATGCCTCACTAAATTAGGGGTTGGTACTACTTGTGAAGTTGGTGCTTCACTAAATTTCTTAGTTGTGTATAATATGAACAAAATTTTAATGGGTTTTCTTCCCCTTGAGGTTTTCCCACATATATTTGGTGTTCTTGTGTACTCTCTTGCTCTTGATCTTGTGTATGGTTGATATGTTTAAGTTAACTCACATATGGTTTATGGTTGAATGAATGGTTGAATAAATGCTAACTAATAATGGATGTAAAACGAAGTGAAAGTTTTGTAGGATTGATTCACCCTGTAATTTTCACCTCACTAAGATGAAGTTGGCCATGAAAAATAAATATGTTCCAATGGATTTTTTTTGAGTTGATGAAGTAATCCTTCAATGCCTTGTTATCACTTTTTCAAATTCACAAGTTAGCCCAGTCGACCTAGTGTCAATTTTGTAGGAAGAACTTTTTCAATAGTCACATAAAGAAGCACATTTACACTACCATTTAAATGACCTCTAGTATAACATCTTTTTTGATAATCTAGGAGATCAAAACAAAGCACCCGATTGCTAAGTTCACTCTCTCAAGTACATCAACTAGTTCTAAGTGTGTATACATCCTACACAGATTCCCTAGGATATTTTGCAAAGATACATCACACCAAATGTCATTTTCAAGTATCAGAGGTCTTATTGGGGTCTTCATTAAGAAAACATATCGCAATAGAACATATTTCCAACATTCATTGGGTGGGGAAATAGGACGCTTTGATGCCTCTTTATAGTATTCCTACCTAGGCGTTACTTGGGCAACTCAAGGCAATTGAGATAACCCCTTTTAGGTCTTCAAGAAAAGAAGGAGGAGAAGCTCTATTTTTTCTCCACAATTAGGATCATATATTTTAGAACACAGGAAGCGAAGTTACAGAAACAAAAAAGCACATTATTGCTAGAGGCGATATCCACCCTAACCCTTTAGGGGAAATTTTTTTCCATCTAGGAAAAAGTCACCTGAGCAACTATGTCTATATCAAGTGAATCCATCCTCCTTGTAGATTCATACTTTTAGATTTTTAGGACAACTTGACAACACTCTACAAAAACTTCTTGCTCACTTTTATATCGCGATCACTACATCTCATCTAGAAATTGATGCAATATTTTCTAACTAGGTAACCTGTTCTTATTTTATTTAGCTCACCAAAAGCCATGTACACTTTCTATAATTATCTTGACACAATTTAATATGTATAACTCTATTTCAATATTTCTTATTCCTAATTTGTATTTACACAAAGTAATCAATCATAAATTAGAATAAAACCCTAATTTTGAGTTTACAACTACCTGATCCTTGAACGAATAGGACCAAGTATGATGTTACAATATTATTTCATCTTTGTGGAGTTAGATATTACCACATGAAGTTATTATATTTCAATATTTTTTATGCCTATTTGATATTTACACAAAGTAATCAATCATAAATTAGAATAAAACCCTCATTTTGAGTTTACAACTACTCGATCCTTGAGAAAATATGACCAAGTATGATGTAACAATATTATTTCATATTTTTGGAGTTAGATATTACCACATGGCATTATTCTATTTCATTAAGGAGAAGAAAATATAACCCAAGACAAAAATGGCTTTGCATAGTCAAGTTTTCTTTAGTAATGTTTTAATTAAAACAAATTAAATATGGGTTTAACCACAAAACAAAACATATAAATTGATAAATAAAAAAAATTGTGAGAATAATAAAAAATTAAACATCCCATGCCAGCTTTTTTTTCCTAGAATGTATAGAAATTCAATATTCAATGAATTTTGAAAAATAAAATATTAACTATGCACAATCAAGCTCCAAATTTGGACACAACCTTGGGGTTTCATTTTGATAGGGTCTATAATGTAAAATTTTGTTGCTAAGACTCAAACATAATTTCTTTCATTTCGAGAGTTTAAAATATGCAGCCTTGAGTTCTCTTTAACAACTTTGGTTCATTGGTACAACAAGATCCATCAAAACACCTTCTCCTTTCTCCCTCGCAAACAACCAAGTCAATAAATCTCATACATCTCACTTGTTGCGGAAGTGTTCTTCAATCTCTACATAAAGGATTGCTTAGAATTTTGTTGAGATGAACATTTACCCATACTAAATTCTTGCTCTACCCCCAAAAATAAGTTTGTGCCGCTCATACATTTATTTTTAACAAATGCAACAACAAAAAATACCAAATATAAGACCTTTTACATTCCTCTCACTTACCATGTTTTACAAATTAGATGCATAAGATATTTTTATAAACAAAAAATAAAACCAATGTTACGCTACAATGTCAAATGCTTAGTGCATTTGTCTACACTTACATGTAACACAATGTTGCTTGTTGTAATATATAGTCGGAGGGGTATTAAGGCCTAGGTAGACTAGGCAACTGCCTAGGGCATCAATATTTAGGGAGTGCCAATTTATTTTATTTAATCACAATTTTCATGAAGAGTAGTTTATTTTATTAACCATGTATATGCTAGTAGCTGTTAGTGGCCACCCTTACATACCACTTTGATTCTTTTCATTGAAAATAAAAAACAATTTTAAATATTTATATTAAGATTATGATATTTAGATAGTCTTGAAACCTATGACAGTTTCTTTGTTATTAAACTTAATTCATACTTTTGTATTTTTAATAATTTGTATTGTTTTGAAGTCTTGCAAGTTATTTTAAGAACAGAGATCAAGAAAAGTGAATATGTATGGAAGTTGGGAAATGTCTCAGTAAATGAGAATTATAATAGACTATATATTAAAGAATTAGCCAAGAAATTTCGGAAGTGATAGCTACAAATAAATTTATTAATATTCTTTTCTTAAATAATAGACTTATACCATATCAAGCAATCTAATATTTAATTACAATTAATTATTTTTCTACTATAATATATATATTTTTAAAGTATTAGCTCCACAGTTGTTTAGGGCGTTCATAATTCTTAACCGAGCCCTATATATAACTCGATCAGCTTATCCATCACGCAGGGTCACGATCAACGTGAACCTGCACAAAACTTTGACTAGGGCGGTCCATCCTTGCACCCAGCCGGCCTCGAACCCGCTACCCCCGCGCCCTATTTCACGTGTCCCACCATCCTGCTGTGCACTCACGTATGAAAGACTATGGCACCAGTTCTTTTTATAAAAATACAAACAGAAATTTGACGGAATAGGTTTCAAGCATAGAAAGGGGTGAAAAAGTATTGGTAGTCTATTTCTCTAAGTTATATAGGTTAGGCCGGTTAGGCCTATCTCTAACTGAAGTTAAAAAAAAAGGGTAAAAAGTATTTTTTGTCATGTCGCCGTTAGTTTTGTCGCGTCGTAGTTAGTTTTGACGAAATAGGTAACAACGTACGCGACAAAACTAACGGCGACATGACAAAAAATACTTTTTACCCTTTTTTTTTAACTTCAGTTAGAGATAGGCCTAACCGGCCTAACCTAACCGGCCTTAACTTAGAGAAATAGACTACCAATACTTTTTCACCCCTTTCTATGCTTGAATCAACATTGCCGACTCCGCCCCAAAGCCACATCTTCCATGTATCACAACTTTGCAAAGCTATTGTTCTCTTTCTAACACATTCATATCTATATATTAAAAATTTATAGCAGCTGACCAAAAACAAATCTAGAGAATTTTTTTATATTTACAACACTAAAACTTCAGGAGCGACAGGAAAGCTCAGATAAACGAAAAACTTTCTTCAAGGTAAAAAAAATATCTTCAACAGAGGAGTTAATGATAGTATTAACGTGGCGATCATATCAAGGGGCACGACCACTCAGATATTTGATTCCCTGATTTCCATTATGTTGGGAGACGAATTCTTGTCATGCAAATGTGTTTCTGTATTCAAGATTATTCAATTCAAAATCATACAAATATTTTGCAGGTAGGAATCATGCTCAAGCAAGAATCCGAAAATGTTAATGAAATACTACATCATCATCATCATCCTCATCTTCTGCCACCACCATCAACTTTTTCTGGGAAAAGATCCCCGCATCCTGAGGATTACTCAGAATCTAGTTTTTTAAAAGATTACACGGATCCCCCACCTGCTCCATTTTTTGATTTTGGGGAGTTCAAGCTCTGGTCATTCTACCGTGCAATCATTGCAGAGTTCATTGCAACGTTGCTCTTCTTGTATATAACTGTTGCAACTGTGATTGGGCATAAGAGAAACAGTGATGCCTGTGGTAGTGTTGGCCTCTTGGGGATTGCCTGGGCTTTTGGTGGAATGATCTTTGTGCTCGTCTATTGCACTGCTGGAATCTCAGGTCTAATATCTCAACCATTGCATGCTTCTTCACCAGATTTTCCCCCTGTTTTTGTATTTTCCAAGTTTGGTTTACTCAATGGGTGTTTTTTTGTTTGATAAATATTCGGTGCAGGTGGGCATATCAATCCAGCTGTTACATTTGGGATGTTTTTGGCAAGAAAGGTGTCCTTCCCAAGAGCTGTGTTGTACATGGTAGTTCAGTGCTTGGGTGCCATGTGTGGGTGTGGACTGGTGAAGGCCTTTCAGAGGTCTTACTACGACAGATATGGAGGAGGAGGCAACTGTGTGAGTCATGGCTACAAAAAGGATGTGGGGTTGTGTGCTGAGATCATCGGTAGTTTTGCCTGGGTTTATACTGTTTTATCTGCCACAGACCCCAAGCGTCGAGCTCGTGATCCCCACGTTCCTGTAAGTCTTCTTTTCATCCATATTCTCATTCCTTCATCATAAAAATGAGCAAGATGAAAATACAACGGCTACATGGTAATGGTGATTTATGTTTTCCTGTATTCTTGTAGATATGTCCATAAAAACCAAAGTTAGTTTTTAAGGCACATCAATTTGATTTTGATGCGCTCCCCAACACTTTAAACCAGAGTTCACCACCTTTAATGTGCGTATAGTAGTCTTAGTTTTTTTTTTTCCCTAAAACGGTGCATGTATTTCTTTTCTATATATATAGAAAACTAAAAATAGTTGTATATATGTTTTATAGCTTGTTCCAAAATTATCAGCTTTATCCATGAAATATCAAATTCTTTACTTGATTACTAAACTTTTTTTTATCAATTAAATCATTTACATTTTTAGTGGTTAGGAAACAAAATATAATCCATAAGATAACATGGTAAACACAACTTTGACGTGGATTGTACAATCTTAAGTCAAGAATAGAGGAAGTAGAAGATAATACATAGTCAAAGAGAGGCAGACACATGATCAAGCC
Organism: Taxus chinensis; assembly: GCA_019776745.2. NCBI lineage: Eukaryota > Viridiplantae > Streptophyta > Pinopsida > Cupressales > Taxaceae > Taxus > Taxus chinensis. The sequence continues at coordinate 99,044,396 of CM034157.1, forward strand.
TTCATTAATCAATGTGTTAAATGTATAAATTTTCAATAAGGAAAAAATTATAAGTCCTAGATGTTAGTCATTGACATGTGTTGTTGTTTACATGAAAAAATCTAAGAGAGAAAGAGAGAGAGTTCCAACCACACACTTATAGACTCCCCCACCAACCTTTTAATAGGAAGTAGCCTTACCATTCACATTCATAAATGAGTGTTGACAAAAAGGGAAATAAGTGTGATTTAGGCAATTGTCACCACATGTGTACATGATATACAAATACACAAACCCAAACAACTAACCATGATGAACAAAATTGAAAACAATGATTTACAAATAAAATAAACACTTTGACCAAGGACTTAAACAGAAATAAATTATACCCCTACGAGTTTTGAAATCATATGTTTATGATCCTAAGGATCATGTTACACCCCAAAGAGACTCACATTCCAATCAACCTGGTTTAGAAAGTTCACATGGTCAAACAAATTGATCATAACAATAAAGTAGAATAGTGCTCAAGTCATTTAAGTATTATACATTCAACATAATCTAGTTAGGTGCAATGGTTGTATGTGTGTTCTCATTAAAACATAATAAATTAAAGGGAAATGTTATTGACTATTCAATTATTTTAAATTGTTTTGGTGATAATCTTAAATTTTTACAATCCTGTAGTTATATTAATCTATAAATCAGGTTCTCATCAAAATTCACCTCATAAGTATCGCAACTTACACATAAAATTACAACCTCACATCAATTCATGGAACCAAGTATTCTTCTAAGAATCAATATAGTTTCTAACCATGGTGCAAAATATGACAGTAAAAACTATAAACCAAAATCCATTTGTAGCCTAAAAACAATTAATGTAGAAACCTATAACACAATGGTCATGAGGATCGATCCATGTACACAAAGAGTTCTTCTAACGTGAAACAATAGTGATTTCTTATTATCTAGGGAAAATCCCCTAATAAATTTAAAGCAAGGGGTAAACACCACATAATAACATTCAAAAAACAAACTTTAAACAAGTGTTTCAATGAATGGGAGGAGACATTTTATCATTTTTTTCCAGTAAGGAAAACACCCATGTAATAACAATCCTCATTAGTTTCTTATTGCTAATTCAAAACATACTAACCATACCAAATGACTATTTATTTTTTTGGCTTTAGAGTGTATAAAATAATGATAAAAAAATGTCCCAAGGGCGTAGTCCTATTAAATTTTCCTTCCAAAAAATTATTTTTTAACACCCTTAGAAAACACTTGTATTGATGTTCTCTTGTTGGAGAATATCTCAACAAAAAATTAAAAAATATAATAATAATTACAAACAATGTGACGAGGGTAAGGCCTTTATCCAAACATTACAAAAACACCATCTCAATCATACCATAATTTACTTATTAATAAAATATATATTCACACAATTAGTTTATCCCCTTTATTCATATTTTATATTAAAAAATCAACACTATATACCCACTCAAAATTATATATCATTCAAACATATTAACAACATAGAGATGGAGATACTCAATCAAAAGATCAAGATAAAAGAGCACATGCTTTCCCAAAAGTTTGAGCACAAGATGAAGCTCCAAGGAACTTCCCTTCATCAAATCTTTACTCATTTTATCCTCATAAATGTCCCCAATTCTGAGCAGTTGGCCTAACGGCCCTATTTTGGTCTTAGCCCTGGTCATTCCCAAGGGACTAACGACTTTGGAGGTTATTGGGGATGGTTGTCTGATTTCCTACTATGTTTTTGTTATTTTTTGGGCGTTGGGAGGGTCTAATGGGCCCTTTGTGTTCTATTTTGTCGTTGGGATCACTTAAGTGGACACTTTTGGCATTTAATGTTATGTTTCTTCGTTGGGGCCACTTAAAGTGGACTTTTTGGTCTAGGAGAAATAAAGTCACTTTAAGTGACGATTAAAATATGACATATCTCCAAGGGGGGTCGAATTAGGGTTTTATGGCCACTTTTATGATGGAAAAAGTTATAAAAGGTGGTGTTTGGGGAGGAAAAAGGATCTTGGTTCATTTTGCCATCTTATGTTGGAGCTTTCAGCTTGCTTTCCTTGCTTGTGGAGGTGAAATTCCGCAGGAACCCTAGCTTCGGTAGTGAAAGATCTATCCCTAGCTAGTAGAGCACTCTTCGGTGGTGAAAGATCCAGCCCTAGTTTGCTATTGTGGAGTTTATTCAGATCGGGTTGTTAGATTCAGAGTTTCAGAGGCTTGCTGATCCAGTTTCAAGTCCAGAAAGAGAAGACAACCATATTCAGTAAGAGAGATCATTTATTTTATCAGTGGAACTTTTTGATATTGCATGTCATTGCATGTTGATGCATGTTACTTGCATGTTGTTGCATGTTGGTTTAATTGCAATAAAAGTGAAGATATTGGTTATTTTCTGATTTTATACCTTGCTGCCATAACTGTACTTTGCTGTCATATTTTTCTATATACTGCTGTCATAAAAATCAGATTGTTATTTGCTGCAAATTTCTGTATTTTGTCAATTTTTTGTAAGATCCCAACAAGGGATATTTCAGTGGTATCAGAGCTGTTGTTTCTCTAGCCTGTTGGGGTTGAAAGATGGGAGACAGAGACAGAGACAGTGAAGAGATGGGAGTAGATCTGATGAAACAATTGTTCACCAATATGGTGAAGCAACAGGAGACTACCAATCTCTATTTGAGCCAGCTCACTGAGAGGTTAGCACAGGGTAGGATTGAGGCTCATGCGGAGAAAGGAGAAGCTAGCAATATGGGACAACATGGTAATAGAGGTGAGAGTGGACATTCAGGACAAGGGTCCCCTCATGCTTCTACCAGGCCCTTGGGACTCCACGAGCCTTCTTTCTTGAAGGATCCGGAAGTTTTGCAGACACGACAGGCCGCAGACGTTGTGGATGAGGAATCTTGTTGGGAGAAGTACCAGACATTGAGTGAGGGTTTCCAGGACAACATGCCATTTCAGGAGTATTGTAAAATGAAGATTGGTAGTAGGCAGGAGGGACCATAAACACTTCAGGGAAGAGAGATTACCAGACACAGGTACCTGAGTTTCAGAGGAGATTAGGACAAATCTCTATTCCGCACTTCGATGGCTCTAAGAAGTGTATTCCCCCAGTCTTGGATTTAGAAGTTGAAAACTTACTTCAACTTGAATCCCATGCGCGAAGAAGATGCAATTAAGTTTGCTATCCTACACCTCGAGGGAGATGCCCATGACTGGTGGCATCATGGATTGATCACACAGGGGCACATGCATATCACTACTTATGCAGATTTTACACAGAGGTTGATGAGCAGGTTCGACAGGAGGGACCCAGATAGGCACTTCAGGGAGTTGACTCACTTGAGGCAGACAGGTTCTCTAGATCAGTACATTACAGATTTTCAGAGGTTATCAGTTATGGTATCTGATGTTTCAGAGATGAGGTTGACTTCACTCTTCATGGCAGGGTTGACTGACGCCTTAGCAGGGTTTGTGAAGGCATTTGAGCCTTCTTCTTTGCATGAGGCTATTAGGAGATCTCAAGACTTGGAGTTATCCACTCCAAAGACGAGGGTTCCACCCCGCGTTCAGCAAAGAGAACCTCCATTTGGATCAGACGAACTTCAGTAGAGGGAGCCTCCACCGAGGCAGGAGGTGGCTAAGAAGCCATTCATTTCCCGAGAGGACAGAGATGAGTTGAGGTGAAAGAAACTATGTTTCGATTTGCCACACACCTTGGGTTCCAGGACATGATTGCAGAGGTAGAGGGAAGGCCCAATTCATCGAGGTCTTCGAGGAGAGTGAGGATGACAGAGGTGAGGAGTTGGAAACTCACGAGATGGATGATGGGAATGGAGTGGCGATAGATAGTGCTGATGCGGAGCAGGAGGAGGAGACTTTCCCTCGGGAGATTATAGCCACATTGTCTAGTACTCCGATGTACAAGGCATTTAGGATTAGGGGAGTTATGCAGGGTCAGCGAGTTATGGTACTCATTGACAGTGGGGCTACCCACAACTTTATTGATGCATCATTGGTGGAGAGACAAGGTTTGCAGACGAAGGACTTTGAGGGCTTCAACATTGTTGTAGCCAATGGGGAGTATATGAGATGCACACAGAAAGTTCCACAATTGAGCATCACCATGGGTAACTACACAGTTACCGATGATTTCCACATTGTTGGTATGGGAGTGACCCACATAGTGTTGGGAGTGCAGTGGCTTCACTCTCTTGGTGAGTTTCGGACTAACTTCCAGACGATGGAGCTGAAGTTTAAGTCCGAAGGCAGGAATGTGATTTTGAGGGGATTATCGGCAGGAGCACCTAGGGTGGTTGCAGCTGAGGGGATGGAGAGGACTTTCCGGCATAATGAGGGGTTTTATTATTGCGGATCGATGTGGAGTATGATGGATGTGGGTGTGACCAGTAGTGTTGCACATAAGGCAGTTACAGAGATTGGGATTACAGGTTCAGATCATCTGAGTTTATCATTATGTTGGTTGTCTGAGGTTTCGGTAGACTGGAGATCTCATTTGTTTGTTGAGTACTCCAAGAACCGACACACTTGTGAGATTCTGGATGGTCACATACAAGATGACAACTACAGATTGGAGGATGAGATGATCTTCTATCAGGACAGATTGTACCTCGTGTCAGATTCATGGTTGAGGATGGAGATACTGCGACATGTGCATTATTCTTCCATGTCTGGACACTTGAGCTTTGATGAGACCTTCAACTTCATATGGGAAAGGGTCAGATGGCATGGGTTGAGGGAGGATATCCTCAACTTTGTGCAGGGATGTGTAGTTTGTCATGGTGACAAATCAGAGTCTGCATGTTCCTTATTTCTGGAGTTGATATGGGATAACACTCCTATATGTTTTACTGCTTATGAGGATGACGAGCATGTGCTAGCTAGCCGAGGGACGGAGTCAACAGGAGATGCAGTGAGTGATCACATGATGACAGTTTTGCAGTGGCAGGGATTGGACAGATTGACAGTTTCAGTATGGGTACCAGTAGAGAATCGATGTGGGCATTATTCTACTTCAGGGACAACATTGCTGTCTACACTGCATGGAGAGCATGATGACTATATGTGGTGTTTTGGTCACTTAGGATCACACCGATCTTTGGTTGACTGCAGGGTGAGATGGAGGCACTTACTTTGTGGTATTCAGTTTCTACAGCACACAAGGATAATTCTTGGGGTCAAGCATTTTTCGGGAGGGGAGGATTGTAATGTCCCCAATTCCGAGCAGTTGGCCTAACGGCCCTATTTTGGTCTTAGCCCTGGTCATTCCCAAGGGACTAACGACTTTGGAGGTTATTGGGGATGGTTGTCTGATTTCCTACTATGTTTTTGTTATTTTTTGGGCGTTGGGAGGGTCTAATGGGCCCTTTGTGTTCTATTTTGTCATTGGGATCACTTAAGTGGACACTTTTGGCATTTAATGTTATGTTTCTTCATTGGGGCCACTTAAAGTGGACTTTTTGGTCTAGGAGAAATAAAGTCACTTTAAGTGACGATTAAAATATGACATATCTCCAAGGGGGGTCGAATTAGGGTTTTATGGCCACTTTTATGATGGAAAAAGTTATAAAAGGTGGTGTTTGGGGAGGAAAAAGGATCTTGGTTCATTTTGCCATCTTATGTTGGAGCTTTCAGCTTGCTTTCCTTGCTTGTGGAGGTGAAATTCCGCAGGAACCCTAGCTTCGGTAGTGAAAGATCTATCCCTAGCTAGTAGAGCACTCTTCGGTGGTGAAAGATCCAGCCCTAGTTTGCTATTGTGGAGTTTATTCAGATCGGGTTGTCAGATTCAGAATTTCAGAGGCTTGCTGATCCAGTTTCAAGTCCAGAAAGAGAAGACAACCATATTCAGTAAGAGAGATCATTTATTTTATCAGTGGAACTTTTTGATATTGCATGTCATTGCATGTGATGCATGTTACTTGCATGTCATTGCATGTTGATGCATGTTACTTGCATGTTGTTGCATGTTGGTTTAATTGCAATAAAAGTGAAGATATTGGTTATTTTCTGATTTTATACCTTGCTGCCATAACTGTACTTTGCTGTCATATTTTTCTATATACTGCTGTCATAAAAATCAGATTGTTATTTGCTGCAAATTTCTGTATTTTGTCAATTTTTTGTAAGATCCCAACAAGGGATAAGGTCTATGTAATATCTCTTTGCAACTTGGCACTCATTCTTGTAAGATTAACAAAGTTTTTTATGTTTTAGGCTTTACAAAGAACTTAATGTCCGTTAGTCAACTATTGGATCACAACCTTAGGGTTGAACATAAAAAACTGAAATAAAGAATTTGAAAGTAAAGGTTATGAGAAATTGTCTCATTTGAGTCAAATCCGAGAGTTGGTTGACTTTTGCACATGCTTTTAGAATTGGTAAGATATTTGAACTTGACATTGGCCATCATGGCAACCATTATTCGTTGTACATGTCAATGGTTGATGTAATTTTAGGGCACAAAGAAGAGAACACCTGGAAACATTCTAACCCTTATTGCCAGGACACTATAAATAGAGATATTAAGACAATAATGTATTTTTTTCACAAAAAAAATAATGAAATTTGAAACAAACCCTAGGTATGGCGAACTGTTATGGAGAAAAAGAGTATACAAAATACCTTGAATCTTGATCTCAAAATGTCCAAATCTTATGCCAAAAGCATTTATAATAAATTATGAATGCAAAAACACCAAAATACTAAATTTTAGGGACCCAAAATAAGAGCTTGAAATTTATTTAAGGTCTGCAGAAATACAATTTACAAAAATGGCCAGAAAGAAGTGATCCCAAGCCCAAAATCTTCGAAACAAAGTAGAATATGGCCTCCAAAATTATGAAAAAGAAATGGTGAGGAGATCCGTAATAGTCATGCCCTAGAGTGTACCAAACTCCACCCACAAGGTTGTAGATAGCCCTAGATATGGCTGTAAATCATGCCCTAGCTGTCGATGCTTGAAGTCTTGGTAGATGTCTCTCCACCAGTTGAATCTCTTCACTTGAAACACATATCTGAAGCGGAAAATGTAGAAAATGTGACCAAAAAATATGTCATAGCTCTGAAAATTTGATCTTTGTGCCAAAATGTGACCTTTGAATGAAGTCACCCAATAGATGTTGAGGGTTTTTTGTTCTCAAATCTGAATTCTATTGAGGTATTTCGTCCCCAATAGGATACTAAGGACGGTTTTTGTCCTCTATGGCTGAAAATGAAAGCAAATGCATTCAACTCTCCAAAGTGAAACTTAGATAAATAACCAAAGATGCCAAATGAACCCCCTCTTCAACTCCTTTTATACTTTTCTATCTGTATTTTTCAAGTGGGGCATTCCATGGGGGAAATTAGTAAAGTAACTTTATATTTTATTTTAATATTACTTTAAATTTTCCACTCACATTTAATAATTAATTAAAGTGCCAATAATAAGAATTACTTTAGTACTAAAATTAATTTATTAATTTCTTCTTTTTTCTCCTTTTAGCTGACTGAATACAATGGAAAAGAGGCTAAAAAGGGATCTTCTACCTTCCAGTATTTTAAAATACATTTTTTTTCTTATACTAATATTAATAAGTAGCCCCTAGATGATGGGCTCAACTTAGAAATATTATTAATGTCCATTAACTTGAAAAGAGGGACATTACAATTAAATAATATGAGAAAAATTATGCCTTCTATCTTATTATGTTGGTGTTATCCCATGTGAATATTTTATTCAAACCTAGATCAAATTTTATTGGGATCCCAATGGGATTCATGCCTCAAGTATTGGAAACCTTACCAAAAGAGTTTTCCTATTTCCTTCAAGAATCTATCACAAATTCAAGCACTTCTCGCTAAGTTGATTTGGCAGTTCTTGCATATACTCTCTTGGTGCTTTTCCTTTAGACTGAGAACTTCAACCTCTCTAAGAAAGTTTCTATAGAATTCCCCATTTCGGTGGAACTACTTGGCCTTTTGGGTCCTCTATGGTATTTCATTCAATATATTTTTAAGCCTATAGGGTGTATTATCTTTCTTGAAGAAACCAACTTTTATTTGACTCAACTAAAAAAATGGATTTGCATTGAGGTTGAATTCACAAAATAATTGAAGGAGTGCCTTGATATTCAGGTTGGATATGGGTATTTTTATAAAAAAAAGTTACCTAATTCAATATTTTTAACACGTGCTTCAGATCCCGATTCCCCAACCATAAAATATGATATTTTCCCCTTATGGCTCAACCTAAGATGGTTGAGGTACCTTTACTATCTAAAAGGAAAAAGGAAATAGACAATGATGATCGATAAACTACCGTGGCTATTAAAAATACACATGTAGGGAGCTAAAACTCAAATGTGGCTAGCATAGTTCCTAGTGCCAAGCCTTAAGAAAATTTGTGTAATTCTGAAAGCTCTCGCATCCTTCTTACATATGTTATCCTTTTCGAAAACTAACATAAACCCTTACAAAGAAAAGACAATTCCATCTAATTAATTATTTTTAATATTATAACCTCAACGAATTCTTAAACCTCTCAATTCCCATTGTAGTCCATTATAAGGTGGTAATGATACAACTATAGACACAAAAACACACACTTAGCACTATTATTATACTGCTAAGTATGTTGTTTTATATATGGATCTTGTGTAAGGAAAGTATTCACTGATGAACCGTCCCATTGTCCATCCGTTTGTCTTGTTGGTCTTCATTACTTTTTGTCTTACACATTTGTCACTCATACACACAGTTTTGGTCAAGTCTCAGGGATCCCTGTCTGTCAGTTATCACTCATTTTTTGTCACCTGTCTCTGGACAATAGCACCCAGGGTTGGACGGGAGCACCAGGCGCTCCTGTCCATCCTAGGCGCCCTTGTCCTCTTTTTGTTTGTTCTTATTTTTGAAATTTGAGGTCGGTCTTTTCAGTTTTCCCTCCCATCTCCCGAGGTACTAGTCGGCATGTCGGGTCATTAGTGTTGAAATTTGAACAAGAGATCCCTATATAAACACAACATACATACCATTATATGGGTGAACTATTCTTATCAAGGGCTAATTATGTACATAGAGCAAGGGACTGCATTTGGGCTATTAATTTGTATACACACTGCATATAAAGGGGAGTTCATTCTATTCCATCCACCATTTTACATTTTATCTAGTTATTTCCCACTATCTTGGCATCATTGGTGCAAGGGCGACCTAGGAGCACTATTACACACACAAACACACAAAACTACATTGGGTCTGAGATGTAGTGCAATGCTTAGTTGTAAGACCACCATTGTGGCATCTGAGGACAATTTGATCCCTTCATTTACATCTTTATTTTTTTAGGGTTTGATGCTTTGTGTGGGGTTTTACAGGTGATTCTTCACTACAGGTTTATGATGACATCAACAAACCAAGCGCGACACTCACGTGACCAAAGGTGAAAAATTACGAAGACCTAACAACCATATCATGATCAAATTCTGACCTTTTTCGTATACCAAGTTGCCCATATTGTAGACCAGATGTCTCAGTTTTTCCAGTTCTACCTCCGTTATAATTTTTTGAGGTTCATTGTGACACTTTGTTCCGTTGTTCCATTATATTTCTCAATCCCATAACACACTATGATGTAAGTCAAATTCAGGTACGTACCTTATCCTTCTTATTTCATTTCATTTATAAAAAATCAAATAAATTTTATAGAACTTATATTTCAGTATATTTCATTTAATACATTTATGTACATTTAGATTTATATATAAAATTTATATTTTATTAAATCATTTTGGTGAACACGTAGATTAGAAATATTTTCCATATGATCCACTAAAACCCTAATGGCTAAGGATATCTCTTCTCCTTCTCAACTAATAATTCCTCATGTCCGTGTCAATCCTATCTATGATGAGGAAACCATATCTAAACTTTGATCATATTCAACAACTCTTAGCTAACGAATGTAATGTGCCTACTAGCTTTGATAATTCTACCATTGGCATTGTTTCTTATTTGATGAGCTTCACTTGTTGTACACCATATTATGCCATTAGCCATGATCCTCCTTCTGAAATTTCCAAAGAAAATCTAGATGATACTCTCATTAATTTCATGCTTGGCCTTGACAATAATACACATGTGCATGTTGATTCTCATACTAGTCAGGACACTACTCTAGCTACATCTCATGTTGCTTCTATTTCTGAAAATGCTTCTCATGATACATCACATACTAGTTCGCATTCTCCTTCATACTATGTTGATGATACACTTAATGATACATTATTCTATCTGAGTCTCTCTTTGATTTTGATGAACAATTGATAGTCATGATTCTACTTCTTTGCATACTATTGGGTGTGAATCCCCTGCTCCATTGTCATCTTCTTCTAAGGTTGTATCTAATAACATGCATGATTCATCTCCATCTATTAGTTCATCTCCTCATGTCACTTCATCTTCGTCTATTACTTCACCTCCTTCTACTACCGCATCTCCATCTGATGCTTCCTCTCCTAGGGATGTTTCTGATGCTAGTCCTACTACTTCTATGGATGTTCCATGTCCTTCGTCACCTATTACTCCTTTGGCACCACCTTCTAGTGTGCCCTTAGCATCATAATCTCCTATGTATTCTCTCGATATTCCTATGATTACTCATAATGGAAAATTACAGTTGCTTAACATATTATTGACATCCTCTAATATTCCTTCACAAGATATCCTATCCCTCATGCATGTTGTTATTCATTTACAGTCTCAGGTCCAATCTCTCACATTAGAAAGCAAGGCATGCTATGCATCCATCGATAATAATTCAATGCATGGAAATCCTATTCCCAAAAAGATTCACAACTCAACATTTCCTAAGGATTTTTTATGCCTACATTTACATGTTTTGATGGTACTGGAAATCCCTATTTGCATCTCAAGCATTACCATATGGCCATGGATTCATATTCTAATGATTGACTATTACTTAAATCCTTTCATGAAAGTCTCACATATGCTGCTCTCCAATGGTACACACATCTCCCCTTTGGATCTATTAGTACCTATTATGAGATGGCAGAAGCTTTTCTTCATCATTTCATAGTTAACAATGGCCCTAAAGTTACATATGATCATTTACCTACTTTACATCAGGGAAAAACAGAACCTATCATTGATTACACTCCATGATTTAATGTTTGTATGGAACAGCTAGGTTTTCAACGTATTAACCTAGAGAAGCAATTAATCTTCTATCGTGGTTTGATTCCTTCTCTCAAACAACAATTACAATACTATACATGTGAATCATTCACACTTTTATGCTATAAGGTCATTGACTTATAACAAGATCTCCTTTATGAACATGTTATAGATCCTCCTCCTATTACTACTATTGATGCATAATCTAGTTCTTCTCTACTCCCATCTATTGAGTTTCTTGAAGGCTCACCATCTCCGCCACCTCGCAAACAAGTTATATCTACTCCATCACATAAGCATCTGCCATCTCCTACTCCACGATAGGCTACACCTCAGACTTCTACACCTAGTTCATGAGGACCATTATATTTCTCTCATCACACTAGACCTCATGATGTGATGTGTGCATTTCTTAATAGGCACTTGATTTTCCTCCCTTCTAACCAACAACATCCACTAAATCACTTGCAACACCAACATTATAGACCTTACTATAACTATCACCGTATTAATGGCCATAGGGACAATGACTGTTAGGCCGTTCATGATCGCTTGAAACAATTAGAAGACAAGGGCATAATTTCTTTTGGTTCTTGCTCACGTGAGCGATCTATATATACTCTCCCTCGTAGGTGTACTATTACTCCAGTTCAGTTGTCTCCTTCTTCTCATTCTAAGGTCATTGTTCATCCACCAACATAGGTTATTACTTATGCATGCTCTCTATCACATCCATTCATCGTGGAACCATCTCATCTATTGTGTTATGTTACCACTACATATTGGATTCCACAACCCTTGACATTTTCACTTCTCACCACCATTTCACTCACCATTAGCACTACTCCACATGATATTCAGTCTGGCTCCTACACTCATGTTGCTGTCATTCCACATGCTTCCACCACTTCATACAGGATCGGTCTTTGGTAGGTGATTTTTATCACCTTACTCCCCAATGGCGCACTCGTGTTCTTACGTTTCTTACATGACTGTTGAGGGATCTATTACAATAAGAATCTCTCTTCATGTGCTTTCTTGATTCATCTAGTGCACATTACCCAATCATTTCCCAATGGCACACTCTTGATATATGGATTATTTTTTTACTATTAAGGGGTCTTATCTAAATGAACCATGTCATCTCTACATTGGGGGACATCACCATTCTATTCCCCCATTATTCATCATGCTAACATACACTATTCTATACTACTACAACCATTTCCTATTCCTACATTATTTATTGTTGCCTCATCATTCATCACAACATTACACATACGATACATTTCTTTTATCATCACCATCACATTACATTCATTATCTATCATCATCTACAATATATATCATCATCATTTTTATGATCCTCATGTGTGGATTTCACTAATGCCTCAAGGTTTTGGTGTAACGGTTCGTTACAAGTGGTATCAAAGCTTGATCTCGGCCAGGATGACGTCAAACCCTAATTTTGAAGGTTTAGCTATATCTCAATATTGGTAGCGAAGTTTTCTACAATTTTTTTTTGGTGTGGTGAAATAAGTCAAGTAAGCCTCTCTCCAAATTTCAATCAGTTTTTACTTGTTTTGCAAAAGTTATTACAGTTCTATATTTATTCATAATTTGGCTCCCTAGGGCGTAATTTTTGGAAAATTTTCAAATTTCTTATATTTTCGGAAACCCCTCAAAAAAATAGCTAGGGTTTATTTTTTATAAATTCCTATATTCGGCCAAAAAAATTACGAAACCCTAAACCCTAAAATTATGCCCTATTAAGTCTACCCCTAGGCCCAAACCCTTCGTCATGGCTGGTAGATCTACCCGAGGCCAAGGAAAAGGACAAGAAACTCCGGGAATGACCCCAAATAAGGAAGATATTGCTTCAGAGTCTACTGGTTTGGGAGTATCTGAGGTGGTCATCCAACTTCAGGAAAGGGTTAACAATATGGTGAGTAAGGATGACCTTAATGTTGAGCTTCATCAACTGAAAGGTAGCCTTAGGAGTGAGATTCAAAAGGATTTTCATGCAATGCAGTAGGAGTTGTTGCATATTATTTCAAATACAACTTCTAATGCCAGTCATATGGGTTCCACTAGAAATGGTCACACAGATACAAATCACTCCAATCAGGGAGGATCCTTTAATCATTCAAGTGGATCTTCTCACCAATGGAGGGGCATGATTCCAAAAGTTGAAATGCGTAAATTTGATGGAAAGGATCCACTCAATTGGATTACCCAAATGGAAAATTTCTTTGATCTCCATCAGATCCCAGGAGGACAAAAGGTAACTATGGCATCCTTATACCTAGAACCTGATCAATTTGTTTGGTATCGTTGGTTATGTGCTCAAAGGCAGAAGAATGGCCTAAATGTCACCTGGATAGTTTTCACTGAAGAGCTTCAATTACACTATAGTTCTAGTGTTTCTGAGAATTACTTCAGCCAATTAGCAAAGTTACGCCAAACTGGTTCAGTTAAGGAGTATGTCCATCAATTCCAAACTTTGTCCTTGCGTGTGGAGGATATTACAGAAGAGTATTTGAATGACCTATTTCTGGGGGGTCTTAAGGACCACATTGAGCATGAGGTATGCATGTTTAACCCACTCAAGGTTGTTGATTCTATTATCATGGCACGTCGAGTAGAGGAAAAATTTCTTTCCAGTAGAAGGCAGTCCTTTTCTAGCATAAAAGATCGTAACACCTTGTCTCCTTCTTACCCTCGGCCAATTCGGTTGACACCTCAACAAATTGAAGAAAAAAGAGCCAAAGGGTTATGCTTTAACTGTGATAGCAAATATGGACCAAATCATAAATGTTCTGAGAAAAAATTGTTCTACATTGAAGGATCTGGTGATGAGGAAGAATATGAGGCAACATCAACAGAGGAAGTGGAAAAATTAGAGGAAGAATCTGGAGATCCTCAGCCCACTATTTCATGTCATGCTCTATCAGGTATTAGTACTCCACAAACCCTTCAAGTTGTGGGTTATATTAAGAAGCAGAAGGTAACAATCTTGATTGATTCAGGGAGCACACATAATTTCATCAATCATAAGTTGGCAGCAAGACTAAATTGTTTCATCTACCCAGCACCTGAATTTCAAGTAATGATTGCAGATGGTGGCACAGTCCAATGTTCAGGTAAATGCCATAAAGTCAAAATCATGATGGGTGATTACACATTGGAATCTACGATGTTTGACTATTCCCATGGGAGGAGCTGATATTGTCTTAGGTGTTCAGTGGCTCACTACTTTGGGCACCATAGAGATAAATTTCTAGGAATTGTTCATGCGCTTTCATTCTGAGGGTAAAAAATTTGAACTTCGAGGTCTACAAGCTAAAGATCCTCTAGTGGTAAGTTCTCACCAAATGCAGAAGATTCTTAAAAAGGGGTCTAAAGGTTTTGTAGCTCGATTATTCTCTATAGAAGTCCAACAATTTGCAAATGAAGGTATTGCATCCTGATCTTCAAAAGGTTATTAATCAACATGTAGTTGTCTTCAAGGAACCAAGAGGATTAAAGCCATCCTGAAAGAGAGCATGATCATGTTATTCAGTTGATTCTAGGAAGCCAACCCCCCAACATCAGGCCTTATAGATATCCATATGTGCAAAAGAGTGAGATCGAGAAGATGGTGGAGGAAATGTTGGAAATGGGTATTATTCGTCACAGTCAGAGTGCCTATTCTACTCCCGTGGTGATGGTGCGTCACAAGGATGGAAGATGGTGCATGTGTCTAGATTATAGAGAGCTTAACAAGTTCACTATCAAAGATAAGTTTCCTATTCCCGTCATTGATGATTTATTAGATGAGTTGCATGGTGCCATTTATTTTACAAAACTAGATCTGTGTTCTGGGTATCACCAAATTAGAGTCAAGCAAGAAGATATTCATAAGACAGCCTTCAGAACTCATCAAGGCCATTATGAATTCCTAGTGATGCCATTTGGTCTTACCAATGCTCCCTCCACATTCCAAAGCTTGATGAATTCAGTATTTAGACCATTCCTAAGAAAGTTTGTCTTAGTATTTTTCGATGATATACTCATCTACAACAAATCGTGGGAGAAACACTTACATCACGTCAATACTATCTTAGAAGTCTTAGAGAAACATCAACTTTATGCCAAGCCTTCGAAGTGTTCTTTTGGGGTACAAGAAGTGGAATACTTGGGCCATATTATTTCTCATGAAGGTGTTAAGGTGGACCCTCACAAGATCCAGGCCATGGTGGAATGGGAAACCCCAAGATCCCTCAAACAATTATGAGGTTTCTTAGGTCTCACAAGGTATTACCACAGATTTGTCAAAAAATATGGCAGTATAGCAGCACCACTCACAAAATTATTGAAGAAGGACTCCTTTTAGTGGAATGAGGAAGCATCTAGGGCATTTGAAAAATTGAAGGCAGCTATGTGCACCACTCCAGTATTGGCAACCCCAGATTTCTCCAAAACTTTCGTAGTTGAGTGCGATGCTTCAGGAAATGGAATCGGAGCAGTACTAATGCAAGAAGGACACCCCATTGCTTTTGAGAGCTGACAGCTAAAAGGAAATAATTTGTTAAATCCCACCTATGAAAAGGAAATGATGGCAATACTACATGCAGTCAAACAATGGAGACCATACTTGATGGGTAGACATTTTAAGGTAAAAACTGATCATGATAGTTTGAAATATTTCTTAGAGCAACGTCTATCTTCAGAAGAACAACAAAAATGGGTCACTAAGATGTTGGGATATGACTTTGAGATTGTTTATAAGAAAGGAAAGGAAAATTTGGTCGTTGATGCTCTGTCTAGGAGGGATGAGTCTGCCGAAGCATTGTTATGTGCCATATCTATACTAAATGTAGATTGGGTAGATCAAGCACGTGAAGAATGGAAGAAAGATGCAACCACACATACTCTCATTCAAAATCTCCAGGTAGATCCGTCCATATCAGCTCAATTTATATGGAAGGGGGATACATTGTGGTACAAAGATTGGTTATATCTATGTAAGAACTCTACACTTAAACACCATGTTCTTTCAGAGCTACATTCTTCTCCAATAGGTGGCCATGCTGGGGTCCTGAAAACATATCATAGAGTTAAGAAGGATTTATTTTGGGAGGGGTTGAAAGGAGATGTTCAAAAATTTGTGGCAGAATGTTTGGTTTGCCAAAAAAATAAGGGCGAGACCATTAAGACACCTGGTCTTCTCCAACCTCTGTCTATTCCTAGTGAGAGATGGGAAGAGGTATCAATGGATTTCATCACAGGATTACCTAAATCAGAAGGGAAAAGTGTCATCATGGTCGTGGTAGACAGACTTACCAAATATGCTCATTTTTGTGCCATGGCTCATCCTTTCACAGCTAGTACAGTTGCCATCTCTTTTATGGATACAGTTCAAAAGCTCCATGGCACGCCAAAAATTATAGTAAGTGATCATGATCCAATATTTACAAGTAACTTTTGGACTGATTTGTTCTCTTGTCTAGGTACCCAACTAGCCCAGAGTTCCTCTTATCATCCCCAAACAGATGGGAAAACTGAGGTGGTAAATAAATGTTTAGAGGGATATCTTCGATGTTTTACTTCAGATAAACAAGAATGTTGGGTGCAATGGTTGCCACTGGCAGAATGGTGGTACAATACTTCATTTCATACCTCCTCCAAAATGTCTCCATTTCTGGCACTTTATGGGTACCATCCTCCATCACTCATATCTAGCTTGAAGGTCAAACCAAAGGTGAGAGCAGTCGAAGATCACATTCAACATCAGCATGAGGTACTCTCTAGTCTTAGAGAAAATTTGGCACGGGCACAAAACCGTATGAAGCAACAGGCTGATCAACATAGAAGTGAGCGACACTTTGAAGAGGGAGACTTTGTTTTTGTAAGGTTACAGCCATATAAGCAGTTATCCTTAAAACAACAACAAAAGGATAATAAGCTTGCTCCTAAATACTATGGTCCTTACCGAGTTTTGCAGAAAATTGGTAGTGTGGCATATAAGCTAGAGCTCCCTCCAGGAAGTAGAATACATCTAGTCTTCCATGTTTCTTGCTTAAAGAAAGTTATTGGGCAGCACATTTCCACCCAATCAGTGCTTCCGGAACTGGACGAGGAAGGAAGGATCATATTGGAACCTGAAGGCATTCTTCAGACATGCACCAAAAGACTGAGGACCAGAGTCATTACCGAGTACCTGATCAAGTGGAAGAATATGAATATTGAGGATGCATCATGGGAAGATGAAGCATTCATGCAACAACATCCAGGGCTTCCCAACATTGGGGACAATGTTTCTTTGAAGGGGAGGGGCATGTTACACCCTTAATTATATATCTTACATGGGATGGATATAGCCGACTTGTGGCTATCATAACTTCTTATCATGATGTATCTCTTTCATATATGATCTATTATCATTGGTTGGTCGGCCTTGTTGATGGCCATATCATAGGAATAGTATAAATAGGGGTTATAGGTAGTGGATGATCATTATGTTGAGTATTTGAGTCTTATTATATGTTTTGGAGGTTGCCCCCTCGAAGTGGCCAAGCTATTCTACTTTCATATTGAGAGAACTTATCTGCAATATTGTGTTATTTGGTGTTCTATTGCTGGTGATAATCATAATTAATCAAGTAATTTCATTACAAGTGGTATCAGAGCAACCACCCATGTTCGAATCTCACTCAGTTGGTTACGTCGTCTAGCCGGGGCCCATGGGGTGCCTAAATGTCGGTGAAGCGGGGCTCATACGTATGGGAGTACGGGTGTAAACCCAGCCTAAGAGTCGGGCTCTACAGAAGCGTGGTGGGATGTTATGATCCTCATGTGTGGATTTACACCGACATAGGCCAATATTCCATATACACATATATCGAATCATAGCTACAAGAATATCATCACTAGGGGACAAGCCCCCCTACATAAATCCATCACTACATCAATAAATCATATCTCATCATTATTATCGCTATCTACGACTGCAAGATCCTTGGAACTAAAAGCCTCACCACTCATTCTACACTGCTGGTCATGACCCCTATACCTCTCTACTTTCCTACGCAATAATGTGTTCTCCATAGAATGCTCTACGAAGTGACTCTGAAGCTCAATATAACGTGTAAATAAATTCCGCGCTATAGGGCCACCATCCATCGCCTCTCTAGTTTGTCATGTCTCCACATGTGCCTCATCCCTCTCGCTCACTATTCTGGCACATGTCATTGCTGCTATCGCCACTGGCTCACAAAAATGAGCGTGCTCGCCCATAGTATTATCTACGTGCTCTAGCATACCTCCACCAGCGATAATATTAGTGGGGACATTCCACGTTAATGTGCAAATAGATGTGTCCACAATCAATGAACAATATGTATCACCTATAATCACAAGAACAATGCATTAGACAACCATAACCATCATAGAATCAAGTGCTAAATCATACAACCAAACTATACAAATACCCACTCTCCACTATCATTGTTGCTACATCATTGGGGGCAAGTACTTTCCCCTCTACTCCTCCTAACGATGCCCTTGCTGCTACTGCAAAGGATGGAAAAAGTTATACCAACCTATGTGAGGCCTACCATGTATGATATGCATCCATACATCCTGTGTCATCACCATCTACCGGCTCTACCGCCACATCTACCTCACCAAGCCCTAGAGGTACTAGTTGCGCTCATGAGGGGCCTGGTCTAACTCCAGCCCTCCTCGGGGCCTTAATGGCCCGTAACCACACATATGGCTCTGGGGGCACATCCCGAGCCTTACAAAATTGTCATGATACCCTATCAACCTGAAATAACTCGGTCGCCCCTGGAAAGTGATAAATTTGTGAATTCCTTGCCAATGCTTTGGGAATATAAGTCCCTCTACTTAACCGGTGCAGCTACCATGTATGCATGCGTGAGAAAGTGTGGATTTCTATGGTGGCCTTTCAGCCGGGGATCCAACAGGGGCACTCCACTGACCCTGCGACAAATGCTTGCAGTTATCTGCAAGGGGGAAATTTTCTATGAAGGTGGGAAAGGGAGTGAGAAAAGAGGTAGGAGAACTAATGTTGTAGGTAGAAAATCAGATTCCTGCACACACTAGTTAGAAACTTTAACACATGCATTTATGAGAAGAAACAACCCTGCAAATGGCAACAAGATGAGATAAGATTGTGAACTCAAAGTTTCTAAAATCTCCTCATCAAAAAGGCTACAAAATCCTTCTTCTTGTATTGATGCTTAAACAAAAGTTGTACATAATGTGGGAATGGAAGAAATTTGAGAATGGAGGGAAGTAGAAGAAAATGGCTATCTCCTTTGCTTTCTCTAAGTACAATGCACTCGTGAGTTTACAAGATCAATTGCCAACCCTGTACAATGGCGTGAAGAAGCCATTAAATATCTTGCAAGAAATGGTTACAACTTCTTCTTTGTTAGCAAGAAATGGTTTACAATTTCTTTTCAATCATTCGCGTCCGTTCAGATTCTTGATTCGCGAAGAAACGCCAATGGTGAGAAAAACCAGACTTTTCATAATGCAGCCATTACACTCGTTTTGTAACTTTGAATTTGAACCGTTCATCTTGCCTTTGAAACTTTAAACCAGAGTCGTCCACGTGGGAGAAATTTACTGGAGCGGGCATGGAGGATGCCTTTTGCATTTTGTGACTTTATAGAGATTTGGCATTTTGGAACATTTTGGCCCGCTCACCCGCTTTTGATATGGTCTTGACACATGGCCTCACTTGAGTGGAGACAGAGTCGCGGGCCACTTTTATAATTTTACCTTTTTTCAATGCAGGCTCAAAAACACAAATTGCTCCGCTGGCCCGCCTCCCTGCTTTGACCTTCGATGCGGGCTTAATATTTGACTTTTTCCTTATAGCATGATCGGGGCTGCGGGTCACTTTATGCCTTTTAGCCCTTTTTACAAAAAGGCTCAAAACCTCAAAGTTCTTCGCCAACCCACTTCCCCGCTTTGACTTTCCAACGACGGGCTCAAGATTTGACTTTTTCCTTTGTGTTTGACAGGGTTGCGGGTCACTTTTTAACTTTAAGCCCCTTTAATGAAAAAGGCTCAAATTCTCAAATCTCCCCGATGATCTGCCTCCCCGCTTTGACTCTTTCGATGTGGGCTCAACATTTGACTTTTTCCTCATAGCATGATCGGGGTTGTCACTTTATGACTTTTATCCCTTTTTTTTGGGTCACTTTATGAATTTTAGCCCTTTTTTACATAAAGGCTCAAAAACAAAAATTGCTCTGCTGACCCGCCTCCAATTAGATATGTCCACGTACCCATGGATAATGGAGCCAAAATTTGATGGGGAAGAAAATGCCCATCATTCACGACTGTGGAAAAATGTAGAGAAGAAGAAAACTCCACCATTTCGCGCCCAATTTTCAAATTTCTTTCGTGAACCAAGGAATTGAAAACAATACAAGGTTCGACGATCCATGGCCATAGAAAGATTGACAATTTCATTCAAATGAGGACAACAATAAAATTTTCATGCGTCCAGATAGGAAAACAGAAAATTTATCAAAACGTGCAGACTGGAGAGTTTAAACAACTTCAAAGCATGAATTTCTCTATCTTTTCAGACTTCCAACTTTACTTGAACACTTCTGGAGGGCGTGAGCTCAAAATTTTTGAATTTGACTTAAAAATGAGGGGGGGATTTTGAGGGCGACAACAGTTGGCTCTAGCTTGGGGACATGACATGGACTGAGCATAGTGAAGACATGACATGGGAATCCAGAATCTCAATCTCTAGACCCTGTAATTCGTTGACCAGTGCCTTATCCATTGGGCCTTGCAGAGTCATGTATAACTTTGAGAAAGAAATATCAGAAGAAGGAAACACACAAACACACAACGGGAAGGAAACACATGACATGCAACAGAAGGGGAAACAAAACCACACAATGGAAAGGGAAACACACCTATGGTACAAGGCGGGGAACAACCCACTTTCACTGATGATACAATTTCAAGTATTTCCCACTCCGAGGAAATTCCAGTGGCGTTCCATCCAAATATGAGAGAAGAAAAGTGTTCTCACCGCAAGCTTCACGAATTTGGAATGGGCCAAGCCATAATGAATCAAACTTTCCATGGCTGCCTTTTGGTTCTCTTCTCTTGTCCCATAGCAGGATGAAGTCTCCAACTTTGAATTCTCTTGCCTTGGCCTTCTTATCAAAAATATTCTTTACTTTCAATTGGTGCTCCTTAATGTGATCCACCACTTGGAGTCTATTTTCTTCCAGCTTCTCAAGAAAGAGGATCCTCTTGTCAATGGAATCCTTGTACTGACCATCTTCTATTGCCTGTAGCAGCTTGAGAGCTGGCATCTCGATCATGAGAGGAATTTCTGCTTCGACTCCATACAACAGTTGGAATGGTGACATACCTATTGCCTTCTTGGGAGTGATCCTATCCACCCACAATGCGTCGTACAACCTTTTGTGCCAATTCCTTTGATTCTCATTTACAAGCTTGCGGAAAATGGTCACAATGTTCTTGTTGCTTGATTTGGCTTGTCCGTTTCCTTGTGGATAGTAGTCAGAAGAATGAGATAGGGAGATTCCGTAGCTATAGAAAAACTCGGTCAGCTCTCTTGAAGAGAAATAGGTAGCATTATCTGCTACAATCTTCTGTGGCACTCTGAAATGGACTATGATATTCTCCTTGATGAAGTTGCATATTGTTTCAGTGTTGGCTTGTTTGGCCAGAATGGCTTCCACCCATTTGGTGAAGTAGTCTGTTGCTGTGAGTACATAGGTGTGCCCTATGCTTGAGTGAGGGTTCAGAACACCAATGAAGTCCAACCCCCACTGTTGAAATGGTTCTTCAATAACCACATGCCTGAGTGGTAATGCAAGCGAGTTGTGGTCTTCCAATGAACTGTTGGCATGCTTTGCATTTAGAAACCCAATCTTGAGTGTCTGCAAAGATGGTGGGCCAATAATACCTTCCTCGGAGGATCTTGTGTGTAGTGACCATTGCTGAAAAATGTCCACCACATGCTTGGTCATGGTATGCTTTAAGAAACTTTTCTTGTTGCTCTTTATCTACGCACCTGAGGAAACAACCATCCAGGCCTCTTTTGTAAAGCGCATGATTCCAGATTACAAATTTAGCTTGCCTTCAGCTTGAGTGTTCTCCTTTGCTTGTAATCAAGATGGGGAGGGAATTCTCCATAAGTCAGGTAATAGGCAATATCAGCATACCACTCATCAGTAGTGGTGACAAAGAGAACCTGTGGGTTGTCTTCTGAACAAGTTGAGCAAGCACAGTTTTCTTCGCCATGTTGAACTTTGAGTGTTTCATCTTCAACAATCAACTTGCACAAGCCATTTCCCCTTACCAGATTGGAGGGTCGAATCTCCAAGTCATATTCTTGAGTCTTTGCAATCCAATTTCCTCTTTTAGCTCTAGGATCTTGCTGTGTCAAGATGGACTTGATTGCACTGCCGGGGACCATCACCACCGTATGGGAATTGAGGATGTAAAACCTGAAGTTTTTTACAGCCTTGACCACTGCATAGGCATGCTTCTCCAATTGGCTGTATTTTAGCTCATGCTTTTTCAAAGGACAACTCATGAAAGCAATAGGTGCTTCCATGCCTTCATCATTTTTCTGAATGAGAATGGACAGAGAGTGTATGTTCTAATGCATAACAATACATGATGAATTCTTTGTTAAAATCTGGAGATACAAGAGTCAGAGCCTTGGCAATGGATTTCTTGATTTCTTCGAATGTTGCCTTCCCTTCATTGTTCCATTTGAATTTTTCTTGTGGTTTCATCATGGAAGTGATGTGCTTTGTCAACTTAGCAAACTCAGGCACAAAACGACGAAGAAAGTTCACCTTTCTGAAGAATGAATGAACTCCTTTCTTGCTTGTGGGCAGGGCTAATGCTTGAATGGATCTAATCCTCTCAGGATCAATGTGTGCTCCATGTTTGTTCACAATGTGCCCCAATAACTTGCCTTCTGTGACTCCAAAAATGCACTTTTTTGGATTTAGTGATATGTCATGTTTCCTACACCTTGCAAGTACCTGTTCCAAGTGATAGATATGATCTCCCCTCTTCTTTGAAAATATTGTGAGATCATCAAGATATATGACAATGCAATGCTTCAGATCTTTGAAGGCCAAATCCATCGCCCTTTGGAATGTAGCTCCTGCATTGATTAGGCCAAAAGGCATTCTGTTGTAGGAAAAAGTGCCCCAAGGTGTTGTAAAGGTTGTCTTGGTGTGGTCCTCCTCTGCCACTTTGATTTGATTATATCCTGAGAATCCATCAAGTAATGAAAGCATTTCAGATCCAGTGACTGCTTGCAGGATATGGTCCATGATAGGAAGAGGATAATTGTCCTTTAGTGATGCCTGGTTCAGGTTGCGAAAATCTACACATATCCTTATTTCACCATTCTTCTTCCGCACTGGCACAATGTTAGCCACCCACGTTGAATGGTGGATGGGAAAGATGATCCTTGCATTAAGCATCTTCATTACCTCCTCCTTGATGGTATCAACAATCTTTGGGTTGTACGACCTTTGTTTCTTCCTGAAGGGCTTAACACCCTGCTTCAAAGGAATTGAGTGATGCATTTCCTTTGGCTGGAAGGATTTGAGTTCATCATAAGAGTAGGCCAAGACATCTGAGTATTTCTTGAGTAATGCAACAAACCTTCTTTTTTCTTCAGGAGAGCAACATTTTCCAATATTGACCATCCTTGGCTCCTCCGGGGTACCAATGTTTTCTTTATCAAAATCAGCTGGGCACCGAGAAGATTGCTTTTCTTTCTCTTGAATGAATCTGTCATGTTTGTCAAAGAGGTCTTCTAAAGAGACTAGGCCTTTGGGAATTTTGTTCCCTTTCAATTTGATTACTCCCTCATCATCAATCCCTTCAATTCCTTCTTTCTCTTCTTTGGGGACTGCTTCTCGGTGTGGATTTTCACCTCCTTCAAAGAAGAGATTATTGAAATTATCCCTTTGCTCTAAAAAGGCTAGAATTTGGTTATCATCATTGAAGACTTGCCAATGATTTGCATTATCTGGTACACTAGGCCTGAATACCATTTCAATGGTCACTTTGTCTTTACCAAAAGAAGGATGAGGTGTCACTAGGGAAGCTGACACTGCAAGAGAATCAGCCTTTTCATTTTGTTCCCTTGGAATAGCTTCAATGGAAAATGCATAAAAAGATTCAATGCAGTCCCACACTCTGTTTCTATAATGCCAGAGTCTTGGATTCTTCACCTGATATTGTTGGTGGACCTACTTTACTACAACCTCTGCATCACCTCGGCATCTCAGTTTCTTGATTCCCATGTCCTCTGTTGCACTCATGCCTAAGAGTAGTGCTTCATACTCTGCAGTGTTATTTGTATTATCAAATTGCAGCTTGTAGGAAAATGGGTACAACTCATTGGAAGGAGAGTACAATACTACACCAGCTTTCAAACCCGCACTGGAATGACTACCATCAAATTCCATTGTCCAAATTTGATCTTCCTCTTCCTCCATGATAATTGGCAAGTTATCCTCTTTTTTGATGTGAGGAAGTAGTTTCCTAGCCCACAATCTTGAAAGAGAATGTTTGCTTTCGGATCATCAGACTTTCGTACTGTGAACTTCATCTTTCTTACTGGTAGCAACTTCTTCATCTCACCTTTTACTGGGATAGTTGCAGATGACCAATCCATTTTTATCTCTCCACCCAGGTCTCTACAGAAACTCCTACTCAATAGCATACCAAAGGATGTTGGGATGTCTGCTACCAGTATGGTTAGAAGCACCTTCTTGTCTGGAAAATCAGCTAGTGCTACCTATGTGCATCTTTGATTCTTCCTACCAATGGAACTTTTTTGGATTCCATTGAGTAGAAGGTGCCATTTACCGGGTCAAGGTGAGGCCTAGAGCATTTACAACTTTGGCTGGCATCACATTGTCTGAGGCTCTGGAATCTATGATACAATTATTTAGCTGGAAGCCTTTAATGAGGAGTGACAGGTAGAAAGGTTCAACCCTGTTGGTTTTGGAGGCACTGAGGGCTAGCATGTTTTGGGAAGGTGGTGTGGATGGTGTGGGAAGTAAGCCTTTAGAATTAGGACTCGAGGATATAGGGTTACCACCACGAACTGTATTAATGAACCTGTCAAACTGGGCAGGGTGTGTTTGTAGGTATTCTATTTCTGAGAGCTGGACTTTGGTTTTGCTTGCATGTTCCACAAAGTCAAATGGGGTTATGGTGAGTGAGGAAGAGGTTCCGGAAATGGAGGAAGATTTACATGGTAGAGGCTTTGCTACTTTGGGTGTTGAATTCTCCTTTTTCGGGTGTAGCAATTGGCTTGGAAGGGGGTGAGGGTGTATCTTTTGATTGAACCTTAGATGTTTTTGCAGGAAGAACATTTAAAGGAGAATTGTTCTTAGCAAATTTTGATTTGGGAGAAGAATTAGATGACTTACTTGGCATAGTAGCATGATCCCTGACAACCAGTGAGTCTGGTTTTTCTTTGGCCGACTCCATAGAAGGTGGTAATGGTGATCCTCTACTGATGATTTTATTTTGTGTGACCTCTGGAGGAGAATCTTCTTTATTCTTCTTATCCTTTACCGCAACCATTGAGGATGAAGCACCTTTCCTAGATTGTGCATGAGTGAAAACAACACATGAGAAACTTGGAGCTTCTTCATCATCCTCATCTTCATCATCAACGTACTCAATTAGGCCATTATGCATATCAACTTCCTCGACCTCAAGATAGTTTTCATAGTCTTCCATATTTTCTTCTTCAGTTTCATCAATTTCTGCTTCCTCTTCTGGCTCTTTGGTGTCACAGATGGCATTGACTGGTGGTGCTTCAAGAGTAAGCCGATGAGGAGGTGGAGCAATCCTTGGCCTATCTGGAGGGTTTGGTTTCCTTGAAGCATTCCGCATTGTGATCTGAGATAGCTGCTTCTTCAAGGCAACCAAGTCATTTTCCATTTTTTGGAACATCGGATCTGTGGTGACAGAGTTTGAATTCTGACCCTTTTGCTTTCCATTGGGGCCTTTCACCTTTACCAGACAAGATTAGATCATCATCGGTTTCTATTGCATGGTCTTGAGCTTCCCTTAATGTTCTTGGTTGGGTTCTTCTAAGGAAGAAACCTACTTCTGATGGCAAGGCACTGATGAAGAATCTCTTCAAATTATTTTCAGGAGGCACCACATCTTCAGGGATTCTTCTTATCACTCTGTTATATCTTGCTACGAAGTCTCTCATTGACTCAGAGGTTTCTTTTTTCATTTGTACCAATTGGACCAAAAGATCCTGACAATCTTTTGTGCTCTTGAACCTGTGTTCGAATGCACTTCTTATATCCTCCCAACAGGTGACGGACCTCGGGGGTAGCATGTAGAACCATTCGACAACAACTTTCTCTTGAAGTGACTCCACAAAGAGTCAGACTGACACATCTTCATCCTCAACACCCAACACACTACAAGTAGTGATAAATGCTGCTACATGCTCTTCAGGGAGTTGAGAACCATCCCCTCTAAATTTTGGGAAGTTTTTTCTCGAGCCTCTCGGTAGCTCATGGAGTGGTTGAGCAAGAGCCAGTGGACCGGTGTTTCCTCCCCATGGTACATTAGGCCTATGGGCCTCATGATCACGTTCACACTCATGATCATGATCCCCCATTCTATTTCTGTTTCTAGCTTCCAACCTTGCTAAGGCTGTGGCTTCTGCTGCTGCTCTTTCATCTGCCTCGGCTTGAAGTCTCTCGATTTCTTTGAGTTGAGCTCTTATTTATTCATTGGCTCTTGCCTCTCTTTCTCTAGCTTCTTCTTTGGTCTTCACGTCAGTGAAGTCTACAAGGTTCTCATTGATGTATGGAAATTCACCATCCAAAGGATTGGCAACACTCAGGTTCCCAACGTGACCGGTTGCTTGAAAAGGAAGCCTCTGGATTCCGAGTAGCTCTTGTCTCCTTTGAAGTTCCTCAAAAATGGGATCAGTTTGTCCTCCTTGTCTCTGTTTCCAGGTGAATCTTCTATCCGCCAGCTTGAAAATCTATGCTCTTCTTTGTGGTGCTGGAATTTGTCTTTGCCTCTCCAATTCAGCAACGCGTTCTTCTTCAAGGTCCAGAATTCTCGTGGCAATGAAGTAGTGATTGGCACTTTGTCTATTATGCCAGATAGCTTCCCTCAAATCTGAAGCAACGTCTTCTTGGATGTGGAAGAGAAATTCAGGTCTTTCAACAGGAGGGTTTCCCGGAATAGCCATGATTTGAATCCATGTGGCTCATATAGCCATTCAAATTCTAGAAATTTTTCTCTTTTTTGAATTTTGAATTTTCTGACCTTGCGGTCGCATTCAGGTGCAGATGCTGCTAAATTTGCCCCACGGTGGGTGCCAAAAACTATTGGCGAGGAAATTTTTTGGGTGGAAAAATTTGTGAATTCCTTGCCAATGCTCTGGGAATCTAAGTCCCTCTACTTAACCGGTGCAGCTGCCGTATATGCATGCGTGTGAAAAATGTGGATTTCTGTGGTGACCTTTCAACTGGGGATCTAACAGGGGCACTCCACTGACCCTGTGGAAAAGCTAGCAATTTCTTGCTAGGGGGAAAATTTGTCTATGAAGGTGGGAAAGGGAGTGAGAAATGAGGTAGGAGAAACTAATGTTGTAGGTAGAAAATCAGATTCCTGCACACATTAGTTAGAAACTTTAACACATGCATTTATGAGAAGAAACAACCCTGCAAATGGCAACAAGACGAGATAAGATTGTGAACTCAAAGTTTCTAAAATCTCCTCATCAAAGAGGCTACAAAATCCTTCTTCTTGTATTGATGCTTAAACAGAAGTTGTACATAATGTGGGAATGGAAGAAATTTGAGAATGGAGGAAAGTAGAAGAAAATGGCTATCTCCTTTGCTTTCTCTAAGTACAATGCACTCATGAGTTTACAAGATCAATTGCCAACCCCGTACAATGGCATGAAGAAGCCATTAAATATCTTGCAAGAAATGGTTACAACTTCTTCTTTGTTAGCAAGAAACGGTTTACAATCTTTTCAGTCATTCGTGTCCGTTCAGATTCTTGATTCGCGAAGAAACGCCAATGGCAGAAAAAACCAGACTTTTCATAATGCAGCCGTTACACTCGTTTTGTAACTTTGAATTTGAACCATTCATCTTGCCTTTGAAACTTTAAACCAGAGCCGTCCACGTGGGAGAAATTTACTGGAGCGGGCGTGGAGGATGCCTTTTGCATTTTGTGACTTTATAGAGATTTGGCATTTTGGAACATTTTTGGCCCGCTCCCCACTTTTGATATGGTCTTGACACGTGGCTTCACTTGAGTGGAGACAGAGTCGCGGGTCACTTTTATAATTTTACCTTTTTTCAAAAAGGCTCAAAAACACAAATTGCTCCACCGGCCCGCCTCACCTGCTTTGGCCTTTGATTCGGGCTTAATATTTGACTTTTTCCTCATAGCATAATCGGGGCTGCGGGTCACTTTATGACTTTTAGCCCTTTTTACAAAAAGGCTCAAAACCTCAAAATTCTCTCCGCCTCCCCGCTTTGACTTTCCAATGGTGGGCCCAAGATTTGAATTTTTCCTTTGTGTTTGGTGGGGCTGCGGGTCACTTTTTAACTTTAAGCCCCTTTAATGAAAAAGGCTCAAATTCTCAAATCTCCCCGATGATCTCGCCTCCCCGCTTTGACTCTTTTGATGCAGGCTCAACATTTGACTTTTTGCCCTCATAGCATGATCGGGTTGCGGGTCACTTTATGAATTTTAGCCATTTTTACTTTTAAAAAGGCTCAAAACCTCAAATTGCTTCACTGACCCGCTTCCAATTAGATATGTCCACGTACCCATGGATAATGGAGCCAAAATTTGACGGGGAAGAAAACACCCGTCATTCACGACTGTGGAAAAATGCAGAGAAGAAGAAAACTCCACCATTTCGCGCCCGATTTTCAAATTTCTTTCGTGAACCAAGGAATTGAAAACAATACAAGGTTCGACGATCCATGGCCATAGAAAGATTGACAATTTCATTCAAATGAGGACAACAATAAAATTTTCATGCGTCCAGACAGGAAAACAGAAAATTTATCAAAACGTGCAGACTGGAGAGTTTAAACAACTTCAAAGCATGAATTTCTCTATCTTTTCAGACTTCCAACTTTACTTGAACACTTCTGGAGGGCGTGAGCTCAAAATTTTTAATTTGACTTAAAAATGAGGGGGGGATTTTGAGGGCGAGAGTTTTTTTGAAATAGTTACACTCAAAATTGGAAGATGTTGTATAAACATGAATCGTAGCATTTTGAGTCTAGTTTCTAAGCTACTAAATTTTATTGAAAACGGATAAGTTTAAGTGGGTCAAATAACTAAAATACCAAAAGGTGCTTTTGTTTTTGTTAAAAAACATAATAGAGTGACTTTCGTGCCCCTCACCATTTTTTTCGACCACCATTTAGTATTTTTGAAAACCCTTTGGGTAGAAAGATAGCTAGGAGATCTAGTTTGTGCTAGAATTTTTTTTAGATTTTTTTAGCGAGTATTTTTTTTTATGATTTTTCTAGTACAAAAATTTTAATTTTTGAAAATTAATGGAGCTCTGACTGTGCCCCCCCTAACTACCTCAAAAAATATCAAAAATTAGATCTTTTTTTAATATGTATAGAATTAGGCCTAGTTTGGGCTAGTATAATTTTTTTCAATTTCGATGAGCCAAAAAAAAGATACACGACAAAAGATAGACATGTTTAAACTTCAAAAAATAGCTATAAAAAGGCATAGTTAGAAAATAAATAATATGGAAACCTTATATTAGTCAGAAAATTTGAAAAATTATATTTTTAGAAAGAAGAAACTCTACTCTATGTTGTGGTATAATTTTTTAAAACGAATCGATCGTTTTATGTTGATTTATCATGGTGGAAGTGGCATTTTTGCATTTTTTAGCAAAAATACGATGTTTGTTGTGTTTGTGCAGGTCCATGCCTAAGGCTTGGGGATCCAAATCAGATCCAAGCCTTGAGGCATGGCATTGGAAAAAGGAAAAATGTAAAACACATATAGTGTTATACGCGTTCTGCTTTTATAACAGTATAGACATTATATGAACATTTTGGCATGCTTCTATTTACAAGTATAAGTTTTTTATTTATTATTATTTATATTTTATTATTTCTTATACTTTAAATTTATTTTAGTAAATATAAGAAATTAGGGTCACTCTGCACCTTATGGAACTAGTCTCACAGCTCCATTAGTCACAGTTTAGGAGATAGTTTTTTTATACTATAATCTAGTCAGTACATAGGTAGTTTTTAAGATTTCATTCATTAAAGCTTTTAGCGTTTAAATTCTATAATCGAAACCCTAAACCTTGATCCCTAAACCCTAAAACCTAAACCTAACTTGGGGCCTTTTGGACCCTAAACCCTAAGCCCTGTTTAGGATCCCTAAACCTTAAACATTCAACCCTTACCCATGAGCCCTAAACCCTAAACCCTAAGCCCTAAACCCTAAACCCTGAAACGTAAACCCTAAACCCTAAACCCTAAACCCTGAACCCATAAACCCTAAACCATAAACCCTAAACCATAAATCCTAAACCCCTGAACCCTAAACCCTAAGCCCTAAACCCTACCTTAAACCCTAAACCTTAAACTCTATGATCCCTAAACCCTAACCCTTAACCTTGACAAAAATGGCCCTTAAACCCTAAACCTAAAATAACCCTAAACCCTAAACCCTTAACCTAAACCTAAACTCTAAACCCTAAACCCTAAACCATAAACCCTTAACCCTAAACATTGATGCCTGAGCCTTAAGCCCTAAACCCTAAACACTAAATTCTGAGCCCTGGGATTCTAAACTCTAAACCGTAAACCCTCTAAACCTTAAACCCTTAGCCATAAACCCTGAACCATAAACCCTAAACCCTAATCCCTAACCCTAAACCCTAAACCTTAAACCTAGAGTTATGATCCCTAAACCCTAAACACCCTCTTTGAATCAAGGGATAGTATGTTAAACCATCTGAGCTTTGATGTAAACCATAAGACCCTGAAATCCATTAAACATTGACTTTTCATAAACCTTAAACCTGTAATAATTCTAAACCCTAAGCTCCGTAGGATTTAAACCCTATGGTTTAAGCCTTGAATGGTAAATGGATCCCTAAGCTTGACCCTTTATGTTTTTAACCTTAAACTACAATAGCCCTATAAGAGTCTAAACCATAATTACTAATGTTTGTGATCCTAAACCTTAAACCCTAAGTTTTAAACCCTAAAGGCCCTAAAGATTTATCTTAAACCCTAAACCCTAAATCTAAATCCTAAATTAACCCACAAGTGTTTAACCCTAAGCCCTAAACACTAAACCCTACGTGCGCAATCTTAACCTAAAGGTTTACCCTCAATTTTAAAGGAGGGATAATGCCTAATATACCAAGAACAATAAACCCTACAAAGAAATGTTACTAACCCTTAAAATAAACCTTGAACTTGATTTAAGCCCTAATCTAAACCCTAAATTTTCTATAAGCTCTAACCTCTAAACCTCATATATTTCAGTAGGTCTATGAGTGAGTTCATCTTTGAGAATATCAAGTATTAGGACCATATTTCCTGGGTCTTGTGCTTAGAACCATCATTAGTCTTTTGTACAACTACCTTGTTTATGAGAGGTGGGACAAGAAACTAAATGGATATGACATCTTTGTTCCTTGCAAGCATATTACACATCTCTACCAAAGGTGTTTATCCCGACATATACTTGCTTCTTGAATGTCAATTTCTTCACACTCTGAAACAATTTCACATTTCTCATATTTCCATTTGGTATTATCCAAGATGGATGACCCATTGGAAGTTTGAAAAAATAACCATCACAACACAATGATAATCTCAAAGGAAATGGAAGAAACATCGAGAATTACCTGAATGTAGGATAAAACCACAAACCCTAGTATCCTCAATCCTTGAGATAAGAGGAGATCTCTTCTGTTACTAGGAATGGATTAAATTTGACAGAACTTCCTGAGTGTTCAAAATAAGCATAATAACTAGGGAATGACTAAGAACACAAAGGGGTTATCAATCGACCTAGTAAATATTTCTTGTTTAGTTCTGAATGTTTTGGCCTACTTAGTGACCTTCCATTCATTGATAATTCCTTCTATGATAAACCCATGGATGCTTTCAAAAGTTCCTTAAAAAAGATAGGGGTAGTCATCAAGCCTATGAAGGGTGTGATGTGATTTCAAACTATGAATTCATGAATTTAGAACATGTGAATTTACAAATATTTTTTAGCTTATAAATGGAATCATCCTAACCTTGTATATACCAAGGATTGAGGACTACTGGGGTCTATGGCAAGATTGGACATTCAGGAATCATTAGTGTCTGAATCAGAAATTGGCATCTCGAGAAACATTTTCAAACATTGGAGTAATGCATCTTGGAAAATAAAATTGAACCTCAAAAATCCTCTCAAATTTCCATTGCTACACAAGTTCCTGGCCATATCAAGATTTAGTTCTTTGAATATGGAACCTTTTATGAAACCTCCACACTTAAAGAATTATTCAAAATTGGTAAGAAAACTTTGTACCAAATGGTTCTAGGATATCTAGGAAATTTCCCTCCTTAATATCAACAGATGAAAGACCAAATTGTGATGACTCTCTTTGAATGACCTACTCCTAGGAAATATATTAACCCTTTTGTTGAATACCTAGTTGTTAATAGTATTAATGGGTAAGACACAAATCATTAAGTGACTGAAATATTTCCCATGTGATGGGAAAAATGAAAGATTGTATTCGGTACTTTATTTGTACTAGATTCCAAGTTCTTGGATATTTAAACCCTAAACCTTCAAACCTCTAGCAGTAATAAAACCTAAATTTGATGACTCCCTTTGAAACCTATGAAAGAAAGATGAACCCTTTTTAACTGAATACTCTCTATCAATACTTATAACCTTGGGTAAGACAAAACTTCTTACAGTGATAAACCCTAAACCTAAACCATAAACCCTAAACCATAAACCTTAAACCCTAAACCCTAAACCCTAAACCCTAAACCCTAAATCCTAAACCCTAAACCCTAAACCCTAAACCCTAAGCGCTAAACCTTAAACCCTTAAACTAACTTTAAACCCTAAACTCTAAACCCTAAACCCTGAACCATTAAACCCTAAACCTAAGCCCTAAACCCTACACCCTAAATCCTGAAACCCTAAACCCTGAACCCTAAATCATTAACCCTAAACCCTGAGCCATAACCCCTAAACCCTAAACCTCTAAACCCCAAACCCTAAAGACTTGAAGCCTAAACTTGAAAAAAACCCTAAATTGGAAATCTAGAACCCTAAACCCTAAACCCTAAGCCATAAACTTAAACCCTAAACTCTAAACCCTAAACCTCAACTACCCCTCTAAACCCTGAAACTGAAAATTGAGGATCCCTAACCCTAAACCTTGTAGCCTAGATAATCCCTAAACCCTAAACCCTCAAATCATAAAACCTTAAATAGTCAAACCCTGAAGTATAAACCATAAATCTTGATCCCTAAACCCTAAACCCCAAACCCTAAAATTTAAACCCTAATCCTCTGAACCCTAAAGGAAACATTATTTACCATAAAGCCCTTGACCCTAAACCTTAAAGGTGTCCATGTACCATAAATGCTTACACCCAGGTTTCATCTTGGTCATAAATTGAACCCTAAGGATCCATCATATTTAGGTGATGTGGACCCTAAACCCTAAGTCCTTGATGATCATTTATCCTTACTCTGAGCCCTAAACCCTAAATCTCTCCAAAGATAAAATAAACCCTAAGTCATGCCATCGAGGTATCCAGGACCATCATGTGTGAAGTATTAAGGCATCCCTAAATCTCCATGAGATACATATGCTAAAAAAACATGTATGAGAATCTTGAATTTGATTCCATGAAAGGATGATTTTAGAGCCAGGAAAGGTGATTGATCTTTATATGGAGCACCATGTTTCTAAGAATGAGCAATCATCTGAGTTCACTTGATGCAATTCACTTGGTATTATTCGTAAAAACTCATTCAACACCTAGTAGTGTGATCACACATTAAGGAGGAGGAACATTACAATCACCTCATTTTGGCCATATGACCGAAATCCCATTTAGGGAGTAATCTTCTATCTACAAAGCAAGGATCTCATTTTAGTAAGAAGTAGACAAGCATCATAGAGTTGATTCATGGTCACTAAAGTGAATTATGGACCAAATTTAAAAATTGGTACCAATTCAAGTAGTGGTAGGGCCAAAATCCAATTCATAAGGTTAAAAAACCTAAGGAAAAATGACTATATGTTTCCCAAAACAAAGAATGACTACAATATATATGCCCTAAAAGTTTTAGGTCCTTTGCTGAAATCCTGAAAATGAGTAAGTACTGACCAGATTAGATTTTGAAAAACTATCTTCTAGATTATGATATTGGAGCTATGAGACCACTTCCATAAGGTGTAGAGTAACCATAACATCTTATATTTACTAAAATAAATTTAAATTATAAGAAATAATAAAATATAAATAATAATAAAAGAAAAACTTTCACTTAAACATTTAAACATTTATTTTAGTCAATAGAAGCATGCCACAAACACATATACTGCATAACACATTAAAACACGAGCGTGTTATAATGAGATCACGTTATGGACCAGACTTACCAAACCATAATGCGCTCATGTTATAACATGAACTTGATTTTTATCTGTCATGTTATAACACATCCGAGCTAATGGCAAAAATGGCCAAAAAATGGATTTGTGTCCGCTTTTTTCCCCCCATATTTATGCACTTGCCCATAAAACCACTTGGTATTCATGAAAATATTATCATAAATGATATTTTGGCTTGAATAAATGATACAAATCCTAGAACAAAGATTTTAGCAATTAATCAATCTGCAACAATAAAGAATAACTAAAAATACAAGTATATCCCTCAAAGAGAATAAAACTATATCATGGTAATAGATATTGAACACCAATAAATATATCATCATTATGAATTAGCACCAAGGAGTTTGAGAAAATCTTAAGGAAATTCCACTATAGAAAACATACAACCTAATATGTCATTCGCACCACTAGTTCACAGACATAAGACATAACATGAGTTTGTATAAGGATACGTAAATATTTGAGATACAATAAGAGAAAAGAAATAAAAATATGTATGTGCAAATAAAATTTATCATTAGTATTAAAGAGTTTTAAAATACAAGTTCTTGGACATATTCATTGGAATTTTCACCAACACATTTAGTGGACAACCCAATTTCCTTCTTATAAAAATATTTCCAATATTATCTTTCATGATCATGAATATTTACCATGTTGAAATGAAATTGGTCTTGGAATTCAATAACATTTTATTTCTTACATAATCTAATGCTTCAATATTTCTGTTTAGCAAATCCAAATGACATATTTCCAACTCCGACTTGATCTTCTCTATTAGAGATAAGTTGAAATATATATGTAGATAAATCCCACAAAATCGTAGTAATAAGAAATTTAAACATATGAAATATAGAAACAAAAATACACAATAAGAAGACATGATTTAATGTGGTTAACCTTATGTGGGTTATATCAACTAAGAAAAACTTGCCCAAATTTTATTACAAGTCAACAAGAGTGTAATCCACTCTCAGATCAGTCTTCTCACAATTACAAAACACAGATCTTGTTTGGAGCTATGCTAAAAAAAATCTCTCAAATTCACAGTTAAATTCACACACCCATCTATATCACTCCTTACCATATGCCCAACCACTTATAAGCACACCAGTAGGTAGTAGTTTTACAATACTGTGGGTACAAATACCATAAGCCAAAAAAACCTGATCCATAAACCAATGGGTTAAATACTACCCATATAATTAATACATGAAAAGACCACATTTTTGGCTACTCTCAAAAACATTTACATGAAGAGTGTGTAGTACTTTTAGTGTACAATTTACAACACATCTAACATGAAAAGATTTTAACACAACCATTTACTTCCACAACCTAACACTTCTCCTCACATATTTCCACAAAATTTATGTCAATTCATTTTTATTTTCTCTCAACATTTAGTTTTCTATTTCATATATTGCAATCTTATATTATAAGATTATCAGAAACATATTCTCCATAGCTAACTTATCTTTGTAAACCTTTAACATTGCATACAAATATACACCAAATATGTTAATATTAGTTTCTACATAATCAAATAAAAAGAAAGTGAGTTGTTCATATGTTAGTTACCTCCAAAAGGACCTTTGCTTCCATCTATTTCTTCTTCATACCAAATTATTTTACATTGTCAAATTGGTGGAAATTTTCTATTGGTTGGATGATAGGGAAAAAATTCCTAGTACCACCTAAAATGTTTTTCTAACCCATGACAAAAAAAATAATGTCGAGCACGTGAAAGTTCCATCCATAAAATCCTATTCTATTATACAAATTCTATTCATAATATATTATTACAACAAGTTTATGTCGTTTCATGCTAGTTTCATACCTATCCTAACATTTGAGATGTTGGTCTATGTGGGAAGAAGGGGCATGCACGCTAGAACATGAAATAATAGGCAGGGATCCATGTAATTAGTTAGATGAAAGGAAAAAAATTCCTAGTACCACCCAAAATGTTTTTCTAACCCATGAAAAAAAAAAATAATGTTGAGCATGTGAAAGTTCCATCCATAAAATCCTATTCTATTATACAAATTCTATTCATAATATATTATTACAACAAGTTTATGTTGTTTCGTGTTAGTTGTATACCTCTCCTAACACTGGATCTGTTGGTCAAGCTGTGGGAAGAAGGGGCATGCACGCTAGAGCATGAAATAATATGCAGGGATCCATGTAAATGGGTGGGGTGATTCCTCTCTTGAAAGGAGGGCACACACATAGGAAAATGATTATGTAATACACTATGTGCATGAGGATTTCTCTAAGGTTTTGTTTCACCATGTCTTGGTGGCCTATAATTTGTTAGAAATAGCTCAAGGTGGGATGGTAGTTTCTTATAATTTAATGAGGGCATTGTTTGGCTCATGCCAAACCAAATGAATCTAGTGGCTTAGAACCAAGTCATAGGGAATTTGGTTTGAAGGATGTTAAAAGAAGAAAAAAACCAATTAACATTCATTCATAGCTGAATGAGTGCACAAAATCCATAGAGATAAATATTCAGCTATGATTATCACTTGTAATGTAAAGAATGTGATTTACATTCAAAAATTACAAGATTTAGTCCTACTACAAAATAAGTTGTAGAAAAAAAGTGCAAAAGAGAGTAAGGTAGGGCGGAAAGAGAAATACAAAGAAAATACAGTAGAAGATAATACCATCTTCTCACCAACAGTGTACCTACACTTTCCTTATGTTCAGCTTCTCTCTATGAAAGCTCATGTCTTCATCCAATCTTATTTTTCTTCTTCTACTACTTCTTCTTCTTCATCCTTTCAACCAAGGATAGCTCAATTCTTCTCTTTTCTTATTACTTATGTTCTAACCCTAGTTTTCTAGCGTATATAAGCTTAGACAAACTTAGGGCACCTTAGCTATGCATTTACAAGCTTTAAATCATATTTAAAACAAAAGCTAGATTAAATTCGCCATGAGTTAAATATAAACTTTCACGCACATGTAACCGGTGTCGGTTACCCTGATTCTGGTCGGCACCGGTTACTTTGTAAACTAGCAAGGTGTAAATCATGCTATCTGTGAAGCAATTCAGATCCACAATCCTAACATGAACATATGATAATTTTCTAATTTGTGGGAGTATGATTGACCCAAAAAATGCTCTACTTTATATACCCATCTTGTTGGGTCATCAACGCCAATTTCTGGGAAATCTAATTAAGGAGTTAGGGTTGTCCCTCATATTACAAGTGGTTTGTCATGACATGGGGTTCTATGCTAGAGTTATGTCCATTATGGATGAAATTTTATTTGTCATTCAAATGTATCAATCTAATTTCCATGTAATTTGTGACATCCATTTTGTCCAATTTGGATAATTTCTCCATTATATTGGAGTGGTCTAATTAGGTTATTCTGATGTAGTATAATAAATGGTCCATTTCTTTTGATCATGTCACTACCATCATATAATAGAACGAGGAATTTTTTCAACACCAAAATGATCCAGGAAAATAGAAAATCAATTTGGATGGATGAGTAATAAGCAAAAACATGTTGCATACCACAATCTTCATCCATTTTCATATCCACATCAAAAAAGTTTCTAGATGAAGCAATAACTTCTCCTTCATTAATTTCAGGAAAATTTTCTCTTGGTTCCTCATCCATGAGTGTGTTTGGATGAACTACAAAGTTTCCTTTCCTTTTCCATGTTATGCATTTTGTACCTACACAAAAGTTAACAACATTATGAGACCATGATAAGCATGTTTTCCAACAAATATTCAATCGCATTAAATAGTATACTCACATAATAAACTATCATTGAAGGTCCATTCTCAATTTCATGTTTTCTAATTTTTCTTCATATGGATGGTTTTCAACTACATTTTTGTTCTAAAAAGGAGAGTCTTTAATCAACATAACTTTTTCTCTCTTCATATTCAAGCTCTTAGGCCACCTTTAATGGATGGTTATACTCCTCTTCACTTCCTTCAAATTTTTTCTATCTCACAAATATTTTTTCTTATTGTTTCATGTTCTTTTACTAATTTATATCAAACTTGGGATCCTCAAGGCCCTTCACCTCTCACAACTTTATTTTCCCAGAAGGAAAATCCTCTTATGCATTATTCTCAATTATTTCTTTTTTCTTTCTTTTATTTGAAACCAAATAAACATTAGAAAAATGGGATTTCACATCTCCCTTTTGTCTTTCCTTAATTCGTACCTTATTTGTACCATCATCTCATTGCAACACTATTGTTGCAATCTCTCTTTTATTTTCCAATCATATCCTTGCAACATATGTGTTGTAATATTTCTTTTCACTTTTAGAAATATAAAGGGGCTAATGTAGAATATAAAATAATGTTAAAAACACTTGGAATAATTAAATTCTAGACGAATAAAGGTTTTTAGGAAAGTAAACTAGATCACATGAATTTGAAGATAGTTTTCAATGGCAAATAGCATATTTTTTACCCCAAAATACATGATTCAAAAATCACTCCCTTCCAATTATAGTGTCAATTTTCTTATCTTGATCCATCACCATATAACGTAGTTTCTACTTCTGACCCTACTAACTCATAATTGGAAACCGAGTAAGTTTTCAGGGGCTCCGGTGAGAGTAGGAGCAGGAGAAAAGGCAATAAGCCATATACCCCATAATAGTTTGAGGTGCATTTGAACTGGTTCCGGTTACACTTACATTCCCCCAAAGCATTAGCTATCAACTAAAATGGTTTAGAACTTTAACTTGGTCAAGTGCCTCTCAAATAAATAACCCATCAAATTTGGGACCAAATGACGAAACACTAGGCCATACAAACCACTTGCTCAAGTGGGCGGGAGACATGGCCTAGATTAATAAGTAAGTGGGAGATAATCGTCGAAGAATTTATTATGCATTCAACCACTAGAACTCGACCCAATGGTCATCTCTGAAATGGCTACAAAAATGTTCAACCACTTTCAAAATGGGTATGGAAATGGTCTTCCATGAAAAATTAAAATTTCATTATGCGAGCACAATTAATTAGCCCTAGTTGTCAAGAACCTCATGCAATTTATTTGGTTTTGTTGTAAATCAATGACAATATGCTCCTTAGAATCCTCAACACCTTGCAATATCCATTAAAATTTATCCCTCAATTATTATCAAACCCCTCATGTCTTGACTAAAATAATGGTCAACAAGTGAAGCAAGTTAAGTAGCAATTCGATATATACAAGTGTCATAACCCTTGTCTTTCAATGAGTGCAAAAATAACTAATAAATGATAGAATGCTATTTGAATTCTTAAATTCATTTTTGACACGGTGGTACTTTTGGAAACAATAATTTTTAAATATTATCAACGTAAAGATGTTTTGAGTCAAACTTAAAATCGACACTTTGTTGTCTTCTAAGGAAAGTAATATTAAGTCAACATTTATACTGTAATTAAATTAGATGAATCCTTTAAAGTCTAACTTAAATATTGTGATTTGTAATTTTGAATTTTTTTATGAAATCTAATATTAAATTAACATAAATGTGTTTTAAAGGTAACTTAATAGTCAATTAAAATATTGTAGTGAGGAACATAGACAAGAAAACCTAAATATTTTGGGGAATTTAAAATCAATGGACATGGAAGGTCCAAAGGATTGATTATTTTTCGTGATTGGAATGGAAACAACGTTTGACCAATTTTTTATTGTTTTGTACCAATGAAAATGGTCAATGCACGGGACTATGGTAAAAATAGATGATGAGAGAGAGAGAGAGAGGTAAATATGATAGAAAGAAAAGAACATGAAAAGAAATGAGGTTGCAAGGCACAAACAACACCAAAGTAACAAGTCAAAAATCAAATCATACAAACAAGATCTGCCAAAAAGAACCTAACTTCAACCAACAATCAATAAACGCATAAATATATTAACACCAAAATTATTAACTAATCTTGTTTATTTGTGCGCATGCACATGTGTGTGTGTGTGTGTGTGTGTGTGCGCGCACACACACACACACACACACACATAGGTAATACATGTACAAGGAAATTTTAAAAAAACTTTGAGTTGCATCCTTTACATTGGGTTTATAAGCAATTTTCAATTTCATTTCTTTACCCATAGACTAATTTTTATAAGGTATACAACTTTCTACTTTCCTCTTCCATCTTTTGTCCCATGTTCATCATTCAAAGAGTTTGACAAATACATAATATTAGACATATTTTTGGATTAAGTGTGTATAATTTTTT
Source organism: Taxus chinensis (assembly GCA_019776745.2). Taxonomy (NCBI): domain Eukaryota; kingdom Viridiplantae; phylum Streptophyta; class Pinopsida; order Cupressales; family Taxaceae; genus Taxus; species Taxus chinensis. The sequence continues at coordinate 99,085,628 of CM034157.1, forward strand.
TAATCTACATTTGGGATCATAACCTATGATCCATCATCAAAAGGATATTCATGATATTTCTTCTTGATTATGGATCATAAGATATGATCCCAAATATTGATTGAAAAAATTGTACACAAATAAAAATAATTTTCTAATATAATTACGAAATCTGAAAGCATTAAATCTTTTAGATATATAATTCTGATGTGATTTAGTTGGAAAGAATTTAATTTTGTGAAAATCAAAACATTGCACACTTAATGGGAAACTCCTTGTAACCACCTAATGTTGAGTAATATATATTTTCAATTTAGGCAAACTAATTTATGTCATTTGAAATTAAATATGTTTGATTGTATTAAATAAAATCTATTTTAATAATTATCGTAAAAATATAATGTACGTCATAGAAAATTTAAATGCGAAATATCTTTATATAAGAAACATTTTTAATATATAAGATACTATTATATTTATTTGCATTATTATAAAAGAAATATGATCAAATATTTCATTTATTCCATAAATACTTAATATTGGTACAAGACTAATTACTTACTATGATACTAATATATTTATGTATTTATTAATTATTAGCACGAGATTAGATAATTGATATGGTGTTTGTGTATTTATGTGTTTATTAATTATTGGTGGGGAATAAGTTAATTACTATGCTATTAATTAATTTATGTGTTTATCTTATAAAGTTTTGACAAAAATATGTATAAGTGAAATAAAAACATTTGATAATTTGATGAATCCAACATATATTAGAGATAAAATATGTTGGTTGATGTGATGGATCTAACATACAATAAAGATAACGATATTACTATAGAACTAGTTAATTATTGAGATATTAGTCTATTTATTTATTTATATTATAATTTTTGACATTATAAATAAAATATTCTAGAATAACCCTCTCAAACAATATTCCATTTCTTTCTAATAGAAAACTTTGAAATTATCAAAATACATAAAAATACTAATATATAATTGACAAAAAAACTTCAAATTATTACATCTAATAGATGTTATATATACATGTCTTTAATAGGAATAAAAATGACTTTTAATCGACATCTCAATCAAACTCGACAATTTAATAACATAATATGAAAAATAACTTCGTGATCTTGCTTTTAGATGGTACTATTTATTTATTCCCTATATATCTTAGACACTTAACGTGTTTATATCAAATAATAATCCATATATTCAATATTAGGCCTCCTAGTTTAATTTTTTTATTATATTGTTCATCCTTAGTGTGATTTGAAATATTGATCAATGTTTTTTCCATACACCATTTTTTGGAATACAATTGATAAGTAAATTATAATATTTATTAGAACTCATTGGTATATTATATTACTTAATTGACACATAGTAATACAAACATTGAAGAATGTCATAAAGAAGCAAAAACTCCATTGCTTCATTGAGGTATGAAGGACAAGTTCATACCTACCACAACAGAAACTAAAAGAAATTGGTCATAACACAAAATTACAAGCAAGAGTGTTGTAAAGTGGCCAAAATCTCAATGCTTTTTTGAATTATGAAGGACTAGTTTATACCTACCACAATAATCTAGAGTTTTAGTCACTCTTGTGCCAAAGAAAAATAAAGGACTTTTAACAAAACTTCAATTGAAAAATTAACCTAATTATTATGAGTTGCGGCCTCAATTTTCTTCCATAACTCTAAAGATTCCAAAGGACCTTTGTTGCATATAGGTCATGCACCTTTAAGTCTAAAATCACAAAAGAGTTAGAACTTAGATCTATAAACAGACCGATAACATTAGGGTTCTTCTTTCCTTTTCTACTAATAAACTAAAATTCCTTCAAATCTTTTTCTTTTTCAACAGTAGTAGCCACAAGATAGTCTCATGCTCAATTCCCATGGTTGTGGCATAAGCGGCACCAAAAACAAAAGTTTTCGCAGTCCAAGGGTTGTTCAAACAAATCTCCCTTAATATACTTCAGCAAAAAAATTCTATGAAAAAACTTGCTCACATTCATTGGAACATATTTCAGCATAAGCAATATGTTTTTTACTTCAAATATCAAAAGACGTGTAAATCTTCTCAAAAGAATTTCCAAACCTTTGACAAAATGGATTCCGCCCATTATATATGAGGAAGTTAAAAAACCAACAGTAGTAGCCACAAGATAGTCTCATGCTCAATTCCTATGGTTGTGGCATAAGCGATTGGTTGCACCAAAAACAAAGGTTTTCATAGTCCAAGGGTTGTTCAAAACAAATCTCCCATTGATGGCTCACAAAATTCCATGTACGTAACGTACTTTCTAATGCGGAACTGTGTGCATATATGAATTAAGTGGATATTCTGGGTGGGTCCATTTGTGGGAGCAATTGTAGCAGCAGCAAAAAAATTCTAGGAAAAAACTTGCTCACATTCATTGGAACATATTTCAGCATAAGCAATATGTTTTTTTACTTCAAATATCAAAACAAAACTTGACAGACATGTAAATCTTCCCCTCAAAAGAATTTCCAAACCTTTGACAAAATAGATTCCGCCCATAAATATATGAGGAAGTTAAAAAGCCTTACCCATATTTATTGGATCTTCTTGTGAAAAATCAAACGTCAATAATAACCCTCACACGGTTTAAATACAATAACTCTGCCCCCCTTAACTTTGAAAAAACAGTAAAAAAACCTTATAAACCAAAGTTGGTTGCTTTTTCCAGGTATTATGGACATCCAAGTGGAAGCCCATCCATTATCACAATATCTAATGATACCTCTGGTGCCTTTCACCTTCCTTTGCTTTGTTACTCACACTCATAACTCCTTTTCACGAGGTCGAGTCTAGATTAATCATTAACGATTGAAAACACACATAAACTAACTTATAAGGAAATCTAAGGATTGAACAAAAACATAATAGATAAACTAACTTGTAATGAAGCGAAGGATTGAATGGATAGATAATTTATAATTGATTGGTTGCAGGTATTGGCTCCATTTGCCATTGGCTTTGTTGTATTCATGGTGCATTTGGCGACCATGCCCATAACAGGCACATGTATCAACCCTGCAAGGAGTTTTGGAGCAGCTATTATCTATAACCATAGCCATGCTTGGGATGAACAGGTAAGCACATTATTTTTCTTTCTTTCATTGATGGCTCACAAAATTCCATGTACGTAACGTAGATTTTCTAATGCGGAACTGTGTGCATATATGAATTAAGTGGGTATTCTGGGTAGGTCCATTTGTGGGAGCAATTGTAGCAGCAGCATACCATCAATACATTTTGAGGGCAGCATGCAATGTGAAGGAAATGGGAAGACCTATTCAGAGGTGTTGTAATTTGGATTAAACAAATTATATCAAAAACGTATATTTGTTTGTTTGTACTTGTTGGAAAAGAGAATAAAACTGATTCATCGACATTTTCAAATATAAGTAAACTACTCAAATCTTGACAAATTCAAATAAAGACACACAGTAATTTGTTTAACTGCAAAAAAAGATTGAGTTGACAATGTTTCATATATTCATTCTTAAAATAATTTGTATAGCATAGATTGTTAATTGTTGCAATTTAATTGCATTTTGTTTGGATTTTGAACAAATAAACTTGAATCAGTTCCATGACCTCGTATACAAATCAAGTTCTGCCTCTCCAAAATGATTTATTGCATTTAGATTTTGTATTAAAAAACTTGACAAAGCAGCATCATGTGACGAAAAGATAAATGGTGTTTTTGAGAAGTACATCCACTGAGAGGAAACAGATTCTATGTTCTAATACATAAATCAAATTAAGGTTATGCAAAATGATTCCACAATATAAATTAATATCTCTTATTGTAAGTTGTTTGCGGTTCGTTTGGTTCTTAAGCATTTGAACATAATAGCATTGTTGCTATCTTGTCTTGTTTCTAAAGCTTTAGAAATGTTTGTGCATTGAATATTAAAATGTTCATTTACAATTCTTTCACTTTACCATTAGAATCGTAGCTCAGTTTGAAAGACCATGAATATCTTACAAGTCATTCTAGTTGGGAAAAAATTCGTACATTAAAGTGTATGTGTGATACATTTGTATTGTTTTAAATTTCTTCTAATATCTTGAACAAATATTGCCACCCGTAACTGACATAAATGGTTATAAATTATATACATAAATCAAATTAAGCCTACTTGAATGCATGTTTACAGAAAGTATTTTCGCCGGAGGCGTTTACTTTGAAGTAGGCTTTACTGGAAAGTGTCAAATTCCGGCAACATTTTCCGGCCTAACCTTTCCGGCTTCCCACTTTGCCCTTACAGGAATATCATCCTATCAATGACTGGTTTATTCTTTGGAGATTTACGCATCCTGGAGCAACATCACAGAAGTGAATTTTGAAATAACAAGCTGTAAGACAAAATGTGTTAAGTAGCCATTCTGCAAATACCCGACGTGTGGCCGCAATAGTGTAAGACATTATTGAAGGTATGAATAAGGTAATGCCTTTGCTAATATGGCCCACTCAGAAGCAAACCGAACAGACTGCGTAGTGGGCGGGAGGAAAAAGATAGAAAAATAATTGCATATTACATGATGCTTTTTATCGGTTCCTGTCGCCGTGTCCACCGCTTCGCCATAACTCCCGTTGGAAACTGCACACTGTGTATGCATCAAGGCGAATAAAAGCTTGTCAATAAAATATACGTGCAATTCTGTAACAGTGCAAAGCTGATGTTAGAAACAGTGTGCTGGTGCGATATTTAGAGGAGTAATTGCATTTCTTACAGAGTCGGTCATTCCTGTCTACCTGTTGTCCTCCTCTTACAGGCTGCTTAAACTATCTCTCTCTATAAATACACCCCTGCTTTTTTAAATTTACATCCTGCACCATCTCCGCTTGATTGTTATTGCCAGCGCTTGCAACACCCTCTCACCTCATATACGCCACAGTTCAGAGATATAACAGGTTTGCAAAGTATTGTTTTGTTGCTATGCCAACTTCTTCCGGATCAGTTTTTAGCAACATTTCTTTCCTTCTCTGTATTTACTGACTAATAAAATGTAAAGACACTTTAGCTTGTTTTAATACTAACCGAACTATAGTTACTTAACACTTTTTGAGCGTAATAAGAAATAGAAAACCAAGGAGGAGTTTCATCAAACTCGGTTGTGGGTGCTATTAGCTGATAAAATGTAAACAAACTTTAGCTTGTTTCAATACTATCAAACCACAGGGTATTTAACACTTTTTTAGCGTAATAAGCAATAGGAAGCCAAGCAGAAGTTTCATCTTCCTTTTATGTTTCTCCTGCTTACATTCTTCTCAAATTTTATTGCTCAGTACCTATTATTTCTTTCTATTCTTGCTATTGTTCACAGTGCACGCACATTTGCCTTACACAGATGTCATACATCTGAAATTAATGTTTCTGCACCTTGCATTGTGCTGGGTCAACGTGTCCTATTTTGTATTACACAAGGAAAAGCAACTTATAATCGCGTTGAAAATATTTTGTAGCAATCTGGAACTTGTAGGGAGAGTTAGATCCCTTTCAATGCGTCGTGCTAAATATTTGTCTCCCTAAGCCTGCATGAATTTTATGAAATGCCAATTTTTCACCCAGGAGTAGGACTGGAGGGATGAGATGCCTATTTTTTCCAAATCTCAGATATCTCAAAGCAGCATAAGTGGAAAATGTAGAAAACTTACAAGGGGTCTTTTGTATAACATTTTTATAAAATTCTGCCTTCTATGTCTCAAACCATGACGAAATTATGCTTTGTGATGAGTATTATACGCTTGGATAATTGTCCTTTGGTTGGCCTGGCACCATAGGTAAAAATTAAAATCACATCCATAAATGAAAAGTTTTCATCTTTTGTGAAATACTGAGTCGGGTTAAGAGGACATTTTCTAAATAATCAATATATGCCTGGGAACGCTACCGAGGATAGCATCAAATGAAACTTAGTTGAATGATCACTGGAGGGCAATACAGAGGAACGACATCATAGCGAATCTTGTGTATGGAAAAGCCACTTTAGCTAGCCATCTATGTGATTATACTGTTTAGTCGAACAATTATTGCATGGAATTGAACCTATTTAATTTTTTTGTTTCAGTTTTTTTATTGTTTTTGGTAATTGTTGGGGCCTCCAATTCTATGTAATAGAATTAGATGCTCCCATGATTGGGATTAGCATGTTTTCTTAAGAAATGTACTATGGATACATACTATAAATAAGCACATAATAATCATGAAATAGTTTCACCTGTAAGTGGACAACAGCTGTTTAATCATCTCGGGTAGAGTAATTGTATTGGAATATGTTTTGCTGCTGATAGTTCAAAGGCTCTTAATCTGTTAGTGATAATCTTTATGTAAGCTCTGCTGAAAACTACAATGAGCATGTCTGACATTTCCATAGTTGCATACAGAGAATTATGGATGAAATATATGATATATGATTTATGGATGTAGTTGCAATTTCATTTCAGCGAGCCAATGTTTTTTCAGTTTAGAATTCTTCAGCACTTCTCTAACTCAATTGCATGACATTCACTAAATATCATGGTTTTGTCTTTGTCCTAACCATAATCCGTGTCATATATATGTATATATATTTCTGTACTTGTCAGTAGAAGCTAAATTTATACTAACAAAGTTGGTTGCTTTTTCCAGGTATTATGGCCACTCCACGTGGAAGCCCATCCATTATCACAATATCAGATGATACCTCTGGTGCCATTGTCGGGAGCCCTCCTATTGAATTGGTCGCTTCAAATGGGACACCTCAGTCATATGCAACCCAAGCAACCACCAACGAAAGCTCAATACAAAGTGTCCAGCCACCGCTTGCGACTTCTGTCCATACTTTGGCTACTTCTGTTGCAGCTACATGCTCAACCATTTCTGGTAGAATATCAGAGTCCCTCATCCCATCAGCAATGATTCTCGATAGTGATTTAACCACTGTCTTAGACATGATGCACAAGGTAGATGCAACGTACCTTAGGCTTGACGCATTGTACACTTTCCTTCGTTCGCTCAGCTACGACCAGTACTACTCTGGCGGCGAGGAACACTCCATTAGAGCTGCATTCAAAGCTTATCTTGCATCCCTTTAATTTAAGTCCCTACCTCACCCCTACTACGACTTTGCACTGCTCATACATATGCCCACATATTTCATCCTACCCCACAGTAACCTCTTTTTGAAGGTCTAACTTGATAAACCTATACTTGCATAAATATGGTGTACATGTTCCATTTTGAAACCGTCGTCAAAAGTTTTGTATAATTCCAATCACGATATATACAATAGAGTTGTTGTACATATGTTTCGTACTTTACTTAAAGAATGAGCATAGAAACTGTTGTGTTATATAAACATCTTCCCCACTGTACATATCTTTACGTGCTTATTCTCTAAAAAAACACTTTACGTGGGCCATAACTTGGTTTCCCCACTTTATGGTTTAGCGCATGCTCCCTCATACTTAACATTACCCCATTTGCTAATTCATTTCCATTTTATTTTATTGTTTAGGAACCACCAGCATCGCAGACTCCATTGCCCCCAACGTTGTTCCTCCCCAACTGGCCGTACACATGCCGACATCCTGCACAGATACTTTGGCACTGGCTACTCGTGAAGGCCACCCTGAACACTGCATGCAACTCACGCCAATTAAATCATTAAATCCTTACCAAATCGTTTGGACTATTGAAGTCAGGGTCATCCAAAAAGGCAACCTAAACAACTACAACACGGAAAAACGCACAGGGCAGGTTTTCAGCTTCGACATTATCGACAAAAGCAACTCAGATATAGTGGTGACTTCTTTTGACCTAGCTGCAACTTCTTACTACAACCAAATACAACTAGGTAAAACATACACAATCAAAGGAGGCACCTTGCGGCCTGCAAAAAAAGATTACAACAACTCCACAACTCCTTGGGACATCATCCTAGACTTGGACTCCTCTGTAAAGCTTAGTACAAACCAGTCCGTAAACATACCGCAATATCTTTTCTGCTTCAAAACAATAGCAGAAATCAACTCCACCCCCGCCAAATCCACCATTGACCTACTAGCTATTGCACTATCCATTACCGCCCCCTCCACTATCAGGAAAAGTGATAGTACTTTCAACCACAAACGCACAGTCGTACTAAGTGATAACTCGGCACTATGTATTGAGGCAACGTTATGGGGCGCTTTTAGTGACAATGAGGGCAAACTTCTAAGTGAATTATGTGCTACACAGACATCAATCCGACCAGTTCTTGCAATTAAGAGAGCAAAAACTACAACTTTCAAAGGAACAACATTAGCCACGGGCCCTAATACACAAATCTTCATAGATCCTGATATAACTGAGGCTCATGCACTGCGTGCATGGTTTACTTCGCTCGCCTCTACAACTGCATACCCTTCAGTGAGTATTGGAAAAATTGAGAAAACCGATATCGCAGGCATGAAATCCTCCTCGCAGCTAGGTAAACCGCTCACCTTCTCCACCGCAGCAACAATTATACACATTAATATGTCCTCCTTCAGCTATCCAGCATGCACATCAATTGTTAACAACCAGCAATGCAAGAAAAAACTTGATCTAACTGCAAACTCCTCTTGGTATTGCCAAAAATGCAAGCACGACGTCTCTCATTGCGACTACAAATATGCATTACACTTCATCATTGAGGATGGCACATCAACAACATGGGTAACTGCTTTTGATGAGGTTGCTACATCAATCATGGGTATATCAGCACAAGAGCTACAACTTCTTGCACCAACACCTGACAAGTTTTGGCCTGTTGTTAAGCCAATTCTGTTCCACCGCTACATGTTCACAATATCCGCGAAGCTAGAGGTCTACAGGTCAGAAGAGAAAGCCCAGTGCACTGTTGTCGCTGCAGTTAAGGACATGACTTCCAGCATGCAGGAATCCCCACTAGATGCATTCCTCGCAACACCTTAACTATGTATTGATGAAAAAGATCCTACACTACCTCAGAAAACATATTATACTGTACCCACACAATATGAGCAACTTACCAATACATACTTACCATACCACCTACTCCACATATAGGTTTTTGCATTCATAAGTTATATAACCTTTAATATTAACGCATGTTGTGCTCAAGTTTTCCTATATTTATATACCACTCTGTGTTCTTAATATGTCTTTATAATACACATATTCGGGTGCAATCAAAGTCACTTTATACTAGCAATGCAAATACTGTCAACATACATTGTTACACTTCACTCCAATCAAACAAAAGAACTTTTCTTTTTTGCTTGCATTAACTACGTTCTATACCTAATTACTGTTACCTTTTTAACTCATTTTTTGCAGGCCTAACACGGACTGAGAAAAATGCAAAGGCTCGGTTGAGGTATGCAGCCAACAAAAACAACCTCAATGAGCATCGTCGCCATATAGCTTGCATGAAACGACAAAAGCTGAACACACAGGCGCCAGTCTATATAGCCAACCATGCCAACCTGCTCGAAGATCACACACCAAATACGCATTCACTCCAAGATACACAACGCCAATTCCGCCAAAGAATAGATCACCTCCCGCCTCCAAACACATGTTCATGTTGTAATGAATTATATGTTGGGCTACGTACAAGGGTTTACAAAGGTGCCCATACCTGTCACAGATGCATTGTTGAAAAGGATGATCGCCGCTTCTCAAGTTGGAATAACATGGACCCAGGCCCGCAACCTAAGGTGTTATCTTCACTTACACAAGTTGAGGAAATGTTGATAGCAAGGGTCAACCCAATATTGCAAGTGACTCACGCTGTAGGTGGCCAATACAAATATAGGGGCCACACCATATGCTTCCCCCAAGAAGTTTCATCCATAACTAAACACTTGCCTCGGCGCGTCGAAGACTTGGACATCTTAATCATCCGAAGAATCGGAGCAACAAATAAAGCTTACGACTGCTTTGTAAGCAGATCTCGTGTTTTGGCTGCATTGCAATTCAAAATAGCTCATGACCCTTACTACAAGGATGTTGTCCTAGACCAACCTGCATTGCATTCCCTACCACATCACAGTACTGATATATCTACTTCCCTACCACACTTCAATTCAACTATCGCCGACAATGCTGAAGCACAACCAGAAGCAGAGCTTCTCCCAAGCTCCCCACCAAATACCCACGAGCGGCAGCCATCATATTTTGTGTCCTCCCTCCCTCCAGCCACTTCAGAAGTTGACCAAATAACAAATTTCATCGAAGGTAGAAAAAAAAATCCACTACAATCAATTGAGTGGCCACACATTGGTTCATCCCCGGTCAGCGAATACGACACTGAGGGTTTGCTATCTATGGCTTTTCCAACATTGTTCCCTACAGGGGTTGCATTGTTCCACCAAGCACGCATCAAGAGGGTTCACATGCATGAATACGCACTACACCTACTACGTTACCATGATAACAGATTTGGAAGCCATCCGCGCTTTCGTTACTTCATTCTCAACATTATGTTGCGCCACAGAAGCCAATCAACATCTGTTGTTTTCACAAAAAAAAATATAGGCGACAACTTGCCTACCACAGTTTCGATGTTACGCCAGCAACTTGCACACTACCCAGATGCCCACATTGCAGAGCAACTAATGCGCTTTGGGTCCAACTTGCGAGGAACTAAATCATTTTGGTGCAAGCGCAGACATGAACTCACAGATATGATAACCCAACTAGAAAGCCCTACACTTTTCTTCACTTTAAGTGCAGCAGATACTAAATGGCCAGATTTACACAAAGCAATGCCAGGAACACCGACGCCACCCTCAACAACAAGCCAGCAGTGGAGAAACGCGAACTTGAACATGCACCCCCATATCGTCTCTGCATACATGGAAAAAAGATTTACAATATTTTGCGAGGAGGTGCTTCAAAAAAAAATGCATTGCACTGACTACTGGTACAGGTGAGCTCACTACCACTTAGATTTTAATACAATACCCCGCCTACCCCATTTACCAAGCTGGACCCTCTTTGTGCAAAATACAGGTACGAATGGCAACACCGAGGCTCGGCTCATATCCACGGATTTATATGGCTTCCAAATGCACCAAACATGGAGGACCTAAACTGGGACAACCCCCGTGAACTTGATGCGGCGAAGACTTACTTCGACCAATTAGTAACTGCATGGAATCCAAGGGGCCCTGAGAGTGGAGAACGTCAGATACATCGTTCGCAGGAAGATGACCCGTGCTTGTTAGACACATACGGGATACTTACAAACAACCCAGTAGCTGACTATGAGAACTTGTTGAACCGCGTGCAACGCCACACAAAATGTAGTGAGGCAACCTGCTTGCAGAAAAAAAATGGGACACTTCAATGTAGATATAAAGCCCCTTGGCCACTCCAAGAGTATTCGAGCTTGGGCTTAGATGAAACCGGTAAAAAAAAGTACACCCCTGCACGCAATGATGCACGGGTCAACATACACAACTCAGACATGCTAGCACTGTGGCGAGCCAATGTTGACTGCCATCCCGTTGTGTCACGACATGCGGTCTTACAATACATTGCAAAATATGCAGCCAAGGCAGAGAAGAAATCAGAAAGCTACCATCACATGTTGACAAGGATATCTAATGAAGTTAGCATCGATCACCCTGCAAAGACGGCCTACAGCAAATTCCTCTCTGAAACTATTGTCGACCGGGACATTGGTGCACAAGAAACATGCCACATGTTACAAAAACTCCCCCTTTCCAGTTGTAGCCGCACATTTATTACCCTATCCGTCGGTAAGCAGGTATTCAAACGTGTCCTCCCAGACCTAGGAAACACATTCCAATTCCCTTCATTCATAGATGCATACATAAAACGCCCTACACAATTAGAGAACACCTCCCTCTTTGAAGCTGCTCGTTCCTGGTCCTACAACAGCCAAAGGAAAGTTACTCAATGGCTACAAAGAAGAACCCCTGCTGTCGTCCGCGTATTCCCCCGATACAGTGATGTCCCCACCCCAGATGCGATACACTATGAGGATTTCTGCTGGACAGAGCTTCTGCTTTATAAACCCTTTCGACATATCCAAACAGACATTGGCATCTCCACATCTGAAATAACTAACCAATGGGAAAAAATGAAAAACTCTTACGCCCCTTTACATGTTAATAGAGCCACTACTCTAGAAGAAACTGCAACTGGGGCAAGTAGCGACGACAATGACTCGCAAGGATCTAATCCGCTGCATGCACAACTATTTGAATGGGAGCATATATCACGCATGCACCCAACACTCAATACAACAATTGATGATGTAGACATGATAGGCCTCCGTGACTTTGACATTAACCACGATTGGAAGGTTCATTCAATCCCTGCTGCCTTACAAATAAGTGCACCTAAATTCATAGACATTGCCCGCACTGAAAATTCACCACCAGTTGTTACTCCACCTACCCATTTAGACACTCTGCAACTATCATCAAAACAACACCTTGCCTACTCAATTGTGCTTTCACATGCAACTCAACAAGGGGAACACCCACCATTGAAGATGATCATTCAGGGAACCGCTGGTACAGGAAAATCATACCTCATACAATGCATAAGAAATGGGCTTGAAAATATGGCTGGCAAATTAAAATCTTCCCTCCTTGTACTAGCCCCAACAGGTATTGTTGCATTCAATATAAAATCATCTACTATACATTCTTCCCTCCGAATACCCATATCCGACATGAAACCTCTCGAAGGCCAAGCCCTAGCAATCTTCCAAGAGCGTATGAGTCCCATACGTTACATACTCATAGATGAAATGAGCTTTATAGGTCCTACAATGTTACACAACATCAACAAAAGACTTCGTGAGGCATTCCCCCGACATAGTAACCACGCGTTCGGTAACTGCTCAATGATTTTGGTGGGAGACTTAGGCCAGCTCCCTCCGGTCAACGATGTACCATTATATGTAGGCAACAAAGTAGGAAGCTCCCTTTGGCATGCTTTTGATACCGTGATCACCTTGGACACAAACTTTAGGCAACAAGGATTAAACTCGACACAACTTGAATTCAGAGAAATGTTGACCAACATCAGAAACGCAGAAGCAACCGTTAAGGATTGGTCTCTTCTCATGTCACGTACCAAGTCGTGCATGTCTACCTCAGAGCAATCCATGTTCATGACTGAGAAGCACCTATTTGCAACAAAGGACCTAGCAAACAAGCACAATAAACAAATGCTAAAATCCTTGCACGTACCAATTGCAATGAGCATCGCAGAACAAAGCAAACATAACTCTGACTCAGACATCAACGACACTCAACTAGACCCGGTAGTTTTCCTATGCACAGGACAAGAGGTCATGTTGACATCTAACTTATGGGTTAGCTCAGGATTGGTTAATGGTGCACTCGGGCAAGTGACAGATATCGTGTACAACCCAGAAACACAACCACCAGACTTGCCATCCTTTGTTGTTGTCAACTTCAAACACTACCAAGGGCCCCCATGGGACATACTCAACCCAACACACTTGCCCCTACCTCCTGTCACACGTGGAAATCGTCGCCAAATCCCACTAAAAATGTCTTGGGGCCTTACCATCCACAAATCACAGGGCCTAACCCTTGACAAGGCCACAGTAGACATCGGAAACGTTGACCGTCAAGGACTAACATTCACAGCAATGTCAAGAGTTCGTGCCATCAACGATCTACAAATCTAACCAGCTTTTACGTTTGAGCGCTACGCACGAATGAGATATACCAAGAACGTAAAACCACGTAAGGAGGAGGAGAAAAGACTTTGCAACGCATCATTGGCACACGGCGTACAAGGCATGGAAATACTCCTTCCCCCATCATGCGCACAAAACAATACCACGATCTAGGATCCATTGGTAAACTCCAACATTAAATAAGTTAAGAGTTGTACACATATATACGCAAACGCCACTTGTAATGCAATACAAACACAAAGCACCTTCACTTTGTACCCATACTATATTGTATACACAAATCTCATTCCCTATCCGGCGTAACTTGCAACTCATTTGCAATTGCAAGAATTACTTTCAATAAATAACCAGCAGATCAATTACATTTATTTAATTTTTCTTTGTTCTTTAAGTGTGTTTGTTCATTTTTATCATAGTTCAAAATTGGAAAAAATAAAATAAAAATACATGCAAATATTTTCTCCTTAAGCCCCCATTTATTGTCAGAAAAAACCCAAGTTCCCATACCAAATATTTGATTATGAACCCCATTAAAAAGGTGTAGACACCTTAAAATATCCCATTACGCATTCTAAAACTTTGAAATCATTATGTAATTGCTTCACGACATAGTATGACCATTTTCGACCTTATTATGACCACTTTTGATATATTTCACTATTTTACGACCCTCAATAACATTCTACGACATTGTCATGAATACAATTCTATCATCCCCACAACTTCCCTAATCACCTCGATCACTCACACATAGTCTCGAATTATTAAATATTTGCACTATAGACCTTATTACACTTACACCAATTTCCTATGAATAATTAATTAATCCTCTCATTCTCACTATACACCCCCTACCCCATTAGCTAATTTAAAATCACAATAATTATATAAATCCTCCACCTAGCCATTTCCACCTCATCTCCAACTCATTTCCACCTCATTAATTGACATCTCAAGTTGACTAAAGCAAATCAAATCATGACTAAGGCTAAAAATCATTAATTGTATTCAAGATGGCAAGTTTAAATTAAATCAAATCATAGATTTGAGTTAACTAAAACATATCCCTTTAATCATGACATTTTAATTAAAGAAAGACTCTCTCCAAGCTAAAACTCACAAAGTCATTCTAGTTGGCGTTTTTTTGTACAAAGTGTAGTATTGTTTTAACTTTCTTCTAACATCTTGAACATATATTACCATTTGTAACAATTTTAGTTGTGCCTCAAATCACCAAACCTCTCATATTAAACAATGTGAAGAAACCCTGGAGTAAATAAAATTTGAACTTGCGACCTACTTTACACCAACCACCTACCCCACCACTACATTGCAATGTTTATTAGTTATATTATCATTAAACATTGACTATGATATCAACTGCAAATGTGTGTGAGGTTTAGGTTAAGCGCTTTCATTGTGGCATCTCAATTATCTCTATTCACAATGACAAACCAATTGTGATCTCAAATGAATTTTTGACGCTCACAAAAATAATGAAAACACTAATTGAATTTCTTTCATAGATTGCAAAGGAAAGTATACACTACCCAATCAAAATAAAGCAATCCAAACTATTCTTTTTAAACAAACGAATGATAGACGATAGTCTAACATCAAACACAAAAGAAAAGGGAGTCAATCAAGAGTCCACTAAACTCCATACACTTTTTTTTTATGTGGCTAAACCAAGTTATCATTCATATCAAATAAATACAAATAAATGTAGTAACATCAGTCAATGGGTATGCATTTTTATACAATAATGAATATATAAGGGTTTGCTTCAATAAAGACGTTTCCAAATATTTTGAAAATGAATATTATCTTTACAAAACAATTATTACAAAAAATTAAGAACCCAAAGGACCCAAAAAAACTTAATGAGGCACTCAAATTGATTTCAAACACTCATTCATATACATTTTATAATGAGAAATTAAAGTCAGGAAGTTGGTTTTAAAAATAATCAAAATCAATGAAACTATAATTTAAGGTAGACTTAAGTGATTATTGTAAAAAGGACCCAAAAAACTTAATGAGGCACTCAAACCAATTTCAAACACTCTTTCATATGCATTTTATAATGAGAAATTAAAGTCAGGAAGTTGCTTTTAAAAATAATCAAACTCAATGAAACCAGAATTTAAAGTAGACTTAAGTGATTGTCATAAATGGTATATTCATTTCTTCTTAATGCAAAATGGTTATAAATCAAATTAAGCCTACTTGAATGCATGTTTATAGAAAGTATTTGTAAACCTTTAATGCTTACAAGGGATCATGTAAATTTTACACCTATAGTTGTCCACCTGGTAACAAAACAACGCCCGTTTAACTAAGTTAGATGATTATTTAAGATAGATCTATGTTATTCCAGGAAGAACATGCATTTACAACATAACCTAAGAACATTGTAATTTTCAAGGAAATAATATCCTTGTAGATAAAAAGAATTAATTTCAATAAATAATCAGCAGATCAATTACATTTATTTAATTTTTCATTGTCCTTCTTTGGGCGTGTTTGTTCATTTTTATCACAGTTCAAAACTAAAAAAATTACGAAAATATATGCGAATATTTTCTCCTTCAGCCACCATTTATTGTCAGAAAAAACCCAATTTCCTATACCAAATATTTGATTATGAACTCCATCAAAAAGGTGTAGACAACCTAAAATACCCCATTATGCATTTTAAAACTCTAAAATCATCACGTAATTACTTCACGACACATTGCGACCATTTCTGGCCTATTATAACGACATTCTACGACATTGTCTCGAATACACTTCTATCATCCCCACAACTTCCCTAATTATCTCTATCACTTGCACATAGTCTCAAATTATTACATATTCGAACTATGGACCTTATTACACTTGCACCCCATTCGTAGGATTAATTAATTAATCTTATCACTCTTATTATACATCCTACCCTATTAGCTAGTTTTATTAGCTAATTTAATATCACAATAATTAAATAAATCCTCTTCCCATCCAATTCCACCTCATCTCCAACTCACTTCCACCTCACTAGTTGACATCTCAAGTTGACTAAAGCAAATCAAATCATGACTAAGGATAAAAATCATTAATTATATTCAAGATGACAAGTTTAAATTAAATCAAATCATAGATTTGAGTTAACTAAAACATATCCCTTGAATCATGGCTTTCCAAATTAAAGCAAAACTCTCTCCAAGCTAAAACTCATGTCACTTTTTGGGTGAATAAAACAAAAGACATGAAATATTAATTCAAATAAATTTTTTAAATATTCAAAAGATATGCCACCTTTTCCAAACTCAATGACAACTCACTCAATCAAGCTCAAATCAACAACTTATCTTGCCAATCAAATTGGAAACTCAAACAAATCATTCCAATCATGCTTTAAGTCAGCCTCAGATCGGAAAATCAATCACACAAATCAAGGCTCTGGGATTCTCTTCCCTCAACTATAAATAAACACTCATTCCTCTCCATTTTTCATCTTTGGAAGCTTAAGAATCTGCATTGTTATTGTGTTGAATTTCCATTCAATTTTACACACAGTTATGTTGTCCATTTGATCAAGAATCTATCAATCAATTCAATCATTCATTTGCATTGCTCGTAGCTGAAATCTACTTCCATTCGAACATTTTTTGGAGCATCCAAATCCAATTGATTGTAGAGATTCAACAAGCTTAGTGCTTCATTCCAAGCTTCAGCCAATCTCATCTAAGGTTGAAATGAGATACAAAGGATAAGTTTTGCATATTGTTTTTTGTTTCTCATATTTTGCATTTTCTTTGTATACATTTATGGCATGCTCGGTGGGACACCCACAAAAAAATTAGCATATTTTTCAAATATAACATCGTTTTCATGTTCTTCTAAGTGTTTACAAGTCACTGACCAAATTTAACATTAATCCATAAGAAGATTGGTGAGCAATTTATAAAAAACAAACAATTTAGCTGTGTTTTTAACATTTTTTGTGTAGGTACAGGTGATTTGTGTTTCTGTCATCTTTTGTGCACTAGTGTAGCTCGTTTCTTTGCACTAGCATGCTCTATTTTTTAATTTTTGCATATCTGTGCTATTATTGGAATTTCAATCTTTATGCTACTGTTATATTGGTTGCTCTACCGTGAATCTTTATATGTTTCTCTAACGCTTACTTACACTTCTGATTTATTTTATTTAATTTATCATATCTTTGTTTGAGTTTTACTCCATGTGCTATCGTTGCACTAGCTACGAGCTAGCATAGCTAACCTTGTGTGTTCTATGTGTTCAAGTATTTTTTGTTAACATGAACAGATCTACATTTGTGTTGTATTACTTGCATCTTTGTGAAATTATTTGTGCTAGCATTCTTCGTATAGGTGCATTTTGTGTTATCATCCAAGTGTGTTAGTGTATTTCAAAGTGTGCATTCTAACTTTGTACGCTAACATTTTGTGTCAATTTCATATTTATTTTAAATTTTCTAGAATCTCTATGTTTATTTCCATGTTGTTTTGTTTGTAATTCTGACACTGTTCTGCAGCTTCATTCACAAAAATAGAGAAAACATTTATATTTTTGTTCATCTTTTATCATTTTTGTGTGATCAGAATTCATGTATGCTCTTCTCGTGTGCCTTTAAGTGACCTTGAGAATCAAAATCGATTGAGATCCATTTCTTTATCATTTCACTAATCATCTTTTTCGATCAAAAGCCACATATGCTCTTCTCTTGCGCCTTTGGGTGATCTTGAGAATTAGAAATGACTGAGATATTTTGTTGCAAACTTTTCTCCTAAACTTTGTTTTGCAGGAAAAAAAAATTAATCATTTTTTTTGCAGGACCACTCCACTTGGAACATCTTTCCAAATCAAGCAAAAAAATTATAACTAGTTTACATGCAGGTTTCCCTTGTCAAATAAAATTAAAAATTGCTAAAACTCAGGTATAATTTTATTTATGCTTATCAATTATGCATTTCAACTTGTAAAGAACCTACCTTTTAATCATTTCATATTTGTATTTACACGTAGCAACATGGATTTCATCACCACTTAGCTACACCAGTGACGTGGACTTCACTACCACGCACCACTCATACTGCATTGCATTGCACTTGAGACCTAGTCTCAAAACAACATTCGACACTTTCCTCACCTTTGTCCCCCGCTTACAGGTAAAGATATCATGATGGGTTACTACAAGTATATGCCTAAAATAGTTGTAACAACAAAGTATGTGGCATCATCCCTATAAATTATTTAGGGAGAAATAAAGACACCATACACAAATCATTCCCTCATTACCCTACCACCTAGTCACAAAACCCATCATTGGAGTGGTGATTCACTCCTCTAAGAGGGCTAGTAATGATTAGGTGAGTCTCTTTCAATATTCCAAGGGTTCCCGTACCACTTTTGTCCCCATATATATTTGGTATATCAGGTTCTGGGATATATCGAAAGACGCATCTTTTTGGAGTGATAAGATCCTTGCATCCACCCATTTCATGACATTCTACTTGTTGCATTTTCATAAAAAATTTACATTTCCCAATGGTATTTTTCCTATCAAGCCAAAAAAAATCAAAAAAATCATTATTTTCTTGTTGTTTGAAAATGTTATTTGTTTAGATCAAACAAAAAACTTGTATTGAAAATATTATCCTTTAGTTAGAATTTGTGTTCCACAACACAATATCCTTCAAAAAAAATCTTATCCTTTTGAAATTATCCAATCAAAATCATCTATTTTAATCAAAATCGAAACCAATCCAATTGGAATCAAAATCAAAATCAAAACTTTTGATCTATCCAACCAAATCCAAACCAAAAATCAGAATCAACTTCAATCAAATCAAATCACAACTTGTGTTTTATCTATCAAATCAAAATCAGCATCCAACGTGTCAAATATAAATCAAATTATTATACTTTGGATACACACATCCAAATCTAAGAAAATATAATCAAATCAAAGTATTATACTTTGGATACACACATCCAAATCTAAGAAAATCCAATCAAATCAAAGTCTTATACTTTGGATACACACATCTAAATCTATGAAAATCAATCAAATAAAATCTGAATCAAAATCAAAACAATCCAATCAAATCAAATCCAATTTTTTTGTTTGTCCAAATTCAAAAACCACTTCTCACTTTAGGTACCTACCCTTTAGTACAAAATGGTGGTTACTTGTAACAAAAATCTATAATATATTTGACAATTTTGATATAAATCCCCTTGGAAAAGATAGTTCTAGCGAAAAGGAAGAAGTTAGACAACCTGAGATCACATAAGAAGAAAAGGAACAAATAGATGAACTTTTAAGACAAAACAAAGATCAATACCTTCTTCGTCTCCTAGAAATGGGAGCTAAACTACCCTCATATTTTGGTGATGAGAACTTGAAACATCTTCTAGACAAACCCGAATCTAGCAAAAAAATTAAAAAATATAGTAACTTCAACAAAAACATCAAATGAAGCCTTGTTAGAAAAAATCCATGAGATGACAAGTGAACTTTCTCATATGGCTTCTAAGGTTGTCAAAAACAATGAAGAAAAAGAGCAACCTAATCAAGAAACCAAAAAAATCATGGACATCCCTCAAACAAACTCTCCATTCACACAAGAATGGAAGAGCATGAAAGAAATGATAATGGGAATGCAAAAGTGAACAAAAATTTAACTTTGAATAAATTTGTCCTTATCCATTTGATAAAGAAATGTTGTGCATACCATTTCCTGAATCATTTGAAACCCCTAAATTTGACAAGTATAAAGGAAAACACAATCCAAGAGAACATGTTAAATAGTTCTTCATGGCATGCCAAGAAGTAGCTTACAACAACATCTACCTCTTGCATCTTTTCCCTAAATTTTAGGAGGACAAACCTTAGATTGGTTTTTACACCTTCCAAAAGGATCAATCACTACTTTTGCTGACTTATCAGAAAAATTTTGTTAAACACTTCTCCTTTAACCTAGATTTTGAAGTCACTATGATGGACCTTTGCAACACAAAGCAAAGGAATAACAAAACATTCACATCATTCCTTCAATGATGGTGAGGGATCGCAAGTCGATTCCCTTGTTCCATACCCGAAAAACAATTGGTAAGCATCTTCATCCCAAATCTCAATCCGAAATTATCATTCCAAATGCAAATGCATTTTTTAACCAACTTCAAGGAAGTAATTGAAAAAAGAGCACAAATCAAAAGGGGTCTCATTACTAAGGGCTTAATCAAAACCCCTTCAAAATATCAATCTAATAAGGACAATCATCAAAATCAAGATAAATCAAAATTCTTCAATCAAAATTGAAATGTTGTAAATGATAGGATCATTGATTCTCACCATGTTCAAAATGTGTGAAATCATCAATCAAAACCAAACAAATCAAACAATCAACCAATCATAATCCCTAGTAAAGAAACTACTCCACGTGAATTCAAACAACGACAATTCACACCACTTGGAGAAAGTCTTTCTAATGTATTTTGTCACTTAGCAAGTGCGGATATGATCATCTATCCCATATCAAGACCCTTTGAATAAGGGAACCCAAAACCAACATGGTACAAATAAAATGAATATGATGAGTACCATCGTATCAAATATCATCATACAGATTGTTGTATGAAACTATGTCATTACATTCAAGATTTAATCGACCATAAAGATATTGAAATAAAAAACACATCTAATAAAAAAATTCCAAATGAAAAACTAAAGGTGTTCAAGGACCCCTTTCCAAAACATGGTACAAATGATAAAGCCAAAGACAAGGGTCAATCCTCAAACAATGTTGAATTTAATTCCATCATTTCACTTATAGAACATACACCTAACTCCATGGCCACTATCAAAATCAATACTCCTAATTATGTGGTGACAACGTGATAAAAAAAGGTTTGGGTACATGTAGAAAAGAAACCATCTACATTAACCATACCTAAAACCTAATCCCCAACCTACGCTGATCCAAAAATATCCAATGTTAAATCTTCTTCTGATTCTTATAACATATGAAACAATTAGAGAAGACGCCTGCAAAATATCCCTAATGGACTTACTTAAGTCATAACATGAGCTTCAAGACATCCTTACTCATGCACTTCATGATGCACACGTTCCTAAGGATATCAATACTCAACAGTTCCAAGCCTTGATTACAAATCTATCACCTAGTAGTCCAATCCTTTCATTTGGTCCTCATGACCTTTTGAATCCAAATATCCAAAATAACAATTCATTATATATTGAAGCATTCATAACCCATCATAAAATCAAAAGAGTGCTTATAGACAATGGATCACATTGAATATTTGCTTCCATGAAATTATTAAGATGCCTTGGTCATAATGAGGAAAGTCTAGGAACTAACGTCATCACTATTTTTGGTTATGATAATATTGAAATACATTCCTCAAGTACAATCACATTATCCATAAAGGTTGGACCTCAAACATTGGAAACCTTTTTTCATGTCGTGGATGTTGAAACCTCATATAACATTCTCCTTCGCCATCCATGGATTCCTGTCATGCAATCCATTCCTTCCACCTTCAATTAGTGCATTAAGTTCCCTTATGAAGGAAAAGAGTTTACCCTACTTAATACTAAACCATTTGAATATTGTAAGCTCCTAGAGGGGAGATATAAGCTCACAAATTATTTCCCTTCTACAGATAGATCTTCATATCTTTGCATCATTCCCTTCATATGATGAAAACTGAATTGATCTAAATCCTTCTATGAAACTTCAACCTTCTACATCCTCTTCTCCACCTGAACTTAAGATCCTTGACAAAGGTATTGGAAAAAATGAACTCCAAAATACTTTCCATATTGGAAAATTACCTTTATCTCCCCGTAGTTATGGTAAACCTAATGCTTCCCACCTCAAAGAGGCTCCCATTTACAATCTTGGTATAACTCATTGGAAACAATTTAGATATCTAGAAGATGAACACATTCAGGGTTCTATGATCTTGGTTGTATGACGATTGGTTGGCTACATGTTATGAATCTCCTGAATATAATAAAGAAAATAAAATGATGAAGAACATGTAGTGGAAAGGTAAAGGACTAGGAAAAAATGAACAAATTCACCTTGATCCTATCATGTATACAAAAAATATCTATCATTATGGTCTAGGTTTCAAAACATTTGAAACTATGCCTGCATTACTCAATGTATCAACTAGTGATGAGGATACTGACTCAGACATTGAGACAGGTTCCACACATAGCCTCTTTGATGACTTAGCCAATACTATTATATTTGAAGACCTTTCCATCCACACCATTGACTTTGACCTTATACATCCTAGTCTCATAAATCAGGACCAATTAAATCACATATCCATGGATCTCTTCCAAAATGATGAGGCCATCAAAGAGTTCCTCGGGACTCGAGACCCTATACCCCTTTCTGATCACAAGAAGGGATTTGATATCGACCTAAATACAAAAACTTATTTTGGTGAAGAACTCGAGTACCCCAGTCCACAAAAACAAGAAAAACCAGAAAAATAAAAAAATGAAAAACAAAATATCCCATAGTGAAAACCTCATTGAGGCACTATTCGAGAAACAAAAAATGAAAAAAGAGAAAAACAATAAAAAGAAAAAGGACGTATCTCCTAGTGAAAACCTTTTTGAGGCACTAGAGAGAGGGGAATCTCCTTCAAATCAAATAGATGATCTACATCAACCTACAACATCTTTTCAAGAAAAAGACACATCAAAAATGCTAGTAGAAGACACCATTAACATCAATATTGGTACAAGTGAGCACCCTAAACTCTTACAACTTGGTGCAAGTCTAATAGAAGTAGAAATAGAAGCATTTACAACACTTCTTGTTGAGTTCCAAGATGTATTTGCATGGACATACAAGGATATGTCAGGGTTGGATCCTTCCCTTGTGGTACACCACCTGGTGGTTCATCTGAATGCAAATCCAGTCAAACAAAAACTAAGAAAAATGCATCCCAAAGTTGCATTACTGGTCAAAGTTGAACTTCATAAAATCTTAGAAGTAGGTTTTATCAAACCAATTGACTATTCAAAGTGGATACAAAACATTTTACCTATTGCTAAAAAACCCCTAGGAATCATAAATTTGTACAGACTTCCGTGATATAAACAAAGCATGTCCAAAAGATGACTTTCCACTACCAAATATTGATATGATTGTTGACTCTACAGTGGGCCATGAAATCCTCTCCCTAATGGATGGATTTTTTTACTATAATCAAATATAAATTTTCAAATAAGATCAACCCAAAACAACATTTACTACCCCATGGGGCACATTTTGTTATAAGGTCATGCCTTTTGGCCTTAAAAATGTAGGTGCCACTTATCAGAGAGAAATGACAGTTATTTTCCATGACATGTTACATGACATTATGGAAGATTATGTGGATGATATACTTGTAAAATCAAAAACAAGATTTGATCATCTAATAGTTTTAAGGCACATCTTTGAAAGGTTGTGTGAATACAAGGTCAGACTCAATCCAAAGAAATGTGTGTTTGGTGTAACTTCAAGAAAGCTCTTGGGGTTCATTGTCTCATGGAGAGGTATCAAAGTTGACCGCGTAAAGGTCAAAGATATCATGGAAATACCTCCTCCACACAATCTCAGATAGTTAAGAGGTCTTCAAGGAAAAATCCAATCCATCAGATGTTTCATCTCACAACTAACAGACAAGTGCCATCACTTCAATCAGTTGTTGAAAAAGGATGTACAATTTAAATGGACTCAAGAATGTCAAGACTCTTTCTTCAAATCAAAATAATATCTATCAAATCCTTTAGTACTCATGTCACCTATTCTATAAAAACCAATGCTTCTTTATACCTCTGCCATAGAAAATGTAATAGGAGCATTACTAGCACAACATAATGATCAAGGACAAGAACATGTTGTCTACTATCTCAATAGGACCTTGATTGATCATGAACTCAAATAATCTCAAGTTGAAAAGTATGCTTAGTAGTGGCTTTCACATTTCATAAGCTACATCATTATTTTCTCAATCATACAACTAAGCTTATCACAAAAGTAGATCCACTCAAATATCTACTATCTAGACCTGTCCTAACAGGAAGAATGTCTAGCTGGGTTGTTTTACTTAGTGAATTTGATATAGAGTTTTTCAATCAAAAATATATCAAGGGACAAGCCCTTATAGATCAACTTACTGCAGCACCTCTACCAGGATCAGAACCTCTTCACTTTGAATTTCTAGATGAGGAACTCTTGTATATTGATGCAATTCCCTCTTGGACTCTATTTTTTGATGGCTCGTGTAATATCCATGGGTCAGGAGATGGTATTCTACTACTCACATCAGATGGTGATGTCATTCCAAAATATTTCCACATTGGCTTCCCCTGCACCAATAATATTGTTGAGTATGAAGCTCTCATAGCTGGGTTGAAATTTTCTATTTCATGGAATCTCAAGGAGTTGACAGTTTATGGTGATTCCCTCTTGGTCATCAAACAAGTCACTAGTGAATATCAAGTCAAGGATGACAATTTAGTCCCCTACAAGCTCATGGTTGATAGCCTTAAAGGTTACTTTCAACTTATCACTTTTGAACAAGTTCCTCGCACACAAAACAAGTCAATGGATGCAATGGTGACTATTGGATCTCTTCTTGAGTTCAATCCAAATAAAACACACAATGATTTTCTCATAGAACATATTCTGATTCTAGCCTACAATTTTCCTGAGTCAACCATGATATGTGAAATAGTTGGTCCTAAAAACCCTTGGTATCATGATATCTATACCTTCATCCATGATAAAATTTTCCTTGAAAATATGAATTCCCAACACAAATGAGCCCTAGCACAACGTGCTTCGTGCTACACTACAACACCTTATATCAAAGAGGATATGATGGAACTCTCCTAAGATGTCTCAATCAAGATGAAGCACACCAAACTCTAGCCGAGGTACATGTTGGTATATGTAGTGCACACACAAGTGGCATGGTTTTAGCTAAAAATATTTTTCATAGGGTTATTATTGGCCCATTATGGAGTCTGATGCCTATATTTTTTCAAGAAATGTTTGGCATGCCAACAACATGGAAATATCATTCATGCACCTTCACAATCTCTTCAACCAATCACCACACCTTGGCCTTTCTCCCAATGGGGGCTCGACCTTATAGGAAAAATCAAACCCACATCTTCTGATGGCCATACATTCATTATCACCGCAACTGAATATTTTACCAAATGGGTAGAGGTCATGCCTCTCACTTATGTCACTAGTACTAATATTTCCAAGTTCATATTTAACCATCTCATATGTCATTTCAGCATCCCTTCCTCCATTGTTACTAATAATGTACATCATTTAAAAATAAAATCGTTAAAGAGCTATCCAAATGCTTCCATATCCACCTCCATTGGTCCTCTCCCTATTATCCACAGTGTAATGATCCAAGATGAAGCATCCAATAAGACTTAAATCAAATCCATTTTGGAAAATATTATCAATAAATGTGGTCATAATTGGCATACACAAGTCTATCCTACCCTCTAGACTTATCACACATTTTACTGTACTTTAATAGGAGCCATACCTTTTTCACTTGTATATGGCTCTAAAGTTGTAATACCCATAGAGGTTGAGCTCCCATCACTCTGTATATCCCTTCAATATTTGATCAATGAAGAATAATACATAGATGCTCATCTTGTTGAACTTCACCTCTTGGATGAAAAGAGGCTTAATGCATTAAACCATTTGAAGTTGTACCAAAATCAACTTTGATGTAGCTACACAAAAGTATAAAACCTAAATAGTTTGAGATTGTGACCTTGTACTAAAATAAAATCATAGAAAAACATAACTAAGGACTAAGAAAATAAATGAAAAGTTTGAACCTAATTGGTTAGGTCCTTATGTTATCAATGCAAAATTTTGATATGAAACATACAAGCTATCCATTCAAGATGGTTGAGAGCTTAAATAACCCATGAATGTCGTTCATATAAAAATATTTTATTCTTGAATCATACATGAGTACCCTTTATGCTGAGGGCATTTTGGCACAACCATCTATATCTCTCCTTCATCCTATCCATCTTACCAATCTCCAACCAATTTTTTTCACTTGTTTTCATAGTTCAGGATGTTTACCATTTTTTATACTATCCATGTTCACTCATATCCATTTCCATTCATCCCTTGGTCTCATAGAGCTCTTACATTCTTATGAATTCTTAGATGGGTCCTGGATCACCTAGAGTATCTCATTGGCTACTAAACATTCAAAATATCATTTCACTTTTCATCTTTCATACATGTTACTAACAATTTCCTTTGTGCAGATAAGGGTCATTGATGCATCTATTTCTAGAGTGGGTGCCTTAAGGGGCCTTCTAGGAATGGGGAATGGTTATTCATGTAACCATTATGGGTTAGAGACAGTACACAGAGAGAGTGTCACTATTTGGTCTTAGCCTTAGTTTTCCTTGCATTAGTTATCCTTGTCCCCTTAGGTCTCATGCACATTACATTCCACACTTCTTCTTGCATCTCATCATTTACACCTTGTTCATCCATATCCATGATCTATGACACCTTTTTTCACTTTTCATGACACATTACCTCTTTTCATCATCCTTGGTTGACACCATCGCCTGTGGGTGATGGTGTCGGTGTTATATTTTCCTTGGCCGACACCATCACCCATGGGTGATGGTGTCCTATATATACCCTCACCTCACATTTGACATTCATAAGAAAGGAAGCCAAAATCATTCGAATTGGCATCTGCTCTGCTCTTTTGCACCATCTTCACATCTACTCACCTAGCTCTTGGTTCATCTTGCATCTTGCTTGGATTGGATTGGATACTCTTCTTCTTGGATGGTTGTTTGCACTATTAGGTCACCTATAGTGAGTCTAGGACAAGGAATGGTGTTCCCCTTCTCCACCTAATATGATTCTCTCTCGGTGTGTTGCTTCTCTAGAGAGATAGATGCATCAGTGACCACCCTACAGGTACAAGGTGAGTGCTCTAACCATCTTTTGTCATTTTACATAGATAAGTTCATTTCCTTCCCTCATTGTGCTATGTTAGCTTAGTATTACATATGTTTGGATGCTAGTTAGCATAGTACTCTTATCCATTATCATCTCCTTAGCTATCATTACTTTCATTTCAGTTATATCATGCATGTTTGTTTCATTTATTATTGATCCATACCTCTCCACACCCAACTACCAATATCTCAGTAGGGTTCCTTCCTCTATCTTGACTGCGGGCCTTGGAAACCCTAGGTTGACCTAGTGTAGGGATTACTTCCCTCTAGATATGTGACCCTAGTGCTCATTGTAGCCCCTTTAAGTCTACCCCTTGTATGTCGGTACATGTGTGTTTCCTACTCGTTTCCTCGATACCCTTGTAGAATGGATGATTTAGGAGTGCAAGTTATTGAGACACATTTTTGGCCTGCATACATTCTCTAGTGAACCTGATGTGAATCTTACAGACCTTCTGATTGAGCACAACTCATTAAAAGCACCCATATTCAAATTTGACTTCATCTAAGCATCCAAAAATCCTAAAAACCCTAAGAATGAGTTTACACAGACACCATCACCCAGGGGTGATTAAGTCTATTTCTGTCACATCTACTTTCAGACACCTTCGGCCCCTGTGCTGACCCTATTACATGGTTGATCCTGTTGTTTTTATTCTTACACTTCCCAGACACCATCGGCCCCTGTTTGATTTCTGGAAGGGTTGATTTTTTTGTTCCTCTATGAATCTGTTATCCTTACACCATGCCATCGGCCCCTATGTAAACATTCTACAGGGCTGATTTTATCTAAAGCACAAATTTTCAGAGCCTTGTTTTCAGCATCCAAGTTATAAAGATGTCACCTCTGAGGATATTTTTGGCACAACTGAACCCTCTAAATTTCTCCATGGGATATTCCTTTGTGCCTACATCTCCTCTTCATGCTCCTAAATGTTCTAGCTCTCATCCTACAAGCACTAATCTTCCTAGTCACCCCAATCTCACCCATGAAACTTTGTTGTCCCAACCCTGTCCCTCTGATCAGTCAGAGTAGGGTCACTCAGTAGAATGTAATGTGGTTGAGATTGAGAAAATAGATCCCAGATCCATCATTAATAATCTCAACAACAATGAGTACTTTACCCCTGACAAGGATGGAGGTTTTTGAAAGATATCTACCGATGCCATGGAAATGACCATGCCCCGTCTTAACCAGGGATTACCATATCATGATCAGACTCCTCCCTATAGGACTGATCAAAATGAATCTCCCAAAACTCCCACTAATGAACATGACAATCATGAACAAACACCCACAAACAAAGGCCATTCTTCTTCTATGGATCCTAACATGGTAATAGTTAAGCTCCTAGATCAGATGGCCTTATCCCAAGCTACCACCACAACTAGCATGATCCAAATGAAAAATCAGATGTTGTAGATAAAATCTCAAAATGTGGTGCCTAGTTTTCCTTCTTATGCACATGGGAATCCCCTCCATTGGTGGATGCACATGGGGAGCAAGATGTTACAAACTGTCCAAAATGAACCTTTAGCTCCATACATTGTTGTCATGGACTTGGGAGAGACTGTCCCTACCATCTCTTATGATGGTTCTATGGATCCAACCCTCTACCTCAAGACCTTTGGAAACCTCTACAAAGAATGGATTCAAACAAACACCTATGCAACCACTAAGCTTCTAGCAAAGACTTTCATAGGTGAGGCATTAGAATGGTATAACCAACTTCCTCCCAACTCGATAGTTGATTTAGAAGGCTTAGTCAAAGCTCTCATCTCTGAATTTCAGCAACAAGACCTTCCTGAAAACACTTTACAAAGGTTCATAAACCTTAAGCAAGGGGCTCACAAATCTGCCCAAGGATTTATTAAGAAATGGAAAACACTTTCCATACAAGCTAATCATAATCTTGATAATCAAAGCTTATGTCAAATATTTCTTAAGGCCCTTACACCTACTCTCCAATATAAAGTCAGGGTCCTTCTCTCCCAACACATTGGAGGAATCCCTCAAATAAGAAAAAAGACAAGATCATCTCATGCGTGAATTTGGATGCACTTCCAATTCATCACCTAAACTTAAAATCACAACACATGTAATCAACCCTTTGAATCCTCCAAGAGAAAAGAGAGAGGGAGGACATCAGGAATCTCTTTGCCCCTCCCTTCATACTCCTTTATCTCATGCCAAACTTCTCCAAATGCTTCCCACTCCACGAATAGTCCCCCCTTCAAAACAGGCCTTGCCTAACTTTAGGGGTGATCTATTTTGTTGGTGGCATGCCACTATATGACATCCTCATAGTGATTGTAAGGACCTTAGGAAGGAATCCCTTGACTTTTTCCTTGGATCTTCTTTTGATTACTCTACCATTATATAAGAGTGTTATGAGAAATATCAATCTTTAGAGAGATCTCACTCCAACCGTCAAAATAAGTGTCATAAAAGCCCCATGAACAATATTGTGGGCACCATAGAGCCTTCATATGATCAAAGTCTCCTAGATTCTCAATATATCAATATGGATAAGGTAAACTATAGATGTAAACCTGCCCATAAATATCTCATTATTAAGCCAAAGAAATCCTCTGATAATCCACCATTACTTGATACTTCCCAAGACCCACCAATGACGAAGCCTGCTCTTACAATCGAGCCTCCACCCATGGTGTCACAAGAAGTACCAAGTAAAGATCCTATCCCACCTTCTTCTGACAAGATAGCTCCAACTAAATCATCATCACATCTGGATATGTCTTCCATTGTGCCACCACCATGGTATCACTATGGAAGCTATTCCAAGCCTAGTTGGAACTTTTTAGATGAGCTAAATTCCCTTACATGCAAAATACCTTTTATGGAACTCATGTGTACCTTGGCTTCACATCGAAGGTTTCTCCTCCAATAGTTGCAAATATTTGAGGATCCTTCTTGTGTGGCTCCCAAGATTCCTACCACATCCCCAAATCTAGAAATCCATCACATAGAGACTACATGATCATCCTTACAACACTCATGTCTAGGTTGCTTAGCCTTGGAGTTTGTGGAGGATGACATGATTACTGATGAGGTCCTATTTCATGTGGATGACCCACCCTTACTCATTAGTGTTATCATTCATGATGCACAAGTGTGTAGGGTCCTTGTGGATGAAGGATCAGGAATTAACTTAGCTTCTTTCTCCCTCATCAAGAACCTCAGCTATTCTATCGATGAAATCAAGCCTACTCACTTGACTTGTCATGGATTTGAAAAAACCAAAAAAAACCCATAGGATGTATCTGGCTACCCATCACAGTTGGACCCAAAATGGTCCACACCAAGCTCATGGTTCTAGATCATCCTCTCTCTTACAACCTCTTATTGGGTCGACCATGGACACATCACATGTGCACAAGTCACATCATCTAGGTACCAATGTATTAAATTCATCCATAACAACCAATGCTTTAGGCATGATGTTGATCCCAATCCTTGGGATATCCCAGTACCATTCCCTAATGAACCTTTCCTAATGCCAACTACTCCCGAGATCCAAAGTATTCCCTACCTAGAATTCTTTGATCTTAGGTCTGAAATCCAAATTACATTAGCAGATTCAGATGATGATGAACCTAATGATCTTCAAAACATAGTCAACAAAAATAGGTTACCTGATGATATTGTGCATCGATTACCTCTGGTCTTTACCTCAGATGATTTCCACCTCAAACTGATACAGAGGAGCCAATGAGTGATGCCTCGACCTCCAATCACTTAGAATGCAATGAAGTTAGGAATTGTGCACAACTCTTTTTGATCACCCTCCCCTTTCACTAGATATTTTAGCAAGATTAGTGTTTTCAGCTAAGGAGGAGGTACTTGATCCTAAAGGAAAAGGGATCACCTTTGTCAAAGATTACATCGTATCACTGGATGAGTCTAGGAACTTGGAGGTATTGCACTACTAATGTGCCTTAGACCAAACACAATCTTTTCGACTTGAATCTAATACCATTGACACATCTTATGAACCCCCTATCTATGATACTAGTGATAATAAGGATGGGGAAGAAACACTTCCTTATGTTCCTCCCACTAATCCACCACTCCTTGATACTCCTTGGGTCATCGAGAAAATCTCTGACTATGCTTTATGTCACACTCCCACAACAACTCCACCACCCACACCAGCTTCTGAGCCAACCTCTGCACTCAACATTGGTCCCGGTGCTCCTAGCATGGCCATTGTTGATCCTACACCTAAAGAGGTCACCTTAGATGCTAGGGTATTAGATGTATGACAAACCAACTCTAGGAAACATAGAGATGGTAGGTGATACATAGGCCTAGAAATTGATGTAGAATATCATGGGCCTCTCCCTACCCTAGACAATGATGAGGCTATTCTAGAACTCCTATATGCCTGAGAAGATAAACTCCCTTGACATCATCATAAGTTGGGAAACTTCTCTAAGAAACCTATGCACTTTGATGATTATGTTGCTACTATCGATCCTAGCCAGGATGAAGTAGCCAAATTACCTGAGGCCCCATATCATTTCCAAGATGTAAATGCTATGTTGGTTGAATCAACCATTAGTGTACAACTTGATGATGATCCCACACATGTAGTCATGCTTGGTGATTTCTTTCCTCACTTACGTGAGTGTCACATAGAAATATTACAAAAACATAAGGAGGTATTTGCATGGGGATATGCCGATATGCCTGACATTGATCCTGAAATTGTCTCCCATAACATCATCACTTATCCTGATGTCACTCCCATTCAGAAAAAGATAAGGAATTTCCCTCCCAAGATCAATGATTTATGTCATAAAGAAATCATCAAACTCTTAGATGTGAAATTCATTCGTATGGTGGACTATTCTGAATGGGTGTCCAATATCATCCTAGTTTGGAAGAAGGATACCTTGGCCATCCACATTTGCATTGAATTTAGAAACCTTAACCTCACTTGTCCTAAGGATAACTTTCCTTTACCCTCCATCGATGCCATCGTCGATGCCATGATAGGGTATGAAATGTTATCTCTTATGGATGGGTTCTCAGGGTATAACCAAATCCATATTTCTCCTGAAGATCAACACAAGACTACCTTCACTATGGAATGGGGCACTTATTGTTACGTAAAAATGCCTTTGGACTCAAAAATTTGAGTGCAACATATCAATGTGCCATGAAACACATCTTTCATGACCTCATACATAAAATATTCAAAGTCTTTGTTAATTATCTACTCATCAAATCTTGACATTAATGATCTCGCTCATGATTTAGACATTTCCTTAGGATGCCTTCACAAATACAAGGTTCACCTCAATCCTAGAAAATGCATATTTGGGGTGACACAAGGAGAAGTCCTAGGATTCTTAGTATCTAAGTGTGGTATCGATGTCGACCAACAAATATTAAAGCTATCCTCGACATGCCATGACCATCCTCCATAGTAGACATATGTACTTTTCTGGGAAAACTTGGGGCAATATGATGATTTGTCCCCAATTTTACCTATCGCTCTCATGCCATAAATAACCTCCTTTGAAAATATACCAAACTAGAGTGGACCAAAGACTGTCAACAAGCATTTGACAATATGAAACACTCTTTATCCTCATTACCAACCTTACAACCTCCTTCACCAGATTGACCTTTGCTACTATATACCTCTTCCACTCTGGTGTCCGTTGGGGAAATGTTAGCACAGGAAGATGAAAAGGGAAAGGAGCATGCTGTCTATTATGTTAGTCGAGCCTTACTAGACTATGAAGCATGATATACATCCATTGAGCGAGCTTGCTTGGCCATGTACTAAGCAGCTACAAAGTTACGACACTATATGTTGTATCAAACCACCTATGTCATTATCCATATGGATCCCTTTACGACACTTCTTCTCACATGCTATCCTCCCCAAGTATCATATTGGGAAGTGGATGTCCCTCCTTATGGAATTTGACCTTTGTATCATCACACGATAGGCGGTAAAAGGCCAAGTCATAGTAGACCAATTGGTTTCTGCCCCCATCTCTGCTCCTCAACCTATTCATGATGCATTACCTGATGAGGACATCCTCCTCATTGAGGGCATAAACAATGTTATTTCCATAAAATACTACTATTATAGCTTCACGACTGGTCTTGAGGTGCAGTCCTTTGATGCCAGTATTGAACCACTTCCCCCACCTAAAACCAAACCAATGGCCAAAATCATTGAGGAGGAGGTCACCATTGATCTCCATGAGGATACATGGATGCTACACTTTGACGGGGCAAAGTGCCTCCAAGGAGCTGGGGCAGGTTGTGTACTCACCGATCCCTCTGGCCAGGATTTCCCTCTCTCCTATCGACTTGAATTTGAGATCACCAACAACATGGTGGAATATGAGGCTCTTATCTTAGGTATACAAGTTACCTTAGCTAATGGTGTCTCCTATCTTCATGCCATGGGGGATTCTCAGTTGGTGTGTCAACAGGTTAGTGGTGCATATCAATGTCATAGTGAAAACCTTAAAATTATTATGACTTAGTCAAGGAATTAACACCACGATTCAATTTATTTACCATTGAATCAATCCCCCATGTGAACAAAATTCCTTGGCTGATTCTTTGGCCACATGTACTGCCACTCAGTTTCAGTCACATTTTGATTCTCATGATGATGCTCTTATAATACAAATCCATCAAACCCCAGTCACTTCACCTCCTCGAAACATTCAGGATGTATGTCAGATGAGCCACATGACCCTACACAGGACCCTTGGTATGCTGACATCTACCAATTCATACAATACCAGACCTACCCAAAGAATTGATACGAACCCTACGAATATGCAAAAAGGATCTTAAATACGTACTTAAAGATGACATCTTATACTATCGTAAAAAGGTACCCTACTCAAATGTGTTAACAAAGATGAGGTTCCCCTTGTCTTAAAGAAGCACATGGGGGACTTGTGGTGGCCATTTAGTGGTCATGCTACTATCACAAGTGCCTACGTATGGGTTACTATTGGCCTACACTAGGATGCTCACCCTTTTACCAAAAACTCTTGTCAATTTCATGATGATTTGATTCATTCCCCTCCAAAGCTGCAATCTATTCCCCTTGCCCTTCAGTATATGGGGATTGGGATTACCTTGATCTCAAGATGGTCATGTCTTCATCATTACAACCACAAAACAAATAAGTGGGTTACTCAAGTGGGCCTTGGCCATCATTTATCCACTTTGGAATTCCCCATACCATCATATCTGACAATGGTGGGAGCTTCAAATGCAAATAAATGAAGCACTAATTTCAAAATTAAACATCAAAAACCATATCATGTTATTACAAGTGCCTACCTATGGGTTACTATGGCCAAAAATTATTCCCTTTCAAAATCAAATCATCTCCAACTTTGGAATTCTCAACACCATCATCACAACATCTGGCCTTACTACATCTAAATTTGACAATGGTGAGAGTTTCAAATGCAAGGAAATGAAACAGATTTGTGCTAAGTTCAAAATTAAACATCAATTCTCAACACCATATCATCTGCAATGCAATGGACAAAAATCTAAAATAAAATTCTCAACAAAATCTTACAAAAGACAATCCGTGAATCACGCACATAGATTGGCATACAAAGCTATATCCTACATTATGGGCATACCACACCAGTGTCCATATGGCCACTGGGGCAACCCCATTTTCACTTACCTATGGAGCTGAGGTGGTCCTTCCACTCGAGGTGGAACTCCCTTCGCTCTGCATTTCCCTTTGTGGTATCATTCTAGATGAGGAACTCCATGAAGCATGTCTCCATGACCTTGACCTATTAGAAGAATGATGTGATAGAGCATACACTCATAATCAAAAACATAAAAAGCGCCTTGCTAAACAACATAAAAAACTTGTTTCATCCTATGTACTTTGACGTGGGTGACCTTGTCCTTAAACTTGATTATACACATGAAAAAGAAGGAAAATACGCTCAGAAATGGTGGGGTCCTTACCTCATCAAAGATATCATAGGTCCTAACACATATCATCTTCAAACCAATGAAGGCCACATCTTCAAAGAACCAAAAAATGCTCAATTCCTCAAAAAGTTTCACACATGAAGGAACTCGGGAGTTTCGGTACTCAGCTACCATCTCTCATCTTCTTCTCAAATTCACTAATTCATCAACCTTCTCTAACAACATTATCAACATTTTGGATTTGTACACCCTAGTCTTTCCCATTAGATTACCATGGTATTATGCACATCCTCGCTTAGGCTCATGGCCTTGCTTGGATTTATCTAACTATCCTAACTTATTCTTATAACATCTACCTCATGGTTTTTTACAATTTTCATCATTGATATCCACCCTTTTGGATAATCATCCATCTTCTCTTTATTTACACCTTTAGGTTTATGACAATTTTTTCTTTGTAGCTTCTACCATATGATTTTTTTTTTTCACTTTTCAGCATTGTTACCCACCACTTGGCTATGATACCTCTATGACGCCATAACATCATGATATCATGACATCCATCCCATGGGCCCCTAGCTAGGTGATTTATGTCTTATTTTACTGATGATCCTCTAGTGTTTCCTTTCAGTTTTTCTTCTCCAGGGTTCTTGCAACATTACACCCACACATGGTAGGACGAGTGACACTATCAGGTATGCATTGGTGGGTATATTTCATTTTAGCTAGTCCTTTCAACATTTCTTTATGTACTTACTTTTAGTATCAGTGTTATGGACTGTCTTTTTCCATTGACCACCCCATGTTTCACTATTGCGACATGCGGTGATCAATGGTTGGGGCATATGTATACACCTAATTTTTCACTTTTCATCTTTCATACTTGTTACTAACAATTTCCTTTGTGTAGATAAGGGTCATTGATGCATCTATTTCTAGAGTGGGTGCCTTAAGGGGCCTGCTGGGAATGGGGAATGGTTATTCATGTAACCATTATGGGTTAGAGACAGTACACAGAGAGAGTGTCACTATTTGGTCTTGGCCTTAGTTTTCCTTGCACTAGGTATCCTTGTCTTCCTAGGTCTCATGCACATCATATTCATGATATCTTGCTTGCATCTCATCACTTTACACCTTGTTCATCCACTATCCATGATCCACGACACACTATTTTCACTTTTCATGACACATTACCTCATTTTCAGCATCCTTGGCTGACACCATCGCCCATGGGTGATGGTGTTAGTGTCATATTATATTTCCTGGATGACGAATCCATCACCACGGGTGATGGCATCCTATATATACCATCAGTTCATTTGACACTCATAAGAAAAAGGAAGCCAAATCATTCGAACTGCCATTATCTCTACTCTTTTGTGCCATCTTCACATCTTCTCGCCTAGCTCTTGGTTCATCTTGCATCTTGCTTGGATTGGATTGGATACTCTTCTTCTTGGATGGTTTCTTGCACTATTAGGTCACCTATAGTGAGTCTAGGATAGGAATGATGTTCCCCTTCTCCACCTAATAGTGATTCTCTCTCGGTGTACTGCTTCTCTGGAGAGATAGATGCATCAGTGACCACCCTACAGGTACAAGGTGAGTGCTCTAACCATCTCTTGTCATTTTGCATAGATAAGTTCATTTCCTTTCTTCATTGTGCTATGTTAGCTTAGTATTTTACATGTTTGGATGCTAGTTAGCATAGTACTCTTATCCATTATCAGCTCCTTAGTTATCATTTCATTTCAGTTATATCATGCATGCTTGTTTCATTTAATGTTGATCCATACCTATCCACACCAAACTATCTGATATCTCAGTAGGGTTCCTTCCTCTATCTTGACTGCAAGCCTTGGAAACCCTCAAATTCTTGGCCTGAATACAAATCTTGACTCTCATTTACTCCCTTGCATATATCCTTACTTGGAGGCAATGACCCAATCAATCCCAAATCATTTTACCCTATGCATGCGTCCTTTTGAGGGGCAAACCAAATCACTCAATATTCACTTTGAAACCCATTAGGCATAAAGTTAAGTGTCTTTATATGCAGTTGTGTTGCATTGTTACTTTTCTTGGTAAATTGTTTGACCAATTACAAATTTATTGTTTGTCATATTGGTTCATATATAGTCATGGTGCTAACATCTACTGTGTATATTGGGTTTTTTAACTATTCTTAGTTAATTGTTTGACCAATTACAAGTTTATTGTTTGACATCTTGGTTCATTTATGATCATAGTGCCAACATTTACTATGTATATTGGGTGTTTTTACCTTTCTTTTTGGTGTGTGTGTGTGTTTTACGCACATAATGTGTTGATCATCATGGTTCTAACTCTATTCGACAAAACCAAAGTAAGTTTCTC
Source organism: Taxus chinensis (assembly GCA_019776745.2). Classification (NCBI taxonomy): domain Eukaryota; kingdom Viridiplantae; phylum Streptophyta; class Pinopsida; order Cupressales; family Taxaceae; genus Taxus; species Taxus chinensis. The sequence continues at coordinate 99,123,812 of CM034157.1, forward strand.
TCAAATACAAACTAGGAATAAAAGCTCAAGCTACAAGAAATGTTACTGATATCATCATTACATTCATTCAGAAAACAAAACAAAAAATATCATATCAACATAATTCATTAATCACTGACATCTCCATACTAACATACATCTATAACATTGTGCAACTGAATAAGACCATTCAAATCATCATCTATATACATCATCATATGCAATGTCCAAATGTCGCAATAATGTCATATACATATATACATCATCATTCCAAAAAAGGCATCTATAAAATGAATGTGCCTTCATCATGATTCATATACAAAATAATAGATTTATATCATACAACATCAATCATGGATCTTGCCCACCCCTGGACTGTCTGATCCACTATCTCACCTCAGTCGCGACATCTGGACTGATCTCATTTATCTATATGGTTCATGTGATCTATCTAATCTCCATAACCTCATCCCTATACTATGGTTATAGCGTAAGGCTCTCTGGATCTATGGGATGTCTGCCTCATACAACCCTCTGTAATAACTCACTTCATGAGTCATTGTCAGCAACTCCTATAGTATATCATTGATCCCACTGGCCTTGAAAACCCGATGTGTAACATCTCTCTCTACGGTGTGTTGGTATCCAGATTTAATCTCCTTCACAACTTGAACAACATCATGAATTTGCACAAGACACTCAAGGATAGATAGATGTTTTATATGTCATTTGTAGCCGGGGATCACACCTATCTACTTGTTTTCATTCAAGAATTGAGGGAGTGGATAGCACCTTCATAAGGGTTTTGATCTAACCCTCACTATTTTACATTGTGCCTATCAACCAAGGTAAGAGAACCTATATTGCAGCCCCTATATGGTAAGGAGATGGAAATATCCTTGTATTTTGTGTTGATGTGGAGGAGGCTTTGTGAAAACATGATCAAATATTCATTATCCAAACTCAAAGGAGCTGTCACTACTAAATGATGGAAATGTTCTCAAAACAAAGCTAGAGCTGCTAAAGACATGATAAAACCCTGATCAACTTTGTGCATTTTTGTGAAAGGATTGAATTCTTTTCTGGACACACAATGCAGATGCAGGGGTATTATAGGTAGGATGAGTTAGTTTAAAGTGAAATTTTGATGAGAGATGTTGGGAAAAGAGTAGTTAGGAGTCATCACCTTCTTTGGGAAACCTTGCAAAAGAGTTACAACACCTAAACAGCAGAGATATTTCAATGAATTTGAAGTGCTCTTTCAACCAGGATGTGTGCACATATGGATGCCCAAATTTGCACTATTCCATACAAACTTTGATAGCCTGCCACAAAGGCTTGAAGCAAAATATCAATAAAGCATTCAGAACCCCTTGTTAGATCATGTCCTAAGGTACACCCAAAGGTTTACAAACACCCTCAATTTAAAAGGAAGGTAAGATGAATTTAAATATGTTTATCTCCACTCAAATGAATGCTCTTCTGAATGGAAGATTGCAGATGCCTTCAAACCCTCTACAAGAAATGAGACCATGTATGACCAATAAAGATCCCAAACACAAGATTGCAACATGAGCATGAAACACAAATTGAAAACATACTGAAATACAAGTGCATGCAAGCTTTGTCAAGAGATAAAACCAGTTAATCCAAGAATTTGATCAAACATATCAGCAAGGGAATCTTATTTAGACAATCTCAAAGCTTTTTGATGGCTTTACAGCTGAAACCAACTCAACATGATGAACATTTGATGCAAACTGGAATCAAAATGGCTCTCAGGCAGTTTCTCAAAAAGGAAATGGACTTCTTCCAGTTTTCCCTGTGAAAATTCTTCTCTCCTCCAAAATTCTCAACAGATCCCCAAAAAAATGTGTCCAAACTACATGATATACCCTATGCCAACTTGGATCCTTGAATCCAAAGAAAAGAATATGCCAAAAGGATCAAATTTGTTACAAAACCCTATCCATTTGATGAAAAATGATATAAAACTGTGAAACGGCTCGCCAAATGCCAGAGATGCACAAATATTTTTAAAATATTGCATGAACTTGGATCCTTAACCATCCCAAGGTCACGTTTTTGGCATTCCACCATGCCAACATTCATTTGCAATCATTTTTCACCTTTTTCCCTTACCATTTTTAACTCTGCACCTTTTTACTTTCACCTTTCACATGTTTTTCAGGAGCTGAGGAAAATATTTCACGAAAAACACTATAGGGCACCGAATCAGCTCAAATAAATGATGCCATTGTTTCAGAAGGCCGAAGGGATGCAGATTCATATAAAATTTCATGTGTTTTGGTGCAAAAATGACGATTCCGCACTTCTTGGAACTCCAATGGCGCCCAAAAAATGAAAATGCACAGTTGGCTTTGATTAAAATCAACTTTAAAATTCCACCCTCCACGTGTCAGATGATATCTTGAATATTCTTCCTCTTTGTCTTTGGATGGGGTGGGACACATGTCCAAATACAATTGGGGCTGGCCCCCAATCCTAAAACTGCATTTAAACCCCTTTTCGATTTCGGGAAAATTCTGAAAATTTTCTCCGCGAGCCCCCCGGACACGCCACGTGTCCTCCTGTGGGTCCCCACCAAATCCGCCAGATAATTTGATGAATTTTACCACTTTTTCACAAAAAAGGAAAATTTTCTCAAAATTCCCCGCGGGCCCAAACACCTGCTGCCTCTTCTGCCACGTGTCTCCGTCTCATTCGCTGTCAGGGCTAACCCTCCAAATTCTTCCTTCAAACCTCCGCAAGCATCAAAACTTCATGCGGGCCCGAGTTTTTCTTTTTACCTTTTGAAATGTGCCACGTGTCTCTATCCTATTGCATGCGGAGCCGACCCTCCAGAGTTTCCACGGGTTTATTTTTCACCTTGAGATTTTCGCCAAAATTTTGCAAAATTTTCAACTTCCTCTCCACGCTCCAAACCTCCACCAAATTTAGGACACATATCCTGTTTTCATTGGACACGGGCCTATTCTTCATTTTTACCTTTTACACCAAGGGTAAAAAGTCCCAAAAGTTTCCTTCGGCCCCCATTCCCACTTCTCCTCCCGGACACGTGTTTCCTTCCTACTGGTCACGGGCCTTCGGGCAAAAACTTGATTTTAGCATCTTAAAGCCAAATACTTCAAACTCCTCCAAGTCTCCACCCCTCCATTTCATCCCTGTGCATACGTGTCACACTGTGATTCACGCGGAGATCTGGTTCAAAATGTTACTTTGAAATTTTGCCTCCAAAGGTAAAAATCCAAAAAAACACGCACCATCCCGCTTCTTCTTTGCTCTGCTGGACACGTGTCCTCTTCCTATTGGACACGGGCGCGCAGACCAAATTTTTCCCCTAACACCCTTAGCCAAAAGACATCAAAAATTTTCCAAGTCCTTCGCCACCCGCCATGGCCATCCTGTGCCACGTGTCATCATGCCATTGGGTGCGGGCCCTCGGGTCCAAATTTTTCTTTGAGGTTTTGAGCCAAAAATTTGAAAAAATGTCAACTCCTCGCCTCCTTGGACACGTGTCACCCTTCCATTGGGCGCGGGCTCACGGGCCAAATTTTTCCTCTAACATCTTTGAGTCAAAAACAATAAAATTTTCCCAACTCCCACACTGTCTATTTGATCTCCCTATGCCACGTGTCACTTCCCCATTGGGTGCGGGCCTTCGGGAAAAATTTGGATTTTGAGAATTCTTCAAAAATTAAAAAAAAAGTCTAAGCAACCCCCGCCACCTAATGATCCTTCAACCAATTGTATCGTGCCACGTAGGTGCACCATTGTAACACTACAAGGGCGTGTTCAAAAATTTTCCTTTTGCAAAAAACTCAAAAATGACAAGTTAGCAATGTTTTTTTCCACATATCCCGACCAATGAGAGCCTGCCACGTCAGCATAAATGTTGTAATGATAAATTTGACGGGTAGAACATGCCTGTATGCCCGTCAAAATGTAAAAACGCAAGGGAGGCCCTTGAAATCGAATGTTCTCACAAAGAAGATGGATTTTTCGGTTTTGAATCCAATGAAACATGATTTGACAATGATTTAAGCCTAGGGAGTGAGATTTCACCTTCATAAAAATGGAATTCGATCAAACACGGGTTTCTTTCACGCTTTGGCCAAGGAAAAATAACACAGCCCGTGCAAATGGAAAACTAGGGCACAATAAAGGGGAAACTTGGAGATTTGTTTTAAAATGGGGTAGAATAACAACAATGAGGGCATTTTCGAAGGTATTCAGTTGGAAAATGTGAACTGCAGACCATGAAATCAAAAAATGAAACATTTGTGAGCATATTCGATCACGGAAAAACAAGACACATTATGCAAACTCAATAATGGACCAACACGATGACCTATCGTAACTTTGTTCTCAATGTGTCACTATCCATTTTCCTCTGGTCTAACTAGCCCCACGTATAATCTAGTTATGTCTGTAGTGTCCATGTTAGGATCATAAACACGCCTCTTTGTCGCATATCACTATCTCTCTACTCTCGCACTACCTGCAACTCTTCTAATGATTTTCCTAGAGGTGTCACTACATATCTCTGGCTCTAAACCTCCATCTCTCCTCTATCTCCATATCCATCTCCCCATCCATCAACCTCATCACCTCTTACTCCTGGAATTGGTGACCTTTGTGGAGATACTAGTACCTGTATGTACACCTTGTCCAACATGTGCCTTTGCACCTTGTACCTATCCCTGTACATGAACCTATTCTTGTACTTATCCATGTCCTCCTCCGCGGCCCTGTCGAAATCTCTCTCCCCCTCTCCCTCTCCTTGACAGATGTTGACCCACCCTCAATATTTTTGTCATCACTGTTGGGGAATGGTTAAATGGATCGACATTATCATAGTATACCATGTTACATAACCCATTGATACACTTGGATCCATAATATCTTCTTGTGCATACGAAACCTATTCTAAGACCTCGGCAAAATTGTCCATTTCTATGCCAAGACTAATGTGTGGCCCAAAATTTGTAGTCGCTTGCGCTACCCACACATACCACTTCTATGCATCTAGTATTTCTTGTCTCACTTCGACCTTATATGGTCTATAGTGCTCAATAATGCATGAGTAACTCCCAATCATGTAATAGGCCACCTTCACTCCCCAGCTCTTCCGCGTCCAACATCGACCTATATGACTTGTATGGCCTCCATGTGATATGGCGCAATTGTAGATCATCTATCGATCATCTATAGAGCATCAGATATCCTCAATGACCTCTCTATCCACCACCCACTACCTTCCATACACAAACTGAAAACTCCTCAAGTTGTATTTCTCTCAATACCCCCTCCAGTCGACCCACTGCTATATGGTCCCACACCCAAATCTGGAGTAGATTCATTGGGCCCAAACTCCTCATACTTATGTATACCACCATATGTATATCTCTGTATAGAAGCACTAGTATACATGGTCCCCTTGTAAACACCTCCGCTGAATCCAAGAAATTAGCAACAATACCAATCAACCCAAGCTGAAAGTGTCTCTCAATACTATTAGGCATCAAGTGGTTGCTAATAAGAGCCTTCAAGTAGATAGGAAAATGATATATCTCATTGTCCTCTATACACTATTCAAGGTGTATAACCATACTCTCTCCGTGAATCTCAACTTCTCTAAACAGTTTTTTTCTTTGTACCAGATATGTGTTGGCATCTCATACCATTATACCCATCTATCATACATTGGCACTCTCAGTATGCACTACACATTCTCTAATTTTACAGACATTTCCCCAATTGGAAATCCAAATGTTTGAGACTCGCTATGTCATCGCTCCACTAAATCAGTTAATAAGGAGTGATCCAATATAATCTATGGCATCAGTGTTGCATATGCCAACCATGTCACCTCCAGTACCACCCATATTACTCTTCACTCTGCACACGTCATCCATCTCTCAAATGCTCACAATCTTAAATGTATATTTCATGCATATAATTCATATAGTCTCTCTTGCAAACATTGAACATCATTCATTAGTCCATTTCCCATCATTTTACAACTTTACCACTACTACACATTACATATTTCACCAACTCACGCTAGCGTACTTAATATTATGCGAGCGCATTTATCCCAACCCTAACGCACAAAAATGTAGCACACTTAAAATCACTCTAGTGCATTCAACATAACACTAGTACAATCATTACGCTAGCACACTTATCCCAATGCTAGTGCATCTCAATTAATGCTACCGCAGATAATCTTGTGCTACCACGTTTCACAGTCTACGTTAGTGCATGTACATCTTAGCACTAGTGTTCCTTTTCTATTTTCTAGCTATCAAGTGTAATAAATGCACCCATACTCATAAATTTTTAGTTTACTCACTAGATCATCTTCGTCGGGACCTCGTCCATACTCCTGAAACCAGTGTCTGTGATGAATACTTACAGGATATTGAGCCATCTCTATCACAATCTCAGAGCAAAAAATAAAATGTATCGCAAGAAAAATCTAATAGAAAAAATGACTAATGATTTTTGTTATTCCCCATTCCCTCTTATTTAAAACTTCTTCAAACCCTAAATTTGGACTTTGACCCTATGTTTTGTCATTTTCAGCATTTGTTTTGCTTGTTTCTCACGTAGAAGACTCTTTTTCCTCTATTCAATGATTTGTCCACCACTTTCTCACATCACCCATCCACTCGAGGAGGAACTCCCTTGGCATAATCCAAACCCACTGGGGAATCCAAATGTTTCATTGGGGAAAACCAGGTAGTTCACCACACTTCTTCATCATATGTTCATCGATCTACATGTGTCTATTATCTTTAAAGTGATATTACTTCGTAATAACACTTTAAAGCGGGGAAAATTTATACACCCTAAAATATCTCATTACGCATTCTAAAACTCCAAAATCATCCCTCGATTACTTCACAACACATTACGATCATTTTCAGCTTATTATGGCCATGTTTGATATATTCCACTATTTTACGACCTTTAATGACATTCTACGACATTGTCCCAAATAAATTCTATCATCCCCACAACTTCCCTAATTACCTCTATCAATCACACATAGTCTCGAATTATTAGATATTCATATTATGGACCTTATTACACTTGCACCCCATTCCTAGGATTAATTAATTAATCATATTATTCTCATTATATACCCCCTACCCCATTAGCTAATTTTATTAGTTAATTAAATATCACAATAATTAAATAAATCCTCCACTTATCCATTTCCACCTCATCTCCAACTCATTTCCACCTCTTTAGTTAACATCTCAAGTTGACTAAAGCAAATCAGATCATGATTAAGGCTAAAAGTCATTAATTATATTCAAGATGGAAAGTTTAAATTAAATCAAATCATAGATTTGAGTTAACTAAAACATATCCCTTTAAATAAAATCTCTCTCCAAGCTATAGTAGTCATATTCCACCCCCCACATATCTCACGTGCATGTACGTCTCGTTGCACATCACAAACAAGCAAACAAACATGTTTCAGACTCTCGTATCAGAAAAATGCATGCAATCTTTCAAAATAGTCCACATTTTCTCTCAAGGACTAGACCCTACGGTCTACAAGACCATAGCGTATGGATATAGTCCATACTATACGGAACCATACGGTTCCATCCCTAGGTCATAATCAAACTTTACGGCCTAGTCCTGGCCCAAAATGTATGAAATCTCAAAAACTGGAAAATTCACAAAATTCGGTACAAATCCTATATTTCTACATATATCTATAGACAATAAATCACGCACTTTGGGTGCATTACTAGGTCCTAATCACATACTATTATTCATATGCTTCTTACGAGAGAAAATTAGTAACTAATCATTATACTTGGTCCGAAAATCTGTCGCTTGGGCAGATCTATGGATAGACGAGCCAACAGTGTGCAGGGCATAGCCCCTCTTTGAGTCAGCAAAGCGAAACTGGTTTATTGCTATTCTACCAGCAGGAATCTGTGCAAGTCTCACAATATTCCGCCTTCGGGGGTTTGGGATCTCATCCCAGTAGGGTGTTTCAGACTGCGAAAAGAAAGGAATGAAAGAGAGGATGAAGAAAGAGCAGGTCCGAAGGAAGAAAAGAAATGAATTCCAAAGCAGAAAGGTCAGAAGGTTTATGTTTTGGGATTGGTAGTAAACAGAGCCAAACCTACTTGCATAAATGAGCAAAGCAATACTGATGAATAAATGACAATAAAACAGAAGTGAATCCAACAGAATAAACACATACAGATCTAACGTAAGAAAGATCCAATGCAAATAACACATGTATTCAGCACAAAGTCTAAATATTGTATTAATAATTCTTTCTGTTACAAAAAGCTCAAAGTCTTTTCTCCTCACTTCTATTTTTCATCTGAAAGATATTCACTCCACGAATACAACAAGCATTGGGGTATTTATAGAAGAAGGAAAGAAAAGAAGGCAAAAAGGAGCCAACCACCTATTTACAAAGATATTTACAAAATATCTCAAAGTCATGTTGACTTTTGACAACTTGATGGATGACATCATCCCATGGTGCAACATGGATGATGTCATCATTTGTGCCAACATACTCAGATGTTTACAAAAAGAAAGTCGAAGAAGAGAGAGAAGAAGAAGAAAGCCACTATTCATCATCGTCATCCTACGGCCGAAACGGGAGTAGCCTGCTTTTGCTGCTGCTCAGGTGACGAGATGTGAAATTGAGCGCGGTATTCCATGAACTGCTGATCATGGGCCCTAGTTGATCCTGGGAAGGATCTTTGTGTCGCTCACTGATTGCCTCGCAAGTCTCCCGCTGTCTATGAGCTTCTCTAGGAGTTTGGAATAGTCTTTCTCTTTAGGAATTTGGTCCCGACAGGCCAGCAGGTTGCTTGATGACTCTGATCATATGAACTTCCTTGCCTTTTGAGCTTAATTTTGATTTCTCAAGAATAAGACTTGAAACTTGCCAACGAAAGCCGTGTTCAGCTGCTTGATTTTCTGAAAGAATTGAAATGCGTGTCAGCAAGAAAGAGTTAGCAATTTTGAGGCTTCAGGGCGCATGGCGCATGAATATTACAGATTGCAGAGCTAAATAGGCAAGGACACAGGAAAAGGGTGTTGCAGGAGATAAATCAGTGCCAAAGGGCGCATGGCGCATAGACACTACAGGGTACATTATGTGTTGCTGCAAGGACAAGTGCGCCTGCGCCATGTGGATGCATTTTGTAAAAGCGCACGAAATTTATGTTACATCAGGATGCGCCTTGGCGCATGGAACGTTGTCACGGAACATCAATGCGCCAAAGGGCGCATATAAAGTTTGTGTAACGTGTGTTTTGGCGCGCTTAAGGGAAATTGGCGCGGCGCATGGAGGGTCTGCACAACATGATGTTGCTGCGATGAGGAATGCGCCTACGCCTTGTATAGCTTTGATCACTTGGCGCATGGGAAACAGGCTGTTACATGGATGTTGGGTGCGCCAAAGGGCGCAGGAATCTTTATGTTGCATCCAAGTTTGACAAGGGGACATGGGAAGCATTTGCAGCATGACCAATAAAATGCGTAAAATGAGAATGTATCCAAGGCGCCATTGGCGCGGCTAGCTTTCATTGTAACAGGGGCGACAGGTGCGCCAAGGGCTTAGACTGTTTTTGATAATGCATGCTCAATGCGCCAAAAAGAAAACAGTTTTCACCTTAGCCTCTCAGAGGGGTTTCCACATATGGCTTAGCTTTTATAACAAGGTTCATTGTAGGATATGAAAAGGTTTAAACAAAGAGGTTTCAGACCATCACTTTTTAGGACAGAGCTTCCTCTTCCAGCAGATCTGGAAAGAGGAGGAAATGTGGAAAGGCAGCAAGGGGGGGGGGGGAGAAAACTCATAATCTATTCTTTTCAATCCATACTGAACCAACCTAGCAGCCAAAAACTACAAAAACAAAACGCATGAAAGACAGAAGGCCACTTACCCGGATATAAACGATGAAAAAGCGTGAGAACGGGTCCACAAATCAATTACGGGGCTGGGTGCGCTGACAAGCTGAAAAATCACGTGATTGCTCGGTTACAATGACAGTGCAGACGCGCCTATACCTTATAGGCGAGGTAGCAATAAATGCGCCACCAAATTTTTAAAGGGGCGCACCAAATGAGCTTCGACATGAGAAAACATGCGCCCTTTGGCGCACCGAAAGACTTGTCAACACGAAGATATGTGCGCCTATGGTTGCACCAGAAGTGGTGTTGACAGAGGAAAATGTGCGCCTTTGGCGCACCAAAAAGAGGTGCAACAAAATGTTCTGTCGACAGGAAGGCGCATGCGCCTTGGCGCACGTAGGGAAGCCTTGCAGAGGCACACCAAAACACCTGCTGACACAAGAAAACATGCGCCAAAGGTTTTAAAGGGGGCGCATCAAAAGTTGATGTTGCATAGTCATTCTATGCGCTGACCAAAAAGACCAAAAAATGACTAAGTTCGAAAAACCATTTCCTGAGAAGGGATTTTGCAACGTTCCGAACGCAAGGAGTCCCTAACGAGGGATCGGAACAAAATTTCGGTATGGTTATCTGTAAAATTGCCCTTGCCAATTTTACAGGATAACAATACTTCACCTTTTCTGGCTCTGGACATGATTTACTTCCCATACGCTCCATTTTTTGTAAGTTTTGTAGGCATTCAGACCGATTTGTGTTAATCTTTTTTAGTTCAAGCTCCATATCAAACATCCTTATCTCTTAGGGTTTATTGTCTTTTAGAGATCATTACGAAATTTGAACAAGAGTAAGCATATCAGTTATGTGACCAAATTAAGGACCACTTCTCTAAGCATCTATACTATCACCTAAGGTTGTATCTCACAAGCATCTAAGAGCATCATTTGAACCATCCATCTAGCACCATTACAAGGGACAAAGGCTAGTTCCCATTTGCATCAAATGCATAGGAGGGAAGTTCATTTTATTCCATGCATCACATTTATTACATCTTTTACATCTAGCTACTTTGCTTGCTATCAAGTGCGACATACACAAGAGCCACCTAGGGCATGATTCTCACACACACACACACACCTAGAACTACATTGGGTCTACAGATGTAGTCACTCAGTTGTAAGATCACCTTGTGACAGCTGAGGACAGTTCGACCCCCATTTGCATATTTTTTTTTGGATTTGATGTTCTTTTGAGGGTTTTGTAGGTGATCTCTTATTGCAGGGTATCATGTACATCCATTTACCAAGGGAGTTGTGTGAGCCCAGACAAAATGAGGGTTTCAGATCAACTTGTGTGACCCTATGAAATTGATTTCTGGACCTCTTGTGTAGACACTAAGCACCTTAGGAAGGGATCCTAGTGCCCAGGCGCCATAGTACCACTCTAGGCACCCCGGTCCCTCCTCCTCCTGCACTTTTACATTTTTCTAGGCTCGGTTGTGATCTCATGTGTTCATGTTCTACCAGTCTTCCACCTTTGCACATCGTCAAGATTATTTTTGAAATCAACTAAGTGATCTAACTCTCTATTGCACTTAGGATTTTACTTCTATTGTTTGTTGCTTGAGTCATCTAGTGTACTTTACTGCCATATATGTTTGTTGTAATATACATAATAATTTAACAAAGTAATATTATCCATATTTTATTTTTGTTAAATCATTTGGTGAACCCGCATTCGAACACTCTTATTTTTTGGATCCTTCCACCATGAGTATCTCCCTCAATGCCTTCTTGCAAGCCAATCCTGAGTGTGCCACTAAATTTCAATCTTTTTATCCATTACTTCTCTTCATCCCAATACTTCTCCTAACTATGTGTATCATAGATTTACTACAGCATTATCATTTCATGAAGAGCATATTCCTTTTAAATGTGATGAAGTTTCTTCTCAATCTATTTTAGATAATGATCCACCCCTTTATATTCAATTATGTATCAATAATATAGGGATTAAGCGTGCTTTAGTCGATAATGGCTCTAGGATTAATATCTGTAATTTGACATTCCTTCATAAAATCGGCCTCTCTAAAGACTCCTTGGTGCTTTCACATGTTTATATTCACGGCTTTGATAATATTCCTAAAAGGATTTTAGGTACAATCATGCTTTACATTATTGTAGGGCCATGCACTTTGTTTGTCCCATTCTATGTCATGCCTAACAATCTTAACTATAACATTCTTCTCGGAAGGTCTTGGATCCATGCCATGATTGCGGTCCCTTCATCCCTGCATGTTTATAGTAAATTTTATACCAAGGTATGGTTTATGAAGCCTTAAGAGACCCCCATCCATTTGCATATTGCAACACTGTTGATCATTCACCTAAAGTCCATATTGCGGCCACCTCTCCTCCTAACTTCAAACAGTATAGTATTGGGTATCAGTATCTTCTTTGCTACGGTTTCAATGGAAATGGGTTAGCAAAATATGTAAAAGCAGTCAAATAACCTTTTTCCATTCCGACACAATCCACCAGGCTTGGCCTCGAATATCACCCTAAGCTTGTTTCTTATATTCCTTTTGCATCTCTTCTTAAGGTTTACACTATTTCAAATACTCATCATCACAAAAAGAAGTTTCCATTTGCTCTCACTGCTACAACTTCCTTTGGTCAATCAACTACTCCTAACATGTTGCCACATCCGCCACCATGGCATGCTTTCTCTTTCATTCCCAGATAGATCCCCATTATACAATTGGGGGAATCACGCTTATTCTTCCCCCCCCCCCCATTCTAGCATCACTAGGTGACTAGCACTTTCTACTATTATGCTTCATGTTTCATATTTCACATCTTTGAGCAATCTTACAAAACTTGATACACTCTTGTATCATCATTACCCTATGACACACTCTTGTGCTAAGGTTCACACTTGACTGTTGAGGAAATACTATACACATGAACCTCACACACTACACATTTCACATTTACGACACCTTCTTCTGCACATTGCACATCTTACACATATTTGACATCTTATTCTTACATCTATTATACATCTTACATCCAATTTACTCCACACTATGCATCATATGTGCTTTGCACTTTCCCATACTTACATATCATCGACATCATCTTTTACTTACGTTGCACATTACACATCACCTTTACACTCGGCCACATTCAACATCACACATCTTTACTACACATCTGTCACACAATCAACAAACTAATATGCCACATCTACAATCTACATCATTTTAGCAGATTCTTCTTATGCATCACACTATACTATTCTACATTCTACACTTTCTAATGGAATATTTCTAGCGCACATCTCACTACCTGACGACGCACTCTAGTTTCAAGGTTCATACTCGATTGCTGAGGGTAAATCTAAATTGAAATCATGAACATTTACATCATTCCATTGGTCTCACATCATCAATATTTATATACATATTATTATATAATTTACGCTCTGTGTTTCAAAATCATCTTCCTCGCATCTTATTCACACATTCTATGATCTATGCTTCATCAAACTACATCATCATTATTTGTCTTCCTCGTCAATATTTAGATGTTGCATTAATATTACACATCTACCATTTCAATTTGCATCTCTCTTTACAATTTACACACGATACTTCATCATCCATTTGTTCTACACTCCACGCTCTTTTGGTCACATCACTCAAACCATTTCATGATGACTCACTCTTTCTATACGGTTCATTCTTGACTACTGAGGGTTCTTTTATAAATGAACTTACTTCCACTCATTCCTACATCTGTACTCGAGGGGCATGCTACATTCCATATCCATCTCATCCATAACATGTTACATATCTTGGCTGCACATAGTTCTTACTCCCTTATTCTTACATGTACACTTTATTACACATGTTAGATAGATATCTTGTATGTCATTATATTTATCATACACACATGCATGTTCACTTGCTTTCTAGTTGTGATCACAGACCTTACACAGATCGATACACGCAACATGGATGCTTAGCACAGTACCTCATACCAATCCTGCAGCAACTCCTAGGGGCATCCACATTTGTACACATTTTAGGTGTTATTGTTTCATTATTTTACATAGCACATTACTATATCGGATTATACATGCTTTGACATACTTTATATCTTTCTAACATGCTAATGGGTGCTTCATGTGTAGAATGTTCCTTGCATGACCTATTTGCCACCATGATTGTCTAATCTTTGATTACTCTTGTTTGTCATTATTTGTGGGATTTTCCCTATATTTTGTCTTGTGTGCACATTGTATGCTTTCGTCCATTATGGCCTCGATTGTCTTGTGACATCGTGAGTGATGTCCCATGTTTGCAACCCACTTTTCGCGGTCTACATTTTCTTTTTGTTTGTAGCTTACATTGTTTTCTATATACATGTTTGTTTACACTAACACTTGTTTTCTAGCCATTGTTTGTGTGTGCCTTGGTTTTTACCAAGCACACTGCCTCGTACATACAAGTATCACTTCAGCATGGGGTCCTCTTTTGTGCCGCATCCTCTTAGCGATGTCGCATGCACCCCAAATGAGGGGGGCATCTATTAGGTGAATTACCCACCCCATTTGGCCGTTACAATCACAGTTCAATAGTCTACAATCACAGCTCAGTATATTACAACATAGAGTCAGCATAATCTACAAACTCAGACATGGCTCAAAATTAGACTTGGTTCCTTACTTCAACACAAACACTAGCGCCTAGAATCAGACTTGGGCGCCTAGGCGCTTCTGTACCTTCCAAGGTTCCTGTGACCAGGGGGTAGATACAAATAATATTTTAGTTCATTACAGTTTTTAGCATTTTCACAGCGCAGGAAGTCCTTCAGCACTTGGCAATCGCATTTGATCACACTTATTTGCATTTGATCAGACTGTACACACCATATGCAGTGGTGTTTTTACTTCAGGGAGCATTCAAAGGTTGGAGAATGACACTAGATCTTTCTCCCTACACTACTTTATTGTGGCGTGAGATCGTCCAAAAAACTCGCTCTTCATCAACATCTTCAGGATTTTTTCTATCACTTTTTATCATCACGGACCAGGTGCACATGTTCCTTTTTCTACTATTTACACATATTTACACACTTTTCACATGCATTTTTACACACACACACACACATATGTATATGAATACTTGTTTGTTCTTCTCTTTTATGGGTCTGTCCTTATGAGAAGCGGTAGTCAACATCAACACAACCTTCACACTCTAATCACATCAGCAACAATAGGTACAATGCGGCATCTACACATATGTTATTCACCCTAGGTTCATCATCATCACTTTTATTCTTACTTCCTCTTCTATAGTTTCCACGCTTCACATTTTTATCACTCCACGCTTTTCTTGTCTCAACACGCTCTTCTACATCAATCTACATGGTTATCAGGAACACATCTTCTATCTACTTTATGTTACCAAGATTTCACTCACCAACATAAAGTGGGGGAAAATGTAGACACTAAATCATGCACTTTGGGTACATTACTAGGTCCTAATCACATACTACTATTCATATGCTTCTTACGGGAGAAAAGTACTAATTGATCATTATACTTGGCCTCTTAGGTTCCTTTCCAGCCTCCCTCTTGGCCTTACAGAGCTCACTGCCCAATCTAACCCTGCATACTTCACCTTTTTTGGCTCTGCACATGAGCACCCAACCAGGATGCCAACGCCTGGATGCCCTCATCCCCTTTGGGCACCCTAGACCTCTTTGTACTTAGCAAGCTCCTTTTTGGGTCCTTCCTAGCCATTGGGCATCCTTATCTCTTAGGGGTCGGCCTTTTAGTGATCAATTACGAAATTTGAACAAGAGAATCATATAAATATAAAGTTATGTGACCAAATTAAAGGACCAAGCTCTAAGCATCTATACTATCACCTAAGGTTGCATCTCACAAGCATCTAAGAGCATCATTGCATCCATCTAGCACCATTACAATGGAAACGGGTTGGATTTCTACATCACACACATAGGAGAGAAGTTCATTTTATTCCATGCACACATCTATTACATCTTTATATATATACACGCTCAACTTTTTTCTCGCTATCAAGTGTGACATTCCACAAGAGCCACCTAGGGCACACACATTCCATAACTACATTGGGTCTGAGATGTAGTGCAGCACTCAGTCGTAAGATGACCATTGTGACTACTGAGGACAGTCTGACACCTCATTCTGCAATCTTTATTTTTTAGGATTTGATGTTCTTTTGAGGGTTTTTCATAGGTGATCTCTTCCTTGCAGGTTATCGACGACATCTGTGAGAGTTGTGTGACATACTAGCGACAGACAACGAGGGTTTCGGATCAGCCAGCGACCCTGTGAAATTGATGTTTGGACCTCCTATGCAGACCCTGATGCCTATGAAGGATCTTAGTGCCCAAGCATCATAGTACCACTTCAGGTGCCCCAGTCTCTGCTCCTCCTGCACTTCTACATTTTTCTAGGCTCGGTTGTGACCTCTTGTATTCCAATTATGTTAGTCTTCCACCTTCGCACATCGCTAATATTATTTGCGAAATCAACTAAGTGATCTAACTCTCGTGCACTTAGGTTTTTATTTCCATTGTTTATTGCTTGAGTAATCTAGTGTACTTTACTGCCATATCTGCTTATTGTAACATACATAACAATTTAACAAAGTAATATTATCCATAGTTTATTTTTTTTAAATCAATATCAGTATCAAAACACGGTACATACCAATTCATCGATCGTTTGATTTTGAATGGCCTCTACAACTCTCTCAGACCTAGTCGAGGTCACACCTCTCACACATGGCATTTTCATGACTTAGAGCTCTCTAATATAATGATAGTAAAAAATGAAATTACTATTCACCTTTTACTATTTACTATATATAGAAAATCTAATATCCTTATAAAACTATACTATTTATAGTGACTTACTCACCGAGTAATTTGCTCTCACTTTACAGCCCATAGCTTGAGCCCATTTCATCACTTTAAGACACCATCTGCGGTGTTAAATCATGTTCTCAGCATCTACGACACTAAGTCATCCATTTTATACCTAGCTCTAATATTTCAATTTTTTCATCATAAATACTCAATCCTTAATCACTACTATATATACTCTCGACTATCTTACTACAACTTTCGCATCATTTAAATATTAAATATCTACTTTTGACTCAATCAATCAATCCTTCACATCTCACCCTCTCACCGAAAGGGGGGGGGGGCGAACATTTGGGTAGTCATACATGTCTACTCTTCCAATTCAATCGATCAAGTAGCAAAATTTTCAATTTCAATATCACCAATTCAAATAAATATTAATACTCAACACAATTCAATCATGGCATAAAATTCCAAATTTTAATCAATATTGCGAAGTTTACCCAAAAATGACTCAATTTGTAGGAAAATCGATACACAAAATCTAATCTTCTTCAAATTTTTAACCTAAAAGCTATACCCATAAAATCCATAGTGGGGGCAATGAGACGTTGTTGCCTTTTTACTTCGTAGCGGTTTTCAATAATAATTTGGCCTAACTCTACCTGCAGTGGTGGGGCCTTAATTTAGGAACAGTTATATTGGTGGAAAAATAGACTACTTTCTTTTACAGGAAAATCGATACACTAAATCTATTCTTCTTCAAATTTTTTAACCTACAATCTATACCCATAAAATGCATTGTGGGGGCAATGAGACGTTGTTTCCTTTTTTACTTCGTATGGGGGTTTCAATAAGAATTTGGCCTAGATCTACCTGCAGTGGTGGGGCCTTAATTTGGGAACGGTTATATTGGGGGAAAAATAGACCTCTCTCTTAACACTCTTCATATGGCAGCATGATACTTAAATCGCTTAATGAACACAAACTAGTTCGGGAACTGATCACTCTCGGTCCAATTATGAAATCCAAGGCTCTAAATCTTGTAAGTATCCACAAAAAATCTCTCCTCCGGTTACATATCTACAATAGTATATCATGTCTTCCTCTGATAATGCATGGACCAAAATGATGATCCACATTGCACCACGTCACAGTTTCTCTTTCGGCATGCTTATGGCTACATCTTCTTCGAATCTCCATGGATACACTCTTATTATCTCCTATATACTAGAAAATTTTATTCACTATCATAAAGGGGGGGAAATGTAGACATTAAAATATGCACTTATTACTATTACATTACACTTTTAGCATGTTATTAGATACATGATTTCCAAGAAAAAAAATTAGACATTGGTGACACAATTCCTTGTTTCCTATTGCTTTTACTTTATTCGATTATGACTCCTTCTCATGGTTTTCTATACTTCTTCCCTTATTTTTGGTTGTATCATAGGTATCCCTGTCATCATGTCTTGATTCTTTTATTTTATGTGCTTTCCACACCAAAGCTTACGGAATGGGCCATATCACCCATACATTATGGGCCATTCCATACACTTTGGTCCCACTTTTTTTTTCTCCGGGTATTTTGCATTAGGCTTCTTCACCACTCCTTTATTATTTGGATTTTGTATTTGGGGTTGGCCTTTCATGTCACTAGTGTCAAAATTTGAGCCAAAAATATCATATATACTTAGCTTGCTAAGAGAATTAAGGAGGCTATTATTACTATCTACTATCATCCTTTGAGCAAAAAAACAAGTTAAAGATTTCATTTGGACTGCATTATCGCAACATAGGAAGGGAATATCTTCTAAATTTCATACCACACATGCATTGGAGAAAAATTAATGTATCCCGCTATTTGGCATGATGTACACAAAGATAAGCCTAGCTTCAACGTGACACATTTACAATCACACACACACACACACCAAAACTACATAGAGTTTGAAATGTAGTGCAGCGCTCAGTGTAATCATAGTGGGGTGGCCGTCAAGGTCAGTTTGACTCAAGAATATGCATTCTTTATTTTAGGCTAATGTTTTTTTGAGTACCGTGCAGGGTATTTAGGATTTATTTTGTAGGAACATATGCGAAGATCAAGGTTCCAAGAAAAGTTAAAGCGACAAAAGTGTGAAGCATGGAGCATAGAAGTGGGCCACACAGGAAGCAGATTCGAATAAAAATATGGATGAAATCATATGGAAAGTTCCATAGTGGGGGTATGTTTTATTCCGCCTCATTTGCTTTGGTCTAGGAAACTCCATAGGACACACTTTCAAAAACAGTCATACCAGATCATTTCCAGTGGTCTTCAGTTTGCGGGTCAGCCTAGATCACCACAAAAATCATAGTATCATGTAAGTCTCCTCATCCCTCTCATGTACTAGTGCTTCAATTTTTTTATCTATCATGTTTCATGTATTATCCTAATGTTGTTGTAATTATCCTTGGAAACTAGTTTATTAGGATAATCTTCAATCAGTTACTACCCACCAAAGAGAATTAACCATTTAGGTTAAATCAATGAGTTGGGGTGGATACTCAGTCTTTTGCTAAGTGCACATAGGTATGATGGTATGAAATTCACTCGTCCTTTGTCTAGTGGGATATTACCACATGGAATATAAACGAAGATAGATGGCTTCGTAAAGCCAAGTTTTATTTCCTAACGTTCTAAATAAAATAAATTAGAAAAAAGGTACACATATGAGACCAACTTTCATTTATAACACATATAATTTCCTTATTCAATCTCATTTAATAGACATAAGACCCATTGGCTCCCCCGATATACTAGTGCGGCAAAGTTAAATTATGATGAAGCATCTGAGGGAAATGGTCATGTTGGGCTTGGATGTATCCTTGAATTCAATTTCAGGGACCTTGTCACGATGGAAATATCATACATTCTTATAGCAACTAAGAATATGGCACAATTTCATCCTATTCCTATTTCATCTCTTTCACCCATTTTATCTCTCACACTCCCTCCCAAATTTTCGCAACCTCCTATCATAATCTTGTTTTGTTCTACTATCACAAGCTCCATTCCATCGGGATCATTTTCTTCTTCGATTGGTTTGGTCACCCGAACCACTTCTTGAGACACTTTTGTTGTTAATGAACTAGGAGGATTTTATTTCCACCATCACATTTATGCTAGTTCTACTCAAGCTAACATACTGTTTAACATGCATGTGGGATTATTCTTAATAGCTCAAAGGAAAGCTTACAAAGCATATGCATACATAGCATTTATTACAATAAAGATTATAAAGAAAGTTAGGATGAAGGATTCTAACATCCCTTCCCCTTGAAAAGATTTGTCCTCAAAGTTGAAGATTAGGAAATTGTTGTTGAATCTGGAGAAGGGGCTCCCAAGTTGCATCTTTAGGTTGCATTTTGTGTCATTGGATTAGGACCCCTAAGATGGATTAGTTGTGAAGTTGGCATGAGTGCTTTTATCTAGTAATACTTCAAGCTCAAGAATGATGGATCCTTCAACATCAAGCTTGGGAAGTACTTGTCTAAGTGGTGACATGTTGCCCAAGATCTTTCTTTAAACATGAGACATGAAAAACCAAGATGAACATGAGAGGAAGGTGGGAGTTCAGCTTGTATGCGACTAGACATGATCTTGTGAAGAACCTTCTATGGGCCATAGAACTTAGGGGCAAGCTTCTGACACCCTTTCATCTTCAAGGAGGATGGCTTGTAGGGTTGTAATCAAAGGAAAACCATATCCCAAGTTGGAAGGATCTTTCAGAATGGTGTTGATCTGCCCTGTTGTTTCATGCAGTTTTGGACCATGTGGATATTTTCCCAAAGAACTCGAAGAATATTCTCATGTGCACTGAAGGTGGTGTTAACTGCATGTACTTGAGAACTGCTTAGAGTGTAAGAGAAGAGATGGTGGCAGCTGGCCATAAACTGCTTCATATGGGGTCATTTTTGTGGATGTGTGATCCATGGTGTTATACCACCATTCTGCAAGAGGTAACCACTTTACCCAATGTTGTTGTTGCTCAGAGGCGAAATATTAGAGGAATGTTTCCAAAATTTGTTGACTATTTTTGTTTGACCATCGATTTGGAGGTGATACCCAGAGCTCATCTTAATTGTGTTCCTATTATGCAAAATAACATTGTCAAGAAATGGCTTGTAAAAGTTGAGTCACAATCTGATACAATTGAAGAAGGAATATGCCATGGAGGTGGAAAGATTTGATCAAGAAAGGTTTGGGAAATGGTTGAAGAGGTGTAGGGGTGGGCTAAGGCACAAAAGTGGGCACACTTGGAGAGGCGATCCACCACCACCGTGATGACCAATTTACCCAGATTTTGGAAGGCCCTCAATGAGATCCATGGAAATATTTGTCCAAATCTATGTAGGAATAGGGTAGTGGTTGTAGTAAGCCCAAAATTGCACTGTTTCACATTTGTGGTGTTGGCAAGTATCACATTTTGCAACAAACTTCTTGATATCCTTCTTCATTCCATGTGAGAAGAAATTTCTATGAACCAACTCATATGTTTTTAAAACCCTTGAATGACTAGCTGAGGGTGATGTGAATTCTAGAAGAATTTTGTGTTGCACCTCAGACTTGGGGTGTAAAACCATGCATCCTTTATATCATAAATAATGGCCATCCCAAGAGTATTGGGGTGATGAGGTAGGATTCGAAACTAGTTGTTGAATGAGGTTGTTGTGTGGTTGAATCTTGTTCCCATTTTTGTTGTAATTCTTGCATCCATTTTGGTAGTGGCATGGAAAAGGCACATACGGCAGCTTGGTCCTCATATGTATGGGAGAGTGCATTTCCTCAACCACATTTTCTTTCCCCTTCTTATAAGTGATCTCATAGTCATAGCCCATGAGTTTGGTAACTCATTTTTGCTAAGTGGGAGAGATCTGTTGTTTGAGGAAGTATTTTAGACTGTGGCGATTTGTTTTGATATAAAAATGTTGACCTACTAAGTATGGATTCCACTTGTGGATTGTATGTAATATGGCCATCATTTCCTTCTCATAGGTAGAAAGCACCAAATTTCACCCAAAGAGAGCCTTGCTGGTAAAAGCAATAGGGTGACCTTCTTGGAGGAGGATGGCACCGAGTCCATTGCCACAAGCATTACTTTCAATAATGAATGTCTTGGAAAAATATGGAATGGCTAAAACAGGTGTAGTACACATAACTATGTTTTAATGCCTCAAAGGCATGTCTCACTACCTCAATCCATGAGAAGGCATCTTTTTTAGCATGGAAGTCAATGGGGCTGCAATTTTTCCATAGTCCTTGACAAACTTTCTATAGTAGTCAATGAGACCCAAAAATCCATTAAGGCTTTTGAGTGTCATTGGTTTTGGCCAATTTTTCATGGCATTAATTTTTTTGGGGTCAAGTCGGACACATATTGCAAAGACAATATGCCTGAGGTACTCAATTTTGTTTCCAAAGGAACACTAAGAATGTTTGGCACATAACTTATTATTAAGAGGAGTTGTAATGCCATGTCAAGGTGTTGTAAATGCTCGGCCCTAGTTTTCCTATAGATCAAGATGTCATCAAAGAATACCAAGATGAATTTACAAAGGGCTGAAAGAGTTTGTTCATCAATCCCTGGAATGTTGATGGGGCATTGGTAAGCCCAAAAGGCATGACCAAAAATTCATAGTGACCATCATGAGTATTCCAAAAGGTTGTCTTAGGGCTATCCTCTTCATTGATGCAAATTTGGTGGTAACCAAAGCACAAATCTAATTTGGAGAAAAACTGGGCACCATGAAGCTCATCAAGAAGCTCATCAATCACTGGAATAGGAAATTTATCTTTGATAGTGATTTTGTTTAGCTCCCTAAAATCAATGCATAGTCACCAAGACCCATCTTTTTTGGACAAGCAAAACTGGTGAAGAATAGGGGCTTGTACTTGGGTGAATGACTCTCACCTTAAGGAAGTTCTTGTACCATCTTTTCAATTTTTGTCTTTTGCAAGAACGGGTATCGATAGGGTCGAATGTTGGGAGGAACACTCCCTAGAAAGAGCTGGATGTGATGGTCCTCTAGATGTTGAGGTGGTAATCTAGTTGGATCTAGAAAGATTGTGGCATGCTTATCCAAAATTTGTTGCAAATCATCAAGGGTGTGCCAAAATCTGGAGATGGACTGAACTGAATGGAACATAATTAAGTGATGACCCCATGAGATATCTCTTCTTAAGGATATTTTCCATCCAATGTGAGCTAATAATACTAGTAGACCCAGGGGTGAGGCCCTTTAAGGTGTGTATTTCTTGTTATTATCATGAGAATTGCATCCAAAGTTCAGAGAAATCCCACAAGATTGGTCCAAGGGTATGCAACCATTGAGCTCCAAGAACTACATCACATCCACCCAAGGGTAGGACAAACATGTCTGATCGGAGGTTATAGTCCCCTATGGCAATACAAACATTACAACATTTTCCTTTACAAGGCAATGTTCCTCCATTAGCAATCATAACTTCAAAGATTGGGCATGGATGTACAAAGTAATCTACTTGTTTGGCAAGTCGAGATGTCAATGAAGTTATGTGTGCTACCTGAGTCAATTAAAATAGTGAGAGGGATCTTCTTAAAGCACCCTTTAATTTTCGTAGTTGAGGGGTGGTGACTCTTGCCAAGGTGTGTAGAGATATTTCTAGTTGGTAATCCTAAGGAGTAGAATCTTCTGCAACCTTTTCTTCTTCTTGGGATTTTTAAGCATCTTCCCAATCTTTGCATCTAGGGGTGATTCAACATCTAATAGATACAATTTTTTTTCCACACATCTATCCCCTTGGGTGAACTTGTCATCACAATTATAACATAACCCTTTTCCCGCCTAGCTTGCATTTCGGCAACTTTTGTAAAGTGTTTAATAGATTTCTTTTGGAGGTGAGGGCTCGAAAGATTGCATTGTGATGAGGTTTTTTGAATGGAGAGAATTTTTTGAAAAATGACGTTGAGTCCGTGAGGGTTTGTCTTCTGCTAATTGTCCAAGCTAAAGAGCTTCCATCATGTCATTGGGCTTGAACATTTTGACTTGAACAGATTGTATCCTTTAGGCCACTTATGAAACAAATAAAGAATTCATTAAATAAGCCTTCACTGTGATTGGCCAATTTTTCAAATTCAGTTTGGTATTCATGAAATATTCTTATTTGTGGGAATTTTGGTGAGGGCTCCGGTAAAATCATCATAAGCACTAGGACCAAACCGTTCCAATATTTAATTTGACAAACTTTTCCCAGTTGGGTTTGTCATGAGATTTCACATACCATCGATACCATTGGATGGCCTCTTATTCTAAGTGAAAGGAGGCAATAGAGACCTTGTTTATAGAATAAATATTGTGGAGATAAAATATTATTCTTCCCTATAAATCCAACTATTCAGATCTATGTTCATTAAATCGGGGAAACAATCGAATGGACGCATCAAATGTTTTTCTCAAAGTGTGTCTAGTGTTGATTTTGCTAGTGAGTATTACATTTTGTTAATTACGTCCATGCACCATTTGTTTAAGATCAAAGACTTGGGGTCGCAAGTCGGTGACTTCTTCCTCCATGTTCTTCTATGTCGCATAATTTGTTATAACCATGACCAAAGAGGGGGTTCCAGGGGTCCAAAAAGCCCTTTTTTGGAGTTACTATGTCAAAATGATCATCTTGATGAGATGATCATAATGATATATTATCTCAAGGGAAAAAATTCTTCTTGATGGCAAGTAAAAATAACCCCTAAAAATAGTAATTTGTATGGAAATTTTTCCAAAAAAATAAGTCTATGCCAAAATGATCACCACAACAAGAAATTGGCAATGGCAACTAGTGCCCAACAAGTGTGTGGAAAACAATTTTTACTCATTTACAACTATATGTGGAATTGCGCGCGTTATGGCTATGTACCCTACTCGGTTTTTGTTTATTGTTTGTCACTAGTATTTATCTATTTTCTATACTACTATAACGAAATATGTACTTGTTTATGTACTTTATGAAAATTATTGCTTTAGTAGACAATACTGTAGATTTATTCTAGTAGAGTAGAGCCTTAGTGGTGGTTTCTAGCCAACTCCAAGCATTAGGGTTACACAATCAGGTAGAAATGGTAAGGCTTTCACTATTGGGTGTATGGTTTGTGGGCTCACATTTAGAATTTATGTTGTTTGTAAATAGTGTCACCCTACTATTTAGGGGGCACTATGGAAGAATAGACCACCATAGTAGCCCACTATCTTGTCTCCAAGTCCAGTTGTGAGTAACTTTTTGGGGCTAACACTTATTCAGTGCACCACAAATAATATACGAAAGATCAATGCTTCCTATGCTAGGCTTTCAAAAACAACTAGGGGTCTTCCGATATACCCGAAGGTACATAGAAAATCAAATCTATACACAACATGTCTAATGGCTTGTGTATTGGGGAAAATACCCCTCATTCCACGGAATTAGGTAAAATTGATTATGGCTTGGCCCTTTGAATAACAATGTTCTATAAGTAAAACTTGATTTAGTTACCACTAAGAGGTCCAATTAAGCAAAAAAAATAGAGTAAAAAAACAACTAAAAGGAATAGTATTATTGCTTATATTACAACTTTTGATCACCAAGGTCCTACTAAGGGCGAGGCAAGAGCGTACTGTGGACAACTGCAAAAACCCTTTGAAAGAATAATTTATTTTTGACAAGTTCAGTTCTTTTTATCATCTATGTCACACTATAAAATAACATGAGGATAAGATACTTAACATGAAAAAACTAATGTATGTGGTTATTTATTCTAACACCCTTGATAAAAAATTTCAAGGTAAGACTACTTTTAGGCTAAAGCCAGTGTTGAAAAGTATGATGTCAAAGCAACTTTCAACACTATATCTCAATATGATGTGGATTGAAATATAAATAACTTTATTTCATTTAAGGATTTGAACTGCATTTCAAAATTGCAAGCCACTTCGAAGGAGAAACCTTCTTTGAGTAAAGGTTAATACAACTAAATTCGTGGATGCTTCACACTAGCCTATGCATCACATTTATATTAATTCTACACAAGAAAAGTACCACTTCCCAAGCATGTGAGATTATTCTTGATAGCTCATGGGACGACTTACAAGGCATATGGATCCATATCATTTATTACAACAAGATTATAATGAGGAAAGTACACCAAAGAGTCCTAATAAGCTCTTAGCCTTGATTTACATTTTTTTAGCTTATCATTTATGTTATTTTTCTTTTGGCCCACCTTCCTCTAATGAAAGAATTAAACGTTATATATATATATGAAATTCTCTCCTAAATTGCAGGGTTTTTAACCTGATACAAATATTAAATTTTACTCGGGTGCAACATTGGCCAAGGATTTGTTGATGGCGAGGTATCCCTTCTTCCAACCTCTACCTACAGAGTATATGCAATGGGTTGCACAACAAGGTGCGGACTTTCTATTAGTGGGTAAGCGCCATACAACATCTACAATGTTTGCTCACAATGGAGCTCTCACACCTCTCTCATAAAGGTTTACAAAGTTGGTGCCTTCAAGGCCTACTAGGTATTTTTGGTTTCACTCATTCGGCTAGATGGCCAATCCCGACCTCCTCTCTCGATCCCTTCAATAGACTTAACAACCTTCATTACCCTTCAAATGGCGATATTCTCTTCCTTTTATAGTTTTGCATGCTTGATCTTCCCATTTCTCTCTCCTTTGTGCTAGTCCCCTTCGATTCTCCCACTCGAATTAAATTTGAACTTGGGATCTTAAATGTCCCTATCTATATGATCTTCTTTTTTCCAATCCTATTGTGCCACATCATTCAACTAGTCATTGTCATCCACGCGACCATGTAAACCTATCACGAACTGTCCTTTATGCCATCTTTATCAATTCTTACTACTAGTACTCACACTTTAAAACTACATAATTTTCCTCTAGACATATGCCTTGTGGGGCATCTCCCTTGGGTGCGTGTAGTGACACCCAAATATTACATATCCCACACTATTACTAGATCTCTTCCAACATCCTCAGTAGGAAATACTGTCCTCGACTAAAGGTTGTTTAGGGTATCAACATCAAATCCATACTACTTATCTGAAATCTTTTCCTAGGCGTGAGAATCGCCTGAAAATCTCATACACACTACAGGATATCACAAGTATTCTCACCCTTAATATCCTATGAAATATGGATCCCAGGATCACTCAATAGTTCTACATAAACATATATAAAATTTACTCACACTTGTAATACATATGTCTTAATCCCTATTTAAGAGTGACAAACCTCTTCACGTATAAATTTACATCAAGTAGTTATGGTGTTACATACATACATATTTCGAGTACTTGATCGTATTTCTCAAAAAATCACAAAAGGTTTCAAATAATCACATAATACAAATAAGAAGTCAAATATGGAGGCAATAACATACCAGCACTCAACAACAATGACAATAGTTAACACACCTCTGGATGGCATTTGCCTTTACTATACCCTACATGTTGTTTTTACACATAGTAGCAGCTAATATACTTGTTCACACTCTAGGTTCACTCTACATCACTGATTTATACACAATATCTTGAGCTTGATGAATCCACGCTACTTCATAGATTATTACATAATGATATGTCATTCCTACTTAGTTAGTTACACTAGTCTTTTGGGGGGCATCTTCTTCTACACTCTATATGTTACATCAGGTGTGTATCTTTATCTACTATTATATTACCGAGCTTTCCACTCACCATCATCATGCTGGGGATTATATAGATAGACACAAATATTGCTACCTATTAGATTAACGTGACTTACACATGTGCATTATACTTATACTATCCTAGCTTGTAGAAGGTTCTTATGTTGTTGTTAAGTACTAATTATGGTCCCTATACTTGTGGCATATGACCTATTTTCACTATCGTGTTTATGTGGATTGTCTTCCCTTCTGTGTTTACCACTTGGTGTGACTCGATTTTCTTGCATGATTACAAGCCCATGATTCATTTTGTTGATACGACCTACATTCCTTATTTTTCTATGCCTGGCATTGTGGCACCCCGGCCCATACTGTTTGTTTTGATATACCTATAGTACATGTATACACATAATTGGGTGATTGTGGTCACATGCACAACCTCTTCCTACTACTTCTTGGGTCACTTGTGACATTGTGGGTGTATCATCCTTAACTTGCTTCTCAATCGACGTTGTACAGGATTAACTTACAAATATATACTCTATGAGAGCCTTACTTGAATTTAAACTGTTATAAGACTATAATAAGGGTTCTAGGTCATGAACATGTTTTTTGTTTCTAATATCATTCCAAAATTGTTCTACTAGGAGTCCTAATCCATCTGCCTAAATTTTTTTCTTATCACATACTGTTCTATTGCATTCAAGCTAGTACATGTCTAAATCACTTGTTCACTTCATAGAATGTCTAGGGCTTCCTCCATTCCATGCACGCATGCTCCTTACCTTTCATATAGCTATTTCCAGGTACAGAGTTACTTCACTCAAAGTGTCCACGCATTCCAGGGTTTCAAAAGAGCAACCCTAGGGCATTACATGTACACATAACTGAGGCACACATCAGAACTACTACCATGTTGGGTACATTTTATAGACGCAATGCTCAACCAATTAAGACTAACTATCATTTGCAAGAGTACAAAGAGTTAGGGCACTCACTAACATTTTATTTCTATAGGTCATTATTCACCTCATCCGACATGTTCCAACGCAATAAATAGACAAGGTTTCAAACATAGAGGTTTAGATCCTGTCAAAAAGGTTTTGAAGCATATAGTGTTCAGAATGTAGACATTGCTTCAAACTAGGGTCAAAAGGGTATAGTACCCAGTCAAGATAGCATGGTATGGTCTTGACTCATTTTACCTAGATTCCCATATAGAGGAGAAATTTACCCAAGTTTTTAATTTGATTCAAATCCGCTATCAGTATTATGATTTTCACACATTTTAATATAGTCTCTGTGACAACTTAAGCCATCAAGCCATTTCCTCTTCCATGAGTACGGCCATTCCATCTTCACAAGCCCATGGGTTATTTAGATTCAATTACATAAATTAGGGGGACATAGGAGCATGGGCTTCCTTTGACATTGATTTTTCATAATCTATGTAATAATTTTCATTGGCATAACACCTTATGGGGGCATGACTAGATGTCCATTCCTTCCAAGGTCGGGTGATTTTTAGGCAAATTAAGTACAAATCGGATATTAGATTACACAAAGTTATGTGGTACATGGGTTTAGTGGAAAGTGTCAAATGCAGCTTGGGACGTCTTCATAGAACAATATTTCCTATTCTCTCACTAGATTACCAAATAAGGAAAGTCATCAAAGCCAATCACTAATTTCAAATCAAGTAATCTAAATCCTTCCTCTCTACAAAATTCTTAAAAAGGCATTACAAAATGTTCTTCTCCTCACTTTCTCTCGAGTGTTGGGGTGTATCCCAACACTCTAGTATCTCATATAGAACAAAATTTGGGAATTGATCACCCCAATCCTTCTGAATTTCTAAAAATAACTCTAAGTTTCTAAGGAATGACATGAAACAAGGAGCTCCTCCCTCCACCAAAATGAATAGGTGTATTCCTTCCATGTTTTGCATCTCATTACTCACTTTTTTTGGCAATGTTCAAAGTTATAAGCATTATCTATATTTTGAGTTAAAGTTTATTTTTATCATAGACATTGACTACACTCTGTGTTGTAGGTTTCATCATGGAAGCATGCCAACACCAACACATAAAGAACCACTATTCGAGTGAAAGAAAAAGTGTGTGCACACTCAGGTATGTTTTTCCTTTAAGCATGCAATTTTTAATTACACACTTAAAGGGGGAAATATAGACACTAAAATTTGGTAACTTATCCTTGTGTGAAGCCAAGTTTTACCATGTTCCCTTACTAAGACAAATCATCACATTCATAGAATCCAATCTCCTCATCTCTCTAGCTCTTCTATAACTTGTTTATCTTTACACCCGACTTTATCATCAATTATGAAAATATTATTTCAATCAAGAAAAGCATCCATTAAAAAATCTAATATTCATGACACTAAACTTTTCAAGTTTTGATGTTCATCTCTCCTTCTCCAAAACATATGAAAGAACATTGGGGATGTAAAGGGTTCAGTATTGCTATGACCTTGCAAGTCCTGACTTCACATTGCACGACTCTAATTTCAATTTCAAAATCTTCTTTGGGTCATTTCATCTTCCTAGGGTTGGCCTTATTAGAATATTTCACCTACGAAAGGATATATAAGCAAGTCATTATCACTTTATAACTCATATGCACTCTTACAAGCTATTATTGCAAATATCATTCCAAAAACACTCAAAGGGTTCCTAAATCTTGGCCTCAAATGTGTTACACATTATATAGAGCAATCCCTACTACAAGTTTGAAGCACTCAACAAGTCAAAAGTCTATCTTCTCTCCATTTTCAAGCATGAAAAGTTCATAAAGCCATGTCTTAGTGAGAGTAAAGTCACTCCAAACATTGCACAAGGGTTTCAATCTAACAAAGGGTTAGGTAACGTATAGTTTGAGGCACACCACATCTCACTGTTACCACATTAGGGTACATTCTATACTATGCAGTTATCCTAATTATCTTGGTGTTAAGAAGACATGAGGGAACCCCTATGGGGGTTGGTTATCTATTCACACTTACACAAGTACTCATAGGAGAACTACATGAGGCTTGATTCCCACAATGGGACATGTAGTACAAAAACTTGGATTTGTTTAACAATTAGGAGTCTTATGACTAATGGTAGTCTAGCATCCTTACCACACACACATATTTTTCTCATTTGGTTTACTAATGCTTGATGAAGGGTTTTGTAGGTTGTTAGGGTTTCCACTTTATTGTACAGGTGATTACAGTGTATCTCAAAACGTTGTGCGAACAAGAGTGACACATAACGAAGACATACATTATTTACATAAGTGAAGCACAAAAATTTACAGGTCCAGACTTTAAAGGGTCCAAGAATCATACAGTCTCCAGGTCAAGACCATGCAATAGTTTTGGATGGAGACCTAAGTTGTCATACAAACTTATTAACTGTTGAGTTTGCACTTCTATTTTCCAAATTTCACAATTGAAGAATCTATAGTTCTAGATCAGCTCATGATTTCACTATCCTAACACATCCAAATCATTCTCATGTTTTCCCTACGTACAGAACTAAGTATATCTCTCCTCTTGTGTATTAACGCAATTACTTATCGTTTATCAATTGTTTCAATAATTTCCCCATCCATCTCACTTGGGATGGATTTTGGGGAGTGTTTGGGAAGAGGGAGGAAACCCCCTCTTGCACCCACATGGCTTGATGGGAAACCCTTTCATCTTTTTTAGTATTTGTGTTCCCATAACACTTGTAGAGAAATTGATTAGGGTGAAAACACCGTAAGAAATTAACCACCCCAAAATCTCTTCTATTTAAAGAACTAGTGTTAAATGCATTAAAATAATATTTTACATTCTTTTATTGTGTATTAACATGTAAAATAATTAAGATAGTAAATGTGAAATTTTTCCACCAATTAGTTAAATAAACTCCTTTGGAAAAAAGGAATATTTCACTATATATGAAAAAATTCATAAGATAACCTTTACTCATGGCTTGTTTGTTATGACCTAAAAAGTCTGACATCCGCACAAAGAGCCATACAAATTTTTAACTAGTTCATCATGGGATATGACATGGCAACTTCTTTTGCATAGGAAATCACCTAGCTCTTTGGTGCATGTGGCACACCCATGGAATTTCTTTTTCTATCAATAAAAAATAGGTGGACATACGTCATCTCAAATTTTGTATACTTTCATACTTTACATAGATAACATATTATATAAAATTAGGTGTATCTTTCGGATTACCGTATTTCTTTTTCCCCTATGTCAACTTAATATATTTCCTCCATTTATCTCCCCTCATCTTCGAACTATATATATATATATATATATATATATATATATATATATATATATATATATATATATATATATATATAGGAATATAATGTAATTGTCTTCTTTCAATACAAAAATGTGAGGGCCCCAAAAAACAACTCATATTTTCTTTGAGCTCCGTACAATGGTTCTACTAAATTTACAAATACATGTATTTATGATATCTTGTTTGCCCATAAATGAGTGCTATATAATGTTATGATATAATATTCAATGCTTATTGCATTTATCTACATGCAATATAATTGTAAGCCCCTTTTAATACATATCTCATGAAATAAGCCACACATCTACTCTCTCCCTGCTATATATATACATTGTATAGGAATATAATGTAATTGTCTTCTTTCAATACAAAAATGTGAGGGCCCCAAAAAACAACTCATATTTTCTTTGAGCTCCGTACAATGGTTCTACTAAATTTACAAATACATGTATTTATGATATCTTGTTTGCCCATAAATGAGTGCTATATAATGTTATGATATAATATTCAATGCTTATTGCATTTATCTACATGCAATATACTTGTAAGCCCCTTTTAATACATATCTCATGAAATAAGCCACACATCTACTCTCTCCCTGCTACACTTAAGCCCACATTCTTGGTTTTAAAACCACCTTTTGTTCAACCAACAAAACATAAACATTTTCTTCGATACACAACTTTAAAGCCAAAGTATATCAACTTATTCTTAGAAAAGCTTTACATAACATTTTCCCTATATCATGTCCTTTGCAACCCTATTCTCGTTCCTAAAACATTCATATATATGTACAAAACAATCATTGTCCACCTCATCTTTCGTTTTCATCTTCTTTTCTATAATGCATCACTCTTTGGCATGATTTTCTATATCATATTAGATTGTTTGTGTGTGTGTGTGTGTGTGTGTGTGTGTGTGTGTGTGTGTGTGTGTGTTAAATGAATAATTGTTTATACAATATTCTGGGAAGATACAATTATCCCAGGAAGATGTCAACTAAAATGGTGTGTATGTAAGACATTGTCCTTTGGGATGATCAACAAAGTACAAGCAATATTTAGGAAAATAATAAAGTGGTTTAGGGATTTGAACAAGGACAAGATTGCAACCTGATGAAATGGTGGTATAGAGGTGGTAGGGAGGGAATGCATCCCCTACCCTAAACCCTTGAAATGATTTGCCACAAGTCAACACTCCTGCACTTCTAAAACTCTAGCCGCCAGGGATTTCATTTTACTCTTACTAGGTTTTTCCCATCACATATGATAAGTCATCTTACCTAAGGTGAGGTCATAGGTCTTAGGTGTCTTTATGAATTTATGACACGTGAAAACTTTTGTCATAGAATCTGTCATTCGTGTCGGTGTGCGTCAATGCATCATACAGGAGTTACATTCCATTTTTGAATTGTAACTCATTTCTCCCTTGTGGAGGTATGATGGGTCTTGCATTGGGAGTTACACATCACTCTTATTTGTATCCTTTTTTTTGATCTATGAGAATGAGTAGACCTTTTTCTTTTGCATGCACAATTTCATGGTGGTTATTGCTTGCTTACTACTTGGAGCTACGGCATGGTTCCATTCGAATTACAACTTCAGTTGATGTGCATGTATTCCATCTTGATCCTCGTGCTCACATTCTCTCACATAGTATCAAAGCTATGTTGTTGGGATTCATGTCACTCACATGCATTTGTTGCCCACTACTCTCGGTTTCATGATTTTTACTAGTTTCTTGTGCAATTTTTTAATCCATTTCATTTTGTGCTCTACTTGCATTAATTTAGGTTTATCATCGGTTTTGTGGGATTTTGTTGGTTTGTGTTGTTGTCTTGTATTTGGTGCATGTGCAGGTTTCATAGGGTTTTGTATTCAAAATTTGAGTTTGTGCTAAACTTGGCGGAAATTTTTTTAGGAGGTTTTTTTTTGTTTTTAGGCCCAATTCTATGGCCCCAACTCATTGAGCTAGGGAATGTTTTTTTACCTCACCTTCCTCCAACTATGCTCCTCAGCTCCCTGCATTGGCCTCTTGCTCAACTTGCTTGTCACTTCAACCTAGCTCACCTCCCTCATCACGCTGCTTGACCACTCCTTTGTCTATCCGTGAACTACCAATCCATCTGAGCTAGCCACACTTGCTTTTTGGACCTTGCAGCCACTCAGATCACCTCTCCCGAGCCACATTCTCGCTTGACCAGCTTGCCGTTACATTCTTTGTTCCCTAGTAAGCTTACCCTCAAGATCCTACCTCTCCAACCATGTTCTTGTGTTTTTCGTCGTATGTGATTCAGCATCAACTTCCCTTCCATGGGTTTCAACATCTTTTACCCTAACTCGAGCTTGTGCTCTCCCTTGGCTTTGATACGACCGAGCTACATTTTCGGCTCTGCAGACACTCGACCATCTTATCTACCTTGCTAACTTTACCGAGCACCTCGAAAGTGCTATGTCATCTTCGCCTTTGTTGCACCTCGCCACAGAGTCAACTCAGCCCTACTCTGGTTTGTCCCGCCTTTGGTCACCTTCATTGTGTTCTCCTTTCTAGTCCATGACTCTCTCTGAACCTCTCCTGTGGAACCTCTTTCTACTGAGTTCATTGCTCCAGATTTCTCGTTGAACTCCGCATTTCCATTGCAAGTTGTTTCTCATAAGTCTTCGTTGAGCCAACCGATCACCATGCCCCTCCCCTTATCACCGTGGCATTCATCCTTTCCATTGACCCATTGCAACCGTTTTGAAACATGCTTCCAACTTGCCTCCACGTGGTCCTTGTCCCGCATTTAACAGTGCATCGGACTTTGTCGCTTGGTAGTTTGGCCAACTTAGTGTTTTACATTCAACTTGCCTTTAGCCCATTAATTAAGCTAAGGTTCATGCTCGCTAAAAAGGATATATATATATAGAAGGAACTTTAGCTAACCCATCACACCCACCTCGCCAGTTATTATTATTTTAAACTCGCCGAGTTTTGGCTAATCCTTTTTAGATAATTAAAATTAAGATAACTCTCCTAGTTTTTGGGTATTTCTTATCTAATTTTTCCTTTTTCTAATCTATTTTTAATTAAGTTAAAATTAATTTAGGAATAATTACTTTAAAATTTAATCAATTAAGGGGGAGTATCCGTTTTTTTATCACTTTTCATAGGGTTATTGGATTTTTTGGGACCCTTTTCTAGCTTTTATCATTGTAGTGCTCTTATTATTGCTTGTGGGCTAGTGAGTGCATCCGCCACAGCCTTGCGGCAAGGGAGCCCCCATGCGCGTGAGACGCTTTTTCTCACACGAAAATTTGTATTTTCCATGTTTGCTTTCTTTCGGCCTTGTTTTGTGTTTGTTACGTGTTGTTTCACAACTTTCAACTGAAAATTATTGTGGCCTCCACTCTTTTGTGATTTTTCACCTACTGCAAAGTGAGTGGCCAACTATTTCACGTCACACAAACACACCTTATTGTAACCAACACATTGTTTATAAAGTGCCGCAAACATGGGGGTTAATATTGTTCAAGGGTGGTGTAATCACATTCTCGGTTGAATCCGATGTCTTGCAACCTTGTGTGTGTTCTTGCCCCCTTCTTTTCTTGCATTTCAGATGCATTTTTGGCTGAGTTCAACGTCCATTTGAGCGTGTGTATTTGTCGTCTATGACTTTTCTGCACTGATTTCTCTTTTTGTGGATGCACCATAAAGGATGTTCTTCCCAGACCTACACTTCTTAGGACTGATACTACATCATAGCCTCTGTCTCTTCTTCTTGGTAGGGCTAATTATGCACTGTGGAGTTCGAGCATGAAATGTTTTCTCATTCACGATGACCTTTATCCATTCTTGTATGGACAAATACATGGCCCCAGTGACCTTGATCAGCTTGAAGATTGGCTTGACACTTGTAGCATGGTTGTTGGTTATTTGTTGACATACATTTCCAGGCCTCTCCACCATCATGTGGTGCACATAGAGTGTCCTCACACTATTTGGAGCATTCTTCAGTCCTTATTTGGAGACCCTTCAGAGATTGTCATTGTTCCTCCTAATACAGTCGTTTTCTCACCTACTTCATGTGATGATAGTT
The DNA here is from genome assembly GCA_019776745.2 of Taxus chinensis. NCBI lineage: Eukaryota > Viridiplantae > Streptophyta > Pinopsida > Cupressales > Taxaceae > Taxus > Taxus chinensis. Next base: position 99,159,778 of record CM034157.1, read on the forward strand.
CTGCTAACACAGATTTTCCTGTTCATATTCATGATGATGAGGATTTGTTCTTCTAGTTCTGATGATGAGAGTATTGATGAGGATACCTCTCCTCCCTCTCCCAGTCACCCTTCAGAGAATGTTGAACCTCCTCTTTACCCATCAGACATTAGGAAGACATGTTCCTAGCCGCATACCTTCATTGTATTTGCCTCCATTCCACAGTCAGTGTGTGAGGCTTCTTCTACTCCTACTTCTTGTGTTGATGATTCATACCTATCAGACAGAGAAACCCTTTTGGGATTATCTTCTTCCTTTGTCTCTTAGAGTGCCTCTTTTGTTACAGGGAGTTTTTGTAGCCTTCAGAGGATTCTTTCATCTCCTTTGGTGGGAGTGCCCCTTTTAGGACATTCCTCACTTCCCTTATTTTGGAGACCATCATTGATCCACCTCTGCTTGTGGATCCTCTTTCTATAGTTGTGGGGGTTGTTGTGCCTTCACTTCATATGGACATTCTTTCAGCGAATAATCCATACACATACTCTGACAGCTCTATTTCAATGGCATTACCTTCAATTCTTGAGCACTTATGTTTGTCTAGACTATTGTCACAATTCAGTGGACCAGATTCAGAGTTCCTTATATTGTTGCCTTTGGTTTCCTTCATGAAGTGGGTGGACTTTCAGTACACCATTTATGTTCTTCCTAAGGGAAAAAACATTGTTCAATGTGAATGGACCTTCTTTAGTCTACAAGAAGAAGACCACATCAGCGACACTCTTCTTGGAGACTTCATAGAGTTGCAGACTTCATATCGGGTTGCAAATTTGTTAACCAAACCCTTCGCTAAAGTCAAGTATCCTTACTTGTGATTTCTTCTTGGGTGAGGTCCACTGCAACTTCACATCTTCTTCAATCTTTCTAGTCTCCTTCTCATCTTCTTCTTCTTCTAGAAAGATTGTAGTTTGTACATGGGTACCTCATCAAGCCTTTAGTTGTCGGGACCCATATGACACATCTTTCTTAGGTTGTTTAGGGGAGTCTTTTATCTCTTGTAAGTGGATGTTTTTCCCATTGGTTTTTTTGCCATTACTTGAGATCCTTATTGTACATGGGTACCTCATCAGGCGTAGCTGTCAGGACACATTTCTCTTTCTGACTTGTCATGCATCATCCTAAGCTATGATGAAGGGGGGTGTTGGTGTGAGGGATTTCATTTTACTCTTATTAGGTTGTCCTGTCATGGTTCCATTCGAGTGCAACTTGATTGATGTGCGCATATTCTGGCTTGATCTTCGTACTCACATTCTCTCACACAAATTGACTCCTTAGGACATACATTCAAGGAGGATACAGCACCGACGAGCATTGCAAAAGGAATCGTTAATAAGCAAAAATATGGTGTATACATATGCCCCACCCAAAGCACATCACGTGTCACAATGATGTTACATGGGAAGGTGCTTTAGGAAATGAACAAAGTATTTTAATCAAAGGAAATGATTGCAATAAAATAACTTTGAAATTGAACATAAAAGGAAATAGATTTACCTTAAATTGCCTTTTTGCAAAAGTGAACACATGTAGAATCATTTGTCTTGATCATGGCAAGCGTAAAAGATTCTTATATTAACCCTAATGATATAACAATACAAAGCAAATCGGAATGCTAATGTAAAAAGATTATTCTATAAAGCAAGTATTTATAATATAAAAATCTCTTTGAGGGAATTATGTAATGATGGGCCCCGAGAGCCTATAAAGGAGAGGCTCAGTTAGATAAAGATGTTAGGTTGGAGACACAGCTTATAAGGTTACATTAGATCCGAAATACCCAAAAAGGTATAAAGATACTAGGTCAAGTCCATATAGCATATAAAAGAAATGTTAAATTAGGTTTGGAAGATCCAGAAAGGTAATAATGATGTTAGGTCAAGCCCAAATAGCCTTTAAATGAGAGGCTAAATTAGGTATGGTGACCTAAAATGGGGTATGTTCATTAGGATGTGTCATGAGATATTGTTTAATATCAAATACTTCTTAAATTCAAGTTGGATCATCTAGAGCAACTTATCCTTACTAATTTGACTTTTTATAGACACATGGGGGCCATTCAAAGTATTGGTATCCATAGAAGTCTTGAGAGGAGCGGGTACAATTTTTGGGTGAGTTTAGGCGTCATTGAGAATAACTATTTTATTTTTGGAGCAAACCTTGGTAGAATTTCAAGGTAAATTTAGGCCTCATTGAGAGTAACCATTTTCTACAACCCTAAGAGGAATGAAGGTAATTCCTACAAGATTAATCATATTGCAATTTAACCTAGCACTTTCTTTGGTTGGAGTCTTGGGTCTACTCAATTTGGATGGCATAAAAATACATAAAATAAAAATGCACAACCAAAATTACACGCAATAGCTAAGACTAAAATATTGAAACAAATAGATCAAACCCTAGGACAATCAATTCCATCAACAAGAGGCATGAGCAATTCCTAAAATGTTAAAAAGCAATGCAGATTTACACAAAGTGAAAACCCTGGGTTGGGTACAAGTTGAGTCATGTTTACTTAAATATAGATGTAGAAAGTGGTTTTATAATAACAAATGTAATAAACTAGCCAAATTTAATCAAGCAATAGGGTAATCCATATATAAATAAATATATTAGACCTAATTATAGAAAAGATGTCATTTACAACATTAAAAAATATGGAAATAATTAAAGTGATAAAGCATTAGGATTTTTTTGGATAAAGTCGATTTTACACAAATCGAGAGAGAGAGAGAGAGAGAGAGAGTTGTCAATAGAAGGAAGAATAATAAATTGAATTGATCCCAAAATACAAAGATTGCACTATCACATTGACCAAATTCATACAGGGTACGAAAATGGCTTACTAGAACCGTACAAAGTACAAAAATGGATTCTTTCAAAAAATGCAACACTTTTTAGATGTATGCGATCGGTTAGAACCTCACTCACTTTCCCTAGTTTCACTTCAGATCTCTGGGAGCCGCAATCCCTTGCAAGGCCCGTAAACATGAGGGATTTTAACGGGGGCTTGTGTTATCCCTACATTAATATGAGGCCCCTCATGTTTTGAACAAAATTGCAATCAACACTCTATACATGTCAACTAAAAGACTAGTGTATGCAAGGGGATAGAAAGGTCCACAAAGGCAGTGACTAGTTTTGTACATAATACAGAATTGGCATAGCCAATTTCATATAGTATAGAAATGGTCATTGCCCAAGACTACAGGGAAAACAAGGGAGGAGGGAGAAACACATGGGGGTGGGGGTGGAATATGAACATATAGAGAGAAAAATGGGGCCTAAAGAGGCGAGACAAGGAACGTTGACCAACAGAAGCCAAACTTAGATCGATAATCAATAAACACATCGACACTAAAGCAATTAACTAGTATTGTAGCAAGATATATTGTCCTTCACCAAATTCCAATCTCATATGGCATAAGAGATGTATCAAAATGCTTCTAGGGAACATTTTAGTGTCATTTGGCTTATGTGGGAAACATATCAGCTTACAATTCCTCTCATTATTCAAGAAATCGAACTAAATCAATTTTAAGGAAATATTTGAAAAGTTTTTATAGTTTTAATTTTTATAAAACATTTTTAAAATAAAATTAAAAGCCTTAAAATGTTGATAGACCTTTCTTAATGAAGGGCTTCATCCAATTTTGCAAGTTGCTCATGCTTTACTTTCACAAGCATTGTTTTATTATTATTAGCAATATTCAAAATACTTTGGCCCCTTGCACTTAAGAATAATATTTGTATAGCTAAGGTTAAAAAAAATTAATACATTTTTCATAAATATTATGGTGTCTAGTTTAGGAAGAAAATTATTGGTATTCATTCGTTGCTAGTTTTGCTAAACATGAGATTAAAACTAGCAACAAAAGAGATTAAGAAATTACCATGTATGAAATATTTTGACATAATATACAATTTAATTTACTTTGAAGTGAATATATGTATTTCTTTATACTCAGACTCCAATGAACACTAAACTAGGAACAAAAGAGATTAAGAAATTACCATGTATGAAATATTTTGACTTAATATACAATTTAATTAAATTTGAAGTGAATATATGTATTTCTTTATACTCAAACTACACAAAACACTAAACTTAGATATCTATCTTGAAAATACTGATTAAAAAATCAATAATCTTTGGAAAGTAAAATATAAATTCTATACTCCTTTTGGAGAATATATAAGATTTAAGATGGACCTGAAACACTTCACTCTAGTCTCATCATCATTTGAGGCTCAAATATAACATTTGCACTTGCTAGGCACTCATATGCCCAGCAAGCTATCTTTAAGGCCCGTAGCTCACCTATTCATCCCTAAAGAGATGAGAATCCTCACTTGAATGAGCACGCACTCAATGAACAATGAAAAATTCATCGATGTTCCCTTTTGGTCTTCAATTATAATTCTACTTAGTAGTAACATTAAGAGTTATGTTGAATCCTATACTTATTTTAATTTTTCAGTTTTTACTATATAATAATTTAAGAGGGCTCATCTGTCATGTCTATGATAGCACATACACAAGGCTAATATCTGCAAATTTACTCTCACTCATAAAAAGAAACCCCAGGCTCAGAGTTGTCACCAAGTGAAATACTAGAACAATAAAATTATTTTTACTCCGGACCATTACCCACACTTGATATTTACCTCCATTTGCAAGCATATTTATACAAAAAAACATTAACCACATTTTGACCTGTTCTTGAGATTTGGCCTCTCGTCTGATTAAAAAGTCTCTAGTGGAGGATACCATTCTCCTCAGCTAAAGCCCACATTCATTTTGTGTCTCCTTCCAATCCATTAGCATGAATGAGCTGATAAGCACAAACAAACATCAAATTTACGTAATGATTACTTCAGTACAATAAAAAACGCAATGGATAAATAGGCATTACGAAAAAACCAGCTATGCATTGACAATTTAGCTTAGTAAGTCGATTAATGTTCAAATTAATTTAGCCTCGTAAGAGAGAAGTGTGAGATTGGATTCATGCTGACCAGAAGTCCTCTCACCTACAATTGTGTTCTTAGGAGTCTTCTTTCATGATTTCAGCAAAGCATAACCATATTAAATAATCATTTCACAAAAATAAAACCAACCAAAAACATCATCAAGCACAAAACGATAGCTAAACATACTTTGCATTTCCCAGTAACAAGATTGTGTGCTCAAAAGTTCCCAGACGGGTTAAATTGATGATTGATAGGGCAGTTCCTAGGAAAAATATCTCTTTATTTTCTGCTCTAACCTCACCTGAAACATCTTCACCCTTCCTCGAGAATCCGTCTCCCAACTAAGATCTCTTCTCTTGAAAATGCTGAAGATTCCAAGGCACCTCTTGTTCAACATGATAAAATTTCAAGGCACCTCTTGTTTAACATGATAAAATTCCTAAAATGGATACTCTGCATACAACAGGTTAATGGCTGGGAAAGCTCTGCCAACAATCATATTTCTTTGGAAGAGCCTCCACTTAAAGTATATTCAAAATTGAGACTTGTTTTCTGTCTTGGTTTTGCGACTTTTATGCAGTAGATAAACTAAGACTACTTGGTAAATACCAAGGTTACTCTTATGTTGAGTGTTAATTTTGTTTCTAAGTTCTAGGGTGTTGATATTTGCTAACCATTGGGCCATAGCCAAACGCAAGCTTGTTCATACTGGCTTAGCATGTTGGCAGAGAATAAGGGATGATGCCGGCTCTACATACTTCATCCGAAATGAAGCATAGGTAGTGACAATTTACGAACATGATAATCAAAGGATCAAATTTCATAGGGTTAATTCATGAGAAATGGATACGTGAATTTCTAGATTCAGATTATCAATATGGTTCCACGAGGGAATGAGGAGACAGAACAACGAGATTGTATAAAAGCCAAAGAATTAAACAGATAGGGAGAAAATTGAGGGAAATTTCCATGAGATGAACGAAATAAGTTGTGCATAATTTTAAGATGAAAAAGATTAGGGGGGATGAAAAAAATCAATATGTTGCCAAATCAAAGTTAGGTGTAGTCAGGAACGAATTATCCCAGACAATATTCCTATGCTCCTGAATGGTTTAAAAAAGAGGAGGAAAATTGAATCAAGCATTGGTTTCAAGTTTAAACCTATGCATAACCCAATGGAAGTAAAGATTTTTACAACAAAACAAAGAGAGTAAACATTAGTCATGCATTAATAGTTTGTATGGAATTTGAATGCAGTCAGTTTCACATGCCAATGGGGTAAGCAACTAGGTCTTTGATTTCAGCAGATGGATAAACCATAAAATGTTACCTGATTTATGTTTCTTCATTTGTCAGGGTCTTATTTGTCATCTATGCAGAGCTTCCCAAACCATTTAGGAAGTTTGTTTGCCAGAAATCCCAGGGATTGTTTTTCCCAGGATAAAAAGCGTATTCCTCGAATGAATATTGAAATGAGGATTGCTTATACCAAAATTATGTGGTATGTGATGTATCTGTTCATATATATCCTACATGTGCTTTGGTGGCTAGGATATTATTACAGACCATCTTCCATGCACATGCATACCCACATGTAAAAGAGCAATACAAACACACATTGTTTTTGTGTAGTTAGTGTGTTAGCACATAAGACAATCCTACTCAAGCACTGTTTTACATCAAGTATCTTGGTGGGAATCAGGGTCACTAATTAATGGCCAACTATACAATATCCATCTCACCCATACTATAATACCATAAGTCGTTACAAAAGCGCTTCTAACAAATCCTAGCAACCAATACCATGATGGATTGTCCTCCATAGAGTTCCTAGCAACCACCAAGTACAAGAATGATGAGACACATCAATATTGATATACTATAATTGACATTTTGTCCCCATTTTGTGCCTCATTGGCTGACATGGGTCCACATAAAACAAAATCGTGATTTATCAAGGATGAAGAGGTTCAAGAACATTACCATTTGGGGGATGTGATGTAAAGGACAAGTTCATAGGCCATGTGCAAAAGAGTGAGAAATTATGAGAAGTGGCTAAATTTTGTATTTTTGTGTCATGCATGAATGTAAGAGGCATATAAAATTTACATGCGCTCTTCGAACAGATGTCCAATGTTGAAGGTTGTTCGATTTGATACAAGACTTGGTCATTAAAGTAAATGCTATTTGAAATTGTAGTGGCGTGTAATGATTGTAAATGAGTAAGGAAGCGTGCAAAGATGTGCAGTACCCATTTGGTCTTAAAGTACTAGGCAATAATCATTTGACATTTATCTCAATGTCATCCCATTTACACATTCATTGACTAAATCTAAAGGCACCTTTGTAGTGCCCCTCCCGCTTATCATCTCACCGACCTCACTTTCAAGAACCCCAAATTGGCAGATTGGTGTGGACGTGCATATATAAGTTATTTGACCCACGATCGAATTCCAGTAGGGAAATGGCATGTTTATGCCAAGAAAGTATAAACCCTCTCCTTGAAGAAGTAAATAACATAATTAAAAGTTACGAGTGCTTTATCAAGCATCCGGGATGGTCTTTCACTAAGGATTTACATCTACAAATTTAAGGAATCCAAGAAAGAGTAATTTGAATAAGATAATGACTTTATTTTATGGTGCAAGAACAAGAGGAGGTGTCCAATTAAGGACAGACTCTAATTTTGTGATGCAAGGGTTATCACTCTTCCATGGACACACATGAGCACTTCCACAACCTTGGCAAAACTCAATAAACTATTCTCATTAATGAATTCATTACCCAATTGATACACACTCTTGAACACACTCTACCACTCACACACATCTCTACAAGCCTATTCCATTACAAACATGGAGAAAGAAATAGCTACAACATAGGCCAACCTAACTGGTGCACAAGCATGTTCTGATTTTTTGTCTGAAGAGTCTTCCTTTTTGTTTTTTGATGTCTCCCTTCTCCCCCTTTGAGATTCCTTTTCCCCCTTATTTATTGATGCATCTCAGGTCTCTTCAGCTGCCCAAGGACCCAAGAAACACTTCCCCTATGAATGATTATATCAAGAATCCATTATTTTACCTTTCCTAATGATTACAGGCATTTTGTCAACAAAAAGTTAGCATTTCTTCCACAAAACATCCACGCATGACAGCAGTTTCGTGTTGCTTTAGAAAAATACCAAAACTGAAAGTTTTAGAACATGTTTTCTTGAAAAGCTTTCTTCTCAAGGATGCCTTGTAGGACCAAGTACACCATGTCAAGCCAAAACCCAAATAAAACAAAACAAAAAACAAACATCACTCTATTTTTGGTGATGCAAGATTCCTTGTTCACCATGGATACTCTTGCATCATTTTATTATGAACACATCGCTTACGGTTTTAATGATCTTCGACATTATTAAAAAAGTTTTAATCAAACATAATCAAGAAATAAATAAATAGATAAGATATATATAATAAAATAATAGTATAAAAATAAATAAGTAAATTTTAATAAAGAAAGGGAGTGTTGATTGAGGCATGAAGATTGCGGGAGGTGAGAAGTGATGGCAGTGAGCGGTTGAGTGGGTTGGAGGAGTATTGGCAGAGGTTGGGTGGTTGAGCGATTTGATGCGAAGTTCATAGGGAATGTAAAGGCAGATTTTTGTCAGAGTTGTCGCTACAAATGCCCATTGGGAAGAACTGCATGGCACGGGCTTGTGGAAGCCTGCCCCTAAGAGGGGAGCTGTTGAGATGTTTCAGCAAATGCAACAAACAGGTGCTGAACCCGATTCAGTCCACCTTTGCCAGCTTATGCACAAATGAGTTTGTTGGAAAGGCCTTGAATCCACTGCACGAAAATGCATTCGGCAAGTGGTCTTACGTGGGCTAAAGATCATGGAAATCCAAACCATGGTCCTTCCAAAATTAATGAGATTGTTTTTCGTAACTGGTGCCCCAAGATTTGTTCAATTTCGTTGATATTGCCTAGTTCAAATGGCGTTGGGGAAGGAAATTTAGTTGTAGAGGAATATGCCATACCATAAGTGTTAGGCTCAAATGTGGAGAAAATTGAGACCGATTTGAAGGGGAAAGGCTACTGATGTTTCAGTTAGCCCAAGACTTCGGTGAAGACCCCTCGTGCCAATAAGAAAGACTATGTGCAGACAAGATACATTACCATGTATGAAAATGACGATGGCAGAACTGAAATGGAAACCACGATGTTTTTGAACAACTTAATCTTTGAAGCCCCTTTCGCAACTTGAATGTGTTTGCATGGAAGTTTTTCATTGTTTCGCATAGACCCTTGTTGAAATGTTATTCTTGTAGACATGTATACGAAATGCAGATGCATTCACAAGGCACGTGCACTCTTTGGTAAATGTCCCGTTGTTGTGGGCTCTTGGAACACAGGTCTGCAATGGTTGAAGTTATGTATAAGGGTTTTTAGGGGGTTACATTTAGTGAGGGGCTTCAACCGATCCTCTCTACATAATGTTGTGGGATGGAGATTACCAGTGGAAGGCATTGGCATTTTATGATGTAATTGATGTAGGAGCATCAACTCTAGAGTGTACATAGGATGACAACATCCAATTTTTTGGTTTCTCGGGTATGGTCATGAGTTCTAGGGGTCAATTTAAGTCATTTTCAGGTGTTAATGGGTGTCTAGGTTCTTCAAAATTCAAATGCAGCATTTCCCTCCAAAATGTAAAATTTGAATGCAGAGACCATTTTTGGCTTGTGATAGGTGTTTTAAGGGAATTCTTGAAGCTTATAAACTTTGCAAAAGGATGAAATGGGGTTTAAATGGTGTGTATTAGGTCCCTCTAGGTCTAGAAAGCATGACATGAGTAAGAAATCCAAAGGCTTGGGTATATAGCTAAGCAACTTGTTGATTAAGCCTAAACTTACACATGTGACCAAGAGTTTTTAAAGCATGTACTCGGTGCTAACTGAATGAAAGGATTTAAATACTCAAATGTAACTGAATACACCTCATTCTGCCCGGGTATGAATCAAAGGTGTATGGTTCAAGAATAATATTGGAGGAAAAACTTAGTGTACGACTGTTTCTTGCATGTTTCTTGTAAGTATCTTGATCTTGTTTGACTGTCACCTTTATGCTCTTCTAATTTGATAAGCTTGAATATTATGTGTGCTTCTGTGACTTGGCTCATGAATGAAAGAGATGGTTTATGATGTGGTTAACTGATCTTGAGTGGAAGGGAGAAAAACTTATATTAACACAACTGTGCAAGTACAGCAGGGGGCACTTGTAAACTTGTTGCAAGTAAGTTGGTAGTGAAAGATTGCTAAAACCTTGTACATGTAATGATAAAGGATCTTTGTGATAGGTCAGAAGCCCATAAGAAATCAGTCAGGTTTGAGAAGAAGGTATAAGCCTGAGACAGAGATGTTTCCTCTTGACAAGCAAACTTGGTGCACACTCAGCCACTGTAGCCAACTGTAGCACCCGGTGCAGATTTCATAGTGGAATCATGTCCCACATGTGAGAGGAAAAGGATTTCACTAGAGAAGTTGATACATGTATGGTGAGAGTTGTGTTTGTGAGCTCATGACTAGCTGTGACAGGGTGCATGTAGGAGGATTTAAGTGGATTTGAGAAAATATCTTGGCATAGTAATTGAGAATAGGGTGGATAGTTCGTGTTAGGTCTTGCGTATATTATTACGGTAGGAGAGATAGGCAAACAACTGCTGGAAGGCCTTTTAGAGGTGTTATCATGTCCCTGATCACTTGCATGTAGCATAACACTGGAAATGAGCCTATACTGAAGGATAAAGGTGAGTTCAAAGGTTTTATTGCATTTGGGAAGTTGGGAAGTGATCTTACAGTCCTTGTGAAGCTTGATAGAGAGTGTGCGGTGATAGAAGCATGAAGAACTAACAAAATTTGCCCTCTCGGCTATCTCAGGAACTCAGAACCCTCAACTAGGATTTCAAAGGAAGAACCTCAATTACCCTGAATTATAACCATCCAAATCCCCTGAAATTTTGAAGGAATCATTGTGAGAGTTTCATTCATCAGTAGAATAAAGGAATTGAAAAATTTACTTGTTTCCCACTCAGTTATTTGGACAGTGCCTGAGAAAACTGTGCACAGTCCAGTGAGGCTTAGGAATTGGCGAAGAAAGAGGCATTTGAAGACTCGAATAAAGGAATTGAGGTATGAAAATTTGGTGTTGTGACGTTAAGGGTGTCTTTAACATATCCTCCAAAGTTCGAATGCTTAGCCAAATCCCTCTCTAAGATCTTCAAGACAGTATACACTGGAGGAGACTGTGTTGCACAGAGACAGAGGTAAGTGGACAGTGCTAGAAGGTTTAAAGGTAATGCTGAAGAACGGAATGGATTTACCTAGATAGCATCATGGTGAACTTAGGCAGGTGACTCTTATAACTCAAGGAGCTACAATGGAGCATTAGCTCCAGACATAGAACTATCTACATTCATGAGACCAGTAGTTAAGAAAACCCAACCTAAAGGACTGAATCAGAGAGTTAGGAACAATTGAGGTCTTAGAGTATATTGAAGACCAAGTTGAACTCAGGGATGGAAGATCCAACTCGAGGAAGTTAGAAGGAAGTACTTTAAGGTCTTGTCTATTAAGGGCTCACCAGGACAGATTACCATAAGGAGAGAATCCCTTTACTCAAGCTCATTAGGGGTCGTTCTAAATGGTGTCATAAATGGGAGAGGAAGACCTTGTTTAGTCTGTTATAGTTTGCGAAATGAAATGATCATGATCCTCAAGGCAGAACCAAGGGAAGTAGTTGCATAAATCTTCTTGAAGGAGGTGATTGAATGATTGTTGCTTTCATACTAGTGCCCTTAGTTGGACCTATAGGCAGCTAAGTATACCTTGAAGTAATGAATTAAGAGGTAGCACTGCATTAGAAATGTACATTGTTATTCATACTACTTCTACCACACTTATAGTGTCGCCCCTCTCTCTACATCCTCCCTCCTCCCAACCGTGCCAAAATAGCAGCTTTCAATAGCGTATGGGTAGTCCATCAAAGAACTGGAGAGTGGCATTTTTGTTTGGTGTAGTAGCTGCAAATGCTCTACAAGATAAGTATGCATATGTGGTAACATAAAAGGCAAGTGAGTTGTGTATGGGCAGCTATGGAAGCACCTTGGAAGGTGGCTTTTGTTGTCATTGTGTTGTTGCAAGTGCCCGGGTAGACATGTATGCAATTGTGAGAGTGCACACAACACACATGAATTGGTTGACAAAATGGTTCTTGTTGTGGGCAGCTTGTGGAGCACCTCTTTTGCACAGCCTCTTCATCTTTCAGACATGGATCTCTCCTTTTCCTCTAGCTTGACTGCCCCCCATATATCTCTCTATCTGGAGGCGCACCAGACCGACTCGACTCTCTATAGTCGGCACAGCCCCTATCTCTATCTAAATGGGACTCTCTCTATCTCTCTCTATATCTCTCTCTATCTCTCTCTATATCTTGACTCACTCTTCAATCTCTTCTCTCTCTATCTCTATATATCTCTCTCTATCTCTCTCTAGATCTCCATACTTGCATTCCAATTTTGAATAGAGTAAAATGCAAACTTTAGGGCAAAGCATGCAAATCAACGTAACATTGTTAAACCATATTGCAAACTTTATTAACATGGATATTGTGCTGAATTAAACTGACCACAAAAACACCATGTGTATGGGCAGTGTTGCAGCCAACTTAGACGTGTACTTTGTTAAAATAAACCCAAACATGATGGCCATGTGTTGTGGCTTGGGTCTCCAAACATGAAGTTAAACATTTGAAACTGGAAACTCTACAACATAAAAACAGCCCTTTTAAAAGTTACAAATCTTCTCTGGAATTGACGCATGGAAAGCGTCTGCGGCCTCCCCCTTTACAATTCATCTCTTAAATACCTTCCTTGATAGTGATATTTGCATTGTCCATAAAGTGCACCCAGTCATTTGTTTGACGCCTTTTCGAAGCAGATTTTGGAGACATTTTAATGAGCTGGTCGCAAGAGGTGACCACTGAATGTTGTGAAATCAATTTGGAATCTCCCTGCAATAAAATACCTGTGGGTCGAGAAGTGTCTTCCACCTCAAACCTCTTCAATCTCATATTGAGAATTGTGAGTCATATTTAGTTTCACATTATCTCCTTGGGAAGCACTTTTTCTACGTCAGTTTCAAAGCCACTTTGACATACCGTGCCTAAGTGCAAATTGTCAAATTTCACCAACTTGCTCCAGAAATGTGCCTCTAAAATGAGCGCTGCTTTTCGGTTTTTAGTTCTGTCAGTTTCCCTACATTCTCCCCATATAGGTGCACAGGTTAGAAGTTACAGAATCCATGTTTAGTGACTCAATGACCTTTTTCAGAGGCTATTCCAAAGCCGTTTGAGCTGGTTTGAATGGTAGTGTGACTAAGTCTTGTTGACCACATTTTGATTTTACAAGACAGCCTTGTAGGGTTTGATTAAACCAATGTTTGGAATAAAATTAGTAACTATAAATAACCACTCTAAACACCTCTAACCAAATAGTAAATGGAAATTATGATCAAATGAAAAATGCCATTCTCCTCTCTTGAATATTTTTTAATTGCAATGAAAATGAAAGCTTGTGTGAAGAAATTGAAGCCCTTCTCTTTCTCTCAAACTTTGAAATGTCAATAGATTATGAAATAGTGTGAAAAAACTCAATCATTATCTCTCTCTCAAACGTTGAGCCCACTCATTGAAGCGTCTTTCCCTTGGATATGCAAATATGAATACATTATCCTTTGCTGCCCTGGATCATTATCATGTGCAACGATTGAAGTTAGGTGTCAATGCCACGTGTTGAAAACCTAATTAGGAGTTTATCATATATCATTTGCACATGTTCTCACACACCTACTAAGAGGGAGAACTATATGTTTATGAGGCCTCTTCAAAGTAGTGCTATGTAGGCAAAACTTAACATCATTGGAGTGTTGAAGTCTCCTCTATTGCCTCCTCTTCCTTCCTTTTCTTCCTCCGCATGTTCGAGTTTTGCTGACTTCTGCAGGCTTTTTTCTGGGCCTCTCTTCTTACCCATTCTTCTTTTCCTTCTTCTCTTTTCTAGTTGTTCTCGGGGACCTTTTGGTCCTCTGGCTGGACTCTTGTTTTTTCTTTGTATGGGTGCAGTCCCATTGACCTACTTTTGTGGTCATTCATTGGACATTTAATATATTTATCTTATCTACTCAATGGCAAATTAAACCTATTTTTAGGTCATAAGAGGAAAGCGAGGGTTTGAACACAAAAGAAGATATATGTAGGTACAAAAGTACGATCACCTGAATCCAAACATCAATCCCAATTCCAAAGCCATGGTCACATCAAGTACCAAAATTTATTTACATGTCACAATAGAGAAGGGCAAAATCAACAACTTTAGGATGCATTAGTCAGGGGAATTTGTCTGAAGCAGACGAGCCTATCCAAAGTAGGCAAGCGTGTCCATCACTTAATTCCAGGCTCTCATAATTTATAGACATCATTACGACATCGAGCACAACCTCTTGATCCAATTTCATACCTCTGTCACACAGTCACACAACCAGAGCTCATCTCTGGGTGAATATATTCTAAAACCCTAACCCTAATTTTTGCTATCACTTTCTAAAATTTGTGGTTAAGTGTAAAATAAACCCTTTCATGATTTAGGGCTGTTGTATTTATTGTTCTGGGTTATACACATTTATTGTAATATCTTAATCAGAAGAACCTACTTTTTATAATACATTTTGACGAACCAGCTTATCTATTCATACATGCAACCTATGGGTTCCGTTCTTGCCCTTAAAATTTCAAACCTCAATCCATTCTTGCTGATTTTAGGCCTCATATTTCTTCTTTTAGGGATTTTCCAACACCCTTCTACCCTTTGGTGCATAATCAAATGTTATTAATATTTTGTTATGTCATCTAAACAAACTAGATCTATTACCCCAACCTGCTGAAGTGCTTGATTGAGTGGTAACCATATTGACTACATCCAAGTGCCCCTTGGTGCCACATCGTTCTAAAAAATGGTCCATATCATTGATACCCTTATTTCATCTACAATATATGTTACTCTTAATACAAATGAGGGTGACATTGTTAATTTTCATGGCAATCCTACACACATTACAAAGGATATAGTTGTCATGCAGACCATGTCCGATAATGAGGGTGACCGATATGACATTAATGATGATCAAGAGTCTATTATCCAACAAATACCACCTAAGATCCCAATTAATGCATTCACTCATGTCCTCAAAGATAAATCAAACAACATTTATGGTGTTCTAGCAGTATTACTAGCTACCCACAAATGAAAATGTACACACAAAACCAAGATAGGTGAAAATCAAGCGAAACCCTCAAGCGATATAAATCCACCTTCCAAAGGCTCTACTTCCTGTTTAACTGCTCATGTATCTAACAAAGCTTTACCTACATCTAGTGTTTCAACCTATGTTACTAGGGTTCGCCGCCCACCCTCCCGTACCCCCTAGATATGTACCCGGTACGAATACATCCTGGGTACGGTATTGATACGTCCTGGGTACATCTAGGTACGTACCGGGTACATCTTGGGCGCGTTTTGACATACCCGGGACGTATCAGTAATGGTGGCCAGTGGGGGGCTCTAAATTTATTTTATATTATTTTATTTTGACTCAAACAAACTTCAGTTTTATTGAGGACTCGACTAAGAGGGCATGGCAACCACAAGGAAACCTGGAGATTGTTTAAAATCCCTCTAGTTTATTGAAGAGAAAATATTCAAAGGATATCAAGAATGTTTGAGGTAATTATTTGGGATCATCACAATTGGCCAAGGAAAGAAGCTATTCAATTAAATTTGGACATATATCTGAGCCTCTGTACAAGTTATTTATGAGATCAAATCTCAGGTGATCTTCAATACTAATAGAAAAATTTGGAACCGCAAATTGCATAGCTTAAAGTTTCAAAGAGCATCCTGTCCTAGAAACTATTAAGGCACAACATTGACTCCTTCCTGCATCCTTAAGGAGGATTAGAAGGTGATTTTGGATAATATGAATGCAAGAACCAACCATTGGACTGACCTCTTTAGTTATCATTGGCAGGTTAGAGTCAGCCTAATTAAATAGGTCCTTCAGGAGCTCCCTATATACATCTTTTATGGCCACCATTGCAACACAAAAATTAATCTCAAAGGAAATGGATGAAACACAAAGGAATATAATATTTATATATCATAGACAATGTAAAATCTTAAGTATATTGAATGTTTTGAACATTGATCGTACTATATTTTTCAAGTTTTGTATTTCTTATGGACTAAAAAATGAGTAAAATGAGTATAGAATCCAATTTATCAAATTTTATATATATATATATATGTACGGAGTATCCAAGACGTATCGTACCCAAGGGTTTTTTAAATTGACGTATCCGCATATCGAACTAGCACTACACATGTGGTCCGAAACCCTCTTCCTAATGCACACATCAAACAATTCCAAGACATGCAAGAACAAATAGCCCTTCTCACACAAGGTAGATAACAACTCACTACAAGTTCTATTGGGTTACTTAATAATCTATTAGCCTCTGAGGTCCTTAGTTATCCAATACCACCTAGATTTTCTCCACCCAATTTCTCATTCTACAATAGCAAGGTTGATCCACAGCAGCACCTTCGCGCCTTTATGGCCATCTACGGACTACATAGGTAACAATATCTTGTTAACCAAGCTCTTTCCATGCAATTGCAAAGAATATGCATTGGATTAGTTTTATACCCTTCCTTCAGGTTTAGTACACTCATTTCAAACTTTGGGCGATAACTTCCTTTCTCATTTCTTAATCAACATTGCTTAACACCTTTCATTTGCTCATATTACTCAAGTCAAGCAACAATCTAATGAGAGGGTCGCAGACTATGTCTTGCATTACAAGACTATGCTCTTAGGAGGGCCTAAGCACGTTGACGAGGGTCAATTGATCCAAGTATTCATTGCTAGCCTTATCGCACCACTTATGGAAAAGGCCATGTTCAATACCTTCACATTCTTTGAAGACCTATTGCAAATAGTCAAGACTATGTTAAACTACTTGCAGCCAACATGTTAACATATGAAAGCATGCTGCATCCACTGGAAACAAATTCCAATCAATGCCCTCATATAAAGGCAGACTAGTTGCCAACAAGAAAGTTGAAAAAATCGTTAATGTTGCACAAGAAGCACCAACAATAGTCCTTACAACACCTCCAAAAAGGCAATGGACCCATATACCATAGCCTTCTCATACGAAATTACGAAAACTCCTTGAATGCAATTTGATTTCGAGTTACCTCCACCCATTGTCATTGTTACTACTAGACCACGAAGTGTGAGATTTGACCTAAAGTATCTTGTGATTACCATAGATGTCCTAGACATTCAACAAATAGATGTGTCTCATTACCTTGTAAGATCCAAGAGCTAATTGACAACAACACTCTTTCTATACAAGACTTGGAAATGTCTACCAACACAACACAGCTCAACATAATGCTAAATTGAAAGTGTTTACCGATCCATTACCACACCATGAAGAGACTCACAAGGGTGATGAAATACATATGGCTTATCATGCGGTACCTCCTCCACTAACCTATGTGGTTGACCCCCATCCTATTGATAGCATCATTGGTGTGCAGATAACACACACCACCCATTACATTTGTTAATTAAGAGATTCCTCCTAATGATGAGGAAGTATCTATACCTTTATTTATTTGCATACATGTTGATTCGCATCTGATCCAAAGTGTCATGGTAGACAATGGATCTAGCCAAACCTTTGCACTATGGCACTTCTTACATCTCTAGGCTATACCGCATGAGACCTCATTGGCACCACATACAATCATGTGGAAACTCACAAGGCTCAATGACCATGAAACAAAGCCCACTTGGGGGCATGGTATTACCTTTACATCAGTTGACCTAGAGGATGGCCACATCACCCATTTCCTTGTAGTCCCTTCTAACAACTTTATCAACATGCTACTTAAATGCCCATAGATTCGCAAGATGCACGTTAGATCCTAGCTCCACATTACATGGATACTTAATGTATGTACACAACAACATGGTGTTTACCATTCTTAGTGTTCCTTATGAGTACCCTATCTGGCCTATCAAAGTGCCCGCTTCTACTTGGCCCAACAGAAGGTATCTCATACTAGACACAACCTACACAACCCATTCAAAAGTTTGATCCTATTCCTAGACAAATTATGCAACACACATCAATAGAGACTCGTCATGAGCACATTTTGACATCCCCTAGGTACAACTTGTGTTACCTAGCCATGTGCAACACATCCACCATAGTTAGCCTTCACAACCTTGCAAGTATGACATATTCCATGAGACACCAATGCACTCTCCCCATACACATTGAGAGCCTAAGGATGCTACAACTACTTGTGAGTCGCAACATATGTTACGCACCCAAACTAATGATCTTACAATATTTTAAGATACTCTTTTACACATGGATATGGTTTTGCTTCAGCTGACGGCTATAGTATCCTGACCGTTGCTCCTATTAACCCTCTACTCCTTGATACACGACATCTATATGATCCTCCCATTGACAAGATCATAGAATAACATCCTATGATTTTTGTACTCATGATTTGAGCGCAATAAATTGTAAATAGATTTCAACACACATATCCTTCTACTAACCAGCCACCAATTGCATTTCCTTTTGGCATAATTATCGGTCTTCTAACACCTACTCCCTAGTCCATATTAGGGCACTAGCACAACCCAAGGATGTAACACTATTCAGGTGTTCGAAATGATTGTTGAGGGAACAAATATTATCCAAGGCCCCACCTCATCTCTTCTATTCTTATAGCCTATCTCCAGGGCCCTTAGTAGGAACCCAAGTTGGCAATTTTATTCATATCATTCTCTTATGGCAAAAACACAAAAACAATATAATATGGCAAAAATACAAAACCAGGACCTGCATGTGACTTGCTCATTCATTGCATAGACTTAGACATTGTGGTTATTCGGGTTTAGCACTCTACATACTCTACATCCTTGCACACTTGCTCCTCATAATACAAATAAAACGGTTGTAAATATCCTTAATCCATGGACATTATACATAAACCCCACGGCTTCTTAATCCTAGTACCCTGGGTGCAACCACCACATTGGGGGCATACCCACACTAAGGGCATGTTACACATTGGGCCTAATTAGATCATATCTTTCACATTTGGCAGCTTCTTACAGCCCTATACCATGAGGGATATCCACCGTATTGCGGACCTACCTACACCGGGGGCATCTCACTTATTGAGCTCATATAGATCATATCCTTACTAGTCCATTGGTGTAGAGCTTCTCTTGCTTCTCTTGCACTGCCTTATATCTTATGACACGTGCTATCTTGTGCTTCATCCGATGATCACATTGCTTACCTTTATGTACTGATTTCACATGCTTCCATGCTATTTTTATTTGACTACTTGTTGATCATTTACGTTGCTACTACTTGCTTACTGCACATTGACATCATATGTTCATTGTTTGACTACTATTGGCCCTGCAACTTGGCTCCCGTTTTTGGCTATTTCACATTGCTTCATTTCATTTTTACATTCACACATCTTTGCTACACATTATCTAATCCATTATTGCTTCTATGCACTTGTATGCTCTATGCACTTGTATGTTCTATGCATCTTGTTTGCTCTATGTTTGTTTGCTCTATGTCATTGTATGTTCCATGCACTTGTTTGTTTCTATGCCATTTATGTCTTTATGCACATGTTATGCTCTATGCTTGTTTGCTCACATGCATTGTATGCTCTATGCATTGTATGCTACTTGTCTTGTTTTATGTTTGTATGCTCTATGCCATTGTTTGCTCTCTATGTGCATTGTTTTCTCTATGCCATTGTATCCTCCATGCATTGTTTGTTTTATGCCATTGTATGCTCTATGCTCTTGTTGTTCTCTATGCGTTGATTGCTCATTGTTTGTCTGCTTTATGCTCATTTACACATGGTGTTTTCCAACCATATTGTTTCTTGGACACATTAATTGATATATCAATAGATTACAACACATCTCTTATGACATCTGTTTGATACATCTTGTTTGAGCCACATATACACATGTTTATGACACACTTTTGTCTTATGACACACATTGCTTATAGAATACATTGCCTTGGCACACAGTTTACTTCTGGCACACATTGTTTGAACACATGGATACTTGCTCATCGGACATATACTCATATCTTGCTCATGGCACATTGATTATTACACATCTTGCTCATAAGCACATTGGTTGACACATATCTTGATCTATATTCTTGACACACATTCATAGACACATGGATTGTACATATCTTTCTCATAGCACATGGTTGACATATCTTGCTTTATATCACATTCATTAGAACACATTCTATTGTTACATATCTTGCTCATAGCACATTGGTTTACACATTACCCATGGCACATTGGGTGTCTCATACTTGCTTCGCATAGCCAATTAATTGCTACTAACATTGGCCAAGTTGTTATGTCTTGTCAATTATCTTTGCTTTGTGCAGGCCTTGTCATGTCATGTCATGTCATAGGGCCCACTGGATCAATTAGGTGTCGGGTTATCTGTCTACTTTCATGCTACTCTATCGTTCACTTGTTATGCTCTTAGCTATTGATTTCTCTGGATTATTGGATATGCTTACGATATACAGACCCACGAGATGACATCTACTACTTGTTCTCTAATAATCATATCTGATGCACATTGTTTATATCACCATGTTTAGTTTACATGCTATATATGGTTCACATCCTCAACATGCTTTGGTTATATATTCTTTACAGCTAACACTTTCTCTTTTGAGCTAAGTCGATTTGCAAGCATCCCTCATCTCAAAAGGGTGCATATTGTGGGCTCTTCTAATAGTTCACACAAATCACAACCATATGCTTCAGGGTGCACAATATAATGGTATTCACACAGTTATTTAGAACATATTACAAGTTTATACATCCACATCATTACACAGCATCCTATACAATGGCAAGAAGCAGGCCCAAATGCTATACAAATGGCTACCTAAACTAGAAGCAAGAAGCAGGCCCAAATGCTATGGTGACAAGCTATGAATGCTACTGGAACAAGCAGACCCAAATGCTAAGTTTTACTTGTATTCTTCATGCAGATCCCTATACAAGCCCAAATAAAGTGTCAATCAGGCGTAACCATTTCATGCTTTTAAATAAACACACAATTCAGGTTTTTATTTATTGATTTTTATATAGCATCTCTATCAATTGCATTCATACACTGATCTTTACATCTCATGTGATTTACAGCATTTCACATGTATGGCATAGGGCACACTTTCTCAGTCATTTGCACACATCCACACCCACTGAGAGGTTTGCATTTTCTTATCCCTTTTAATTTTAATCCACCAATTTCATCAGTAGATTAAAATAGGGCAATTGTAGTACCCAAAATTTGGTCCTAAGGCACTTGGCAATAATCATTTGACATTTATCTCAATGTCATCATCCCATTGGCTTTACACCTTGCTTGATTAAGATTAAACTAAATCTAAAGGCATCCTACTCAATCCCCACACTCTAAGTCCACTAGGTCATAACTTTCTCTTTAATGTAGCATCTTTGGAACCAATGCACCTTACACATAATACATTTTTAGACTTTCAGCAATTCATGTCTTCTCTTTGATCAAGTTCCATCCTAACCCTAGACAGGTCACCATTCGAAAATTGGTTCGGTCAATGAATTTGTCCAAGGTTGACAAACATGTATGTTGTACTTGCAATAGTCACATTTTCAAATGCACAAGTTACTTAGTCGGCTTAAGGTCAATTGGTTGAGCGATAAAATCACTCGCACAAGTCACCTATTTAAACATATGCAGCCCTAACTATTAGGGGCATCAAGGGATTCTATATACAAGCACACTCTAAGAAGGGCTTTGAGCCCAATCATTGAAGCATCTTTCCCTTGGAGCACATTACAAAAATCTATGCAAATCTAAATACATTATCTTTTTCTACTCCGGATCATTATCATACACCAAGATTGAAGTCAAGTGTCATTTCCAAATGTTGAAAACCTTATTAGGGCTTTACCACTTACATTATTTGTGAAGATTCTCACACATTGACCAGGAGGGAGAACTACATGAGCTTAAGGATTTTTCGAGGTACTGTTATGTAGGCAACGCTCAGCGATCACGGAAATGAGTTGAGGTTAGTTCGCTCATTCAAACTAACCATTTTTTAGGTCACATGAGGAGAGCAAGGGTTTCAACACAAGAAGAATCCATTTACAAATATAGAAGTGTGATCGCGCGATTTCATACACAAATCCCATATCCAAAGACACAATCACATATGGTGCCAAAATTTAGTTGCAGATCACAATAGCAAAGGACAAAAACGGATACCCTAACAAATTCATTGGGCGAACTTGTTTGAAGCGTGTGAACCTATCCAAAACAATTGTATGCCCTCATAATTTATAGACATTTTTGTGACACACTGCACAACTTATTTACGTAGATTCAAATCACTATTGCATATGTAGACCTCATAGAACATTGACTTCCTTCTAAAACCCTAACCTTATTTGCTTGTTTTATACTTTCAAAAGTTGTTTTGATTGAATCATTATCTTATAACATATTTCTATGACTGTTCATCCATATTTACTATTTTAGAATTATAATACATATTGATTGCGATATCTTAATTAGATTAACCTACTTTTGATATTACAAGATGCAGTAAAAATCTTTGATCAAATCAAATTATAAAGTAGAGATGTACATGAAATATGTGACCAATCTCAACAATTTTACTAAACAAGGATAAGTGTCATGCCATGATATAATGTATAAGATTTGAAGGTGGTTTGGATGAGGTAGTTCTCAAATTACTCATGTAACTAACACTCGACCATAAAAATGATGATGATCAATGGAATCGGGCTTCCTTCCACCTATCTTTTTGGCTTGGCATATCTTTTATCTCATCTTTCTCACTGTTCAACATTCTCAAGATTGGTATAACATGAGCAATGTACATGTGTGAAGTTGTTTATGTTTGTCTCTTTTGGAAACTAAAAAGAAATGTGCATGTGAAATTCTCTGAAATCAGCTATCTTATTTAGGGAAATTTTGCATGTTATTGATGAGTGGAAAAAGGAAGTTATCTAAATTTATTGTAGATGTTTCCATGTGGATTGGTTTTTGTGTTTAAGGAAATGAAGCCGAGAAATAATTTTAAGTGACTCTATGCTTCTCGAAATTGTAGATTGTGAACTGATCAATCAATATCCCAAGGATAGGCGTGTTAGTTTAGTTTCTTTGGTCTGTCTCTGATCCGTAAGTGCCTTCAACCATTTTGCATCGCCATGTCACTTTGCCCACAATTTTTCTTTGGGGGAAGAGGTCGGTTTATGGAATTTGTTCATAAACTGTTTAATCTGTCTCACAATACCGTCCAGTCTATTAATGACCTGACCCCTTCCAAGATTTCACATTTCATTAAAAAATCGTATGCATGCTCATTGTATTGTGGCAAATATAAGTTGGCTAATGTCTGATCATCCAAGTATGTCAGATTTGATTGCCACTCTTGCACCTCGATGCTTAGGGAGTCCATTTCTACTGGCTACATCTTTGCAATCTTGAAAATTCTTTTCTTTAATTCAACCAAAGGTTGTAACTGGGATGCAAAACACTACATTACATCTGTCAAACTCCCTCTGTTGCAACTTCATTGAAGAGGTCTTCCACGATCTTGGTACCAGAGGATAGAGATCTGCAAATGGAGCAGATCTGGTAGGTGTGACTGCTATGGGAGTAGAAATGGTGGTTTCATATACCTGTAATTACTTCCCCGTCTCTTAGTACTGTTTGAGATTTTCGAGCTCGTCTTCTTTCTCGTTTACTCTCAGCTTCATAATTTTGTATGAAGCCGTGTGGAACATAATAGTATCATATATGGGCAGATCTGTCCAACTGATTATTTTCTACTCCAGATCATCAATTGTCAACTGATATTCCCATCTCTTGGTGCTGTTGTTTGAGATTTTAAGCTCATCATCTTGCTCTTTTACACTCAGGTTCATAATTTTGTATGAAACCATGTGGAACATAATAGTATCATATATAGGCAGATCTGTCCGACTGATTATTTCCTACTCCAGATCATCAATTGTAACAATTGCCATTCTGGATTCTTTGCCTAAGGAGTACCAGTTGAGAGATGGATTTCTTTATATCCAAAAACAAATTATTTTCTCAAACTCAATGCCTCCTTCAAATGGGGCCCAAGTCAGATGCCCAGATGAAGAGTTCTACGTTGGCAAATTACCAAATAATTTTTTGAATCGGAGCTTCAATGTAACACCTGAATCTAATAGGGAGCTTTGAGCAAAACTATAAATTTTTGTAAAGGGAGTTTTTGAACCTCCCTTCTCCCTAGACTCCCTTATTTGGCACCTTCCCCTCATCCCTTTGGTTTGTCTTTGTCATTTTTGGGTGCTCTCTCTTTTTTAACATTATCATCCTAGCCGTCATCTCCATTTCATTGCCTTCATTTTCTTTGCCAATAGTAGTTATCTATTGGGATAAGTTGTGCTGAAACAGAAACAGAAACGGGCCTAAAATGTGGAAATGCTGATTTGCCAAAAAACCCTTGGAAACAAAATGGCATGGAACCATCCGTACAATAGATTCTTGTGATTCATAGGAAGCAAAGGTCAAAAATCCAGTAAGCATTACAATTTTGTATACTTACTTTGTGGAGCATTGTAATAAATTCCTCAGCTCTATTGGAATGGGGAGAATAACATGGTTAGATATTTCTGATTTTCCCTAATTCTTTGATAGAACACCATAACTTTTTATGTTCACTGTTCCTACTATTGTCTCCTTTGTCGTAATTGTGATGAAAATAAATTCAGTGTCTTCAAATAATTGGCCAAAAAAATATCAGTGTCGTGGAAGTCCCAAGAAGCTTCTGTGGAGACTCTCTCCTTTTCGATCTATCAAAAATACCTCCTAAATAGCAGGTAGGGAAGCGAAACCAAGACTACTTTTGATAATTTGGTTGATCATAGAATGCATAGGAAAAATGTTCTTGGCTAGCTTATATGGAAAAGCTTATCAAGTATGTACTTTTTGGAAACTTATAAAGCCTCTCAGAAAACCGATAACCCCTGATATGGATAAAATAACTCTCAGAATACATATTTCCCTTTTAGTGAGGAACATACTTAACAATGGCCAAAATTATTGGACATCCTAATGGCAACAAGAGTAGAAATCAAATAAGAATACAACTTAGGATCGAAGGAATGAGCATCCCTGATCAACAACTCTCCTTTAGCAAGAAGCTGATGAAGATCCCCGTCCCTCCACATAGAGCAAAAGGCAGACAAGGAACTGTCCTCTTGAGCAAAAACATTCTTGCATCTAATTTTCCAAAGAACAAATAAGGTTGGGACCCTTGGACAATGCCATAGCCAGAAAACATAAAATGGACCTGAGAACAACAATCACCAAACAAAGCAAAACACTAGTGGAGCGTGTTCTTAAGCTATGATGAGCAATGCTCCTCAAGAAATCTCCAACACTGCCTAGCAAACTAACACTCGCAAAGGATGTGCTTCACCAGTCTCGGAAAAGGTAACAAATTGGGGCAAAGGCCATCAATGAATCCACTCTTGGCCAGTCTAGCCTTGGAGGAAACCCCTTGATAAATAGCTAACCATGCAAATACTCTCAGCTTATAGGAGTCCAAAACGACCAAACACTATGAAATCAACGAATCCATCTATCCTCTGGATCCATGGAGAGCCAACAAGCATCAGAACTGGTGAAAGAGGGTGCCTCTAGTGAAGCATCAATACATACAACAGGAGTCGTATTGGAACAATGGATGACCAACCAAAACACCACCTCCAATCCCTCCAAATCAGACCAACCATCCCAATATTCATTTTAAAAAGCTCTGGCTCAGGAATAAGACTTCTCAGCTCCAAGATCGAAGGCAACGGTCACTCATTCCATGAGCAAGAAGACCATACTCCTAAGCAAGAGTACGTCATTCCTTCCATGAGTGAGAAGCTAACTCCCACAATCACCCCAAACAAAGATGCCCTTTCTGCTTAACCTGGATCCTGGCGAGGCAACTCCATCACACACAAGCCCTAATCCTTCCAACACCAAATCAAGCAAGAAGTAAGATCCCATCCAAGCCTTGCTACCTTTCCCACTTCCATCGTATCAAGCAAGCAACAACTTTCCAAAGCAACCAAATGCTTTTGAAGATGAGGGAGCCAAACGCTTTGAAGAGATGAGGTGTCGAAAGAATATCAAATAAGGCAAAAACTCCCCTAACTTTGTAAACATGTTATGTAGAAGACATCTAATGTCAAAACAAAATTTGCCAAGCCATGCAGATCCCTCAAAAGAACGCACCACCGACTTAGCTGAGAGAATACTACCCTAAGTGGCAAAATCAACAAGACTCAAACCCCCTTCATTTTTGGGGATGGTGCAAGCACTTTTAAGGAAAAAGAATAAGAACCCTCTCCCCTCCGAACTTGGACCAAAAATATGCCCTTGAAATGTGCTAAAGGAGCCGAAACAAGGTCCCTATTGGGAAACTAACAAGACACAGTGGATGTGAGAATCCTAAAGAATACGACTCGCCACTGTCAACTTGCCAGAAAACAATAAGTCCTTTTTGTGCCAAATGTGTAGCTTACATTGAAGCCTCGAAAGGCACCAATCCCACATGCAAATACAAGTGATAAGTTGATGCCAAAGCGGACACCAAAATAATGCACGATAACCCCAAGGCGAAAATAAGACCAAACGGCAAGGATCCAATGTGGGGGGGTTAGCCAAACCAACTAGCCAAAAGTTTGTTTTGTGATCACTGACAACACCAAAAACAAAGCAGAAAGGTGTTTAGACACAAGAGAGCTCAGTCAATCGAGTCCCACTCCACCCTATGAAGTTGGATATCACGAATCTGCCTAGCAACCCGGGTAGTCCAAAGCAAATGACCCAATGCATCAACCATCACATACAAATAAGGAGCCAAAGGACACCCCTGTTGAATGGATCGGTGTAAGAGGATTCACGGAGACAAAACATTGTTAACGGAAACAAAGATAAGATAAGATAATTATATTAACATTAGTGAAGAGAGTGGACACCATAGCAACACAATGATGGACCAAAGCCCAAGCAAGTTAGCGTCTCTGAAATGAAGGACTAGTCAATCTAATGATAAGCCTTGTCAAAGTCAACCTTCAAAATCAGGGATTGTTGCCCAATCTCCCTAGCCTAATCCAAAGCTTCAAAAGCAAAAACTACAGTGTCAACACATATTTAGTTGTTGAGCGGCTCCTCAAAGCCAAAGCCTTGGAAATGATTTTGGAAGTGGCATCTAAAAAGACTTATGCTTTCTAAAGGATCTTCAACCAAGGAGTTGTCAAACCAGCGCAAGCCAAGCACCCTTTTTGTAGTCACCTTCCTCTTGAGAAAGTCAAATTAGAATTTGGAGCCTTCGTAGCCCTCATGAATCCACTGGAGGCAGGAGCAAATCCGTGCACCCCTGGCAATGTATTCCTCACCACAGCACACAATTGACTCCAACTTCGCAACCTCTTGAAGAGACACATTATGCAAATCAGTTTCCAAAGCAATGCAAACCACTTCATGACGTTGCCGAGCCTCATGCAACTCCCTCATCCACTTGTGCGCAATCATGTCACCCCAACCTCTAATAAACTTGACCATGCAGAAGACAGCAGCTTCCCACCAGAGGATCCACCCCCGATTACCAACCGGTTGGGAAGAAAGGTTCCAAACTCTATGAACCAAAGGATGAACATATTCCAAATCCAAGCTAGGTAAAGGAACATGGCAAGGTGCGTATAGGGTTTTCCAAAATTGGTTACATCATCTGAATCATTTCTGTTGATTCAGCAGGGACACACACTTCCAATTGTGAATTTATACATCTCTTTGTATTCTTTGACCCATGTATAGGAATAGTTTACTTATGGCTGGGTCAACTAAAAACATCTCTCTGACAACTTTTAAGGTGAGTGAGCAAAGAAATTTTTTGCTCTTGAAACACAGCTAAAAATGTCCTTGTTGTGTGCCACTTGGCACATCCATAGACTAGTTCTGTACATGGCAATAGTTCTGATGGTGCTACAGTTTCTAACTGAAATCATAATTCCTTTTACCTGAACTTGTCCTCAAGTTTTTGAAACCTGTCATACATGAGCTTCAAATGACTTCTTCATGTATTTTTGGTGTCCTGATCACTAGAGTCGTTGATTTGTTCTCTTTTCTCTGTATAGTGAGCATTTCAAAGAGAGAAATGCTATAAGACTATAGTCGAAAATTTATTTTATCAATTGCAGAGCAGTCAAGAAATGGGACAAATTTTTGTGTCATTTGCAAACATGTCTGAGGAGTTATGAGATGACACCAACTTAAGTCATTTCAAATCTTACTTTCTAGACTGTTTCGGTATGGGTACCGGTACGGGTTCAGTACGCTGAAATGGATTTTTTTTAAAAACCTCAGGTACGGTATGCTTTTGGGTACGTTATATATATATAAATATGTATATAAAATTATAAATTTAAAGAAACATTTGCATACTTGTTGAAATTTAATACTCATATATATATAAATATGTATATAAAATTATAAATTTAAAGAAACATTTGCATACTTGTTGAAATTTAATACTCATACAATCATTTATAGAACATGAAAACAGATTTCATAAAACTATTATGGAAGTGACTGTAATGGCTTATGAAATTCGACACAAGAGAGACCCAGCTGCTTCTGAATGCATTAAGCAAAAGGTATATGTTGAATGTCGTGCTTACTGCTTGTATTTCCAACCTTTATGTTATGCATTATGCTGCATCTTGTTATGAAAGAAAGCTTTGCGTGTCTTTTTTGAAGATACATCAAACGATATAATGTTTTGTTGTGCTTATTGCTGGGGTAAATAAATGCCTCTTTCTGGTTTTCCAAAAATGCCAGTCAAGCATTCTCATAACTTTATATTAATACTAAATGACTAGTACCTGATATAAGATATTGGTTTCCAGGAATGCTATGAAAAGCAGAAAGAACTGGTGCTCATGGCAGAGCGTGTTGTCCTTGCCATTCTGGGTTTTGTTCTTAATGTGCAACATCCATATAAATACCCACAAAAAAACGTTTTTTTGCCTGGGGTGCGCTGCAGGTACGTACCCACAGACCCCAGGTACGGTTCGCATACAGTTTTTCGTACCCAAAGCGTACCCACAGCGTTTCCGTACCGGTAACGGTACTGGAAACGTTTTCAGCCTGGTACGAAGGGGGGGGGGGGAATGATTCTGTGTAGTCTAGCTTACTTTTGGTGTCGACTCTAATAAGGGGAGGTATTGGTATCAACCACAGGCATTGACTACCTCCATTGACGCCCTATTCACTTAATTGAAATTCGAAATTGTGCTTGGTGGAGGGGAATTAAAAGTAACATAAGATCAATGCAAAGAGACCAGGACAAGGAATAAAAGCATTAAAAATACAAATCCCAAAATTACATTGCAACCATTGCAATTTTTATAGTCAGACTTTGACAACAGTTGTTTAACACTCTTATTTCACATACCATGCATCATACAAAAAAACTGAAATGAAAGCTTAATTTTCATCCCTTGGGCATTTCAACAATCCTAAAGATTAAATTCAGATGTATTCAATAGAGACAAAAAGGTTAATGATCCGAAGTCAGTTCTCCCAAATTCATAAGATAGCACCTGAAAAGCAATGCATATCAGAACGGCAAAACAATAATGGAACATATCCTTAATAGGAACATCCAAGCAAGACAAAAAAAGTAATCAATAACACCAAAGAGAGAAAAGATTGTGTTACCAAGGAGCCAAGTCGTTCATATGCTTCCATAACATGAGCGTCCTGCTCATCTTGATAACCAATTTCTAATATTCTTGGACCATTGACCGACCAAAGAGCTCTATGCCCTCCCTCCTATGTGCCAAAAAATGATGGCATATGTCAACATCTCATTTTGATCAAAAATATCATAAAGCATCAAAAAACATAAAAGAGCAAAAAATATAGACCAATAACCAAAGTGGAGAAACCAAAGAAACAATATTTAAAGTAATCAAACTCATTAATCAAAGAACATTGTAGTTGAGGTTTTTTGCATAAAAGCTGAGCCCTATGCCTATAGGTAACACTATCTTAACTTTCTCACAATAATGGTAATGACATGATCCCACTAAAAAATTCCAATAGATAATTTTACTTTTACCCTAACATAGAACAAAATATAATGGAGTGGAAGAGATAAATAATTATTTTAAATATTACACTACCACAATGCATTCTTCCTTGGATATAATAGATTAACAACGTATGTCACTTTAAATTTGTTGGCATGGGAAGCTCAAGGTGGCACGACGCATTTAACGTAAAGGGTAAGTGCAATCTATACATTAAAACACAGCGTAAACTGTCAAGTAAAGGCCAAAGAATGCATAGTATAAGGAAACAAAATGCAGTGCACATACTTGCACAGAAATCAGGTAGAGAGCCTCTGCAGCCTGTACACGAATTTCTGGGTCATTCTCTGGCTCACGCTCATGAGAAAGTGGATTAGCTAGCTCAGGTGGCATTTTGTTTGTGTCCTCTTTACTATATGCCTGGAAAATTGAGAGATCAAAGATGAGTTTAATGGCTACAAAATGCAGACAAAGCCAAATACAGTTGAAAGAGAGATGTCAAAAGTTATGTGGGAAGCAAACAATTCTCCTTTGACCATTAAATGAAACAAAATCATT
This sequence comes from Taxus chinensis, assembly GCA_019776745.2. Taxonomy (NCBI): domain Eukaryota; kingdom Viridiplantae; phylum Streptophyta; class Pinopsida; order Cupressales; family Taxaceae; genus Taxus; species Taxus chinensis. The sequence goes on from CM034157.1 coordinate 99,190,772, forward strand.
CCAAGCATGCTCCTATGTATATATATATATATACCCAAAAACATATAAATATACATATCCAAATCCCTAAAAAACATTTCAACTTTAGGAAATATAACCACCTACCATCGTAGTTATCAGATACCATAGATAAAAGGACTAACAAACATTGGAAAGTATGCCCGGCCATCTTTTAAAGGTAAAAAACAATAGAATGTGCCAGAATATGTCCTAAAAGATTACAGAGAACTTGAAAACATGAAATTTGATGTAGCTTCTTCCTAGTTGAACACCTGCAGAGATACATTGTCTGAATATCATGAAGATTTCATTATTAAACTAAGCCGCTAGAGCTTAAAAGGAAAGTCTCATATGACAAGCTCCGTTATTTCTCATTAGAAAAAAGGTCTGGTGCATGGCCCTAAGCAAGCATCGGATCAACACAAGTACAGCTAGTGTTGAGTAAGAATACTACTTTGTTTATGTCAAAAACACAGACACAAAAAAAAGCTTACTCAGAATATGTAAGAATTATTTCCTTTAATTAAATTTGTCATACACTCACAAGATTTTCAAGAGCTCAAACTAAAAATACTTCATGTTATCTGTCTGTTTTGATGCTTGATCCTAATCACATGCAACTAGGATTTCTTCCTTTAAAACATACTCAATCATAAATGAAGATTTTAGACAAATACTTGAGGCCAGAGACTTGACTCTCAACTTGAAATCATATTATGGTCGATTCTGTCAAAAATTTGCATAGATTTGACTTAGAAAATGGTAATGTACTTCAGTTACACAAAGATTTCCACAGGTTTAGCAGTTTGGACAGATTTGTATTAAAAAGGGGTTTCAAGGGTAGCTTTCACTCTGAAATTGCTTCTGGAAACATTTACGCAGCTGCTATGATCATAATTTTACCCCTATAAGGGAAAGCTTGCCACGCAAGTACCCTGATAATATCATTTATTGTGTAGGAGCTGAAATGATGATAATAGATAAGTACAAACAAATTTATTGGAGCCCTTGCAGAGGTCATTGTCTTGATTTACTGCTCAATGATATATCCAAATTTCTATTTATAAGTGAGGAGGAATAATCACCAACTTCTTAAAAAATCACCAACTTCTATTTATAAGTTCCTGCCTTGTTTGTATATGATTTGGGTATTCTTCACACCAAAAACATGGTCACCCCATCACTTGCCCCAAGAAGCTTTGTGGAACCCAATGATCAAAATTGATCGCTTCCAGGGGGTTCAAACCTGTTCTAAATTTGCAATTCATAAATCACCTTTCAAAAAAAAATTCGATGTACTTGTCATTTATAAAGGGAAACAAATTTTATAAAATTACATAAGTAGGGTATAACTGAGAAGGAGACGTCACACTATCCTAAGGTGTTTATTGTTCGGAGACTAATAGCCCTTGAGAGTTGGCCGAATGACTACCCTAGTAGTACTATCTATCTCTCAATTTAATAAAGGTTAATGCATAAACAACACTCGACTTGAATGTGAAAAGTTATGAATACAATTTACCTTGAATCATAGATTTTAAAAGTACTAGGTTATTTAGCATTTGTATCTTGTTTTCTGACTTCGTATTGTTGTTTGTTGAAGAACTAGCATTTCTATTACGATGGATACATTGACCAAATGCAAGCACTCGGTGTTGCCTAGTATCAAACCAAGCAAGGATAAGTCATAGATTGCCAATGATAGATTGTGTATAATGGCTATTATGTATTGTGTATAACGCCTTGTTGATCATCACTCTCATGCTATGGTCAGGTCAAACAGGGTATGGGGTTTCCATGGTTTCTCGTTTTTGCATTTTACTCACTATAGATGGTTGTGGTTCAAATCTTGGGCCACAGGTGACTTTATAGGTCAACTCTTCTATAACAATGCCAAAGGCCACAAGGTGACTGTATAGGTCAACTCTTCTATAACAATGCGAAAGGCCACAAGGGACTATATAGGCCAACTCTTCTATAACAATGCCAAAGGCCGCAAGGGACTGCAAAGACCAATTCTTCTATGACAATATGTCTTGACCCCTTTTTCAAATAAAATAACAAATAATAAAGTTAATATTTTTAAATTGTCAAGTAACTCACTACTTAATAAAAAGTGACAACTTAATATTACTTTATTATTATAAATAAACAATAAAGGTGACTTTCCAAATTAAGTAAGTCAATATCAAATTAGAAGATGGAAAGTTACTTTTGGGGCTTTTCCTTGGGTAAAGTGTCAAGTGAACTTATAAAAAGGCGATGGGGTCATTTGGAAGGATCTTTTTGTCAATATCTAATTTTAAATTGAGAGTTTGAGTTGTTGCTTCAACTTCTACTTTTGAGGATGAAAACCCTCCATTGCAATCACATTTGGCGACAAAAACACTTCAATCTTCGGTGGTAACTCCATTCAAGAGTTGCATTTGTGCATCCAGTCAAAGATTTACAAATTTACAGATCTCAGCTAGGGCATCACTTTTTGAAGGCTGACGTCACATTTTGGAGGGCATTCTAGGGCTGACATAATCATTTCCAACCTTTTTTAGCTTAGATGCCACCCTTGGGAATTTCAATTGTTCACCATTCAAAATCCAAGGCATCTTCTGGGTTGTTTTTTTGTGTGTTTTTCAATTAATTATCTGAGGCATCTATTTCTGCCAAATATATTGTAAATCCAGCTACGGTTTCACTATGGATTTTTTTTCTAAATTGTCCCTGGCTCTTTGCAAATTAAATAAAATAAAGTTTAGAAATTCAAAAATTAAGGGTAATTCCAGTGTTTTCTTTCCAATAGTAAGGGCCTTGTGAATTTTCAGAATTTTTTAATTTTTCCAATTAACGGACATTACAGTGGTATTAGAGTTGTGTTCTCACCAGCGTTTGAATCATGAAGACAATGCAAGAATCCATGTTAGAGATGTTACAAGCTATGCAAGAATATCATAAGGATCTAAAGTCATGGATAGAAATAAATACGGAAAGGTCAAAATCTGAGCCTCAAAAATCTACAAAGGAGCAAAAAGAATTCAGCATGCAAGTCAAAGGTAAGGAGATCTTATCTGAAAAATGAACTAGAGAATGTGGTTGAAAGAAACTAACCACATTGCAGACAAGCACAAAGGATGTAATGAGGACCTAGAAAATGTGTGATGAATGGCTAAGAAGAGACAAGGAAGCCAAGTTGATAGCCAATCAAGTAAAACAACACCAATCAAAAATTAAGGGAAAGATTTCTCCAATTGTAATGGTGGAGCATGAAGGAAAATCAGATTTGCAAGAATTTGGAGAAGAGTTTTTGGTTAATGCCTAATATCCGAGTCTTCAATATAGTAGAGTTGATGCAAATTTGCCCAAGGCATTGAAAGATGAAAAGCTTTTGGATCACTCCCATGACAGCTCATAATATGGACGAAATGTTTCAAATCAAGAAGTTTATGAGGTGCATCTCCAGGAAGAACTTGTTGAGAGGCATACACATGAGAAAAGGGCCTCACCGGATACTAATGTTGGTTTTAAGCTTGCTGGAATTTTCCAATCAGCGACTAATGGTAAACAATTTGATTATCTTCATGATTATAGCAAAAAGCATGAAACTGTTGATTTTAGTGGAAGTTTGTGGCAAGACTCTTGTCATTATGTGATGTAATAAGACCTTTTTAGGTAAAAATATTGAAGGGTACTCTGGATACTTTGTAGCCTTCTTGTCTCTCAAATCCAAGATCGTTCATTTTGATCCTGTGGACTTGTAATATTAATGCTTTCATTGTGGACAAATGTAAGTACATTTTCACCTCAACACCACCAAGTGACTTTCAATTAATTTGATTTTCCAAATTCAACGATGACTGAAAAATAATTCCTTGTTCTGATTTCCGGAAAGTATAAAAACAAAGTCAACAATAGATCAAAGACTCATAATAGACTTTAAAATTCTATTGGCAAGTATATAATTCATTGCATCAAATAAAGACCATGATCACTATTGAGACTCTCTGGTTTAAATCAATTCATAGCTGATGAAATTAATTATTACCAGGGAAGACCTTAAGCTGACTTCTCAAAGCTTCCTGAAGATTGGGTCTAGAAATCAAATACTTACATCAAGAAGGAAGATTTTGACTTTACATTTGTGCAATCAAAACTTTATGCCCTTATAAGGTCTCAACACTTCTACGCCTTGACTTTCTTGATCACTAGCATTAGAGGTCAAGCAAATCAAAAGTTAAAACAGTCCTGATAATCCTGATACTCTTGATCTGCAATTTACTTCAAAGCTCCATGCAATGTTGGAAAGTTTATGTCCTTCTCAACTAACAATCTAGATAGAATTTTCTTTCTAAATAAGTGGGCATTCTACAAATGATTGCAACTAAGAGGCTGGGTTCATGATTCCTCAAGATGCTTCAACATGGAGCAGACATTCTAGGCTCACAGAATTGACCCAAATTTGCCCTTGGTAAATCCTTGCCTTATACACAACCAATCACTCTCTTTATATCTAAGCTAATTTGGCCCATAGGCTAAGAAACAACATGGCCTTGACCCATAGGATTTCTAGATGAATATTTGCATGACAGATAAAAAAAGCTTACTTTTCATTGCCTTAACAAATCAGCAATTTGAACTCTGTATTTCTTATTGGAAATCCACACAAATCTTATGACCATCTATTGGACATTGAAAAGGCCTAGTTTTGGTTCTTTTAAGACAAATTTCAAAAGCTCTTGATGTTCATAAAAAGTTATGCCAACTCAGTTGGGGTACTTTTGCCTAATTCTAAAACTGAATGGCAAGAAGCTCACAACTTTTGTTAATCCTCAAGTGGGAAAAAGAGACATTGCAAATATAACACTGTTATAAACAAGGAGCTCATAAAATCAGATATTGGTGAAACGCTACGGTTAGTTTGCTGAGAATACAGGTTTGATGTCTTTAGATATCCTAGATAGGCCAGCAGATTCAGGCCATTGAGGTGCCAAAATGCAAGATCTTTAGACGAGTTTAAAAGATAACCATTAATGAATGAATTTGGGTCTGCCCCAATGAATTTTCCAACAACATAAATGATAAAACACATTCAAAACATGACTGTTCCTTCTTACTAAACCCTTATACAGTCCCGATGGCTTCTACTTAAAACTTATAAACTATTCAATCAAGGCTTTGTACACTCTAATGACCTAAATAGTTTACATCAACCTGAAAGCTTGATATAGTGCTTGGAAGCATTTATTCTGTTAAATTCTTAAGAAACTCTTCCATACAGTCTCAATGGCTATCACAGTTTGTATATGCCCACAACTGGGTTTTAAGCAATATGCTAGATTGATTCAAAGACTAAAAATATATTCATACCTTGGCATCAAAACTAGAGGATCATAAGATCCATAGGAGAAAGTTTTTTTGTATCTATTATAAGATATGAAAGATGTTACATATCAAAATCCTTCAACAGGTGGAGTCCTCTTTTTTTATTTCTATTTTTCTATTTGTATTTAGTCAACTCCTCACGTGGATGGAGTTTTATCATACAAGGAATATTGTATAATTTAATTTTCTTTACTAAAGTACATACCCAAAGACTTCTCAACCTTTAGTGATCATTAAAGGTTGCTTTATTTAATCCTTCCTCTATGTTGGAGGTTTCTTGACATAGAAAATTAAGTTACTCTTTAATCCTGGACGTAGGAACAATCATTTTGAAATGTATAGACTTTTAATACCCTTCCAAAAGGAGGTGCTAAGAACATTTGGCATCTTTGTCATTTATCTAATTTGAACTTTGGAGAATTGCTGACTTTTGGCGGGAAAAACTAGGAACTCCACTAAAACACCTAGAAACTCCTAATGAAGCCTGATCATGGCTTCTTATTGACACAATGAGACGAAACCTACTCAATAGATTTCAAATTTGAGGATCAAATCAAACCCTCAACATCTTTGATGATGCCCGTGGTGACTTCATGGGAAGTCACCAAGAGATTGGTGAAAAGATGAAGTGTACAAAATGGAAAGAGGATATTTTCTGTCAAATCGAAGATTGTTCATGTATGATTGTGTGGGATCTTGGTGTTATAAACAAAGAGATATAAAAAGAAAATATTGAAAAACACATCAAGGCTGAAATGTTTGATGGATTTAATATATACACCTTTGGGATAGATTCACCATTCCATGCACTTGGATAAGTAGACAACTTAATACAACCATGGTTGAGAATAAGGTATAGAATGAATTTTGTGTTATAAGATCTAACATGGTTATGGAGATAGAAGGGTCGCATTCCATTGTCGAGTTAGTACAAAATCATAATCTAAGTAGCTAAAGTTTAACTTCTGAAAGGATTTCAAATTCATGATTATGTTCCTGCACTTTGAGATGTTTTAAGTCGTCTGAGTAATTCTAGGATTCGTTAAGAGAGAGGAGTCATAGCTAAAAGGACTTCTTGGGAAGGATAAGTTGCTTGGGCATCAAGTCGCTTAGTTGTGGAGAGCGTGCAAACTATTTCATCTTTTGGTGAGCAACATAGTCTTTATGTTGATCATTCAAATGCTTCCAAAACAACATAGTATGGTATTCAATAATATGTCCCCAGTGATCACTATTAGATAAAGGTTTCCAACATCGCCATAGAGTTGAGAATTAATTAGCTGAAGCATGCCGTTATTACTTCCATCAAAACTTGTTACTGATTTGGATCAAGCCACCATTAGATCTTTGTTTTAAGGGAGTTTGGTGCACAAGACAACTTTCAGATGCCTTACTGGACACATTGACAAGTTCTTGGTCATGCAATTCAATTTGACTAGATCCTGCAAACAATGTTTCAATTCATGGTAAGAATCATAGGTATTCAATGGTCAGCTCCAAGACAAATTTTTTTCAATAAACGTTTTATGATACTTCAAAAAGATGTGTAGCAAATGCCATGGAAGTTGATCATATAAGCACCATTAGATTTGATTTCCTTGGGACTGATTTGAGAAAGTCATGCATCAGATATTTGTTTGTAAGGGAGGTGTGCACAAGACAACTTTCAATTGCCTTATTGGACACAGGGTGAGTTCTTGGCCATGTCATTCAATTTGACTAATTTTGCTACGTTCCAATTCATGGTGCCATGTCAACTATTGCTCATGGAAGGATCATAGGCAGGTGGATCAAAAGAGGAATTTTTAAATTTTTACTTAGTCAATATTTTGATGGATCAAACGAGGATTCAAATTTTTCTACTTTGAGCACTCCATACCACACTAACTCTATTGAAGGAGACTCTCTAGTTTATGCAGCCATGATAGAAGGTTTGTTAAGGGATCTTCACATATAGCGAGCACCCTTAACCAACATGACAAAGAAAGGAGCTTTTCCATGGATGGATAGAATACCAAAAGTTTTTGATAAGCTTAAGAAGGTAATCATCACATGTCTTGTATTTTCCATTTCAGAATGACCACAAAAGTAGGTCAATGGGACTGCAGCCCAAACAATATACAAAGTGCGAGCGGGGAAAACTCAAAACGAGTTCCCAAAAACAGAAGAAAGGAAAAGAACCAAAACAAACAAGAACCCCGAAGCCAAACCCCCACAGGCGGGGGCAATGAAACAAACGGGGGAGAAAGAAGGGAGAAGCAGAGAAGGGAATGAAGGAGGGGGCAAACAAGGACCAGTAGTCTACTCAGAAATGGTAGCCACATCCCTCCTAACATTCGAGGCCGACGAAAAGAAGCTCCTGATGGAATGGCAATCCGAAGAGGGGGGCGAGGGCCCCCTCCCCTGCTGAGATCTGAGACTAAAACGACGGCCAGGGAGACGGGTGGAGTTGGGCTGCCCTCTGGTACGAGTGTGCGGCCGAGCCTGCTGGTGGTGACCGGGGGAGATGTGAAGGTCCAACCGGGGACGAACTGATCTATGCACTGTAACTGGGTCAGAATGGCTCTGCCGTTTAGTTCCTCCAACTGCGGGTAGAACCGGAAAGAAGGTTGTAATCCGTCTCGTGGGAATGACTCTCGGAGGGGGATGAAGAATCTGGTCCCGGAGCAACAGAGACTCACGGATGTAGAGGGCAAGACACCGTTGGTCAATATATCTGAAGAAAACCGGGAGGGTCTGAACCCCTCTGAAGAGGCAATGAAATCGTCCTCTGATCTCATAGTATATGGGGCAGCGGAAGATGAAATGAGTCTCGGTCTCCACCTCCTGAAGGCTACAGAGCCTACAAAGTCTGTCATCCCGGTCAATGTGGTGATCAGTCTCGCACCGAAGTCTGTGGGAGCCAACCCGAAACTGACCCAGAGGTATGCGGAGGGCATGCATCCAGTGACGAAAGGTGTACTGAGGGCGGATGATGAGTCCATCTCTGATCTCAAGAAAATGCTCTGCATAAAAGGACATCTTAGGGCGCAAACCCCCATGAGGATTCACCCAAGTAGTCTGAATAAAGCACCTGTAGATATCCTCCCGGATGGACCTGTTCAGCACTTGCTTGGTGGGCAAGAGATGACTGGGAGCATTCAGGGAATACTGAAAGGGGGGAGACGATCAATCTGGATACCAACCGAATCCAATAAAGCAGAAGTCCCGGAAAACCAGCAGCGGCCCATAGCCTGGGCAATACTCACAGAGGAACAATAAGCGAGATACGGGTACCTGTCACGCTCATCGGAGAAATCACCAAACCTCCTGATACGGTGAAGAAAGGCCGATATGTCAAATATGGTCTCCAGACGGAAAGGTCGGGCCCCGAACTCTGCCAAAATAATATGTTGGGGAACCGTCTGCTTGCATCTGATGAAGCGTGAAGGAGGAGAGTCTGAATCCTCTCGGCAGAAGCCCAATCTGTATCTAAGAGGGAGGGTCCCCAGACAACTGACCCATAGAGAACAGTGGGCCGGATGAGGGAGTTCATAAGAGACATCTTGGAGGAGATGTCCTGAAAGTGGTGCCGAAAGCATTGTCTCTCGAGAATGGCTAGAGACCCATACCCTTTATTCACCCTCGGCTGAAGAGCATGCCTCATACTGAATCTAGGCCCTGAGAACTGGACTCCCAGATAGGTGTATGTATTAGTGATTTCAACCTCCTGCCCCCTGAAAAAGAAATGGAGGTGTGATGTCTTCAACCCGTTGAAGACCATGACCTTGGTCTTACCCAGATTGACAGTCAAATGCCGAAGATCACAAAATAAAGCAAGTGCATCAAGTTGTCTCTGAAGCCCCTCAGGAGAAGAGGCGAGTAAAACAATATCATCGGCAAATAGGAGAATAGAAATCAAGACGTGGTGAAGAAGGCACCCATCCCCTTCCTGAATGTGATCCCGAAGAAAAGATTCCAACTCATCAATGTAAATGCCAAAGAGAGTAGGAGACAGGGGGCAGCCCTGTTTGACCCCAATGGTGCTTCTGATGAAATCAGACATTCCGTGTGCAGTACGAAGACGACCAAGGACGGACTCATAGAGACGCATGATGGCAATAATAAGAATCTCAGAAATACCGATGTCTCTGAGTCTCTGAAAGAGGGCCATGCGAGGTACGGAGTCAAAAGCTTTTCGAAAGTCTACAAAACAACAATAAACTTTCGAAGAGCAGTGACGGGCCTCCTCAATAATAGCCCGAAGGGTGAAGATGTGGTCGATGGTGTGGTAATCAGGGCGAAAACCGGCTTGACCTCTGGCTCTCCAAAACATATGGTCAGTTGTCCTGCTCCAAAACATCGGACAACAACCTGTGGAGAACCGTAGCATAGAGTTTGGAGAAAGAGTGGCCCACCATGATAGTCCTGTAATTGTTCGGATCAGAAATGGACCCAGCTTTGTGGATCGGGTGAATGATATGATGAGACCAAGTAGGAGGGAAACCCATGCGAACCACCTGATTGAAAAGATCTGTCAAATAGTTACCAAAGGCCTCAAAACCCTGCTTGAAGAACTCGGCCTGGAAACCTTCCACATCAGTTGCCCTGCTACTGTTCAAGAACCTTATTGCCTCTTTGATATTACTGTAAGTGAAGGGATTACCAGGTGGCAGAATGCCAATCTGGATAGACTGCTGCCCCGGAATATCGTAAAGGGTAGAGGTGTGGGAAAAAATGGAGATAGGATCGATCACCGCGAAGGAGGGGGAGTGGCGGGGAAAGACAGTACGCCAGAAGGACCGAGGATTAGTCCTAAGGGAGGTGGAAAGAATATATCTGCGGTGGGAAATGAAGGATCGCTTCTTACGGCGGAGAAGGCACCGGTAGGCTGCCTTAAGAGTGGGGAAGGAGGGGAGGGCATGGGTAAAGGCATGACGGAGGCGACGGTGGAGGGATTTGCACTCTACATCATACCATTGGTTCATAGGGCAAGATTTAGTAGTACTAGTGGCCGAGGGATGGGTGGTGGAGCTGGGAAAGGATCTCAGGGCGGCCTCCCACATGGCAGAGGATAGGCATGTATACTTGGCCTCCGCACTAGGCAGGTTGGAGAAGTGAGGCTCAGAGGGGAGAAGGTCGCGGATGTGAGATGAGTAAGTTTCGTAATCCCCATTATCAAACTGGAAGGAAATGCGAGGGGGGTAGTGGGGAGGAGGGGTGGTGGGAGGAGGACTGGTGACCAGAGAGAAAGATAGGACTGCATGGTCGGCAAGGGGAATGGGGGAAACGGAGGAGCAGAAAAGAGGTGAGATATCGGGCTGGCAAGGACATAGTCTACCACACTGGTGCCACCGCCATGGGGACGACAAGTGAAGAAACGTGAATCCGGGAAGCGCTCGATCCCGTTAAGGATCACCATCCCCTGTGATTCCCCGAGCTGGAGGAGGAACCGTCCATAAGCTGTGAAAGGGCCATCTGTATCCTCAGAAATCCTATGCAGACCAACTGACTCTGGGTCGATCCTCTGTGTGCAGAACGTATCCTCTGATCTGTCATGGAGAGGAACCTGTAAGTGCCTGGTACGGGCATTAAAATCACCCAAAATGATAACCTCCCCTGCGGCAGAGTACTGACTAATATTGTCATATAAGTCAAAGAAAGGATCACCATCTGGGCCATTGTGAATGGCGTAAGGAGAAGATGTCGGAGGAAAGTAGCAAACTGCTATATAGAAATCCCTAGAGAATCGAGCGACCCCACTAATACGAATCCACATGTACCTAGCAGACTCATCGGTACCAACCACCGAGATCCTGTTCTGGAGGGAGTCCCTATAAAGACAGGCAACCCCACCAGAGCCCCTGACACCACCCGAACCCCGAGTCTCCTGTCTGCAAGCTGATAGCCAAAGAAAGCCAGTAATACCCAGGAGAGGACGAACCGGGCTCTCGTGTGTCTCTGTGATGAAGAGGATATCGGCAGCCCCAAGAGCATCTAACATAAGGCCAAGGGAAGACCAAAGGGAACCATTCCCATTCCAGCAACTGATAGATAAGCCTCTGACCTGATACCTCTCCCACTTGGCCCGTCATTTGGGAGCCCCTTGGCGGGGCTCCCAACCAGGAGGAGGTGAGTCCCTAATAACAGCCCGGAGATTCCTGATAACCGCCCATTTACCTGCTTTCCTCGCTGCCATAACTTGCTCCCTAGAGCGTTTGAGCTCCCCAACCTGTGTCCTGGTAAGATCTTCATCAAGGAAGACCTTGTCTGGGCGTGAAAACAGAACCCTCTTAGCCCTGAGAGCTCGCAACCTGTCAGAAGTTGTCCTGAAACAGATGAAAAGTGTGGAATCATAGCCAACCCAAGCTCTCTCTAGTGTAATGTCAGGGATCCCCAAAGTATCTGTGATAAAGGAGTTACCAACCGTCAATGGGTCCTGTGTCGGTGTGGGGGGTGGGAGACCCCTCACCTTGAGGTTTAGTTCCCTGTCACGCCTAGTACGTTCCTCAATTAACTTGGCCTGCACAACGGCCTCTACCGCAACCAAAGGTGGGGGAACACTGTCTTTCCCGCTAACAACCTTGGTCCATGATTCGTTTCCAGTTTTAAGGAAGCCTGGTTATTTCTGATTTCCTCCTGTTGAGACCGGAGGTCTACAATTTCTGCATGTAGGGCATCATTAGGGGGGCTGGTATTATCCGTGTTGTTGGCTAGTTTTTCTCTCAAGATGGCATTCTCAGATTCAACATCCGCAACCCTGCTAATAAGTGTGCATACCTCAGTTTGGAGTTGCTGATTAGCATTTTCAACTTTCTGGATTCGGTTGAGTAGTTCCAATAAAATGTCCGTTGTGTTGCTAAAGGTGTTACCCAGGGATTCCCAATCGTGCCGCTGCTAGTAGGAGTTTTCGGGGCCATGATTGTAGCCAAATCACTAGGATAAATCACCTGAAGAGGGGAGACCTGTACCCCACGAATCAACAAAGATCTACAACTACAAATTAATAGCTACAGAGAAATGCGACACTGGATAACAAAAGAAAACAATGAAGGAAGCAGACAGTCGACTGTGATGAGGACAACAACAAACTCAACCCTAAAGGGTCGAGCAATTGGAGAGATGTCAACAAAAGAAACCAAAAAACAAAAAGGAAACCGTCACTCGTAATCCGCAATGGCAAAAACCCTAGTCCCAACCTAGTTTTGAATGTGTTGTTCGTGTTTCTCCTCACTGAGTGTTCTCTGTTTCAACGGCATTGTTCATTCGTGGCACTATTCATTCGTGGCATATGGACGAAATTACAATCATCACGTCTTGTTTTTTCCATTTCAGATTCCTCACAACCATTTGTGGTAGAATGTGGTGTTTCAGGAGAAGGTATTGAGACCAGATTAATCCAAAAGGGGGACTCTATTAAGATGGAGAGCGTGAAGTTGAAAGATTTAAGAAATAGTTTCTCTATTTATGACAAGGAGATTCTTGCCATCAAGCATGTTTTCGTAAAATTCAGACATCACTTGGTTTATGGTAGATGTGTGGTTGAGACAAATTGCAATGGCTTGAAGTTCTTCTGGGATCAACATGATTTGAATGATGAACCACAAAGGTGCAAAAGAAAAATCCAAGGTTATGATGTTGACATAAAAGGGAAAAAGCATGTAGTTGTTGATGTCTTTTCTAGAATGGTTGTTCTTTGTTCTATTTCTGTCATTTGTGGTCATTGGAAGATTTCAATCATGGTAGATTATGCCAAGAATACATTTGTTGTTCTATTTTAAACAAGAATAAAATCATTTATTTTACTTTGGAAATGTGAAGGTAGATATATAAGAATAGGAATCTTAAACACATCGCAGAGTACATCACCTACCAGCAGAATGCCAGCTTCCCAAGAAGATGATTAGAAAAGTATGTGTCATGGTAGAGACTTTTGAACAAGGAGGAAGTATATCCTTTCACTCAAGGTTGTCCACACATAAGAGTATGGGATCCAAGTGATATCTCGAGATCTATCAAGGTTAGTAATAGCCAATTACGGTTATATGGCAAAGGAAACAAACCAGGGGATGCCATCATTAGACTTTCCATCCTTAGAACTATTGTCATCACAGATTCCTGCACTAAACCAATTGCTGCACCATACCAATTACAGCCCTACAGGTGTTTTCAGTCACAGGTTTGTTGATTTTTCAGGGTCTCAACAAAGATTTATTGATTATCACTGTTGTGAGAAGACTTACAATCATTGATTGTCTATTTCCAACCTCTGAATTGTTGATAGCGGTGATTTATGCAAAAACAGCATTGCTTGTTATATCATTTTCACACTGCTGATTTGTGAAATTTCAGACTTTGGACTGCTGTTAGCAGCCAAATACAGCTTCAAGTTTGCAGGATTTGAGGAACTTTCCTTACACTATGCTATTTGTGAAGGATTTCAGCCATGGGATCGGTTGGAAACAATCTTGCCCATCGCCATTCTGTTTCATAATCCAAGGGAGGATCCAGACTTTTCAGTTCATAAGTATATTAGAGTGGCGCAACAGAAGCCAACTACATCACAAAAAGGTAATGGTAACTTGTTATGTTTGCATCCTCATGATCCGTTGTTTGTGGTCAAAAGTCAAGAAGATAGTTCACTAAATAGATCAACATATAATGTTGCACATGCTTGTGGCCATCATGGGGAACAATTTCATGATAATTCACAATCAAACAACTTGGTGAGGCAGAGTTTATTCAAAACATGGAATTGCAAGTGCCCAAGGATGAATTGGGATCCAGCATATTACAGAGATGGCCATTTGGGGAGAGCTCTGAGCATAGTTGAGCTTGCAATTGCTTGAGGGACAAGCAATTTTTGGGAAGGGCGGACTGTCATGACCCCTTTTTCAAATTGAAAAGTTAAAGAATAATAAATTTTTATTTTAGGCTAATTGGTGCAAGGAAAATAAATTTAATAATTTAACCAATTGGCCAGAAAAGTGACTTTAAATAATAAAAGGAAACTTTATTATTATAAATAAAAAATAAAGGTAACTTTCCAAATTAAGCAAGTCAATATCAAATTAGAAGATGGAAATTACTTTTGGGGGCTTTTCCTTGGAAAAAGTGTCAAGTGAACTTATAAAAAGGGCATTGGGGGGTCATTTGGAAGTATCTTTTTGCCATTATCTATTTTTACATTGAGAGTTTGAGCTGTTGCTTCAATTTCTACTTTTGAGGACGGAAACCCTCATTGCAATCAGATTTGGGGATGAAAACCCTCCGATCTTGTGAGGTGATTCCAATCAGTGACTACAGATTTCAACTTCAGTAGGGCATCATCACATTTACAGATTTCAACTAAAGCATCATCCAATTTATAGATTTCAACTAGCGCATCATCAAATTTACAGATTTCAGCTAAGGCATCATCAGATTTACAAATGGTCAGGAAGGGCATCACTTTTTGAAGGATCTGAGAATGTCACATTTTGGGGGGCATTATATGGCTGACATCATCATTCCAACCTTTTTCAGCTTGGACACCACCCTTGGGAATTTCAGTTGTTCGCCATCCGACATCCAAGGCATCTTTCGGGTTGGTTTTGTGTGGTTTTCAGTTAATTAGCTAGGGCTTCTATTTCTGAAAAATAAATTGTAAATCCAGCTAGGGTTTCAGTGTGGAAAAATTCTCTAAATTGTACCTGGATGTTTGCAAATTAAATAAAATAAAATTATGGGTTGCTGCCATAAATTGTGTTGTTTAGAAATTCAGAAATTAAAAAAAAAAAATCCCAATGAAGGGACATCACACAATACCAAAGGCATGCCACTCGTCACTCTCACTGAGTTCACCCTCGATTCCTGGGATTTCTATGCCCTCATTCTCATGGATGGCTACAAACTTCCCATCATCATATCCCTAATGAACATATGGTGTAGACGCCTTAAAATGGTCCCTAGGAATTTAATAGTCATTAAATTGTATAATTTTAGTGATGCTTGTGTACTCGTCAACTAGTAGTCTAAATTATGCATTATTGGAGCATTTTGTACATTGACATGTCTCCCTTCTCTCTCTGCCTACCCCTTCTCTCTCTATTTCCAAGTGTCTGGGATTGTCTTTTCTAGAGCATCTCAATGCTCCTTGTCCTTGTTTGGAGTGTCTCCACACTCATGGTCATGTTTAGAATGTCCCTGTGTTCATGGGAATTCTCAATGGGCCCTTTTGTTAGGGTGTAAATATCATTTTAATCCCGTATTTTCACCTTTTAGTCATTATTTTTTCATTTTGCATGCCAATAACGGTCTTAATTTGAATTTCATTTGTGTATGGATACACAAACATCATAGGCATTTAAACAAAGAAAATCCAGAGAATCCATCTATGTATGTCACTCATGGTTATACGTCATGGCTTGTAAGAGTTTGTGCTTTGCAAATTGCTAGACCTACAAACACACTACTTTCTCTCACTTCTTTAAGAATGCTTGTTCTAGAGCTTACAATTACGCGTATAACAATCCTACAAACCTCATTGCATGCTCTACTAGAGATGACTATCTCATCAACTTTTGCCCTCATTGACAATAATGGCAACTTATTTTATCATACACCTTCAAGGTTTAAATGCCTTTGGGCACTACACTCTGGTATCACTTAAGATCATATTAACCGATGAAATTGCAGTTAGAAGTTGAAGATCATAGCTCCTGTGCGAACATATGCATTACTTGCAGTCATATTATCCTATACACAAAAAAAGTTTGATATGTATTTAGTTGCATTGAAGCGTAACTAATGTTAAGACAAATGGACTTGTAATTTGCAAGCTATGCTCAACTCGAATATTGTTAGATTGTTTGGTTGATCTGGGTACGGAAATTTTTTACTAGGTTATGTCAAATGTGTGATTTTGCATGGTAAAAGAGTGTGTCTAAGGATTTATTTTATATTTTGCAGTAGATGTTGTAATTAGGAAAGACATCATCTTGACAGTGTGGCTACAACTAGAATGGACAATAGCTTGGCAGTGTTTATTGATCAGAGACTATGTTGAGTATTTTGTCATTGATGTCAAAGGTACAACATTAGTGTTGATGGAAATATTGAGGTTTGAATATTTGTTTAATATTCAACATTACAACATTAGTGTTCATAAAATATTTATCCATGTCAAAATTAGTGTGATGTCAAAATTTGAATATTTTAATATTCAATATCACCAAGGAATCTTACGACACATGGCGGGATGTGTAAGAGATTTTATGCATTCAAGACGCGTAAGAGATTCTATGACAGCTTATGACGTGTAAGAGATTCTATGCGTAAGAGCTTTTTGACAGTTATGACGCGTAAGAGATTCTATGACAACTTATGACGCGTAAAATATTTTATGACAGTTTATGACGTAAGAGATTCTATGATGCGTAAGAGGAGTTACTCTTACATGTGTAAGAGAATATTGCTATTTGGAGAAAATATTTAATATTTGGAGCAAATTGGCCCATGGTATGGGCACATGGTTTTAGGGAAACCACAAGTGGTTTTTCCTCTCCTTCTTTCTATATAAGCAAGTGTTGTGTGCACATTTTAAAAGTACAGCGAGAAAGAGAGCATTTTGCATGAGTGTGATATGTATGTGAGCTGATATTATAAATCTCTTAAGTGAGTATGAGTATTTGAGAGAGAGAATATAGAAGGAGAAATTATCATTGATTTGTATTGCAGATTTTCTGGAGTGGGTGCTTCGGATTGGGGATTGGTGTCTCTTCCAGAAGTTGGTGCTTCGAATAAGAGATTGCACAATCAGTGGTGTTTGCATTCAAGGGCTGAATTGGTGTTCGGCTTGGAGATTGGTGTCTTCTATGAGTGGGTGCTCACACTTTGTAAACACTATTTTTTCGGTTGGATTTGGACAGTAGATCCAAGCAGTCTCTTTTGGTGGATGTTGCCCACACTGGATGAACCACGGTATATCTGTTGTTATGTGCATTTGATTTTTGTGTGTGCTCTCATTTTACTTTCAGATTTGAATATTTTGTTAAGTGTGAAAAAGAAAATTAATAAGTTGGAGAAAGTTTTTTATTGTCGAATACTGATTCACCCCCCCTCTCAGTATTTCCGTGCTTCTAACAGACTATTGGTCCTCCGGAGTCAAATCACAAGAGTTGTTAGGCCTTCAAAGAGTACAGCTATCTTCAAGTATTTAATGCTTAACCTATTTAATTTTAATGCCTAAAACATTTGATTATTTGTTGGAAGAACGTAATTCCAATAGCAATACAAACTTATTTTGAATGGCGGGAAATAAGGATTGTGGACCTCCAAATACTTGTAACAACATCTCATAAAAAATGAAAACATCATTACTTATTTCATGCAAAAAATCACTTTCAAAAGCATTATTTTCCAAGCATACTTTGTTTGATCGGTCCTTTCAAGGGGTTCAAACCCGTCCTATGTAATATCCCTTTTTTTTTAAACTCAGCAGATCTGAATTTGCTTTAAACCCTTATGCAGAAAATTATAGAAAAGGGATTTTCCCTATCAAACCCTTATAGAAAATTAAATAACTTCGAGGAATCCTTGCAAAATATTTTGGTAATCAGAAATTCCACGTAAAATCAAATTAAAACTCATATCCGATTTAATTTAATTATTTTTCCAGGCTAAACAGCTGCAAACTTTGAAAATTCATATCTATAGAAATATGTGGAATTACAACACACCGAAAATTCAGATTTGAGGACGAAAACCCTCAATATCTACTGGGTGACTTCAATCAGAGGTCACATTTGGGTGTAAATATCATATTCTCAGAGCTAGGGCACGTTTTCTATAGTTTCCCTTCAGATCTGCATTCCAAGTGAAGAAATCCAACCAGTGGGGAGACAAGCACAGACAGCTAAGGCACAATTTGCAGCCATATCTAGGGCTATCTACACCCTGTGGGATTTTAGACCAGTGTTTAGGGCATCATCTGTGCGGAGATTTCTTCGATTCCGGGTTGCATATTCATCATTTGGCCTCTTCATGCCACCCAGGATGTCATTTATCAGAAAATTGTTGTAATCATACATGGGTATTTTCTTGGTTTTTGGATGTGAAAAAAAAATAAAAAAAATTTAGAACCTTGCTGGAAAAATTATTTTCTTTCATGATTATGTTCCTAGAGGCTTCTTGGATGTTTTAAGCCTTCTGGGTATTCTAGATTACGGATATTTTGATCAATAAATAGAAATTTCAGAAATTTGCGTTTTTTGGTATCAAGGGTTTGAAATAAAAATCAGGTCAGTATCTTATTCTTGGCATTAACTGATTGTTGTCATAAATTCCAGTCTGTTATATTTTTGCAAAAGGGTTTATGGGAATCTGATTTTACCCTAGGCGCTAGGGTTTGGAGAATTAAATTACTGAATATTCATTCTTTTCTAGAATTTATTGTTCGTTGAGTTTGTATACTTTCAAATTTTATTTTTGGGGTTTTGGGGAAAACCCATTTGGTACTAATTTTACCCTAAAAGGGGACATTACAAAATGGCCAAAATTGATCCAAAAACCCTCCAAACCACTGACAAACGCTGTAACACTCTTCCAACTCGATGCCCTTGCTGATATCCGTCTTTCTGAAGCTCCAAAGTGAAAGAAATGAGGGTTTTTGTCCTCAAATCTGAATTCTAATGAGGGTTTTTCGTCCTCAATAGTTTTCTCTCAAGGGGTTTCGTCCTTAACTCAAAAGAAGCAAAAACATTTCTCATAGAATAAAATAGATGATCCAATGACCCTTACAAATAAGCCCTCTACATCCTTCCATAGTTACGCGGGGACACGTCCCTCCCAAAATCCTGAAGTCCGGGACGTCCCAGACGTTTTGGGGACATCATGATGGGGGGAAATGTTTCCCCTAGGCCAAGGAGCATATAAAAGGGATTTTCTCTAATAAACAATACTTTTGAGAGGAGGAAAACGTTTCGGGGAATACTCGCAAAATATGGGGGATTAGCGGGGATCGGCTAAATCCACTTAAAAAAGTTTCAGGGACTCTGATCCAATTTAATTTAATTTTTTTTATAATTTTTTTTAAAAAATTAATTAATTTGTTTCTTGTTTTCTCTTTATAAATGCTTACCCATTAACCATAACCCAACTATATTGTATTACAAAGACATATTAAGAAACAAGAGTGATATATGAATACAGTAATTTTCGAGCACAAATGCACATGGACTATAACAACATGCTATGAAAACTAGCAGCATACATATTAATATTAAAAGTTATATGGACATAACATTAGTATAAATATATGTATGCTACGAGTTTTTAATATGGATGTCTGAATGTGGACTGCATGCACATGGTGGATTAATATATAAATATGAGTTATTATTCACAAAAAATTTAAAAGTTATCTGTAGTATTTCGTCCTCAATAGTTTAGAATCTTAAGGGGCCGTCCCCCTGCCGTCTTGAAATCTCAAGCAAAATTTTTTGCTCATAGAAGAAAATAGATCCCCGCGATCCACCGATCCTTACGGAGTCTTAGGTAACTATGCATCCTTCTATACTTTTTTGGGCACCTTTCTCCAAGTGGGGCGCTCCATGTGGTAGGTGAGCTTTTAAAACATAAAGTCACCACCTTTTATGTCTTAATTCAACATTACACTTTTCCCTCATAATTCTACGTTATAACTAAAAGTTGTTTTTTTAATAAATTATTACAAAGTAATAAAGCAGCATCACAATATAATGTTAAAGTACTCCCCTATCAACTTCCTTAAAGCCTGCGGGAAGTAAGAATGGGCCCATAAATTTTTAATAATCATATTGTTAAGTTTCCCATAAATAGAGAGTTATCTGGGCACAACTTAAAAATATTATTAAGTATTTATAATTTAGAAAAGGGAAAATTACATCCTAGAAGTTGAAATATTTATTTAGCTTATTTTTAATGATGTGTTTACTTAGTTTACTCTTGTCAATTGAAGTGCAACTATTTCTTGCTACATTTCATCATGGAAAGGTTGAAGGGATATATACGCTTCAATTTAAAAATAATATCAGCCCTTCAAATTTGATTGCTGGTGGAACCTTGGGAAAGAGGGTTGAGATTTAGAAAAGGAATATATTAAGCAGATAAAGTGGGAATAATAAATGCAGATTTTTCCCAGGCTATAGAATAGTTTTTCTGGTTTATTCATTGAAAAGAAACTCTCCAAGGCACCCCGTCTTTCTGTAAGCAGATGGCTTTAACATTGTGGTTGTTCTAGACTTACAGTGATCTCCTCCATCTAAATTTTCAAACTTCTAATACTTGACGGATGACGTAGTAGCACAAAGGTATGATAAATTCCCTTTGTTGATTTAGGGGGCCAATAAGTGATGATTGTCTCTGCTTGCTCATGAAAAAATGAGAATTAAAGCTTTGTGCAGCTCCTGCCTCCATATTAATCATTCTTTTGGGTAATTTGTATTATTATTTTCCTTGTATAATTTATGACTTAATTTTCCACACAAGAAAACACAACTAATCTGTTTGCCTACTCATGATACCACAAGTTCTTATTACTATCACAATATGAAATGAAAAAAAAAAACTTGACTGGTGTTTATTAGCATCTAAAATGTTATTATGCATTCAATTCAATAATCCAGAACCTTAAGGAGTTACAAATTGCAGGATCCTAGATCAGTCTCAAATGCATTTTCACCATCAGATACAAATATATAGCCAATCCATGTAACTTTGACAAGGATCCCATATTCCAAGGAGAATTATTTTATAACAAACGAGAAAAAAACAAGGAAATCCAAATCAAAAGCTCCACTTTTGCGTGAAGCATTTCGAATTCTTGAACCTGATTGTGCACCTGTGCACCCACTCACATCTACAATAGGGGTTTACATACATTGAACAAGTTTTAGAGTTAACAAATTTTGTTTGGAAAAATCTTTAGTACGCATTGTTCCATGCAAAATGTCAAGCTGTCTATTAAATAAAAAACGCATATGTTCCTATAATATATTCTGATATGACTAGAAAAATAACAACTGTTTTCCCACAGGAAGCAATAGAAGAAAAGGCCATTACATTTGAGGAATAAGAAGAAAATCGGGGTTTACACAAATAGATCAAAAAGATTTCAGTTTTTAACATGGGATGGATAGATGAGTGAAAGTTTTAGATAAATTAACAAAATGTTCAGAAAGAATATCTTTCATGCACATTGGACGAAGCAAAAAAGTGCATCACGAATTAAATACACATACATTCCAATAATATATCCTAATATAACTGAAAGACAACCACACCTGACAAGACCAGGCCATAAAATTTGAGATACAAGAAGAAAATTGGAACTTTGAGAAAGATCCATGATTTCATGGAGTTGCAGTTTATCGCCCCAGAACAAAACAAGAAATCCGAATCAGGAGCTCTAATTTAATAGGAAACATGCGTAGTGTTCAAATTCTTGAACCTGGTTGTGCACCTGCTAATGATTGCAAAAAGGTGTTTACATGAATAGAATGAAAATATTTGTTTCAAATAGGTGGTGGATAGACAGATGTGAATTTTAGAAAAATCAAAAAAATAATTGTGAAAGGAAGATTTTTTCATGCAAATTGTTCAAAGCAGAAGGTTAAACTGCATCATGAATAAAAAAAATGCGTACATTTCTGTAATTCAAATGTAACTGGAAGAAAATTGCACCTGTTTTCCTGCAAGAGGCAATAGAAGCGCAGGCCATAAAAATTGAGACAAAAGAATCAAATTGGCTAACTGGGTTTCAGCTTCAAAGCAACAGTTCCTAAGAGTACCTGAAACCTGCCATACATAGCATTTATAAGGCCTAACATTGGCACAATTCCACAAAAAAAAGTCATGAAAACAATTTCCATGTTTTCTTTGCAAGCATCCTGCACTAAGACATTGACATTTATGTAAGCAGAACTTTAAATTTCTGTTTAATTAAAAACATTTTGAAGTGATGATAATGTCCCCTTATTTTTTAAATTGTCTTCTTCATAAGAAACTTATGGAGCTCACTTAACTTAATAATGTCCCCTTGGTATTTTAAATTGTCTTCTTCCTTGGGCCAAACTCATCCATTCCCAACTAATGACTCCTACGCAGATCCCGGAGGAATTAAGGATATTTCTATGACCATTGGAATTTGGTTCAGATGGTGCTGTCCTTTTTAGGTACATTTAAGATATATTTTGACTCTTGCGATGACATGCTCTTTCTGACCGATGCATAAGAGCCCTAAAAGGGTCTTACCACTTGTTATAGGATATCAATGATCTTAAACTTTCACACAGAACGTATAGAGGTCTAGAGGTGTTTGGAGATTGACTCTGGTCTACATTCATAATGATTGCACCCGATGTTGATCTAGATAAATTCCTCGACCTAGAAACAGGCCCCACTTCGAAATGTGTTCATCAATGTATGTTCTTCCACCCAACTTCTTTGGAATCATTGATCCTTGTTGATATTGATTGACTCGTTGACCATTACATGGAGATATCACATTATTCTTCTATATGATATGTTAATTGTTTGGGTTTTTTAAATTTTTTATGCCTGCACAAGGATACAATAAACCACCATATTCATAATGCAATTAAACATAGATTTTGTCTTGACAAGCTTGATTTAGGACTTCAAGCTCAACAGATGTTCAATAGAAAGTTTGAGACCTGTTATTGCATATGAGAGGCATCCTATTCAAATGGGTGATCTAATGGCTTATTCATTCTTAATAGTATTTCCTATTTTCATGGGTATGGAAGTTATCCCTGCTTTCCTCAAAGTGAGGGAACCTTTTGATTCAATGTCCATGCAAACATGTCTTTACTTTTATTTATAATCTTGATCTTCTAATAATGCAAATGTTCCAGATAGTGGTTGAGGTGTATGTACCACGCATCGTTCAACTGCTTCTATCCAAGTCAACTATTTCTCAACCTTCTGCACAAATTGGTATCTCCTTGGATTCCACACTCAATCTCTTCAAAAGATTGCTTCAACAAGGGGAAGTCTTCTGCACATGTATCCTCATCCTCAGCCTTAGTTTATTCACAATCAGCAATTTCCCCATGGGAGACACGCAATTTCAATCCATTTTGTCAAGTGCAGTTCTTCACAGCAGAGGCCGATTCTATAACAACTTCAGAATCAGCTTTCAGGACAACCTGAGGAACAACTGTTGACTGCTTATAGCTACTTCGATTTGCTTTCATGGACTACATGTTTGCTTCAAAACTTCTGATATTTTCCACCTTGGTATTAGTTTCTTTCACAGTCATCAATTTCCCCGTCAGAGTCGCATATGATTTCAACCCATTTTGTCATGTGCAGTTCTTGACAGCAGGGACAAATTCTAGGATAACTTTGAAGTCAGTTTTCAGGACAACCTGAGGGACAAATGTTGACTGTTAGTGGTTACTTTGATTTGCTTTCATGGACTACAAGTTTGTTTCGAAACTTCTGAAAAAAACTTCCAAACTCCACCAAGTTTTTTGTCTACTACAATGATTGATGGTTGGTATGCAGATTCTGAGTTGACAGGGTCATCAATTATAAGGGTCTGTCTTAATCCAAGTTGTAACTGAGAATAGCATAACCAAAATGAAGGAAAGTTACAGAAAAAGGAAAAACATCAATGGGGTCATGGTTCACTGGTGACTTTGGTGGAATTCCATTCTACCCACTTGGGCTTCACTCAAACAATAGACTGTCGTGCTGCAACAACACATGAATAAATGGAATAGTGCTTGCTGTAACCCCAAGGCAACTCTAGTAGAATACATACCACTCAGACCTAGCATCCAAAAGAAGTTTGTGTGTGCAGGTGCAGATTGTTTAGATGCGGGTTTACAGAAGCTTCCTTATAAAAGATGTTACAAAAAGGGGTGCATGCATGTTTTAGGAGTGAGGGAAGGTGGTAGGAATCCCAAAATTAAAGAAGTTTGTGTGTCCGGGAGCAGATTGTTTAGGTATAGGTTTACAGAAGCTTCCTTATAAAAGATGTTACAAAAAGGGGTGCATGCATGTTTTAGGAGTGAGGGAAAGTGTGGTAGGAATCCCAAAATTAAAGAAGTTTGTGTGTCCAGGAGCAGATTGTTCAGGTGCAGGTTTACAGAAGCTTCCTTATAAAAGATCTTACAAAAAGGGGTGCATGCATGTTTTAGGAGTGAGTTAGCATGTGGTGGGAATCCCAACATTTAGGATACACACGTGAACCTATAGAATGACAATACAGTATGCAGTATTTAATGTAATTATGTAACTATAGAGTAATGTAATTACATATTCTATTATTCTAGTAATATAATTGATTATTAGAACAGTGTAAATAATCTATTCTACTCATTAATTATATTTATAGAATAGATTAATACATTATAGTTGCATTATAGCTATACTGTAATTATTTGGTAATATATAAATAACACGATACATGTTTTACTAATCTATGCCTCAAAAGATATTACAAATTAATACATTAATGTAATTAACAAGTAGGTGTAATTAGCACATTAATCTTACATAAAAAAATTGTAGTCTTATGAGGTGTTATTAGGTGTGTTTCCTAGAATGGAAAATGTACCTCAGACCAACTAATCAATTTGAGCAGATTTCTCGTAGAAATGAATCCAACCCAAAAAAATTATTTATTAATCATCTCCTAGGAAATGCTATTGTGAATCCAAGGATCATTGCACCTGAAGACAAATGAGTCCAGGTGCAAGGGACTAGTAGAGAGGTTATGGAAAATACAAATATATTATTAACACAAATAATAGAGTATGTATCTACATGAACAATGCATTCAGTACATAGTGGAAAAGGAAATGTATTTTATATTTCATGCATTGTGATATACGTGGATCAACCTCTGATAATATAATATGGGCCCTCAATCTACAAGGAACAATCACTCACTGCATAGATGGGTAAAAATTCATAATAAATTGGAGTGGCATGATTGGTGACAACCACACACATAGCACTACCAACCACCCACACAACACCCATAACGAATAATTAAAACCAAAGTTGAGAGTAGGTCCTTTTGCTTTACATCTCTAATCCGTAATTGCATTACAAGAGAATATGAAATGTTGAGAAGGAACACCAGCTCACTTTATTTTCTGACACTAATTACGCATGACTATGCTTCAGCAAGTTGTGCAATCCTCTTACCCACCATTTTTTTATGTTTGTGATGCAGGAGCATCAGGATGGTTAGAATATCTTAGGTTCAAATGTATGTGGATGAGTATTTTATTTGGTTTGCTCAATGTAATAGTCAGTGTAAAAGGGAATTTGATAGTAAAACTAAGAAATTCAGTGTGTAAGAGAGTGAAATGGTTGTAATTATGCCTAATCAAGGCTATAATGAGGTGTAAACCAGTCTTGCACGAGTTGGTGGAGTATGTTAGGATGAGATCCATCCTATTTCTGAGTCTGGAGTGTGTTGGGATTTTCTAGGAATTGTTGGAGTAAACTTAGGAATCTTGTTTAGTGATGACTTTGGTCATTCAAATATAGGAGTGAGGTGGATCAACAGGAATAAGCCATGGAAGGTCATGGAAAATATGTAATGAAAGTATTCAAGATTGAATGAAGCTGGAGAAGCTATTTTGCAGGCTGTGAAATATGATACTTTGCAATAATTGATGGCAGTGGGGTATTTTAAATTGAATAAAACACGAAGGATCAAATTATAGAGAAGGATTATAAGAGAAGATATAACATGCATGCACCAGTTTGTATATATTTCTAACCAGCTATTAAGGAAGAGATAAAAATCGCATGATATAAGGTTCACATGGATGATGTGCACCTTGAAGCTACTTTAATAGGCCAATTTTTTTATAAAATAATTCATGTTGAAGAAATAGAAACCACAAGCAGTAAACAATATTATTGAGAGAGACTATTAAAAAGGCTATTACAAATCCTACAACGTAGGAAGGTAGGTGAAACCAAATGATACGGGAATCTCAAAAAGGCTTGACCCATATCCATCTATTTAGCAATAAAATCCAACAACCCAAACAACCTAAAAAATTATATAATGTATTAAAACAAACTATATTATTCTAATACCCTCCCTTAATGACTAAACCAGAAACAACTCGAAGCTTATCTCATAATTTTATAAATTTATCTTTACTAAGAGGTTTAGTCATTATATCAGCTCGTTGCTCGGAGATAGGACAATAATAAAGACACGTGTCTTCATTATTAACCAACTATCAGATGTAGAGGTGATGTAGTGGTGTGAACCTCAATGTGTTTGTCCATGCATGAAAAATGGATTCTTCACCAACTTTAGTACACTCTGGTTGTCGCAGAAGATAGGTGTGGGTGTTGATGAATCAAGTTGAAGATCCTCCAATACTGATTGAATCCACATCAACTCTCTACTTGCACTAACAACTACTTTCTACTCTACTTCAGTAGAGGACAACGTTGTTGTATTTTGAAGTCTTACTTCTGCCATGAAAATACTCCTGAACCAAGAGTAAAAACATAACCTGTTCTAGACTTTCTATAATCAACTGATCTACCCAATCTGAATCAATATACCCTGTTAGTTCAAAATCATCAGTTTGTTTATATAGAATGCCAAAGTCAAGAGTTCCTTTGACATATCTGAGAACTCATTTTGCAGCTTGCCAATGTTCTTCATGCGGTTGGCTCATGAAGCGAGAAAGATAACTTACTGCAAAACATAAATTTGGTCTAGTAGTAGTAAGATAAATCAAACTACCTACTAATTGCCGATACATTGTTTCATTGACCAGTGGTGAATCAGTGTTAGTTGAGAGTTTTGTCCCAACTTCCATAGGTGTAGTTATTGGATTACAATCATACATTCTAAATTTTTCTAACAAGGATTTGGCATATTTTGTTTGGGATACAAAAATTGTATGACCAAAATTGTAGCATTGCCAAAACTCTTCACCTAGACAATATTGAAGCAATCCCAGATCAATCAGTTAAAACATAAAACATATGTGGGTTTTCACTTGTTTAATCAAGTCATTATTGCTTCCGGTGATGGCAAGATCATCAACATAGACAACTAGAACCACTATGTCATCACCAACCAATTTAACATAGAGAGTAGATTCTGCATCACATCTTTTAAAACCATACTCTCTAAGATATTTATCAATTTTGAAATACCAAGCTCGAGGAGCCTGCTTAAGTCCATACAAGGACTTCACTAACCTGCAAACCAGATGCTCTTTCCCAGGAATCTGAAATCCCTATGGTTGTACCATGTACACCTCTTCCTCTAAGTCCCCATTCAGAAAAGCACTTTTCACATCCATCTGAAATACCTGCCAACCAAACTGAGCAACAATAGATATAACCATTCTGAATGTTACCATTTTAGTTGTAGGAGCAAATGTTTCTTCATAATCTACCCTTCTTGTGCATAACATTTTGCAACAAAACAAGCTTTATACTTATCTAAGGAACCATCTGATTTACACTTTACTTTATATATCCATTTGCAATGGATTTCTTAACTGGAGGGTAACTCTGAAAACCCAAGTTCCATTTTTCATAGTGCATCATACTCCACCTTCATGGCAGATTCCCATTCAAGCTTTCCTTTAGCATCTACATAAGTAGTTGGCTCAAAAATTTGTGAAACAATTGAATTGAGAGCAAAATTTAACTGCTCAAGATTTTGTATTGCTTGTTTCCCAGATCTGGTGGATCTACCTTCCAATGATTTTGGAAGCTCATCTTTTTCCAAACATCCTGCATTGTGTTATAGTACCATTTTGGCCTTTTGTGCTGACTTGTTGAATCATTGTTTATCTCACTAAATCCTTCCATGGAACTAGACTTCTCTGGTGTTTGCCTTTTTAAGTCCTTTTTAAGAACTTGATTCATAATCATTTTAGGAATCCAAAGATTACTAGTAAGTAGGTGGATTGAGAAATACAGGATTTTCATCAATAGGAATCTCTACTTATAACAACCTTATTTGTAGAGATATCATAATCTATATGCTTTGGATTTCTCACTATAGCCAACAAACATGTACTTCTTACTCCTTGCATTTAAACCACTCCTTTTCTGTGTAGGAATTAATGCAAAAGCAATACAACCAAAAATGCGGAAATCACTTACATTAGTTTTCTTCCTAACCATGTTTCTTCGGGAGTAACATTTTGCACATCTTTACAGGTACTCCTGTTCAAGATGAACATTGTAGTGTTGACAGCTTCTGTCCAGTACCGAAAAGGTACATTCATGCTTTGTACCATACACCATGCCATATCCATAATAGTCTTATTCCTCCTTTCCACTACTCCATTCTATTGTGGAGTGTAAGGAGTGGCATACTACCTATGTATACCTTCCTTTGTGTAGTATGCTTTGAACTGTTTTGAGACAAACTCACCTCCATTGTCAAATCTGAGTGTTTTAACTCGTTTACCTAATTGTTTTTCAACCAATGTTTTCCATGCAACAAAATTAGCAAAACACTTCGATTTCTTTTTAAGAAAATACACCCACATTTTTCGAGAGAAATCAACTATCAACAAGAAATAAATGACACTAGATATAGTGTTAGTTTTCATAGAACCATGAAGATCTGCATGTACCAAATCTAACACACATTCTGCCCTCCATGTTTTACCAGTAAGAAAGGGTTGTCTGACTTGTTTACCCAACTGACACCCTTCACAAACATTTTGATTTTCCTGAATAGATGGGAGTCCATACGCCATTTTATTTTTACTCAAGATGTTTAAATATTGGTAACTCAAATGACCATATCTTGCATGTCATAGAGTACTAAACCGCTCATTTGTTGCTAAAGCATATTGTTCTATTGATTTAGGATCTACAAGTTTATACACACCCCTTTCCCTTATACCAACAACAACAACCTTATCATCAGTGTTTTAAAAATCAGAACCGGACATAGAACCGATCAAGGGTTGGACCGGACCGGTTCAAATTTTATGAGCCGGTTTACTAAAAAACACGTAAAAATTTATATTTTTAATGAAAACAATATATTTGAAAGATTAGAAACCACGATTCCAACAACTACACACAAAATATGCAAAGCTTGCTCATGTATATATGTAAGAAAGGTGTTTATAACAAAATGGCATGAAAGGTTGTAGTAAAAGTAGAAATTTTAATTAAAAAAGTGAATTTTAAATAAAAAATGTCATATACTTGCACAGGGGCACGAATCGGTCAGTTTATAGCAAAATCGGACCGGTTCGACCAGTTTGCGACCAAACTAGTCGGTTTGGTCCCAAACAGGTCAAACGATCCAGTTTTTCAACCGGTTCAAGAAAAAAACATCAGACCGGTCAAACCGGCAAGTTCCGGTTCCGGTTCAACTGGTTCTGAAAACACTGCTTATCATTGAGTCTAGTGACATTACATTTGTTTCCTTCAAACTTTACTACCAGTTGTTTGTTTTTGGTAATTTCACTAATGGACAAAAGGTTTTTATTCGTATCTGGTACATAACTGACATTAGTAAATGTATATTTGTACTCATTGTTCAAAATGATTTGTGCATCCCCAAATCCCTTAATGTCATGTGTCCATCCATCACCTAAGGAAACAATTTCATTACTACTATTATCCTCGATAAAGTTTACACACCATTCTCGATGACACTTGTAGTATCATGAAGCTCCTGAGTCAAAGTACCAAGTGCGAGATTCACTAGATTGGTCATGTGATACTGCAAAGGCAAATTTTGTAGATGTCTCTTCTTCTGCTTCATCTGCAATACTAGCATGTCTAAATTTCTTGTTTGAATTAACCATATCATCTCCTCTTTCTACAATCTTTCTTTAAATGACATGATTGCTTGCAATAAAAACACTTCCATCTTGTTTTCTTGGAATCACTTACATTTTTCTTTGAAGAATCTTTATTTGTCGACCATTTTGCCTTGCCTTTTGTCCTCGCCATAAAAGTATTTTCTGTAGATTTTGATGTTGAGGCAACTAAATGTTCTTGTCTTCTTTCCTTCTGCATTGATAACTTCTCAAAAATCATTTCATGAGTCACTGCGATCATGTGCAATGATTCCATAAAGGAATCATATGAAAGCGGCAAGTTCTGCATGACCAAAGCAATCAGATCTTGCTCATCTACAGGCTTGTCCACCATGTTTAACTGGTCACAAATATCCATAAGAATTCAGAGATAGAACCACCTTCCTGCATCTTAGTTGAAAACAACAAATTCTTCAAATATAACACCCTTCCAGCTTCAAAAGCCTGGTATTTATTTTTTAGTTGTTTCCATAAATTTGATGCACTAGTAGCATTCCTAACTGCTAGTATCAACTTGTCAGCTAATGAAAGTTTTGACAACATCAAAGCTTCACAATGACGTTTATCATAATCATCAAATTCATCAACTAAAAGTTCATCATTATTTGGTCTAGACTCTTTATCAAGTACTATTCGGTGAATATTTTGATACTCACATATTGCAAGTATCTTATGAATCCACAAACTAAAGTTTTTCCATGTCAATTTTTGAGAATCTAGTAGCAACAAGTGTTGTAAACCAGCCATTTGACCTAGTTTTTCCTAAAAAAAATTAAATCGGAAAAACTATAAAGGATTTTACAAGATTTCCTTTTACTCACTGATTCTACCCCAAAATTGGACAACACTACTAGTTTTCAGCAAAAATTCCTTATAGTATGTGAGATTTTAAATTAACAACTTCCTGTAAAATTGCTTTAAAAAGATAGAAAAATTAAAATCTCCAAATTTTCAATCTCTTTTGCAAAACTTCCTTTTGCATGCATACCAGGACATCAAAACAAACAAATTGGCCAAGTTTCGACTGTTTTCTCCTTCTGGTGTTCCGGCTAAAAAATTAACTGTGTCTTTTCAAGCGAGTGTTTGGTATAAAACGAAGTTTTCTAAGGTTTTAACTTATTTTCCAGCAATTTAGTAAGTCATTAAAACCAAAAAAAAATTATTTTGAAAACTTTGGATAAAAAGTTTGTAAGAATTTCATCCAATCAGGGAAAAACTATTTATGCATAGAAGAATGGCGCACTCCTTGCCTGGGCGCTTGAATGGACTGCCAGATGGACTAAACTTGTTGGTAAATGATCAGTAGTCTTCAAACAATCTCTCCTTCTGATTAAATATCTTACAAACTGATTTTGCAGACCAAAAAATGCCCTACACACATCACCAACAGGAAAAACACCCTCCACTTGACTAAAAACACCCAACAAGCTTCCAGGCTAAGTGACCTTGTTTTAGATCATAATTCCAACCATTTTACACTCCCAATAAGTACAAAAATGCCCAACAAGAATTAAAAAACGCCCTCAGCAAGAATAAAAACGCCCAACACAAAGAGGCACACCCTCAACAAGGATTAAACACCCAACATAAATAAACACGCCCTCAGCAAAACTTCTTTTGCCTTCACTCATTCAAGATCTTCACCAGGTGCATATAATTACTATGCTTCCTCCCTAACAAGATCTCCCTCACACGCTTTTCTCCGGGCTCACTAAATGTATGCTCTGAAACCATATAATAATTCACGTTGAAGATATAGAAGCCACAAGCCGTAAACAATATTATTGAGAGAGCCTATTAAATAGGCTATAATAATTCCTACAATGTAGGAAGGTAGGTGAAACCAAATGATACGGGAAGCTCAAATAGGCTTGACCCATATCCATCTATTCAACAATAGAATCCAACAACCCAAACAACCTAACAAATTATATAACGTATTAAAACAAACTATTTTATTCTAATATTTTAAACCTCCCCTCTCCAAATGAAGAAACAAATTAGTTCTGATGTTTTCTATGTACAAACAAATTTTGGACTTCAACATATAGCTAAACAAGAAAATCTAATTAAACATAGAGTCTTCATCCCAAACTTACCCATCTAACAATTATCACAAGAAAAATCTAACAAACATAACTTCAAATAAACCTGCACTAATTTAATACAGGAACACTAAAAAATCAAACTATGATGACAACGTTTATGAATAATATGATAGTTATCTCTCATCAGAGATAACCCAATGCTTCCTTGCAAGATACCTCATCCGTAGAACTTTTGATTCTTCCATACATCAGCTACAAATACCTACACATTTTAACTCGTGCACTAAACTAAGACATTGCTATAGGGTTCTCTATACATGAAACAAAGAAGATCTCTCTATAAGACTCGAGTTGGAATTGTTCAGCAAATATCAAGGACTCAACAAAAAACATTGGGAATGGCTATATATGCCTACGGATAGGACACCGCGACTACACGAAAAACCCACAATAGTTTCCTCTCATCAGAGTTAACCCAATGCTTCCTTGCAAGATACCTCATCCATAGGATCTTTGATTCTTCCATACATCAGCTCCAAATACCTACACATTTTAACTCGCACACAAAACTATGACATCGCTATAGGGTTCTCCATACATGAAAAAAATAAGATCTCTCTATAAGCCTCAAGTTGGAATTGTAAGGAAAATACATAGGACTAGAGAAAAACATTGGGAACAGCTATATATGCCCGCAAATAGGCCACCATGACTATACAAAAAAGTTAAAAACCCAACCCGATCAAAAGAAACATCAAAACAAAACAGGTGATGGTACATCGACTCATTCAAGTAAAGGACAACTAACAAAGAGGGGCAAGACTTTATTACACTAACACAGACGAGCATCATTGTGAAGTATATTCCAAGAGCTTTCTAGCAATATATGACAGCCTTATATCAAGTTGATTTACTGCCCAAATGATGGTGTGGCTAAAAGTCAATTTTATGTCTATCAACCACATCCAATTCAGAATACACATACACAATAAGCAAGCCAATATTCAACTCACAAAAACAGCTTCAATTCATTAAATTTGCAGAAACAGTTACAAACAGATAGAAACAACTCGTATGAAAATCACACTCAACTTAAACTTATACTACTATAACACTCAAAAATACATCCCAAATTTGGCCTGGTCAGGCCTTGTTCGAATTCGGGCTCTTCAACCAACTATAAACGCCCTATGTTCACTCTCACCCCTTGTCACAACACTAAAGTTGCTCAGACTTTCCTCCCTGCTATCTATTTCCTTGCATCTATTAATTCTGCTAAGATGGGTTACAAGATTTAAACCTTCATGATGGAAGGAAAGACAATTCAATTCCTAAACGTTACAAGACTTGCACATTCAAAAACCAACTCGGAAGCTTCTGCGAGCAATTGTGAAGCCAGGATATGTGTCATATTTCCCTGCTTCGTTCTGCAAATCCCTTCATTCATCTGTCGTATCATCCTTTACTCTGGTCACTGATCTAAGCCATCCGATGGCCCAAAAGCTGTTTCAGTTACTTTCATTGATTACAGCTTTCACTAACATTAGCTTTGATCTCTTGAGGAAACTTTTTAACTGTTGATCAGATCTGATGGCTACAAGCTGCATCCTTACTTTTAAGTTCCTTCTTAAAAGCCTTCGTAGACTTTCAACCACGTGCAGCCTTTCTTATCATTGATTTGAAGTGGATCAACAGTACTCAAGTCCTTTTACTACCAGATAAAGACCCGTACTCAATTCCTACCAAAAAGCCCTCAAAAAGCTTTTACCACTATCCCCTTGTCCAAGAATCATCAACAGATCAACCTCCACATGTTTCCCACCAAGTTGGATCCCAAGACACTGTTTATCATTGGATCAAGATAGAAAGCTCACAAGTTCCTTTGTGAATAAAAAGACCTTGAAGCTCTTTTAAATTTTTGAATGGTCAAAAGACCATTGATCTAACAGTGCTGATGCTTCCTTGTGAATAAATTTATAAAAGACTTTAAAGCCCTTTCTTTATTTAGAAGGCCTAAAACGCTGTTGATAAAGTATGATGAAACAGCTTCAGTCTCAAAAGGAACCCAAAGCTTTATTTTGTCTTATGTACTTTTATTCATTTATTTTGCTTCTAGGATTCTCTCTTCCTAGAACTTTCTATTGTTAACTGCTGTATCCTTGAGCCTGATTGACCTATTTTTGGTCATTTTTGGACATCAATATAATATAATTTCTTGAAAGCATAAAATTCCGCTGATCTTGATTGATCTAATGGCTCTCAAGCTGTTCTCGTGAACAAAAGGAGCTAAGATTAAGATGCCCTATTAAACCTTTGTAAAGGCTCAACCGTTGATCCTATTGAATCAATGGTCCTCTTAAGAACATGCAGGATTACTTGGACTTCTAGGGATGCTCTTACATCACCAATACAACCATGTTGAAGCCACAACACAATACTGTTAACAATTAGGTGAACCAAAGATATTTAAACAAAAATATGACATAAAAATTACAGCATATTTTAGTATATCTCAAGAGTTTTCCGGTGATGTATGATTAGCTTATGTTCGGGAGAACCATGAGGATCTCATCCATTCTTAGTACTAGTAGGATGGAGTTGCAATTGTGCTTGTAGGCCAACTTGAACCCAAGACAGCCCTAGAACACGATCATCCAGGGGAACATGTAGCTGGATTTTTTACTGAGAAATTAACTAGTACTGATGCCCCATAGGCACGTCTTTCTATACCAATCCTCACTTCTCTAAGAGAAAAACAATGCCCTCTCTTACAAAAATTCAATTGTTAGTCTTATGTACCTGAAACTCTTATAATGACAAATTAAACTACACATGGTAAAGATCGGACTTGTCTTCAAGAAAAGATGACGGGACTACCATTGAAGATCCAAACATCCCCTTGTACAACATGTCTATTTTGAGATACTCTTTTATTGATAAAAATTTTATTGTCGGTTATGAATGGGGAAGTCTCTTTGGTTACCTTCTTTGTTTTTTCCTAAATACATGCATCTTGAAATAGATTATAAACAAAGTGGTTACAAGAGAGAGATGCCTTTCCTAATTTTACTTAGCATGAACATTTATATAATGCACACAGTATTACCAAAGCCCTAGTTTATGGCCCTAGAATGATGGCTGAGGTCATTACATGTCCTTTCCCTCCTCTCTGAGTTGTTGCCCCACAATCATAATTCCTTGGGTTTTGATACATCTATCTGAAGACAACTGTGATGGATGTAGCAGGGTTGTTTCCAGACAGATGTACCAAAATGTATACCGGTGGAAATACAAAAATCTAATTTTTTGGGTTGTTGACTTGGGAATGCAACTCTATAATCATTATTTTTGGGTTGAGTTGTTTCCCGTAATCATAATCTTTAGGGGTGGAGATATAGCCCTGAGATTGTAGCCTGGGCAGGATATGACTAGTGCAAGAAGCATGAAATTAGTAATCGCAACTTCCAAATAGTGAACAACAATAAATCTCAAGTAATATTAACCATATGGGTTGTTTCCCTAATCATATCACTTCTCTCCATTTGAGGGTCCAATAACTCGTCAACCATTGCATATCCTCATACTGCTCAAGTTCAATTGCATTAAATGAAAATATTTTAGGCAATGATTTTTTTTCCATGTGTCTATGCAGCTGATAGGTAGCCAGTTCATAACATTGCAGCTCTACATTTGCCATCCTTGAGACGCCCCAACTTTTTGTCAAATCTAGGGATTTTCATAGCATTGCTTCTGAAATGTTATTTAAATATGTACTTTTTCTATTAAGCTACTTATCTACTTCCTGACTAAAATAGTGTAGATGTTAAAATTTGTAAATATTGTGATTTTTCAAAACCCACCTATTATCAACCTTTAGTTAATTACAGATGTTAATATTTTTTAATTTATATATTTCTTAAATAGTAACCTTGTGACTGTTAACTTAAATAAGAGTTGTAAATATTTATGCGTATGTGTGGCCATATCTTTAAACAAACAAAGACCTACAATACATTCAACAGCAATCTTTTCTAACAGATTATGTTAGATAAAAATACTTTCACAACTCCAATTCCTTCAAGAATGCACTTCAACTTTAAAAACATACACAACAAAAAAGAGTTAAGAGAATAGCATGCATACTCCCTTCCTTCTCAAAGGGCTTGGTGAATCACTTTGTCGAATTATTTGTTTCAAAAGACTTCGCTTAGGATCTAATAAGAGCTTTCTCCCTGTTTCCATCCGAGATATGTTGACAAGTATAGATCCAATGTGTCCATATGGATCCTCTGCTCCTGCATCACTTACAAATAATAACCTCATAGCATCATACAAAAAACCAAGTTGATCTTAAATAAGTTCATAATACGTCAAACAAGAGTATATGAAACAAGTTGTCCAGAGAAGAAGTCATATTGGAATGCTTGAGACAAACAGTTGAATATAAATGAAAATAAACCAAAAAACTCATGATGAAAACCACAACTTAATATTGAATTGATGACTGAAGGTAGATGGAAGAAACAGGAATTATAGCGTCCACTTAATAATTGTGCAAAAAAAATCAAGTAAAATAAAAACATCAATTATAGAAGTTACGTCAGAAAACCAATTGGTTTCATTGCATAAACAATAGAAACCTCAAACTGAGAATATTAGCAAGTGGTCAAATAAAAACATCAACTTGGGAAGCCCTGATACAAAATAAGTATTGCTGATCGCTCAAAACATGAATCAAAGTATGAAATCAAATAGCTATAATTTGTGAAGGATGGTGAATCTAAGGAAATAATTTGAAGTTAATGCTGGATACAGTCCAAATTCTCAACCAGCATATTAAAGTAAATAGAATCCTGTGTATGCACTATTTCCACACTCGCAATATTTTCAACCATCGCAAATGAGGAACGTGCTTGTTTAACACAACGGTGTCCAAAACCTATACATATCAAACTCAGACGTTGAGTTCTGTCTGAGCCCTCGAGAGCTTTGACAGCCTCATGAATGCCCTTTCTTTCAAAGGGGGAACCACTCCCCTTCTAAGTGTTACAAACAAGGCCTTGGCTGCAACCAGGAAGCTAGCGAATGGATACTTACCAGCACCCTCAAAATCCACAAAAATCAAGGTAGAAGTGGCACATGTGAACGGAAACTTTACAACCCTAGTCCAAGACTTGGATATATAAATTTTGTAAGGGTTTAGCCCTCTCTTCAAATGCTCCATCAATGAGTCAAAGGAAAGGTAAATAGAAAAAAGACATTGAAGCAATCCTGATTTCAATCCCTCGAGGATTCCCTTTGGCCATGCTTGTTACTACATAGGACTAGGGTTTGACCTTCGTGGGGGGTCCACGGGTCTATACAAATGTCAATCCTATTCTGAGATTCTGGAGTAGGGTTTTTGATATAGCTGAGGAATCTATCTCCCAAATCCCAATTTGAATCAGATTTAATGCATTACTAGAGGATGTTTGGGATATGGAGGAGATTGAGAAACATCTAAAAGAGTATGCATGCATAGATAGCGCTACAATACAGAAAATAGTAGCCTCCTATGAACATATTTATGTTTTCCTAGACCTTGATATCTTTTGACCAAAGAAGTGACTATGGAGATGGATAATTTTTCATGGACGCAATATTTGGACTATGGATGTCTTCCCTTAGACCACACTCCATTCATGACTACAAGCACCTAGACAGGGACTGCAATTCTATGGAGTCTTCTCCAAACCAGGCCCAATAGGTTCTTGATACCATCGACCGACCTCCAAAAGCCAATAGTTTTCAAAATCCTAAGAAGTGCACCACATAAAAGAAAAAACAAGTTTGTAAGAAGAAGGTCCAACTTAATCTCGACCGAAATGCTATCGACACACAAGGATCCAAATAACAGAAGTCTCTGTGCTTGGATACAATTCAAGCAGATCAGTTAGTAATCCATGCAAATCGTACAAATAGGAAAGAAGTAATGGTTGGGGAGGACGAAAGCCCTCACGAACTTCCCTCAAACCCTAACTGTTCTGACACATTCCAACAAATCTGTAATGTCCCCAATGGACATACATTATTTTACCCCTAAACGGATTTTAGGCAATCCCAACTTTAAATATGCAAAATACAGACAAATTGCAGCCAAACAGAAATCTGATTTTTGCAGAAAATTAAATCTAGGGCAGCGAACAGAAAATGATGGATAACTCCAAAAATACTTGCTCAAATCTCTTGAAATTTTAATTGAAGCTTGCTAATACAATAACTGATATTATAGAAACTGTTTTTAGAATTTTTCGAATAACAGAATGCTGCCAAAAAATTACAGCGTGCCTAAAATAGCCGGGAAACTTCAAAAATTAATATCTTTCCGAATACAAATGCAATAATGTCACGTCCCCTTCTAGTTGACATCTCTCAGAACACAGGATTAGCCTATTATGCGACCCTCGTAGGCTGATAGGTTGGATAGGGGGTCATGTTGGAGTTTGGCTCAGTTTCAGTTGGCAGTATTTGATCAGTTGGCTTTCGTTCGGGCTCGTTCGGACACTTTTAGCCTGCATTGCTATTTTTAGCAGTATTCAGCACTCAGCGAGGGACCCCTGCTATTTTTAGCAGTATGGATTGATCACGTGCAGAATCACTTCAATGTTCCTCAGCTTCAGACGGTTTGTGCATCGGGTATATATCGAGAGAGATATTAATATTTAATTGATTTAATTAAATATTAATGGTGGGAGCATTATAATATAAAGTTATAATATTTTATTATAACTTAAGTGATTTCAGTGAAGGGGTCGCCCATCATCAAAAAGGGGCCATTCTTGATGAATATATTTTATTATTAAAATTTGGCTGGAGACTATTGAAAGATTAAAATTAAAAGTTCGAATTATTTTTTAATGATTTCCTATTATTGAGGAATTCGCACTTTTCATGAGTATAAGCCATTTGCTTGGGAAGAAGAAAATTATTATTATTTGGGAATAAAAAAATTGATCAAGTCTGAGCAGAGCACAGGAGCCTAGGGTTTTAGTCTCGAAACATTGGGGAACGAGCCATCTCCAGTGAGTGCAATTCAGAGGGTGTGAAATATCATCCGATTTATTGCCAGGCAGAGGGATTTCTTCATCCAGAAGAAATTACAGAGCTTCACATTGAGTCAAAATTACAGGGTTTTGGATAGCAAGTTGTCCAGAGAGGTTTCTTACATCAAGGCGCCAACTTCCATAAGATCTGGAGATCTAGAGAATAGCCGTACTCTTATTTATTATTTGCTGCTGTACCAGATCAAGGGTTTTCTCATTTCTGCTGCAAATACCAGGTTCTCCAATAAAAATCATTGTCTGCTGTATAGCATGCAAGGGATCTAAATTGTAATCATCTCTGAAAATTGATAAAAAAAGACCAGGCATCACTATTAGCTGCATAGAATACCATTGATCAGAGGGTTGATTTACTTTTATAGTATTTATTCTGATATTCTTCTTGCAAATCACTTTATTGCATTTGTGCCCAAAAACTGCAAAAACAAACAAAAACACAGTCAGAATCAGAATCAGGGGGAAACAAGGGTTTCTACTCTTGCCACACCTATTTTGAAAAGGAATAGCTAAATAAATCTGGATACCCTTCATCAAAGTTGGGGGCTACAGAATGTTATCCTATCAAGTTATTTTTGCATTTGCCTACGAAGAGAGGAGGAAATCCTAGGGAGACAATCCCAAAAAATCATTTAAAGTTGGCAGTTTCTCATGGAATAATCAAAGCGCGGCTTTGGAAATATAGCATAAAGGTGAGACTGGTCAGGAATGATCATGCATATAAAGGTGGCACCTTCAAGTTTCAATTGATGTAGTAGAGGGAAGATAGGAAAAGGAGACCACTGAATGAACTGGTATAAACTGTTGAAACTTTTTTGCAGGTTTTAGCATCCCAAAAACATATTTAGATCTTGGATTAAAGTCGTCTTTGAGAATATCTTCAAGTAAAAGATAGAGCTTGAAAGGACCTTGAACAAAGTTCATAACAATGTTCAAAACTCAAGGACAAGCAATTCTACTCTAACGAGAGAAAAGGGGAGAGACTTTGATAAGCTTCAAGAAATCTAAAGACTAGTACAAATATCTTAAATATATTTATCTGAAAAACACTGATATGAATCAATCTCAATGTGTTTATCTTGGATTTGTCACATAGTTTCTACCATTGAAGGGTTCCACATTGATTAACTCCATCAACTTGTTTGCTAATTTACCATTGTCTGGTGATGGATGGCCTCAATCTAGTGTTAGAATAAGTAAACAAGGAAAGAATTAAGAGGAATTGGACTGCACACCAAATGAGTGAGTAGGCCCTTCATGTTAATATGTTGGAAGTGGTTACAATGTTGTTCGGACTGTTGTGAGATAGTTTATAATCGATTACAGTTAGAGAACAACCAACTAACATGTGTGTGAATAAATACATTCAATACCCCCCTCCCTAATGATTAAATCGGAAACCCCTTCGAAGACCCTTAGCCTATTTTGTTTACCCAACGGCTAAGGGAAGAAAATAAGATGACTTAAGTTATAATCTTTTATTATAAAGTGCAAAAGTGAAAATAAAATAAAAGAAAAATATCATATGCACTTATAATAAATTATTATTAACTTAAAAATAGAAAAAAAAGCAAATAAAAAGGTAAAAGCACTTAATAAAAATGTATTTCTCATCGAAGACCCTTAGCCTATTTTGTCTACCCGACGGCTAAGGGGTGAACACAAGGGTGACTTAAGTTCTAATATTTTGTTATAAAGTGCAAAAATGAAAATGAAATAAATAAAAATATCAAAAGCACTTATAATAAATTATTATGGACTTAATCATAAAATAAAAATAGAAAAAACAAATCAAAGGGAAAAAGCACTTGGTAAAAATATATTTATTTATGGAAAAGTGCAGACTTGCACAACAAGGCAAAAGTAAGCTATAAAAAAAAGGCAACATAAAGAAGAGCACATGGGCCTGATGATTATTTCTAGAAGAAAATGCGACTTGCATGGAGGAAGAAAAGTTGGTGGCAAAATATATTAAATGAAGGGACAAATCTGATTGGATGTTGAGCAAAGTTAGTTGGGCCATTTTCTTTATATAAGCTAGTCGATTTGCTTAGGAGAGGCATCACTTTGTTTATTATCAAATTTCAGATTTGTGTGTTAAGCATTTGACTTGCATTTTCCCTCTTGAGGACGAAAACCCTCCAAGAGCCCTAGAGCAGGACAAAAACCCCTCCAATTTGTGAGGATTCTCTACACAAGGGTTTCCATTGGGCATCATTGAGTTAACAATAATTTTCAGTATCTTTTCAGCAGTTGGAGGAATAGAGGTTGCATATTTTTGTCAAGGGTTTGGGAGAGAAAGTTGTTATCCTCTTCTATGCCCTTCATCCATGTGGAGCGACCCACTTTTATGGCATATCTGATGTATGTGAAGGTATTTCTAATCTGATTTGGAATGTGGTTTATAGATCTGATTTTTATAAATCAAATCCGCTGATTTTCAGAATTTTTGGGATACAAGAGATCATTTTTATTTATTTTTATGGGCAGCCAGTCTGCAGATTTATAAATTAATTCCCAGCCTTGTTATGCATCAAAATCTACATGTTCTTTCATATTTTGGCTTAATAAAATTGGTAGATCAGATTGGAATGGTGAAGTATAATTTGTTGGCTGATTTGATTGGATTTTTCACCTAACCCTAGTCGCCATTTTCAGAATATAATTCAGATCTGCATTAGTTACTTTGAAATATTTTCTATAAATTGCAATTTCCCAAGTTAAATTCAGATTTGCATTAGTTACTTTGAAATAATTTCTATAAATTGTAATTTCTCAAGTTAAATTCAGATCTGCATATAAATAAATTGTTGCATCTTCTATAAATTACAATTGAGTTTTGTGGATTGCCTAAAATCCAAGTGGGGCTCAAATATTTCGATCAAGAGGTTTAGTCATTAGATCTGCAGGATGCTCCTTAGAAGGACAGAAGTGAAGAGAGATATCACTAGAATCAACTAACTATCGAATATAGTGATGATGAATCTCAATATGCTTGGTGCAAGGATGATACATACGATTGTTCACCATCTTCAATACACCTTAATTGTCATAAAAAATGGGCTATGGAATAGGTGCGGTTTGAGGAAGTTGAAGATCAATGAGAATCCAACGTAGCCAAATTGCTTCACAATTGGCACTGATAGTTGCCTTGTATTCTGCTTAAGTGGAAGAGATAGCCACAGTGGGTTGAAGCTTACTCTGCCATGAAACAACTCCTAAACCAAAAGAGAAGATGTATCTAGTGGTAGATCTTCGGGTATCCACTAAACCTCCCCAATCAGAGTCTATATAGCCAAACAATCTGAAATTTGTGACTCTTTGATAGAGAATGCCAAAGTCAAGAGTACCTTTGACATATCGAAGAACTCGTTTTGTTGCTTCTCAATGTGTTAGTTTCGGTTTAGACAAAAACCAAGAAAGATAGCTGGGTGGAAATAAAATATAAAACATATGTCCGACCAGGTGGACGTAAGATATATTAGGCTGCCCACCAACTGTCTATAGAGTGATTCATCGACCCATGGTGAATCATCATGAGCTGATAACTTCAGCCCGACCTCCATAGGTGTAGAAGAAGGATTACAATCAAACATCCTAAACTTCTGCAACAAATTCGTAGCATACTTGACTTGAGCTATGAAAATCAAATGATCATGTTGCCAAAATTCTACACCTAGGCAATAGTGTAGGAGGCCTAAATCAATCATGTCAAAAGCAACACATAAATCTGATTTTACTCGTTGAATAGCAGTGGCCCCACTACCCGTGATGGCAAGATCATCAACATGAACAATAAATATCACAATGTCATCACCATTGCTTTTGACATAAACATTTGGATAAGAAAGACTTCTTTTGAATCTAGAAATTTGTAGGTGTTGATCTATTTTGATATACCAGGAGCTCAAGGAGCCATAAACTTAAGCAATGTATACAAGGAACTTAATTAGCCTGCAAACCAGATGTTCACGACCACATGCCTAAAATCCTTCACACTGCACCATATAGACTTCCTCCTCCAAATCTCCATTCAGGAAGGCACTCTTTACATCCATCTAAAAAACCTTCCATCCAAATTGAGGTGCAATTGAAAGAAGCAATTGAAAAGTGACCATCTTTGCAGTAGGAGCAAAAGTCTCCTCATAATCTATTCCCTCATGTTGCGAGAAGCCTTTCGCAACAAGACGTGCTTTGTACTTATCCAAAGTACCATCAACTTTGTGCTTGACTTTGTATACCCATTTGCAACCAATGGGTTGTTTCCCTAGAGGCAACTCCATAATGTCCATGTATTGTTCTTCATCAAGGCGTCGTACTTTATTTGCATGGCAGTTTCCCACTTAGGTATGCCTTTTGCTTTAAAGTGAATATAATGAATATATTTATAGGCACACATGTTGGTAGTTTTCAGTTATGAACTGTCACAGAACTGTTCCAACTACATTGTAACTACTCCCAATCATAATAAAATGAAGGACACACATTCATTTGATGTGCAGTCCATTTCCTCTTCATTCTATCCTTGTCTACATTTGCTAACATTGGTATCAGAGCCTCTAGTGCTTGAAAACATTCAAAATCTGAGGAAACTTAGCAAAGAAGTACAAATTTTGAGAAGAACAATAGTTCGAGGAAGCCCTGTGCTAAACTAAAGAATACCACTAGAGCATGGAATGAAGGAAGTGAAAAGATTCGTCCACTAGGGCAAATTCCCACTGAGATTCTGCTGGTCATGATTGCATTGAAATGAAGTTCTGGTCGTAATTGCCTTTAAACAAGGTTCTGGTTTGATTTGCACAAAATATCTGGTCGCAATTTTTTTACACAAATTCTGGTCCAAATTTTCATGAAAATTTGGTCGTGATTCAAGGACAAGAAGTTCTTGGCACGGCAGTTCATTTCTTCAACTTCGGCAAAACATTTGTCTGCTAGGGCACAAAATTTGGCACAAGTTTGACATGTTCAGATTTCCATGCTAGGTAAATTGTTTAAATCAGTAATTCCATTAAATGGATTCATTGCAAACCAAACTCAACCAGTCAAGGATGTACATCAGTTTTTTCAATTCCATGGGTTTCTTTGTTATACAAATTTCCAAGATTGCTGTTATATTTATTTCCACTTCATTTTTTTTCTGCATTAATTTGCGGGTCAGAAATTCAAATTGGTGTGAATGGCAAATATACAAAACCTTGTTCTATTGGAGGCACAGAAGTTAACTGGACAAAATTATAATATTTGGAGCCATAAAATCCTGACCATTGCAGAATTTTGCGATTGTGATAAAATAATGTGGCAAAGAAAGTAGGACACTGCTAATTTTGCGGATTATGACAAACGTCATAAGGAAGCCCTATTACTGCTGAAGTTGTCGGTATCTGATGAATTGATACCAGAAGTCTGCAATGCCACTTTGGCGGGTGATCTATGGATCAGTCTGAAGGACAAATATATGACTTCAAAGAAGAGTCAGGTGTTATACCTGAAGAATTTGTTGTTTTCAGCAAGGTTGCAAGAGGGTGGGTCGCTGTCAGAGCACCTACTTCGGATGAAAGACCTCTGAGATCAGCTTGCCTCCATTAACAAAAA
The DNA here is from genome assembly GCA_019776745.2 of Taxus chinensis. Lineage (NCBI taxonomy): Eukaryota > Viridiplantae > Streptophyta > Pinopsida > Cupressales > Taxaceae > Taxus > Taxus chinensis. Next base: position 99,235,709 of record CM034157.1, read on the forward strand.
GTAGATGACAATGATATGGTGGCATTGGTGCTGAATAGTTTGCCATCATCATATGAGTCATTTGTTGAAGCCCTCCATTTGATGGCTGAAAGTCAGACTTTGACTTTTGATAAAGTCAGTTCCTATTTATTACAAAAGGAACGGAGACAAATTCAGACACTTGAGTCCAGTTCTGGACAAACCGAGAGTGCTTTTGTTGTTCAATCCAAAGGGAAATGGAAACAAACAACCTAAAACATCATCTCCTAAATATCAAGTAAAGTGTTACTACTGTCATAAACTTGGTCATGTGAAGAAGGATTGTCGAAAAAGACAATATGATCTTGCCAACAAAAAGCAGAAGGGACAAGCAAATGTGGTTGCATTCAAGTTGAACAAGACCCTGAAGAAGAGTATGCCCTCATGGCATCATGCTCGGATGACAACCCTACAAGGTGTTGGTTCTTTGATTCTGGAGCATCAAGACACTTCACGTGTCAAAAAGATTGGTATGTAAATTTTCACACAAATTTCAGTTCTGATTCAATTTCATTAGGGGATGGAAGATCTCATGCAGTAGAAGGGATAGGGGATATCCGAATCATATTGAATGATAATGTCAAATTAATAGTTAGAAATGTTAGATATGTTCCTAACATGAATAAGAATCTTTTATCTATAAGTCAGCTAATGGAAAACCACAATATTTTTGTAAACTTCTCTGCAAGAAATGCATTGTGTTCTGATGTAAAACTAAACAAAGTTGTTGCCCTGGGCATTGGGCAAGGAGGCTTGTATAGGTCTGGTTGACCCTGCCACGGTCAACTTACATGCCTTAGTTGTGGAAGGTAACACCAACATTTCGTGGCATGAGAGATATGGACATCTCAACCTTCAATATCTCGCCAAGCTTAGTAGAGCCAATATGGCTCTCGATTTACTTGTTATCCAAGAGAAACAAGATATCTGTGCAAATGTTTGGCTGAAAACAAAAAGGAAGCCATTTCCAACTGAAGGTGTTTGGCATGCTCAAGGAATTTTTAGATCTTGTTCAACCAGATCTTTGTAGCCATCATGGAAGTCTCCCTTTGTTCTTGGTGCGAGGTACTTCTCTTTTGCTTGGTGGATGATTATTCTAGAAAGATATGGGTCTACTTCTTGAAAAAGAAGTCTGAATTGTTTTGCTTCTTTTGAAAATCCTTCAAGGCATTGGTGGAAAAGGGCCATGGCAGATAAGTACATTGAGATCAAGTGATTATGGGGGGAATTCACTTCCAAGCAATTCAAGGATTACTCCAGTAAAGAAGGAATTCATCATCAACTGAACCCCATATACCCACAGTGACAAAATGGGGTGGTTGAGACCGGAATAGAACTATCATGGAGATGGTCGGTTGAAACTGATTGCATAATTTGGTCCGTTGGAATTAGGTTGAAGAAATTATTTCCCCATGGATATATCAATCAACTTCAACTAATGCAGCTACAAACACACAATAGAGAAATCAACCATGACACACTCTACATATTTTTTGCTGATGAAAGATGTTGCATTTCATACCCAGATACTCCTGCATCATGTATCCACATCTTTGGTGCTTGAACTAAGGCATAAAACTCTTGGTCACATGCCAAATACTTCCACTTTTCCTCATTCAACTTATTGCTGAACTATGCCACTCGTTTTCCTTAACTCAGAGAAACTACACCTATTACTGTCCCATTTACATCAAAATCTACCTGAAATACTTTGTTGAAGTCTAGCAAGGCTAAATAAGATGCTCATTACATTCTTCAACCATTCAAATCTGTTTTGAGCTACTTCATTCCATTGGAAATTCATTTTCTTCATACACTCAATTAGTCATGTACAAATGCCAGTAAAAGTCATGATAAACTTCCTATAGAAGCTTGCTAAGCCATGAAAATCCCTTACCTCAAATGTACTCCTACGTGGTGAAAGGCCAGTCAGAAATTCCCTTCACCTTTTCTAGGTCCAACTTCAACTTGCCTTGAGATACCACAAATCCCAAGTATGTCAACTCTTATTGCATGAAGGTACATTTCTTCAAATTGATCGACAACCCTTCTTTCTTGATTCGTTCCAACACTTGCATCAAATACATCAAGTGTTCTTCCTTTGTCTTGCTCAAAATGATTACATTATTGAATATAATGAATATATTTATAAGCACACATGCCAGTTCTTAGCTTTTCAGTTATGAACTGTCCAGAATTGTTACAACTACATTGTAAACTACTCCCTGTATAATAAAATGAAGGACACATTCATTTATGTGCAATCCAATTCCATCTTCATTCCTTTCCTTGTATTACTATTAGCTAACATTGGTATTAGAGCCTCTAGCTTGTTTTGCAAAACATCCAAAATCTGAGTTAACTTCGCAAGAAGTACAAATTTTGAAAAGAAAAATTCGAGGAAGCCCTGTGCTAGGGCAAGAATGTTGTGAGAAAAGCCCGAAACCAAGGTTTGAATGTAGAAAGCAAACATTTTTCAAAGGAAATCCCATTTAGTTCAAGTAATTTCTAATTGTGCATTGCCATTTATGCGAAGTCATTTGGTCGCAATTTGTTTTATATGAACGTTCTTGTCGTGATTACATAAGTCGGCTAATTCACGTATTTCACGATTTCAGCGAAATTTTGGTCTTCACAATTTGTACAAAAATTGGTCATGATTCAAGGAAAAGGAAGCATCTATTTCTACCGTTGATTTTGCATAGCAAAAGCAGTCTAGACGTGACAAAAAACGCTTGTAGGGAGACAATTTTGGCATTAAAATCAGCATTCCATCAAATTGTGGATACTAACAAATTCTGCCATGTAATTTTTCATCGTAGACCAAAAAAAATGCCTAGAAGGGCATTGACAAATTCTCTTGTATATTTGTGGGTTTTGTCCCCCGGGTCAAACTATTTTCAATCACATTGCTGTTGAAATAAATTATTTTTGCTTCATTTTATTTTGCATTAATTTGTGGGTCAAAAATTAAATTGGTGTGAATGGTGAATATACAAAACCTTGTTCTATGGAGGTGCAGAAGTTAACTAGACAAAATTATAACATTTGGAGCCACAAAATCCTAACCATTGCAAAATTTTGTGATTGTGATAAAATAATACTTGGCAAAGAAAGTAGGCCCCCGTTGCTAATTTTGCAGATTATGACAAACGTCATAAGGAAGCCTTATTATTGTTGAAGTTGTCGGTATTTGATGAATTGATACCAAAAGTCTACAATGCCACTTTGACGGGTGATCTATGGATCAGTCTGAAGGACAAATATATGACTTCAGAGAAGAGTTGGGTGTTATACCTGAAGAATTTGTTGTTTTCAACAAGGTTGCAAGAGGGTGTGTTGTGTCAGAGCACCTACTTCGGATGAAAGACCTCCAAGATCAGTTTGCCTCCATTAAGAAAAAGTAGATGATGATGATATGGTGGCGTTGGTGTTGAATAGTTTGTCGTCATCATATGAGTCATTTGTTGAAGTCTTCCATTTGATGGTTGAAAGTCATATTTTGACTTTTGATAAAGTCAGTTCCTATTTTTACAAAAGGAACGGAGACAAATTCAAACACTTGAGTCCAGTTCTGGACAAACCGAGAGTGCTTTTGTTGTTCAATCCAAAGGGAAATGGAAACAAAACCTGAAAAATCATCTCCTAAATATCAAGTCAAGTGTTACTATTGTCATAAACTTGGTCATGTGATGAAGGATTGTAGAAAAGACAATATGATCTTGCCAACAAAAAGCAGAAGGGACAAGAAAATGTGGCAGCAGTTGAACAAGAGTTTGAAGAAGAGTATGCCCTCATGGCATCATGCTCGGATGACATCCCTACAAGGTGTTGGTTCTTTGATTCTAGAGCATCAAGACACTTCACGTGTCAAAAAGATTGGTATGTAAATTTTCACACAAATTTCAGTTTTGATTCAGTTTCATTAGGGGATGGAAGATCTCATGTAGTAGAAGGGATAGGGGATATCCAAATCATATTGAATGATAATGTCAAATTCATGTTAGAAATGTTAGA